>OZ008371.1:158060114-159365114 GCA_963931995.1 Phaonia tiefii | reverse complement strand
AATCTAATTAATCGCTTTGTTTTAAGAATCCTAGGTTAGGCAGAATTGACGGTCACTATTGACAAACTTAGTACAATGAAGAGGTGTCTGATACCATGGGACATCACCATCGTTGAACCTGTAAATTGAGCTAGAGTGTCGCGCTGTTGTAGGATTTGGCTGATGAAGAGAGTTAGGTATATTATTCGCTGACGAAACAATTTGAAATCAGCAAAATTATCCTAAGGTCATTTCCTCAAAATCCCTGAATGTATGATAGAGTTCCAAAGCTAGTGACATCCTAAATAGTATATCCTACTTACACAAAAGTTCATGCACGAGCATTGGAGGTGTTCAACGCTCTCGCCATCCTCTTAAACCCCACAACTAATACAGTTATCATTAGTTACCAGAAATATCCATATTTCAAAAAATTCTTTAACACTTTTGGAAAAAATACGAATAAATAACTCAAAATAAATAATTTTGGAAACATCTTTTATAAAGTTGATTTGATAGATATAACTTGACGTAACTTAAAATTTTTTACAGTGTATTCTTTACTGAAGTGTTTCCAATTTAGTGGTGTGTTTTAGAAATATTATTTCCCCCAAATGGTCGAGTTATTAACAAAAAACTGAAAAAAGTCGATGGAAAAATTTAAATATTTAAACTTTGTAGAGTATTTCTTAATAACGGTTGTGGCCATCGGTGGTGCAATGGTTAGTATGCGCGGCTCTTGTATATAAGAACGTAGATTCAATCCCTGCTCAGACCACCTTACATTTCTTTCGACGATCGTCACCTCGCTTAGTGATGGCGACACTATCGAGTACATAGCCATGAACAAGCTTCTCAAAATACCGTTCGGAATCGGTGTAAAACTGTAGGTGCCAATCAGTGAATGTAAAACTATAAAGCGTACATCTCACTGATTGGGAGATATAAGTGTAGAAGTATCAGGCTTTGAAAGTTTCAACAGTACCAAAGTGGTAAATTTTAACACCCTGTATCACCAACTGTGTTGACACAGGGTACCTCTGGAGGCAGTATTCTGAAAGGCTGACTCCTCCTTTACAAATGTCTACTACATTCCAAAATGATCTTTAAAAGTTGTGATATTATTATCGTAGTTTTTGCAATCGGCCCAATGTGCGTTGGCGGACGATCGTTTCGAAGTTTGACTCTTCTTATCAGCTTCGTAGGTTTCTAGGCCTGTGATCGACTTGTTCAACTTTGATACCCTGTAGCAACAACTGTGTTGCACAGGGTGCCTCCAGATACAATATTCTAAAAGCCTGACTCGACCTCTAAAAATGTCTAGTATATTCCAAAATGATCATAACAAAAGTTGTGATATTATTACCGTGTTTTTTCCAATCGGCCCCATTGTTCGTAATCAATTGAATAAATTGCCGACGCTGTGCACAGTTTGCTAGTTTGAATTCCTGAGTGACCTGAATCGCATATGGGTGAAGGTGGAGGTATTTTCGCTGAACGATGACGAATTGATGTTCCCGGGGTTTCGGTGACACTCTCATTTACAGCAGTAATGTTTTCGAGAGGCAGGCCTATCTTACTATCTATAATAAATGCAGTATCTTCAAATTGGTTGATCACTCTTCGGCGTTGGTAGACGGGAGTATCCATGCGCGAACTCTTGAACTGGACGATATGTCTGTCTTGTCAACGATATCTATTATGGTTCGTCGCCAGACTTCTCCCACCTTAGTAATAACTACTTTATGTAGCTCTAAATATCGCTTGTTTTCACACGAATTATACCTGGCCACCAACGTGGGTCAATACAGACTGGAGGTGCCACAAGAAGAGCTCCACATACCTCAAAGTATCTGTTTTTAAGGTTAACCGAAACAGCGGTTCTTCTATATGTGAAGATGGATTCAGCTTTCAGCACTCTGCCAACGTCCTTTTTGAGGATGCACTTAGATCGCGCGGCAGCTTTATTTTTTAACTATAGGACGCGTAATAACCTATAAGTGGCTGTAGGAATAGATTTGAGATCTGTTGCATCGTTTTCCGTGTATCCTTTATTGTGTTGAGTTGTTCTCATACTTGCTCCAACAAATGTGACGGTCTGTATATCGACTACGGCATAACCCTCGATAACGTGATAACGGCAAATTACTATATCGAAATGTTCATTCAAACCTAAAACTGTGAAAAAAACGAATAAAACAAAAGACTATTGTGTATATTTGTGTTAACTTATGGGTACTCCCAATGATTCATTAATTTCATATTGTATCCAGAGTACAATGAGTAGCTATGAGTGTTGATAGCAAATGATCCGTTGTAGTTATCTCTGTAGCATACAAATTTATCCATATAGTTTACACACTGCCTTCCACTTAATACTTCAACATACTCATAGACACTCGTTCTGCTTTAAATACAATACCCTAGAGTATTTGTGTAAAATTGCATGAATCAGTCTTACACAAATTTACAGTTTAGGAATCGGGTGACCAGATAGTGGTGATACTTTTCCAATTATTATATTTCAGAAGCTGTCAACGTTATCAATGAACTCTAGCTATCAAAATATTTAGTAATATTCATAGCCTTGAAAACACGAAATCTTCGGAAACTTGCACACCAAACGTTACAACAAAAATTGTAGAAATGTCTGGAGTCAATTTTGATGAGCAAACAAAAAAAAGGAAACTTAGGACACTCGTGTAAGTCGTTTTGTATGAGGACATTTTTGAATTGTTTTGACGTTTGCTGTGGAATTTTTCGAGTTTTCGCGTTTACTTGAATACCCCTATTTCGAAATTACAGCTTAGTTACGAGTATAAACACACAACGCGAATTTCGTCGTCAGCTCGGTCGTCATTGTGACTTCGGTGCACAGGCAATTCGCCGCATCGTGGAACAGTTTGATCATCAATAAACTCTTTGGGATCTTAAGGCTGGAAGTGGTACAGTGGTACGGCAACTGTGTTGCGTAGCGGCCAATATCGAAGAAGATACAGAAATGTAGGTTTAGCGCCGATCAGCTAAATTGGTCATCGCCGGAAATGTAACCCTGCTTTTATGCGGTTGGATTTGGACCTGCATCCGCAGAAGATTGTGCCGACTGATGAATTGAAGCCATATGACCATAGACAATGCCGTGAATTCGCTAATTGAGCTCCTGAAATGTTTGACGTTAATCCGAGTTCTGGCTAAAAACCCATCTTCTCGAACGAAGACCAGTTTTGGCTCAGCGGTTATGACAACAAGCTAAATTGCCGTTATTGGGGCGCTCAAAATCCAAGATTGACTGTTTGGTGGTGTTTATGGCATGACGGCGCATTGTCAGAACCTATTTCTTTCGAAATGACGAAGGAGACACCTTTGCCGTCACTGGTCCTCAGTATAGGGAGTATAGGGAGATGTTAACCAACTTTCTGTGGCCAGAGCCCGGCGACATCGTTATACCCAAGCTGTGGTTCCAACAAGACGGAGCTAAATGCCATACAAGCAGCGCAATGCTCGAAGTTGTGAAGGTAAAATTTGGCGACTGAGTCATCTTACAGCGAGCGTATACTAGACCTGGGCACGAAAAAAAATTCCAAAGTCGAGCTCAAACATTAAAGGTCACCTCGAGTCAATTAAAAAAAATCCTTTCCCAGCACGTGAAAAATAGCCTTAATAGTTTTTTTATCGTAGGTTTTTTGTTTGTGTCTCTATCGTAAGATACAAGACATTGGTGTACAGGTCTCGACGAGTACTACATTTGTCCTGTAGATGTCGCTGACATACGACATCATTTTGTAATGAATGCCACATTTACGTGTTGTCAGTGCATCAGCGCTTGCAAGCACGGATAAAAATCGTCTGTGCCATATTTTTGCAAAACTATAAAGTTGCAAACGGTACACCCAACTTGAGTCGCGCGAAGATTTGCTTTATTTATCTTTACTCTTTGTTTTATTTTATTTGTAATAAAACCAAAACAAGATTGCAATGGTAACTAGATTAAAAATGCATTATCCCAGGAAAATATTTTAAAAAATTTTCGATAGCGCTAAAAAGTATGCAATAATTTTTATTTAAAAATTGTTTCCATAGCACTAATATAATAACTCTTGTCATAAGTATTAAGTATTTTTGAATAAAACTGTATACTTCCAGAGCAAAATGTTCTTGGTTTTTAAAGGGCTTTAATCCTAGAAAACAATATTATTTTTACATTTTGGGGGTAGAAACTGCATTAAATTAACCCTTCATTAGAAAATGTTGGCGTACGTCAGCGACATCTACAGCACAAATGTAGTACTCGTCGAGACCTACACAACGATGTCTTGTATTAGTGATGTGCGGTTCCGCGTGTTTTAAGAACCGGTTCTGTCGAGTCCGGTTTCGAGTATTTGGACCAGTTCCGGTTCTCAGCAAATTGCTGACCCAAAGAGGCTTATGTGAAATATCGTATTATAAGAATACAAAATTTGATAGAAATACACATTTTCTGGCGTGTCAGAAGAACCGAGTATTTGGACCGGTTTTCACCAAATTGCTGTCCCAAGAGGCTTAAGTGAAATATCTTATTATAAGGATATCAAATTTGACAAAAAAATAAACATTTTCGTACCCTCACTCAAAGGTTAACACTTTTGGTTCCTTTGGCAACGTGTCCTCTTTTTCAGGAATCGATTTACGGTTTAGTTCAACCGGTTTTTCAAATCCTGTAGAATTGTTTTTCGTAACCGTTTTCGATTCTTTTAAATCCATTTTTCGGTCCTTAAATAACCGTTTTCGGTTACTTTGGACCCGTCTTTCGGTTCTTATAAGCCCCCGTCCAGTCGGTTCTTGTAAAGAACCGGTTCTTCCTGATCGGTTCCTCGATTCTGTACATCACTATGTTGTATGTTACGATCAAGCCACAAACAATAAAAACTACGTTAAAAAAGATTTTGGCTGTTTTTATTTTTTTTTTTTTATTTTTTTTCAAATTGTCTCAGGTGATCTGTAATATTTGCCCTCGACTTTGAGAATTTTTTTTATATTGAGGCCGACCCGGTCTAGCATACACCTCTCGATAATTATCTCTGGGGATACGTAAAGTCCTTAGTCTACGCTAACAATCCAGCTCGAAGTCAAAATTCGAGACGCTATTACCGGAATAACGCCGCATATATTGGGGCGAGTCATCAAAAATTAGACAATTCGCTTGAAGCATTACCAGCAAAGCCGAGACGGCCCTTTGAACGATGTGCTATTTCATTTCATGATTCAAAATAAAGCCAGAATTAGTTTGATATCTCACACAGTTGTTGGTTTATTTAAATTTCTTCTCCTATCGTTCTTATCTGCTCACCCTATAACACAAATCTAACACAAATACTGTAATAACACTCTACTCGTTACAGATCTATTTCTACTTTTATTGATAGAATAGAAAACGTTTGAATTGACTAAATAGTACTAATATGATCAAATACTCTAGGGCAGGGATTCCCAACAATATTTGTCCAAGGACCCCCACATACATTTGCTATAATGACAAGGACCCCCACTGATTCCTAAACCTAAAGCTAGAAATTTTCTAGATAACTACCCCAGCAATAAATTTGTTGTTCGATTTTGTCTTTATTGTTATTATTCAATTCTCGATCATTGCACAAGTTTTTTTCATCTGGATTTTATATATAAGTATGTACGTCTATCAGTACACAGTTCGTTTTCATTTTCAGTTCTTAATGAGATGAGTTGAATCTGATCTTTGAGTCCAATATTTCTGAAATGTTTGCTTCCAAGCTTGACACTTTCACTCTGAAATCCGACCGCATGCCAAGCCGATTCCTGTACTTGTTTTTCATGAAGCACATGGAGAGGAAAATGCTTGTTCACACTGATATGGAAGCATATTTTTCATTGTACTATCTCCAAGTTCTTTGTAATCCTTGCGCGCTGTAGCCCAGAAGTCTGCAATTTTCTCACCATTAAAAATGTTCTTCATTGTACCACAACTAGACAGGTCCACAAGTTGATCTTGATCTTCTTCTGCGAGGCTTTAGATTTTCGAATCCAACTCTCGCCAGGTTCGGGGAAAAACTCCCAAAAAGTGGTGGCTAAACTGTGTAGATGCTCGGTTAAGTTTCTCTTTATCTGTTCAGCCAAAGTCTCCTCTGGAGACACCAGGAATTGTTTGTTTTAGTAAAAGACTCCTTTTAATTCCGTGCCACCCAGATCTGACCCTTTTTGGCCATAGCACTAATCTTATCTTCAACTTTGAACATGTCTACATTGCTCCTTTGCAAACTTCAGTTTAACACATTTAAGTGTTCCAACACATCAGCAAAGTAGGCAGTTGAGCAAAGCCAAGAAAAGTCAGTGAGAAAGTCTGAGTACTTGGTGTAAAGAAGGAAGACACGAACCTCATCTCTAAGTTCAGAAAAATCCTACCTCGAGAGAGACATGTTACTTCGGTATGAATAAAAAGCAGCTCATGCTCACTGCCTATCTCTTTGCACGACAATAGTGTTTTTACGGGTTGGTTTTTTCTAATGTCTAACCTAGTGATATCTTGCGGACCCCTCTGGCATGGCTTGCGGACCACCTGTTGGGAACCAGTGCTCTAGGGTATTGCATTTAAAACAAATCGAGTGTTCATGGGTGTTGAAATAAATTTCTGCGATGCAGTTGTCCAATAAGTACAATGGCCTTAAGCCTGATTACCTTGATTATTTAGGTTCTTCCTCGTTTGACCATTTTCTCTGCATGATTTTTTTTATCGAACACAAATAATCCAGTGTATTGCATTCGATACAGGGTGAATGTCTATGGGTATTGATAAAAAAAATTGATCCACTACAGTTGTAATATAATTAGTACTATGATTGGATCTTCATGTGTTATGCTAATCTCTTCAAACATCAAACGTATGTACTTCTAATGATTCATACAGTTATATACAAATACTTTAGAGTATTATGTTCAAAGTGGCATGAGTGTCAATGAGTATTGCTAGAAAATTGTTTAATTGCACTTGTCGTATAATGGTTTACGTCATTTTTTAAAATTTATTTGCGGTTGTATAATTCGTAGTATAATGGTTTACGTAATTCTTGAAACGAATTCGATTAATTGTGGCCAGTGACCAATGGCCCATGATTTCATAACTGATATTGAAAACCACAAATTGTACGGGGAAGAACATCCGAATCATATTAAATTTGTCAAAAATTGAAAATTAAAACTTTAATTTACCGCTTAGCTGAATTTACCATAATATTTAGAAGATTTCATAAAAAATATTTCAAATTAAAAACGAAATGAATTCAGGAAAGAGATAACGTATTATAGAAGTGTTGCATCATTTGGCCAGCTCACTGATGCAGTTTGGTAAATTTTGAATTTAGTCTATGTCTAATATTTAGATAATGGTTAATAACAGTATTAAAGGGAAGATATCCTGCTAATAGCCAAATCAAAAAAGTTATTCTACTCAGCTTTCGTAGAAACGATTTGTTACCATCAACTAGAAATCAGTTAATAGTCATCAGGAGGTCTACGAAGGATCCTTTGAACCATGTGTACTGGCAAAAATCTCAAGTGCTTCAATAGGTCAGCCGTTTATGTATATACGTATGTATATAATATGGAATTGGGGCATGGAACTAAGCGTGGAGGTGGAAATATTCTGATAGCCACTCATTTGGAAGTGGTCAGAAATGTTTCTTTCATAGGGCAGTCCAAGCAACTCACTATTTCCGAGAAGTATGACACGCGCAATGGCGTTATCGGAACCCGCCGTTAGCCAACTAGAGTGAGAAGACGGAACGAATGAGAAACCTGATTAGTTATGCGATCACTGATGCATCTCAAATTAAATAGGTGACCCTGTCACTGAAGCTCTTGTCCTTTGAAGACGGATGAGGCAACAGCACTCCCCAACAAAAATCCAGTTTTCTCCCAAATTTGTTGACGACCCCCGCAAACGTTATAAAGACCATGATTTAAGGATATTTACTTGGAATGTTAGAACACTATACAGATCCGGTGCCACTATCAAACTGGTAGATGTCCTGGTAGATGTCCATTACATTATGCAATGGGCATGACATGGCTGTACAGGAAGAAAACCTGTTACATATAACGGGGTTTTCAGTAAGAGCGCTACAAAAGTTTTTTTAAATAAAACAAAACAGGTTTTAGATACCAATGAAATTCTTTATTCCTGTGAAAGTACGTTAGATGCCATTATGTATGGAACTCGATTTCTTTTGTATGGCCACCACGGGCACGCTTGCAGAAGTCCAGACGCTGAACCCAATTTTCGACGGTTTTCAAGCATAATTCGGCCGATACTGCTGCAATTTCACGTTCGATATTCGTCGCTGGCTTGTTGGCATAGACCATAGACTTGACGTAGCCCCACAGGAAATAATCTAACGGCGTCAAATCGCACAACCGTTCACCAAACTTGATTTTCAATTAATTTATTGTGGCATTCGCTGTGTGGCTTGTGGCGCCGTCCTGTTGGAACCACATTTCCTCCAAGTCCATATTATCCAATTGGGGCCAAAAATATTCGGTTATCATTGAACGGTAGCGATTCGCATTCACAGTAATGTGCCGGTCTTGATCATCACGGAAAAAGTACGGCCCAATGACGCCGCCGGCCCATAAACCGCACCAAACCGTAATTTTTTCGGGATACAATGACGACTCATGGATTACGTGTGGATTGCTGTCTGACCAATAACGCATATTTTGCTTATTGACGAAGTCATTCAGCCAGAAATGAGCCTCAACGCTGTTTGTTGAGGCCTCTTAAAGTTGGCCTCTTAAAGTTGAGGCCACTGACTCCAAATTTCGGTAGTAAATTTTAATAATTTCGACTCGTTATTGGCTCGTATATCTTTCCATGATGAAATGGCAAACCTTACTGAAGAGAAATGTCAAAAGAGGGGGAAAAAATATGGCGTATTTTGCTGTCCCTATCGATTTACTTTTGTAGCGTCTCTGTTGAAAAAACCTTTACTACAGCTGCCTTGTGAAAAAACATGAATTTGGTTGCGGAGTTGTAGTTGGCAAAAGACTGCGACATCTGGTCTCCAGGTTCAACCCCATAAGTGAACCATCCGTATAAAAACGATTTAATTTATGTACATGCCGCAAAGGAGGAAAAAGACGTTGACACCGAGGACATGGTCTATGAACGCCTAAGACTGCTGCCCGGACCATGACGTTAAGAATGTTGTAGGTGATTTTAATGGTAAAGTCGGCAGGGAAAATGTATTTGAAACAGCCATCGTTAAATTCAGTCTGCACGCCATCATTTCCGATAACGGAATTAGACTGTTAGATTTTGCCGCGGCGAAAAACATGGTTGTCAGTAGTACGAGATTCCAACATAAAGACATCCATAAGGCTACTTGGATATCCCCTGATCAACAGACGTAGAGCCAGATTGATTACCTGGTAATTGATGGAAGGCACTATACTAGTGTAATGGACGAGTGATTGGAGGAGCTAATATTGATTCCGATCACTACCAGTTAGCAGCAAAGGTTCGCACAAGGTTAAGCAGAGCGATGGTTCGTATGAGACCAGACATATACGCTGAACATCGGAAAGCTGCAATTGCCACGCCCTATGCAGAGAAGCACACTCAGGTACTAGCGGATAACGCACCCCCCGCGTCATGGTCCAGAAACGCAGTAGAAGTACATTTCCACTCTATGAAACAGCTGCAACGACCGTACTTGCTTACGAAAAACCCGCTTAAAGACAAACCAGGGTATGATGAAGAGTGTGGCAGGGCAAGTTATGATACGAACGCAGCACTTATGGCAACGCTACAGTCAGTTGCAACGCGAGCCGCGACAGAAAGGTATAAGAAAGAAGAGGAAAGAGGAAACCCGTTGGTTTAAGAAGATTGTGGAGAAACACGAGTGTGAGAAAATCGAATCGTACAGAAGGTTGAATCAGGGCCGTAAATTCTTCCTGTTTTGAAGAGATAAGGACGGGAATCTTGTCACAGATGTGCAGAGTATGTTGGGAATATGGAGAGATCAGTTCTCTGCTTTACATGCCCCAGAAGACTTCAATGGAGAAGAGGATGTTGAGCAAATACAGGACGATGGCGTCGCCTGCCTCCTTCCTAGGCAAAGCGAAATTAGAACTGCAGTTTCCCGACTTAAGAACAACAAAGCCGCTGGTGCTAATGGACTACCGGGTGAGTAGTTTAAGGCTGGCGGATATGGGTTGGAAAGGTGCATGCATCAGCTCATATGCAAACGCTTGCTAGACAAATACATACCCGACGATTGGTGTCTTGGCATACTGTGTCCTGCATCAAAAAAGGCGACCGGAGTATATATTCAAACTGTTGTGGAATAAGCCACTGTGAATCCTGGAGAAGATTGGTAAAGGTCTCACCAAACTATTTAGTATGAGACGAGTCCTCAGGCAGATCCCTATCATGCGATCTCTTCAACATTTTAATTGAGACTAACGTGAGAAAGGCTGCAGTCAATACGAGTAAATCGATCAGCAGCTAAAGTCACATGCTACTCGCGATTTAGACATCATTGAAAGAAATCTACGAGAAGTTACTGCAGTATTTTCGAGAATTGAGAAAGAATCAGCAAAAATGGGTTTGGCGGTAAATGAGGACAATACAAAGTGAAAGGTTTCGACTAGGAGAACATCCACACGATTGAATGATATGGAGAACGTTGATAACCGTTATAATTTCGAGGTAGTGGACGAATTTGTTTACCTCGCATCAGCCGTAAACAGACGCAATAATGTCAGCCTTTGTGCTTCAAAATATATGTTATTTCGGAAGGAATCACTTCAGAGATAAGACTCTCTCTCGACAAACGAAGATCCAACTGAATTCTGGGTCATATCGCATGTTGATGAAATACCACTGGCAGTCTTCGAAAGAAAAATGCTCCTAAAATTATATGGTCCTGTAATAGAAAACGGCGAATATCGACGACGGATGAACTACGCGCTGTATAATCTGAATTCCGACACCGACGTAGTTATGCATATCAAAATAGCGCCCTTACGCTGACTAGGCAATGTCGGTAGGCTGGATCATAATGAACCAGTACGAAGGTATTCGACGACGTACATTGAAAAATAGAACTGATGGAGAAATGCTGAAGATAACATGTTATCCTTATTCTGTAAGACCCTTGACCCCTCAGGGTTGTTTAGGGCCACCTAAGTAAGTAATTGGCCCTCGGTTTGTGTGCGCGTCTCTTTTACATGAGAACGTGGGTTCGATCCACCTTACATTTCTTTCGACGACGGTCACCTCGCTTAGTGATGGCGACATTATCGAGTACTTAGCCATGAAAAAGCTTTTTAAAATACCGTTCCGAACCGGTGTAAAACTGTACGTCCCAATCAGTGAGTATAAAACTAGAAAGCGCACATCTCATTGATTGTGAGAAGCTCTCCCCAATTATGTACCCTAAGTTAAGTACATAAGTAACAACCGACTTTAAAGGTTGTCGCCACCACACTAGAGGTTATCACATCGGACTAGAAGTTGTCTCAACCGAATTAGGGATTCACAACCGAAGTAGAGGCTGTCACAGACTTCATATAGGTTGCAATAATTAGTGGTTGTCACAACCGCACTCGAGGTTATCACAACCGAATTTGAGGATGCAACAACCGCGGTAGAGTTTGTCACAACATAATTAATTTTACACAACAATAGTTGGTAATCGTCTACAAAGTTATCTCCCAAGTTTGTTAAAGAGCTTCTATCAGTGGATATATTCAATGATCCCTATTTTATAGTACACCCTATTACCTAGTTTACAGCACTATTATGCTACCGATGTGATCTACAGACTGGCAACACTTGAGTAATATGGTCGGCACTCGAAGTCACCATCTTAACAGCAGACAAGCTGTCTGGCTGTTTATCTTATTTGAGAAGGCTAAAAACCTCTCTGTTTATCGAGAGGTCTGGTGCCAAACCATACCGGTTCTGTTGCTTAAGTTCTTGGAAGCAAGTTTGCATACATATGTATTGAAAAGGTAGGTGAACGCATAATGTCAACAATCGCATATGTAAGTAGTTCTGGATCACGCATTTCCGAAATCATATAAATATTACATTTTCGAATTTTTTTTGCTTCCCTGTCCACTTTTACTAATTAGGGCATTCGCTGTTATCTCTTTCCACAATGTACTTTAAAATCAATTGAAGTTGTTATTCTTCAAATCACATAAATTTCATACGCATGTACGAGTACACATATTCAATTTAACCTCATTTAACCTCAAAATGTCGCACTGACATTTAGTGCACATTATTGCGTAATAATTCAGTTTAACGTTAACGTTATGAAGTTTTTTTATCAGATTTCAAATAAGGTGTTTAAAAAATAATAAAAAAAACTGAACCAAAATAAGATTGAACTCGTAAAAAATCAATAACAGCTCTTAATTGTTATTTGTATATTTTTTATATTTATTTTTCGAAAATTTCAATTCAACCAAACTGGCATCATCACTACCAACCTGCCCCCAAACAATTGTGAGTCATTGGAGTGTAGGAGATTAAAATCAGTTTATACAAATTTGAAAATGCCGTAAGAGAAATTTTTTTTTTTAAATAGTCTCATATTAATTGCATTTATATACAAACTTATGTATGTATTTGAATATTACGAGGCCGTTTGACAACTCTGTGACTTTTTAAATAAAATATTTCTTTTTCGGCAAAAACTACATTGTATTTCTCAATATTGACTCCATTTAGCTCGATACATTTAGTCCGCCGTTTTCCCAATTGTTGTATTCCTTCCAAATAAGAGATTTTCTCAATGTCCTCAAACTATGCGTTTGCTTCCGTGTTGGCCCCTTACCGTCGAGCCAATGTCTTCGGGTTTGGAAAGACAAAGTAGTCACGGGGGTATAAATCCATAGAATATAGTAGATGAGGTAGCAATTCGGATTTATGGATACATTTAGTCCATCGTTCTTCAAATTTTTGTATTCCTTCCAAAAAATTGGTTTTCTCAATGTCCCCAAAATATGCGTTTCCTTCATTACTGACCTCTTCATTCGACCCAAGTCTCTAACCGCCGAGACCAAATTCTTCGGGTTTGGAAAGAGAAAGTAGTTACGGGGGAATAAATCCATAGAATATAGCAGATAAGGTAGCAATTCGGATTTATGGATATGTTTAGTCCAACGTTCTTACAATTTTTGTATTCCTTCCAAATATTAGTTTTCCTCAATGTCCCCAAAATATGCGTTTGCTTCAGTCCGAGCTAATTTATTTGGTTTTGGAAGGAGAAATTAGTTCCGGGGAAATAAATTCGTAGAATTTAACAGATAGGGTATCAACACGTATTTATGGATTTTTGCCATGTCGACTACACACTTGTGCACCGGTGCGTAGTCATTGTGAAAGATCACTAAAAAAAGATCACCAAATGGCCGTCGGTGGTGTAATAGTAGTGTGCGCGACTCTTGTGCTTGAGAACGTGAGTTCGGTGTCTGCCATGAAAAAGCTTCTTAAAATACAGTTCGGAACCGGTGTAAAACTGTAGATCCCAATCAGTGAGTGTACAACTTGACCGCTCACAGCTCACTGGTTGTGAGAAGCTCTCCCTAATCCCTTCATAGGATGTAAAGGGAAATATTTTTTTTAAATGCCAGCGTTTAGGCTTTAAATGGTTCCTTTGATTTGCTCAGATAATGGCGACGATGTGCATCATGGGTTCTATGCGCACCACTCCTGGATCAAACGAGTTCCTGGGTAGAGGTATATGTGAATTATTACACGAATGGGTCGAAACTGAATCAGTAGGTTATGTATGGGGTATATTCTAGGGAAGCAGGGTAAACTCTCTCTCATAGACTTTCTGATCATTGTAACCTGTATCAGGCAAAAAGTTTGTGGCGATTTGGGACGGAGTGATAATAGTCCAGCAGTCATTTGGGTCGAATGTGGTTCTCTGGCAGTCGGGCGGTAATCAAGTTGTTGGAATAAGTATCCTTGAGTTCAATATGTGTCCATTACTGCCGCAGATCTCTTAACGAGATGGTCCAGCAGAGCGATACTCACGTCATACGCTCAAATATAATGATGCTGGAGAGGTAGACCAGGGGAACAGATTGTGTCCGCACAAGAAAAGTCTGACAGATAGTGGATAAGAGGAGGTTCTTGAACTGATCTAGCCAGGCACAAGTTATCAATGTTTGTTTTAGATTTGACGGGACACTCTCTGATTGATAGACATCCGGACGAAATGCAAACGAAAACTCATTTGAATTAAGGATTCGCCACTATGCAAGTGTTCGAAACACATCGCAAGCAAAGCACACAAGAACACTTGCGTATTGGGGAATTCTCAATTCAAGTGAATTCTCAATTTCGTTTGGTTTTATTTGAATGTATTTTTCAATAGCATCATTCCAAATAACTGCTGATAAAGATCTGTTTCTAGATCTGAAATAGCTGTGCGGTTTGCCAGCAATAATATATATTTTTACTAGAGCTATAGAATGGTCTTGAGCTTGAAAAAATAAAATAAAATATATAAGTGTTTTCTTTGGGATTGGAAACAAAAAGCAGTCACCGGGAGCTAAATCTGGAGAATATGGTGAATGAGGTAGCACTTCGTAGTCCATGGCAGCTTCACATCCGTGCACCGGTGCGGTATCATGGGAAAAGAATATATGTTTCTTCGATAAATACTTCAAATCAATGTCGAATCAGTCCAACAGCTGTGAATAATATTCGCCGGTGATCGTTTTACCCTTTTCAAGGTAATCGATATGCATCCACAGAAACTGTCGCTATAACCTTGTAGTCCGTTAGACCAGAAAACATAAACAACCCCTATTTGCTGACGACCCCCGAAAACGTTATAAGGACCACTATTTACGGATATGCACCTGGAATGTAAGAACTCTATATAGATCCGGTGCAAGTATCCAATTGGCAGATGTCCTCGAAAGTTATAAGGCTGACATTACCGCAAGCCAGGAAATGCGATGGACAGGACATGGCTGCATACGAAAAAGAAACTGCAACATATACTACAGTTGCCATGAGGAAAAACATGAATTCGGTTGCGGATTTGTAGTTGCCAAAAGACTGCGACATCTAGTCCCTAGGTTCAATCCTGTGAGTGAACGTAGAGCCACAATCCGCATAAAAGCGAAATATTTTTATATTTCCCTAATTTGTGTGCATGCCCCGCCAGAGGAGAAAGATGATGATGCCAAAGATATATTCTATGAGCTCCTAGAGGAAACGTATGACCGCTGCCCTGGCCAAGACATTAAGATTGTACTAGGAGATTTTAATGCCAAAGTAGGAAGGGAGAATGTGTTTAATCCAATTATTGGCAATTTCAGTCTACATGCTGATAGTTCCGACAACGGTATGGGACTGATTGACTTTGCCGCGCAAAAAAAAGGTCATTAGTGGTACAAGATTCCAACATAAAGACATCCACAAGGCTACTTGGGTATGCCCTGATCAAAGAACGAAGAACCAAATTGATCACGTGGCAATTGATGGAAGGCACTCAGAGGATCAGAGGAGCTAACATCGATTCTAATCACTACCTGGTAGCAGCAAAGGTTCGCACAATTTTAAGTAGAGCAAAAATCGTACGAAACCAGACGCAGAGGAAGCTGGACATCGGAAAGCGGCAATTACCAGGGGTAGCTACAGCCTACTCAAGGAAGCTCTCGCAACCTTTGGCACAGAACCCACCCCCTCCAGATGCTGATCCTGAAGCGCATTGAAACCCCATTTCCGACTCTATAAAAACTGTCGCAACAACCGTACTTGGTTCGAAAAACCGCTTCGCAACAAACCATGGTACGATGAAACCATGGTAGGGAGAAAAGAAAGGAGGTAAACCGTCTCTTTAGGCGTAAGAAACGGCAGTGGAGAAAGGGCGAGAGTGAGAAAATTGAGTCATACAGAAGGAAGAACGAAGCCCGAAAATTCTTCCAAAAAGTCAAAAACGGAACTAATAGGCATGGTTCAGGGGCCCCCTTCTGGAAAGACAAGGAATCTCATCGCAGATGTGCAGAGTATGTTGGGAATATGGAGAGATAATTTCTTCGCGCTACTGGTACCTGAGATATCCAATCACGAGACAATCGATCTAAATTTGGACGACGACGTTGATTGCCCCCCTCCTAACCAAGACGAGGTCAGAACAGCTATTGCCCGGCTTAAAAACAACAAAGCTGCAGGAGCCGATGGATTTCCGGCGGAGCTGTATAAGGCTGGCGGCGATGAGCTGATAAGGTGCATGCATATGCTCATTAGCAAAATTTGATTAGATGAATGCATGTCCGGCGATTGGAGTCTCAGTGTACTATGTCACATATTTAAAAAAAATACAGCAGACAGTTGTCCGAGGCCTTCGGCCACTGACTGTCCCTGCAGGCTGTGTCAGAGACACGGCCATTAAGTTTAACGTAGAATACGCCATCCGATAAGACAGAAAACATATATAATAATAAATGATAAATAGCATAAGCAAATGAATTTATTTATTTGATAGTTACTTTTGATAATATACATAAGCTTATGGTAGGAAAAATAGGATAAATATGTTTTTAAATTAAAAGAGTAAGAATAAATGATAAATAACAGACGCAAATCATTTTGATTTATATTTTGTATAATTATATATCCATGTTAAATTCAAATTCACATTTAACATTTTGTTTCACTTAAATACATAAGTAAATATACGAAATTTCAATATTTCATCAATCAAAACAACAGCCGAAGGTTTGTGTCCACACTGAAACAGCAGCATAGTTTGTGTTCACGCTACAAACTCAAACACTCAACCAAACACCACACATATGTTTGAGTGTATGTGTTTAAACAATTTTCATTTGAGAAATTTAAATATTAGGAAGATATCAACCAATATGAAATGTATATCAAACGAAAGATAACATCTTCATTTACCTACAAAAAAAAATTTAAAAAAATTCATCTAGCCGTTTCCTCAAATTCAATGAAATAAAGATTACAACAATAAAAACCTGACATGACTCCTCATACCGTAAGGTAAGACGTATTCTACGCCAAAAGGTGACCCGAGTCTCTGTGCCAACTACCGTGGAGTTAGCCTTTTTTCCATAGCATATAAGGTTCTATCGAGCATAATGTGCGAAAGACTAAAACCAATTATGGCTGACCTTATTGGACCATACCAGTGTGGCTTTAGGCCTAGAAAATCGGCAAATGACCAGATTTTCACGCTACGCCAAATCCTGGAGAAGACCCACGAGAAATAAATGGACACCTCTCTCTCTCTCTCTGTGTAATTTTATGGACAATAAATATAAATTGAATTGGAAAATAGCACCATTCGTAATCTAGAATCTAGATCCTAAATGGGGTAATTAATTTTGAGTAGATTTTTTAACAAATAGTTAATTCTATTTGTGAACTATTCATAGTTTTTGAAAGTTTCCATAAACAAAAAAACAAACAAAAAATTCATTAAAATTATGAACAGTTTCGTTACCATTTATGTACGATTTCATGGAAAAGCAACCAAAGAACAGTTTAATTATGTATATGAATGTTTCCATTAAGATTTATGAAAACTTCATACAACTTTTTTTTCGTTTCTTAAAGAATAATTTTCATAAAAGTGATGTTTTATGCAACATGATTCATAATTTAAATGAATTTATTCTTTGGTTGCTTTTTCATGAAAAAGTTATTTACGGCGATGAACTTTTTCATTAATATTATGTACCTTTTATGTCGTGTGTAATGGCAGCTAAATTGTGTTTTAAATCGGTTGCATCGAACGAAAATACGCATTTCGTTTTATGTCCAATCAAAGAGTAACATATAACAGCAACTCGAATACGATAAAATGAATTACTGCCTCGTCGTCATCAAGAGAATGATACAACTCAAAACTCTGCGACCTCATATGCTATAATTAAGAGACAGCGAGAGAAAAGGAGAGCGACTTATTTGTCCACCCTCGGTAGGATTTCTAACTCTCTGGTAGGGTATCACGTTGGTCTTCAATCCTTATGTTGAGTAAAATTTAAAACCTTATTCCAAATGAGTACAGCCTGTCCTTCAACTTTGATTTTGTTTTATTACTTCAGATCATACATGGGAGCAATTATTTAGATGAAAATTTTAATTTGTATTTAAATTTCAATACCCCGTTTAGGTGCTAATTATTTTTTAATTTGTAAAATATCAGATTCCGAATAATGCTTTTGAAAATAGAATTCCCTTAGGTTCTGAATTGCCAATTAACAAATCCCATCTATAAATCAAATGAATAACAAGTCATAAATCAATTTTCGATTAATTAATGACAAAATCTAGGTCATGCACTTTAGATGTTACAAACGCCAGTCACAAAGTCAAAATACCCGTACCCTTCAGCACGAAATCCAGCTGAGTCCGTTTGGAAAAAAAGCAACGATTAATTTTTAAAACAAATCTTTTGAAAATCATTAAAACTTATGCGGTAGCGCTTTCTTTATTTATTTTTGTTTTTTTTTTTTCTTACCGTTTGTTTTCTTTGTTATTCATAACAAAACAATGTACGTTTAAAATTACCTTAAAATGTATATAAATACAAATGTAATCAGTTGCAAATATCGTAATAATTTGACAACAATCAAAACTAAAGCACGGAAATTACTCCGATCGAAAGTGATTTTAAAATATTGGAAGACGAAATTTTAAATTATTGAAAAAACGAAATGTTTTCGAGAGTGCTATGCTGCGGATTTATAATAGTTTCTTTGAGTGTATTCTGTTCAACATCACATCAGTTATCCTGGTGTGATCCGGAACTGTGTCCGAATGGTGCAAAACATACAGCGTGTGAAAATTCGGGAGTGAGTAGTAGTAGCCCTGTTAAATACTTAAATAAAGGGCAACAATGGATGCTAAATGATAATGTGTTGTAAAATTTTAAAATTTCTACATCGACAAATTTACTTGATTTTAATATTTTTGCTCCTACTTTTAATAAAGAAATGTCTTCTTTTGAAATTTTACAAAATGTTAGTGAAAAAAAATATAAATACTGGCATATGTATTTCAAGATTTTTAAGATGGGACATAATAAGGAAATAATTCCTCCACTGTTGGTAATTCCTTCCTCGCCGAATTTAATGGACGTTAATTCTCCAGCTCCGAGTTCAAGTGCAGTACAACCTTCTGCCTCATCTTCTTTTGCTGAAGTCGTTTCTGTAGTTTCTATAGCTTCCACGGGCAGGGATAAGATCGGTATAGATCTATGAAATTAAAATTTATTTTGCACTTTTTTATTGACTTTTATTGTTCGTATATATTTGTGTTTTATTTAACACAAACTATTATACCACACAAACATGAAATGCCGTTGGTGTTGTCTTGGTGGATGTTTTGTACTAATGCCTCTACCTGGTATTATTGAAACCATGCATTCCACCATACAAGGTTTACATGCAACCATAGCTATGAAGTTAAAATTATTGACAGAATAAACATCAATCACTTTTTGTGATCAATCACTTCACTTTGACTTAAAGGTTGCCAACATGTAGAATTTCAAAATATGTCTACCGTCGAGTGGATATTTTTGCCGTCGCGTGAAGTTTAAAAAAAGGCAATTGGAATTTAAAAATTCCACTTGAAATTTAAAAAACATTAATTGAAATTCAAACATGTCATTTTCAATTTAAAAGACAGCAATTGAAGGTTAAATGGCATCAATTGAAATTTAAAAACAAAAACATAAATTTAATATTTAAATTTAAAATTTAAATTTAATTTAAAAACATCAATTGAAATTCAAAAGACCTCAGTAGAAGTTCTAAAATTCCACCTGTATTTTGAAAAAATTCAAATGAAATTTAAAAAACATCAATTGAAATTTAAAAAACGGCAATTGCATTTCATAAGTTCTACATCAAATTTAAAATACCTCAATTGAATACTAAAGAACAATTTAAATTTAAAAGACATTTAAATTTAAATTTAAATTTAAATTTAATAACATTAAATTGAAATCTAGAACATTTATAATTTGAAATACATCAATTGAAATTCCAAAATTCCACTTGAAATGTAAAAGACATTACATAATTGAAATTTAAGAAATACCAATTGCAATTTAAAAGGCCATCGTTTTGAAATCCAAATATTCTGCTTGAAATTTAAAAGACATCACTTGAAATTTGAATGACATCAATTGAAATTTAAAAAACTTAAATTTAAATTTAAAACGCATCAATTGAATTTCAAAAATCCCACCTGAAATTTAAATGACATAAATTTAAATTAAAGAGACATAAATTTGTAGTTAAAATACATCAATTGAATTTCAAAAATTCCACTTGTAATATAGATCTGTGAAATGAAAATGTATTTTGTACTTTTTCACAATTGAAATTTAAACAACGACAATTGCATTTTAAAAATTCCACTTGAAATTTAAATATATCAATTGAATATTAAAGGACAATTTAAATTTCAAATACATCAATTGAAACCTAGAAAATTTAAAATTTAAATTACATCAATTCAAATTCCACAATTCCACTTGAAATTTAAAAGACATCAATGGAAATTTGAAACATATCAATTGACATTTGAAAGACAGCAATTGAAATTTAAAAAACAAATCTTGAAATTTCAAATACATCAATGGAAATTCAAAAATTCACATTGTAATTTGAATTGCATCAATTGAAATTTAAAACACATCAATTGAAATTTAAAAGACATTAATTAAAATTTTAAAGACACCAATTGAAATTTAAAAACTCCATTTGAATTTAAAAGACATCAAGTAAAATATAAAATACAGAAATTGCAATTTAAAAGACCTCAATTGAAATTTAAAAGGGCATCAATTTGAAATTCAATATTCTGCTTGAAATTTCAAAGACATCAATTGAAATACAGAAACTTCAATTTAAATTTAAAAAGATCAATTGAATTTCAAATCTTCCTCTTGAAATTTAAAAGATATCAATTGTAATTTGAAATACATCCATTGAAATTTAAAATGCATCAATGGAAATTCAAATATTTGTAATTTGAATTACATCAATTGAAATTTAAAAGACGTCAATTGAAATTCAAAAATTCCACTTGAAATGCAAGACCCATCAATTGAAATTTAAAATACATCAATTGAAATTTAAAAGACATTAATTGAAATTTTAAAGACACCACTTGAAATTCAAAAATTTCACATGAAATGCAAGACCCATCAATTGAAATTTAAAATACATCAATTGAAATTTAAAGAACCTCAGATAAAATTTAAAAGTCTTCAATTGAAAATCATTTGTCTTTTTAATTTAAATTCATGGGTATTAAATTTTAAATGAAAATTTTGAATTTCAATTTATGTACATATTTATATTTCAAAGGGAAATTTTTAATTTCAATTGATTTTCTTTTAATTTCACTTTTTATAAAAAGTAGCAGAAACGTTTATAGGGTTTAATTAAATTTCATCTATTCCAATCGCGTTTGACTTAATCGACAGGCAGCACAACAAGGCATCTGATTTGTCCACGCCCTATGTTTAGTTAAATTAAGTGTTGGTGGCAGTCGATGATTAATTCATTTAGACTTATTAGGCCATTGCGACAACAAGGACTAACAAAATTAAGTGCTAGACCCTGGCCTAGGCTAGAGACAGTAGGTTCATGGATCTGCAATCGGTCAAATTTGTCTTACACATGCACGATAGGCTGCTCGCTCACCTATCTTGCATCATCCCACAGAAGCGTTCGTGCAGGATGTGCTTACAAGACGCAAGGGGCATGTCAACAGAGTCCGACAATGATTGATACTGCAGCCAGCCGGTCAGTTCCCCAATCGCAAAAATTTCCGCGTAGTACACACTACAATGCAATGGTTCCGCTTTTGAGTAGTCGATCGAGTTGCAGCGGGATCCCCGACTCCGACCGTGCCCTATTGTGAGAGTTGCCTTAATCTAATGGCAGACGGTGTCGCAATCTGCCCTCACATAATGTCCCCCGGCAACAAATATAACACTGCATTCACTGTATCAGTGGGAGTGGTGCTTAGAGCACCCATGAACAACATTGTCGCCATTCTCTGAACCCTAGTCAGTACTGCTCAATAGGTGGGTTACTCAAGCACCTGCCAAAACACCATATCCCCATAGAGCATTACACCGTGTAACACACATTCTGTCCTATGAACCAAATTTACTTTTTCGGAAAGGGGATAAAAAATAAAAATACACGTGTATCGGCGATTTTCATGTACACGCCAGAATTTTTTTTTTTAAGTTTGAAGTATGAAGCTCGTAGTGGCCTGTGTGAAAGCCTTTGGACCGATTTTTAACCCTTTTTCAGTGATCCAATCGAGCTGATTTTTTGCAGGCAGACTCGTGGAAATATCTGTATCACGTCAAATTTTTTAAAAAATAGATTTTTATCAATTCTCAGATTTTCCTAAATTTTTTTTTTTTTTAAATGGTTATGTTTTTTTTAAGGTTTCAGTTCGTTAAAAAACATTTTTTTTTTATTACTTTTGTTTTATAAAAATAAAGAATTGTTACATTAAAAGTTTTAAGGTTTTTAAAGAAATTTAGACCTTTTATTTTTGCGGTTGTAAGCATTTGCTTCATTATCGCGACAAATAGATCAACAGTATTCGCCAAGCATATGCCTAATGTCTTTACTCTTAAAGCGCTTTTCAATAGCCGCAATGTCCTGATGGAACCTTTCGCCATGCTCATCGCTACAAGCTCCTAAATCATCAGGGAAAAAATCTAAATGATTGTGAAGAAAATGGATCTTTAGCGACATTAATATGCCCATTTCGCCATATGCCGAAACCATTTCTGCTACAATATTTCTATAATTGGCAGCTCGTTTGTTGCCAAGAAACTGCTCAATAACGGCAACTGTACCTTTCCATGCACGTTGTTCGATAGCATTTAATTTTGATGAAAATTCAGAACTTGCAATTATTTTTTTTATCTGCGGACCATTGAAAACACCTTAAATCAAAAAAATCATTAAAAAACATAAAGTTACTGAATGACTTCTTAAAAAAAATACCTGCATGAATCTTTGCGCCGCTCAATTTCGGAAAAATTTTGCGCTAAGTAGCAATGGCCTCGCCATCACGATCCAGTTTTTTAACAAAATTTGATACGAGACCGAGCTTAATGTGTAGTGGAGGCAAAATGATTTGAGACGGCTGCACCAATGGTAGATTCTCTATACTTTCTACGCCTACTTTGTAGCATGTTCGCGGCTTCCACTTAAATTCAGTGTAATGCTCATCTCTTTTTCGACCTTCCCATGTACACAAAAAGCACTGGTGGGTTGGAAATCCACGCTTAACATCCATGAGTAAACCGACCACTTTCAGATCGCAGCATATTTTCCAATTATGCTCTTTGTACTTTATCAGCTGTAATATTAATTCCATGCCTTCCTATGTTTCCTTGAGGTTTGTGGCATATGCGATCGGGACAGATGGATGTATGTTACCGATATGAAGCAGCACGACTTTAAGGCTGTTGACCGATGCATCGACGAAAAGTCGCCACTCCTCTGAAATATGAGGGTAACCAATTTTTGCAAACATCAAATCAATATCATAACATTAAGCTAGGTTTTTTCCCGATCTTCGTGCAATTTAAAGAATTCGTCATATGGAATAGTGGTACCTCGACCACGAGCGGCTGTTATTTTAAAATCAGCCGCAACTATATTCCACTGCTTAAAGCGTGATGCAAAGAGTTCTGCTGTTCTCCTCGACAAATTTCCGTCTCGTACGAGGTCATTGAAGTCGGCTTGCGTTATTAAATGCGGCATTGCAGTCCCAATTTCACTGGGTGTTGCCACAAATTCCGATACTTGTGGACTCTCGCATCCCGCATTCGATGCAAGAAAAGTTGATAGCAGTGTTGGTACAACTGTTGATTCTGCATCGCTTATTTCGGGAACATTATCAAAAATCTCCACTGAAGCCGCTACACGCTCTTCTGGTGAGTATAGAACTGCTGGAATTACCGATTCTACATTAGCGTAGCGAATTTTGTTGCGGTGAATGTATTGGTACCCTTTTGTTTGAGCAAAAGTTACACAAAAGTAGCACAATTCATTGCAGTGCTCCGTGCGTGGTAGCCAAGTTGTTGGTACAGCGTACTTTATTGTTGACCTTCCATCAGTAAACTTGCACAAATTTCTATAGCAATAGTCGCACACGACTTCCGGAGTATACCACAAGTAAGGAACATAAGCAGTCTTAAATATTTTCTGAAACGAATTCACCACTGTTTTAGTAATATTTTTCAAATTTTACAAAAGTTATTTCGTAACAAAAGTTATTTCGCGTCGGACACTGCATTTTTTTCAGATGAAATATATACAAATACGTTTTCGCACAACAGAACTTAAAACAATTTTGCGATTCCTTATTTCATCTGTCAGACCAGTTGTAAGTGTTGTAAAAGTCAAAAACTGTTTAGTGTTAGAAGGTTACTATTGATTAACTACAACTATATCGAGTAGGTTGGGTCAAAAAACATTTTTTTTGATGTGTTAACATCTATACGCGCGCCTCTAGGGCAGTAAACTATAAATTTAATACATACGCAAGTGTTAGGTTTGTAAGAGTAAATCATCGTTTGTTTGTTCGTTGCTTGGCAGTCGGTATTGAAAGTGATTATTGGGCGATTTTCATATAATTTTCCCACGCGATTTTCTCCGGAAATTCATAGCCGATTTTATTAATTTTTGGAATAAAAAGCTAGTGCGGGTTTCGACGAAGAGTTTAGGCCAAAACTTAAGGCGATCCGATATTGGCGAGCCGAGATTGAAGTGTTTTAATTTGGAGTATTAATTTGGAGTAATATTAAAAAAGTATTTTATGTTGATCTTCGGTTATATCGTACGAATATAACAATGTATGTATGTATGTATAAGTGTCTGTTGCTTTGCATTCTTTGACTTTTGTGGGAATAAAACAAAAAGTATTGAGCAAGAAAATAATGACACATGTGCTTGCACTGGGTCTTTAAATAATTTTAAGTATTAATATTATTTAACTGTAACGTCATCATATGATTGAACGCTGTTTTTTATTTTTCAATGTAACATCTACGAATGTGTTCATAGAAATCGAACAGGTACCGTGTAGCAAAAAGGTGTTAACACATCGCCCGTGAGTTCGAACACTCATTGGATTTTTTCTTAACGCTTAAGTAGTTTAAAAATGTGGAGTCCCTTCAAGTTATGCTAAGAAAAGTGAAAAAAATATTTTTTTTCAAAAATAATAAAAATTGGGGAAAATCTGAGAATTGATAAAAATTGTTTTTAAAAAATTTGACGTGATACAGTCATTTCCAAGAGTCTGCCCGCAAAAAATCAGCTCGATTGGATCACTGAAAAAGGCTTAAAAATCGGTCCAAAGGCTTTCACACAGGCCACTACGAGCTTGATACTTCAAACTTAAAAAAAAAAAATTCTGACGTGTACATGAAAATCGACGATACACGTGCATTTTTATTTTTTTTCCCTCTTTCCGAATATGTGCATTTGGTTCATAGGACAGAACAAAATCTATTTTTTGTAACACCGTGTTATTGATCTCTCGTGAACAATCCTCGGGAAAGGCCCCATTTGCAACCTAAAGCCCTCCTAAATGTGTATAGGGCAATCCTCGTATGTTTTGCCCATTCCACTATGCTGGATCTGAAACTAAGCATGCTGTCCAAAATAACAACCAGGTATTTGATACACTCGGCAAGCTAAATTTCAGAACCATGCAACGTGATGAGTTTTACGACAGGTATTTTATACCTACAGGTTAAAAACGACATTCCTGGTCTTAACCTGGTTTACCTCTGCCCAAAATCCTAAATCACTCGCAATTTTCACATTTATATACATTAATAGCTATGACATAAATGGACCTAATGAAAGTCGATTGTGATAACCTCTAAATTCGATTATGACAACCTCTAAATTCGGTTGTGATACGCTCTAAATTCTGTTGTAGTAAACTCTATATTCGATTATGACAGCCTCTAAATTCGGCTGTGACAACCTCTGAATTCGGTTGTGATATCCCCCGAATTCAGTTGTGACAACCTCTAATATTGGTTGTGATAATCTCTAAGTAAGATTGTTATAGCCTCTAAATTCGGTTGTGTTAACCTCTACAGTCGGTTGTGATAACCTCTGAATTTGGTTGTGACAACCTCCGAATTCGGTTGTGATAACCTCTAAAGTCGATTGTGAAACCTTTAAATTCCATTCTGACAACCCCTAAATTCGATAGTGATAACCTCTAAATTCGGTAGTGATAACCTCTAAATTTGGTTATGATAAATCCTCAATTGGGTTGTAATAACTTCTAAATTCAGTTGTGACAACCTCTAAATTCAGTTGCGACTACATCCAAATTTGTTTGTGTCAATCTTCAAAGTCATTTGTGTCAACGTCCAAGTTTGGTTGTGATAAACTCAAAGTTCGATTGTGAAAACCTCTAAATTTGCTTGTGTTAACATCTAAAGGCGGTTGTGATAACCTCTAAATTTGGTTGTGATAACCTCTAAATTCGGTTGCGATAACCTCAAAATTCGATTGTGATAACCTTTAAATTCGATTGTGATAACCTCTAATTCGGTTGTGATAAGCTCTAAATTCGGTTGTGACAACCTCTAAATTCGGTTGTGACAACCTCTGAATTCGGTTGTGATAACATAAAATACGGTTGTGACAACCTCTAAATTCGGTTGTGATATCCTCTAAATTCGACAGTGATAACCTCTAAATACATTTGTGAATTGGGCTGTGATAACCTGTAAATAGAAATGCGGTTGTGAAAACCTCTAAATTCGGTAACGGCCAGAGTGGTTATCTCTACCTATTTTGTGGGTGAGTGTAGCCATGAAAAAGTTTATCAAATTATAAATTACTCTCCTAGGTGCGTGATCATCACAGTTACACAGTTCAAGATCAAAATCTATGAAAAAGTACTTTTAGTTATAACAAAAAGTAAATTTTCATAGAATATATTATTAAAAAAATAATGTGAATTGATTATTATGGTGGATGGTTGGGAATATAGCTATTTCAATGTCCACTAAGGCATATCATTAGCTCCCTTCTCCACAAGTATTTAGTTTTTTTTTTAAATTGAAAATTGTGCAGAGCTGAAGCTCTCTGCAGGAATTTAGATTTCAATTGATGTTTCTTAAATTTCAATTGATATCTTTAAAATTCAATTGATGTCTTTCAAATATCAATTCATGTTTTTTTTTAAATTTCAATTGATTTCATTCAATTGATATCTTTTAAATTTCAACTGATGTTTTTTAAATTTCAATCGATGTATTTTATTTTTGAATTGATGTGTTTGGGAATTCAATTGACTAAACGTCAAATATAATTTTTAAATTTCAATTGATCTATGATAAATTTTAAATAGAATTTTAAAATTTCAACTGATATTTTTTCAAAATTAAGTCGAAATTTTTTGAATTTCTATTGGAAGTGTTGTAGTTTTCGAGATATTACACTAACACTAATCACCGATTAATATTAAAAATTTAAAGATTTTTTATATATATTGGACATTCTGGATTATCAACAAATTCTCATACTCTTTCCCACTGCTACTCCACAGGGTTTCCACGAAAACTGCCAACCAGATGCGGAAGTTGTCGATTTACACTCTTATCGGGATTTCATCTTACACGAGCACAACAAACGACGAAATTTTGTAGCCTATGGACTGTTGCCAGGATATTTTCCCGCCGCACGTATGGCCACATTAAAGTGGGACGATGAATTGGCCTTTTTGGCTGAGTTAAATGTACGCACCTGTGTGGTGGACCACGATGATTGCAAGAATACCTACAGATTTCGTAATGTTGGTCAAAATCTGGTGGGCATAGCCAGATCGAAACAGAATGGAGAAAATTTAACCGAAGTTATTCTCAAAGATATGAGTTTGTGGTTCGAGGAACATAGCCTGATCAACAGTGAATATATAACGAAATTTAAGGCTGACAGAAATTTGTAAGTAAATCAATTAAGTGTATCCGCAGAAAGAACTAAACGAATTAGCCGGAACCGGATTTAGAGGTTGTTGCAACCACATTAAATGTCATCACATCCGAGTTTTAGGTTGTCACAAACACATTAGGGGTTGTCACAAAAGCATTAGAGGTTGTCACAACCGCATTCGAGGTTGTCACAACCGCATTAGAGGTTGTCACAACCGCATTATAGGTTGTCACAACCGCATTAGAGGTTGCTTCAATCGAATTTCAATGGCAGCGACTAAATTCAATCGTGACAACCTCGATACGCTTGTGGCAACTGCAATTCGGTGGCAACCACCGAATTTTCGATTGCTACAACCTCTTTTCAAACAATTATTTCCGTGAGTGTTGGAGGAAACAAATAAAATAAATAAATGGTTTCCCGTTACATCCCATGAACGGATTAGGGAGAGCTTCTCACAACCAGGGAGCTGTGCGATTTCTAGTTTTACACTCACTGACACAAATTGTATGATTTTATCTGTTCGTTGCTTTCGTTTCAGTGAAAAATATGGCCACTTTGCGGAATTTGTTCTACAGCGTAACACCCATGTGGGCTGTGCCATGATACGTTTCACCCATCACGAGTTGAAATTTCTTCATATCTACAATTTCGCCTGCAACTATGCTAGTATTTATGCCCTAGAAGTTCCAGTATACGATGCGGGTACACCGGGTTCGAAATGTGAAAGCGGCACGAATCCCAAATATCCTGCTCTATGTTCCACCAAGGAACCCTACAATCCCAATTACATATAATTTGCAATAAATCAGGTGTATCAATTAGCAATTAATTCATAATTGTAAATGTGTTAAAATTCACACACTCAGGTGAATGAAAGGCAAAAGATGTGAAAGAAATAAAAGACTGTTAATTAAGGTAAATACAAGGTATCGTGTTTCGATTGTTTTCGTATTTTGAATTTTAAAATAAATTAAAATTTAATTTTTGTTTGCTTTTAATTCATAAATTGTTTTTATTTTTACAATCGTGTCGTGCTTTGCTTCAGGGAAATTAAATCACTTCCGTTCTAATTACGTTTTTTGTGAATGAATTGTGCGGTTTTGTGTACTTTAATAAATTACTGATTTTGTAATTAAAATTATACATTAATTTATTTGAATATTATACGACGGAAAAGTAAATGAAACAAACCAATTTAAGAGCAGCAGCGATCCAATATCGCTGATTAATGTCTTAAAATCAGAGGCACAAATATTTGCCTTTAAATCAACACAAACCACTGGAATCCCAAATAAAAAATCCTTCGAAATAAATACTGAACGAATACACTGAAACCATTTTCTTCGTAAATATTATGAAATACTTCATAAATTATATAATTTTTTTTTTCAGTCAAAAAAATATATTTAATGGATTCAATGAAAAGAAATAGTTGAAATTTGCCCACATAATCTATGAAGCTTTTTCATAAATTCTATGAAACGAAACTTATAAAATATAAATTAATAAATGAATGAATGAAATAATGAAATAATGAATAAATAAAACTGATTTGATGATGATGTTATAGAAATGTTATCCCTGCAAACCAAATAGCTAATACTGATCAAGCCACAGATACACATCAGTCACTGTTCTGAATGATGCAATTAAAAATTGTATCCTGCTACAAAGGCGGTCCTAAAACCAGCCGACCTGGCGTATAGATGGTGCCAGTCATAGAGTAATATACACAGAGTCGGCAACAGCTCTTTTTCTTGGACCGGAAACCAAGGAAAGTCACTGGGAAAGTTGGAGCAAGACTTCTACGGACTTGGAAACCCATGCAGAATAAGAACAATCTTTATTTTAATAAACAGGTGTTTTAATTGCAATCTCTATAAATAATTTTACTCTTACACATCATTACTTACTTGTTATCTCTTTTTTCCTCTATTTAATTATCACAAAAATATTCTTAGTTGATGAGTTTTGTACTTTTGGTTCAGTGCACAAAGGCAAATGTGTGAAAAACATATTGAGCAACCCTACATACTTCCAGTGATCTATCGCTATCTCTCTTTCGTACCTTACTCTTCATGTTTTCCCAACTCTAAGGTTGATCAGCTGTGGCATAGAACCCCTCTGGTGCCTGTAGTTTAAAAAAAACAATGGATGTTCGAACTCACGGGCGATGTGTTAACACCTTTTTGTTACACGGTACCTGTTCAATTTCTATGAACACACTAGTAAATGTTACATTGGAAAATAAAAAATAGAATAGTTTTTGTGGATCTGTTTTAACATTAGATGTAATATTGTTAAAATAAATAAACCAATATTTAGCTCACTGAAATAATTATTTTTGTTTTGTCATAAACAGAGCGACGACAAAAAGTATTGATAAGTATAGAGAACTTATTGCACTCTTTTTCCGCTCTCATGTAGAGAGCCTGAGTACAAGAGCATAAACGAGTCTTATTCTTTTTATAGAATATTTCAATATAAAACTGCACCATTTCGACAATGTTATTACATAAAACAATATAAAACGGATAAATATTTCAAAAGGCTTCAATGTTTCACATAAAAATTATGAATGGACCAGGTTATGACAAAAAGAGAGTAATACGTTTTGAATCATTCGCCAGATGGCGCCAGTGCTTTTGAGTTATACAATTCGTTCCGTGAGTTCTTTATACTATTCAATACTCTTTGGCGACGACAAACTGCTTGTTTGTTCGCTGCCGCTACATCAATACCATTATACTTATTATCAGGCAGAGACTATTATTGTACAACAACCACGTACGTGATGCTAACGCTGAGTGTTGTTTGCATGTGTTCACTTTTGATAAATTGTCCTACCTGTGCCTATAGATGTTAACACATCAAAAAATATTTTAGTGAAAAGTGGTAACCTTACAAAACATATATTTTAAGTTTCAAGGCTTCACGTTATTTAGTATTTTTATTTGAGCCATCAAAAGTAAACGATCTCGGTGAATATGTAAACATGGGAAAAATTGGTCACCGTTATGTAATTCCATATTTCCATTTGAACGATCTCAGTCAGAACAATATTAAAGCCGAGCTAGATTCTACTCTGTGGGAGACTGCTCCTTCGTTTACAACTATAAAATATTGGGTAGCAGAGCTTAAAGGGAGCCATACGAGTTGCCAAGACGAACACCGTAGTCGTCGATCCATGGTAGAAATTCAAGGTAGTAGCGTTAGCCCAGATGATTTCCTTTGTTTATTTTTCATCCTACCCAGTAAATGTCAAAGTTCTTTTGATTTCATCTATATATGTTCACAATTGTACATGTATGTGTGCATGTTTATCAGCTGATTTTTACAAAACTTCGGTACGGAAATGACAACAATGCTAATCCTACTACCTTGTATGTATTTGTATCATGAGTCGATAAATTGAGGTGTCCGCGCCAGACATGGTGAAGAAAATCAACAAAATGGTATTGGATGATCGTCGCCTGAAGGTGCGTGAGCTAGCAGTAATGATAGGCATTTCAAAAAGTGTTATACATCGTATATTGACCGAAGATTTGAAGATGAAAAAGCTGTGCGTTAGGTGGGTGCAGCGCTTGCTTTCAATAGAGCAAACACAGCGTCGTGAAAAGGTTTCAGTAGAGTTTTTGGCGATGTTTCACCGCAATAAAGCTGAATTTTTGCATCGATTTATAACCATGGATGAGACATGGGCCTATCACTTCATACCTAAGACAAAGGTACAGTCAAAGCAGTGGACTGGAATGGGAGGATCGTGTCCAAAAAAGGTCAAGACAAGGGCAAGATCATGGCGTCTGTTTTTGGGATGCGCATGGGATAATTTTTATTGATTACCTTCAGAAAGGAAAACCCACCATCATACTAATTTATTGCAGCGTTTAAGTCATGAAATTGTGGAGAAAAAGACCGCATTTGGAAAAAAAGGAAGTGTTGTTTCATCAAGACAATGGTACAGTTCACACCTGCACTATTGCGATGGCCAAAATTAATGAATTTAAGTTCGAATTGCTTCATCACACACCTAATTCGCCAGATTTAGCTCCCTTGGACTATTTTCTATTACCAAACTCGAAAAAATGGCTCGATGTTAAAAGATTTGCCAACAATGAAAAGGTGGAGTCTGCGGTTGATGGCTATTTTAAGGAGTTTGACAGTTCTTACCATAAACAGGGTATCGAAGCTATTGAATATCGCTGAAAAAGTGCATCGAACTAAATGGAGATTATGCTGAAAAATAAAGAAAATATTTCCCAATTTTTTGTGTCTTCTTTGTTTGGTCGGCTAGTTTTTGAACCGTCCGTATATGTAACGAAATTTGTGCAATGAGAATGCAATGAGAATTATTTAGTATGCAATTGCTTGAAAAATAATAATAAAAAGAAATGGTTTCCCACTACATACAATGAGGGGATTGGGGAGAGCTTCTCACAACCAGTGAGCTGTGCGCTTTCTAGTTTCACACTCACTGATTGGGTCCTACAGTTGTACACCGGTTACGAACGGTTGCTTGGAGAAGCTAAATACTCGATAGTGACGCCGTCACTAAGCGAGGTGACCGCCGTCGAAATAAATGTTAGATGGTGTAAGCAGGGATCGAACCCATTTATTTATGTACCAGAGCCGCGCGAACTACTATTTTACCACAGACGGCCATTTTCAATTGCCCGACAAATTATACTTACCTACTTAGATGGCCTCAAACAACCCCGAGGTGCCAAGGACCTTACAAAATGAGCATAACATGTTTCTCCAAATGGTTCGATCTTCAGTTTTTCTCCAACAGTTGGTAGCTCCAACCTCTCGCAGGCAGTATTCCACCTGATATTTCTAGCGAAGTCTTGTTCGTCCTATTTTGCCATGTCCTTCAAGTACGTCTTCGAATACCTTTCGCACTTCTTCATTCTGATCCATTTTACTGACAGAACAAACGCCATATTTTGATTCTCACAACTACGTCGATGTCGAGATACAGATTTTACAGCTCCTGCATATAATGCAGGAACCATGTGTATGTTTACGGACATTGGGACATTGTCTGTGCTGTTTTTGTTTTCAGCAGTTTTCAACAAACAAAGGCCTTTTGCGTCACAAAAGCATATATTATACATAGTAATCATTGTGTCTCAAACATGTAATATTGCATAGCAAACACAATGTGTTTGGATACAAGTATACTTTATTTACTACAAACACGTGGCCGTCGGTGGTGCAATGGTTAGTGTGCACGGCTCTTGGACATGAGAACGTGGGTACAATCCCTGCTCAGACCACCTTACATTTCTTTCGACGACGGTATCCTCGCTTAATAATGGCGACACTATCGAGTACTCAGCTATGAAAAAGCTTCTCAAAATACCGTTCGGAAACTATGTAAAACTCAGTGAGTGTAAATGTGTGAAATTGTGTAATTCTGTGAAGGTCTCCTCAATCCCTTCATGGGATGTTATGGGACACTATTTTTTTTATATTTTTCGGAGCATTTTTCTCTCGAAGACTCCCAGTAATGTTTCTTCAGCACGCGATATGACCCAGGATTCTGTACCATACAGTAAAACAGGTTTTATGAGAGTTGGATCTTCGTTTTTTGAGAGAGGGTCTTATCTCAGAAGTGCTTCCTTAGCCCGAAATAACACCTGCTTGCAGGCCCAATTTCCGTTTGCTTTCTAGGCTGACGTTATTCCTTCTGTTTACGGCAGATCCGAATTAATTCGCCCACTACCTCAACATTACAACGAATATCTACATTCACCCTTTCATGCAATCGCGTGGATGTTCTGCTTATCGAAACCATTATTTTTGTCTTGTCCAGGTTTACTACCAAACCCACTTTTGGTGACTCATTCTCAATTCTTGATAAGACTGCAGTAATTTCTAGCAGATTTCCCCCAATGATGTCTTACGCGAGCAGCATGTGACTTCTGCTGATAATAGTTTTATTCGTGTTGACTGCAGCTGTTCTCACTCAGAGCTCAATTAATATGTTGAAGAGGTCGCATGGTAGGGTGTCGCCCTGCCTGAGCCCTCGCCGCCTACTAAATGGTACAGTGAGATCTTTACCAATATTTTCTGACGATTTCGTGTCGTTCAGTGGCGTTCTACAAAGGCGTGCCAGCTTAGCAGGAATACCAAGCTCCTACATAGCTTGGTATAGATTTCCCCGTATCGGTCTATCGAAGGCAGCCTAATAATCTACACAGAGGTGGTATTCGTTCGTTTCGTCTTTCGTGGGATTTCCCCAGGATTTGCCGTAATGAGAATATCTGGTCGATAGTTGACATTCCAGCCCTAAAGTCACACTGATAAGGTACGATCAGGTCTGAAACAAACGGCTATTGTCATTCGCACATTACGTTTAAGAGGACCTTTATTCGATGGATAAAAGGCTTATTCCACGATAGTTTGTGCATATATTCGTGTCGCCTTGTTTGAAAACAGGACACAGTATGCTAAAGCAGCATTTACACCTTCCCAGATTATCGAATTTTCGGGTTTATCGACGTTTTTTTTTCGTATGAAGTTTAACATTTATAATCCCGAAAGAGCGATAATCTTGGTAGGTGTAACTGCAGTTTAAGACTCCAATCGTCGGGCATGCATTCGCCTAGCCAGATTTAGCTGATGCAAGCAAGCACCTTTCCAACTCGTAGCCCCAGCCTTAAGCAGCACAACAGGTAGTCAATCAGCACCAGCGGCATTGGTGTTCTTAAGCCGAGAAATTGCAGTTTTAAAATCGCTCTTGCTAGGAGGGGCAGCCGACGCTGTCGTCCTGTATGTGCTCAACACCCTCATTTATATAGAAGTATCTTGGGACAAGTAAAGCAGAGAAGTGATCTCTCCATAGTTCCAACATACACTGCACAACCATAACAAAAACATACATAAAAAATCAAATATTTGACAGACGGAAGCCGATCGAAAATTTTCAGATGCATTGCCGCCACCAAAAATTGTTTGAAGCTGACGCCGGCGCCGGTAAATTTAGCTCTTATTGATTTATCGACTGTTCCGATTTGACCGACTACTGATCCAATTCTAATGGTTCAGTTATTTCAAAAACATCCCAAATGTGTATAAAACTGGCAAAATCAATAGTCGCCAATTTAATTTGTTTATTGATCCGCCGTCTTCAATAATTTTGTCTCAGCACGGAGTTGGTTTAAGCACGGAGTTGCCACCTGAAGTTGCAATTTAATCTCAAATAACCAGCTGCGATAAACTGACATCTAAATGCACCATTAACCTTCGAAATATGATAGTTTTGGTGAATGTAAATGGCGCATAACGCACGTATTCAGTTTTTGCGAAATTTGATATTAAAGCCGGGTATTCAGTTGTTATGAAATATTCTTTTCCATAAGAAGGGGCCTATTCGGAAATGCAACAACTGTTGCAGATGTTTGTTTGTTGCGCATTTTGTATGCAATTACGGTCTCAAAACACCTGCAAAGTTGTCAGATGTTGCATTTACGAACGTGCTGCGCATCAGTTGCAGAGCAGTGATGCATTTCCGAAAAGGCCCAAGTACGGGTATAAAAAATAAAGAAAATTTCATGAACCGAAAATTTAGCTCAGTTTTCATTTGCTTGGTAGGCAGCTCTTTGCGAAAATTTCGTAGGCAAAATCAAGTACAGGGTTGTTATGCCAAACGTATTTCGTACGAAAACAATTGTTTGATAATAGTTTGGAACCGCAATTTTGATATTTCGATTGTTTTAGTAAACAAATGTAATTAAACACTGCAGTGCCAAAGATGAATTATTAATGAAATATTTGCAAGGTAAATCAGAGATATGTGGTAACTCTCTGCAACAAATTTTTCCGTTTTGACATAATTGACAAAATTTCAAAATTTTGCGTTTCCAGATAAATGGCAAAATTTCTTACGAAAATTTCGCAAGAATTGAATACGCTGCTTCTCACCTTTCACCTTTCTCACCTTGAAAATATTTCATTTATAATTCTTCTAAGCACTCCAGTTTATTTTTAACGAATGAGGTACTACCTATCGAAATGTCAAATTCGGGTCGCAAACCAATTAACAAACAATTGTTTTCGTACGAAATAACTTTGGCATAACATCCCTGTAATTGATGCTGCCAACATAAAGAGCTGAGGACAGAGCAAATGAAAAGTAAATGATATGTTTGGTTCATGAAATTTTCGATATTTTTTATGTACGTACGATACTTCTTATGACAGCTTATATTTTTATAAAAGCTGAATACCGGTCTTATCGGCGCTAACCTTCGAAATGCGCTAATCTTGGTGTGTGTAAATGCGGCATTATTCATGAAATACGAGGAAATTCATTAAGTCCGTGACTTTTTGAATGAAACACGGTTTTTTTTGCAAAAAAAAAATTATTTTCAACATAATCTCCTTTTAGCTCAATACACTTAGTCCAACGTTTCTCCATTTTTTGTATCCCTTCCAAAAAATAGGATTTTTCGAGATCCATAAAATAGGCATTTATTTGTTTAATAATTTCATCGTTGGAGCTAAATCTCTTTCCACCGAGCCATTTCTTTAGGTTTGGAAATAGGAAATAGTTACCGGAGAATATGGCGGATGAGGTACCAATTCGTAGCCCAATTCATGGAATTTTGCCACTGAGACTACACACGTCTGCATGATCTTGATGAAAATAACTTTACCTTGGCCATATGGTGTTGTTTTTTTTAAATCCTCGTTAAATCAGTCCAATAAGATTACCTTTTGAAGGTAATCGATGTGGATTATCCCGCGTGCATCCCAAAAAACTGTTGCCATCACCTTATTGGCCGACAAACTTACCTTGGCCTTCTTCGGAGCCGGTTCACCCGACGAAACCCATTGTTTAGACTGCTGCTCCATGTTTCATCCACAGTTACAAAACGCCGCAAAAACTCCTTCGAACTGCGGTTGAACAACTCCAAACAATACTTTGAAGTTGTCACACGATTACGTTTATGGTCAATTGAGAGCAAACGCGGCACCCATCTTGCAGACAGCTTTCTTAAACCCAACTGATCATTTAAAATGGAAACCACACTGCCATATGAAATGCCTATGGCATCAACAATCTTACGCACTTTTGCTCTTCGACCGTATTGACCGCAATTGGCCGTCCAGAACGTTCAGCGTCATTTGTACTTGTGCGACCACAAAGAAGTCAGTAAACCACTTTTTTACCATTGAAATCGATGGTGCAGAGTCCCCATAGTATTTATCAAGCTTTTCTTTTAGTTTGATTGAAATAAATAATGTTTAATGAGCACTCGAAATTCACTTTTTTCCATTTTTAAAAAATGCACGAGGTTGTATGTTTTGAACAGCTGCTAAACGCAAAGTAAATGACGGAACTTGCTCAAAATTTGACAGTAGTCTATTAATAGGTGGTACTTGATGGGAGCAGTGTTGCATTTCGTATAGCTACGAGGGAAGTTTTGATTATTGATCCGCCTCGTATATACAACGTAAATCAGAGATGAATGAGAAAACATCTCAACTGAATATGGGGATTAAGTTCATGAGATGTAGTAAAAAAATCGAATTTTTTTGTAAAGAACCAATTTTGGCATCATCCTCGGCATTTTGGAAAACAACCTTAATAGAGCAGTGGCTCTGTAATAAAAGCTGTCAGGAGAAAAAAAAGGAACTTTCGAATCATTTTTATCTCTCCTATAGTCATCAATAACCCATTATCCGCATTTAAATGGCACAGATATACTAAATTTTAAAACTAACAACTTTTTAACAAAAAACTATATACATATTATTCAAATTAAGTTATTTTTAATTTTATTTTTCTAAATTTTCCATTAAAATTAGCTTCAGTCAGGCAGTTGCTATACGTTAATCACAAAATCAATTAGATTTTATGTTAGACAGAATACAACTTGTTACCAATAAATGTCTGTACAATTTAAGTATGAGTTATGAATTTTCCATACATATTAACAATATTTTATTGAATTGGAAGAAGGCGAATCTTTATTCTAAGCCGCCATCGAATAATTAACTTATGCATATTTTTCTCATATGTTTTACTTTTTTTCTGGTTTTTTTGCAAGAAACCAGTTAGATTTTTATGACTTTTTTTGTGGTCATAAAAATTGTGTCTTTTATCGAAATTTTGTTTTAAATATTACTATACTATAAACAGGCTGAGGTGGGGTGGGCATTTGTTTGCCTGATCTATTTTTGGTTGTCGAACAAATTTTAATAGTTTCGAAATCCTTGAACTTTTCGCTGTATAATTTTTGAAATACTGCGTACTAAAGGCCAATTCATTCGCTGCACGATCTTTTAAGACAATGTTGCTTATAAATCTAAGAAATTGTAAAGTGTATTACATTATTCCACGATTGCACATTATGATGCTTTTAATTTCCCATATACGTGTATTTTTTTGTTAATGTTCCTAGTACTTACAGATAAAATATATACTCGTATGTGCAATTTCGCCACGCCAGATGTCACATGATTGCATTTTCCCATTTCAAAATCTATTTAATATGGTTTTTGCTTGGAACTGTGAATGCCGACAAGAATTCAATTACAATGTTGCAACAGATGCGATAACATGAAACTGCCTGCCTGCCGACTGTGACAAAAGCGTCAGGTTTCTCTCCTGTCAAGGCGGCTGACAGAGTGTGGTTTGTGGCAGGCTGGCAGACAGACAGTTAATAAAAATCACACAAACGTCGTTGCACCCTGTTACAAGTACATACCACCATTATCAGCCGACAAGTATCAATAACAATTAGCTCTGAGGCACGTCCAAAATGTTTACAACGATTACATTGTATTTGCTCCGCATGAAGAGCAATGGGAGCATAATTCATAACTCTAATGCAGACATTAAGATTTTGCTGGACTTTCATAGAGATCGAGAATCCAAAATGCAAACAAACAAAAACTTGCAATTGTCATTGCTAGACAATGTGTCTTGGTTTCCAGTCGCAGTCGTAGTCGTAATACGATATGTTGATCAGTTAGGTTTCTTGATGAAGTGGATGTTTTGTTATTCCTGTTTTCTAGTGATGATCACGTTAATGTCGTTATTGTTAGTGTTATTGGGTGTATTCACACTTTGGCAGTGCGATTGTTGGTTCTTGCTTAATAAATCATGGCTAAAATGGAGAACAAATTAAAGAATAAAGGCCAGCACTAAGTTCAACATTTCGCATGCAATTTTACATTGCTCCAACCTCAAAAAAATTATTGCGAAATATCGGAAAAATATTTCCGCCAGTGTAGTATTAAGTTGATCACACGAAATGTCTTCAACATGTATCGAGCAACATTTCAATGTTCCTCGAAAAATGTAACGCCTAAACAAATTGTATAAAGAAATAACAAAGATTATCAACTTTTATTCAATTTATCAAAGGAACATGGGTTTCCAGTAAAACAAACTTAATCTCAGGGAAAATTACAGATGTCAACAGTGACACGTTGCTGGACAATACGTAGGGAAACAAAATTTATGTTGCTCAATTTATTTTATACGGACGAACTTAGTACCAACCTTCAAACCCTGTATTCAGTTCTTGCAAAATTTTCGTTGCCATTAGAAGTATGTATTTATTTTTATTGGTTACTAGCTGGACCCGGCAAATTTAGTTTCGCCTTCAAAGTTTTTGTAATGCCGAAGGGTGACCATTTTTTTTTGTTTCTTTTAAAAGGAGCGTGGCACCTCCCACTTCCAACCTGGTTGTAATTAATACTGGCCATACAACATATATACCAAATCTCATCTTCATACTCGTGATAGTTCATGAGATATAACCATTTTATACTTCAATTTGTATGGGCGATGCCACGCCCCTTTATCCAATCACAACCAATTATTGTCAAGTACTATCAGCAGATCATCAGTACCACATTGTGTAATTTTCATAACAGTCGGTCTATTAGAAAAGCCGCCAGAGCGATTTTGAAAAGGGGGCGTGGCACCGCCCACTTCCACCCTGGCAGGAATTCGAATTGTACAAACAACCTAATATCTCTGATAGTTAATGAAATAGTCTCAAGATGTATGCCACGCTCACTGATCCAATACCGCCCATTTTTTGTCGGATCGCGAATTTTGCTGCCAAATGCATCCACACCAATTTGCAAGGTGATTGGTGATACAGTCTTCCAGATATCGTGATTTCAATGGGCGGGGCCACGCCCACTTCATATATCAAAAATGCAAGTACCATATTTTCACCACCGACCTCACAGCTACATTTTGTGAAAATGTCAAGAAGATCAGTAGAGCCGATTTCGAATCTATACGGTACTAAAAAATGCAAACAAACAAACCAACACAACCTCATTTTTATACTTATATATAGATAGGGACATGGGACTGTCCTTGGAGGTGGAAAGTTTCTCATAGCTTTTCACTTGGGAGTGGCCAGAAATGTTACCTTTATTGGGCAGTCCAAGCAGCTCACTACTTCCACGCAGTATGTCCTCGGCAATGGCTCCGTTAGCTAGCTAAAGTGAGAAGGTGAAACGAATGAGCAACCTGAATGGTAATGCAATCACTGATATGTCTCAGGATTATTAGATGACCCATTCACTGAAGCTCTTCGAATTAGTGGTCATATTCTTCTGTCCTTTGAAGGCGAATGAGCCAACACCTCTGGTCAACGGTGGATCAAAATTGAAGAAAACAAAATCCAGTTTGGACACACTGCATTGTGGTTAGCGTCTGATCCATAATGGGCGGCTGAAACATAATCATCCTGGCAGTAGGTAAAATGCAAACCACGGTGGGCTGGTTTTGCCTCCCGCCAACGTTATATTGGCAAAGAAAATACACGAACAAAGAAACCCCCCAAACGTTATAAGGACCACGTTATGTGTTCCTGAAATGTGCGAACGCTATACAGGACGGGTGCAACTATCCAACTGGCGGGTGTCCTCGGAACATCACAACGATCCAGGAAACGCGATGGACAGGATATGGTTGCATCCGAAAGAAAAACTGCGATATTTACTACAGCTGCCATGAGCGAAGCACGAATTCGGATGCGGATTTATAGATGGTAATAGACTGCGACACCTAGTTCCAAGGTTCAACCCAGTGAGAGACCGCATAGCCACAATTCGAATCAAAGCGAATTATTTAAACATCTGGTTAATTTGTGTGCACGCACCGACAGAGGCTAAAGATGATGAGGTCAAAGAAACATTTTATGAGCGTCTGGAGGAAGTATACGAACGCTGCCCTGACCACGACATTAAGATTATCCTACGCGATTTTAATGCCAAATTAGGAAAGAAAAGTGTCTTCCGACCAACGATCGGTAATCACAGTCTACATGATACCACCTCCGATAATGGAATAAGACTGATAGACTTTGCCGCTGCAAAGAACATGGTAGTTAGTAGCACATGATTCCAGCATAAGGACATAAATAAGGCCACCTGGATATCTCCCGATCAGAGGACGAAGAACCAGATTGATCACTTGGTAATAGACGGCAGGCACTCTACGTGTGATTACGTGTGATTCGAGGTGACAATATCGACTCGGATCATTACCTGGTGGATGCGAAAGTTCGCACAAGACTGAGCAGGGGGAAAATCGTACGAAGCCGAACACAGGAAAAGCTAGATATTGACAAGCTAGAAATACCGGATATATCTATATCCTCTCGACAGAAGCTCTCTCTCCTGCTAGGGCAGAATACCCCCCTTCTGAGGACCCACATGCGCAGTGGAAGCACATCTCCCACTTTTTGGAAACCGCTGCAAGGACTGAACTTGGCTATCAAAAACCGCAGAAGGATAAGCCATGATACGACGAAGAATGTCGCATTGCAACTGATGAAAAAGACGCTGCACATATGGCAACGAAACAGTCAGTTACAACCCGTGCTGCGAGTGAGCGGTACAAGAGGCTGAGAAGGGAGGAAAGCCAACTATTTAGACGGAAAAAATGAAAGTGGGAGCAGAGGGAGAGTGAAAAAACCGAAATGTGCAGGATGAATGGTGAATCCCGAAAGTTTTTCCGGAGGGTAAGAATATCGAATAACGGGCCTATTAATGGGCTGCCCTCCTGCAATAGGAATCTGGTAACTTATAAGCAGTGTGTGCTCAAAATGTGGAGAGACAACTATTCAGCAATACTCCACTCAGATTCTTCCACTGAAGATCAGGAGGTTATCATAGTGGAAGATAGTGTAGATTGTACCTCCCAACCAAGGCGAGATTAGAACGGCGATCTCCTGACTTAAGAATAATAAAACCGCTAGTGCGGATGGGCTACCCGCTGAACTCTTTAAGGCAGGTAGCGAAGGACTGCTAGCCCACATGAATCGACTTATATGCGGTGTATTATGTCCTGTATTCAAAAGGGGTGATCCGAGTATCTGTTCCAACTATCGCGGTATCAGTCTTTTATCCATCGCGTATAAGGTCTTTTCGAGCGTATTATGTGGAAGACTAAAGCCAACTATTGGACACCTGATTGGACCTTATCAGTGTGGTTTTAGACCAGACAAGACCACGACTGACCAAATATTCACGCTACGCCAAATCCTGGAAAGATCCACGAAAATAAAATCGATACATACCACCTTTTTGTCGATTACAAAGCTGCTTTCGATAGCCCCATACGGGAAAAACTATACGCAGCTATGTCTGAACTCGGGATTCCGGCAAAACTGATCCGCCTCCTCTGAAGAATGACGCTGACCAACACCAAATCAGCAGTGAATGTGGAGAAAGACCTCACTGAACCATTCTGTACCAAGCGAGGACTGATACAAGGCGACACACTTTCGTGCAATCTCTTCAACATCTTAATGGAGATAACAATGAGAAAGGCTGCAGTAAATACGAACAAGACCATTAACACGAAAAGCCATATGTTACTGGTGTATGCTGACGGCATAGACATCATTAGGCGAAATTTGCGAGAGGTTGCTGCAGTATTTTCAAGAATCGAAAAAGAATCAGGGAAGAATGCTGTTAAAGAGGGCAAGACAAAATTGATGGTGTCAACGACTATAGAAACCTCTCGACTTGGTGCCCACTTGAACGTTGAAAACCGATTTAATCTTGAAGTGGTAGATGAATATGTCTACCTTGGATCCACCGTGAACAAGGACAACAACGTCAGCCTGGAGATAGATAGGAGAATTGTGCTTGCAAATAGATGCTATTTTTGGCTCAGCAAGCAGTTTAGGAACAAAGCCCTCTCTCGACGGACAAAAGCCAGCTATATCAGACTCTCATTTTACCTGTCTTGACATATGGCTCCGAAACTTGGGTCATATCGCAAGGGGATGAAAAACACCTGGGAGTTTTGGAGAGAAAATTTCTCCGCAAAATATATGGTCCTGTTAGAGAAAACGGCGAGTACCATCGTCGCTGGAACGCAGAGCTATATCATCTATATTCTGACGTGGACATAGCTAGGCGAATCAAATTAGGCCAATTGCGTTGGCTATGCCATGCTATCAGAATGAATGAATATGAGCCAGCGCGAAAGGTGTTCGATAACGTACCCGATGGAAGCAGGAAAAGAGGACGACAACGACACCGCTGGAAAGTTCAGGCAGAAGAATCCCTCCGTATCCTTGGTGTTTCCAACTGGCGAGAAAAGGCGAAGGATAGAGCCAGTTGGAAGAATATGTTGAAATTTGTTTAATTTGTTTGTTTAATTAATATGTGTAAGACGTCTGACCTCATGAGGTTGTAAAATAGTCAATAAAAGTAACATAGGCAACATTGAAACAAACAAGCACCAGATCCTCAATTTATGAAAGCAATGCTGGCAAACATTGCATTGCAATATCTTTATGGGACGTGTAGGGGTTTGTTCGCTTATTATTATTTTTGCGTTTTTTTATTGCGTATTTTCAATATAGCGGTGGCGGAAGGCAAACCCAGCCCACAGTAGTTTGTAGTTTACCTATTGCCAGCGTGATTATGTTTCAGCCGCCCATTATAGATCGGACGCTGGCCAGAATGCATTATGTCGAAACGTGATTTTTGATTATTTAGTCTTTGGCCAGTAGTGTTTGCTCATTCGCCTTCAAAGGACAAAAGAATATGTCCGCTAATTCGAAGAGCTTCGATGACGGAGCAACTATTGAACCTGAGACGCACCAGTGATCGCATTACCAATCAGGCTGCTCATTCGTTTCGCCTTCTCACTGTAGCTGTAAGAAGTACGTGTATAAAAACTATCGAAAACTTTGTGAACCGAAAATTTCGCTCACTTTTCATTTGCTTGGGACTCAGGTCTTTACGAAAATTTCGTAACAAAATCAATCACAGGGTTGTTACGCCAATGTTATGTCGTACGAAAACAATTGCTCGATAAATATTTGGGACCGGAATTTTAACATTTCGATAATGTAACGTTAACGTAACACAACATGCGTTAAAAATAGAATGGATTGCGTAGAGGAATTATAAATGAAATATTTGCAAGGTAAATCGAAGATAGATGGTAACTCTCTGCAACACAATTATACGTTTACAGATAAATGGCAAAAGCTCTGACAAAAATTTCGCAAGAACTGAATACGGGGCTTAAGATAGGAAAAGTTATTCTTTAAAAGAAATCAGATGACATAAAATTTGATATTTATCTTAAATTTATTATAAATTATTTCCAGTACCTTTGAGTGTTGTTTTTCTTTTATATATGACGTTTACTTCTGACAACTGTTCATACAAATGTTACCTCAATTGCCCATCTATTGTCAATTTTCAATATCCATAACTGCAGCCTAAGACGACTTGCCAAGACGTCCAACCACAATTTCTATATTGATCATATTACTCACTAATGTTTAACTACAAATACCGTTGAAATCCTCGTAGTCACAGATACTCGACGGAGACAAAGATTTTGTAAATTACATGCAACAGATGACAGCAACTCCAGTGGATCTAGGCAACATAAAGAAATTATGCCGATGATCAGAAGGTAAAAATGTCCAACAATTTTGTGGTTTGTTTGTTGGATCAACAAACAGTAACAGCTGCAAAGGAAACCCCAAGTCCCAAGATGTCTCATATCGACAGACAGCATCATCAACAGCAACAACATCATTAGCATCAACACCATATCATCATCATAGTCGATAGAGGCAACAACAATCGCCATAAGAATGGTCATGATCGTCGTGATGCATATTGCAATCCTAGTAATGTTAGTTTGTGGTTGATATTTTCCATCTGCCCACCATGGGCCATTATATTTGCATAAGTATATTCAACTTTCCGCACTCGTATGGCAACGTTGGTTGACAGACTAACTGCTGTGATGGCAGAATAACCAAAGACTCAACGCAGACAAGGGAAAGACCAAATAGACTAAGGAATAACAGATCATACAATGAGTAAAATATGTATATCCAGCATGCAACAAGTAAGCGGTATCAACTGCAACCAACACGCATGATCAGGGACAATTTCTCAGTTAAGTATTTCGATTTTATTATTCGAAATATTGTAAAAATTCGAAAAGTTAATTAGTTCGTTGTGTTCAAGGCTTGAATGCCAATGGTTCCAACGACTTTTGTTTTCATGACCATAACCATAACCGTTTCCGTAATATAAATCAAGCAGTTTAAGATTCATATTATGCCGATACTGTTGGAAAAACGATTAGTGCACTAGAAAAGCTTCCACGACTTCTTCATCTATGTTCGAGATATCCCATGATTCTGTAACATATTAATCGACATGGTTATAGACGATAAAATGTTAGTTGGTTTAATGACCACCAAAGTTTCTTCCAGTAATTCTGCACCACGTAAACCGACAGCTCAGTTGGTCGCGATATCGTCAGCTCCTTTTGACGACAAAGAACAAGTTGCTCCACTTAACGATAGAGAAAAAGAGGAGTTCTATCAAACCCCTCCTACAATTGCCAAACATTGTTTGTGCGTTAGTCCATGATTCAGCGCCGTATTGGGCGACAGATTAGATGCGTGTATAGATGATCGCGAGAACTCGTTAGCCGGGAGCCAAAATGCAATCGGCTCGCAGAATTTGAGATCCATCTACAATAGGAACAGGTAGATGTCAAAATTTAATAAAACTAGTATTTTTGTTTTATTTGAAAGGCCTAGAAGAATGCGACATCGTTAAAATGGTCGCCGCTGCTTTGTCGGGTGGCGCGCATTTGATAGGTACAAACAATGACTATAACGCATATATCAGACTGAATTTGAGCTATGGCACGAGTTATATTGACTTTGTGGGCACCGATCTTTTGTAGCTTATCGGCATAGACCTGCGACTTAGGGAAATTCCCCAAGAAAAAGTGGAACAGGCTCAAATCACACGATATCGATGGCCAGTTCACGTCGCCTCTGCGTGTGATTGCGATGCCTTCAAATCGCTTATGCGGAATATCCATTGTGTCATCAGCTGTGTGGCACGTAGCCACATATCCTTTTGGAATCATATGTCGTTCACACCCATGTCATCCAATTAAGTTGATAATAAATTGGTTATCATCGCTCGGTAGCGCTCTCTGTTAACGGAGATGCCACCGGCCCGCAATTCACACCAAGCAGCGATTGTCTACGGATGCATTGCCACTTGGTGAACCTCATGTGGAATAGTATCGACCCAAATATGGCAATTTGACGTGTTGCTCGACGCTATAACTTGCTGGTTTACTCGTAACGTTAAGTGTCTGAAAAATCAAAGACGGGAAAATTAACAAACGATATAACAACATAACCGTCGTGAACTGTCATTATCTACCCGTCCCTATTCAAAACCTTTTTATATTGCGCTGTATCTAAGTTAAGTGCGGAACACAATTGCGACGTTTCGACGTACGGCGTCAAAAATGATACGCTGTCAAAAATAAAACACACATGTTGCTATGATCTCGCCCACAATTGACGACGACAACGTATTGGCGTTCTTGCGTCGTACGTTCAATTAGATCTATTTCTATTTCTTACGCCGCGTACGGCGTATAAGTTCGTATCTGATGTTTCAGACGGTTTGTGTATGCAAATTTGGTGAAATTATTTATAAAATAAAACAATTGCTGATAAAAAATGAGCCGAAATAATTTAAATGAAAAGAAAAATTTATAAAATGTAAACATATGTATGTTGACGTATTATACGTTGTACGCCGCTATTGTGTGCATGTTGGACGTATGGACGTATTTTCACGACGTTTTACGCCCGCACGCCGTACGTTGTACGTCGGTGCGTCGCAATTGTGTTCCGCACTTTATGCTGCTTATATCTCATGCGGCGTCAATAATCGCTGATGGGTTCAAACACTTATGGCTCCATCTTTCGAAATGCATAACAGGTCTGTCTGCGTACTTTTCCTGTAAACAATGTCCAGTAACTATTTTTGAGAGAGTAAGATTGATTTTTACTCTGCCAGTAGAAAACAGAGAGTAATGTCGTATAGAGCTGCCGTTCTTCTCATCTGACATTTCCTATCACACTATTCGTGGTGCGTTCGGTGTGATGGGAGCTGGTCGGCTTACACCAGGTGGAGTTACAAGAACTGTTGGCTTAATTTTTCCGTCGTTTTGGTTGAGAACTGTGAAATTTAAACGTATTTTGGGCTTGTTTTATACCCTCACCCATTGGGATGAGGGTATATATCATTTAATACGTAAAAAAATGTAACACATAGAAGGAGCCATATTACACCCTTAGTATCTTTGAACGAAATTCGTTTTAGGACTTTTTAAGACTCTGTCTGTCTGGCTGGCTGGCTGGCTGGCTGGCTGCTCAACACGATAACTGCCGTAAATCTTTATCTATCCCCGCGAAATTTTGTCAGTGACTATTATTTGTCAATATTGAGTTTGGGATTGATAATGTGTGTTTTGACCACGCCCCTTCTGGTACCTCCCATACAAATCGACACATTTAGCACAAAATCATATGTCTTTCAAAACTTTCTTCTGGCAGATGTGATTAGCTTCAACTCACACAAACGGGCGAGGTTGCCACGCCCATTCTGGTACCTCCCATACAAAACAGGGTGTTCGTCCGGGTTGTCAATCCGATAAATCGCGTGAAACACTTTCGACCTTAATGAAATTAGGTATAAGGCTTCACGTTATCAAACGCCAATCACCGATTAAAACAAGGGTGATTTTGCCACGCCCATTGTGGTACCTCCCATACAAAAGTTGTTTGGACGTCTGGTTGTTCGGCATGAGAAGTCCCGCAAAACCGAACCAATCTTTATGAAACTTTGTACTAGTCTATATTTAGTCAAATAAAACTCTCCTATAGAAAGTGAGCTGTTTTGCCACGCCCATTCTGGTACCTCCCATATAAAATTTGGGCGGATGACCGGTTCTGTGTAATTAATAACTGACTACTGTGCCACGCCCAGTTTCGTACCACCCATACAAAAGTTGGGCGTATTTGCAGTTTGCCGACTCGATATCTCTAATAAATCATAACCGATCTTAATAAAATTTGGTACTGATCAAAATTTTGGCAACAACTTACCATCTCCATTTTTGTACCTCGCATATAAATATTCAATATCAATCTGCTATTGAATATAGTCACTTTTGAGTATGGGCATTTTTTAACCGAACTCCTACGCAATGGATGACTTAGGATGAGGGTATGATTAAGTCGGTTCACCCGACTGAAACTTATGTACTGGTTTTTGTTATCTTTTATTGTTCGTATACATTAGTGTTGTATTTAACACAATAATTTTAACACCCAAAACGAAATGCCTTTTCTTGTTAGCTGGTCTGAATCATTACCTCTATCTGATATTATTAAAGAAATTCATTCCAACATCCAACGCCCATATATGTATTTATCTATGATTTGTACAAATTCCTACAAATTATCAGTACGCAGTCATACCACCTTATCAGTACACAGGCAGACCTAATGTACCAACATTCGAAGCTCGTGTAAAATTCTAGGTCCTGTTTCTATCAACTGTTTCCATTTCAACACAATCTAAATTAATTTCCTAATAAGGGTTTTTCAACAGAGACGCTACAAAAGTAAATCGATAGGGACAGCAAACGACGCCATATTTTTTCCCGCTCTTTTGATATTTCTCTTCAGTAAGATTTGCCATTTCATCATGGTAAGATATACGAGCCAACAACGAGTCGAAATTATTAAAATTGACTACCGAAATTTGGAGTCAGTGGCCTCAACTTTAAGAGCGCTACGTCCAATTTATGGTCGTCATAATCGTCCTACCAGATCAACAATTGAGCGTCTAGTGGAAAAATTTGAATCCACAGGCACAGTACAAAATGATCCCGTGATAGTGAGACAAAGAAGTGCCCGTAGTGTCGAGAATATTGCTGCCGCTGAGGCTTCAGTTCAAGAAAGCCCAAATGTGTCTCTCACACGTCGTTCTCAGGCGTTGGGCATCTCTGTGACGTCGTTGTGGCGAATTTTGCGATAAGATCTTGGCCTACATCCTTACAAGATCAAATTGACGCAAGAACTGAAGCCGCTTGACCACCATAAGCGTCGTATGTTCGTGAATTGGGCTGAGCAACAACTTGAAAATGATTCGGATTTTCATCGGAAAATCATCTTCAGCGATGAGGCTCACTTCTGGCTGAATGGCTTCGTCTATAAGCAAAATATGCGTTATTGGTCAGACAGCAATCCATACGTAATCCATGAGTCATCATTGCATCCCGAAAAAATTACGGTTTGGTGCGGTTTATGGGCCGGCGGCGTCATTGGGCCGTACGTCTTCCATGATGATCAAGACCGGCACATTACTGTGAATGCGAATCGCTACCGTTCAATGATAACCGAATATTTTTGGCTCCAATTGGATAATATGGACTTGGAGGACATGTGGTTCCAACAGGACGGCGCCACAAGCCACACAGCGAATGTCACAATCAATTTATTGGAAATCAAGTTTGGTGAACGTTTTATCTCACGAATGGCCCAGTCGATTGGCCGCCTCGGTCGTGCGATTTGACGCCGTTAGATTATTTCCTGTGGGGCTACGTCAAGTCTGTGGTCTATGCCAACAAGCTAGCGACGATTGATGAACTTCGTACGAATATCGAACGTGAAATTGCAGCAGTATCGGCCGATTTATGCTTGAAAACCGTCGAAAATTGGGTTCAGCGTTTGAACTTCTGCAAGCCTGCCCGTGGTGGCCATGCAAAAGAAATCGAGTTCCATACATAATGGCATCGAACGTATTTTCACAGGAATAAAGAATTTCATTGGTATCTAAAACCGGTTTTTTTTATTTATTGCGCTCTTATTGAAAAACCCGTTATTTCAAATTTTCCATAACAAACCACCAAGTTGGTGAAACTTTGGTGAACGATACAATTTTGACCACTGAAATTCGGGTATAAACGATTGGAACGATTACTATCCAAGCTGGATTGGAACGGTTTTAGCGAACCATAGACTTGTCATTCATGAGCATGAACACCAGCTATCGTTGATGTTTATTATCGGTTTACCGCACTTCTTGATACAAAGTAAGAATATAATCGAAGTTGTTCGCATCACTATCATCTTCACACAATTTTTTGGTAATATTTATTCAAGCTCGTGCTCACGAATGACAAGTCTGTGGTCGCTTTTAACAGCAATAAGGTTAACGTTAAGAAGTTTAGCAAGTTGCTGAATAACCGGGAATTCTGATGGTTTGTCTCTGACAGCGGAGAAAAGGAAATGCATGTTGACCATTTTATGCCAGACGTGGCTTCAAGTGCGAAATGTTCAATTTCAATTTCTTTACTTTATGAATATGTACGAGTCTGAATGTCTTAATTCCTGAACATGTATAAAATGTGTTTTTCTATATTTGATTTCATTGAATCGGTTACACTTCTGTACCAACTAGTACAATAAATATGGGTGTCCATTGATGTAGTGTAGACAAGATGATATTTATGGTCCCCGTTGATAAATTTCATGTGTTATGCAAATATTTCTCCATATACTTAATACTACGTCAGCTGGCTGCTGCAATCTCCTATATGCATGAGATATCGTAGAGATGTTCCAGATTAGCTGATATTTATGTTTTTCCAATACAGGAACATTGTCACTTTCACGAAATCTTACATATTAACTATGCGTCTAATCAAATATTCACAGAGATGGAGTGTCGCGAAATTAGACAGACTTAAAGATTGGCTGACGATATTTTATAGTTGAGCATGGTCGAGTAGAGGATTCCTTACACCACTTAATCTGAAGAATCAATGAACGTTTAAGGACTTGGCTGGGCTGTGACGAACAAATTGCAGATACAATTTTGAAACTGTGTGTATGAGATAGTAACCGGGGTTAGTCCTACTTACAATTTAACACCACCATTGGAAGTTGGAAATCTATACACGCTAAAAAATCTGTATTTTTTTGTTGTTTGGATACAAATATACAGTGTGTTTGTAGCTTGTCTCAATATTACATGCTTGTCTCAATATTACATGTTTGAGACACAATGATTTATTATGTTATAATATATGTGTTTGCAACCCACATATATTTCTGTTTGTGATACAAATACAGCTGTGTTTGTTGCACTGTGTATGCTCTCTCGAGAGCAAGAGAATAAAAGATGGACAACGAGAGAGTCTATCTTGTAAGTGTGTATCTGTATTTTTGCATTATTCTCTCAGTCAGTGAGCCATAAATATTCCTGAATGTGCGTGTAAATTACAGATGAAGTCAATAGTCGTGTTTTGGTTACAAGCAAGCGATTGTCGCTTGCTAAGTTGTAAAGAAAACGGCAATTTAGCGATAAGTCATTTTATTCAAAAATATGAAGAAGGGTTGAAAACGGTAAAAGATGTGAAAAAATACAATTTTCTAAACTTAGAGAAAATGATTCTCGTCGCTAAGTTCTCGCTAAGTCTTCGCTAAGTGCTTCATGCAAAACAAGCGAATATATAAGCAAGCGGTGTAACCAAAACACGCTTAATGTTTCTTATTTTGGCTGATGTATTGCGTTTTAATTTCATGTATTCAGTCGTCAATGGTTCATCGGACAGAGGATATCAAAAGCGCTTGATCAGTGAAAAAAGAATAAGTTTAGGAGAAAATACGAATATGTTTCCACGTAAGTATATGAAGGTTTGGGGGAAACACGCGAATTTGTCCACGTAAGTATATGGATGTTTGAGATGAAGCACGCATATGTTTCCACCATATTTGTCAGTAAACATTCTAATGTTTGCATTTAAATACACCTGAGTTTGGGACTTGCAAACATATAAATGTTTGAAGTGTGTTCCAAACATATACATGGTTCCAGCAGAATATACTGGGAGAATACGATACAGAGGTCGTTTTTTTCAGCGTTAGATACACGCTATCAACACGTATATCAATTTATCATGTAACAAAATGCCTTTAATGTTCGAGGATTTGAGGTTCAGTTCCCATTGCAGATCCTTCATGTGGCCTAGAATCTTAGTTAGCGTTACGTAAGGCGACAGGAATTATGTGAAATATAGAGGACGGTTTGAAAGCTCCGTGTATTTTTGAACTACCCTCGTAGTTAATTAAAAATCAGTCAATCCTGCTCCTGTCAACTACCATCTTTTAATAGGCAACTGTAACATTTTAAGCAAGTCGCGTCATTTAGTTTGACAGCCATTGAAACCTAGTAAATTTCGACGAAAAGGGAAGATCGTGAATGTCGTGTGGGCAATATATTTTGCGATAAATACTATGGGGACTCTGCACCATAAACTTCAGTGCTTAAAAAGTGGTTTACTTAATTCCATTGTGATCGTACAAGCACAAGTGACGCAGAATATATCCGTGGATAATATGCGCATGGAATAATGTTCGACGATCGGAGAATTAAAGTGCGTAAGATGGCTGAGGCTACAGGCATGTTGTACTCCCCGCTGAGAAGGTTACCCCCATTCCGAAATTGTGGTGTCACCAATGTTAATTTGTCACCTACTTGACTGAAGCATGTCCATCACATTTTATGTGAATATTTGCACATGAAAAAGCTTACTGCGGGCTGGGTGCCTCGATTGTTCACACTCGATCATAAGTGCAACCGTGTGACCAATTCAAAGGAGTGTTTTTCATTGTTCAACCCCCATTCGAAGAAGTGTTTGCTGCATTTCGTTACCGTGCACGAAACATGGCTCCATCGCAACACACCAGAGGCCAATAAGCAGTGAATGTAGTGGAATTCTCCGAGTAAACCCGCACCAAAGAAGCTCAAGGTGGATCTGTCGGCCAACAAGTACCTGGCGACAATATTTTAAAGGGTAAAGGGTATATAAAAGGGTAAAACGATCAACGGCGAATATTACTCACAGCTGATGGCAAGATTGGACATTGCTTTGAAGTGCTCTTCCACCACGACAACGCATTTATTGGGCTACGAATTGCCCAATTCGGGATATAGCTCCCAGTGACTACTTTATATTTCCAATCCTGAAGAAATGGTTCGGCGGTAAGAGATTTGAGTCGAATGAAACGGTCATCACTAAAACAAACGCCTATTTAGAGGTTTTTGAGAAAAACTTATTATTTGGAAGGAATACAAAAATTGCAAAAACGATGGACCACATGTATCGAGCTAAATGGAGACTATGTTTAGACATAAATGGTTTTTTTTGCCAAGATGGAAAAGGGGAGAAACCCCGACGACGGATAATATACACATTAATAAGTAGTGACAATGTGAACAAGACGGTTACTGGCCTAGAACGCTATAATGACCAGTTTTTCAGTCGGAGATCATCTTCGGATATGAGTTAAACTACGTTTAAACCCGATTTTAATTTTTTCAGTCAAAGGTAAAACTACGTTTAACTCTCCAATTTGTGCGAGTTAAACTAAGTTTAGATAGTGTTGGCGTTTGACAGCAGCAATGAAATACAAGAAGAAGAATTTTGTGTATGTAAACAATAAAACATTTTGTTGATATTTTTTGGAGTTTTGAAAATGAGTTTTTCCTCGGATCTAGAAGACATTAGTGACCAAGAAATGAGCGAAGAATTTTGTTATGAGGTTACAAGAAAACAACGCACAATAATGACCCGGACAAATCACTTAAATTTGCTTGACGATAATGAGTTCTATGTAAGATTCCGTCTAACAAAAGCATCTGCATATGCAGTTCTTGACAAATAACAACAAACAACTGTTGATATATTTGACATTTGCACAAGGTTGCCAAGACAGAGTAAAAAAATTGTGATGTATTTAACTGTGCCCTGAAAAACAGAATGGACAGTTAAACTAAGATTAAATCTAACTTCAGTTTTAGTAATCCGCGGTTTAAACTCGCTCTGAAAAACTGGCCATAAGACGCTGATGAGAAGATGCACAAATTTCGAAACCATAGAGCAAATTAAAATAGAGCAACAATTTCCCTCATCTGACGTTTCATTTCACACTCTTCGTTGTAGTTTTGTGCAAATCGAAAATTTACTTACACCAGGTGTAGTTACAAGAACTGTTGACTTAACTTTTTCATGTCATGTTCATGTTTTTACTTTTATCGTTGGTATACATTTGTATTTTATTTAACACAACTATTTTGCCAAAAAAAAAAAACACGAAATGCGGTTGCTGTTGCTTTGTTGGACTTTGTGTACTATTGCATCTATATCATCTATTATCGAACCCATGCTTTGCACCATCCAATGTTCACTTGCAACCATATCTAATGTGTCTATACTAAACTCGCCTGTGTTATCCATAGAATAATACATATCATAGAAGCTTTAATTCGCTCAATACATAGAATAATACATACATAGATAAACTTATTCTCTCATCTGACGTTTCATTTCACACTCTTCATCGTAGGTTTATGGAAATGAGAGCAATTAAATTTAAAATTAACTTACACCAGGTGGAGTTACAAAATATGTTCACTTAACTTTTCCTGTCGTTTTGGTGTAAAACTGAAAAATGTAAATATATTTTGCACTTTTTTGTTGACTTTTATCGTTGGTATACATTTGTATTGTATTGAAACAACTAGTTTGCCACAAAAACACGAAATTCGGTTGTTGTTCCTTTGTTGATCTGTATCTGGTATTATTGAACCCAAATTTTCCACCATCCAATGTTTACTTTCCGTCGTACCTATGACGTTTAATTTATTGAGCGAGTAAAAGCTTGTATGGTATATATTATATTAATTTATTGAGCCATAGAATAATACATACCATAGAAGTACTCGTGTATTATGTATGTTTATATTTTATAATTAATATATGTATCTATATTTATACGTCATAGTGATTATCATGCGAATTGAATGTGTTTAATCTTTAATCGGTTTTTCTATACGGCTGTTTAATACATAAGCACGTCTTTGGGTATATCTTTTATTTGTCCTCTATCTATCTATCTATCAGAATATCTACTTTACTTCTTTCGTTTATATTTTTCTCTTTGTTTCTTTTCAGATCCTCAGGACAATCACAATGGATCGACCGACCTCCAAGTGTGGTGATTACTGCCTCTTATTATCACAGCTCCTAAACCTAACCTAACCTAAATGGTTATCCGATGGAACCAGCTCTTATTTTAGCTAGCTGGTTGTATTACTTACTTATCCGGTCACGAACAACCCCGAGGGGTCAGGGACCTTACAAAACGAAGATAACATATTTCGCCAACCAGTTCGATCTTTTTCCTTATCTCTCCAGTTGGCAATACCAAGTGTACGCGGAGTCTTGGTCTTCCTATTTTTCGTCTTCCTTCGAGTTCGGTTTCGAAAACCCTTCGTACTGGTTCGTCTTCATCCATTCTACTGACATGGCCTAGCCAGCGCAATCGTGTTATTTTGATCCGCTCAACTATGTCAATGTGGGGATATAGCTCATACAGCTCATGGTTCATGCGTCGCCGGTACTCGCCGTTGTGCACTATAGGGCCATACATTTTTCGGAGTATTTTTCTCTCGAAGACTCCTACAGATGTTTCGTCTGCTTGCGATAATACCCAGGATTCTGCGTCATAAAGCAAGACAGGTTGTATGAGAGTCTGGTATAGTTGGACTTTTGTTACTCGAGAGAGGGCTTTATCTCTAAAGTGCTTGCTTAGCCCAAAATAACATCTATTCGCAAGCACAATTCTCCGCTTGATCTCAAGGCTAACGTTGTTGTTTTTGTTTATGGCAGATCCGTGTTATATATAAATTCGTCCACTACCTCGAAGTTATAACGGTTATCAACGTTCACGCTTTGGTCTAATCGCGTGGAGGCCCTGCTCGTTGAAACCATTAATTTTGTCTTGTCCTCATTTACCGTCAGACCCACTTTTCTTGACTCCTTCTCAATTCTCAAAAACACCGCAGTAACTTCTCTAACTGTGCGTCCAATGATATCTATATCATCAGCATACGCGAGCAGCATGTGACTTTTGCTGCTGATGGTTTTATTCATGTTGACAGCAGCTTTTCTCAGAATAATCTCTATTAAGATGTTAAAGAGATCGCATGATAGGGTGTCACCTTGTCTGAGGCCTCGCTTAGTTTCAGAAGGTTCGGTAAGATCCTTACCAACGTTCACTGCGGATTTGGTATTCGTCAGGGTCATCCTGCAAAGGCGCATGAGTTTTGCAGGAATACCAAGCTCAGACATTGCTTCGTAGAGTTTCCCCCGTATCGGGCTATCGAAGGCCGCCTTATAATCGACAAATAGATGATAGGTGTCGATTTGTTTTTCGTGGGTCTTCTCCAGGAGTTGGCGTAGCGTGAAAATCTGGTCGGTTGTCGATTTTCCAGGCCTAAAGCCACACTGATATGGTCCAATCAGGTCAGCGATAATCGGTTTTAGTCTTTCGCACATTATGCTTTATAGAACCTTATATGCTATGGATAAAAGGCTTATTCAACGGTAGTTGGCACAGAGACTCGGGTCACCTTTTTTAAAAATAGGACATAGTACACTGAGACTCCAATCGTCGGGCATGCATTCATCTAACCAAATTTTGCTAATGAGCTGATGCATGCACCTTATCAGCTCATCGCCGCCAGTAATACATCGGCTCCTGCGGCTTTATTGTTCTTAAGCCGGGCAAGAGCTGTTCTGACCTCGTCTTGGTTAGGAGGGGGGCAATCGACGTCGTCGTCCAAATTTAGATCGATTGTCTCGTCATTGGATATCTCAGGTACCAGTAGCGCGGACATCTCCATATTCCCAACATACTCTGCACATCTGCGATGAGATTCCTTGTCTTTCCAGAAGGGGGCTCCTGAACCATGCCTATCAGTTCCGTTTTTGACTTTTTGGAAGTATTTTCGAGCTTCGTTCTTCCTTCTGTATGACTCAATTTTCTCACTCTCGCGCTTTCTCCACTGCCGTTTCTTACGCCTAAAGAGATGGTTTACCTTCTTTCTTTTCTCCCTATACCGCTCAGTCGAAGCTCGCGTTGCAATTGACTGAAGCATTGCCATGCGTGCAGCGTTCTTTTCATAATTTGCTATGCGACACTCTTCATCGTACCATGGTTTGTTGCGAAGCGGTTTTTCAAAACCAAGTACGGTTATTGCGGCAGTTTGTATAGAGTCGGAAATGGGTTTCCACTGCACTTCAGGATCGTTATCGGGAGTGGGTGGGTTCTGTGCCAAAAGTTGCGAGAGCTTCCTTGAGTATTCTGTGGCTACCTCTGGTAATTGCAGCTTTCCTATGTCCAGCTTCCTCTGCGTCTGGTTTCGTACGATTTTCGCTCTACTTAATCTTGTGCGAACCTTTGCTGATACCAGGTAATGATCAGAATCAATGTTAGCTCCTCTGATCACTCGTACGTCCATTACACTGGATGAGTGCCTTCCATCAATTGTCACGTGATCAATTTGGTTCTTCGTTCTTTGATCAGGGGATACCCAAGTAGCCTTGTGGATGTCTTTATGTTGGAATCTTGTACCACTAATGACCTTTTTTTGCGCGGCAAAGTCAATCAGTCTCATACCGTTGTCGGAACTGTCAGAATGTAGACTGTAATTGATTAATCAGTAAATTTGTACTTAACTAGAGAAAATCACTACGCCCTCCCATACAAAAGCTGGGCGATTAACCAAGTTAACCGCTTAAACGAAAGCTGTTTCCGTTTTTTAAATTTATTAACGTAATTAGACGGTTGAACCGTCTATTCGATTTAAATTAATTTTTTTCTATATTGCATTTAAAAATAAATTTTTTGTTTTTTAGACGCATGTTCTCCGTAGGTACATCAAATTTAAAGAAATTGCTAATAAAAAGTCTAGACCAACATACTTTTGCGTTAAGGATTTAACATCATAGTTTAATTTATGCATAGATTTGTCATCTCGCTCATCGGTTTAATGATTGAAGGGAAGCCAGTTTGTGTTTGAACGTCAAGAGAAGAATTCTACTGCTAAGTTTTGACAAACACAGTATAAATTGTTACTGTGAATGTTTAGAATATGTAAATATAGTAACATCGTGAGTGCATAAAACTAAAAATGGAGAATTTTCTTCGACGTTGTTGACAGAAGTTCGTTTCCTCCATAGAATAATACATACCATAGAGTAAATATGGGTAGAGAAAATCTTTCACTCACCAAATTTCTGACATTTGTCCTCGTGTGATGTATACGTTTGATGTTGAAAAGAATTGCTTTACTAATACCAGATAGAGGCAATGGTTCAAAACAACGAACAAAATAACAACAACGGCATTTCGTTTTGTGTGTTAAAATTAATGTGTTAAATACAACACAAATGTATGCTAACAATAACAGTCAATAAAAAAGTTTAAGACACATTTAAATTTCACAGTTTTTCACCAAAATGGCATGAAAAATTAAAGCAAGAAGTTATTGTAATTCCACCTGGTGTATATCACTTTTCGTCAAACATCTCTCTATCACACCGACCGCATCACGAAGAGTGTGAAAGGAAACGTCAGATGAGACAAATGGCGGCTCTACTACAAATTTACTCTATGATACATACCATAGAAGCTTTTATTCGCTCAATAAATTAAACGTCATAGGTACGATGGAAAGTAAACACTGGATGGTGGAAAATATGGGTTCAATAATACCAGATAGTGGCAATAGTATACAGCGATCAACAAAGGAACAACAACCGAATTTCGTGTTTTTGTGGCAAACTAGTTGAGTTAAATACAATACAAATGTAGACCAACGACAAAAGTCAACAAAAAAGTGCAAAATATATTTAAATTTTTCAGTTCTACACCAAAACGACAGGAAAAGTTAAGTGAACATATTTTGTAACTCCACCTGGTGTAAGTTAATTTTAAATTTAATTGCTCTCATTTCCACAAACCTACGATGAAGAGTGTGAAATGAAACGTCAGATGAGAGAATAAGTTTATCTATGTACGTATTATTCTATGGTTTCCTCATTGAAGAAGCGCAAAGAGAAACGTCAGATGAGACATATAACAAAACTATGTATAAATTAATCTATTTTTAATATAAACACCCGTGATAATTCTATATACATATGTTATAATTCCTGGTTGAAAATAAGCATTATTTCCGAGATTAATTCCGAAAAACAGCCATGAATTATAGAAAAAATGCAATTTATCAACAAAAAATGCTAAAAATGAAGCAAGAAAAGTCAAAAGTTACCAAAAATTTCCCAAAAAGCATTTAGCATGTTTTTCCAGAAAAAAAGTGCAGAGGCCAAAAAAAAAAAGAATCTAGAATTGCACTTAAAGTGCTAAACTGGCAACACTGGTATGCAGCCATGTCCTGTCCATCGCATTTCCTGGATTGCGGTAATAGGTCTGTTTGAGAACGTGATAATTTGTACAATTTATCACATTTCTTACTTGATAGTGTTCGTTTACTCGATAAAATCAACAACGAGAGAGCCAGAGAGTGAATATTTTTGACAGTTGAATGATAGAGAACTTCCAAGTTTTTACTGGAGAAATTTTTGCCAGTAAGAATTATCAAGTACGAACACATGTTTTTAAACAGCTGTTTTATTTAAATAAACAAAACTTTGAAAACAAAGAAGAAATTTAACAATGGCAGAGGTAAGTAAGAAAATACATTTGTTGGAACATTTTAATAGAATTTGTTAATAAACTAGATTCCCAACAAAGTGCAGTGTGTTCAAGGAGTAAATGAGTTGAAACAGCAGCAACCTGAAACACATCCAGGTATCTCACATTCAACAAGTTACTCTGAACATAGGGAAAACAATGAAACGAAAAGCAAAAAAGAAAACATGAATCAGCTGTTTACAAACAAATGTTGATTACTTGATAATTTTTACTGGATGTCGTTCGTTTACTTTTTGCGATATTTTTTACTTAGAGAGTAAAATCAGCCTTACTCTCCCAGTAAAAGTTACTTGATATTTTTTACTGGAAAAGTTCTCAAACAGACCTAATGTCAGCCTTATAACTTTCGAGGACATCTGCCAATTGGATACTTGCACCGGATCTATATAGAGTTCTTACATTCCAGCTGCATATCCGTAAGTCTTGGTCCTTATAACGTTTGCGGGGGTCGTCAACAAATAGGGGTTGTTTATGTTTTCTGTTTCGTTTTTCTATTTTCACTGCCATTATGAAACGGTGGTGGGAAGCAAACCCAGTCCACCGGTTTTTGCATTTTACCTACTGCCAGGATATTTGATTGCAGCCCGCCATTATGGATCAGGCGCTGACCAGGATGCAATGTCGAACCTGGATTTTCTTCTTTTGGTTTTTTATCCGCCGTTGGCCCATATGTTTGGCTCATCCGCCTTCTAAAGGACAAAAGAATATGCCCGATAGCTTGATGAGCTTCAGTGACATCAGTCACCTACTAAGCCTGAGACACATCAGTGATCGCATAACCAAATAAGGCTGCTCATCGGAGGTTTCCGATAAAGCCATTGCCCAGGACATACTGCATGGAAGTAGTGAGCTGCCTGGACTGCCCAATGAAGGAATTATTTCTGACCACTCCCAAGTGAATGGCTATCAGAAACCTTCCACCTCCACGGACAGTCCCATGTCCCAGCTGGTTGTATCACAGAGGAATAAAAAGTCTAAGTGAGTCGTACATCCCCAGAGGCTGACCTAAGTGGATTTAAATCCCCTAGGCTAGTTGGCATTTGGGATGTGTTGGACGTACAATCGACATCCTGAAAGTCTTCGGAACTACCGTACTACCTAAAATGCAGTGCATTACCTAATTATCCAGCAAGTTGCCCGCCCACATTTGACTTCAGTCAATGGATTCAGTGCTAATTGGATAATTTTCGAATCCATGATCGGTATAGAACACTTGACGTATTAAAAGTGAGCCAGGGCGTAGTCTTGGTTACAGCTGCTATGTGCCACCATACCGACCACATCAGTACACTGTCCTTCCGCGCAAGTCCGTATCTAGACACATGATAGACTCTCACTTAGCGTTACTAAGGAACAATCGAAGAGTGCAATATCCATATCTTCAATATTACAATACACGTATTCCAACTGAATACATGTTACGAAAAATATTATAACACGGAAAAATGTCTCTGTTCAATGTCTGTAATTGGTGGACTACCCAATGTCCCGATTTAGAGGAAAATTACGATGTGGCGAGTCTAGTATGCACCCGTTTTGGATTGGAGGACCAAGAAAAGGATTACATTGTAGTGGGAACACATACGGGTCAACTGAGTATCTACTATCCAAGCTATGAGCAAGATGCAAATGGAAATTGTTCAGGCTATAAGGTGACCGATTTACTATTGGAAATACAAGGAAAACATCCCGTATTGGGTGTATATGCAGGAAGATTTAGTGCGTAAGTACAGCGTAATTGTATGCACCATATTGAAATGTCCTTACTTTAAATTTCATTTCAGTAACAACAGCAAAGAAAACACTAACCAGCTGGCGCTTTTACATCCAAATTCTGTGGTTATCTATAATATATTGCATGTAGGGGGAGTGGCCGAGCATGGAGCTCAACTGAGTCTGCAGCAACTGACGGAATATCGTTTTACTCGTACAGCCTTTTCGTTCTGTAAAGGCCATTTTGGCAAAGTCAAGGGTAGGGAGTTCTTTTGTGTGGTCCATTTGGATGGTTCCTTGACATTTTACGAACAGGATGGCATATCATATGAATGCAAATTTCCCGGTCATAGGGCGCTGCCCACACCCGTGGTATATTGTGAGAGAACGGATAGCTTCTTTCGTTTGGCTTCAGCATGGAATTTGGAATGTTATACGTAAGTTACGAAAACCATACCAAGATGAGGAACTTTTCAAAAATGAAACGTAAAATGATGGCATTACAGATACCAAGATCTCTCGCATTCTTCGATAAATAAGTCACACTATCAGCCTATATGGTCTGTCTGCATGGGTGAAGGAATTTTGGATATGATGGTGGTACAGGTTAAAGGGTAAACTCGCTAACACGGAAACTTTACAGTGTTTACAAATGCAACTCCACTTTACTTTTATAGAGATTATTCGTCTATCATGGTTTTAGGAGAACGTAATTTTATGTGTCTCACGGATACGGGAAAGTTGGAGTTCATTTTGAAATTAGATTATGCACCAAAATGCTTCCATTCCTTTGTGGTGGGTTACTATTGGGGTAAGTAGAGTAGAATTATAAACCAAACTACGCTACATTTCTTGCACATTCCTACTAGAACCCACGGCTCGTTTGGTAACCATCATCGTGTCGGAATCCTCAAAAATATTTATCTATGAAAATGCCAGTGTTATGTGGGCAGCCCAATTTAAGAACGAGTCCCCCGTAGCAGTCCAGCGTTCAAATTTAATGGGCCTACCCGGAGGCATTGTTACTTTAGGACCAACGGGCAAATTACGCATTGGTTATCTTGGATCCGATCCCTACATATTCCATGTGCCTCCATTAAATATGCAGGAACTGTCGTTTCAACAAGCTCACGATGAATTTATGCAGCTGGAACAGGAAATCAAAGAGGCCACCGATATTCAAGATATGGCTGCTATTAATCAGAAATCCTATGAAGATGTGCAAATCTCGTTTTCCATTGACCAAACGATAAATGATGATGCAGACACAATGTTACTCGATATTCCGGCCCATGTCACTTTGAAAGATTTACCCGTTTCTTCGGGTCAACTAAGGTGGCATTCCAAATTAGATTTATCTGAACTGCAGGTTGTTTTCACGCTACCCGATGGCATTAAATGTTCACAAGATTCCCTTACCTATAGCGGCATCAAGGCGGGTACAAAAGAAACTATGGACTTGGATTTCTATATAAGTGATTTACTGCACTTTCCTACAGCTCGAGTGGAGGCAGTAGTTTCCTTTATCTGTACCAAAGGTATTCCTAGGGTGATCCAGAAGTCGGCGTTTCTACCGCTGAATATGTTCTTTAAAGCGAAACAACCCCAAAAATCGGCGGCTATAAAGCTGACCTTTAATATGGAGATGCAAGATGAAACAGTAAAATTAACCAACTTTTTTTCGGAATTCGTCAGTTGGGAATCGGATATACAAGCATTGGGTTTGGTGCTCCTAACAACAGCGGATGAAAGTCAAGAAGAAATTATCACAATTGTGGCAGCGAAAAATTCAAATCGCTTACGGTGAGTTTCCAATCGTTATATGGTAAGAAAAATTCACCACTGGCAGCTAAAGAAGATGAAGGCATTCGAACTCTTGTGTAGAAAATGTATTAAAACCCGAGTTTTTAAGCCATAACGAAGACGAATTCATGTTTAATTGAGTAAGATTGGGTAGGTATCGATAAGTAAATATTTCACCAACAGACCTTTAAACAAATATTAACTTTAATGCCAAAAATTGTCTTTAAGTACCGCCACATCGTCTGCGTAAAGATAATAAGCCTAGATAATCAAAAATGTATCATTGTTTATTTAGAATCCAATCTGATTATTTGGAAACGTTTCCATTGATAATGGAACGTTTGGTTTGCAAATCTATGGAATCGGATAAAGTGAACCTGAAGAGTTCACAAACTCAAAAACTCCAAAATATAAAGTCAACACCAGTTATACCGGTACAACAGATACTACATCGTATTGATATACACCGAGAAACTCAGGAGAATATAAGAAAGCAAACGGTTCGTATCTTTAGAGTATAAACTACTTACTTTTCTAATATATTGGATATTTACAGCTGGAACTGGATGATTTATGGCAAAAATTTAAAGATCTTCAACGCAAATTGCAAGAGAAATCCGACGATGAACCAAAGGAATCTTTAGTTATGCAAATTGAAGAGAACTACGATCACTTAATAGCTGAGGGAGATAAACTCATGGATATGCGTAAAGATGAATTAAGGTATTTAGGAGATTTACAATATATTACAGTGGAATCATATCAAACATTACTCCAATTTCAGGCAAAGGTGTGATTTATCTTGTGCTTTGGTGATAGCGAAATTTATAATATCCGCTTTAAATCTAGAGGAAAAGATTGTAAAAGTGGTGTGCTCTGTACTAGTCACACCTGCCGAAGATTGGACAGAATTGGTGAGAATTGTAGAAATAATTCACTTCAACCGTGAACAAAATTCCCCTCAATCTATTTAGTTCGGCGAAAAAACAGTTAACAAATCAAAGTGATAAGGCTAAATAAATTTCCACATTGTAAATTGATTATTTTGAATTGATTTGAATTCTTTGATACGGAATTGATTTGACACGGAATTTGTCGCCTTTTCACTTTGATTTGTTCACTTGATTTTTTCTGGCAATATCCAAAATATACCTCGGGAAAATATAATCGCGATAGGGTTGCTTATCTTTTCTTTTTTACATATGTACTCTACAGAGCTGGGAAGAGTCCATGTCTGCTGGCATTGACATGCTACATCATTATGGTCCTTTGAATCGTTCCAAAAACCAAAACAATCCATCTACCCAAAACAACATGATGGACGCTGCCAGCAATCAGAATGCATTCGACTATACACGTTTTCGAAAACATTTTGCCACATTTTTGGAACGTATTGTACGTTTAGCTTCAAGTGATGTCAAAACCGAAAGTGTCCTAGAATTACAGACCGAACAAATGCCCATTTCTCAAAAGGCAGAAGTGGAGAGTAAACCAGATGTATCCACAGAGACATGGCATGATATTCTAAATGTGAAACCAATGAAATCATTGACGGTAGCAGTCAAACGTTTAAAACCCATGCAAACCACTACTACTTTGGAAGCTGTAGAAGATGATGACGAGGAGATTGAAGAGGATGAGGAAGATTTGCGTAAAATGGGCTATAAAAAGGAATATGGCTGTAAGGAGAAGAAAGAGGAAGATCAATCGGAATGGTTAAATGACGATTTCCAATTGCCATCATCAGATGAATTATTCAGTGATTTGGGCATATGGTGGTGAATACATGAATAAAGAAAACTGTAATATTTGTATTGTTTACTACAAAACCCAAATGGACTAATTCAAAATTATCACTGTGCTATGGAAATCGGTTGCCTTGGAACTTGTTAAACAGTATCTCATCTTCTCATTTTGAATAAACTTTGTCGTAGTCTCCTTTTAACTATTCAATAAAGAAAACACACTAGATTTATGATTGTTTTTTTTTTTTTACTTTATATGTTTATATATATTTTTTTGTTTTGTTTTTTATACATATATTTAAGTTTATGTAATTTACATTATAAAATGTAGAATACAACAATTCCCTTCTTTGCTGTACTATACAAGGGGATATTATAATTCTTATTGTACACTCTAATTTGTTGCCATTACTACTAAACTTAAACAAAATTTTCATTTTATTTTCATTAATGTAAAATAATTAAAATACAATGTATAAATTACAAGAGTTCATTACTAAAATATTGTTTGTTATCTTGTTTTTGTTCAGAGATGATAAAATTTTCAAAATTAACCAAAATGAAAACGAAAGCTCTAAAACTAAAGTTAGTTTATCTAAAAGTAGACTAAACCTAATAATCTAATGTACACACTGTAAAATTACTTTGATTACAAATTTGAATATACACACCTAATTGTTAGGAAGGAAGAGGAAAACTAAAAAAAATATTCTAATTTGTTTAATATTTAAATATTTAAAACGAATAATACTTGTGAATTACTTATTTTTTGTTTGTAGAGTAACAGAAATTATCTTTAAAAATCGTATTAAGCAATTAGTTGTTTGAAGCCTTTAGAATTCTGTGGAAACTATTATGGATATATGTATGTATTCCATTACAGAAAGCCAAGGACTACAAATGGAGGAGATCGAATTGTTTTGAATATAATTTGTATTATTATTCCTGTATGTGATATTGTTTTATTCCTTTTCACTTCGTATTTGCATAATTTTCTTTTTCACCAAAGTGCGCACTTGTTGCGGTGTAGCTTGTTGGGTCGTTGTCACCTGTTGCTGGGGTGAGGCTGTTGTTAGCGTGGTACCCGTTGATGTTTGCGTAATGTTCATTATTTCCGCTTGTGAGGCATTGGATTGATTTATGTTGTTGGGACCTCCCCCAGTGGTAGAACTTACAACATTTTGTGATTGTTGTTGTTGTTGCTGCTGCTGTTGTTGTTGTTGTTGCAGGGATTGTTGTTGCACCACGGCTACGAGATTGCCACCAGCAGTAGTTTGTAACCTTACAGGACTAGCGTTTTGGCGCTGGTTTTGTTGTTGTTGCTGTATAGCCGTTATGATGGCCTGTTGCGTTTGGGACTGAGATCCACCAGAGGTGGCAACCTTAATGGTGCCAGCAATATTCTGTCCACTCGCAACATGGGCACGTAAGTTGCCAGCGGCAAGAGCTTGTGCTGAGGCTGCGGACACCACCTGTTGAATTCGAAATACATTAATGACTTCCAAACATTTTGTTTGCAATAAGCATTTTCTTTGACAAATTTGTAACTTCTTTAGATAACTTTCTCCTTTCTAGAGAACAATTTATTTAAGATAAGAGGTTTTGCAAGCAATGTTACTTTAAGTTAACTTTACTCTATGAAATGTATCCTTTGATATTTTTTTTAAAATCTGTAGTTTTTCATATTAATTTTTTTTTTTGGGAATTTTTAATTTAGTTTTCTATTAGTTAATGCACACATATTTACCTAAGTATAAATTTAATTCCAATTTGTTATTATTGCTATAAATAGTATCTCAATTGTTGCGCATTTAACCATAAATGGCACTACTGCTCGATTGTTGAATGAATAAATTAATAAATATTTACCTGTATTGTTTGTCTTTGATTGGTTTGTGATGACGATACCGACACAGGTATTACTCGACCAACACTGGTTTTCCCCAACACAAAGCCCGTGGTTGCCAACGTTCCCGGTTGACCTTGACGCATGACTTGTTGTATCTGCTGAACTGTTACGGAACTTGGCAAGGATTTTGTGTTTTGTATATGCACCAACTGTGTCTGAACACCTCCGCCTCCTTGTGAGGAACCAGTGGATGATGAGGACTTCTGTGAGCTTAATTGTGTTGTCTGTTGCTGTTGTTGTTGAGGATTGTTGGACTGTGTGATGGTTGTGTTTTGCGACTGCTGTTGCTGATTGGCTGCAGCAGCTGCAGCGGCCTGGGCCGCTTGTATTTGCGTCATGCGGGAAATTTTTCGTGGCATCGCCAGTTGTTGCTGCTGCATGTGTAATTGCCGCATTTGCGATTGATTGGCCATGGTCACCTTGATTTGTCCGCCCGGCTTAAGTTGTGACAACGCCATATTTACGGTATTTTGTGTTTGTTGCTGTTGGCCGGTATTGATGGTAACTCCACCCTGCCCACCATTGTTGTTGGAGGCAACAGATGTCTTAACCAGTGTGGCAATTTGTTGTGGAGTCACTTGTTGCACAACCTGTGTGGTCTGTTGTTGATTTTGTCCTTGTTGTTGCTGTTGCATCGCAGAAGTGGATGAGACTGGTGATTGTTGTAGTTGCAGGCCTTGTGTCGAAGTGGTGGTGAATATTTGACCTCCCTGTTGTATAACTTGTGCCGCCTTTTGTTGAGCGGCGGCGGATATCATCTGCCGCTTCACAAGCAACATGTCACTCTCGCCCACTTGGCGGGCTATGGTTTGTTTTCCGGCGGCAGCTGCAACTTGTTTTATAAATTGAGCTCGTGATTGTTGAACCTGCTGTGGATGTATTTGATTGGCAGCTATTGTTGTAACAACGCCAGTAGCACTAGGAGTAGTTACGGCAACATTTGATGTTGCTACAGTCACCTTTTGACCCTGAACCACTTGTACTGTTGTGGGGCCTGAACCGGTTTGCATAAGGCTTCCTTGTATAATGGTACCTTGTGCGTTTACCAGAGCCGTTTGTCCCGACGCAGTCTGGACCACAGTTTGATGTCCTTGCTGCCCAGGTGCCGTGGCCTGTAGAACTTTTAATTGTTGTCTTTGTCGATAGAGTTGTATATGTGCTGGTTGCTGTCCTTGGGCGACATTTCCTGCCGCACCACCCGCTGCTATTTTCTGTCCTTGCTGCAAAGAACTGACTCTGATGCCCTTTGTAACAACTTGTTGCGTTCCACTAGGCATTGAAGCCAATTGAAATTGGGCAGCTTGAAGCTGAGCTTGAGCAACATTTGTACCCAAACTAGACATGGATACAATGGTTGGGCTGGGATTGCCTGCTGATCTTTGTTGCAAAACGACATCTTGTAAAGTGGTACCACTGGGGGCAGCCACTATTCGTTGTGCTCTCAATGATGATGTATTGAGTGCAGTTACCGTCGCTGTAGGCTGTTGCATACCACTGGAAGTGGTGAGGACAGTGCCCACTGTTGCTAGTTGTGAAACTGATACGACCTGGGGCAACGACTGAGTTTGCACTATGCTTCCGACTTGAGGAGAACTGGAAACTATGGTCTGTTGTGGCGATAGCGAGACAATCTGCGCCGTTGATGATGCCACCTGTGACGCAGAATGATGAGACTGCTGTTGATTTGCTATTGCTGACGATATCGTTTGTACGGGTGTCGTTAATACAACAGACACGGAAGAGGTTGTTGCCACTAAGTTACCTGTACTCGATTGCTGTTGCAACTGCATGTGTTGGGTTTGGTTGCCGCCTCCTTGGGAGCCCTGTGATTGCTGGTGCAGCTGTTGAACTTGACTTGTAGTTAATAGACCCGTCTGACCAGGAGCCACTATGGCCTTTACAATCTGTGTAGCGGTTGAAGATCCATGTTGTCGGATTAGATGCTGCTGGGAGTTTTGATTCACTGCTCCACTTACCACCGTCTGATGTTGCTGCATCTGCTGACCCGAACCTGCGGCATGTTGCAACACTATGGCGGTGGTCGTTTGTTGTTGTGTCGTAGACTGGGCCCCCGACAACTGATGTATTTGCAATTGCTGAGTATGTAATCCCGGAGGAGCTGCTGTGGTCACCTGTACCTGTTGCTGCTGGGTTTGTTGATGCTGTTGCACCAATTCCTGTAAATGTGCTGTAGCCTGAACCGGCTGTTGTTGCTGCACCACATTCGCCGTAGTCGGTGTAGCAACACAACAAGTGCCCTGTTGCTGTTGTTGTGTCGTCGTGGAGCAGCCCGCTGTTTGTGTTGCTGGTGGAGGTGGTGGAGGACATTGTGATCTTTGCTTCTCCCGTATTTTATTCGCTCTCATTATAGCAATATTCTGTGGTGATATCGGTTGATCATAACTGACAATGCCGAACTCTTGCAAAACCTCCATGTGTTTAGGATTCATAAGGCTGGGTGTATTAAAGTGGCGTTTGGGTGGAGGGGCCTTCTTTAAATAGGCCGACTTTATACAATCAAATCGAGAGCGCATGATCTTTGTAAATGACGCATTATTGTCATTAGCATACAATTGTGTAGTCCTTAAGCAACGAAGAGGACTTTTTAGATACTCCGTTTTCAAATTTGCCTTTAGTTTCTTTTGTTTCTTAGGACTCTCCACCAATTTACCCTCCTCGCGTGGTTGTATAATAGCCTCATAACGCCATCTACACTGTTTAGGTGATCTATACGTTTTGGAGAAGTTATTTACTATCTCCGCTACCAGATCCCAATTGGGAGTGTGGCCTGGAGACAACAACATAAGGTTGCAAGGCAGGCCCTGTAGATTCACCAGAACATGTAGTATGGCAATATCTTCATATATACACCATTCAGGCACGCCCTCGGGTTCTGTTAAGGGTTTTTGTGGCTGCTGCGGCTTTAGGCCAGGAATCTGAACATTTGGCTTGAAAACGCCACGATAACGTTGATTCTTTAAATCTCTTCGAATTCGAGCTATTGCAGCCGAAGGACGATCGAATAGTGATCGAGGAGCACAGAACATTTCTTCGCGTCGCATTTTGGCAGGCCTCTTATTGCCGTCCATCATAAAACCGGCATCAGACCGTGATCGTTTATATTCCTTTTTAACATAGATTGGAGGTAGTTCCGTTTCCGGTATCGGCTCAATATCATACATGAATGTAAGTGAGAAATCAATGTAGATATCATCAGTATCTTGCGGCGGTGTAGGTGGACACCACATCTAAAAGTTGGGATTGTATGAGGGATAATTAATTATAAATCAAACATTTATTTTTTCTTTGAGAGAATTTTGCCTATTTTTTAAGTTTTATATATTACGTTCAAATCATTCAGTTTATGCAGGGGATCTTCGAAAAAAAAACGATCAAGCATAATTGTAAATTTCTAAAAAAAAACTGCAATTTACTTATAATCTGTGAATGGGAGACAAAGGAACAACAGTATAAGTGAGTGTGACATTCTTGAATACATTTTACGGGATTTCCTAGAAGTTCAGGCAAACTTGTAGGTGATACTGAAAATGGGTAGCTTTGTTTTGCCTTCTGCCTTACCCCAAGGGTTACTTAATGCAAACATATTTATGATCAGATCAATTTTATTAAGCGGTTTGGTTTGTAAAAGGTCATTGGTCAACCCGAAAGATTTTACTTTCAACTTTGTTAAAATGTATTCGCACATCTATCACACCAAACGTGAATAAATTTATTCCCCTTGAAATTTGTTGTTTGCCAGCAAAAAATAAATAAATCAAAGTGAAAAGAGACAAAAAATCCGAGTGAAATAAGTAAGAAGAATTATTTCACTAAAGGGGTAAAAGTGTCATACTGTGTGTAACATACGGTGAAGATAATGCTAAAAACATACAGTGGTATTGACTATTCATATGGAGTTTAAACCATATACAGCTGCGGTCAAAAAAATAGCAGCGCAAAGCCATAAACAATTTTGCCAAAGTACAATTTTAGTTGTCCTTCGGGAACCTTAACAGTTTTTACATTGATTTCGGTGGCCGTCGGTGGTGCAATGGTTAGTGTGCGCGGCTCTTGTACATGAGATCCTGGGTTCGAACCCGGCTCTGACCACCTTCAAATTTTCTTTCGGCGGCGGTCACCTCGCATAGTGACGGCGACACTATCGAGTATCTAGCCATGAAAAAGCTTCTGAAATTACCGTTCGGAATCGGTGTAAAACTGTAGGTCCCAATCAGTGAGTGAAAACTGGAAAGCGCACAGCTCAGTGATTGTGAGAAGTTCTCCCCAGTCCCTTCATGGGATGTAATAGGAAACCATTTATTTACATTGATTTATGCCATTCTTATTTTTACTTCAAATAAAACCCAACGTTCTTGTAATGTTGAGATTATGCCTTAAAAACAATTTATTTTAGAAATGACATCAGTCAAAAAAATAGCAGTGCTAACAAAAACTTAAAATATATTTTTGTAATTCACTATAAACGAAGATATTTTTAAATAATCTCTTAAGGACCGATATTTCTTTGAATTTAATACAAAGTTGTACCGGCTTTCTTGCCTATTACTGCTTTACAACGGCGTTTTATCGAGTCAACCAATATTTTGAACCTTTCATTGGGTTTTTTTTACTCATGTGCTGTTTAATTACGCACATAAACTCGTTATTGTTTTTCGGTTTTGCTGGTGAGACCTAATTTTTGACAAAACATTAAATTTTCGATTGATTTGAGATCCGACGACTGCGCGGGCCATACCATAACATCGATATTATTGTGTTTAAACCGCATTTTTGCGAGTAGCCTAGTGTGTTTCGGATCGTTGTCCTGCTAAGGGACCTATTTAAGAGGCATTACTTTTATTATTCAAATGGAAGCATGATTTCTACATGTTGGTGAACGTCCTGGTAGTTGTGAGCCAATTGTTTGTACCAACTCCATAACGTGAAAAACAGGCCCAAACCTTTAACTTGATCTTCCATGTTTGACAGTTTTGGAAGTATGCCTGAGGACGTATTCCATATTCGGTCGACGCCTTACAAATTGTCGAGACCCTGCATCACCATACAAAACAATTTTTGAGTCATCTGCCCTCTAAATGTTTCTCGACTTTTCAGTTGGTCACTGCAGTTGGTGCTTGTACATGACAAACTTTGGGTAAGATGTATTTTTTTAAAGTGGGACTTTTCTCGGACTTATGACGTACAAATTATGTTAACGTAATTGTTGTGCTTTTGATTAAAACACGCGTTTATGCCAAATATGTATATTTATTCAAATGATGTAATTCAAGTAAGTCAATAAAAAGAGAGTTAAAAATAGAACGATGTGAACAACCCGACCACCACAACAAGACAACTCCAAACAAGCATAGTTCTTAAAAACCAAACTGTCGTTAGCCACAATCATAACAGAGTTGTATTCCAATAGTGATGTATTACAACAGGTACTACAACAGTAATGTTCTGCGAGCGGTTTCAACTCTGAGCGATGGACAAACATTGTATTTTTCGTCAGTGGCGGGCGTCTGCGGCTGAATTCCCCTATATGATTTTGCCTCAGATATCAACCATTTTAAAATAACCCGTTTATCTTCATCACAATGCTTTCCTCGTCCCACTTAATAACAAAAAATAACACATTATTTTTGAATTGGTGTACTTTTTATAACATTTTTTATAACATAATTTTGGCTGATATAATTGTCACACACAAATATATAATAAAACACGTGCGCTGCTATTATTCTGACCGCCACTGTATGTATGCATATTCTTCATAAAAAAAATGATTCGACATCAGATACAAACAACACTCACTGTTTCCTATTAAAACCACGAAATTTATAATACTTTTTTCAACATTGAAAGATTTGATTCTATCGAAAATCTCGCATTAAAGAAAGGAAGAAATGAAAATCAAGTTAAAAACTAATTATTTTACTTACCGGCATCTGCTCCATTGTATTTGCCGAAATCCATATCTGGTGATTACAAGAAATATTTCCCACGATTTAAGCGCGATTAGGGAAGACAGACAACAACGGCGGTAGTGGGTTGGTAGGGGATACAGTGTGTGATGGAGAGGTGTGAGAGGAAATTATAAAAAGGAAAAGAAAAGAAAATTTACATTATTACCAAAAAAATATTATTTTCTCTTTTTTGAAATAGCAGAAAAAGCAAAAGAACTGTTTTGGTGACTTCTTAACTTTCCTCCAAGAGGACTGTTTTATACAAATTTTATTTATTTTTTCACATCATTTTTAACGCAAGTAAAAACAATCGTTCAAAAAACAATCTAAGGCCGTTTGGAAATGGCAACAAATTTTGGAAAAATCAATGAACTCGTCATCATTATTCATTTACATAGTTTTCATGTTTCAGAAGAAAAAGGCTAACTGTTTTGGTGCCCTATATTAAATAAAAAAAAATAAGTAACTTATGTTGTTTGTATTTTTAGTAAGAAAAATTAATTGCCATTACCAAACTCTAGGAGAGGGTGGATTATTTTTAATAGTTTTTTTTATTAATATTATTATGTTGTTCTTATCAAATGCGGGTTCCTTCTTAAACAGTGCACACACAAAACAAGACACCAAAACAGATTTAGATTCTCTTTCTTAGTTATAATTAAAAAGAAAATAATATTGTCTAAGTAAATTTTCCTTTCACTTTCTTTTCTATCTTGAAGATTCCAAAAATATATTTGTTGTAATTTTAGTTTACGAAAAAGGGCCAAAGATTTGAGATTTTTGTTCAAAATTGTCTTCACTTTCGAGAGAAAATAAATAAAATTCAAATAAAACACGTTTTCGCTCTTATATTCTTTATATTATTTTTTTAAAAGCTTTTTTTATTTTTATTTATGTTTTTGGATTATTTCACTTTTTTTTAGCTTTTCTAAGGAGTCTAAGGGTTGTTTTCTTTACATAAATTAATAAATATTTATTTTGTTTTGAAAGTCGATTAATGATTTGTTATTCTTTTTTCGTTTTATATAAATTAACAATACACAAGTCCTTGGGTAACCTATATAGCTAAAATGTGGTTCAATTAAAATTAGGGAACTTAATTAAATTACTTAGCAACAACAAATCTAAGGAAAATTATTGGAAATTGTTGTTGAACCGAAAAATTAATTTTTGTTTTTTGAATTTCCAAATCTTAAAATCGATGTTTATCACAAAGGATATCCTTGAAACACACGACTAAGTGGATGGCAATTAGGCGTTAAATATTATGTTCCGTATTCATAACGAAAACATAGTCACTGGATATACGCTCCGTACAACGAGTGACTAACTAGGATGTTTTCAAGCCTTAGACACTCGTTAGTCAGATTTGATTCATAGCAGTTTCCTATGTATTGTATAACTCTATAACAAACACGTCTGTTTTAGCGCAATACAACCCTGACTGTCATGATTGTTGTTAGTAAAACGACAGCTGTTTGTCAAAATTTCAAATGTATTCAATCGCTTCACATAGTTTGGACAGATTAGTTGATGTGTGTTATGAATTAACAACTCGTTAGGCAGTTGATTTTCGTTATGAATGCGGAGTAAGTCATCGAATTTGAATGATTCATAAGACATGTATGCTCGTTATATTGCAGCAAATGAAAAGAGTGTAAAAATATAAAATACGAAAGTAGAATAATTTAATTGTAACTTTTGGCCAAATAATAAGTAAGCAAAGCACAGTCTTAAAAGTACTACTTATCTATAAGAAACAACTTGAATTTGCTGTAATATTTCGGGTAAAATAAAGATTAAAAATAAAAACAAATTATTGTCGAATACTTCTTAGTTTTGTATTAACCATAATCACGTCTGCCACCTTAGAACGTTTCTTTATAATATTTTTGGATACTGGCGCGTTTGTTTTTTTTTTCTATGAATTATGTGTATGAAAGAACTTAAAAATATTTAAATAAAACGAAAATCTCTTCTATGTTCTTGCATTCTTAAAATAATGGATGTATTTCTCCTTTTGTTGATATTTGTAAAATTAAATTTTGTTTCCTACTTAGAGTACTTTCGAAATCCCTTGTAGTTTAAAATGGATGATGATATTATATTGTATTTACTTTATGAATATAACGTATGATAGTATGTGATAAATGTTCCGGAATTGTTTGTTACTGCTCCTATGTTCTTACATTACGATCTTAATACCTAGAGGGGTGTGTGTTGTTTATTTTTGTTTTCTGTGCTAATGTTAATAGTACCTATAAAGTCTAACTACATAACTAAGTTTTAAATCTTTAGTTCTGTATTAAAATTAAATTATACTTTTCAAATTTATGCGTTTATATTTACAGAATGAAATAGTTAACATTTACAAACTCCAATAAGAGAAGGGGTAGTGGTGTTGTGTTCGTCTTATCTAATCAGTACAGAGTCGATGAACAAATACTACATTTTCCTTCTAAAAATACCAACAGTCTGAAGAATGCGAGGATATTATATACGTATTGTTCTAAAGAATTTGGAGTATTTTAGATGGGTACTTCAATCTCGTTTCCAAATAGTATTTCATTCCCAAGAAAATTGTTTGAATTGTGAATAAATGTCCTCCTGAAAAGCTTGATACAAGCTTTATTTTGTCAATTACACATATCATTCAGAGAGGGAAAGTTACAGGCGTCTATTACTAAACGAATATTGCGCTTTTGGTAAAGAACAATGTCAACAAAACTTAAAATACTACAATATTTAAAACCAATCTCGACAATTTTATAAGTAGTAGCTGGACGCTCTGAAAACAGTGGCAGTTATAATAACATCCCAATACAATTTGCTCGGGTTCAACCGATAAAAAGTTACTCCACCTAAACACATACATCAATGGCAGCGAATTTACTTCCCAACATTTCTTTTGAAATGTGTCTCCAATGTTCTCTCAATATATAATGTTAATACTGTTTTCTACATCGATGAGCAATTCGCTACCTTCCGAGTTTAACTGATACTTCATCATGATGTTTCACTGGCAGATTTATTTGGGCCGTTCTCCTGAGATACTACTGTGGAGGCGGCCGTGCTGGACCGTGGTGTTTTCAAAAGCCAGCGATGTAAGGTCGTCACATTACCTGGAGACTTTGTGGGTGTTTCACTTGTTCTTGTCACAGTTAAGGGTCTTTTAATGGTCGATGCTCTTCTAAGGAGTGTGGGTGTTTTATCCATTTGCTCATCCTCTGCTTGTTTGGCTTTGTTATGCTTCCCCGTTTCTTTGCTATGACTTGAAGAGTGCAACACTGGGCTATCGTCCAAATTCCAAAGATTGATTTTTACAGAACCCCGAGATCTTGTACGGGGTGTGTGATTTTCGCCTCGTACAGGTGTACTATAGCCAGCCATATCGGCGTCTCCACTGACCCCACCTGGTCCTTTTGCAGCTAGACTAGGACGTAACGCAGTGTTACATTTAGTATTTGAAAGAGGTGTCTTTTTCGCGCTGGAATTTAAACTAGTTGTCAGGGTATCATTGTCATTGTCACTGTCCGATTCGTCAGATACATTATAGTATGTGGAGTTTGTAGTAGTATCTTGCATTTGATTGTGAACATTCCACGTATCCATACTGCTTGAGTTCCCTGCGTCAGCATGACTTACTTCAACATTTGCATTATCTTTGTCGTCCTCATCAATATTATCTGTAGCAGTGGCATAGGATGATTTGTCATCCTCTTCAGCATTCGAATTGTCAACATTTTCATTCCTATCATTTTCCCGTTCATCTTCCGACTCGACTTTCATTGTCTTGCCCCCTCTGGATCTTAAGGGCATGCGACGAGCGTATACTCTTGTGGCCGATTTAGGTATAGTTTTCTGTTCTGCCTCATCCAGATTATCTTCGTCCTCTGCTGTGTTGGGTTGTTCGTCAGTTGCTTGACTATTGTCATCATCGTCGTCCTCGTTGTTACTGTTGTCGTCAGCATCATCATCATCATCATCATCCTCCTCTTCTTCGACTTCATTGTCTTTAGACTTTTGGTTGGCCTTTCTAGGACTGTGCCTTAAGACCGTTTGACTATTGCTGGTGCTTAGTGTAGACCTACGTTTAGCTTGTGAAGCCAACGCACACTTCCCTGGTGTTAAACTTGATTTCCTTTTCAATTGAGATGCTATTTTACTTCTTGCCGCTTTCTGACGTTTTTGTTGCAAACGTTTCCGAGCTATACCCAATAGCTTTTGATTTCGAACACCAGTCTTGACAACACCACTCTTAGTCGATGCGGATTTGTTTTTATTATTGAAGGTGGCTTTACGGACTCGCTGTTGGACACGATTGGTAGTATTTTCTGCAGCCATTGACGTACGTGTGGTCTTTCTATTGGTTGTACTTTTTGAAGTCTGCGACGGCAAATTCCTTGTTGCTGCCGCAGTCTTTTTGAGTCTTTTATTAAAAATGCCACTTGTACTAGATCCCCGAAGAGATCTTAACCTACAGCGACTTAAAAGTGGGGTATCATCTAGATCTTCATCAGTGTTACTTTCTGTCTCCTCCGCATTCTCATCGTTATCGTCATTATCATATGCATCCCCTACTTCATTACCTTCGTCATCACATGCCTGACTGTTTTCTTCCTCACTAATAATGTCACTGACAGCAACTTCATCTTCGTCCTCCTCCGCGTTGCTACTATCTTCTTCTACTTCCTCCTCACTATTATTACCCTCTACTCTTAAACTACCTCGACTATTCCTATTTGTTCGACCACGTCTTTGTTGGCGCTGATGTTGTTTCTTATTAGCAACAGCACCACCACGCTTCTTTTGTACATTCTGTTGGTTACGTTGCCTACTACTTATACGTCGACCACCACCACCTGATGCAACTCGACAGGAAGCTTTTCTAACACCCTTACGATTTCTCAATTGTTGCATTCTCCGTTTAAGGGCGGCGTTAGAGGACGACTTCCTTTTATTGGTTCTAGTTAAGTTTGTTCTTTTGTTACTTGCTTTATTATTTTGTTTATTAACCTGATTTGTGGCATCCTTTCGGGAGTACGTCAGCACTTCATCGGGCTCGGTTTCCTGTTTGAGCATTTCTTCTTCTTTCTGTAATGCAGCTAAACGGTTGGCCTCCCATTCTCGCTTTTGCGCTTCAATTTCCTCTTCGGCTGCGCGCAGTTGTTCGGCAGTCCAGGCTGCGCCAGTTTCCTCGACAAAGCGCATAGCGTACCGTTCGATAGGCGAGAGCTGAAAGTGAAACGATACATATCGGTTGAATAAAATAGTGTTCAATAAAGCAATTAAGAATATACTCAAATGATTTTATAGTGAATAAAGACTGTTTGACGTTGAGTGATACAATCAAGCGTAGCATAAATCGCTTTAACTATGTCTGAGCGTCAAATATATTTAATCTTGGCATTAAATATTCGCGTCCAAAGCTAATTCCATTTGGAGCATTTTCAACAGTGAATATCAAATGCCAGAAGAAATCTTTGTTTTGTGTTAAACTTAAATAGCGGACATTCTAGCTTTGTAATGTCGATAAATATTTAGGTTTCAGTTACAACTGGGACCGACTGGTACAAACATGCGTAACAACAATCGTTTGAACTATGTCTGAGCGTAAATATACATAAATCTCGGAACAAAAGGTACAAGTCAAAAATATAATAATGCAAACACGAAACACTTTTGACAATAATTGTATTCAAATGTTAGACGTTGAGTGATATAATCAGGCGTAGGACATCGCTTTAACTATGTCTGAGCGTCTACGAAACAATTCCAAAGAATATAGTTCATTTATCTAGCTTAAATATTGCCAAATTTACTGAGAAAGTTGAATTCAATAAATTTACTTTGAACACACGTTAAGCGGAACAAATTACAAAACAATAAAATATGCGAATACGACCAATTTCTCTTACCTGTTTAACCAAATTTTGCATTTCTAAGTCGGCTTTGCTTAATTCAACTACATTCGCATCAGCTAAATTGCCGCCGGTGATTTCATCTAAGGGAATGTTTTCATCAAATTCGGCTAAATCAGCTGCTACCTCTGCTTTGGCCGTTTTGGTCGCCTGGACGTCTTGTTCGTCCTCTGCGGCTGCCAAAGCACTTTCGAACGCCTTTAAGGATTGCTTTTCCAAATCAACTTCTAGATTTTCTACCACACCCGATGATGACGACGTGGCTGATGACAACGATGTTGAGGGTTTTTCAAAAGTTTCAACTTGTGATGACATCAAAGTAGGTTCCGTTTGTTGTTGAGTCTCGATATTAAAGAGGTCCTTGATGGTGGAACTCTTGAAGTACGATGTCGTAAAGTTGCCACCCTCGATGGCCATATCACTAAGCATACGTTTTTGATTAGCTTTTTTAAGAATATTAACTTCAATAGTCTTTTCCGAGACTAAGCGATAGATATGAACATCTCTCGTTTGCCCGATCCGATGACAGCGGTCCTGAGCCTGCGCATCCATTGTAGGATTCCAGTCGGAGTCGTAAAATATCACAGTGTCTGCTCCTGTTAGATTGATGCCCACACCTCCGGAACGCGTGGACAGTATGAAAACGAATATACGTTTGTCCGAATTAAAACGTTCCATGAGCAGTTGCCTCTGTTCGACTTTTGTAGCACCATCCAGACGCAAATATATGTGACCATGGTGGTTGAGGAATGCTTCCAACACATCTAACATCTTTGTCATTTGAGTGAAAATTAGCACTCTATGATGCCCCGATTTTAGCTGTTTCAGAAGGCGGTCCAATGTCTGCAGCTTGCCACAATCGTACTGTATCAGACGTGGATCGGGAAATTGTGTGGTCAAGGCGGAGATTATTGGATGTAGCATAGTAAGCTTCGGTGACATTTGTTTCTGTATTGTCTTCTCTAGGAAACGTTCACGTGACAAACTTGTGGACGTTAAATTACTAACATAAAAGCGTATTCTGGGTGCGCAAGCGGACGGCACATAAATAACAAAATTCTGAAATATATTTTTTAGATCCCCAAAACGCCTTTCATAAGGTTTCAGAATTTTATTTAAAGTCCAGTTGTCGTTACGTCTGACCATGGCAGTATTGCAGTTAGTATAACCTCTCGTTTGCCACGTTGAATACTGCAACAAACGACTGCCCTCCAAACAATTTTTGATGGATTCTCGACAATCGGCCCCATAAATCGGAGTAGCTTCCGACCGTTTTTTATTAATATTGGCCATTTGTTTAAGTCGGGCAAGTCGTTGTTCTTTACGTTGTTGTAAAATCTCCGACATATTATAAATTGGATCCAATTCAGATGAATTATCATCATCCGCGGACACTTCACCTGCTTCCGTCTTAACTGTAACTTCGGTACTGGCTTTCACTTGTTGCACTAAAGCCTTTACCAAAGCTTTATCATCAGATGATTTTACAACTTGCATGCTTCTGTCATGCTGCATTCCCTCCAAAGATAGAGGATCTTGAAGACGCATTTGTTTCGCAGGTGGTGGACCGCACATGGCGTCCAATGACGTCGAGGCAACGCCGTCCTTTGATCTCGTTATACAAGCAGGCGTAATTGGTCCCAATTTGGGTGAGCCAATTGGATTTATAACGGTATTAATGCGTTTACTAATACGGCTATTGGCAGTTTCTATAATACCACTTCCAACGAGTGACGATGATGCTGCTGCTGCTGAATGCACAGGCACAAATGTATTACCTTCTTGTCTCATTGCAGGACTGGCCCCCACTTTGACCGTTTGTTTGGTGTGGTTATAAATGTTATCTTGTACCTTGATATCGCGCACACGTATATGGAACTTGTACTTTCCCGTGGGGCACCTGGGTGGTGGATCTGGTATACTGTCGATTTCTTCAATAAGCTTACGAGGGGCTGCCAGTAAACGAGATTTATGAGAGACATATGCAGTTAAGGTTAATTCCAAGTTAACCAAGAGCAAGTTGAGAGAATGTAAATCGATATGCTGTAAGAAAAAAAACAAACCAAACAATAGGTAAAAATTATGATTCAAATTAAGAGACAAAATAACTATTTTTCTGATTTTGAGGCGGAAATTTATAGAAGTCGGTGAAAAAAAAACTGATAGTTGTTTCAAAAACTAACCGTTACGCGGCCATAGTTCTTTCCGAGATCCGAGTTTAAAATTATTATGTTCATTTAGAAATAAATAGTAAATTTAAATGTTTAACTTATCACATCTATGTACATTAGAGTGGCATTTTTTTGTATGAAAATTTTTTTTTCTTTCTACTCAAGGATTGCCGGGCCGCATATTATGCCACTTGATGAAAAAATGTTATGCTATAAATTTGGGGAAAATTGGACAATGTTAACACGTCGCGCCCGAAGGTCAAAGTTCAAAAATTTTGAAATTATGTTTTTCTAAGTGACAGATCTCGCAAACGAATCTCTTGCAAGACATCGTAAACGAAACTTTTACTGCCACAAACTGAGCGACTGATGATTCATTTTCCGATCGTTTTCGGATCTGTTTTCGAGAGTTTTACCCGCAAAAGTTTCGCGTAACTCTCGTATGCGATATCGTATACGAAGTTTTGGTCCGCTGGGATTAGACATATTCCATACTATTAACAATGTAAACACTAATATTCGGCCCTGTTCTGCATACAGAATCATTTTGAATCAGAGTTTTCTTTCAGAATAAAAAGTTTTCAATTTTAATGTTCTTAAAACATGAAATATTTTTGTTCTAAATTATCTGATTTTAAAATCACAAGACATTTGCATACTAATTCAAAACTGATATTTTTCTTCTGAATTGTTTTATAGAAACCCAAATATTCTGAAACGTTTTATGTTTGTCTCGATTCTGTTTACAGAACAGGGCTGATTATACATAATTTATTTCATCTCTCAGATCAACATAATCAATTATCATTACATACATATTTACGGCCTTATTCATAAAAAGTTAGGTTTGAGAGACGATTTATCATATAAAAAATTACCTGAGGTGCCAGGGGACACCCGTGTGGGACGAAGTTCCTTTCGCTATATATTATGTACAACACGCCGAAGTCGCCGGTTGAGAAATACGATAATTTAATTGGATCTTTAAGAAAAGATACTTTTTGTAAAATGATAATCTTTTTGAAAGAAATTTTATATACTTAAAAAAAATACATTCTATAAAAAAAAATTCCTAAAAAACAGTTTTATCATTTTACAAAAAGTATCTTTTCTTAAAGATCCATTTAAAATGATCCATTTAATGAGATGTAGTTTTTTTGTTTGAGCTCATTTGTTTAACATGGATTCGGACGAAGAATTTTTTATGTAAAAATTCCGTAATAAATGTTTCGGTATCAAAATCCATTTATTTTCACAATTTTTATAATTTGATTTCACAAACAAAAGGAAAATAATAGACGCGTGTAGTTGCAATAGAAAATAAAAAGCAATGCGAAAAACCGTTTAAAAAACAACGCACGCATGCACCCACACATTGTCCATGCCAAATTTTTTATTTTAACTCTCTCTCTCTCTGTTTTTACTCTCTCTCACTTCAATATGTCGCTGCTACAAATCATTTCACTACCTGTTCTGCTCTCACTCTGACAACCAGGGATGCCAACTTGGTGGTTTTCCCGCTACTTGTGGTGATTTTTGACACACAAAAACCACTGTTTTAGAATTGTAGCGATTTTTTTTTAAATCGCTATAGTGGCGATTTTCGCTGTTTTAAGGTAGCGGCTGTAGCGATTTTTACGCAACATTGTTTATTGCCATTACTTTTGAAGCAAACGAAAAAGAATAACGGAATTTTCTATGTAGGAGTTGATGTGTTTGCAAATTGACTTACTCAATTTTGTGTGAGAGTGCAAATAGTCACAGGCGGTGTAGACGCTCAAACGGTTGGACAAACATGGTGAGTGTATTAGTGAGAGTTATACGTCGGTGTGGTTTATATCACTTTTATTTCTCCAATATTTCGATCAACTTCGTTGATCATTTTCAAGGATTTGAGATAACAATAGTACTTATGCTGTACCGACACGTGCTGTAAGACCTTGTCCACTGTCTTTTTATTTATGACCTCAAAGCCGAAAAATATTTAAACGAATAAAATTACAAAAGTCAACTATACATACAACCAAAATAAATTAATTTAAAATCTTGTTTTCTGTCCTAAAAAAAGTTATGAAATAAGAATTAAATTTCATTGTTTTTTAAAATAACGCCAAATAGTCTTATTTATAAGAAAATTTATTGAAAAGAAACTTAAAATAAATTTTTATTTCAAATTTTTTTAATAAAAGTTGACAAATAATAATTTTTATTATAAAAATTCATTTCATATTCACAATCATCTACAATTATTTTTCGCTTTGATCTGTTCTATCTCATTACTCTTATTTGCGATCCCTAGTTTTAAGTCATTCCTAAATTGATTATACTAAATGCTTGTAGTATGTTTATTTACGAAAAATTCCAAGTTTTTGTTGTTTATGTGAAGTATTTTTGTTTAAGTTTTAGTTTGTTTTATGTTTTAGCTAAAATTATTTATGTTTACAAAACATATGTTTCTAAATAAATAAATTGAATTTTAAAATACGTATGCATGTACATATGTGCCTTTTTTTAATTTTCTCATATTCTGTGTAGTTATTACTAATTTTTGCCGTTTTTACACTTTTTCGTAGTGTTTTTTAATATCCGTCAGTAGAGATTTGTTGTGATTTTTAGCAACTTGTCTGTAGCGATTTTTGTCTCGGAAGAGTTGGCATCCCTGCTGACAACATAAGTAAACACAAGCAGAGATTTGTAGCAAGGTCTACCGACATATCATAGCAACGCCTGTAGCGCTCACTCTGTCATCAGCCTTAGGCGTGTGGAACTAACTAGTACATCATATATAGCTAAAGGAACTTCGTTCCAACCGGGTGTGCCCGACACCTCATGTATTCAGCATTATTACGAGTGTCGTTGTCGTATTTCGACTACGACAGTTTTGTAAAAGATTAAAGATAACACGTCAACTTTGTCTTTAATCTTTTACAAAACTGTCGTAGTTGAAATACGAGAACGACATTCGTAATAAGGCTGATTTAAAAAAAATGATATTTTTAGGTAGTTTTTGTATGAATATATATTACATTTTCCCCAAAAATTTGCTTTTTTAAGAGAGGTACTTCTTTTATTAAAAGCTAATGTTTTTTAAAATAAAATTACTATTTTTAAGAAGAAGTACTTTTTTTCAATAATACTTTCAATAATACTGTGTAGCAGCATAATAGTGCTAACCCTAGAACACTAACGTTATTTCTTATACATTAACACTAATCTTTAGTCGAATCCACTAACATATATACAGTGGTGTGCGATGAAATAGAGTCACACACTCTTCAAAACTATTATTCTCTGCAAATCAGTTGTCCAAGGTGTTTATGTCATGAAATTCTGAACCTGATTGACCGGTCCTCTGCAGAATATAATGCCGTAATTTTTAATAAATTTTGTACCCTACTATTCTCCAGGTCAGTGTCAGTATTTTAAAGGCTATGTAATGACGTGTGCTATAAAATAGAGTCAATTGCAAAAAATATATTTTTTTTTGAAATGGTTAATTTTTCTAAATATGATTAATGTTTATTAGTAGCATTAATAAATTGTCATTATTGACGTTCCAAAATGGCCCGATCTAAGTATTGCAATCAAGCTACATACAAATTACTGGCATAATTGGATGCTCAAAGAAAATGGTGGAGACCGGAATAAAATATAACCCTAATCCACAATATAAGCCTAAACAGAGGAAAACCCTGAAAATTACAGCACATTTGGAACCAAAAATATTGCGCCACGTAGAGTTCGACTTTCGTTACCTCTTCCGCCCTTAAAAGGCAATACGATCGGGATGTTGACACCTCTACATTAAGAAAAATGGTAACTAAAAACAATTTAAAAGCAAAAAGTGTCCGAAAAGTTCCATTTCTATCCAAACGGAACGTTAAAAAAATGTTGAATTTTGCCAAGGAGCATGTGAAATGACCCGTACGCAAATGGCGAAATATTTTGAGGACAGCTGAAACAAAAGTGAGCTTGGTTAATTATGATAGGAGTAATCTTCCTGTAGGAAGACCTTCAAACACCGAATTCCGGCCCAAACAGTTAACAATCCAAAAAGTTAAACATGGTAGCGGAAACATAATGGGATGGGGTTGTTACTCTTACAGTGGGACAGAACCTTTATTCCAAATTGAACAGACAATGGACGCTGCATATTATACCACTATATTAAAACCATCATGATGCCTTGTGCTGAATGGGAAATGCCGCTTCGATGGGTGTTTCAACATAATATTGACCCCAAACACACATCGAAGCGAGCAAAAGCTTGGTTTGAAAACAATAGTGTCATAGTTTTGAGATGGTGTATGCAGTCGCCGGGCTTAAATCCTATTGAGAATTTTTGGCGGGGCATTAATGTGTCTATCAAAGGCATAAACCAATTTAATAAAGACGAGCTTAGGGCACTGGTACAATCGGCGTGGAAAACATTCCACGCAAAACCTGTTAAAGACTTGTGGATTCAATCTAAAGGCTCTGCTTAGCTGTGATAAAAAAATAATAGTTATTTCACAAAGTACTGAGATAATATAAAGGATGAATAAAACGTACATTTTATTTGACACAGGTATTTATTCTAGTTCAGATGATGAATAGCGTTGACTCTATTTTAATTCACAGGCAAAACGGGATATTTTTAAATATTTTGATTTATACCTAATGATTTAATTTTAAATTACGACATTAATGTTCTAAAATGTTATATCTAGTTCTTAATTGAACAATAAAAAATAAAAGTTATAAACAAAATTTAATTTTTCTACATTTATTTTGCTTTGAAAATTTTGATTAGTGTTGACTCTATTTCAACGCACACAACTGTATATAACCGATTTTTTTGATATTTGAGCCATCAACACATCTAATAAAGGTTGATATTTGGTTAATTTTGAGTGTAAATCAGACAACAAATTTAAATTTTTATAAAACAATTCATTAAAAAAATATATTTATTAAAACTACTTTTGAGAAACTGTGTGCAAATACTTATGTAAGTGATGTTAGTCGCAACAACCAACTTTAGTGATATAGGGCTAAAAAAAGGTTGTATAATTTTTTTTCATTTAGTCCCTAAACCACTTTTTGTAGGCTATTAAAAATCTATAAGAATATAAGACCAAAATGGAAATTAATTCATATAATTATGTATTTTATTTCTTATCTGTCTACTTTATATTTAACAGCCCAATTTAAAAATACATAGTATATTATTTCCCCTATTCCAGATATTAAAAGTAGTAAAAACTTTTCTCTTCTAATAGAAGACTTATAATCAACTACCGAACATTACTCGTATATTCGCTGCAGACACAGAAGTGACCGACTACTTTCATTCCATGTTACCCGCTGCTTACGAACACAAATACATACGTTTGGTCTATTTACCGGACTTCGTTCGCCAAACTGAGCAGATGTCATGTGTGTATTAGAGCGTTGCACCGGTAAACATTTTCGCATACCCGAAACCATTCGTGCGATACATACACACATGACTTCAGTGCAGTTTAGCGAACGAAGCCCGGCAAACAGCCGTACCGGTCGTATTGCAGTACGAACAGGTACGAAACGACAGACAACAGCAACAGTACACTGAAGTCGATCACTTCTGTGTCTGCAGCGAATATACGTGTAATGTTCGGTAGTTGAATAGAAGTGTTCTAACTACACTGTGAGACAAAATTAGATTTTTTTCAAAATGATGGGGTTCTGTCAATGGATTCTGGTAGAAAGGTCTAAAAAAATATACATACGTGTATCGGCGTTTTGCCAGATCTGATCGGAATCTTTTTTAGGGCGTGTTAAAGTTTCCGCCCCTCGGAACTTTCCTTACTTCTAAGGTACAAAATATGTTCAGAAGTTTTATAGAAAAGATTCAGATAAACATTTTTGTGGAACAAATTAACCCTGTAACTGTCACGTATAACCATAATTTTTACTTTTTTTTGAAAACTAGCAAACAATTTCTCCAAAATGACGGGGGGGGGCGTGGTCAAAATGAACATATTTTGTACCTCAGAAGTAAGGAATACACAATTTTGTTTGCCGATATGTTGCAGGAAAGTTACGAGGGGCGGAAACTTTGACCCGCCCTAAAAAAAATCTGATCAGATCTTGCAAAACGCCGATACACGTATATTTTTGTTAGACCTTTCTACCAGAATCCGTTGACTGCTGAACCACATATTTTTTTTTTGGGTGTCGCACTGTGCTATTAGAAGAGGTTACATTTTTAGCACGTTTAATATCCGGAATATGGGAAATAATATAATTTTAAATATGAAGTAGACAGCTAAGAAATAAAATAATTTTAATTAAATCAGTTCCATTTTGGTCTTAATATTCTTATAGATTTTTAATAGAATTCAAAAAAAGTGTTTTTAGTCGTCGCTTCTCTACGGCACACTGAGCATTGCAAAGAAGAAAAAAGTAAAGACAATTACTGTATTTTCGATATATTCGTTGTACTAGCTGTCCTGTTTTAAGCTAGGCATAGACGAACGATTTATTGGTGCGATTTATAAATTTATTGCTGCGATTTATTGCATATCGTTTCTCCACACACGCTCGAACAAATCATAATTCGGCCGACGTTGATGTGTAAACATATGCTACGAAGCGGATGACGCGCTCGCATGTTCATTTTGTGTTTGAACTTCGGTTTGTGTGCTTCTGTCAGAATTTTGTGGTACAGAATTTTTTCCTTTTAACAATTGGTTTTTTCTGTTCATTGGAAACTTAAAAAAAAAAACATGTGCGATGAAGCAGCGGATGATGCAGCTGCGCTTTTAATTATATATACATGTTTCGACATTGAAAATAAAAAAATAGAAAAGAAAAAAATCGAAAAAAAAGAAAAAGAAAATGGAGTGAAGAGTGGCTGCTCGAAAGAAATAAGCATTCTCATGTAGCAACGCTCAAAAATATGGAAATGTTTACTACACGACCTTTCGCTTCAATGCTTGAAGAGCAACTGAAATGGCGAAATGGCTTAAGATTTGCGCAGTAGCCCACACACGTACATATGATTTGTTTGCAAACAAATTGCAAGTTTTTGAAAATTTTCAAAAACTTCCAATTTGTTCGCAAATTACCCCTGAAGGAAACCTGGGGTTAAGTGTCTCCAAGTCAACACTTTTGTCTACTATTTTTGGCGACTATGTGGTGACTTTGTCAACGAAGCGTCTACACTTTTTTTTTGACTTTGATGGGTAGAGAAATTGTTGACAGCTGCAAAGCTATGCTTCTTTTTGATTTTTTATTGTTTCGTTTTAGTTTGTTGAAAATACACGTGGGTGCGCGAAAATTCAAGGTTTTTATTAAAAAAAAAGTAAATAAAAGTGAAATAAGAAGGTGAAATTAACATAAAGTTGTTAAAAACTATAATGAGCAAAAGGCATTATAAAAGACTTGTAAAAAAACAAGCAAATTTGTATAAAAATAGAAATAGTGAAGAAGGATGCAACAATTTTTGGTGACAATTGCGAGATTACACATTTTGCAGAGCCAATTCAAGATTTGTCGGTGCCTATTGGAAATTGTACTGAGTTTTTTGAAGTTTTGTGTGCTCAAAAATTAAATTTACGTGAAAAATTAAAAAAGTGGTATCTGGAGACAGCTCCTTCCAGGAAATGTTTGGAGAAGCTTCTGCTTATATTACAGCAGGAAGGCCTGGAGGTTCCGCTTTCTGCAGCAGCATTGTTGGGCAAAAAGGACCAAGTTTCAATAAGAAAAGTTTTACCCGGAAGCTATTGCCACATAGGAATTGAAACTCAACTGAGGAAATTTGGAGACGTTTTAAAAGACTATGACCAAATTGAAGTAGATATAAACATTGATAGAATCCCTTTATTTAAAAGTTCGCGAATCCAGTTGTGGCCAATACTTTTGAGGATTGTTAATTTAAAAGAGAAACTGAAACCTTTTCCTGTAGGTATATATGTAGGGCACACTAAACCCAGTTCAGTGAAAGAGTTTTTCAAAGATTTTGTTGAAGAGGTGATTTCGTTTAAAGATGGAATTATTATCAATGAGAAGAAAATTAAGATCATGTTCCGGTGTTTATCCTGTGACACGCCGGCTAAAGCTTTCGTTTGTGGTGTCCCAGGTCATACTTCATCGCATGGTTGCACTAAGTGCACACAAGTATCTAAGAAAGTTGGCCATGTACTAACATATAGTACTTCTTGTGGCACTTTAATTTCCGACGCGGACTTTTCTTTAAGAAAATATCTGAATCACCACAGCCAACAATTCAAATATGAAGAAACCCCCCTCGAAGAAATAGGGTTGAATATGGTAACGCAAACTCCTTTGGACAGCATGCACCTTATCGATCTTGGTGTAACAAGAAAAATGCTTATTAGAATCATTAAAAACAGAACAGAAGAAACCACTCCAAAAGCAAATATATCGAAAATATCTTGTGAGCTCGTCAAATTAAGAAAATTTTTTCCGAAGGAGTTTCCACGAAAACCTAGAACATTAGATGAAATACACAATTGGAAGGCCACTGAATTTCACCAGTTCCTCGCTTATACAGGTGTAATTGTACTACACAATAACGTGCACCAAGATATATACTATGAATTTTTGGTCTTACATTGCGCGTATAGGCTTCTGAGTAACCCAAGGCATGTTGAGAATAATGTTCACGTAGCTCATGATCTACTTAAATTATTTGTTGAAAATTTCCCTATAGTATTTGGTCCAGACAGCGTTTCTTTTAATGTACATAATCTGTTACATATATCATCTTGTGCAGAAAGATATGGACCTCTCACGTCTTTTTCGGCATACGATTTTGAGAACCAACTACAAATTTTAAAAAGACGTGTTCGGAAACCGTCGTCCATTCTTCAACAAATTGTCCAAAGAGAAAGGCACGAAGTATATGTTGAAAGTAAAACAGAAAAGTTTAAGTACAAAGGAGGTGCAATCGTAGAAGCATTTATCAATGATTGTCTTATTTCTTGCAAAGAACTTAACAATATTTGTTCTGTTAAATCACATATTCCTGTAAAAATTGAAGCAATAGTAAAAGGAGCCGATATCTACGTTGAAGGACGACCATTCTTGGATTTAGAGAGTTTTTTCCAAGAACCCGTTAGTTCTTGTGAATTAGGTATTTTCAAAACAAATCTACGCTTAGGTGAAAAGAAAAAATTTTTAATAAAGGTTGTAGAGTACAAATTCTTATGCTTACCATATAATAGTAATTTTGTACTAATTCCAATTCTACATAGCTGTGTTCCAGAAAAATGTCGAACGATCATCCCCAACATTCCAAAGGAAAACTGAAGTATTTTCCTCAACAAGGTAATTCTATTATATTACCATTTTAACATTATTTTCGGTACTGTATCATTTTCTTTTTTTTTTTCAAGTTAATCAAAACTGCCGATGCTGTCAAGACCTGTCAAACAAATTTGAGATATATAAAGGTTTGTTTTAAAATGGGTGTCATGCCATATATTACACATGTGTATTTTTGCAGATGCTTCTGAAAAACGATATAACACTTTATTTGATATTTTGGCGGAACACAAAGTTTTGTTGGATCGCATAGTTTCCCAAAACCCAGTTGCCGAAAATATAATTGGGATTTTCCCCATTAACACCGAGGAAAAATTGAAAGAATTTAATACTATTTTAGCGACGCAAGGAGATCCATATGTAAGTCATTTACTTTACTGAGAAACGAATTCATTAAAAATTTTAAATTTCTTCTTTATATTTGATAGATACGGCAAATGAATTTACTGCTCGGTGGTAATGCTGAACGCAACCTACATGAGAAATGGCTTAAGATTTGCGCAGTAGCCCACACACGTATGATTTGTTTGCAAACAAAATGCAAGTTTTTGAAAATTTTCAAAAACCCAACAAATTGGTCGGATTTAAGCTAGGCATAGACGAACGATAAATCCGACCAATTTGTTGGGTTTGTGGTCGCTTTTTTACGTCTGTGGGGTAATTTGCGAACAAATTGCAAGTTTTTGCAAACAAATCATACGTGTGTGGGCTACTGCGCAAATCTTAAGCCATTTCGCCATTTCAGTTGCTCTTCAAGCATTGTAGCGAAAGGTCGTGTAGTGCACACAAAAAATGGCAAGCAGAGTTTATGATAGAATTTTTTGATGTGTTAAAAAATGAAAATGCCATTTGGCAAACAAAAAGTCAAAAATTTAAAAACAAAGTAGATAAACAAAAATCATTGGAAAAACTCGTAACAAAGTGGAAATAGGTGGACAAAAATTGGAAAAAAAACCAATTGTTAAAAGAAAAAAATTCTGTACCACAAAATTCTGACAGAAGCACACAAACCCAAGTTCAAACACAAAATGAACATGCGAGCACGTCATCCGCTTCGTAGCATATGTTTACAGTTTGTGAAGAAAATTAAGAAAATTAAGAAAATGTTTATTTCAATATTAAAAGCATTAATAAATAAGTTTATTTATAAAATAAAAAACAATTCATTTACATAATAAAAACAGTAGTAACAAAAACACTGAAAATTCATAGGAAAAAAAGTTTACATACAGCCACAAAAAATATATATTATTTCAAAATTTTATATATAAAAACAAAAAAAAAGATAACTTTTAGTATTTGGTCGGTCCACCTTGGGCATCAATAACTGCTTGAAGACGACGGGGCATTGATGTCACCAAATTCTCCGTAATATCGGGTGTCATTTTAGCCCATGCACGAATAAGGGCGGTTTTTAATGTTTCACGTCTACTAATGTCATATTGTCGTAGCAATTTTTCCAAAACGTCCCATATGTACTCTATTGGGTTTAAGTCTGGTGACTGGGGTGGCGAATTCAGCTGTCTTGGGGCATAGTAAAGAAGTCAATCTCGAACAACGTGTGCAGTATACTTAGGGTCGTTGTCTTGTTGGAAAATCCATTGATTTCCCAGGCCTAAACTATCAACAGATGCCTTAAGATTTTGTTCCAATATATTTTTATATTGGTAGCGGTCCATATTACCCTCGACAAAAACCAAACGACCCACTCCAGATGACGCAATGGCGCCCCAAACCATAACGTTGCCACCACCATGTTTTACTGTAGGTATTATGTTCTTTGGATCAAGTGCAGTATTTGGTTTTCTCCAAACTTTGGATCGGCCATCACTTCCGAAAATGTTATACTTACTTTCGTCAGTAAATAAAACACGTTTCCAAAAGTCCATACCCTTGTCTAGATGTGCTTTAGCAAAGTCAAGGCGAAGTTTGCGATTCTTCGCTGAAATTAGCGTCTTTTTGCGTGCTACTCTGCTATTAAATCCACTGACGTGTAAAACGTTTATTATTGTTCGTGGAGTAACAATTATATTGGAAGATTTGGCGTGTTCCGCCAATTTTGGAGCACTTATTTTCGGATCCTGGTTGACTACTTTAAGAATACTGCTAACTTCGCGTCTCGATAGCTTCTTAGGTCTGCCAGAACGTGGCTTAGTTTCGGTACTCTTGGATTATTATAATTTATAATGGACAATTGCACGACTTAATTTTACTGTCTTAGCAATTTCTCCATAAGATTTATTCTCCTTGCGGAGATTTACTACCATATTCCGAACTGAAGTATGAATCTCTTTTCGTTTCTCCATTTTTAAGGATACAAATTGGAATAATACCTTCTTTTTTGTCACTTTGTCCACTTAAATAATTCTTCGTAAATGTAATTAATTCAACAAAGTTAACTGTTATTTCCCTTTCTTTGTTTCAATTTTCTATTTGATATTAGGAGTTGCCACGCTGTATGCAGACTTTTTTCCCGCTAATTATTGTGTTTATCCCTAATAATTTCCATGTTATATTTTTTTCATATTTTTTTTCTTCAAATAATCTTTATTTTAAATGACTAAAATATTGCAATATTTTCAATTGTCGCTACTAATTTTCTTAAACTTCAAAATCGTAGGTTGTATGTAGACTTTTTTCCTTGACTGTATTCTTCTCAATACTTTTTTTACCATCCCAACAAAGGGCCGAAGTATTGTCGAGGGTATAATATATAAAGGTTATGTTGAGCTTTGCTTAAAATATCTAATGTGATTTAAATCATTAAGTAGTTTTCAATAAAACATTGCTTAATATTCCATAAGAGGGACAACGTATTTCCGTATACATATATGATTGCAAGCACTGTACATAACAAATTTAAATGGAAATGTATATCTATGGTTAAAATATCTAAAGTGGTTTACTTCATCTAGATATTTTTCAATAGGCAATTTTTTTAATATCCCATCAGAGGGGCAAATCAGAGTGTCATTAAGTGGAACACTCCAAAGTATTTCCGTGGGTGTAATAGTTAATAGAATGTTTGGAGTATTTCGTATAATGTAAATGTTGATCTATGGTTAAAATATCTAAAGTGGTTAGCTTCTTCTAGATACTTTTCAATAGACCTATTCTTAATATCCCATCAGAGGGGCAAATCAGAGTGTCATTAAGTGGAACACTCCAAAGTATTTCCGTGGGTGTAATAGTTAATAGAATGATTGGAGTATTTCGTATAATGTAAATGTTGATCTATGGTTAAAATATCTAAAGTGGTTAGCTTCTTCTAGATACTTTTCAATAGACCTATTCTTAATATCCCATCAGAGGGGCAAATCAGAGTGTCATTAAGTGGAACACTCCAAAGTATTTCCGTGGGTGGAGTAGTTAAAAGAATGTTTGGAGTATTTCGTATAATGTAAATGTTGATCTATGGTTAAAATATCTAAAGTGGTTAGCTTCTTCTAGATACTTTTCAATAGACCTATTCTTAATATCCCATCAGAGGGGCAAATCAGAGTGTCATTAAGTGGAACACTCCAAAGTATTTCCGTGGGTGTAATAGTTAATAGAATGATTGGAGTATTTCGTATAATGTAAATGTTGATCTATGGTTAAAATATCTAAAGTGGTTAGCTTCTTCTAGATACTTTTCAATAGACCTATTCTTAATATCCCATCAGAGGGGCAAATCAGAGTGTCATTAAGTGGAACACTCCAAAGTATTTCCGTGGGTGTAATAGTTAATAGAATGATTGGAGTATTTCGTATAATGTAAATGTTGATCTATGGTTAAAATATCTAAAGTGGTTAGCTTCTTCTAGATACTTTTCAATAGACCTATTCTTAATATCCCATCAGAGGGGCAAATCAGAGTGTCATTAAGTGGAACACTCCAAAGTATTTCCGTGGGTGGAGTAGTTAAAAGAATGCTTCCGTGTTATATACATACATAGGTATATTGATCTATGGTTAAAATAAATAAAATAATTTACATTGTCAAGATAATTTTTAATACAATATTTTTTATAAAGGAATTGTTGTGGATCTATGGTTAAAATATCTAAAGTGGTTAGCTTCATCCAGATACTTTTCAATAGACCTTTTCTTAATATCCCATCAGAGGGGCAAATCAGAGTATCATTAAGTGAATAATCCAAAGTATTTCCGTGGGTATACAACGTACAATAATGCTCGCAAAATCGTTGAATTGCATTTCTAAGAATGCTCTGTTATAAATTATAAATTTGTAGTCTAAAATATCTACTATGATCGGTTAACGAGTCCACAATAGCGAATATTAGTCTCAGATTTATATAAGCATCAAAGCGTAGTCTCTTAACTATGATAGCAAGACGTTAAGATACTGATTGTGATGCTAACATCCGGTATAAAACTATAATCGTTTCTTTGTCATGTTATGTACTTCTACTATTTTATTCGCAGAATATTTATTTTAATGAACTACACTTTAATTGTGGCGCCAAAAAGCACTAAGCAAAATTGTATTTTATTATTAAAAGATTTTATTCCTTATGTGCTAACAGATCAGTTTTTTTCCATTTAGTAGCAAATATGAAGCAGTTTATGCGCTAACAGATCAGAAGTTTCTTCTTCATTTAGTAACAAATTTGAAACAGCTGACGTTCCAATGAACTCACATTGACGAAGGATGGCGTTAGTTTATGACACTTCTCATCAGCGCCTTAACGTTCTAGAACAGTGAACCGTCTGATCAAATGTGTCACTAATAACTAGTAGTTTGTTCTTATCCTGCACTTTCTCTCAACTTTATCATTGACGTAAACAAATATACAGTCTGTCAAGAAAGTGTTTTGACATAGTAGTTATTTTGAATTGTAAAGAATTTGTTTTAAAGAAACAACTGTCTTTTGTTACGTTTTGTTACTGAGGCGGTTCCGCGGCTAGAAGTTGGTGGACGGTTTGGGTTTTGCACGTAGCTCTTCGCAAAGGTATAAATTCACTTTAAACCCTCCAACATAAACGACTGACTAACTAACTTTTATTTCGGTTAGATAAGCTCCTGTACACTGGATATGGTATCGATGTTAATACGATCCTTTAAAATTTGGCAATTTGCGTCGTCGGACTGGCTTAAAGGTTGAGCGGGGCGTTTGAAATTATAACTACTATGGTTACCTGTGTGTCCGGTAAGTTTGTGTGTATTTATTGAGAACTTTTGCATAGGTTTCCGAGACGATCTTTTATATTCCTTGGCCTCTGGCTTTGGTTACCCTTACGGCCGCTAACAAGATGGAGTTTGCCACTATTGCCTGTCAGCACCTTCGCACCACAATATTTACTTGTCCACTGGCTTGCTAATGCTTAATTTAAAAATAAATCGTTTACCCTTTTTTAGCTTTTGATATTATTTACAAGGTAATTATTAAATGATTTACCTTTCTCTACACAGTTCACTAACTTAATAAACACACACAACACCAACACTTTTGAACTTTTTTACTCTTGAGAACTTTCACTCGAACACACAGTAAGTACGGCTTCCGCTTGAATTTGAAATTTTACTTGAATCTCGAAACTCATTGCAAGTTCTTCCTTATATACCCCCTCATTCGCCTCTCTCTGAGAATACATTTTTACCGCCTTCCAATTATTTTCCACTGTCCTTCATTTTGCTTACAAAATCTCAAACATTTTGAAAAGCGCAAATTATGAGTGCCAAAATATTTTACCCGCCCACTGTGTTTATGAATGAATTCTGCCATCTCAAATTTCAACTCTGATATCACTGATATATAACCATCGATCTGGCAGCATTCATCAACTCACTACTATTCTATTACAATTTGCGTATACATCATTTATATCTTCGCCATCTGACAGCCACACACAAGTTCCCCTTTGGCCATCCGCAAAAACCCGATTTTATGGAAAAATACGGAAACACAAAGGGGACTAAAACAACGAACGGAGTGGACCACAAAGGAGCGGAGGACTATTGCCAGGTAAACCCCAGCAGAAGGAGTGTTCCGCTGCAAAATCATGCCGGCAACACATGGTAAGGTAGATGGTAGTCCGCGAGGGCCAACCTTGTGTTCCATGGGGGGGCCCACGTATTAACTTTAGGGCTCCTAAGTCAAAAAAAAATTACTTTTAGCAAAACGGGCTACAAATTTAAGGTGTGTTCGAAACAATGATAATTTGTACAAATTACTACTATTTCCCACCTGCTAGTGTTCGGTTCATAGAACAATACATACATAGAAACTTTTATTCGCTCAACAAGTTAAACGTCACAGGTACGATGGAAAGTCAACATTGGGTGGTGGAAAACATGGGTTCAATAATACCCTACAGTGGCGATAGTATACAACGATCAACAAAGGAACAACAACCGAATTTCATGTTTTTGTGGCAAACTAGTTTTGTTAAATACAATACCGATGTATACCAACGACAAAAGTCACCAAAACAAAAGTCCAAAATACATTTAAATTTTTCAGTTCCACACCAAAGCGACAGCAGAAGTGAAGTGAACATGTTTTTTTAAATTTAATTGCTCTCGTTTCCACGAACCAACTATGAAGAGGGTGAAATGAAACGTCAGATGAGAGAATACGTTTATCTATGTATGTATCATTCTATGGTTCATTTACTCCAAAAAGCAAGTAATGAGAGAGAACATTTTGACAGTTCAGCGATATAGAACTTATAAGTTTTTCTTTTCTTTCTTCTTTTTTCTAGTGGAGAAATTTCTGCCAGTAAGAATTTGCAAGCAATAACATGTTTTCAAACATGTTTTATATAAACAAACTAAATTACGAATTATAAAAACAGTATTACAATTAATCATTGGAAAACATATGGTATTGCTCTGTAGTGAACTTTTCACCTTTTATTAAAAGTCATTTTGGAAGTTTTTACTAATCTTTTCTCCGCATTTTCAGATCCATATTAGGCACTCCCAGCCGCTACAAAACTCCGTATCTTTACAGTTGGCGCAGAAAGAGACGGTGTGCGGGCGGGTTGTTGTGCTCGGCCCCTGTAAAAGGTTAACCACGTGGGGAACTCCCACGCCCTGTAAGGTCTCAAGCCGGGCTTTGAACAGGTAAGTCCATCGATTAGGAAAATAAAGGGTTGCCACTGAAAATCTCGCTACACCTCGGAGGCGTTCAGCTGCCAAGCGGCTCAACTCCACTTTACATACTCTACAAAGAATAATAGTATTCCATAAATAATCGTTTCCCCGCCATCGCTTCATAATCATATGCACGTCAAATTGCCTCTAAAGTTTGGGAACTGTCATCACTATGGGTAAACTTGCTGTAATATTCGGTATCCGGTAGTCGACCTTTGTGCCAGTGGCCTAATGGTTTCTAGTACGCTATGGCATAGCTCCGACATGCTACTATAATGAACCACCACATATGGTTGCAGAGTCAAGGCTGCAAATGCAGCTGGCCGGAATACGTTAGCTTCTAGTATACCCAAGTTAAGTGATGACTTTATCCCTAGTGATGTACATCGATCTATGTTAGACATCGGGGAATTCCATACTTTTGCGATTGCTCTCTCACCCAATTCGAATGTATTGCACTTATGGACAAGATGTTTTAAGTCCACTGTATTCACGAAGTTTTCCATTCCATTTCCCAAACGGAGAAGAAAGTAATGATGACTTAATTTATATTGCACCTGGGTTTATCACATTTGGCATTAACGCACATATAAAGACTAGTACACATACCTATGTAATTAACTCATATTGCACTTGGTCTTTATTGTCCTATATTTTGATGTCCTTTGAGTGGAAAACTCCGATGCGTCTGCCCTGAAGATCTTCAATCTCATACATATTGTTTCCAATAGGTTTTACAATTCTGCATTTTATGTACTTCCGGCAGAATTTGGCATTAATATTGTTCTTGAAATCGCTCAGAACCTGGTTTTTCCTATACACCTCTTGTCCCGGTTTGAATCTTGTCATACGTGCCCTCTCGTTATACCTTTTCGCGCTACCCTCGTATGCATTATGAATGTTCTCTTTTATCTTTTCTCGGATGAGTTTAAGGCGATCTTCATTCGGGAGATTTTCTACCAGGTGATCAACTAAGGATTTCAATTTTCTGGCTAGTCTATAATCCGCTCCGTTTAAAAACATATTCAGCCCAATTCTAAATATTCCCCGAGGAATGAGTTCCCTGGGAATTCATTTCTCCCGAGAATAAAATCCTCCTATTCTAAACAGGCGGGGAAAAGAATAATAAGGGAGAGGGAATTGCGAATTTTCGAAGTTAGGTGCATATATTAGGTGATAGCAAAATGGCATAGTCAGCTAATCCATCTGACCAAACTGGATGGATGTAGTAAGGTTGGGCTAGTAGAACAGCTTATTAATTTTTTTTCATTTTGATTTTCCGTACTCTTATCAAAGGTTTTTTTACATATTGTTATTTACATGGTTGAAATGGAAACTAAATATGTAAGTAAATAATATACCTGGACATTTAAATGGAAAAATTACTCTAAAACAATGCATCTAATCTGTACTGCTATCACCTAATATATACATCTTGCATGGATGTAAACAACAATATGTAATCAGCTGTGCATCTTGGCTGTTTTGTTTTTATAGAAAATTTGTCAACAAATTTTATAAATCTCTGAAAAAATTGTTAAATTGTTTGAAGTTTAAAAGAAAAATGTTTAGTTTGGCGTTTCATGTAGTTGCTGAAGCCTCAAATAATGAAGAGCAGCAACAGCACGACAAGATGGAGCAAAGGATAGCGAGAAGAAAGTTGCGGGATGCCAGCAACCCCCTTGAATTGCCGCAAACCTTGTAAGTACATGAAAGAGCATAATTTTTGTACTCTATTAATGGGAATTCCAAATTTTTAAGGTTTGAAAAATATTACCGGGTGAACAAACCAGCATTTAAATACCTGTTGGGCGTGTTAACTTCAAATGTTCCTGCAAATCGTAAGTCGTTCGCAGTATCGCCACTCGTGAAACTCAGTGGGGCTCTACGGTTCTATGCCGAAGGTGGATACCAAACGGGCATAGGGAAAGATTGCGACGTGTCTGTGGCTCAATGTAGTCTATGCAAAATTCTGACCGAAGTCACAGACATATTTGAAGAGCATCTATGCCCAAGGTGGATTGCTTTCAGCAGAACGGAGGATGAAAAAAAGAAAAATTTCGTTAAATCTGTACGTTAAGCATGGAATTCCTAGCGTAATAGGATGCGTTGACGGGACGCATGTGCGCATTATCGCTCCTCCAGTAATAAACATTTGTATTACAACAGAAAGGGGTACTACAGTTTAAATGTAATGCTAGTAAGTTCTCTCACTGTTTTCCTATTTTGAAAGATAGGTTTTTTTTTTGGTTTGTTACCATCAATGAAATATATTTACAGGTCTGTGATCATGAGCTGAGGATACAATACGTGGATGCTTCCCACCCCGGAGCAAGTCACGACTCATTTATTTGGAGTTCCAGCGAATTGCGAGTGTACCTTGAGCAAGAATACCTAAGATGCGGAAGCAATTATTGGCTTCTTGGTAAGGTTATCAAAGAAAACAAGCTTAAATTCGAATTTAAGACCTTTTTTACTTGTTTTTACTAGGAGATGCAGGATATCCTCTGGAACCTTGGCTTCTTACCCCTCATAGAAGTCCACAGGACGGGTCGGTTCAAATGAAGTTCAATGAAATTCATTCTAAGTGCCGCAATGTCATTGAACGCACCAATGGCGTCTTAAAAAATAGATGGAGGTGTCTTCTTGGTGCTAGAGAGCTGCACTACGCTCCAAAAAAGGCAGCTAAAATAACGAACGTTTGTTGTGCGTTGCATAACATCTGCATTCATTTTAAGTGCAATACAGATGTTAATGATTTAGTTTTAGACATTTTAAACACACAAGAGACTGATGTAATGCCCTTAGCCTCACCGCAGTATCTGTCCGTTGCCCAAAACATTAGAAATAATATTGGAAACAACCTATAAATAAATTACAAAAACGTTTTTTGTACACAATACACGTTTGTACATTTTATTAAAACAAAAAATAATTCATAAATAAAAAGTAGAGATCAAAAAAACATTTTAAAACAAAAAAAATAAAATTACATTAAATTCACAGATATGGTTGGTTTAGTCTATCAGTCTTTTGCACTTAAATGTTATACTTCAGGTCTTCCAGTTCCAAAAGTCGTCGGTTTCTTTCGATTTTGTCTTCCACTTCCCTAATCCTCAATTTTTCCATGACTAAATTATGCCGTTTTTGCTCTTTAAGCTAATTTTTTTTATTTCAGCAAGTCGGTCCATAGCACGATACAATTTTTTTGTATTTTGCTGTGTGTCTATCATTGTTTCCAGCATCTTTTTTTGTATAGTAATCTCCTCTGCAAGGACTTCGCTATGAGAGACGTTTCTTGGCAGTTCACTTTGGCTGTTTTTTTACTTTTTTCGCCGGTGGCTTTTGAGGTGTTTCTCTCTCGCTTTCTTGGTCATTGCCTTCAACCACACTGTCCACTATGAGAAGCTCCAGCAAAGCAGGGGAAACGTGCTCTTCTATTCCAACATTTGAAGAGCCTAATCCCAATGTGTTGTCTACACTTACAAGTGGAACGATTTCTTTACCTGGTTTTGAAGCATTGGACGAACCTAGTCCGAAGGTGTTGGCAACACCTTCAACAGACTCCTTCATACCAATCAAATTGTATATAGCATACTCATTTGCAGAAAAATTCACCTCCATATTTGGGCCTCCACCAGTTCCTTTGCTTAATTTTAGGTTTTGAGCCGCCTTTTGCCGTACATACTTTTTCTGGTCGTTCCATACTCTCTTCCACTCTGTAATATTTTTGGATGGTGGCCCTGCCGAGTTTAACTCCGCCTCCAAATTGCGCCATATACGGTTGAGCTCGTCTTTACTGCCTTTAAACATCCCGCATGCAACATCTGGGTAAGCTTGCATTTTATTCAAAAGAATATCTAATTGTTTCTTGTTTGTTGTTTTTGACCTGAAAATAAGTATAATGGCAATAAATGTTAATTTATCATAGAAATAAAATTAAATACTTACATTTTTGGCACAGCTCCCTAGCAATTTTTTGGCGGAATTATTCTCAAATTTTCTCATCACATTCTCCCATTAATTGACATTCGTAATACCTACTTTTTTTCCAGGGAAAGAATTCCCATTTTCGAAGTTCGTTTAGAATAGGGGAACAGGGAATAGGGAAAAAATTCCCGGGGAGTTTTTATTAAGAATAGGGGAACAGGGAATAGGGAAAAAACTCCCGGGGAATTGTTATTTAGAATCGGGCTGATTATAACCAAACAGGGCGAAGAACGGCGTTATCCCAGTTGCCGAGTGAACCGACGTTCTTAAGGCACATTCTATTTCGGAGAGATAGAGATCCCAATCTCGGTGATCGCTTTCCAGGTACGCCCTAATGGCGGCTAATACGGATTGATTTACCCTTTCCGTCGCGTTAGATTGCGGTGAGTAGAAAGCTGTTTTAATGTGAGTGATATGGTACGTCTCTATCATGTCTTTGAAATCTTTTGATTCAAATTGTTGACCATTATCACTGTGAATTATTTCTGGTACACCGAATTTATGAAAAATTTCGTGTACTAGGAAGTGTATGACATTTTTCGAGGTTGCTTCTTTCATTGCCTTAAGGAATATAAACTTGGAAAAATGATCGCTCACGATGAATATATAGGCATTGCCACTTTTTGAACGGGGATACTTTCCCAAGAAGTCTATATAAAGTTTTTGAAAAGGCCTATCAGTTACCACTTCATCACCTATAGCTGGTCTCAGATGCTGGTTAGAAGGCTTCGTCTCCTTACAAATTCGGCAATCGGTTACATATTGTCGAATCTGGCTTACCATTTTCGGCCAATAAAATTTTTCCCTTATCCTGTTTAACGTCTTTAGGATACCTCCATGGGCTGTTATTGGAGAATCGTGGGCACCCTGAATTATGGTATGCGTAATCTCCTCTGGCACCCATAACTTCAATGGAAACTCTTCCATTTCGAAATTCTTGGGTAGCGTCTTTTTGTATATTTTGCCATCTATAATTTTCAAGTCTGGTAACTTCTCTCTATTGTTCTCTATGTCCTTCATAATTGCAAGATACTCATCACTATCGAATGCAGTGGTTTCGAAGTCTAACAGGGAATCTTCTCTTATCTCTTCAACTGGGATGTCTTCGCTCATTCTCGATAGCATATCTGCCACCACGTTTTCCGAACCCTTTCTGTGCTCGATAGTGAAGTCGAAAGCTTGGAGTTGAAGCGACCACCTTGCTAACCGTCCACTGAGGTCTTTGAGCGACATTAGCCACTTCAGACTGGCGTGATCGGTGATCACCGTGAGCTCATCATTTCTACATATGGCCTAAAGCGTTTGACTGCAAGGACGGCAGCAAGGCACTCCTTTTCGGTTACCGAGTAGTTCTTCTGACATGAGTTTAGCTTCTGCGAGTAAAAAGCTACTGGGTTTTCCTCACCGTCACTGTTCCTTTGGAACACGACTGCTCCAACTCCAAACTCCGATGCATCACATTGTATAAAAAATTTTCTCGAAAAGTCAGGGTGGCGCAGTACGAGTGCAGTGGTAAGCGCGTGTTTTAGTTCGCTGAACGCACAAGTGGACTCATCTGTCATAGAAAATTTTTTTCCCTTCTTAAGGGTGTCTGTTAATAAATACTAGTAAGTCTACTAATATAGTAAGTCTGGTCAATCCGGCTCAGGATACCGTCGATGTTCTGTAGGGGATACGCGTCTTTTATGGTGAGAGCATTCAGCTTTCTAGCATCAAGACAAAATCTATTCTTCCCTGGTTTTCTCACAACTGTGGTGCGATGGCTCCATGGACTATCACTTCTTCGATCACATTCAAAGACAACATAATGTCAATTTCTTTGTATACTATCTCCTGAACGGCGGGTGATAGCGGGTAATGTTTATCCTTCACAGGAACGGCATTATCAATTCATACTATAATTAATACTATTAATACTATGTTTTTCCATCATTGTGCAACCTAATCCTTTTTCCTTAAATGTGGCAAACTTCTCTATAACTCTATTGAGTTTATCTCTCTGATCTTTCTCTAGATCGTGCATATGCATCTTATGGCATTCCACATTTTCCCCAGTTGCACCAATTACGTCGTCTCTAATTTCCGATACTTCAAAAATTTCTGGTGCTAGTTTAAAGGCCTGCCAAAAATCTACTCCGAGATACATGGGCTGGTCTAAGTCTGGACATAAAAAAAATTTGATTGGCATGATAGCGTCCTTATAAGAAACATTTAGGATCGCTTTTCCTAGGATTCGGTGTGGTTGACCAGATGCGGTACGCACGTTTGTATAGAATGTTTGAATATTGACATTAATATCTTCTAACATCTCTCTACATCCCCTACCCAACAAGGATACTGATGCACCAGAATCTAGGAGGCCCTCATAAGGAATTCCATTGATCTCTATTTTGGCGTAAGGTCGAGGATCAGAGCGTCTGCAAACCCTTAGGACGGATTCACATATCTGGCTCATTATGTTTTCTTTTTGTCCTCTTCATTCTTACTTTCTCAATTCTTCTAGAGATCTTTTTTTGTGGTGACGGGTGTAGGGGTACACCTTCTGAAATTTCAATATCCTCCTGTTCGGGGTCATTGTCGAAAATGCGTTCACGTATTTGGGCGTAGTTTTTTTCTCTGACTTCGAGCAGCAAGTAGTGCCGAATTTGAGTATAGCTGGGTTTCTGGGAATATAGTGTGGGATTATCTAATTGCCGGGATTTGCTGGCGAACGTGATTCCCCCGTCCGAATCACATTCCGTTTGACGTTTCCCGGATTACATTTAGGGCACTTTGGTGTTATGACTTTTGGACGACCACATTTGTAACAGAATAAAGCCCTCTCAGTGGATGGGCATTCCATAAAAACATGGCCTGCGCCCTGGCAGTTCCAACACACGATAGTGCCTATGGCTGATATCAACCCATCTGGTTCACAATCTTCCCCTTCGGGTTCTAGATCAACTACGGTCTCGTTTACTTGACGATATGGGCGTGAAACTGGAGGAGCGACTGCCCTAACCTCTTTTCTCGGGAAGTTCCTCTCTGCTTCGTTACACGCTATCCTCAATTGTTCGACTGAAGATACGCTCATCGGGTAAACAATGCGCCCTATATTTTCTCGTAGATTTCTCTTAGCGATTTTTATCATATCAAATTCAGCCACTGGTTGGCCTAATCTGGATCTGAGCAAATTCAGGTGATGAAAATATGAATCAATAGTTTCTCCTGGCATCTGCCGTCTTTCTACTAGGTCATGCATTATGTCGAAGTTTGACAGCGGCATTTGGTACTGACTCAGTAGGGCAAAGCGAACTGCAGCCCAATCTGGAAACCTATTAGTTGTCAGATAGAGCCAGTACCACTGATCTGCATTACCAGCAAGGAGAACACGAAAATCTCTAATTACTTCAGACCATGGTATTCTGTACACCACTTGTAGATGCTCCAATCGAAAGATAAAATCTTCCACTGACAGATTTTTAGGATTGCCGTCAATCTCGACCAATCTCAAATCATACACCAAAAAAAAATAAATATATAAAAAGGACCTGAAGGACCTAAAAGGATACTGAAAACATAAATACTCTAACTTAAAAAAAAACACAAGTTCCCAAAACTAAACTAAACTACTAAAACAAAAAAAAACAAATATTCATATTAAAGGGCAGCTGTATACGACATGGAGGAATGTGTGTGTTCGTTTCAAATAAAAATCATGTACCATTTTCCTGACAAAATGGTCTCTATGGTGTGTTGCTAATCACAATTACATACAAAAGATCTCTGGCGAATCTGGGTGATCCGATACGTTCCCGTACATTATACTAAAATTCATCTTCGAACTCATACAGATTACAGGAACGTCAGAGCGATTCACTACGATACAACAGACCTCTACATGTTACTTTGAGCGGCTATCGCAGTGAGTCTACTCTGTCAGAATCTACCAAAAATTCAAACAAATAACAAAACTGAAACTAATCACAGACAAAAAAACAAAGGGAAACGGCCAATACAAAACGTTTCTTCCCGATGCGAAGTACCTTGATATTGCCCTGTCCCTTATCTTGTGTTGGACGAATATTATAAAGTTAGATCACACCGAACCAGACGATCACAATACAAATCAGCGTCCAAGTCTGGTTTGTTAGTGATAGCGGCATAAGATGTGATCTTTCCTTACAACAACCGATGGGCTATTACACGAATTATCGGGATATAGACGGTGTACATAGGTCTCAATATACACCAACGACAGAAAAACATGTAAATTACTTGACACATACAGATCTTGACATTCGATTGGGCGCCATATTGTTACGTGCCATTTTCAGGGGCACGTAACACTTTTTGGTATTGTTAAATTATTTTTTATTAAATTTATTTATTTGTAACCACTATTGCTTAATTCCAGCACAACTGAAAACAATTTCACGAGATTATAGGAAATAAAAAGAGAAATCCAAAAACACTTTGATATCAATGTGTCAAGAAAGTGTTTTTACAATTAGGCAATTTTATAAAATCATAAGAAAACCAAATCAATTCAATGTTTAATATTTAGTATGGTAATTAAGTTCTACACGTCGTAGTCGTCCGGTATTTTATACCAATCTTCCAATATTACAGTTTTCAGCTCTGCTCGACCTTTTGGGTCCCGTTTGGCTACCTTCTTCTTCCGATAAGCCCATAAATTTTCAATAGGGTTCAAATCCGGGCCTTGGGCAGGCGTGTCTAATACCTTGTTGCAGTTAAAAAGAAGCCACATCTTAACCTGATGCTCCTTATATTTTGGGTCATTATCCTGGTAGAAGTTGAATTTGGGTTTGTTGTCATTAGTGAAGCCAAATGTTTGCGCACTTGTTATCAAATGACCCTTCAATATATTCAAATAATGCTGTGAATCCATGGTATTTTCTATAAATACTAAATCTCCAACTCCCTTGCTGGAAATGCACCCCCACACCATTACCAAAAATTTGCCAAATTCTACAGTTGGTATAATATTGTGGTTTCTTCATGCTTCAAGGGGCTGACGCCATACTCTATTGGGTCCATCATTGTAGTAAAGCATAATCTTAGTGTCATCATAAAATATAACATCATTCCAATAGTCATCAGGTTTCTCAACATATATTTTCGCAAACTATAACCTCTTTTCAATATTTTGTGCTGAAAGGAATGGTTTTCTTCGAGAGACTCGCGATGTGTACTGGTTACTTTTTAATATCTGTCTTATTGTTTTGTGGGAAACTTGCACACCACATTCTTCGTTGATTTCCCTTGCAAAAGTTCTGGTCGAAATTTTTGGGTTTCCATCTATTTTTCTTATCAATATACGTTCTATCCATTCCGATACTTTCGTTGGGCGGCCGCTGGTTGGCTTTGGACACTTGTTTTTGGCGGGGTTTAAAATATTATATACTGTTTGCCTTGTTAAGGAAAACATCTCGGCCAACTCTTGCACACTTTTACCCATATGGTGATTATAATACATCAACTGGATAACTTCAAATGATATTCGTTTGCCAGGCATCCTAATCTCTCAGTAATAATATCACTACTGAAGTATTTATCAAACAAAACTCATCTAGATCACTAAGAACCTGCCTAATCGACAAGCACACTTCAAAAAAATAACGGTAATTGTCTTACTCACTACGAATTTGCTCAGAGAGAGAATTGTACAAAGACTTTATTGACAAGCACAGTTATGCGTTATTTTTGTTGTTGTTTGTGTTCTGTTTCATCTTTCACAGGTATTATTATTTTTTTGCTACAGTTCGATGGTCGAGATGCCAATTAAGGAAAACGCATAAAAATACAAACCAATTTACAACACAATATGTTGTTGTTTCAATGAATAATATCAAAGAAACAATTTTGTTCTAGTGTCAAAACACTTTCTTGACATACTGTACAGTTTAAATATTTCGATTTGCAACTTACCGCAAATGGGTCATAATCCATTAGATCGCATACTAAGCGTGATGTTTCATATGATATACCCTCCATTTGAAATGGTGATATAGTCGGTCGTACTTCAAACATATTAGGGTGATTGCAAACTTTACGCAATTGCATTAGAATGTTTATAACACTCAATAGGTTGCCAGTTTGTAAAGTTTCTCGCGTCCTATAAAAATAACAATGTGAAATAATTTAAAATATGTTTTATTTTGAATAATTTCGCCTCAATACTAAAACTGTGGCATACAAACTTACTTCGCTCGACTCATAAAATCATCGTACAAATACCGCTGCCTATTAGACAAACGACACATGACCACATGTTCATATTTCTTGGGCATTTGCTTCTCTACCTCCTTCTTTAGACGTCTCAGCAAGAATGGTCTTATCACTTTATGCAGCCGCTGAATAAGTGTTTCATTATATTCCATATTGCCTTCAATCATACCAGTCATGGGATTCGAAAACCATTCCTTAAATTCACGATGAGACGAGAAGACATATGGCATTAAGAAATGCATAAGTGACCACAATTCCATGAGGTCATTTTGCAGTGGTGTACCAGTGAGTAAAAGCCGTCTGTTGTAAATAGAAAGAACAATTTTACACATAAGATCACAGACTGAGTTTTTTGAACTAATTAAGATGTATTTGTTATAAATTAAGTTTATGTCACACAGCGAATTAAATGTTAATTTTGCATATAAATCAATAACACCTTGCGGCTGTTTGTTGTAAATTTATTTAGCATTCATGTACGATTTCCTTGCCAGGTTTGAGAGACAAGAAAGTGCTTTTTAGAATGCTTTACCAAATGTTCGAAATTTTGGAAACTTAATCATTTTATGTTGTACAAATTGTGTAGTATAAAATATTAGTACAGACTTGTTGTTAGTACAGAGTCTATAATAGCGAAATTATTCATTATTTGATGTAAGCTCCCAAGCGTAGTTCCTTAACTGTGTTAGCAACTCGTTAAGATACTGATTAATTATGGTGCTAGAATGCGAAAACCATAATTCGATGTTAAATACTTGCACCGTAAATGCAACCAAATCATATTTTACAGTAGTATAGAGTATAAACAAGGGAACTGTATACATTTTTTGGTTTTATGCGATCATATGTACGTATTCACCAAACTCTTGTTATTCTCTAAATCTCTATTTAATAAAATTATTACTTAATACTTTTTATGTAGTCTAAAATATTAATATATGTAGACTTGTGGTTATAACAACGCCTATAATAGCGAAATTAGTCTTAATTTTGTATAAGCACCTAAGCGTAGTCTCTTAACTTTAGTATTACGTTAAGCTACTGATTATGATGCTATGGGTGTATACTGCACATAATATCAAAGGATTTTGTGTTCGACTTGTCAACGGCTGATGCGGTCCCAGTTTCCCAATGTAAACAACTGTTTACAATTTTTCCCGACATTTCGAAGCTTATTTGGCCTCTTTTTCAGGGGATATTTTATTCAATCTACAAATCAGTCACAATGTTGAACAATTTCTCAAATATTTAGTACTACTTACAATCTATTCTTAAATTCTAATATTAGTCTTCATGTTTGTTGTATTGCGAATTGTAATTTAACAATTAAACGTGTCCGTAATAGAGCCTAGCTGGTAGTGATTGTTTATTTTGTCTTTGTCTTCTATGGTGTTCATCGTTGTGTTAAGTTTCTGCTGTATGTGTAGACTTTTTAAAGTGAATAGTCTGTTCATATTGTCCTCTCTGTCTAATATTTTGACTTTGTTAAAATCAGCTGAGTGATTGAGTCCCAGTTTCCCAATGTAAACAACTGTTTACAATTTTTCCCGACATTTCGAAGCTTATTTGGCCTCTTTTTCAGGGGATATTTTATTCAATCTACAAATCAGTCACAATGTTGAACAATTTCTCAAATATTTAGTACTACTTACAATCTATTCTTAAATTCTAATATTAGTCTTCATGTTTGTTGTATTGCGAATTGTAATTTAACAATTAAACGTGTCCGTAATAGAGCCTAGTTGGTAGTGATTGTTTATTTTGTCTTTGTCTTCTATGGTGTTCATCGTTGTGTTAAGTTTCTGCTGTATGTGTAGACTTTTTAAAGTGAATAGTCTGTTCATATTGTCCTCTCTGTCTAATATTTTGACTTTGTTAAAATCAGCTGAGTGATTGTATTCTAATACATGTTGTGATAATGCTGTGTTCATTCGTTTGTTTTTGATATCTGATTTGTGTTTTGTCATTTTGTTTAAGGCATAATATTTAACCAGATCTCGAACCAAATTATTTTCAAATTACACTAGTGTCGCCGACTTTAAATGCCGGTTAAGAGGACAATTATTGTTATTGATACCAGTTAAGGGATGATTTCTATTTATTCGAACTTTTTATTGTTACTTTTTTATCTTATTTTCAAGCTCAAGACCATGCTAGAGACCATTCTATATCTTTATAATAGAGATATAGTTGTTTACAAAAGAAGGTTTGCAAATGCATCCCCATGATTCCTGGCAATCCGTATAGCTGTTTCAGATCTAGCCACAGATCTTCCATCAGCGGAGGTTGGGAATGAAAAATTCATCAAACTAAATTGTGTTGTATTTTAGGCAACAACAAAAATCATTTCTAATGGGGACCGATGGTTCTCTGGCGATTGAAAGATGTTTTTTGGAAATGTTTTCTTGTGTGTTTTGCTTACGATGTTTTTCGAACACATGCATTGTATAGCTATACGGTTTGCCAGGAATCATGAGGATGCATTTGCAAAACTTCTTTTGTAAACAACTATATCTCTATTATAAAGATGAGCTTGAATAATAAAATAAAAAAAAAACGTTACCAGCAAAAAATCAAAATATAAAAATATGTATATATGTATGCGATTGAAATAAAGGTTAATAAATCGGAAAGATATACATTTTATTTTTCAATACAATTTCAGTTAACTATTTCTAAATTTCATATTTATTTAGATGTTAGCTCTTTTGTTAATCAGAAAAAATTCCGCTTTTGTCACAAAGTCAGAGTCAGTCAGAGTTCAAGCGTAGTCTCCCAACTTTAGTAAAACGATATGCTTCTGATTATAATGCCACGTCCAAACGAGAAATTTACTAACTAATATTAATTTCTTCCTTACAATACAATCACAATGATTACCGCCAACGAGTTTAGAATCAAATATGCATTCTTCGATTATCTACATATGTTTGTTTTGAGTCCTAATACACCTAATCCATGATGGATATCTTATGCGTCTGTTAAAAAGTTCCCAATAACTACTATCAATTTCTTCCTTACAATACAATCACAATGATTACCGTCAACGAGTTTAGAATCAAATATGCATTCTTCGATTATCTATGTTTGTTTTGAGTCCTAATACACCTAACATATGATGGATATCTTATGCGACTGTTAAAAAGTTCCCAATAACGAAAATTTATATTTTATTAATATGAGCATTAAAGTGTATGAATCCTAACTGTAACAGAAATGCGAACTATATATATTCGCCCTTATTTCCGTTGTCGTCGTCGACATCAATACAATATCGACACCATTTTTATTGGCGACTTGAAGGCATTTGGACAAAAAAATTTGCGTGATGTTTTAAGAGGGTTGTTTTTGGATCATAGACATCAAAAACTTTGTTGTTGCCGATGGGGCAATACATTTATAACGTTCTAAAGTTGACAAAAATCTGATGACGACATCGACGACGACAACGGGAATAAGGCCGATTGTGTTTCTGTGGATGATCCATGTGCAGTCCCCAAAATATTAGACAAAATTTATTAACACATCTCGCTCTATCCCTACATCACAAATGAAAGTTGAAACGCTCTCCTGACAATTCGCGAGCACACCCATACGATATTATGCCTTGTGGCCACAAAATTGTTATTATATTGTTTTCGGTGCCAAAGAAGTGTAATCATATGAAGTTAAGCTGCAACACAAATAACCTTATCATAGATAGCATAATAAATAACACCAACGAAAACAAATTTCAACATCAAAAACGGTTTTTTTACCGAATTCTTCTTGTTATTTAGAAAACTTTATAGTCTAAAATATTAGTATAAACTTCCGTTTGTTACAAAGTCTATAATAGCGAAATTAGTCTATTTATTTTAAGCACCCAAGCGTAGTCTCTTAACTTTAGTAAATCGTTAAGCTTCTGATTATGGTGCTACAGTAAAACCGGAAATATTATACATTATTCCGGTATGTGATGAAAATCGATACAGTCAAAATCGAATACAATTTTACTATTTAAACGAATTTTATTGGCATAATTCCTTATATTGGGGAACAAATATTTTATATACATTTGTACACATTATTTAATGACAGACACCGAGGAATACATTAATTGATATCAATTATTTGCACAAAGAAAAACATTATTATATTAAATCGTATTCGATTTAAATCGATCGATTTCCAACACATACCTGATTATATCTGAATACTTATATAAAACATCGTGGATGTTGGGAGTTATGATTGTAGTTTAAAATATCTATTGTGGCTGTTGACGAGTTCACAATAGCGAAAATTAGTCTTGTTTTCTTCTAAGCAACAAAGTATAGTAAGTTTCTTAATCATAGTACAAATTATTATTAAGATACTATTTAGGATGCTAAAAGTTATCTTTAAACTCTAAAAAAAATAAACCGCTATATAAAATACAGCACATATGTATAATTACATTAATAATAATTACTTTGATCTAATTACTTTGATCCATGTCTATAATAACGAAATAAATCTTAATTTTTTCCAAGCATCCAAGCGTAGTTTCTTAGCTTTATGCGCCCCTCAGACGTACCAATAGTTGATTCAACTTTTGACATGTGAGTTGAATCAGACAGTTGATCGTTCTCCTCAGGCGAATCAATTTTTCATTCAACTTCATTTGCAAATAATTGTTGAAGCGTCAACATTAATTCGGATGTTCGTCGTAACTACTGTTTCTGATGCTTTTAATTTTAATATTTATCGCTCTTACAGTATCAAAAGTTGAATCAACTGTTGGTACGTCTGAGGACCCAATTAGGACATCGTTAATATACCCACCATTATGTATAAATTATACAAATTTATAGTGTAACCTGCGTAATATCCGTTTTGGGAACATCACTACCTAGTCAAGACGGCCATTTAATATCCACAATAAAAATGTATAAAATCATATCAAGTTTAAATAAAGCATAGAATATAATATCCTAGAATAAATCTTACTGATACGATATTCCATTATTGAAGTAAGTGAAATTTTTGTTTATGGATAGAAGAATTTATAAAAATCAATGAGTGTTCGAACTCACGGGCGATGTGTTAACACCTTTTTGTTACACGGTACCTATTCGATTCTATGAACATCAGTAAATTTTACATTGGAAAATAAAAAGAAGAATAATTTTTGTGCTGAAGGCTCTTTTCTATTGCACTTTATTTTTTCTTACATCTGCTTTAACATTAGATGTAATAATTGTTTTTGTTTTGTCATAAACAGAACGACGACACAACGTACTGAATTGTATAGAGAACTTATTGCACAGTCTCCTAAGGAAACTTACCGACGAGTGACTTAAACCAATCTGCTACGCAGATGACGTTATAATACTTCTTAAGGGAAAGAACCCAAACCAATTATGCAGAGAGGCCGAGAGGGCACTGAGTATAGCGTATGAATGGGCACAGCCAAGGGGCTTAAATGTAAACCCGGACAAAACGGAAATATGTCTATTCACAAGGAAGACGAAAATCTCAGATTATGAAGAGCCACGATTCTTGGGAAAGACGATTAAAATATCCGATAAGGTTAAATACTTAGGAGTAATCCTAGATCGGAAACTGAATTGGAAGCACCACATAGAGGAAAGGGCTAATAAGGCCTACAGATGCTGGTCGCTATGTAGAAGGGCTATAGGGTCCAAATGGGGCCTCAAACCGACTATGACACACTGGCTCTACAGAAGCGTAATCAGGCCTGTACTAACATATGCTTCTGTAGTATGGTGGACGGCAGTTGAGAGGAAATGTAACATCGCAACACTGCAGAGGGTTCAGAGAATGTGCTGCATTGGTATCAGCGGTGCAATAAGGACAACCTCGACAAGAGCCATGGAGACTATTTTATGTATCCAGCCAATCGAGATTAGAATCAAATACGAGGCTGCCCTTGCGGCAAAACGCCTACAAGCTACAGGTGAATGGATCAACAGGGATCTCACGTAAAAACACCTACGGATAACTGGGGCCTTAGTCGGGTACACTCAAGATACGTGTGAATCTGACCGAATACCCGAGATAAGGGTTAAGGCGAACTGCGTGACCCTAACGCCAACTAGAGACGCCTGGCAGAATGGGACCCTGACACCAATGCCAAATGGGACTTACTGCTACACGGATGGCTCAAAGCTAGGAGAAAAAACGGGTCTAGGATTCTTTATTGAAAATCCAGCAACCGAATCCCACCTACGCCTCCCGGATCATAATACGAACTTTCAGGCGGAAGTTCGGGCGATTACGGAGTGTATCAAATGGCTCGGCGATAATACAATCCCAGCCGAGGCAAATATATTCACGGATAGCCAAATGGCAATAAAGGCAATATCATCAGAAACGGTAAAATCTAGAACGGTCCTTGACTGTAAGAAGGTGATAAACGACTACTCTATGCACGGCAGACTCAACATCATCTGGGTGCCGGGGCACAGCGGGGTATTCGGAAACGAGAAAGCGAACCTCCTGGCAAAGAAAGCCAGGGAACTCCAAACGGTAAGCCTAGATGGATTACGAGCCCACCTGTACCGTATTGGACTAGTGGCGAACAGTGAGTGCAGGGCTTGCATGGAGGACGATGAGACGTTGGAGCACTTCTTATGCCACTGCCCGGCCTTCACACAAGCTAGATCCAGATATCTTTCGGATAGTACGATACCGGACATGACCAAACTTGTGGGTATGGACTGGAATAAACTAAGGAATTTCGTGAATAGCACCGAATTCCTATAAGGGACATAGTGAAGTAGTAGGATAATCTTAGAGCGCACAACAGGTCGAACTTAGCGGCTTAAGTGTATGTCTTTACTGACATGGGAAGGTTTAGAGTGCTCCTTCTGAACACTCAACACCACGCCCCTCTTTTCGAACTAACTAACTAACTATTGCACTCTTTTCCGCCCTCATGTAGAGAGTCTGAGTAAAAGAGCATAAACAAGTTTTATTCTCTTTATAGAATATTTCAATATAAATGCACCATTTCGACAATATTATTACATAAAACAATACAAAAAGCATAAATGTTTCAAAAGGCATCAATGTTTCACATCAAAATTATGAATGGACCAAGTTATGACAAAAAGAGAGTAATACGTTTTGAGTCATTCGCCAGATGTCGCCAGTGCTTTTGAGACATACAATTTGTTCCACGAGTTCTCTATACTATTCAATACTCTTTGGCAACGACGACCTTCTGGCTTGTTCGCTGCCTCTACATCAAAACCATCACAATTTTCAGGCAGAGACTATTGTTGTACAACAACCACGTATGTGATGCTAACGCTGTGTGTTGTTTGGATGTATTCACTTTGATAGATTGCCCTACCCGTGCCTAAAGATGTTAACACATAAAACATAAAATGAGTGATGTGTAAATTTTCGAAATAAAATCTCCTGCAGTATTTTTGCAAAGCGTTTTAATACATGTAAACCTTATTTCGGTATTTGTATCGGTTTAGCAGAAGTAGCATATACTCGTTTTTTGCTTTCATGAAGAAATATAAAAGTATATGTTTAATTTTAAGTCATGTTTTAATTTAATAATAGTTCTAAGCATAACCAAGAGTGGTCAAATTTATAGTCTAAACTATTAATACCGACTTCTGACTTATAAAAAATCCATATTAGCGAGTTTAGTCTCTAATATTAATCTTAGCACCTAAGCGTAGTCTCTTAACTTGAGTACTATGTTAAGCTACTGATTATGGTGCCAGTTGTATAGGGTAATATAAAAATTAGCCTAAATAATTCGATACGGACCTTTTCTCATAAATTAAAAACATCCTAAGTAATAAATAAATATTACATCATTTATGAAAATTTCCTCAGTTTCCGACATATTGTAACATATTAACATTCACATTAACATTGTAGTCTAAAATATCTATCATGGTTGTTAACAAATCCATGATAGCGAAAATTAGTCCTGTTATATTATAAGCACCAAAGCGTTGTTCTTAACTAAAACACATATCGTTAAGATACTGATTGTGGTGCTACAAGTTATACATTCGGAATTACTTACAGCTATTAAGAAACACCCAAAAAAATATTTGATATTCTTAAGAAAAATTAGAAAAACTTTGGTTAACTTACCTCTCTGTCGAGAAATTTAATAGCAGTTGCCAACGTTGTGATTTAAAATTTTTTATATTTTGTGCCTCATCCAATATCAAGTATTTCCATTTTTTCCGACGAAAACTTTGTTGATCCTGCACTACCAACTTGTAAGATGTAATGCACACATGGAAAGCATTGGGTTTTGTCCAACCAACACGTTTTAGTTTACGTTCCTTTTGCGATCCATAGTATGTGAGAATTTTAAAGCCTGGACACCACTTCTTGAATTCCATTTCCCAATTTAACATAACAGATGAGGGCACGACGATAAGATGGGGTCCCCAGTTACCCTTTACGCAGGCAAGATGAGCCAGCAGGGCTATAGTTTGTATTGTTTTACCCAAACCCATTTCATCAGCCAATATACCGTTCAGTTTGCGTTCATTCATGGTCACAAGCCAATCGAGGCCGATGTGTTGATATTCACGCAATGAATGTTTCAGTAGGAATGGTACTGGGGTCACTACATTAGTGGATGATAAGGTGTTACCTTTGGGCTGTAAGGATTCAGCCAAGGCGGCAGCATCTTTGATCATGTCGTCTTTACTACTGTTGCCATTGGGCGAATCTTCCAGTAAACTTTTGAGGCCCTCTTCTTGTTCATTTTCCTCGGTCTCGTCGTCATCTTCATTTTCGTCCTCGCTTTCTTCATCTTCCTCGTCTTCCTCCGAATCATCTTCGTCGGTAGAATCGTCGTCCGAATCACGCATTGCTTTAGAAATGGTTGTTTCATCATCGGAATCCACTTGCATTTTGGAGGTATTTGATCTGGACAGTGATTTTCTCGCGGGCGTCATCGTTTTATCAATTTTACCCGATTTATATTTAGCCAGTAGTTGCTCTACCGTCAAGTCGTTGTCGGCTTCTAACTCATTTAACTCCTTTTGATGATCCACATCCATTTCTTCCTCCTCTTGTTTGCTGATTGTGTTCTCGTCATCTTCACTGGTTTCGTTGGCTTCAAACTCCCCATCATCACTATCGTTTGTGTATTTTTTCTTACTACTGCCCTTGGATGTCATGGATGATGAAGTTGTGGCTGTGTCCTCTTCCAAATCAATTTTATCACGGTTCTCCAAATAGCCTTTGGGTAAATCCTTAAGGAAATCATCCAAATCCATTTGGGATTCTTTCTCCAAAGCCGCCACTTCAGCATCAACATCTGCTTTCTCTTCTTCTTCAGCTTTGGCAATAGTTTCCTCATCATCCTCAGATGCAGATTCTGGTCGAAATTCATCTGAAGTTGTGAAAGAAAAGCAGAATACTTGATAAAATATTTGTTATAAGTAAGGAAAAACGTAATTATTACATTTCTAGTTCATCGTCAGACAAATGCCTCGCATAAGCGAACATCCCGTTAATTTCCGTAGGCGTTCTCAAAAATAGAGTATACGCTTTAGAATCAGTGACAGTTTAACATCATGTGATAATTTATCATTTAAGATTATTCAATTTTGATATTAGAAAATCTTTATTTCACTGTGTGTTTGTTAATAATTTTCTTAACTACTGCACTTACCATCTGTTGCATCCCTTTTTGGGGAAGATATCCTGCTGGAGTTGATACTAGGATTTGCTGAAACATCTTTAACGCTCTTATTCATACCCTCTGCCAATTGCTGTGAGAATTTCTCGGTTTGATCCACTATAAAGGACAAATGTTGGTCCAATGCTTTCTTACGTTTCTCCTCCAGTTTAGTATGATGCTTGTACTCCACCAATTTTTCAACATTGCCCCAAAACATTTTCACTTCTTTGGCTATAAATGCCGCCACTCGTCTCAGGTGGGCCTCTTGAGCCTTTTCAGCCTTCTGAGCTGCATTAGCCTTATCTTGAAAATATTTCTGTACCATTTTCGCACATTTCTTGGCTGCTGCCTTCTTCCATTTCCGCTCTTGGGCAAAGTCAGCGGCGAGCCAAACCATTTCCTCCAGCAAATAGTCCCAATGGGCTTTAGGTCGATGCGGTTCCAATTGTTTCGGCAAACGTTTTTCAGTCCATAATCCCTCTCGCTGTAATTCCATGATCCGGCGCATAACATCAACTTCTTGTTTGGCCTTAAAGGAAAACTCTTGATTGCTATTAGGTGTGGTAGCGTTCGACGAGGCGGCAGCTGCTGCAGCAGCCACAGCCGCTGCTGTGGCCGCACTAGCCGTTCCGGCAGGTACCAGTACACCACTGGGTGTAGGTGAATATAGAGGCGGAGGAGTATTTGAATTGGGGACCACGCCATTGCCATTGCGACGCAAGGACGTGGTACCGTGGGCCGGTATCAACGGTGTGCCACCTTAGAAGAAATACAAAATAATTTTCATTAATTTATAAACATTGGAATTGTATAATAATGTTTCATATGTAGTAGTACACTCATCATGCCTTAAATCAAATCTCTAAGAAAACTCGATAATTTTGAGATAAAAACATGCCGTTTAAAAAACAATAAATGACCAATTTACTATGTTTCTGTATGAACCAGCCATCGTCATTGACTCCAATCTGACAGAAGCAAATGCGACCAATAATACTGAAAAATGTATAAATTATAAAGATTCGTCGAAATAGATTTAACTGGTCTGAATACAATTTTCGTACAATGTACGCGGGGTCATGATGATTCTCTTTTAATTGGTTTTCGAATAAATTTGAAAGTTCACCTAAGCAAATACAGGTACGGAAAATACGTTCCAACTGCTGATTATATATTTTCATTCGTCCAAATGAGATGCAATGTGATTTTGGCGCTCTTAGCAATGTATAATCCATTCCAAACTTAATGAAAACATCAGAAATATATTCTCTATATATTTATTTATTAATTGAATTATTAAAAATAAATAAAAAGATTTATAAAATATGGACGAACGACAGGCGCAATATTCTCTATATATGTATGTATATACATTAGGGCGGGTCGATTTATTTTTCGACAATTTCCCTATGATTTCCGTATTCTATGGGTTATTCCATGAAAATTTGCCAAAGGAACCATACCTCTATCGTTAAAATCGAGTCCCCTACTTGTTGTTGGTAGATTTTTTCCCAAATTTAGGCGCGTTGGAAAGGTGAGCTCATTTTGATCAATTTTCAAAAAAAAATCTCCAACATTGGTCCAACGGTCCAAAAGTTACGGGCATTTTTGTCCAAATTTTGGAGCATTTTTCCATTTTTTTCATGATTTTGTCCAAGAATATTACTTTCATGGCCATTTTTTTGGCTCAATTTTTTTGACTTACGAAGCTTACGAACCTTACGTTACGACTGGACTGATTTGCGCTTTACATTATTGGCATATTTTTTCACAGGGTGCACACCCTGTGTTATGTTTGTTTATTTCTTTTTGTTTTTAGTTTCTTTATAGACTTCTTTATTTTTGTTTGTTTATAATATTCCAGTCTATGCTAGTTTTGTTTGAGCGTCATTTCAGTGAAGTGTTACTTGAAATAACTAACAAATAATCAAACTATTTTGAAATTTAGAAAAGATTTAAAGGTAAGTGTAAAAACATTGCAAACTATTATAGTTAATAGTTATATTATTATTCTATGAAAAACATATTTAATTCTTTTAGTGACGGTTTAAAAAAATGGATTCAGAGCCTGGTTCATCGCAAAATCCAACAGATACCCAACGCAGTAGTTTGCAACATTTGGTCTCTCATGATGTTTTTTCTTTTGGCGTGGCCTGTGAATTACCTGATATTAATCTGTCAACTAAACGAGATATATTGAAGTACTATTTTTTCTTGGCCGAACGTTCAAAAGCCCAAAGCAAAATGTTTTCGTATAAAACATTTACTCCCCAAGTAGCAGACAGATTGTTAGAAATTTGGAATCAACTTAATATTGAACTTATACTCAAAGGTAGCATCATTAGAAAATTGAATAATTTGCTTGACGCATATAGTAATGCAGATAAACAACGAGTAAAATGCGCAACAGAATTCAAAAAATTCGTAGAATCAACAAACCAATTATTCAACATTGAAAAATGTAAATGCAACTTGAAAGAAAACGACTGCTCATGTGGATCTATCTCAGAAAACTTAAAAGATTTCATGCGCGATCAATATAATGACAGAATACAAACGATACCGGTACACGACAGTGGAAGTGAAGAGACGATATCAACGACTATACCAACAATCCCAGTGAGCAACGATCCTACATACGAACCACATTATGACGAAATGGAAGTTGATGTGAGAGGAGGTTCAGAATTAGTTCTACCACCACAAACATACACTCCCAGATACAATACTAAAAACTATGCAATGATGTGTGACAGATTTGGTGTGCATGATAGAATGGGATCAGCATTGGCAACAGCTCTGATGGAAGACCTGGGCGTAAAAGATGCTCATGGCAATCTTGTCATCATGGATAAAAGTAAACTTCGTAGAGAAAGAGAAAAATGGAGACAAGACGCACTTCGTAAGCGGTATGATGGCTCGAATTTGATATCATTTTCATTCGACGGCAGGAAAAATGATGCTCTAACTGTAGAAAAAATTGATGAGAAGTTGCATCCAAGGATGGTTAAAGAACCTCATCTAGTTGTTTTGAGGGAACCAAAATCTCAATTGATAGGCTACACTAAACTAGAAAGTGAAACTGCGGCAAGCAAAGTCAACAAATTGATCGAATTCTTCCAAGAAAAACAATTGTCTCTCGATTCATTAATTGCCATATGCGCTGATGGTGAACCAACAAATACTGGCGTACACGGTGGAATTTTGCGACTATTCGAAAAACAGTTAAAGAGACCACTGCACTGGTTTATGTGTCTTCTGCACTTTAACGAGCTTCCGTTTAGACATTTGTTTGACACTTTAGACAAATCAACCACCACTGGACCACGATCAACTACCGGAAAGTTGAGCTCAAAAATTGCTGATTGTGAAAATCTTCCGGTATGTAATTTTTATAGCTGATTCTTTACCATTTTTCATTCTATTTTTTAGCTTTTATGTTTTCTTTTCAGGTGGTAACCGATTTTGAGGAAATCGGTTTGGAAAATATGCCTCCTGGTGATTTAAATCCAGAAGAATTATCTACCGATTCGAGGTACTTGATGTTAATGGCCAATGCAATTTCTAATGGTGTGGTTCCTGCGGATTTGTCTCACATAAAACCAGGGCCAATTGCACATTCTCGTTGGCTGACCAAAGCCAATGGATTATTACGGTTGTGTGACAACTAATAATCCAACTGAAAATTTAAAAATTCTGGCTTACTATATAATAAAAGTATACACGCCAATGTATTTCAATGTTAAGTATTATAGCTCTGCCGCATACGGTAGTACATTACTTTTTAAATTTATTACTTGGACACGATTTTTACCACCGAATTTACTTGGAGTTGTAAATACAGTAATTCAAGATATTCCATATTTTGCACACTCAGAAAATATCTTGCTATCTATGTTGTTTGATGATAGAATGGAAAAACGAAACATTGCTATAAAGAAGATTTTACATTACCGAAGAGATATTGTCGACCCAACGGAACTTAGAGTTTATAAAAAATCTCTTATAAACTTTAATTGTACGGAATATACAAATATGATTGATTTAAATGACGATACCATTTTATTCGAACCACCGTTTACGCAAACATTTGGAGGGATATTTAAATTACGAAGTGCCACCGTTCGATGATCCACAAATTCCTTTACACATGCAAGGAACGGAAAGACATGTCCAATTGCTGGCTGCCACTGCTAAACGAGTTGCAGGAAAGAATGTAGAAGGCGCTATGGCGACGACATTAGAGAGCCGTACGAAAACACTCAGACTTGAAAGCAAACAAGACTTTCAGAAAAAATAATGTTTTTTTCACATTTTGTCTTTTACTACACTCAAATTGAATATTTTTTTTGATAATAGGTTGATAGATACTTTATTATCTCTTAATTTGAATTTTTGTAGAAAAAATATAAAAAGGGAAAAAAATCAAAAAGTTGGTTTTATGTGTTATTTTGTTTTAGCAATATCGCATGAATTAATCAACCGAATTCGATAAATTTGGGCTTAAACTCTTCGTTTTGAATTGTAAATTGAATTAAATAATGGATTGAGCCAAAAAATGGCCATGAAAGTAATATTCTTGGACAAAATCATGAAAAAAATGGAAAAATGGTCCAAAATTTGGACAAAAATGCCCGTAACTTTTGAACTTTTTACCAACAAAAAGTAGGGGACTCGATTTTAACGAAAGAGGTATGGTTCCTTCGGCAAATTTTCATGGAATAACCCATAGACTACGGAAATCATAGGGAAATTGGTGAATTTTTTCACTCCCTACAAATCGACCCGCCCTAATATACATGGTACAAATTTGATAATTATGAAACACTAAACAGAGTAATCGTATGTACGATTTTCAAGCCGTGATTGTTAAGGACATGAAATTGCATTTTAGGTGCAAGCTTTAAAACAAGGATATTAATATAAACCTATTTCGTAGTAAATGCCTTCAAAATGCTACGGTATTATAATATACTTCGACTAAATTCTTATCATATTACGTTCGTGATTGAACATGTTTGACTAAATAATTGTACAATTTTAAAACAATACCCTTCCTTTATATATTTGTAGCAAGGGTAGTTACCAATTTTTAAACAAAGTTTTTATAGCAAGGTTACAAATTGTTTCACTTGTGGGTTTAATAATCAATGCGACACAGAGTGCCCTTGCAGTTAGTATGATTCAATGATGCAATATAAATGCGTGGAGTGTCGGTATCCACTGATCACAGTAGCAGCTATAACTTTGGTATATTTCAGTAATAACTATGCAATCCGTTTCGCACATTTTGATAGCAGCACACTTGTGCGATTTTCGAGCCATGATAGTTAAGGACAAAAATGTTATTTTTAGGTGCAGATAATAAACAAAGGGTATAACATACGACGTATATCCCACAATAGGTATCGCCTCAATCAGACAAATGCCTCTCAAAATGCGACCATCCTGTTTTTGTTTTGGTACATTTGGATTCTTCCAAAAATAGGTTGAAACTAACCAAAGTCAGTTGACCAAGTTGTCATCATATTGAGGACGGCATATACTATTTTAAAGGACACGAGTTTGTAAACAAAGTAATCGTTTTTATCTGCTGCAATAAAAACTTTGCATCTGTTTGGACAAATCCTTTTTATAGCACACATGTACGATTTTCTAGTCATTATAGTTAAGAGCAAGAAAGTGCTTTTTAGGTGCATATTTTAAACCATAGATCTTAATATAAACCTAATTCATAATAGCCTAATACTCAATCAGACAAATGCCTCGCAAAATGCGACCATCCTGTTTTTAATTTTGGCACATTAAGATTCTTCCAAAAATAGGTTGAATCTAACCAAAGTCAGTTGACTAAGTTGTCATCATATTGAGTTTTATATGACCGAAATGATTTTAGAAAATGTAAGTCTTCAAAATAATTTCCTCATGCCAACAATTTCACAAGGAAAGTTAACAATTCAAAAAGATATAGTTTTTATAGCAAGGTAACAAATTGTTTCACTTGTGGATTATATATTCAATGTGACACAGAGTGCCCTTGCAACGATATATTAATGTCTAGAATGAGTGTTGGTATCTTGTGAGCAGAGTAACAGTTATCACTTTTGATAAATATTAGGAATAACTTTGCATCTGCTTCTCGAGTTTTTATAGCACACATGTACGATTTTCAAGCCAAGATCATAAAGGACAAGAAAGTGCTTTTTAGGTGCAGACAACAGAAACGAACTAAGATTAACTTATTTTTCAATCAATAGTCATATCACACCCAATCAGACAAATGCCTCGCAAAATGCGACCATCCTGTTTTTGTTTTGGTATATTTTAGATTTTTCCAAATATAGGTTGAATCTAACCAAAGTCAGTTGAGTATGTTGTCATCATATTGAGTGCGAGTTTAACTTGATTGAATAGTTGTAACTTTGTAAATAATATCCTTAAATTTTAGATCTAGCAAAGGTAGTTGACAATATTAAAACTAGATTTTTTGTAGCAAGGTTACAAATTTTTTCACATGTGGGTTCATTATTCAATGTGACTCAGAGTGCCCTTGCAATTAGAAAGATTCAGTTATATGAATTGAGAATTCATGGACAGTCGGCGTCCTGTAACCAGAGTAACGGCCATCGCTTTATTTAAATTCAGACACAACGTTGCATCTGCATCGCGATTTTAAGGAATCATAGTAAACAAGTGAGCTGTAGGCCCATTCTCCGACTACTAACGTCTGTCTCCAATCAGAACAATGCCTCCCAAAATGATGTCATCATGTTTCTAGTTTTGGTATGTTAATATTCTTCGAAAACTAGGTTAAACCTAACCAAAGTCAGTTGATTAAGTTGTAATCACATATTGAGGACAGAATGTACTATTTTAAAGGATACGAGTTTGTAAACAAAGTAATCGTTTTTATCTGTTGCAATAAAAACTTTGCATCTGTTTGGACAAATCCTTTTTATAGCACACATGTACGATTTTCAAGCCATTATAGTTAAGAACAAGAAAGTGCTTTTTAGGTGCATATTTTAAACCATAGATCTTAATATAAACCTAATTCATAATAGCCTAATACTCAATCAGACAAATGCCTCGCAAAATGCGACCATCCTGTTTTTAATTTTGGCACATTAAGATTCTTCCAAAAATAGGTTGAATCTAACCAAAGTCAGTTGACTAAGTTGTCATCATATTGAGTTTTATATGACCGAAATGATTTTAGAAAATGTAAGTCTTCAAAATAATTTCCTCATGCCAACAATTTCACAAGGAAGTTAACAATTCAAAAAGATATAGTTTTTATAGCAAGGTAACAAATTGTTTCACTTGTGGATTATAAATTCAATGTGACACAGAGTGCCCTTGCCACGATATATTAATGTCTAGAGTGAGGGTTGATATCTTGTGAGCAGAGTAACAGCTATCACTTTAGATAAATATTAGAGATAACTTTGCATCTGCTTCTCGAGTTTTTATAGCACACATGTACGATTTTCAAGCCATGATCATAAAGGACAAGAAAGTGCTTTTTAGGTGCAAACAGTAAACGGGCTATGATTAACTTATTTTTCATTCCTAGTCATATATCACCCAGTCAGACAAATTCCTCGCAAAATGCGGCAATCCTGTTTTTTGTTTTGCTATATTTTAGATTCTTCCAAAAATAGGGTGAATATAATCAAATTCAAATTGACTTAATTGAATAGTTGTAATATTTTTAAATAATAACCTAAGTTATAGATCTAGCAAAGGTAGTTGGCAATTTTAAATCTAGAGTTTTTATAACAAGGTTACAAATAATTTCACTTATGGGTTCACCATTCAATGTAACAGTGTCCTTGCAATATGAATGATTCTGTGGTATGATCTAAATTCATGGAGAATCGGCTTTGATTCATTTCAGAAATAACTTTGCATCTGCATCGCGAATTTTTATAGCACACATGTACGATTTTTGCTTTTTAGGTGCAGACTTCCAAAACTAGGTTGAATCTAACCAAAGGCAGTTGACTGAGTTGTCATCATTTGTAATCGAAATGACCATGTTCAATTTAAAAATAATGCAACTGAGTTATAGATCTAGCATAGATAGTAGACAACTTCAACACTACATTTTTTTTTATAGCGGATAATCTAAACTATTTAATGAACGCAGGAGTAACACTTTGGTTAATACCAGTAATAACATTCCATCCTCTACGCGATTTTTATGGCACACATGTACGATTTTCAAGCCACGATAGTAAAGAACAAGAAAGCGCTGTTTAACTGCAGACAACGCACAAAGAACATAAAAGGGGGACCTTATTCCTAGTCGATATATTTTCAATAAGACAAATGCCACGGAAAATGCGACCTTTCTGTTTTAATGTTTGCTATATTACAATGCTTTTCCAAAAATAGATGAAATCCTACTGCACCAATTCGTCGTCATTTCTCAGTAAAGGCTGAAAGTTTCTCGTTCAAGGATTGCTCAAAGCATCAATCAGTCAGTATGCACTTCCGATCCTGGATTCATATGGAAACAATTCACAAACAGGAAATAAATGAATGGAAATACCACTAAATAGTACCCTACTCCAAATGGCTTGGTTATAGTAATCACTTTGGCAATGTTTGCAACAGTTTGGCACAAATTTACGCCAAAGATTTGGAGGACGAGGGAGTGCAATTTTGGTGCTATATACTATAGAAATATATTATATAATTGGCAGATACAATTTTATACATAAAACTACAACTACAAAATACAAAATTAACTTAAAAATTAATAACTCAACAAATGTAATATAAAGCCAAATATACTACGTAGAAAATAAGCCAATTCTTTTCAGAATATTGGACCAAATTAAAATGTCTGATGATAAATAAGAAGCCTTTATAGGTTCATTAAAACCCAGAACGAATGAACTGAAAAGGGATGCTTTACATGAGAGAGAAACAAATGAAAAATCAACTCATAAAGAGAAATGACAATTATAGTCGGAGGGAAGGGTTCTACCGTTAACATTTGTTGAAAAATTTCCTTTCAATAACGGACTAGTTTTTCCTGCTTCTACGTATAATTTGCATTGCCTTAAAATATTTTAAAATTGAGGAATTAATGGTCGTATTTCCAGACCTCGAACGAAATAGTGTAAAAAAAGAACGAAAGTCTGCGAAACAGGGTTGCTCATGTCTACTGACTACGTTTACCACACCGAAATTTATAACAATTTCTCTCAAAAATACCAAAACATTTGATAAGACAACCTGAAAGGACTTTTCTGAATATTCTTTTCTATTTTAAATTGCTATGAGTTACGAACTTTTAAATTTCATAGAAAAAATTAGTTTTGGCACATAAAGATATTGCAGAAAACATGAATTTGGCTGTTACAATATAGAGTAACACGCTACTTTATTAAAACCAAAAACAACAAAACCTTTCAAACAATCTGCGATTCCTTTTCTAAATGAACTGTCGCAGTATCTAAAGAATTCGTTTTAAAATAACCTTCATCTGATTGAAAATCCAAGTTATCAGAGGTATAAAGAATGTAACGTGTAGAACACATCCCTCTCCTTTTAATTATTTGGAAAAGGTCCAGTTTTAAATTCAATTACAACTTAAATGAAAAAACAAAAACATAAAAAACGTTTTCATGATTAAAGAGAGAGAAAGAGAGAGGAATAAACAATAAGCACCTGGCACCAAAGGTACAGTAGAATTTCCTACAGCAGGTGGAGCAGGTATTTGACCAAATACCATCCCGTGACGACCACCTAAAGGTCTACCCGGAATGTGACCTAAATATTTTTGTGATGAATATGAATTACAATTTAAAGATCAGGATTTGACAAATTTCACAACAGAAAATTGTGGAAAATTAAAAAAGAAACAACACAAAATTGTAACGCCTTTTTATGGTAAAAATATAAACAATAAATCTTCAATTTAAACAAAAAAAATATGACAAATTTTGTTTCTCAAAATGTGTGAAAATGTGCGTTTTGATTTCATATTTTGTTCCTTTCAGAGGTGAAGTGATGAGATTTGGAAAAGCAAGATTTCTTAAATATTTTTTTTTTGTTTTTGTTTTTTTCTTTTTGTTAGGAGAGAAAATTTTGTTAAAACTAAACACAAAAACTTAAACAAACCAAATAAATAAACAGATTTGAAGAAAAATGACAAAATCCCTATCAAGTAAATAAAAGACGTTGGGATCTTACCTTGCTGCGTTAATTGTTGCACGGCTGCAGGCAATTTTGTGGAAACAGCCACCGGTGTCGCACCAACGGCTGGTATTTTGATCTCTGCTCCCTGGGGAGGCAAAGGATTGCCGCTGGCATCTGTTGCTGGTTTGGGTAATGATAACGAAGAGGAGGCGGATGAGGTGGAACTGCTGCTTAATGTCGCTGCTACTGTGGCGGATGACGACGACGATAGTGTTGAGGATAAGGTTGTGCTGCTTGGCAGACGACCGTGATTTGAGACCAACGAAGATGTATGACTTGCGGGAGATGAATATGATGACACTATCAATGATGGTTGTTGATGAGATTGCGTATTCTGAAATTACACAAACAAAAAATGTTGGGAAATATAATAGAAGGGTAAAATATTGTTGAATTATGTTGATATATATGGCGTTATGGATTGGTTATTGATTGAATAAATAAAGATAGGTATAACAAATTTGGTATTTTGAAAAATTCACGAATTCAATTTTTAATAAACTTGCGAGTAAAAATTTTAATTCCAATCAAATCAAAATTCATCAAATTATTTAAAACAAGTAACATAAGTATTGAATAACAAATTAAAAGTAAAAAAAAAATACATATAAGACCTAATGGCTCGGTTATTTATATGAAGAGAAATAAAAATAAAATAATACATAAGACTCATAAACATAGTCTCGGTAAATGTAAAGCTCTTATTTATAACACAAATCCTATTTGATTTAGCAGAGAATAGACCAAGTCGTACAATCCTAGAGGCTGTACATTCTTATACTTATAACAATATCGCCATCAAACGACCCTGATACATCGTATACTTCATTTCCAAAAGGAATATTTTGTAAAATTTTCAAAACCTCCAAACCAACCGAATACATTTATACTATTATTATACCTTCCTGCTTGAGAATTTACATTTAAAGCTTACCGTTTGTTGTTGCTGTGTTGTTGTTGTTGCTATTGAGGTTGTATGACTACTTGCAGTCACACCAATTATTGTTGCTATATTATCAGCCACTGGTGTTTGCTGCTGTGTCGCAGTAGTCGCCCCGGTAGCGGCTGCTGCGACCGTAACCGTTGATGTGGGCGTTGTTGTGTTGGCCGCCGCCGCTGTTCTTTCATCGTTAACCAATTGTTGATCCAAACGATAGGCATTGCTAAAGGTGATGAACTGTGGGGTAGGTGCTTTCTTACGCCACGTAGGATAGTCCATCATATTGCCACCGGTTTGCAAATAAAACAATTCGGCGACATTTTCAGAGTGTCTTAAGAAGGAAAAATTCGATATGAAAACGAGCCCCGAAAAAGTCAGAGGGAAGGAAATACTTACTTTTCTTTTAATCTACGTAAACGGGAATATTTTTGTTCTAATATACGCTTTTTTAAACCTTGTATATCTTGTGCTAATGATGCTCCTGCTGCAGTTGTTGCCGTTTGATTGGACGTTGTTGTATTATTTATTGTTGTGGGCAAGAGAGAACCTACTATGGAATTTGAACTACCACCAACACCACCACCAATAGAAGTATTTGCCAATAGAATACCACTACCACCACTACTGCCACTCGCTGGATTGTCTTCCAATTTTTTGCGTTTAATTAAAGGTGCAATTACTTCGATTGATCCACCAGCGCCGGGGAATGAAGAAAAGCCTGTTGCTGTATTATTTACCGATAAAGCAGCAGTTATATCTGTTGTAGTAGTTGCTGCTTGCTGTTGCTGATAACTTGTTGATGTTTGAGGCATAAGAGACTTGCTCTGATTTGCCGCTGCAGTCGACAATGGGGATGATGACGCTGCTGGCACGTCTGCAGTATCTAGAATTTGTTGATGATGCTGAGCAAATGCTTGTTGAAAACTTCTGGGTGTGGGACTGTTTGAAGATGGTGATCCTGTTATTGGAGCTAGAGCACAAGAAGATGCAACGGGATCTGCGCTTGCAATATTGCTGGCGGGGGTGTTTCCCGCAATCTTTAAAGATTTAAAAGGGGTGGATGATGGTGATAACGGTGATGATGATGATGTTGTTGTTACTGTAACAACGTGGGGTTGGGTTGTTGATGCAACAAGGTTTGTTGCAGTTGTTGAAGTTGTTGTCGTTGATGATATGCGGTCTGGCACAGCAGGAGGGGCCGGGTTGGACCCTTGATGCCCCCCTCCTGCTGACTCACCTTCATTCATGTTTGATGCATCTAGGGAAGGAATAAGAATTTTAGCATTAATTTCTACAAATAAATAAAATTTAAAAAAATTAATAAATGTTTTGCAAATATTAAATACTGGTTATAAAATTAAGGCCCCGCGTGATCTCTAAATTGCTTCTGACCTGGTCCCAACATAATTTCTCCTGTTGAGCCCCAAATGGAAAAATTTTAAAAGCTAAGGTTACAGATTGATATCTATTCCAGAGGCATTCTGTAACGTTTTTTAAATAATACTATTTGAATAATGGTGGGGAACATTTTTTACTCTTAGTTTAAATTTACATTTATACAGTTGTAAACAGAGTATTCGTTTCTACCTTATCCGGTAAAGACTTTGCATCCGTTTGATACTTTCTTCTAGCACACATGTACGATTTTCGGGATTTCGGGACAAGAAAGTGCTTTTTAGGTGCAGACAACCAACAAAGGGTATAACATACGACGTATATCCCACAATAAGTATCGCCTCAATCAGACAAATGCCTCGCAAAATGCGACCATCCTGTTTTTGTATTGGTACATTTAGATTCTTCCAAAAATAGGTTGAATCTAACCAAACTCAGTTGACCAAGTTGTCATCATATTGAGGACGGCATATACTATTTTAAAAGATACGAGTTTGTAAACAAAGTAATCGTTTTTATCTGTTGCAATAAAAACTTTGCATCTGTTTGGACAAATCCTTTTTATAGCACACATGTACGATTTTCAAGTCATTATAGTTAAGAACAAGAAAGTGCTTTTTAGGTGCATATTTTAAACCATAGATCTTAATATAAACCTAATTCACAATAGCCTAATACTCAATCAGACAAATGCCTCGCTAAATGCGACCATCCTATTTTTTGTTTTGGTATATTAAGATTCTTCCAAAAATAGGTTGAATCTAACCAAAGTCAGTTGACTAAGTTGTCTCATATTGAGTTTTATATGACCGAAATGATTTTAGAAAATGTAAGTATTCAAAATAATTTCCTCATGCCAACAATTTCACAAGGAAAGTTAACAATTCAAAAAGATATAGTTTTTGTAGCAAGGTAACAAATTGTTTCACTTGTGGATTATAAATTCAATGTGACACAGAGTGCCCTTGCAACAATAGTAAGTTAATGATGGATTAATAATGTCTAGAGTGAGGGTCGGTATTCTGTGAGCAGAGTAACATCCAATACTTTTGATAAATATTAGAGATAACTGCATCCGCTTCTCCAGTTTTGTAGCACACATGTACGATTTTCAAGCGTTGATAGTAAAGAACAAGAAAGTGCTTTTTAGGTGTAAACAGTAATCCGACTCATTTTCCTACCCATAGTCTTATCAAATGCCTTGCAAAATGTGGTCATCCTGCTTCTTGTTTTGGTATATGTTAGTTTCTTCGAAAAATAGTTTGAATCTAACCAAAGTCAATTGACTTGACTGAATAGTTGTAAAATTTTTAATTAGCATCCTTACATTTTAGATCTAGCAAAGGTGGTTGACAATTTTATAACTAGATTTTTTTATAGCAAGGACGGCAGATACTATTTTAAAGGATACGAGTTTGTAAACAAAGTAATCGTTTTTATCTGTTGCAATAAAAACTTTGCATCTGTTTGGACAAATCCTTTTTATAGCACACATGTACGATTTTCAAGCCATTATAGATAAGAACAAGAAAGTGCTTTTTAGGTGCATATTTTAAACCATAGATCTTAATATATATGTATATACATCAACTTTATTTTAATTTTGTTATATTTTTATTTGAGTGGAAATGTGTTGCAGAAATTGTATAACCAAATAAGGCCTTATTGGCTGGCTCGGTTATTGAACTGTATAAAATAAATATAAAAAATATAATTATAAAAATAATATAAACCTATTGCCCAATCAGCCTCGCAAAATGCGACCATACTACTTTTAACTTTGGCATATTAAGATTCTTCCAAAAATAGGTTGAATCTAACCAAAGTCAGTTGACTAAGTTGTCATCATATTGAGTTTTATGTGGCCATAAATAATTTGAAAAAATGTCAAGTCTTCAAAACAATTCCAATACGCCAAATATCCGGCACAGGAAGCTACAAATTTCGTAAACTTAAATTTGTATAGAAAGGTAACAAATTGTTTCACTTGTTGGTTCAAATCAATGTGGCACAGAGTGCCCTTGCATTTAAATTTTACTAAGAGGATATTTAACCGAAAAACACCGTAAAAAAATCTAAATCACCAAAAACTGGTTTAAATTTTTTAAATCTAAAATAAATTTGAAAAATTGTAAGCAAAGTAACAGCTCTTTACATGTACGATTTTCAAGTCATGGCAATATAGGTCAAGAAAGTGCTTTTTAGGGGCATCTAAAATAATTGGTTGTTATAAATATGGGCGACGTTGTTTGGTGGGAACAGATCTACTATAGCTCCAACTGTCCAAAAAGTAAAAAAAGTAAAATAAAAAAATTGGCGGAGACCCCTATTTTTGGAGTTGTGGACTCCCGAAGTTGGAACGTGCTGTAGGGTTGATATTTGTGGAATCGTCTTAGCTGTTCAAGGTAATATCTTTTTAGAGTAACTGACCTTAAAATAAGCCAAAATAATTAAATAAAAAATTTCGATAACTTGCTTAGTTATCGAGATATTGAATGTTTCATTTTTGAAATTATCGAATATTTTTTTTTAAAGATTTTTAAAAAAAAAGTAAATTTTGTCTGATAGAAAAGTAAATTTAAAACAAGAAAATTTTAACAAAATTTTTCGATAAATCCCTCAGTTATCGAGATATTGGAAGTAGAAGTTTCAAAATAATTTTTTGAAATATTTATCCGAAAAGTGAGTTTTCTGATAGGATATGAAAATCTAAGGGGAAAACATTTAATACAACTTTTCGATAACTCAATCAGGTATCGAGATATTAATGCTGAAAGTTTATTGAACTGCATTATCTGGCAAAAGTTCTTGGAAAGTACGATTGTAATCAATATGGCAACGTTTGCGCCTGGTGCGCGTGGTAAAACGTTTGGAAAATCGTTAAATTTATATTGCACTAAGTCGGCAGGGGGGTTAAAATTCCCTCTGTACCTTAAGTCGATGTGTGGCAAAATCGGAAAAATCACTCGATACTCGCGCGATTTTTTTAAAATAATTTTTTATTTTTTTTCCATAAATTTTCAGCATTATCTCGGGTATTTAAGGGGTTAGAAGAACAAACGAAGTGTCATATTATTGATAAAGGTCCGTGGTATCGGTGGTCGGTGGAAACGGCGCTGGGAAATAAACTCTTTGCCGTCGGTACTATTCTGAGAAAGTAGGGTTTTTCCAAAAAGTGTGGTTAAAAGTCGAATATCATAGATTGGCTCACAATGGGTTAAAGTTCGAAAGGTATTTGCATAAGCTTTCCAACGATATCGATGTGGGCCCAGTCAGCCAAGTACTTTGGTAGATAGAGCAGATTTTGTATCCAAATTTTGGGGGGTCGTAATTCGGGAAATATGGGGAGCGCCAAAAATTTTTTTTTTGTACCCTCTATATAATAGGTTCTATCAATGGTAACAACTTAGAGCGGATACGAGAGTTGGACCTAATCTAGATATAAGCCTAAATTAATTATAATTATAAATTAATTATAATTATAAATTAATTATAATTATAAATTAATTATAATTATAACTATAAATTAATTATAATTATAACTATAAATTAATTATAATTTATATTCTGATATCAAAACGCGAGTTGGTGAATCTGAGTATATAATATTAATCTACGCTTATTCCACCATGGATTCGGAGCGAGCACGATACCTTTCCTAAAGACTTACTGCCTTATTCATAAAAAAAACATTAATGTAGCTCTAAAGCAATCATCAGTTATTGAAAGTTTTAAGATTTGACGAAGGTTTTATTTGAACCGTATTCATAATGAGTATTTTAACTAGGGAACACATAATTAACTGACAACCCCGTTTTATGTATTCTCACAGTGCTTGTGATGTAAAAACAAGAGCTTTGTTTCTTTACTTTTTGGGTAAAGTTCGTGTAAAAGAGAGTAAAAGCAAAATTCTCTCTCAAATACTCAATATTGTTTTTATGTTGTCGTTTCGAACAGCTGATTGTTCGACACTTTGCCCAAACTTACCCGAAGAAAAAGTCTGGGTAAGTTCGGTAAAAAGAGAAGTAAAGTAAAGTTGTGAGTAAAGAAACGCGTTTGGGTTCCCGCGGTAAAGTAAAACAAACCTAAGATGAACAATAACCGATAGACCGAATTATTTTTTTTTATTTAAATACGTGAATACATTTTTGCAAAATTTTAAACAAAAATGGAAAGAACCATTCAATAACCAGATTAATTAATATTTATTATATTCATAAATTTGGAAGAAGTGTCAAAAATCGTATTGAATTGGATTTCGGTTTTGGGTAGTAGAATATAAAACCGAATAATAGGTTGAAGTTTCAATGTTTTGATTTTATATACATCACTATGTAAACAAAAGTTCATTTTGGTTAAAAATTAGACATAAAACTATTTTAGCAGCAAAATTAGATCTTCATAAAATTTCACCAACGGTTAAGGCTTTTGCGCTGAGTTGAAAAATAAGTTATTTTTTCGCGCTAGGTCCTACTTCTTGATGTAGGCCTTTAAAGGTTGAGTATATAACCGTCATATCTCAGGTATTTATCATCGGATCTGCTTAAAATATGTATCATTACAAAGCCCTTGTGAAACTCTACAACTCGGTATATAAATATATTTCCTTTTATTAACCCATTGAGGGCTTATTTAAAAAAATGTTTTTTAATCCCACTTTTTTGGTCTAACCAACTTGTTGTCCTTGTCTTATGGTGTTGTTGTCCTTTGTTGTTGTTGTCTTTTATTTATGTTGTTCTTTGTTGTAGTTTTTACACACCAAAATTAAAAAAATTATTTCTAAAAACTCGCGCGATTTTTCTGATTTTGTCACACGTCGACTTAAGGTACAGACGGAATTTGAACCCCCTGCCTGAGCCGACTAGATGGAATATAAATTTAACGATTTATGAAATTTATTTCATCAGGATTGGATAAATGACAGAGTTATGCGCGATTGATTATACGTTCAAGCTTTGGAGACCTATATTTCGGAAAATATGGACTTCCGCACACTTTTTATTATTTACTATTTTCATGTGATTCTGACCCTTTCTACCCAAAAAAATTCTATTTATTCAACATTTATTTATTGGTACTCATATAGCAACCGAGCCCGTTGGGCCATATTTGGTTACAAAATACTACTACAAATTGATATAATATTTACATACAATTCTTAAAATTACAAGGAACAGACCTAGTATAGATCGGCACGTCCAATTTTTTTGCTTTTTTTTTTGGTTGTAGGGATCGCTATTTTAAGTAAAAAAAAGTAAAATAAAAAAATCGGGGGGAACCCCTATTTTGGGAGTTACGGGCCAAGTAGCCCTGGCAGGGCCCTATGTTGCTCGTACCGTGTGGTAGAACTTTTGGAAAATCGTTAAATTTATATTGCAATTAGTCGCCCGGCCGTCCGGTCGGGCTCAGGCAAGGGGGTTAAAATTCCCTCTGCACCTGAAGTCGATGTGTGGCAAAATCCGAAAAATCACTCGATTGCTTGAAAAAAAATATTTTCTGGATATTTTTAAAAATCCGATACGTGGATAACTAAGTAGTTATCGAAAAAATGTATTTATTTATTTTTGTTTATTTCGACTCGTTTTACACAAAAAAGTTGTGAAATCGGTCCCATAACACGGCACCACATCCTGTATGTCCGAACTTTGGGTGCCCACAACTCCGAAAATAGGCGTTACCCCCGATTTTTTTATTTAATTTTTTTTACTTAAAATTAAAAGTTCTATCCAATGGTAATAGTTTGAAGCCGAAGCGAGTTGCCGACCTATTCTAGGTTTAAGCCAAATTGAAATTGATTTACCAATCACTACTATAAAGCAGAAGAATTAGCCCAGCTGATTTATTTTGTTTACATTTCATGGTGTTGTTGGTGTGAGTTTTGATTTCGTCTATTTATGTTAATATATATAACTGTACATGTGTGTACGACGTTGCAATCAGCTGGTTTTAACAATCCTGGATACAAAATCTGCAACTATTCTAATACTACTACCGTATATTTGTATCATGCCCAGCTAGTTCAACCATGCCCAGCATGGTAGAATTATCTAATAAGTAGTCGCATTAGCAATTCCGCGGTTAAGCTGTCAAAATTAGCTGAATAATGAAAACCACTAATAATGAAAAAACCACAAATCAGCTGGGCTAACGCGTTTACCCGATAGATAATTTTACCATGATGCCCAGCTACCATGAACACCAACAAAATTAAACTCACCACGAAAATACAAGTGTCAGTTCAGACATGAATTAAGTATGCGTTTGACACAGAGCAGACACTATGAATACAGCTGTCCATTCAGCAAAACAAATGAATTCCCCAATACACGGGGTTTTAAGTAAGCAACTTATACTACCTAATAGTTTTAAAGCCCTTGGACCGGCAAAGAAACAAACTAAATAACAAAAAAAAAAAGCCGGGTGCCTAAAATGGCCAAGCCCACCGCCAAAAAAAAACATGACCGCTGAACAAACGCAATTTTTAACAATACAACTTCTTTGCAAATACATTTGGAAAACAATTTCTCAGTCATTAAAATACAACTCTGTACTTTTTCCCTTTGACGCTTTTCCTTTATACATTTTTTCTTCAATTTTATCAAGCGAAGCTAAAATGCAAATTCAAACACATGCACACAAAAACACATCTTCACAACTGGCCATCATAGAACAATTTTTATATTGTTCGTGTTTCTTGGGGATTTTGTTCTTCCGACGATGTTCATCGTTTGCTTGTTCTTTCTTTCTAGTTTCTGTACATCATCACCACCAACCAGCCAGCGCTTGCACCTACCTCAGATGTCTTTAATTTTAATCATGAATTTTCGGCCATTTCTAGAAGCATCCGTGCATAAAACAATTATAAAACGTTTTTAAAGATATTCAATTGAATTTTACTGAGAAAATTTGTTAATATTTTCACTTATTTCCACCGATAAAACAACAATGAAAATTTTCGTTTTTGTACTTTTCTTGCGACACGGGTTTGGCGAATGGAAATTTTTTCTGTGCACTACACTATAGTGTTGTACTCTTTACACTCATGAAACTTCCGTATGTTTAGCATGAGACAGATATAATACGTAACGAGCGGCAACGATGTCGGTGCAAAGAAATTTGTTGTGAACTGTTTGAGAACATGACGGAAACTAAAACTGTGGTGGAAAATTTAGAAACTTGAAGCAAAATTGCAGCCATTTTTTGGCCGCAGTGTAGCCAGATGGCAAAAATTTATAGAACAGTTGCATTTGTGGGTACTAGTTTTTTTTTTTGTTTTAAAAACATAAAAATGGCGGGAATCTGAAATTATGCAATTCCATATAATAAAATGAGTAAATTACAGAGTGTAAAAAACACTGAACTATCGGATTATTGTATAAATATCCTGACGAAACATGACATTTTGTTTGTAGGAGATTTTGTACGTGAAAATCCGGAGAAGTTAATGAAAATTCTTAACTTAAATACTGAACAAGTGGCCAAAATAAAAACGGAGCTCAAACGCATATATGGCCCAGTTAATAGAACATTCGATGATTTACGAGACAAGTTATGCTATAAAACTCACATTGGCCCTTTGGATGATGTGTTAGGCCGCTGTGCATTAAGCAACCAATCGGTTTTGGAAATTTGCGGGTCCTCTGGGATGGGTAAGACCCAATTGGCCCTTACCCTTGTAGTAAATTTTGTACTATTGCATCATTACGAAGCCTTGTACATTGACACAAAGTTAGATTTCTCGGCAAGGCGGGTAAAGAATATTTTGAATTCGCGGCAGCTACAACCGGAAGTGGTGGCGGGCTGCATGCAAGCCATTAAAGTCGAACGGGTGCTATCTGCTCAAGCGGTAGTGGAAATGTTGGAATCACTTTGTAATGAATTGCAAAAAGGCAACACTCACGTAAAAAATATCAAATTGCTCGTTATTGATTCTATACCAAGCGTTTGGTTTTTGCTGAAAGCAGATTCAAATCGTTTGGCTGGCCGATGGTTACTTTCACGTCTGGCCAATCTCGCCTATCAACTTTCGAAAGAATTCCACATATGCGTAATCTATGTGAACCTCTCCATAATACCCAGTGTTGAACAAGCAAATGAAGGTTTTACAATTTAACACTAAAATTTATTTGCTTAAACCACTAAAGATTTGTTTTAAATATTTGTAGGCCCTCTAGGCGTTTGTAATGAGGACGAGGATGAAATCTCCAAGTCGCTTTTGGATGATGAAGACGATGATTGCGTAATGGCTGGGAAGTTCTCAACATATCGCCAGATTATGGGTCAATTTTGGTCTTCTAAGCCTCACGTACGTTTATCAATTGAATGCCTCTCCGAAACTTACATGGATATGAGATGCCCTCGTCGCCTTATAAAGATTTTCCAATATTGTAACCAGCCTTCTGAATCAAGCTGTAACGTACGCCTTTGTGAACAGGGCGTGGTGTAGGTGGAGGAGTTTGGTGTGCTTGTCTTAATGTTACGATGTTGTCTTTGATTTTGTTGTTTGATATTGTTTCATAACTTTTTTACCCGGCACTATGGAATCACCAAGACCTGGTCTTTTGCGTGATTTGGCTTTTAATTCAGAGTTGTCTGTCCCAGCGTCTACTTGGTGGTGGCTTAATTGAGGTGTTTTCATCAGAATTGCATTTGGAGGCGGTGATAAAAGTTTAACCTTTAAATAAGACAATAAAATGTAAATATCTAGGAAATAATCGTTTTTAAATATACACTAGTCGTTTTATTTAGAAATGGTTTACGTGAAGACGTCGCTCATGAAAAAATTTATATTTTAGATCAGGCCCGTGTCTTATATATAAATATATCGCACCTGTTCCACAAAAGAGTAACAACTCAAAATTTGAACATTTTCAGTAGACGAAAAACTGTTTCCCGTTAATATTACAAGAAAAAAATATGTTATTGCAAGAAATTATTATTAAAAAGAATATAACTGTTGCTTACATTTTTATTTGTTTAGTAGTTGTAGAAAAATAACAAGTTTTTGAGTTATTACTCTTTTCCTGATAATTTTTTATATACATAGTGGTATTATTTTGAGTTGTCCCTGTTTAACTGAAAATTCTCACTGGAATTAATAAACGTTATAAATTGTAAAAAGGCAAAACTAAAAATATTACTCTTTATGTGATAAACCAACCAACGATTTGCTTAAACACTTGGAGACAACTAAAAATGTAACTCTTTAGTTGAGTCTAAAAAAGTTATTCTGAAAACAAAGAGAGTCATAACGTTTACTTTGACGAAAGAGGAGACAAAACAATGGATGATTTTTACAGTGGGTAGAGATGACCACTGTATGTTGTTTTCTTGCAAAAACGAAAATTTGGAAATTTTGACTTGTTACACTTTTGTGGAACAGGTGCGATATGTATGTCCCTTTAAAAACAATTTATTTAGTCAGATTTGTAATAGAAAGCAATATCTACGGTATGTTCTTATATTTCGTAGTCTTTTTAATAAAAAAGAAATCCTGGTCTACAGATAAGGTACTTTGTAATATTTTGCGCGAGGCCACCCCAAAAGATACTCGTATAACCCATCCAACTCACGTCTTCCTTGGAATCTTTGACCTCCTCACCATCTCCTACTGCTACCAAATCAGAGTCGTGAGCGTATTTACATTTGTTACCAAAACGACAACGTCCCTTGCGATTGTTCCAACATATTTTACGCCCATTTTTCTGCATTATATGCTCTTCAGATTCTACCATCTTAACGTGTTTCTGCAATTTATCAATTTCTGCCTTTTCCGCTTCCAAAAATGGATTATTGAACACAACGCCTGTAGATTTGCCTCTGGGATTAAGCAACAGATTAGCACTGGGCAATAACGTTTTATTAGGTATCGAGGATGTTTCGGATCTTAAATCAGAAAAAAAATAATAAAACAAATAGCGTGTTGGAGAGAGCAGATATACAAACTCGTTATTTTGCTGGGAATGTTGTTGCTGATCCCCATCATCGGAATCATCTTCATCACTACTAGAGGATGTTGCACTATAGTCAGCTACTAAGGAGAACATTTTTGTTTTAGGATTATTTACAAATATGTTTGTTTACATTTTTTACTGTACTAAAAAAAACGAGTCAGATGTCAAGGTGACTTCCAGATATCGATAGCAATGATGAGTTCACGAGACAATCAAAACTAATACAGGGCTGTAAGTAAAATAGTGTTAAGCGGAGTTCACATTACAGATACAGATCCGTTCTTGGAAAATTTTCGTAAGAAATTTTGTTGTTTATGTCTACACGAATATGGGCTGAAATGCATGAGCCCGGGCACGGACCCGCTCAAAAAACAAAACAAAAAACGAAAATCGAGAAAAATATGGCAAATTCAAAACCAACAATTTTTTTAACGATCGGACCCATGGAGCCCTTGGTGTCGAAAAAACGGGTACGGGTACTCAAATTAAAGGTATTTTCCTCGCGAATATGGTCGTATATATGTATGTTTCGGTTGTGCGGGGTCTGTGGACCGATATAACCCTATTATACCGGGTCTGGTGATAATAAAATTTCCAAATAGGAAACAAAAAGTAATGTAAATTTGTTCGCAAAAATTTACCCGATTACGGGTTTTCACAAAGGCAAAAGATTCGGTTCTAAAAAAAATCGCAATTTTTCTGATCTTGCCACACATCGACTTAAGGTACATAGGGGATTTGAACCCCCTGACTAGGTGGAATATAAATTTAACGATTTTCAAAAAGGTCTACCACACGGTACGAGGGATTGCTAGTTTTCCATTTTCTCAGATTCTTTACTTTTCTTTAATTTTGGTTTTTTTAAAACCTGAATTTTTGCCCAAATTTATATTATTTTTTATTTCTTATTTGGAGCATAGACTAATACATACATAGATACTTTTGTTCTGTCATCTGACGTTTCATTTCACACTCTTCATCGTAGGCTTTGTGGAAATGAGAAATATTAAATTTAAAATTAACTTACACTAGGTGGAGTTACAAAATATGTTCACTTAACTTTTTCATGTCGTTTTGGTGTAGAACTGAAAAATTTAAATGTATTTTGCACTTTTTTGTTGACTTTTATCGTTGGTATACATTTGTATTGTATTTAACACAACTAGTTTGCCACAAAAACACGACATTCGGTTGTTGTTCCTTTATTGGACGTTGTTGACTATTGCCTCTATCTGGTATTATTGAACCCATGTTTTCCACCTTCCAATCCCTACAAGAAATGAATGATGGAAACTAACACACACAACATTTGTGCACTGACACACTTGCAACTATTTTATACTGAGTTGCATGTGCAAGAGTGAAACAACCCTACAACAATAGTTTCGGCCATTTGACCATCAGTGTTGATGGAAACATGAATTTGTTGACGTTTAAAAAGTAAAAGACAAAAGTGCAAAATATTCAGTTTCTTTACAAGTGCATTATCGTTAAATATCGTGAAATAAAAATAAACAGTGAAAAATAATAAATTTATATGACACAAAATAACAAAGTTAGTGATTATGAAAAATAAGGCATTTAAAAGCCATCAAAAAGTAGTGGAAGATTCTGTCTGTGGCATGACTGGCCAGACTCAGGACAAAATCTTTGATGAAGTCGGCAGCATGCTCCCTTTCCAGGCCATTACAGCGGTGCATGAGGTAGAGCAGATGTTGGACACACCAGATTTTGCTCAAGCAATAACAACAAACTAAAAGTTATGATTCGATATTTGAATATTTATACATACTTCTTCTCAGAAAATATACTGAAAGACGTGTCAGGATGTCAGCCCTCCAATGTTCACGGATAACCTGCTTGATAAATACAATTGGGATGGGAGGTGGGAAAAGCATGCGATAGGAAAGCTTATGTGGTTCAACAAGACTGCGAGATATGTACATATTTTTGTCTATAAATGATTAAATAATTATTAATTTACACACATTCATATATACTTATTATTATTAATATATTTGTATATCTCCTGTTCAAATTTTAGATGTTTTTCAACTCCAAGGAGCTGTGTAGTTTGAAAAAGTGCGAAAAGACAGATGAACGAAGCCACCATAGGATGAAGCAGAAGATTTATTAAAAACATATTGTAAATAAGTATTTTATTTTCCCAGTTTAATGTTTCTTTTATATATTAACAGATAATATTTAATTTTTACTATATTATAATATTAATTTTGAATCGTTGATTCTTATTCATTAATTCTCATTCTTTCATTCTTAGTCATTCATTCATTCATTGGTTGTACTTCATTCATTTACTATACTATAAGATATTAAAAATATATAACAATAATAAAAATATACCATAAAATCATTAATCGTCTTTTATTGTAAAAGGTATAACCATCACCGTTGACTGATATATCCATCAAATTTGATTAGTCAACTGTGATGGACATATCCATCAAGTATGATTAGTCATCTGTGAGTGATATACCCATCAACTGTGACTAATACTCATATAATCTTTGATTAGTGAACAGCAGTAGAGTGAGCAGCTCAGATATATGTTTTATAGGTGAACGAATTCATAAGTTCGAGGGAGATGCAAAGTCACACGTACACAAAAGTTTCCATCAACTTTTTCATTTCGGCTTTAGCATATATATATATACCCATCAACAATGACAGTCAATTGACCGATCAAATGACTGTCACTGTTCTTGTAGGGATATTTACTTTCCACTGTATCTATGACGTTTAATTTATTGAGAGAATAAAATTATCTACGTATGTATTAAGCGAACCACAGACTTGTCATTCATGAGCATGAACTCTAGCTATCGTTGATATTTATTGTCGGTTTTCCGACCTTCTCGATACAAAGTATGAATGTAGTCGAAGTTGTTCGCATCACTATCATGTTCAAGTTATCGACCAAGCTCGTACTCATGAATGAGAAGTCTGTGGTTCGGTTTAGTCTATGATTTGGACGTTTTATTTTTTTAATTACGATAATTTTGAGTCCACCACTAGAAACATATTCAAAAAAATTACAGAAATTCAAAAACAAAACCAAGACTTATTTATATCAGGTGGTAGCGCTTGAAAAGCTAATTTAAATATTATCAAATCTGCCTCAATTGACATTTAAATTCATATGTATTTTGTTTTTATATTTTTTTGCTTTCTTGTATTGCAATTGTATAACAAATTTGCTCTGAATTTGGCAGTGGAATGAAACCAAACATATATAAAATAGCTATTGTCTAGTCGCAATAACACCTCCTGGTATAAATAAATCTTGACGAAATATGTAAATGTAGGAAAAAACCAATTGTAATGCATATGAAATGTTAAAAGATAAAGGTTTGATGAATGCAATTCTCAATTTTTACGTTTCCGGGGTCCCAATAAACTACAATTGCATGCTTACTTATATTTCCTAAACCATTTTAGTTTAATTTATTTTTGATCATAAAAATTTGGCTACAGCGATGTGGATCAGATCTAGCCACAGATCTTAATCAGCGGTTGTTTGGAATGCTGCTTTTGAAAAATGCAAACGAAAACTCATCTGAATTGAGAATTTTCCATACAAGTGTTCGAAAAATATTGCAAGCAAAACACATAAGAAAACATTTGCAAACTACGTCTTTCCATCTCCAGAGAACCATCGGGCCCCATTAGAAAAGATTTTGTTTTTGTCGGAAGGACCTATCGGGCTCGCAGGCACCAAAAAAATGGGTCCAATTAGAGACGGCTAGAAACAGGTGACTGTGGGTACTCAGATGAAAGCTACTGTTATCACAAATAACCCCAGTTTACCATATTATAGTGGGTATTGACAATTGTAAAAGGTCAAAACAAACATAATCGCGCGATTTTTTCCAAAAGGTTCTAATGAAAAGTGAGCGAAATTGTAGGTTATTTTTTATACTCGTACTTATGGCAAAGAAAATTTCATATAAACTGAATACCGAGCTTAAAGCGGTTCGAAATAAGTAAAATAAAATAAATAAATGGTTTCCCATTACATCCCATGAAGGGACTGAGGAGAACTTCTCACAATCACTGAGCTGTGCGCTTTCCAGTTTTCACTCACTGATTGGGACCTACAGTTTTACACCGATTCCGAACGGTAATTTGAGAAGCTTTTTCATGGCTAGATACTCGATAGTGTCGCCGTCACTATGCGAGGTGACCGCCGCCGAAAGAAATTTTTTTGAAGGTGGTCAGAGCCGGGTTCGAACCCAGGATCTCATGTACAAGAGCCGCGCACACTAACCATTGCACCACCGACGGTTCGAAATAAGTACAGATGATTAAATTACAAAAAATCGATAACTTCCTTGGCTATCGAGTTAAGCGCACCACAGACTAGTCATTCATGAGCATGAACTCTCGTTGATGTTTATCATAGATAAAGGAATTAACTAGATATCGCACATACCTTGGGAAATTTCTTGTTCAATGGGACATTTTCTAGATGGTGCTGGATGCCATAATTACAACGTTTGATCCCAAACAAAATATACCTTGCAAGATGTATTTAGAACAGGTGCTAACAATAGGTATGGTTGGCAACTTCAACAGGGATTTTGTTTTTGTTTTGTGGTCCGTTGCTCTCAAATCCAACACTAACCAACACCAACAGTAACAGTAAACAAAAGGATGCAATCAAAATAACAAAATTTTAACTTGAAAGTGGGGAACACAACGACATGAGAAAAACTAAATTAGTAGTTTGAATAGCACAACCTGGAAAATGATTCTATTTTTGTATTGAAAAAATGTCCCACACTGTTGAATAAACGTCAGTGAATGCTATAAGAAACTTCAATGAAAGTTACAAAACGACAACACAGCACCTAGTGACAGTACTTGACAACGCCTGTGGGATATCTACTTATTTCCTTTATCTATGATGTTTATTGTCGGTTTACCTAATAAGAATGCAATCGAAGTTGTTCCTATCACTTTGTCTGTGTTGTCGTTTTGTAACTCTCATTGAAGTTTCTCATAACTTTCACTGAGGTTTATTCAGCACTGTGGGAAATTTGATACATACAAAAAAAGTATAATTTTCCAGGTTGTGCTACTCGAACAACTAACTTAATTTTTGTATGTCGTGTTCCCCAATTTCAAGTTAAAATTTTGTTATTTTGAATATGTGTCTTTTTGTTTACTGTTGTTTTTGGTGTACGTTTGTGTTGAATTTGAGAGCAACGTACCAAAACACAAAACAAAAATCCCTGTTGATGTTACCTACCACAACTATTGTTATCACCTGTTCTAAATACATCTTACAAGGTATATTTTGTTTGGGATCAAACGTTTTTATTGCATTCAGCTCCATCTATAAAATATCCCACTGAACAATAAATTTCCCGCGACATGTGCGATATCTAGTTAATTCCTTTATGTATGGTATTTTTTTCAAAATCATCAGCCAGATAAAAAGTTATCGACCAAGCTCATGCTCATGAATGACAAGTCTGTGGTTTGCCTTAAGCGGCATTCAGGTATACCAAGATTTCACAGCTTTTGAGATTTCGAACGAAATGCAGAAATTCTGCATATATTTTGAGAGTGATTTAACCTCAATAAAGTTTCTAAATTTCGGTCAATGTGATGCCGATGTGACGCAACGTTGTTATTTTATGTAATAATGTCTTAAACATTAATTTATGATTATCACTTTTAAATTTAATAATAAGCATGTTTTTTATTTCCGCTAAACTAATTTTTCGACGACTTTGTATTGGGACCCGCCATAGATAAATAAAAAACCATAGATGGTGAAAGACAAGTGGTGGATTTGAAAGTAAAGGGAAATTTTCTAGGTGGCGCCGGAGTGATGGATATGGGCAAATTTCCCTGGAGACAAAAACTATTGAAAAAACTATATAACCATGATTATTTGGCTTTTGTATTGTCAACAAATATCAAAAGCGATATGATTCTATTTTGAAATTTAAACAACAGAATCGAAATAAAAATGATGTGTGAGTGTTTCTTCGTCGCATCCGAGTGAAAAATGGTCGCACGGAAATAGCCTTTGCCCTCTGGTGAAAATAGCGATTAAGCAAATGAATCATCTATGGTTTTTATTTGATATCGCTTAGCTCCCCATACAAAGTGGTCGAAAACTTTGTTTAGCAGGGAATAAAAAAAGACCTAATAATAGTTTTTATATAGTTTTTCCTCAATGAGTAAACAAAATAAATATTTATAAACAAGTTGCCAAAATGAAGCGAAATCTCCTCCAAGCCAAAATATGTAAACCTTAACCCTTTAGATTTCGAACACTAGAGAATCTTTTGAGCTGAAATGCGGTATACGTGAACATGCTTTAAATTAAAATTGTGAGTATGTATATAGTCAATATTGCAATCACATACTACAATTCATTGAAAAAGGTTTTACACCACCCAATTAAATCGACATTTCAGTTGGCAACTCCGTGCTCAGACAAACTCCGTGCCGATACCAAATTATCGAATACGGGGCCATAACAGATAAATTATGATGACGGCTCTTGGTTTTGTCAATTTTGTATAAATTTGAGATGTTTTTCTAAAATAACTGAACCTTTAAAATTGGGTCAGTCTGTCAAATCGGACCAGTCGATCAAATCGGTTCACATTTTAAAGCAAGAGCCAACTAACGGGTTCGCCATCTAACGTTTTTTTTCCAACTAGTGCTTATTTCATGAATGGTAACACTTAGCTCATGTCTGATTTGACAGATAATTAGTTTTATCCTTCCGCTGAACGAATATGATTGTGTATACGCTTGAACAACGCTGGGAAATATTGCGACATTACTTTGGAAATCATGGTAATGTTGCAGTATGTAAACTTACAGCAGATGCCGAATTTGCCAAAAAAATCATCTTTTCAGATGAAGCTCATTTTGATCTTGGCGGGTATGTAAACTAGCAAAATTGTCGCATTTGGGGCACAGAAAACCCGCACGCATACTTTGAAAAGCCAATGCACCCAAAACGAGTCACTGTTTGGTGCAGATTTTGGTCCAGAGGCATAATTGGGCCATTTTTCTTCGAAAATGACCAAGGAGTGGCCGTTACAGTCAATGGCGATCGTTATCGGGCCATGTTGAACGAATTTTTGTTCACAAAAATTGAAGAGGAGGATATTGGCAACATTTGGTTTCAACAGGACGGCGCTACGTGCCACACAGCCGAAGCTACACTCGATGTTTTGCGCCTTGTTTTTGAAGATCGCATTATCGGCCGCAGAGCTGATGTCGTTTGGCCACCTCGGAGCTGCGATTTGACACCGTTATACTATTATTTGTGGGGTGCCCTAAAAGATAAGTGTTACGCCGACAAGCCAGAGACAATTGGCGCTTTAAAGGACAATATTCGTGAAGCCATTGGTGAAATACAACTGCACACAATCGATAATGTGCTTAAAAATTGGACCGATCGAGTAGGCTACTGCATGGCCAGCCGAGGCAGCCATTTGAATGAAATTATTTTCCATTATTAACCGGAAGGATTGTTTTTTCAAATAAAAAAAGAAATTTGAGAAAATATTCAGTAGTTTTTTTCTATATCATTAAAAAAAAAAAGTTATTTGGCGGACCCTTTATATCGGCGGCGGCGTGGACTTCAAAAAAGTTTTGGTGGCGGCGGCGTTTCGGAAAATTTTCGATCGGCTCCTATCTGTCAAACAGTTGATTTTTTGTGTATGTTTTGTTTTTATTACGGTTGCAATTTTTTTTAGTAACTAACAGTGTTTCATCAAAATGTACTCCAGGTTAAAATGAGGTTTAATACTGAGCCTGTTTTTTTATTCCCTGCTAAACTAATTTTTCGACGACTTTGTATGGGGAGCCGCTTAAAATCGCTTAGCTCACCATACAAAGTAGTCGAAAAATTAGTTTAGCAGGGAATAAAAAAACAGGCTCATTGTATGAGTAATCTTTTGGGTTTGGGCTGAATAATGGAGTAAACCATCGAAATGAGTTAATGGAGTAAACCTTCGAAATGCGTTAATCTTGCTTGGTGTAAATGCCGGATTTCTTAGCTGCAAATCAATACTAGTTAATTACAACGGAAAACATGGGTCTTCATATGGGTAATATTTTGATATATTAACGTTATTGTGAAAAGTGATACTATAAAAGTCGAATATTATTTTTTGGCGCATTAATGGAAATGAAATTTTTGGTAGTAGGGTTTGATAAATCTTCATAAGCTTTGATAACTGCATTGCCATACCCCACCAGAAAATACTTGCGAACCATATAGGGGTATATATGTACATATGTACATAGAAAAAAAAGGTGTCCCATATCATCCCATGAAGCGATTCGGGAGAGCTTCTCACAATCAGTGAGATGTGCGCTTCTAGTTTTAAACTCACTGATTGGGACCTACAGTTTTACACCGGTTCCGAACGGTATTTTGAGAAGCATTTTCATGGCTAAGTACTCATAGTGTCGCCATCACTAAGCGAGGTTACCGTCGTCGAAAGAAATGTAAGGTGGTCTGAGCAGGGATCGAACCCACGTTCTCATGTACAAGAGCCGCGCACACAATCATTGCACCACCGACGGCCATGGACATATGTATGAAATTTCCAGGTTCAGGAATAAGTTGCCATAAACTTCATAAAACTAAATCGCTCTGTTTTTGCAACTGGTATGTACAAACCGCCAACTTCTTCTGGAGTTCTTATTATCAGACGGATTTGACGATTTGCCGAGTCTGAAAAAAAAATTTTTAATGTGAAGTTTTAGGCATGATTATGCGCGTAGTTGAAAGTGTGTTCTTTAGCTTGCCAAACTTATGTCAGTTTAACAAAAAATTATGGAAACAGGAATGATAAAGTTCGTAAATGCTATCGAAAATATTGATTGTATTTCGAAAGTTTGTCAAAATAAAAACCATAATAAGTGAAAATAATTAGTTCTATTCACATGCATTTCTTGTTATTCTTGTTTACTTTTTAATTTTTAAATAAATATGAATATGAAACACACAACAATTTAAATTTCTACTAAAAAGAATTCATCTAGAAAATAGGAACATAATACGACGTTTACATGCACTGTATCTTGCAGATCGAAGTACTTCACTGAACATGTCCATTAATGATAACAGATAAAAAAATGATTAATATAAGAGGTAGTGTGATATGATCAACTGATTTTGCTTTCTTTCTTTATTTTCTAAAGCCTAAGCAAATTTCCAGAAATTCAAAATAAATTCCACATAATAATATCTTTAATTAAATAAAAACTTATTTCTACACATAAGGATATGGAAAAATTACTGACTGCCAGAATTGTATGATACGTATACATAGATACATTTTTAAATAGTTTTGGTTCCAGGGAAATTTGCCCATACCCACCACTCCGTCGCCATATAGAAATTTCCCTTTACCTTCAAATCCACCTCTTATCTTTCACCATCTATGGTTTTTTATTTATCTATGATGTATACATATGTATACATAGAAATCCCCTGTATACATACAATTATAATCACCATCCTAGTTGAAACAAAAATAAAAACGTTTATTTAACTCGTAGTACAATTCATAGATAAACGAAATAATAGATATGCATAGCGCGACCATTGTCAACTTTGTTCACTAGGTGCTGTCCTACTGTCACTTTCACTAAAGTTTCCCATAATTCTGATTGACTTTTATTCAAAATTGTGGGAAATTTTTGTGGAAGTAATTTAAACAATGGAAAATGTGACAAAATTTATGCGATTTAGCATAATAGCATTTGTTTCTTATATAAAAAAAACTATTTAAAAGCCATGAGGGCGGTGTTGGGATATCAACAGGAAAAAACCCGTAAGACCGCCCAAAGATTAACATCCAGGAACGTCTTTTTAATCTAAAACTTCCTCGCCTAAAAACTGTAGCAACTTCTGTGGTCGCAGATGCCAAAACCGTTAGAGTGTCTGAGGACTCTTAACAAGGAATGGTAGCTGAACCGGAGGAGGAACCAATTTATTAGGACATAGACGGTGGTGACATGGCTTTGCAATTCGATGGCCGTCAGATATTCTACTTTGAGAAAGGTGTTGTATTCTCGTATTCTTGATATTTTTGTTCAAAATTATTTTAGATTTTTTTTTCGTATTTTTTGCCTTTTTTTGGGAACAAAAAAATCTCATTTATTGTTTTCAACGACATCTAGAAAATTACCCATTACACTAAAATGTTCCCAACACTGGTGCTTCATCTATTTGTTTACTTTATCTATGGTACAATTATAACTTTATTTCTGCCCAAATATTCTCCAATTTCATTAAATATTTTGTATTTTATCACTTCAGTTTTGATTTGCAAATGGCGTCAGTTTGATGCATCGTAACGATTAAGCTAGGCATAGACGAACGATAAATCCGACCAATTTGTTGGGTTTGTGGTCGCTTTTTTACGTCTGTGGGGTAATTTGCAAACAAATTGCAAGTTTTTGAAAATTTTAAATAACTAGTCAAAAATTGGGTCTAAATTGAGTAAAAGTTCATGTATACACCTTTTTGCCGTATAATGATAATCACGACATTATCATGATAAAAGAGTGCATACACAGAAAATTACCCAAATTCATGGTGTGATATCAGCCAGTGCACTGGGCAACATAGGGTCAGCTTTTTATTTGGGCAATATTACAAATTAACGTAGGCAATTTTACCCAAAGAAGAAAGGGCAATTTACAGAATTTATGTAGGTGAATTATATTCAATCAAAATGTGCATTCTTACCAAATATTTAGCACATATTTTCCATATTTACAGAAACAAATTTTGTTGTATTTTAATACAGAACCATTTATTGAATAATCAGATTTTTTCCCTACAATAAAATTTAAACAAACAATAATATTATTATAATAAAGAAAGCCCATGCTCTTGAAATATAGTTCAACCCTTGGTTTATTTCTGTCGTTGACTCCAATTACTTTCCCTCAATTTTCCTGTGAAGAAATTAATTAAAGATGAGATAAAACTATTAAACGTTTTGCTATAAAGTTTGGACACACATTTATATTCTCCAATTGCCTCTGAGGTATTTATTTTCACGTCGTTTATTAAAAACATTTCGTCCTTGATCGAGTGTTTAACAAGAGAAAACCAAGACAATACACTTTTCTAATTACATAAATTTGACCATAGAATCTTGGCCAATGCAAATGTGTTGGCTATTAAAACACTTGGAAATCAAATTTTTACTGACAATTCTTTATGAAATTGAAAATTTGCACTATTTTTTGGGAAATTTAATAAAATAGACGCTGAGAAACTTTGGCAAAATTCTTTTCTTGTTTCTCCTTTCACAAATTAATGGTGTACATACACAGCCACGCAGTAGTAATACAAACTCTTATAGCTTTATATTCGTCTCGCTTTAACGCACGGCGTCTAGTCGGTATGCTGGTGCCTCGCCGCAATTCTTGATATACAAACATGAAGCAGGGTATTTGTCAACATTTGAATGTAAATTCAGCATTGCTATTGGTAGTGTGTTTTACACTTTTGATTTAGGCAATAATGCCACCTTTTCTTGTCTTCTTATAAAAAAAATCACCAAACACAAACTGGGTTATATTACCGATTTTAATTTTTTCTGTGTATAAACGCGCTATTAATATATCATAAGTTTATATACATAGAATAATACATACCTAGATAAACTTATTCTCTCATCTGACGTTTCATTTCACACTCTCATCGTAGGTTTGTGGAAATGAGAGCAATTAAATTTAAAATTTACATACACCAGGTGGAGTTACCTGTCGTTTTGGTGTAGAACTGAACAATTTAAAAGTATTTTGCACTTCTTTGTTGATTTTTATCGTTGGTATACATTTGTATTGTATTTAACACAACTAGTTTGCCACAAAAACACGACATTCGGTTGTTGTTCCTTTGTTGATCGCTGTATACTATTGCCACTATCTGGTATTATTTAATCCATATTTTCCACCATCCAATGTTTACTTTCCATCGTACCTATGACGTTTAATTTATTGAGCGAATAAAAGCTTCTACGGTATGTATTATTCTATGTTTATATACTACAAGCTTCAAGGTCTGAGACATTTTTCTAAATGAAAAATAATCGACTTTTGGTTAAATGCAAAGAAAACGACTATTAAACGGATATTATTCAAAAATGTGGAAAAGGGTTGATTATGGTAAAAGATATCTAAAATCAAATTATAAACTTTGCGAAAATGTGTCTTCGCTAAGTGCTTCATACAAATAAGCGATTATATAAGCAAGCGGTGTAACCAAAACACGCTTAATGATTGATTTTCGTTGTAATAATAGATAATTCAGGATAACACACTCCCTGGCATGACTAGTCTCAAACTCCGTGCCAAATTCATTATCAGAATCCTACTCACTGTGTCTGAATTGGTACCACTGTTAAAACAGTTTGAAAACCAAACGATTTATTTAAGGTTATCGATAAAACAGAGAGCGAGTTATAAAACATGAAGATGATAAAAGCGAAAAACTACAATTCCATAGAGGAGCTTATCTATTATAGCCCCCCCACAAAAAATGGTTGTAGAACACATTATTGTAAACAAAAATTTTAAATAAAATACTTGCTTGGTTATCGAGTTATGGGTTTTGACAAATGTTAAAATACAGAATTTCTAAATTGAAAAAAGTCTAATTGTTGATAAGGGGTTGGATATAAAATCTTGAAATAACAAAATAAAATTAAATAATCTTTTCGAATAACCTGCTTAGTTATCGATATACGAGTTTAAATGTGTAAAATTTATGTATAAACGTTTGGTACAAAATCGGAAAATAAACAAAAATAAATAAATTAATGTTCAATATGTCAATCACATACAACAATTCATTGGAAAACGGGAAAGTATTTACATTTTAGCAACATAGTTGTAAATTTAATTTTAAAATGGAGGTCAACGGCTATTGGGACTTATCGTAAATACTTATCGAATATACATATAAACCAACAAAGGGCCCGTTCCTGAGAGAGCACCAGCGGTGCTCCAAGGTTGAGGATTAATCCAAAGTGGATGTAGAGAAGAAACAAGTGCGCGATTAGGCAACCCTCGTAGAAGAGAACCAAAATGTCGACCCGATTCACTTGAAATGTTCAATGAAGAGAGTAAGAGAGAGCAGATAATGGTTAAGGTTTCATTCGTTTTGTTTGTTGGCATTCGAGTCAAGAGACATTTTGATATTTTTTTTATAATATGATACGTAGATAAAGTAAACAAATAGATGAAGCACAAGTGTTGGGAAAATTTTAGTGTAATGGGTAATTTTCTAGATGTAATTGAAAGCAATAAATGGGATATTTTTGTTCCCAAAAAAAAAGTAAAAAAATATGACAGTAAAATTCTAAAATTGCATATCAAAAGAAAAAAATATCACTTCGAAACAAGAATACAACACGTTACTTAATGTAGAATATCTCATGGCAATCGAATTGCAAAGCCATGACAACACCGCCTAAGTCCTAATAAATTGGTTCTTCCTCCGGTTCAGCTACCATTCCTTGTTGAGAGGCCGTTAGACACTCTAACGGTTTTGGCATCTGCGACCACAGAAGTTGATACAGTTTGTGCCATGGTAAAATGAGTAAGGTAAACTCGTTAGAACAGCTGATTTCAACATATTTCTTGCTTAGGTGTTTCTCTTATGTCAGCTTATGACAGCTGATTCAACATATTTCTTGCTTACATGTTTCTCTTATGTCAAATTCACATGCATTTTGTTAGTGTACTTTTTTGTTTAATTTTACAGTAGATACACACATGAAGAAAATTTGACAGATTATGGACACCAAACAAAAACAAAATGCCTGTGTTTGTTGTACCAATTCCAAGTGTGTTTACCTTACTTATTTTACCATGGTTTGTGCGCTGGGAAGTTTTAAGATTAAAAAGGCGTTCCGGCATGTTCATCTCTGGGCGGTGTTACGGGGATTCTCTTATAGATTTACCCTTGATTAAATTACTTTAAGAAAAATTTCGCACAATTTTTAATAAAAGTCAATGAGAATTATGGGAAACTTCAGTGAAAGTGACACTAGTACAAGACAGCACCTAGTGAACAAAGTTGACAATGGGCGTTTCCATGGGGCGTTTCCATGGGAATCAGTTTTGCACTAGTTCCAGAAATTAGGTATAAACGATTTATCTACCTCCAAAGAATGCATTTTAAACTATTTCCAAAAAGTTGTTATGAAAATGTTTCCAGCAAAACTTATACTTTCCGAAGATGCAGTAAACCGCACCATTGAATGCGGATTTTGTTTCAATTTATTAACACTTTTGAGAAAAACATTTTTCTTTAGCATTAATGAAAATGTAGATACAAAAATTGAATTTTTTAAAGAATATGAGGACTAGTGAAAAATTGAAGAGTGCTCGATACAAAAAAGTGTTTCCATCCAAAGCCAAGCGCATGTAAAATTCACTAGTGTTGATACAGTTTTTCACTGATTCCGGTTCCTCGCTCCTATTACTTTTTGTACTTCCTTGGAAGCAATGTTTTTGCTGGGATCTATTATTTCCTTTATCTATGTTATGATATACTATCGATATCGATCAGATAAATCCGATGGCGTGTTTTCCACTTTAAAAATTAAGCGTGTTTTGGTTACACCGCTTGCCCAGTTATTACACACAGGGAAAAGATTAGTTGGAAATAAATTCAGGCATTGGAAATTCCATGATAAAGTCTATTTTTTGATTAGAATTCATAATTGTCAAACATCAGAATTATTTGTCGATGTTATTGATAGATTAAAAATAGGTCTTACTAAATACAAGTTGCTACTACCGAACTTTAGTTGTATTAACCAATTTGAGTATTTCTAAAACCTCATTCATCTGAAATGGAAGATACAACTAATAAAAGGTACAATATTAGAATTCGTGTTCAAATATTAGTTACTGTAATCGTAATTTAGTTTCTGGTACAAAAACACTTGTTGCAAAGTTATGTATTCGATTTTTCACAAGAGGCTTTATTGTTAAAGAGAAACTACATACGTATATTGGAATGTTACACGAGGACTTTACAGAAAAACTAATATTTCAAACAGAAAGTGATAAACAAAGTTGTGAAAGAACAATAAAGTGTATAGATATTAAAAAGGATGTACAAGTAGACAGTCAAAATTTCTCTTCACTCAAATGCCAACAAACAAAACAAGTGAAACCCTAGTACTTCTCTACTCTCTCTCTTACTCTCTTCATTTAATATTTCAATACACGAGCAGCTTTTTGATAGTGTTATAGTATATAACTATACAAATTCCAACTATGTTGAAGTAAAATTACATAAACTATGCAAAAAGTATGAAATAAGCAAGATATGACGCGAGAGAGAAATACGTTTGAGTGAACTCCTAGCAATTTCTGGTTCTCTTTTACCAGGGTTGCCAAGTTGCGCACATCTTCTGGTCGTCTAATTCTAGATATCAGCCAGCGAAGAATACATGTTATCATAAATTGAGGTGAAGTGAGACTTTTAAACAAAATCGTTGAATATGACGCCACTATTGACGGCTTCACAAACACATGCAGGCAATTGTGGACACTTGGCTGGACGAACTATTATTGTGGATGACACAAATTAACTTAAACATACATGTGATACCAAGGGTAACCCATCCCCATTTTTGATCGAAAATATGAAAAATTTAGAAAGATTGTCTGTATTTGTTTTTCGATTGGACGCTCCGCTTTCGAGATATAGAAATTGTTTCATATATTCGATAAAAAAAAATGGGCACGAAATACGAACGCTGATTACAAATAATAATAATTTTGTTTATATTTAAATATAAAATACACAATTTTAATAAAATGTTATTTTTTTACTTTTTTTCTATAAAATTCATAAGGGGTTAAAGCATCACCAAATGGTTGTGACAGCCATAAAATTCAAGTAATTACTTTAGTTTAGCATACCAATATATTATTTGGTACAACCGAATTAGTTTTTTAATTTTTTGTTCATCCAACTAATTGAATATTCACCACTACAGGATAATTTGATTGCTAGAACTAACGGCCTGTTTTTGTAACTTGTTTTTTCTCTCATCGCACGTCTAGAGCCAAACGAATTTCATTTTTGGTTTTTGTAAACATTTTTTTGAGTGGAAACACAAAAGCTTTTAGTTATCGTCAAAATGTAGGTTCACATAAATCAACAACGTACAATGTTAAATGTCAAAATAGACAATCATAAAAAATTGTTCGTGTGGGTTATATTGATGTGTTTTCATTTCAATCACGCAAAATCCTACGGCTTAGGCGACTTTCTCTATCATCATTTTCCGTAGTTTTAATAGGAAACCGAGAGCAACGGAGGAAATAATTTTAAATTGGTAAAAAAAAGCAAACAATTGTGTTTATTTTCGTTTGTTTATTTATTTTTTAATACCTACAATCAGCTGTTTACAGCTGATGGCTAGGGTTACCCCCGTTTAGCAACTATTTGTATGAAAAAGCTTTAAGAAATGTCAATAAAAACATGAAGGTAATATTGTTCTTTGACAGGAACACAACCAAGAAAAAGAGCTTTTATGCCCAAGCGAAAAGCAACAATGAACTCAATTGAAAACCTGCACGCCTGCTGTTTGAAGATAGTTACAAAAACAGGCTGTAAAACTCGATTGACAGATCACATTTATTTCTTGTTGCTGTGGCTTCAACTAAATATTTCAGTTCTTGCAACCAAAACTGAATTACAAAATTGATATGCACAACATTTGGTGATCATGAACACAATTATTGGTAATCACAGCTGAATAATGCGATAGTCCAAAAGGCAATAAGAAGAAAATAATCGTTTGCCTATACGTTCTAATAAACTTGGTCAGGATCGTGATTAATCTTATCCTCTTCCAAGATAAATTAAATTTGAAAGATAAATTACATATACATATTTAGTTAAAAAAAAACAGTTTCCCATTACATCCCGTGAAGGGATTGGGGAGAGCTTCTCACAACCAGTGAGCTGTGCGCTTTCTAATTTTCCACTCACTGATTGGGACCTACAGTTTTTACACCGATTCCGAACGGTATTTTGAGAAGCTTTTTCATGGCTAAATACTCGATAGTGTCGCCGTCACTATGCGATGTGACCGCCGCCGAAAGAAATTTTTTTAAGGTTGTCAGAGCAGCGATCGACACAGGATCTCATGTACACGAGGCGCGCACACTACCCATTGCACCACCGACGCAATAATAAAATAGTCAATAATTGTTAAGCCCATAAATCTTCATTCAACATCATTATGATAACTATCCCAACAAAATTGTAAAATCAGTATTAAATTTTTCAAGCCAAATACTATTATAGCTAATAAATAATCGTCATGAAAACTTCAAGCGATGTCGCGTTAGAGACATTTAGTATGGCAACTATGCGCCTGCCTATCTTGCCTTTGTGTAAATCAATAAAATTCTTACCGCGTAAGGCCCAATTTTTGACTAGTTATTTAAATTGGTAATCAGTTGATTTTGATTAAAGTTTGATCGGACTTTAAATACGAAAAGAGTTTTTCAGTGCTTTGTCAAATAATCTTACTACCATGTGGCAACAGTGGCAAATGGTACGAAAAATAACCGGTATTCATACATTTATCGGCTAATCGTTACAATACATCAAACTGACGCCATTTGCAGAACAAAAGTGAAGTGATAAAATACAAAATATTTAATGAAATTGGAGAATATTTGGGCAGAAATAAAGTTCTAACTGCACTACGAATTAAATGATACGTTTTTAATGTTATTTCAACTAGGATTGTGATTATAATTGTGCACATTAACAATTAAAGAAGCTTTGTGTTTGTTCTTCTTGTTGTTTTCTGTCAAAATCATATGGTCACTTGATCATAGTTTAAATGTCCAACTTTGCTGTTTAAACAGCAATTAACTATTAACCTAAAAAGTGAATTCAGAGTTTAAATAATGTCTGATCGTTGATCAAAGATGATTGACCAGTCAAAAATTGGGCCATAGTGTACGAACACAATCGGAGAGATAACGTAGGCGTTGAAAATTTTTACATGTATTCTTATGGAAGAAGAACAAGAGCAGGCATTTGACATCGCTTCTGGCGTAGACGACAAAAATTAGAATTCTTTTTATTTCCCTGGCGTCAAGAAGCCAGATTGTTGCCAGCTTAAGCCCGGTATTCAGGTTTTATGAAATTTTTGTTGCCATAAGAAATTTTCGTGGCCATAATTGCGAAAATTTCCTAGACAAAATCAATTACAGGGTTATTACGCCAAAGTTATTTCGTACGAAAACAATTGTTTGGGACCGGAATTTTGACATTTTGATAATTTTAACAACCAAAAGCAACACGACATGCGTTAAAAATAAAATGAAGCGCGTGGAGGAATTATAAATTAAATATTTGCAAGGTAAATCAAAGATATGTGATAACTCTCCACAAGAAAATTTTTTGATTTCAGATAACTGATATAATTTTTTACGAAAATTACGCAAGAACCAAATACAGTCCGTTAATACAAAAATTATTATGTGTTGAAACACGTTTTACTATATTTCTGACAATTATTTAGGGATCTTTGATCGATACTAATTCGCTCATGTAAATTGCAGAATTGAGTTTGTCTATATACGATTGATGATCAACCCATGGTAGAACTATCTATTAGGTAGTCTCATTAGCAATTCCGTGGTTAAGCTGTCAAAATGAGCTGAATAATGAAAAACACTATGTACGCACAATGTGAAAAATGTTATAAGCTTATCTTAGTTGATACAAAGTCTACGCTATTTTGGTTCAAGTTCCTTGAATTTTATTAACAAACAAAAAGAAACAAAACCGAATTTGACAGCTTACCCACGGAAAAGATGAAAATACCACAAATCAGCTGGGCTGACGCTTTTACCCCATAGATAATTTTACCATGGATCAACCGATGTTATCAATTCAGGCACAGTAGTTAGGCATATGATGATGAATTTGTCACGGAGTTCGAAACTAGTCATGCCAGTGAGTGTGCTTAACTGGATTGTCTATTATTTCCAACAGAAACAAGTGTATGTTGATACTTAGGGATCTTCGATCGATACTAATTCGCCCATGTAAATTTGCAGAATTGTGTTTGTATATGTACGATTGATGATCAACCGATGGTATCAATTCAGGCACAGTAGTTAGGCATCTGATGATGAACTTGTCACGGAGTGTGAACCTAGTAATGCCAGTAAGTGTGCTTAATGGCATGGCCTATTATTTTCAACAAAACCCAACCATTTTTTAATTAGAAAAAACCAAACCATAAAAACATAGTTTTTGACTATAAATTCTTTATACATGACCACGCCCCTTTGTCCAATCCTGCCCATATTTGCAGCTGATCTTAAATATGTACACCTAACGAACATACCCAATTTTGTTCAAATACCGTTAACAGGAGCAGAAATAATGGATTTTTAATTTGTGATTCGGTATGAATGCATGCATAAAGAATTTAAAAATTTAAAAATTTTCCTGACTTGTAAGCTTGTAGTATGAATTTCTCATACATTAACCAAAAACTAACAAAACCGGTCATAAGAAACCAAATTCGAATAAAATTAAATTAGAAAATAATAATTTAAGAGTATTTGCTGAGATTGGTGTGACAAATTTTGACGCCAAGTGATTGTGTTTATCGACAACGTATTTTGACTCGACGCCATCGTTATCGCCCTGATTGTGGTTATACACTATTCATAAAAAGTTGTGAGAGGGTTGAGGCGTTTTTTGTATGATAAACTGTCTCTCAAACCTCTCATAATTTTTTATGAATAAGGCCGTTAATGTCGAAACCTAGATTTTAACAAAACATATGATTTTTGTACATAATAACTAACAGGGGGTTTCGATGACACAGCTGGTCGATCTCCTAGCTGCGAATTTGGTATAGGGCCTAACGTAAAAGACAGTGAGCGAAAGGCGAATTGAAAGAACTGACTTTAAATTTGATTTTATAGCCACTTATGACTTTTAAAATAACTTTATATGCAATGAATTAGTTACGATTTGAAGAATACAACAATTTTCATTAAATTTTACTTGCATTACATCCACATTCTGGCAGATAAAAACTGGCATAAAAAACTGTATCAAAACTGTCGTTAGCCCAGTGACTTTCAACCGGAATTTGGTGGAACTGAAACTCTCATGGCTTCTCTCTATATCATTCTCTCTAATAATAACATCTGCTATAGGAAAAATTCAGATTTCAGTGTCTAGATTACCTACATAGATATAGAACAATTATTGGAAATTCACCAACAGTTTGTGTCGGAATTGTATATTATATTGTCTCCACTAATCAAGGTCAATTTATCCAAATCTCGTTTTAAACAGATAAGGTGACAGTGAACTTGTGTGTGATTATCAACAAAATTAAATATCAAAATTGTATTTGAACTGCTATTAGGTTATTTTTCTTGCTTTATTATTATGTTTATGTGCACAATCAGTGTTTCACTTTTTAGATTTATCTTATCAAGAAGAATTCCACAGACAATATGCAAACATGTGGAAAAGGCACATAAAAATGGAGGCAGCTGACATATTATTGTGCTCGGTCAATACAGAGCAAAGAAACATCCTTGTATATCCAGTATGGACAGAGTAGAATGTCCTAGGCAATATCAATGTCTCAGCGTAAAAACTAACTAACTAAACTAAACGGATATATGTACCTGCCTTCTCTTCCAAAGTTCTTTTCGCCATGCTTCGATCATATCTTCTATCGTACATTTATATCATCTTATATCTTATGTGATTGTACTACTTTCTTTTCACTCCTAGTATTCTGATGTCATTCGTCTGTTTATATTGTAAGTACGTTTGTTTTAAGTGTTAATATTTATAACATGAATGGGACGAAATTCCAAAATTTCATGAATCCAGCTTTCGGGGCCCTAGTCAACTGTATGTTTATACTATTCCACGCAATATCGAAATAACAGCTGTTATAAAGTAATTTTGGCGTTGACAATCATCAATGCGGACCATGAGATATCTGTGTGCCATCTGCGCTGTCGATATATAGGTGTTCATACATATTCCACCGAATACCGAACGGTGCCTCTGCATTGCTTACTTACATTACCTCGTCCATATGTAGAAGAAATTGTGTGGGGAACAAGACACATCCTTGCCTAACTCCCGCAGATGGGGTGAAAGTTTGGCTATCCTTAAAATTATACCGAACTTTATTTGTTGCATCACTATACTGTTCCCAATTCATGGATACTATCCTGTCCGACATTCCCTTTCTGGTCAAGTGGCCCATATTGTATACTATCAGAATCTTGTCCGTGAAAATCGTAGTGTGAAAATATGGTCAGTTGTCGATTTCCCAGGCCTAAAGCCACACTGGTATGGGCCAATCAGGTCAGCGATAATTGGTTTTAGTATTTCGCACATTATACTTGGTAGAACCTTATATGCTATGGATAAAAGGCTTATTCCACGGTAGTTGGCACAGAGACTCGGGTCGCCTTTTTTAAAATATGGGACATAGTACAATGAGACTCCAATCGCCGGGCATGCTTTCATCTAACCAAATTTTGCTAATGAGCTTATGCATGCATCTTATCAGCTCATCGCCGCCAGCCTTAAACAGCTCCTGCTGCTTTGTTGTTTTTAAGCCGGGCAATAGCTGTTCTGACCTCGTCTTGGTTAAGAGGTGGCAATCGACGTCGTCGCCCAAATTGTGATCGATTGTCCCATCGTCATTGGATATCTCAGATATCAGTAGCGCGGCGAAATTAGCTCTCCATATTCCCAACATGCTTTGCATATCTGAGATGAGATTTCCGTCCTTGTCTCTACAGAAGGGGGCACTGAACCATGTCCATTAGTCCCGTTTTTGTCTTTGTGGTAGAATTTTCGGGCTTGTTCTTCTCTCTGTATGTCTCAATTTTCTCACTCTCGCGCTTTCTCCACTGTCGTTTCTTACGCCTAAAGAGATGGTTTACCTCCTTTCTTTTTTCCCTATACCGCTCAGTCGCAGCTCGCGTTGCAAGTGCCTGAAGCATTGCCATACGTGCAGCGATATTTTCATCATTTGTAGTGGGGCCCACTTCATCGTACCATGGTTTGTTGCGAAGCGGTTTTTCAAAACCAAGTACGGTTGTTGCGGCAGTTTTTATAGAGTCAGAAATGGGTTTCCACTGCGCTTCAGGATCCTCATCGGGAGGGAGTGGATTCTGTGCCAAAAGTTGAGAGAGCTTCCTTGAGTAGGCTATGGCTACCGCTGGTAATTGCAGCTTTCCGATGTCCAGCTACCTTTGCGTCTGGTTTCATACGATTTTCGCTCTAGTTAATCTTATGCGAACCTTTGCTGCTAACAGCTAGTGATCAGAATCGATGTTAGCTCCTCTTATCACTTGTACGCCCATTACACTGGATGAGTGCCTTCCATCAATTGCCACGTGATCAATATGGTTCTTCGTTCTTTGATCAGGGGATACCCAAGTAGCCTTGTGGATGTCTTTATGTTGGAATCTTGTACCACTAATGACCATGTTTTTGCCGCGGCAAAGTCAATCAGTCTCATACCGTTGTTGGAACTGTCAGCACGTAGACTAAAATTGCAAATAGTTGTATGAAACACATTCTCCCTGCCTACTTTAGCATTAAAATCTCCTAGTACAATCTTAATGTCATGGCCAGGACAGCGGTCATACGTTTCATCTAGGCGCTCGTAGAATATGTCTGTGGCATCATCATCATTCTCTTCTGTCGGGGCTTGCACACAAATTAGGGAAATATAAAAATGTTTCGCTTTTATGCGGATTGAGGCTCTACGTTCACTCACAGGATTGAACCTAGGGACTAGATGTCGCAGTCTTTTGGCAACTACAAATCCGCAACCGAATTCATGTATTTTCTCATAGCAACTGTAGTATATATCGCAGTTTTATGTTTTTGTGCAGCCATGTCCTGTCCATCGCATTTCCTGGATTGCCGTAATGTCAGCCTTATAACTTTCGAGGACATATGCCAGTTGGACACTTGCATCTATAGGGTTCTACATAGGTCTATATAGGGTTTTTACATTCCAAGTGCATATCCGTAAATCGTGGTCCTTATAACGTTTGCGGAGGTCTTCAACAAATAGGGGTTGTTTATGTTTTCTTTTTCGTTGTTGTATATTCACTGCCATAATGAACGTTGGCGGGAGGCAAACCCAGTCCGGGTTTTCGCATTTTACCTACTGCAAGGATATTTGATTGCAGCCGCCCATTATGGATCAGACGCTGACCAGAATGCAATATGTCGAACCTGGATTTTCTTCTTTGGGTTTCTATCCGCCGTTGGCCCATATGCTAGGCTCATCCGCCTTCTAAGAACAAAAGAATATGCCCTATAGTTATCAGTGATCGCATAATCAATCAGGCTGCGCATTTGTTTCGCCTTCTCACTCTAGCCAGCTAACGGAAGTTTTCGAAAAAGCCATTGCTCAGGACATACTTCGTGGAAGTCGTAAGCTGCTTGGACTGCTCAATGAAGGAATCATTTCTGGCCACTCTAAAGTGAATGGCTATCAAAAACTTTCCACCTCTACGAACAGACCCATGTGGTGGGAAAATATTACATCTAGTTTTCTTTCATATCAATATCTTACACAGACCACTTATTACATCGGTTTGTAGACAGGTTTTCGAAATCTATTATAAATCTATAATTTCTCAATTGTCGTCATTACTTGTACGATATTCGACTAAAACAGAGTTGCAGAAAAAATCTGTTTTACAGCTGATAACTTTTACACAAAAATGTCGTCACGCAATTTAAGAAATTTAACGCTGCTCTCATGGCAATGCTGCATGCAGTCGTAACCCAAGATTTAATGGAGCGCTTTAGACAAAAGCTGATACCATTATTTGAGCAATAAATAATCGTAATTGTTAGTTAGGCCGTGAGGTGAATTTGATGGTTGTGAAATTTTATAAAAAGAAATGTGCTGGCAAAAATGGTTTAAAATCACTAATATACTATTTTGCAACTGAAAAATTAATTTTTTTAAATTTATTCAAAATTTATGTCGTTTAATTCATATCCCGGTCTTTTTTTGGTCTATTGCCAATGCACTTGAGTGATTAGAAATAAATATTGTAAAATAGAACCTATACCTTTGTGTGGCACATACGTATGTATGTATATTATTTTGCATTACAAATCAAATAAGTACTTATTATTGTATTGCGGTCATTCGCATTGATGCCTTAGTTTCGTCATCAATTGGTAAGCATTGTTGTCTGCCTGAATGCCACAGTCAGTGTCATTTTCCATACACTTCTGTCCCACCAAAACGGACCCAAACCGTTATTATGTTAATATTTTACATATTGTATAAGCATACGAGTAACACAATCCAACGTTTTTGGACCCAATTTTTGACTGTTTATTTAAATTGGTAATTAGTTGGTTTAGATTTATGTTTGATCTGCATTTAAATACGGAAAGAGTTTTTCAGGGCTTTGTCAAATAATCATACTACCTATATGACAACAGTGGCAAATGCTATGAAAAATAACCGGTATTCATACTATTATCGGCTAATCGTTACAATGCATCAAGCTGACGCCATTTGTGAAATACAATCGATCGAGCTAACGTTCCCATGTACTATCGTTGCTCCACCGACCGGCCAGGTAATATCAGTTAATGGTACTCATTACTGCGATCCAGTTATTTGTGCAGTATTTGAAATATATTAGGCGTGTTTTGGTTACACCGCTGACTTAGATTATCAGATGTTTTGGAGAGCTAAACGTATTAAGCGGCTGTTGAAATTTCCGCTTCCATTTCTGTTATAAACAGGAATAAAGTTACCAATCTAAAGAAATTCAGAAAAACAGTGTTGGATATAGTTATTGTGTGCTCAAAGATACGGGAAAAAATATAAACATTGTCAAGAATAATTACAAACCATGCGTTAGAGCAAGTCGAATATATGTACCTCCGGTTTAAACAGGCACGAAGTTGCCAGTATGAAAAAATCAGTAAAACAGTGTTGAATATCGTTATTATGAGTTCGAAGACACCGAGACGAATGATACACATATGCAATTATCGCTCGTTTGGCGTTTTAGTTACTAGCAAGCAAGCGATAATCGTTAGCTTGTAACGAAAATACGGCTATGATTTTGGATAATCTGCATTTAAATATGATGATAAGATATCGTAAAATTTCCTATTCTGGCATCTCCTATACAGAGGTGGAGCGGTCGTCTGTTTGGTGGCCGCGATTAATCCCGTAAACATAACTGTACTTAATGAAATTCCGTTTACTATTTTGGTACGCCCATTTGTTTGGCAGCCAATTGTCTGGTTGACCCGGAATAATTTACCCGATGGATAATTTAGTGTGAGGTTATGTTAAGTCAGTTTTTCCGACCATGGAGGAAATATAGACTAGAGGGACCACTTCTTTCATAAAATTTACGACATTTGGTAAAGTTGGATATGGACGTTTCATATTGAAGAGTATTGCTGTAATAATAGCAGATAGAGGCACTAGCTCAAAACATCCAACAAGGCAACAACAACGGCATTTCGTATTGGTGTTACAATAGTTGTCTTAAATACAACACACATGTGAAAGATATCAAAAAGTGCAAAATATATTTAAATTCCACAGTTCTCTACCAAAACGACCTGAAAAAGTTAAGTCTACAGTTCTTGTAACTCCACCTGGTTGTAAGTAATTTTGCGTCGAACATCTCTCTATGACAGCTACCTGCACAACGAATAGTATGAAATGAAATGTCAGATGAGACAGATGGCCCCTCTATACCATATTTACTCTGTGGTGTCGACTGATACTTTTATATTGGTTTTAATGTGATTAATTGCATATGTGAATATTTGTAATTCTTTTTCTATTAAATTTCAAATTAAATTTTAAACGAACTAAAGAATGCTGCAAAATACTTTTTTAATATCATATTTAATTATTGAAAATAAACAACATAGAATGTATCACCTTAAAATGCAAAATTTCGATAAGCTGGATATTTCACGTAAAATCCATCATTTGCCTATAAATTTGGGATGCATTTACCAAGAACCTGAACAGTGTAGAAAGATGTTGTTAGGTTGTCATAATACAAACAGTGATTTGCTCGATTGAAGGTTAAAAGGAGCAGGTACCGAAATCCCTGAAATATCTTATTTTGTTGGGCTGTGTAATATACATACATATGTACAATACACGTATTTATAGATGTGTATCTTTTGAATTTATTTACAGTTTTTTTACCTGGCATGAGTGCTGTGTATATCAGTTGTAACACTTCTAGACGGTTGTTGCTTTATATACCTGTAACATAGTTTCCAAGCCCAACCATATGTATATATACCTTACATCATATACATGATACATACATATGTAATGTTTGTATATGTATTAAATTTAGTATATGTTGTCAACTTTAATATCTACCTACTTCGATTCGAACACTTTTAGGGTTTCATATGTTGTTTCTTTACAGTGCATTCAAATTAACTATACACTCGGAAAAATAAAAAAAAACAGTTCTCGGTTTTGCTTACAGCTTACAGCAGGTGGAGTTACAAGAACTGTTGCATTAACTTTTTAATTTCGGTTTCGTGTAGAACTGTGCAATTTAAATGTATTTAGCAGTTTTTTGTTGATTTGTATCGTTGGTATACATTTGTATTGTATTTAACATATGTAACTATTTTGCCACAAAAACACGAAATGCGGTTGTTGTTGCTTTGTTGGACGTTCTGTACTATTGCCTCTATCTGTTATTATTGAACCCATGATTTCCACCATCAAATGTTCACTTATTCGTCTTTTATACGATGACTTACGACAGTCAAATGCCAACAAACAAAACGAGTGAAACCCTAGTACTTCTCTACTCTCTCTCTCTTACTCTCTTCACTGAATATTTCAATACACGAGTAGATTTTTGATAGTGTTATTGTATATAACTATACAAACAAATTCCATCCATGTTGAAGTAAAATTACCTAAACTATGCAAAAAGAATGAAATAAGCAAGATATGACGAGAGAGAGAAATACGTTTGAGTGAACTCCCAGCAATTTTTGGTTCTCTTTTACCAGGGTTGCCAAGTTGCGCACATCTTCTGGTCGTCTAATTGTAAATCGTCTTTGAAAAACGCATAGACGTTGAGTACAAACAACTTGGCTTCATCCGACAATTCTTAATTTTTATTTGTCCATTTATTTGCTTCAGCCCTGTATTTAGTTTCTATGAAATGTTCGTTACAATAACAAGTATATGTGTAAAACACATAACGAAATGTTCCTCAACCGTAAATTTCGCTCACTTTTCACTTTCTTGGTACTCAGCTCTTTGCGAAATGTCGTAAGCAAAATAAATTACAGGGTTGTTACACCCAAGTTATGTCGTACGAAAACAATTGCTTGATAATTGTTTGTATAATGTATCACCACACGCGTTAAAAATAAAAAATTACATGAGGTGTCAGGAGACACCCAGTTGGAACGAAGTTCCTTTCGCTATATAACTATTATGTACTACTTAGTTCCAAGATGCCTCAGGCGCCCGTTGAAAAGTACAATAATTTAAATGCATCTTTAAGAAACGATACTTTTTGTAAAATGATAAACTTTTTTTAGGAAATTTTTTAGGAGAAGTAGGATATTCGGAACACATTTAGTTAGCACCGTAGCCCTTCCTGTAGGGCTTAGACAAATTCATTGAAAGGGCAAATTGGCTAGATGACTAGAGGAAACTGCAGGTATCACAATGGGCTTCTTTAGCCTAAGTGTGCTAGACAGCGTGCTGTCTACTTTTAACAAAAGGAATTTTTGTAAGAAAATGTTTTTTTTAAGAGAAGGTGTTTTTTTGAAGAAAAGGTTCTTTTTTTTAAAGAAATGGAATTTTTTAAAATTGGTCCTTTTTTCAAGAATGGGTAAATTTTTAAGAGTAGGTACTTATCTCAAGAAAAGTTATTTTGTTTCATAAAAAATTTACTCTTTAAAGGAAAAGTAGTTTTATGTAGTTTAATATATGGTTCTGGTAGGGAAAACGTCGCTGGAACCAAGAGCTATATAATGTATATTCTGCCGTGGACATAGCTAGGCGCATCAAATTAGGCCAGTTGCAGTGGCTAGGCCATGTTATCAGAATGGATGAATATGAACCTGCGCGAAAGGTTTTGGATAACGTACCCGATGGAAGCAGGAAAAGAGGACGACCGAGACTCAGCTGGAAAGACCAGGCGGAAGAATCCCTCCGTATCCTTGGTGTTACCAACTGGCGAGAAAAGGCGAAAGATAGAGTCAGTTGGAGGAATATGTTGAAATTTGTTTGTTTAATTAATATGTGTAAGACGTCTGACCTCATGAGGTTGTAAAACAGTCAATAAAAGAAAAAGTAATTTTTTTTCAGAAATTGTACTTTTTTAAGAAACGGTACTTATTTAAACAAAATAATTTTTTTAAGAAAAGGTAGTTTTTGTAAGAAAATTTACTTTTTTAAGCAAAGGACTTTAAGATAAGGTATGTTTTTTAAGAAAACGTACTTTGTTTAAGAATATGAATAGGTATTTTTTTTTTGAGAAAATTTACTTTTTTTAAGAAAGACACTTATTTAATAAAATTTTCTTTTTTAAACTTCTTTCACTTTGGATTTTCTTAATTTACTTTTTATTGGGTTCAAAACTACAATGTATACTAAATATTGGTTACAGGCTCCACCTAGAAAACTTCACATTAAACAAGAAATTTCCCAATATATGTTAGTTTAGACACAAACCCAATATAGTTGATAACACTGGGTTGTAGCATAATAGTGTTAAAAAAAGTTGTTGAATTTTTTCCATTTAGACACCATCCCGCAACGTGCGATATGGAACTTCGTTCCAAAAAGAGTGAGAAGAGGAAATATTAATGAAATATTTACAAAGTAAATCAGAATTACGTTTGTCATTTATCTTTAAACCGAAAATTTTACCACTTATCTTTGATTTACCTTGCAAATATTTAATTTATAATTTAATTTTAATTTTATTGTTAACGCATGTGGTGTTAAAATGTGGTTGTCAAAGTTATCGAAATGCCAGAATTCCGGTCCCAAACAATTATAAAACAATTGTTTCCCTACGAAATAACCTTATAGTAACAACCCTGTAATTGATTTAGCTAAAAAGACCAAGCAACTGAAAAGTGAGCTAAATTTTCGGTTCATGAAATTTTCGTTATTTTGTATACACGTACTTCTTAAGGCAACGCAAACTTCATAAAACCTGAATACCGGGCTTGATGTGGAAAATTCTATAACACCAAAATCTATGCTCAGGTATACAGCGATTTAGTAGTTTTCAGCATTTCAATTCTATAAACAGGTGATTTTTGTTCAAAACATAGTTTTGGTGGTTTGAAATCTCGATATCTTCGAAACCGCGATATAACTGACAGCCTCTTAAAGGAATTTTACGTAAAATTTAAAACTTAAAATTCCAAATTATCCTCCATTGAACGTACTATAATTTTCGAGTGTTCCATAGGTGGCCAAACGATATGTTCACACATTCATATTCTATAAAAAGTGACAGTATATCATTAGCCTTCAGATATGAACCGATGCATATTTGAATGTCTCACTGGACCGGGATTATTACAGTGAAATTATTTGTGTATTTTTCGGGAATAGAGGCGGAGAAACTGATAAGGGCCCTTCAATATTCATCTAAATCCTAAACATAACACAACATCACGTTCAAACGAAATACATACATATGTACATACATATAGTGCTTAACTAAGACGACGAACTTGTGTTGTAATCTATCTCGATGTTTGTATAATTTTCGCTTTCAGTTAAGAAAAACGTTCATTCGAGTCGCATCTGTGAAACGGTAAAGATCTTCATAAATACAGTACAAAAATTTAAATAGAAAAATCCGGGTTATTTGGAATATTAAACACCTAGAACAGTGTTAAGTTAAAAAAAAGACAAAGTGCCAGGTTCAAATAAAATAAAACAAAATGTCAGAAAAGATTCAAAATATTAATGTCAATGGCATCAATTTGTCAGTGCCACCGCTAAATGTAGCCGTCATTGGAGGAGGTTTGGTAAGATTGTCGATAAATTTCAAAGATACCGAGTAAATGAAGAGAAATCCTTTCGATTTGATGGAATTAATTACCTATATCCATACCCTTAAGAAAATAATTGGATACGAGAGGAATGGAGAAATGGCACTTATAGTAGTTCATACGAGTACAAGAAATCCGCTCAATTACTAATTGTGATTGGTACTGCGACATGTCCTTTATGCGGCGTTTACACAGACTGAGATTAAAACATTAGGTGGATTGCTGATGCCAAATTCCATACAAAAACAAAAACTTATTTAATCACAATATTTTGATAATCAAGTATTAGTCTGCTTTGCTTTCTGCTCGACACGATAATTGTGGTTACACACAATCGATCTGCAGGACGTTTGGGCACAGAGCTTTGTATTGTCATAATTTAACCTACAAAAAATTTCCCGAAATTTTGGATATTTTTTGTAGAATATAGCTTATTTTTCTACTGTAATTACTTCAGATTGGGATTTTTTTTTGGTAAAATTTTATCAAAACCATAATTTTTATTATAAGAGTAAAATGAGGTCCTTAGGAACTATGGGATTTAGTAACCAACCAACACAGGATTCTTAATATTATCCAGGTATCTAAATATGGAACTAACGCTTTTATTTATCTACTTCACAATTCCAGTAGGGTAGGTTGGACCCGCGAATCAAGGCTTGACAACCCACACTGCTGTAATGTTTTCCGAACCGAACTCATACTTGCTTTAGTTTTGTTCCGGCGGCACTGTGGCCCAACTGTGTTATGGGATATGTAGAACGGTGATATAAACCAGCGTACGGAGTCTCGCAAACTTTCGAATTTATTTATATTGTATGCCGAACTAGTGTCGTTACGAACACTAACCCAAAGAATTGGGTAAATGAAGACATAAGCAACTATGGTATAGAGAAGAAAATTTACTCATGGAGTGGAATGCCAACAAAGAAAACGAGTGAAGCGCGTCGTTTTTCTGCTCTCTCTCTCTCTTACTCTTTTCGTTGAATATTTCAATACACGAGCAGTATTCTGATGATGTTATTGTATCTAACTATAGAAATTCCAACCATATTTAAGCAAAATTACATAAACTATGTAAAAAGTATGAAATAATCAAGTTCTGGAGCGGAAAGAAATGCGTTAGGGTTGCAAAAAAATCTTTTCTACTTGTAGTTACATCCTTTTTGATGAAGATACACTACGCACTAGGGATGCCATACGGGACAAGGTTTTTTAAATCTTGGGATTCGGGATTTTCAAATTTCCAATTCCCTGATTTTTCGGTACATTTCGGAATTCGGGAGTTTCGCGGTTTTCTTACATTTCTTTCTTTGTGACTGCATTTATAACATTTAAAAATTCATTTTGTAAATAAATTCATGGCGTTTTGTTATCAACTTCTAATTTCTTCTAATAGTCTCCCCTGTTTTTCGATGTGCTTCGAGTACGTTTGTGAGTACCTTTCTCTCTGGTTCGTGCTGATCGATTCTACTGGCATATTCTAGAAAACGTAATAGCGTTATTTTGTTCGTTGTGCAGTAGTTGAGATCCGTGGTAAATAAATTCGTCTACTTAACGTCGTGTATTTAAAAAAGGTTACCCGAGTATATGCGCCAACTATAGTCGAATCACACATGGGACAAAGATGATAGAAATACCATATATGGTGTATTCACCAGATGGCAAAGGCTGTATCCGCACGACCATTTTCCACTCGGAGACGACGACAAAGCACTCAAAAATCATTTTTACTTTTTTTTCGATTCTGTTATTTGAATTTGAAATATAGATAATATGAAGGCACATTGCCTTTTTTACTTTTTGGCATTACAAAAGGCATAAAAACATGTTTACATAGTTTTTTCCATATTTATTGTTTTCATGGAAATTTTACCATTTCTGCCATTTGTGCGCCATCTAGAAAATATCCCTTGACTTTCAAATCCACCATTTTTTATCACCATTTAGGGTTTTTCTATCATGTACAATTATAATATCTAGTTTAATTTGAATTACCTCTATATTACCAAATTACCTCAATACCATAGATAAATAAAAACCATAGATGATTCATTTGCTTAATCACCACTATCACCAGAGGGCAACGGCTGTTTCCTTGCGACGTTTTTTCACTCGGATGCGACGAAAAACCACTCAAAAATCATTTTTATTTCGATTCTGTTATTTAAATTTGAAAGTTATATTCAATAACACTATCAAAAAGCTGCTCGTGTATTGAAATATTCAATGAAGAGAGTAAGAGAGAGAGAGAGTAGAGAAGTAGTAGGGTTTCACTCGTTGTGTATGTTGGCATTTGAGTGAAGATAAATTTTGACTGTCTACTTGTACATCGTTTTTGTCTATGCTCAATACCAAAGATGATAGAAAAACCCTAGATCAATGGTTCCCAACCTTTTGTGGTAATCGTACCCTTTGGTAACAATTTGGAATCTAATGTACCCCTAATTTTTTTTTTGTTACTTATATGCAGTAAAAAACAATATTATATAAAGAAAAAATATTTATTCACATTATATTCAAAAGTAATTAATTAAAATTTACAAATAAAAAATTAAATTTAGTGGGATCGTTGTTGCTGTTTACCGGCAACCAATTGTTGTATTCGTGGTAGAGTGTTTGAAAGAGCCAACTGCATGTCATGTTCAGCCTTTAGTTTGTTCCTTAATTTTGTTTTTATGGACACGAGCACTGAAAATCCAGATTCACAAAGGTAAGTAGTGACAAACGGAATAAGAGCTTGCAACGCCCGTTTGAAAAAAAAATGACTCGCTTTGTTTACACCAGAATACATCCAACGTCATTGTTTCAAAGTCACTGCTTAATTTTTTGTTATTACGCAGTTCAGTGAGCTCATCTTTTGCGTCATCAGCATCACTAATTTCATCCAATGAAACGGTGAAAGGGTTTCTTATCCACTTATCTACTTCAAATGTGCGAGGAATAATTCCATCAAAAGTAACTTGAAGATTTTCCAGATGCATTTTAATACAGTCCAGAACCTTGACATCAATTTCACGTTTAACTTGCAAGGAAACTATTTCATCAAAAAGCGAAAAATTGGCATAATTTTCACTTTTAACTCTTCTGCCATAGAGAGCCAATTTTTCTTGAAATGATGTAGTTTTCTCCTCGGCATCTAACATATTCATACCTCTACCTTGGAGTGATATATTTAAGGAGTTTAGATGGCTAAATATATCGGCAAGGTAAGCTAAAGAGAGCACAAAGCTGGTATCTGTAAAGTGCAGCAAAAGAGTCCATTCTTTGTCACGTAAAAATGTCTCAATTTGAGATCTTAGTTCAAAAACCCGGCTAAGAACTTTTCCTCTCGATAACCAACGTAGTTCTGTATGCAAAAGAAGTGTGGTATGTGTGTACCCAACTTCTTCACACAACACTTTAAATATGCGGTGATTTAATGCCCTTGATCTGATAAAGTTTACGGTTTTTACGACAATATCCAAGACGTCTTTGAAATAAGAAGGAAGAGTCTTTGATGCCAAAGCATGACGATGAAGAACGCAATGACTAGAAAAAACATTTGGGTTTATCTGTTTCACAAGAGCAATAAATCCAGAATTTTTCCCGAGCATAGCTGGAGCACCATCAGTACAAATAGCTCCCACATTGTTCCAAGTAAGCCCATTGGCAACAAAAAAATTATTCATAATTGACATAATATCCACAGCCTTTGTAGTTTCTGTCAGAGGTTCACAAAAAAGAAAATCTTCTTTGATCTCGTTTTTATACACATACATATTTCACAAAAACAAGAAGTTGAGCACAGTTAGAAACATCAGTGGATTCATCTAATTGCAAACCAATTTTTTCCGGACTTTCTTGTATTTGATCGACAATCTGCTCTAAGACATCTTCTGACATATCTTTAATTCGGTCGTGAATAGTGTTATTGGATAGTGCGATTTGTGATATTTTAAATTTCGCGTCTTTACCACACATAATTTCCGCCATTTCCATCGCACATGGTTTAATCAAAGTTTCTGCGATTGTATGAGGTTTTTTATCTTTTGCAATTCTCAATGCCACACGATAACTTGCTTCTAAAGCTGTTTTTTTCTCGGGAACAAAACCGTAATTGTTGAGTCTTTTGCTTCCTTCGAATCGGGCTATCTTAATTTTGAATAAAGCTTCTGTGTCATTAATGTTGTTTGGATGGACTGATTGTAGATGTTCCTTAAGTTTGGATGGTTTCATATAAATAAAATGACAACAGACAACAATTTACTGCTTGCAGCGACTGTATTTATTTTTAAAAGCGTCGCTTCACTGGCAACTGCCGCATAGTTCGCTGCAGAACATGTGTGTTGTTTCGTTTTGGCATTTGCGTTTGCATTTTTGTTTGTTTGTTTATGTTAGTTAGTCAGTAATCTTTAGTTCTATCATTCTTCTTATATAGTAGGTATGTTTCTCTTCTATGACAACCAAAATTTCACTGCCTACTAGCGCGAAAACAAACCCGTGATCAAAAAAATTTAAATTTTAATTTGTTACAAAATTTTAAAACAATAAAATATTATCAATAATATAATGTACCCCCGAGGAGTGCTCCACGTACCATAGACCGCCGGTTGGGAACCACTGCCCTAGATGGTGATATATAAGTGGAGGATTTGAAGGTTAAGGGAAATTTTGCAGATGGCGCAGAAATTGTGGAAATGGGTAAATCTCCCTGAAAACGAAAATTATTGAAAAAATTATTTAATAATACTATTTTGCCTAAAAATGTATGAATTAATTTTTTCATATATTTTTTATAATTATATATCCATGTTAAATTCAAATTCACATTTAACATTTTGTTTCACTTAAATACATAAGTAAATATACGAAATTTCAATATTTCATCAATCAAAACAACAGCCGAAGGTTTGTGTCCACACTGAAACAACAGCATAGTTTGTGTTCACGCTACAAACTCAAACACTCAACCAAACACCACACATATGTTTGAGTGTATGTGATTAAACAATTTTCATTTGAGAAATTTAAATATTAGGAAGATGTCAACCAATATGAAATGTATATCAAACGAAAGATAACATCTTCATTTACCTACAAAAAAATTTTTAAAAAAAGTTATCTCGCCGTTTCCTCATAATCAATGAAATAAAGATTACAACAATAACAATCTGACATGACTCCCTATACCGCATAGAATAACACATACGTAGAAGGTTTTATTCGCTCAATAAATTAAACGTCATAGGTACGATGGAAATTACACAGTGGAGGGTGGAAAATATGGGTTCAATAATACCAGATGGTGGCAATAGTATACAGCGATCCACAAAGGAACTACACCCGAATTTCGTGTTTTTGTGGCAAACTAGTTGTGTTAAATACAATACAAATGAATACCAACGTTAAAAGTCAACAAAAAAGTGCAAAATACATTTAAATTTTTCAGTTCTACACCAAAACGACAGGAAATAGTTAAGTGAACATATTTTGTAACTCCACCTGGTGTATGTAAACATTTCCACAGACCTACCGAGAGAGTGTGAAATGAAACGTCAGATGAGAGAATAAGTTCTTCTATAGTATGTGTTATTCTATGCTATACCGTAAGGTAAGACGTATTCTACGCCAAAACAGCCGTCAAACAAATTCAAAATAATTAAACGCATTCCCATATTTCATTACAATTGGCATCCGATTTCACAACCTGTAATTGCATTGCCTGAGCAAATGCAAATTCAAAATTTTCTAATTGCCATTGCGAACAATGGTAATTCTTTTGCATTTGGATTAGAAGATAAAGTAATACGAAATAAAATCCAATTTAAATTTAAAAAAAACCCATGTATTCGTAGAATAAGCATAGTGCCTAGCATAGTGTATACAGTTTCTATGCTATTGTATGATCGTCTTTGGTTGGATCAAACACTATTACAGTATCAATCAAACACTATTTACACTTAGTTTGATGCATGGTTTGCTTCTAGTCGCTTATCGCTCATTCTCCCATCTACTCTGTTCACTATCAAATTTCAACTACCATGTGGAAGAGCTGTGACATGGATATCCCCATGATAAAAATACTCGTGGTAGTCCATAGAGAAATAGACAAGAGCAAGGTAGGAGGCCTTTTCAGCGAGTTCGAGCATTGAGCAATATGCAAGAGCCGCTATCCCCCTCTTCACGTTCTCTGAAGACGAGTTCAAGTTCATTTCATTGAGTTCGAGCTGGTATTGTAATTTTCTCTTGGGTTGGACATAATACGGACAGAAATAAAAGGGAATGCATTTTTTCGTTCCTTGCAAACAACATAAACATAATTTAGCTGCCATTAGTATCAATCAAACACTATTTAAACTTAGTTTGCTGCATGGTCTGTAATCTCTATGTCTTCTTTGGTCTCTCATTCTACATCATATCGCTAGTACCTTTTCGATCAGCTGTGCCATAGAAATCTCCTGGCTGAACACATTGCAATCGAAACCTCGTGGTTGGAGATTTTGATTAACCAAACATCTGTTTTACAATATAATAGTCAGCTGTTAATTTACCCGAAATCTTTGAATGGGAGAATCATGCTGCAATGTGAATGCAGTATAAAAACTGTCATGAAATTTAAACTGAATCGGCTGGATTAATAATTTTTTATTTAATTTTTATTTTACAGGTTGGGGCCCTGGCCGCTTTAAACTTCGCCCACAAAGGTCACGATGTCCACTTGTATGAGTATCGTGAGGACATACGCTCATCTGAACTGGTACAAGGCAGGAGCATAAATTTAGCGCTGTCTCAGCGCGGGCGCAAAGCTCTCGCAGAAGTGGGCCTAGAAGAAGTCGTTTTGTCAACGGCAATACCGATGCGTGGGCGCATGTTGCACAATATAAAAGGGAAAACATCAGTGGTATTGTACGATCCATGTACCAATCAATGTTTATACTCAGTGGGACGAAAGCATTTGAACGAAATTCTACTAAATGGTGAGTTATAAAGTGTTAGAAAGGAAGAGATTGCATTCAATGACGTTCTTCTTTTGGCAGCTGGACAAAAGTTTTCCAATATTCATTATCATTTTGATCATAAACTGAAGACAGCCGATTTGAGAGAAGGTTCAATGGTGTTTCAACAGTAAGTACTAATAAATTAATAGAGAAGTTTTTACTTGCAATATGTTTCCTTTAAAACCCTTAGCCCTTATCAAAAAGACTGCTCTGAGGCAAAGGCCGACCTTATAGTTGGTTGTGATGGAGCTTTTAGTGCGGTGCGCCAACAAATGTCCAAGAATTTGGGCTTCAACTTTTCCCAAGAGTATATAGAGCATGGCTACCTGGAACTGTGTATACCCGCCAAGAATGGAGAATTTCAAATGCCACCAAATTATTTGCACATTTGGCCTCGAGATGATTTCATGATGATTGCTTTACCCAATCAAGATAAATCGTTTACGGTCACTTTATCCATGCCTTTCAAGGTATTTGCCGACATAAAGAGCCAAGATGACTTGTTGGCATTCTTCAAGAGATACTTTACTGATGCCATACCACTGATTGGAGAGGAAACGCTGATCAAGGATTTCTTCAAGTCAAAACCACAATTTTTGGTGTCAATAAAGGTTAGAATAGAAATTGGAATAGCAATTTTGAAATTTTTGTTTAAACATTTTTTGTTTAAAATTTTCAGTGCAAACCTTATCATTTCGGCGCCAAAGCTTTACTTTTGGGCGATGCTGCCCACGCCATGGTTCCCTATTACGGGCAAGGTATGAATGCAGGCATGGAAGATTGTTCTGTACTCTTTTCCATTCTGAGTCAATCTCAGATAACGATTGAAATGGCTTTGGAACAATTCACAGAGACACGTTGGCGTGATGCTCACGCGATTTGTGATCTGGCCATGTATAATTATGTGGAGATGCGTGATCTAACCAAACGTTTTTCATTCAAATGCCGCAAAGTCTTAGATACCACACTCTTTCGATTCTTTCCCACCGTCTGGGTGCCACTTTACAATAGCGTGTCATTTACCAGCATGCCCTATAGTAAATGCATTGCCAATCGAAAGTGGCAAGATGAGGTGAGTTTTGAAACTACTGTGTGGTGTATTCGAAATTTAAATTTATCTTTTTTCTTTTGTAGATTTTAAAGAGATTCTTCTATACAATGGTATCGTCATTTGCAGTACTGGGTGGAGCTTATTATTTTGTTAATAATTATGGTTGACATTTTATTAGTTTCTCATAATTCGTAGAGATAGATATAAGAAAATAAAGTATAAGAGAGGTTAAATTGCTTCGTTGTTAAAATTGTTTGTAGTGTGGGCAAAAATTAATTTGGTTTAAATTTAAAAAAAAATATAAACTTTACTAGAAATAAGTATCGAGGTCATTTTACCGACCCAACAATAAATAACTAAAATTTTTACCATCTTTTAGACAATAAATATATTAAGTGTGTTTTTTTACCCCGCTAATGTTAATTATTGCTTAATTTGTACGGGACAGCTAAGCGATATTAAGTGGTATTTCAATTTCCCACTTAAATTCCGACTTAAGCAATGACAATGTTGCCACATGTTAAATTTCAAGAAATGGCAACAAAAATATATCTTAGATAAATTTTGTTATCATTTTTTGCGAGTGAAAATGTTATCAAGGAGAGACTCAAAAACTGAATTTTGGAAAATGGTTACACATGGTCAGTTCATTTAAATTATTTTATTTATAACTCTAAATTTGAAGGATAGATTTTTATTTCCGATTGAAAACAAAATTGGAAATAAATTGTTCACAACAACGAGCGGTAAATGTTATACGTATTGATCATGGTATAATTATCTATCAGGTATAGTCGTTTCAACATGTGATTAAATTTGATCCATGTCATTTTTCGTTTCACTTGTTAAAATCATATTGTTACGAATTTCTTTATTCGTCCTTTTTGCGTTGTTTTATTCACAATAATAAAACAAGGTTCGATTTAAATTACGATAATTACAACGCTTTAACTTCCTTTTATTTTACTTATATAGTACAACAGTTTACTTTATTTACACCACTATTACACACTGTTTTACTATCAAATCGCGTTGCTTACTTTACTCAAATGAAGTTATATCTAGCGAATTCAGGAACCTTCTAGTCGTTACTTATCTTTGTAGAATCATCTCGAATGGTGGAGAATTATCTCTGAGGCGAATTCATGCTACTGGTTTAGCGAGCGGGTGTGTTGTTACAATACATACATTCAGGCGCAGCACTAACCGCCTATAATTTACATAATGTTAATAGAGTCATTAAGAGCAAGCAAAAGCTTTTACTTACTCGTAATAATAAGTATTTTGTTTTCATACTTTTTTGTATTCCTGTATTGTTGGTATATATTTTTGCGTAGAGTTTGACAACCAAATGGACGAAATTAAAATGTCTGTTGTTGCTGCTTACAACTACAACCACATCTGCTGCTCCCATGTATTTGTTGGCACTTGGTACAAAAGTGTTGCCGTATCGCATTTTATTCACCCATTACAGCAAATGTTGTCACATTACGTAGTATTAAGTGTGCATCGTTTTATTTGGAAAGTCGTAGCTTAATGGAATAAAAAAAACAGCCTTATTATGTGTTTTTTCTTATAAGTATATCGGAGCTTCGATTCAATATAAAATACATAAAAACATTTTCAATATCACGATAACTGTTGTCTCAGTTGGTATTAAATTTGATACCATTAAGGATCAGTTTCACAATTGGAAATTCAATGGATTTCCTTACTTAAACCAACCTTGAATGCCCAATGTTCGTCATTCAAACTACTCAGGCATCGCTAACACATGAAGCGGGCATCCATCTCACTGCCCAAACTACATCTGGCGAGATTCGTGTCGATAATTTCCGAACACAGATTGCGGCTCGTAAGTCGTTAGGAGTAAGCACGCGTACGCGCTCGGGAGTAGAGTTGGGAATTTTAGTTCATTCAAGTGAGCGCTCTTTTTAGTTCAGTTCAACAGAATGAACTAGTTCATTCTTTTAGTTCAATAGTTCATGGTATCATTTCAGCTTAACAGTTCATGAAATAACAGCTGTGAACTAAAGAGCTCATTTCAGTTCAACTTGTAGTTTTAGTTCAATCGGAGTGAATAATTGCGAAAATTGCCTGATGTTTGCACATTTCTGTAATGTTTTTATATTCTGGAACAAATGTGGTGCTTAGCGCTGTAGTTTTTGTGTGGAGGCGATCTTTTTAGTTCAGCTCAACAGAATGAACTAATTCACTAGTTCATTGTATCATTTCAGCTTAATAGATCATATGAGCGTGAACTAAATAGCTCATTTTAGTTTAACTTGTAGTTTTAGTTCAATCGGAGCGAATAATCACGAACATTGTCTGAATTTTGAAGATTTTTGAAGATATTTGTATACTAAATCGCCCTACTGAAGATCGGCTTAACAGTTGGGATATTCCGTTCCTGAATGTTTCCGTAATGTTTTTATATTTTGGACCAAAAGTGGTGATTAGCCCTGTAGTTATTGTGTTACATATCCATTCCACAAAGATTGCAACATTAGGCACCTCTGTGGAAATTGTGTGAGACAAAGAGAGCCGGAACTAGAAAATGATGGAGAGAACTGCAGAACTCAAATACAAAAAACTGTTGAAACAAGTGAACTACTGAAACAAAAGAGCGGAACAGTGTGAACTAGTTCATCTAGTTCACAAGAATGAATCGTTCAATTGAACTAGTTCGTTCGTGAACTACACAACTCTACTCGCGAGTACTTTCGAAATTTAAATCTTAAACGCACGCGCGTTGAGTAGGTTCGACGAGCGAGCATAGCTCGTGTTTCGGTTCGTTTCTGTAAAGTTTATTTTTTTTATCAAACCAACACTCAGGGTATGCCCCCTATAAATGCAGTGCATTGTGTTGGCGAAGGAAAATTGTGTTAGTGGAGGGTGGAAAGAGGGAGCAGTGTCTGTTGACATTTGCCTTGAATCTTTGTATGTCACAATGGGTGGGAAATGCACTAGTCGGAACTTTATTCCACATACGGTGGAATAGTGGCCACTCGATAAAAAACGGATGAGAGTTTCTGGAAAGCCGCGTACTTCGGCTAAATATCCTCAAGTCTTAGTTGACGGATGTCCGAGGAACACATACCGTGCAAGTATCGCTAGAACAGCGACACGCAACCCAAATTTCGACAATGCTCAAGAGTTGGATACCCTGCTGTCCCCTATCAATACCACGGGGCACCTGCCCATATATGGGAGTCTTTGGCCTGATGTGGGCGGTGTAGATATTAAAAACATCAGATGGAGTGAAGTATTTCTTGCAACGCCTTAAAAAGCCTAGACACTTTAATGCATCTTTCGACACTTCAAATACATGATTTGCCCAATCGACATCACATTGTATTTTCATGCCCAGAACATCAAGAGCATCTGATTCATCAATATCCACACCGTCCATAGACAATGAGGTCACACCGCATTAAAATCTACTCTATTCATTCGAACCCATTCAACAATGGACATCAGCTCCCGGTCGAGTGTTTCATTCATCGTCCGGCGTTTGGCTTCAATCTCTTGAAGACTTCGCCTACGGTCGAATGCATAAGAATGGCAGAGATTACTCTCATCCGCAAAAGCGTAGATTGGATTCACAGACTGGCCCAAGAGAATGTCAATGAAAATAGGAAAAGGAGAAGGAGAAAGAACAGAACCCTGTGGTACATCTGCATTCAATTTATGCTTGTCGGATGGAACCCCATCTACAACAACTCGTATTGTGCGATCTCTGAGAAAACTCGATATAAATCGCGTGAAGTTATCACCGACACCAAAAGCAGCGAGCTTTGACAAGAGTGCATCATACTATACTCGGTCAAAGGCCTTGGAAATATCAAAAGCCACTACCGTACTCTCGCCAAGCCGGTTGATGGATCCATTCCACTGTTCCAAAAGGAAAGCCATTATTCGCTCCCGACGTCGTGTCTGTGTGGCATAAAACACTTGTATAGAAAAAATTTCAATCCGGTGAACCGACTGAAACATAAAAAAATGGTTCCCCATTACATCCCATGAACGCAAGTCGCGTCTCGGCATTTAAGTGTTCTTATTTATTCAATTCCACTTTTGAACATAATATTGATAACATTTTTATTGATAAAATTGTATTAATAATCGTTATAATCATAATTGACTACGGGAACGGGAACTGGTACAGGTACTGCAGCCACAAAACCGCCACCAAATCCGCCGCCAAGACCACCACCAAAACCACCGCCATAGAAACCACCTCCATAGAATCTACGGCGACCATAGAAGCCACGTCTGAAGCCTCCAAAACCTCGGCGACCACCGAAACCACGAAAACCCCCACGAAAACCACCTCTGCCAGGGAAACCACGTCTAAACCCGTGTGATGAACGAATGGCAAAGAGCACAGTTAGTAAAATCAGGAACATCAAATTTAAATTGCCGATTTTCATGTTATTGGGAAGATGATGCAGCGAAAGGGAAATTGTTACTGCGAAATAAATAATATTTTAACTGAGTAATGAAATTATATGTGAGATTTGAAATGTTTACATGGAATCTTACATTCGCTTCTCTAGTATATGCTAATTGATTTGAATTTATAATTATATTTGCACTTAGAATGTAAAGAAACCCCCACCGTAGTAGGGTACAGGACGGCGATACAAGGGAATAAAAGCACCACCGCCATATCCGGACCCAAAGCCTCCCCCGAATCCACCACCTCTTCCTCCACCAAAACCGCCTCCTCTTCCCCCACCAAAACCGCCACCTCTACCACCGCCACCAAACCCGCCTCTAACACCACCACCAAATCCACCTCCACGGCCACCTCCTCCAAATCCGCCGCCTCTGCCACCTCCACCAAAACCACCACCGCGACCACCACCTCCATGACCTCCTCCTCCATGACCACCTCCACCATGACCTCCTCCTCCGCCACCTCCTCTGCATTCAGCTGGATCAATTGTCCAGATCACAATTGAAACCACAAGAACTAAGAGAATTTTCAAACTCATTTTATGTAGAATATTTAAAAACGATCTTTTATCTATGATCGAATATTAAAGACTGAATTGCATTTTGTAAATTATTTTCTAATATTAAAAACGCCGTTAATTTATACTTTTCAATTTTACTAGCTCAATTAGACTACGGGGTCTAATTAATATCAGCGCAGAATAAACACAATAGTGCTTTTTCTGTTTTCCACTTAGAGGCTTCTTAGCGGGGATACGAATTCATAAACATTTAAGACGTCACGGACTAACTTTACTATTAGATCGCGAAGGTGGAAACGCTTTAATAATAATAGTCAACCTAAAACGTCACACAGAGAGAGGTGTGAAGTCGTTTTGATGACAGACGGTCAAGACCAGGATTTATATACTTTGCAAACACAAAGTTTAATCTCCAAAATAACCGTAACAATGCCTCTTCTTCCACCGATGCAACTTAGCTGATTTAGTCCACAATCCACCACGAAATTGCATTCCACGCAAAAAAATAATTGGGTTTTTTTATATTGTTACGAATAAGTAAAAGCTTTTGCTTGCTGTTAATGACTCTACTAACATTATGTAAATAACAGGCGGTTAGTGCTGCGCCTGAAAGTATGCATTGTAACAACGTACCAGCTCGCTAAACCAGTAGCATGAATTCAACTCAGTTAAGATAATTCTCCACCATTCGAGATGATTCTACAAAGATAAGCAACAACAACAAGGACTAGAAGGTTCTTGAATTCGCTAGATATAACTTCATTTGAGTATGGTGAGTTGGTATAAATGGCGGAAGTCTTTGGAATGGAGAGTTCAGTTTGTGATTAACCGCCGTAAAGTAAGCAACGCGATTTGATAGTAAAATATAAGACTTATTAAAGTGGTGTAAATAAAGTAAACTTTTGTACTATATAAATAAAATAAAAGGAAGCTATACCGTTGTAATTATCGTAAATGAAAACGAACCTTGTTTTATTATTGGGAATAAAACAACGCAAAAAGGACGAATAAGGAAATTCGTAACAATATGTAGATGCCATTTTTCATGGGGCCAACGGAAATGGATCAGGGCCCCCTTTTGTACAGATAGGGACTGGAATCTTGTCACATTTGAGGAATGTTCGCTTTTTGTCGACCACTGGTTTATAGCAATCAAACAACACCATCTAGATTCGTCTTCAACTAGTATAAATCATACTTATTGGAACTAGTATAAATCATTCTCTTGAAAATTGAATTTTCGTGGTGAATTCGTTACAGCCATAAAGTATGCAAAGGTATTACTACTTGTCTTGAGTACGAATACACCTACATTACATTCCTGTAATAAGGCGTCTCCACCGGATTTTTAGGACAAATTTTTGTAATTTCGCCGAAATGAAATCTCATTTCCCGCAAAAAATCGTAAAAGCATTGGATTATTTTACTGAATTTGTCATTGAAATTAGTTTGAAAAATTAATTACCAGATACCACTAGATAAGCCCAATACTCAGATAAATCTGAATTTCAGGTTTCCATATGAACTCTATGTCGACTTTATATGGTAACCTGAAATTCAAGTTCAGCTGATTTGAGGAAGAATCTAGATGACGTTATGATTTTCTACACAAAAAGGTTGACGAATTCACTAACTATAGAGGGTTCTAAAAATTGCAGAATGAAACGTTAGAATTGTTATACTGCGTACTGCTATAAATAGTTTTTCGAATCGGCCTGCTTTGGAGCGCGAAAATTATACCCATAGATGGTGAAATCTATGTGGTGGAATTGAAAGTCAAGAGAAATTTTCTAGATGTCGCATCTATGGTGGAAATGGATAAATTTCCCTGGAAACAAAAACGATTGAAAAAACTATTTACCCAGGTATTTTGCCATTTGTATTATCAAAAAATATAAAAAGCGATATGGTTTTCTTTTATCTATATTTAACTTCCACATTCAAACAATAGAATCGAATTAATAATGATTTTTGAGTGCTTTTTCGTCGCACCCGAGTGAAAAAAGGTCGTACGGAAACTGCATGTGCCCTGTGGTGGAAATGGTGAAAAGCAATTGAATCATCTATGGTATTTCTGTCATCTTTGGTAAGCGCTGAACATTGTGATTGAGTATTGATTAATTTGGAATTGTCAAGAACTGTATTGCGAGTGTTACTGTCATTATCGTAATTTAGAAAGAACCTCATTTTATTAACATAGTGTTAAAACAACAAATCGTAACAATATATTAACATATTGTATTAACTAATAAAGTAACGGTGTAGTTCAATTCATCGTATCTTTGAAGAATCAATTTGTTTGTTATTTGTTTGTTATTATAAACATTTTACAAATTACAATTTTGTACTTTTTTCTAAATTAAATATTTTTATTGACACATGTGAGAGAATGTTGCCATATTTCTCTATATTTTTGACTTTTAATCAAAAATGCAGTCAATTATACCAAGATTGAAGTAATCGTTGGCTTGCCACCAAACCACGCCTATTGTAGATATTTCGAGTGTGCACCAAAAGTACACAAAATGTGCGCATATGCACCAAAAAGTACTCTCCATGAAAGACCACTAAAGTACCACATTTAAATTCTAGTTCAAGGGAGTTTTAATAATTGAGGACACCGCTATAAGAATTCATCAGCTCCATTTTTAATTTTGTTTTATTGTAGTATACAGTCCACTAAAGTTGATATTGCTGCATAATTAGGGCCAAGAATCATTTTGATAGGGCCAATGGCCACCAAGATTCGGTGGCTTCCTTTTTCCAAGATCTGAAGAATATATTTAAAATTTCTAAAAAACAGAAGCATGTGGAGGCTATTTGCTACGACTACCAGCAAAATTTGCCGTTATCCTATCAGCTTCTTGGACCAACGCATAAATACAGCCATTGGTCCCGAGGTACGAGAACTATACATTTTCTCGGATATCTTTGTGGCCCAAAACAAAAATTAAACCATGATGGAATTCCTCGTATATCTAATACAAAAGTGTCGATTCCAAAGATTCCCAGACCCAGGACAAAGTTTTATTTCCTGCGACAGGGCTTTTGGAATTGTGGAAAAGGAGATTCGAAAGTATGATCGAATTTATCCACCTTCAGATTCCTTCAGAATAATAAGGAAGACCAGCAATAAATGTATAGTCCTTCCATCGTAGCAGCATCTAATTTTCAACATGGTAGATGACATTAAACAGTTCTTTGGTAAACAACCAGTAATCAAAGGAACCCCACGGAAGTTCTTCGTTACAAAGCTGAGAGACTTTGTGAACGAGACAGGTCAAGGTGGTTGTCCGATTATCAGAGCAGCATCAACGCTGGATTCGAAGGAGGAAGTAGATATGGTGCAGAAAGGGACGATTGCGTTGAATTTTGATAAGGCATATCTTTCACCTATTCCCCTGAAAAGGCCTAAATAACAGGATGTTATGGATCTTGCTCACAAATTATGTTGCGAAATCAGAAATCGCTTTTTATGAAGAATAAAAATGATTGACTCGAAAGAGTAGGGGTTTTGCTTCTCTTAAATGAAAATAATGCAATACAATTTGAAATCGTCCACTCAGCCGGGGCAAGAACAAGTTACCTCCAATTATAATTTTAAGATTTCGCACAGTAGACTGTTCCAAGGTTTTGTTTTCTTAGAACAACTTGTGGACAAGATTATGTGTGATAATTCTATTATACGACTATATGACAATATGCGTAAAACACAATTAATTCACTTTAATTTGATTTCCCACAAATGCATTTTTGTGGAGCCGATGCATTCTTACAGCGGGGCCCTCAATTGTAATTTACATGAATTTACACTTACAACCAACTTGCAAAAATCCCTCTTTTAATACGTCTTATCTCATTAGTTGGCAACTCTATGCTATTGTTACAAAAAAATATACTTATATAAATTGAAATATTGCAATATTAAATATTATTAATGTGAATCCTTGTTACTTTATATTGATTTTCATTGTTTGTCTGCAAATTTGTTTGTCTGACAATCAAGCATGTTAAGTACACCCAAAGAAAAGTGAATATTTAAGGATCAAGAAATACCTTTCTTATGAGAGTTATATATTTTCCGAACGAAAACACGATGCTTTTTTGAATGGAAATGCCATGTATCTCGGTGACTGTTATGCACTTAATTCGTTGGTGTTTATTTAATTGGTGTAAACTGTAGGTCCCACATCTGTGGGTCTTAAAATAAAAATCACACATTCCTTTTTAACACTTTATAATACTGCTACGATTAACAGCTTTACTTATCCTTAAGCCTAAAATAACTAGAATGTCAAAGTAATATTAATCCGAATAATATTATTTCCGCCTAGAAGTATGCCATTGTTTCAAGAGTAAAAGCAATTACCAGCATTCCCAACATTCACGAAGAGAAAACGCAGTTTTGCGGTGGCACCAATGTCAGTGGTTGCCGCAGAAAAACTGGCTGGTTCTGGAAACGGATGGGAATTTGCTAGATAATGATGTCCCAAGGTGTAGAACTTGTATAAATACCTGATGAGTTTTGCAGTTCAAGTCAGTCTGTTTTGAAACGCTCAAAATTAAGCAATGCTAAGTAATAGTAAAAAGGTGGCATATATACTAATTGTGAATGTTAATAAAGTAACATGTTATATTTATCATAATTTAAAAAAGAGCCTTGTTTTATTAACGGCAAATAAAACAGCGCTAGAAAGGACAATTAGAAAATTCCTAACAATATGTTATGGGAAACCAAGTTTAGTCTTAAAGTTGTTAATTTTTTTTTTTAAGTCATTTTTCTTCGAGTGCTGTTGTCACATGTGGGATTTTTAAAATTGCATAAGATTTTTTGTGTGCATTATTCAATTTAAGCCCTTTGGGGAAATGATTACCATTGTCGCATTGTCATTGCAACAAATGTATACTTGCGATGATACCGACTGTAATAAAATTCAAGAAATTTAAAATGATTGCTCAATTTACACACTTTGGATTGATATTATATACTCGTATTTTTACGATTAATATCCTGTTTATCTATCTCGAACGAAAAGCTAAGCGAAAGAAAATCAGTCACTCACATTCGACTCAAATTGGGTTTATCCAAGTCGAAATTTTCGTTCGCCTGACTCCAAGTTTGTTCGTAACTGACAGCACATTTCAAATAGAGAAACCTAAATTTGTACTGAATAGTTTTATGTTTTCATTCGACTTGAAACGACAAGATTGTGAAACCCAAATCAACTTTCTTTCGTCTAGAACAAGAACGAAAGCTTTCGTTGGAGATTGATAAACAGGCTGTAAGTAAAAGTTTTTATTTACTCTTAATGACCAACTAACATTATGTAAATAACGTACGATTTATGCTGCGCCTAAAAGTATACTCTTGTCACAAACCAGTTGACGAGTCGGCTACAATTAAGTTATTTTTAAAAACTATTCTACTACAGGGTAGAACAATCTGGCAACAGGGTGACGTGAAGCATAACTCGTATAAATAGAGCAGGTTTTTGGCATTATGAGTCAGTTTTGTGATTAACAGCCGGAAAGTAAGCAACGCGATTTAATAGTAAAATATAAGACTTATTAAACTGGTGTAGTGTGCGCGCCTCCTGTACATGAGATCCTGGGTTCGATCCCCTCTCTGACCACCTTAAATTTCTTTCGGCGGCGGTCACCTCGCATAGTGACGCCGACACTATCGAGTATTTAGCCATGAAAAAGCTTCTCAAAATACCGTTCGGAATCGGTGTAAAAACTGTAGGTTCCAATCAGTGAGTATAAATCTAGAAAGCGCACAGCTCACTGGTTGTGAGAAGCTTTCCCCAATTCCTTCATGGAATGCAATGGGAAACCATTTATTTTATTTATTTAAATAAAGTAAACTGTTGTACTATATAAGTAAAATAAATGGAAGTTATCGTAATTTAAAACGAACCTTGTTTTATTATTGGGAATAAAACAACGCAAAAAGAACGCGGCGCAACGCGGCGTGGAGAGAGTCATAACACCATCTAGTAGTACCTAGTACTTTCCACAATGTTCTATAGTTATTTGATGAAATAACTTTATTTTAGAGAGTACACAACCACGAAGCTTAGTATGCAATTACTATACAACTAACCTGACGAAACTATTGGAATAAACTAAATTGTATTAGTGCATGATAAGTCCATACCACAAGCTTACATGATCAGAAAAGAATTTTTAAATAAATAATGGTTGGATTTTGTTAATAGAAATATCCGGAAAGCTCACTCACTGTCAGGACTTGATTCGAACTGCGTTATAACTGCGTCATGAGATACCCAACTACCGTGTTTGAAAACTGTTGTCATTCAAATGTTAGTTAAGGTTAAGTGCATGCATTTTGTAACACTGACTGGCCCTCTTAATCCTGACCGTCCTGAAAAAGCCGTATTCCACATATCCCATACGAGACTAGTAGTTTCAGATGCAGGACCCTAATTTTATCTTTTACTCATGTGGATTCTGTAGACCACGTCACTTGTGCTTTCGATTACTCTCCCAGTGCTCTTCCCTATGCGTCTGCAGCTTTGGATACTATCATATAATTAATTGGTCCCATGTATGCACTAATGACTGATAATTTAGAGTTAATAAAAAATCAATATTGATTTATATAACAGTAAACAGATGTCAGTAAATGTTACTTTTTACTTCTGGGCAAACAAACTTGCATGACTATATAAACCCCCTTATTGTAGTAAATAAAGTTTCAGTTCCAGTTCAGTTTCAACTCCTGAGTGTTTCAACTTCTAATGGATATACTAAGGTCACCACTCTATCAAGAGATTCCACAAGCATTCGTGTTTGAAAAAGTCAAAGGTGAAACACGACTAGCGGGTGCTTATGCCCAAATTATTAAACATTTTGCGCAATACCATGACTATGAACTGCAGTTACAGCCAGTGGATAACTATAAAGTATCTGAGGTTCAAAAGAACATCGAGCAGGGCATCTATAATCTGTCGCTGCACGTCGGAACGTACCGCAATCAATTTGCTAACATCACATTTAGCTATCCCGTGGAATGGTCCAACGTGTGCATTATGGTGCCATCTAAAGATGAGTTGCCTCGGTACTGGTATGTGGTATGGCCTTTCGGGCCCTATATATGGACCATGCTACATGTGTCTGTGATTTATGTGGCCGTACTCATGCGTTTTCTGAGGCACCCAACGCCGAAATTTTCGTCCAACCTATTGAACAGTTTAGCTGTCGTACTCTTTTGTTCCAACATGAATCTGAAAGTGGTGAATGTCGCCTTAAGGCTTCAATTATTCTATTTTATCCTTCTGGTCATGGGTTTCATACTAAGCAGTTACTACAGCAGCTACTTAACGGTGTATAATATGAGACCCATATTTCAGTCAAACCTACGAACAGTGGACGATATTATCAAGGCCAATATCAAGGTACTGGTGCCGAGTCATATTCTCGAAGAGCTGAGAAACAGTCGCTATGTAAATCTCAGCAGTCTCGAATCTGTGCTGGTAGAAAAGCCACAAGCGGAAGTTACGGACAATGTGAAGAGCTTTAGACGTTCCTTTGCCTATGTGGTCACTCAACATGAATGGGTTTTCATTGGCAAGATACAAAGAAATCTAATACAACCTATCTATCAACTGTCGGATATATGTTTCGGGGACATCTTTAACACATTTCCCGTTCAATTGGAATCGAATTTTGCTGATGCACTGGATGGATTTATTTTGCTTGTCCAGCAATCGGGTTTGTGGTATCAGTGGCAAGAGAAGGCATTTAAAGCGGCGATATGGGCAAAATACTATCGACTCTTGCAGGATGTGTATCCGGTAGATCCGTTAAATTTGTACTACTTCAGGTTGGCTTGGATTATTTTCTTAACAGGAAGTATTTTGAGTTGTATTTGTTTTATAGTCGAAGTGAAACTTTATAAGCGTACGAATACAATTTAAATGTTAGATAATAACGGTATAATTTGGAATCACGGTAAAAAGAATTAATAAAGTTGTTCACCAATGAAAAAATATTTTAAAAATTGACTTACAATGAAGCACTTACTCTGTTTAGCTTTGAAGCAGTTAATACCGCTGAGATGAGGCATGTCTACAGAAACCGCTCTGCTTGCTCTAGTAAATTTCATAGAGAATATTGTTACGACTTTCCTTAATAGTCCATTTTAGCGCTGTTTTATTTCCTGTTAATAAAATGAGGTTTGTTTTTAATTGCGATAATTACAACAGTTCATTTTATTACACCACTTAACATTCACAATTGTCTACCTTCAACCTTTTAACTAATACTTCGATTTGCTTACTTTCCGGCTTTTAATCTCAGACTGACTCAAAATGCCAAAAACCTCAATATTTGTACGAGTTATGCTTCTCGTCACCCGGATTCTGGATTGTTCTACCCGATTCCAAAACCAGTATTGTAGTTTTGAAATCTTTACGCTATTGCAACGGATTCGTCAACTGTCTTATGGTAAGGGTATACTTTCAGACGCATCATTAATTATCCTGTTAGTTACATAGTGTTCATTTGGTCATTAAGAGTACCCTCTAGTACTGGGCACTAGTTCGTACCAGTTGAAATAAGTACTTACTAGGGAATCACCTCTACTTACTTTGCCAACCCTAAGCAATGCATTTCATCATTTCGTTTTTTGTATGAAATGTCCGCAAAAAGGGTCAATCGCCACCACATCGTTTACCGCGATCTAGTGAATCGGGTCCCCATGACTAGGGGGACACAGGTACCCATACTAGGGGTGGTGATATGAGTACCCAGAAGAACTAGTGAATACGGGTCCCCACGAAAAGGGGGGTACAACGGTAATAGCTTTAATATAATTTAAAATTCAATTTTTATATTATATTAGTTATTATTAGTTAGCTTTCATTTATTTATTCATTTTTAATACATCACAATTGATGTTGTTGCTGTCTTCATTTTCATTTTTGGTTTTGCTACAGCTGAAGTTTTTAAAGTATGGCTTCTTCTGAAGCTGCAAGGCCTTTCGGAGTTGTTCCTCAGCTGACCAAGTCCCATCGACCAAATTGATTGCATTTGAAAAAAACAAAAGTAATTAATTAATTGATGCCTAACTCCTATTACAATGACTTTAATAATACCTACCAAGAAATACTCCACTTTATATTTGCACTTGACTCCTCTCAACTGTACTGATTAAACAAATTAGGTTAACTGGCAAATTTGTTTTCGATCATTGCGAAAGAGCAGCAAGCAAAAATAAAACAAAAAAGTCTTCTGTTACAGTAGTTGCAGAGCGAACAAGCAACGAGAGAATAAAAGAGCGTAATATAGCTGAGAGCATGGTACAAGAAGCAAGGTAAAGTAATGCGATCAGCTGATTTACAATTTTTTTTCCAGTGTTCAATGGATTGTCAAATTCAATGACGTTTCATTGTTTGTTTAATTTTTTGTTATCAACATTTAAAAATAGAGAAGCGTGTGTTCAAATTTAAATAAAGCGAATAAATTGAAACTAATAAAACCAAACATATATTATTTTAATTGATTTTGTGGAAAGTGGAAAGAAATAAAAAGAAAAAAAAGCGTAGGTGTTGTCTGTGGTCTCTCATCAGTCTGCCTTTGGCACTATCTCCTGCACCTTTGCCACCAACGCCTTTTCCACCACGACCTCCTACACCCAATTGACCACCAGCTCCTTTGCCACCTTTTCCCTTACCGGCGCCGCCACCCCCAAACCCACCAACACCCCCACCGCCACCACAAGGTCCATACATGTCTGGAGAGGGCGACACACCTGCAGCATAACCTCCGGGCCCGTAAGGACCAAACGCTTTACCAAAACTTCGCCCACCGTGCAATTATAAAGTTTCATATACTTATTGGGTTCTTTGGGATACAACGTAGGGACATTCCAATCATTTTCTTCATAGGTCTGGCTGGGTACTTTTCCAGTAAGAAATATCCAGTAACTTTTTTGGGAGAGTAAAAAAAAATTTTACTCTCTCAGTAGAAAATATCACAAAAAGTACACAGACGACATCCAGTAAAAACTTGCAAGAAATTAAAATCAGCTGGTTCGTAAACAGCTGATTGCAATGTAAACAACTTAGAAGACAACAAAAGTACTGAATTGAAAATGAGTAGCGATAGACAACTCGATGTGCAGTGCTCGCCAGGAACATTTAACAGGGTTCAAGATGGTAAGTATAATCATGTTACAAATTAAATATTTGGATTCACACAATTCGCAAAATACTTACTTCTGCCATTGTTCAATTTCAACTTTATTTTGTTTGTTAACATAAAACATATGATTCAAAACAGCTGTTCGAACTTGCAAATTCTTACTGGCAAAAATTTCTCCAGTAAAAACTTGTAAGTTCTCTATCATCGAACTGTCAAAATAAACTCTCTCTTACTCTCTCATTACTGGCTTTTTGGTGTACACAGACAACATCCAGTAACAATTTGTTACAAATTATCAGTACGCAGACAGACCTCATATCGTGTCCCCGTATTAACAAAATTTTGGCGTTTAAGCTTTTCCGGTTTTATAACACCTGCTGGTGGTGTCACTCCAAAATCAAATTCTGTCTCACTATCCATTGTATCGGATAGAACTAGTGTGTCACAACAAGGTGGTATATTTCTGTTACGGGCCTCCTTGTTACACTGGTATTCGCGGTTGTTGTAGGCAGTATTCATGGTAGTATTATTAAAGTTGTAACTAGAACCGCTGTGTCCACACTTAGTGCAAGTATTTCGTTTAGAAATGCTTCGGCTCTCTTCCATTTTGGATTAACAATTTGACAATAACAACAAGTGTAACACATTCGCGAGGGTACTTCGACTGACCCTGTCACCTCCACTGTCCACACAAATCAAATCAATGGAAATAAATGAAATGAAATTGAAATTCAATCGTACAAGAATTTCTGTATTTTGCTATTAAATTTACCGCCTGTTGTGTTATTGTGAAGTCATATGGACAACTTTTGACAATTGCCAAATGGCTGACTTTGACAAACCATTGTACGAAAACATATGGTAAACATGCAGAGTAGTATCTCAGTTGTTGTATTTGGGCTACTGACTTTACCTTCCTTCTTGTACCATGGCTGAGAGCATCACAAAATGAGAGCATGTGCGCATACATTTTTTTTACTCGGTGGTTCGGCGTTCGCTTACCATAGGGTCAGTCATGTACGGAGCCATGTACGGAGTAGTTAGGTATGTAGCTCTAGCATGGCCAATCGACACCTCCAGAACTGCAGGGTAAGAATATATTAATCTTTAGAAATATTCTATTGAGGCAATTGTCGACGCGATCCATAAAATCGACTGTTAACCAGGGGATCACAAATTTGGTATATGAACTACTTACGCGAAGGCTCCTAACCTCGACAATGGGTTAGCCGACTTTACCTAGAAATGTGAATATGCACTTCTCTATAATTGGTGGTATCAGTTTGTACAGTCGTAGCATATGCTGATGACCTGGCAATTGCAGTACAGACAAAATACCCTCCACATATTAATGTGCACATACACAGGCAAGCTTTATAAAGAGACTCTCTAATGGACCACAGAGTATGATCTGGGAACAAATCCGAAGAAACCCCAGTTCATACTCCTTCCCAGAAACCGTATATATTGGTTCCCAGTTCTGTATATATTGGTTCCGCATGTACCATATAAAAGACCACTAGTTTCAAGCCTAACAGTACGGACAGTATCATTAAGCCAGTAATCTGTCTACGACATTCTTCTGGTTGGAAGGTTAGAATTTAATTATATGACATCCACGTTTAGCTTTGAGAGAAACTTCTCCACTGATTTCCTACACAGGCAAGCCAGGAAGAGACGCATATTGTGTATGTAAACGCCATGTCATCTATGCTGATGGATTCAAACTGGATGGCAAAGTAGGTTTTGGAGCATATTCCAAAAAGGTGGGTGCGCAAAGAATCCCAGATCAATGTAGTGTTTTCCGGCAAAAGTCACTGCAATCGGGGAAGTCGCACTCTCACTGGGCCGAAACTTTAATACCGCATGGCCAGTCAGGCTGCTATCAAATCTCTGTTAACTGTGCTCCCATAGAAACTGCCCACAATTGGTGAGCATAACTGAGATGTCATAGGAACATTCTAGGCGGCGATATAGCGGTTAATCGGGCGAGATTAGGGACAACCTTACTTTTTCAATGGATACGGAGCATGTGGGTATGCCCCTTTCTGCATGAAATCTCAAGCTTAAAATCTAAGTTCTGAAACATGCGAATAATTAAAGGTGTGGAGACATAAATTTCTCGATTGTTAAGCGGGTGTGGACAAGTTGTGACGTGAAACATTCGTAAAACATGGCAACCACTTCCAGACAGTATTAAGTATATAGTTAGCTGATATTTACTGTAGAAGCCGTTGTGCTCAGTCCCCCCTTTTGTGTGAGAAGGATACATTATTTAGGGGTTTACTTCTTTTCGGATTTCTGAATGATCTTAGGGCATTTGTGCGGTTGTTTAATTATATACACTTCTCTTCAGCTACGTCTTGGAATATTAGGATTAGTTATCATGGTTTGCACGCATATTAACCATACCAGGTCAACTTGCAGTTTAAATCATCAAGACGGACCACGATGTCCAATGGTACAACAGTCCTCATTAGATAAGTGTATGTGTAATGGCTGCTACTTCTAACTAACCTGGCCTTTCCACAATAAAAACTCAATACATCTGGTCAATTTCATACTTTTCAAGAGTGAGTTATTACGAGATATGTTGGATGAGAAGTTTTGGCATTTAATGAGATAACTCTAAAACGGACAACTCATTTGTCCATCATGAGCATCGATTGTCTGTATTGTCGTTCTATCGCCCCTCTTTATACCAAATAAGAATGCAATCAATGTCTGATCGCATCGCTATTATGCTTACAAAACTTTTCGCCATGCTCTTGAATGGCATGTCTGTGGTCCACTTAGAGTTTCCTTATTATAACTTCAAGAATTGTCGGGTGAAATAAGCTAACATTTGCCTAGTTTAGACAATGAACATCATCATTGTACCAATATTTTAATTTTCTCCTAAGAGTTCTTAAGTCGTTTGTGATGAAATTCGATCGATTTCGAGTTGACATACAATGGACATGAATAAATTAATTCTTTTTTCCTGTCATTAACTAATATGTTAACTAACTAACATTAGAAAAGGTTAATAACTATAGCAAAAACATATGTCTGAATTTTCAAATCGAGGTTGATTGACGACGCGATCGATTGTTGTCAAATAATGAAATAATTCCTCCTCCATTTTGGCTTTAATTCGTCATGTCTTACGACACTGTGCAGTTGCGGCAGGTAATTGCAGAATGTTTAAACCCATTGCATACTTTAAGGATCAGAAATATTTTTGAATTGTTTGGTTATTATAAGTTTTAGAGCACTTTTTATTACACGACGAATTTATCCCCTCAAGAAAATTCGTGAAATTAGTAAACAAAGCGGCAGCAAGTTTACGATAATGCTTTCCTGTGAATTTGAGACACTTTTCTCAGCTCGCTGATGCCACCATTTTAATTTTTCTGTATGGTTTCCGGTTCTAATCTTCTTACATTCTGTCTTGCCGCATATATATACTCCTCGCGATCTTCAGGGCAAAGCAAACATGTCATTTTGCAAAGCACATACCGCATATATGTACCTATATTATGCGCCAAATTTTCTAATTATCATTTTTAGAGCTCTTTTATTTGCCGGTAATTAAACAAGGTTGTTTTTAAGTTTCGATATTTATTTTAAGTATTAGAACACTATAAAGTTAACCATAGATAACTACATAAAAATAACCATAGATAGTGAAAGATAAGTGGTGCATTTGAAAGTCACTGGAAATTTTTTAGATGGCGCATCTATGGTGGAAACAGAAACTATTGAAAAACTATATAACCATACTTTTTTGCCTTTTGAATTGTGAAAAAATACCAAAACCGATATGCTTTTCTATAATTTATATTCCATTTTAAAATTTAAACAACAGAATCGAAATAAAAATTATGTTTGAGTGCTCTTTTGTCGCATCCGAGTGAAAAACGATCGTACGGAAACAGCACGTGCCCTCTGGTGAAAATGGTGGCTAAGTAAATGAGTCTATGGATTTTATTTATCTATGTACTGACCTCAGTTTCGATGCAACTCGGCTATTTACATCAGTACCAGCAATTTCCAGAACCATCTAGTAGTAACGATCATAGATAAAGGAAATAATAGATATAGCGCGACCATTGTCAACTTTGTTCACTAGGTGCTGTCCTGTACTACTGTCACTTTCATTGAAGTTTCCCATAATTCTCATTGACGTTTATTCAAAATTGTGGAAAATTTTTGTGAAAGTAATTTAAACAAGGGAAAATGTGACAAAATTTAAATGATTTTACATAATAGCAGTTGTTTCTTATACAAAAAATATTTCAAATCCACGGGGCCGGTGTTGTTAGAAGCTATCCCATTGCAACTTACCACGCAAGAACAACTCTGGAAAAATCGAAATCAGACGGCATCTCATCACTAATCATTAAGTCGATGTCGAATTTTGAAATCAATCGAGAACGGACATCGTTACCATACACAAAATTAACTAATAGATGAAGCACAAGTGTTGGAAAAATTTTACTGAAATAGGTAATTTTCTAGGTGCCATTGAAAGCAATAAATGACATTTTTTTTCTCCCAAAAAAAGTTAAAAATATGACTTTAAAATTTTCAAATTTCATATCAAAGAAAACATTATTTTTAACGAAAATACCACTTCGAAACCAGAGTACAACACGAAACTTAAAATGGAATATCTGATGGCCATCGAATTGCCAAATCATGTCGCCACCGTCTATGAACTAATCAATTAGTTCTTCCTCCGTTTCAGCAACCATTCCTGGATGAGAGTCCTCAGACACTCAAACGGTTTTATCATCTGCGACCACAGAAGTTGCTATAGTTTGGTGCCTTGGAAGCTTTTAGATTAAATAGGCGATCATGCATGTTTGGACTTTGGCCGAGTTTACGGCGTTTCTCCTCTTGATAATCTCTCATGACTTTGAAATTATTTTTTACGTATAAAATTATTATGTAAAATTATGTAAAGCTTGCCACATTTTCCCCTGTTTACATTTTTTTCACAAAAATTTCCTACAGTGTTGAGAATTATGCGAAGCTAAGCGAAAGTGACAGAGGTACACTACAGCACCTAGTGAAAAAAATGTTACATTGGAAAATAAAAAAATATTGCAAGCTCTTTTAATCATTAATTTGTAAGTATATTAATTTGTATCATTTAATAAGTATTGATCAAAGTTTTGTATGATGCCCTGAATGCAGTCAATTCCGAAAGCCATTATACGAAATGTACTTACTTCCATTATACATACAATTTAGTTTAAAATTGTTTTGTTGTGGTTTGAAATCGTTTTTTTTTTTTGTGCTGAAGGCTCTTTTGCTTTTGCGCTTTCTTTTTTCTGACACCTGCTTCAATATTAGATTTTAATATTTAAAGATTAAATATTTAAAAAGTATTGACTGAAAAAGTATTGAATAGTATAGAGAACTTATTGCTATCTTTTTTCGCTCTCATGTAGAGAGTCTGAGTAAAGGAGCATAAACAAGTATTTTTATCTTTATATAATATTTCAATATAAATGCACCATTTCGACAATGTTCTTACACAAAACAATGCAAAAAGTATACATGTATACATGTTTCAAAAGGCATCAATGTTTCACATCAAAATTATGAATGTACCAAGTTATGACAAAAAGGGAGTAAAATGTTTTGAATCATTCGCCAGATGTCGCCAGTGCTTTCTAGTCATACAATTCGTTCCATAAATTCTCTATACTATTCAATACTCGCTGGCGACGGTGACATGCTTGTTTGTTCGCTGCCGCTTCATCAATACCATCATACCTATTTTCAGGCAGAGACTACTGTTGTACAACAACCAAGTATGTAATGCTAACGCTGCGTGTTGTTTGCATGTGTTCACTTTGATAGACTGCCCCACCCGTGCCTATAGAAATTGGCAATGGTCGCGCTTTATTTATTATTTTCTTTATTTATGGTTCTAATAATATAATAATATTAATTGTGAATTATATTACGAATCTTTTTACCATTATCGTACGAGTATTTTATAAAGAACCGCATTTTATTAGCGATAAATAAAACAACATTAAACGACAAATCATAATAATATATTGACATTTACTGTATTAACAAATAAAGTTAGCATACTCACTCATATCTTTGAATGTTCTTTCTATTTATAACTTGTTCATATAAATTACACAAATTACAATTTTATTTTTATCTTCTGATTTATTTGTATTTACTTACATACGTGGGACAATGTTGCCATATTTCGCTTATATATTTCAATTTATAGCTAGTTTAATTTTCAATTTTTTAACAATCTAAAGCGGCATTTACACCTACCAAGATCGGGATTATCGACGTTTTTTCTTATGGAGTTTGACATTTATGTATGACGAAAAAGCGATTTTTCAGTATATTTTCGAAAGTTTAGGTCTCGATCTCGTGATCGGCAGCATCGATATCGTGTTTTAAGGTCTCAATGGACTCGGGATTGGTTTCGTAACATGTATCTTTCACGGCATCTCAGAGATAATAGTGTAACAGGGTCTAATCGCAGCTGCTAGGCGGCCAATGGTCTTCCCAGTTTCGGCTGTTTTCGAAAATAGTGCGCAAAAGATCCTGTTGAAACCATACGTCGTCGGGAACAAAAAATCGCTGAGCATGACACGCCAACGTTCGCCATTGACCGTTACGGCGGCTCCTTGCCAATTTTCGTTGTACTTTAGATGCACTGGCTTCTCCTCGACGACGTGTGGATTTTCCGAGCCCCAAATGGGACAATTTTGTTTGTTAACGTAGGTGAAAATGAGCATCATCGGAAAAGAAAATTTGTCGGTAAAAATGCTCATCGATCTTCAGCCTCTTCAGCGAAGCGACTACGCTTTGGTTGGCCACGAGGCTTCAATTCTTGGTTTAATTGGACTTTATAAGCCCAGGTCGTAATGCAAAATTCTGTGCAAAGAAGTACGAGAAATATTCCATTGCTGCGAACAGTGGCGGGTTGATGTTGATGGCTGTTCGAATACACTTTCAGCAACAGCGGCAATATTTTTCACTGAACGCTCTGGATGAGCACGTACACAGGTTCTTTTGTCCAATAAGGACGCGGAATGACGAACTCGTTTCACAAATTGAGCCACACACTGCGTTGATGGCTGTCTATTGCTATCGAAGTTATTTTGGAGTTTTCTTACACTTTGAGTTGATGGAAGAAAGTTTTTAACATTTCCGAAATTTCTCCAAGCGTAAAACAACACATGTCGTAAATTTCTAACCTTTAACTAATGATCTGTCACGTCATAAATTTCAAATTGCTCATCTATTGCGAAATAAGAGAGGTTCAAATTCCTTAAATTTTCAGATTAAGGGAATATTTATAATGGTCCTTACAAAAAAATTGCAAAAAATCGTACATCTATCTGCTTTCGACTGTTAAAAAGTTGGCAACTCTATGCAACTGTTACTAAAAACTACTTACTTAAATTGAAATATTACAATATTAAATATTATTAATGTAAATCTTTATTACTTTATATTGATTTGCATTGCTTATCTATAGATAATCGAGCAAGTTAAGCACACCCAAAGAAAAGTGTCTGTTTAACAAAATGTATATCTTCTTAGGATTATATATTATTATGAAGAATGATTTTCCAGTTTGGGTTATAGCGCGTTTACATGAACTCTTTTATCATGATAATGTCGTGATTATAATTCTAAGGTAAAATGGTATTTAAATGCATTTTTACTCGATTGGGTTTTGACATTTTTATACTTCCTGATGCCATTCTTGAATTATACCAGGTGATGATAGGAGGATTTGCATGTATTAGTATCATAGTCAGTAATATTTTGCACTTTTTTGTTGACTTTATCGTTGATATACATTTGTATTGTTTCAACTCAACTAGTTTGCCACAAAAACACGAAATTCGGTTGTTGTTCCTTTGTTGGACGTTGTTTACATTTGCCTCTAACTGGTATTATTCCACCATTCAATGTTTACTTTCCACCGTACCTATGACGTTTAATTTATTGAGAGAATAAATGTATATATGTATGTATTCGTCTATGGCTGCAAATTTGCTACGGGGTAACATTTGAAGGGGAACGAGCGGTAGGCGAACTGAAAAAACCAACTTTAAATTTGATTTTATTGGCACTTATAGCTTTTAAAATGACTTCATATGCAATAAATTAGTTTCGAATTGAAGAAGACAACAATCATCTATTAATCCCAAATGTATTACTCCCAAATTTTGGGCAGAAAAAACTGGTATAAAATAACTGTGTCAAAACTGTCGTTAGCCCAGTGATATCTTAAGGGGCCCTTAGACCTGTGGATAAGTTGATCGACTTCAAGTTCACATCAACTTCGATAACTAGACATCAACTTCGATTTTGCCCTTACACTCTCAAACTAGTTGAGGCAACTTCATTTTCTTGTCAGATGTCGAAATGAAAGGTGGCGAAAAAACGCCATTTTTATTTTCTTTAAATTTTTATAAATAACACTACAAATCACATTTATTTAGTTTATATTTTTCCGACAATGTTTAATTTATTTATTTTTTGGTTCATTTATTTACATTTTGCCGATAATGTTGCCTCATGAACTTTTCTCACCGAAATGCGTATGAAAGTTGATGCAACTTCCCCTTACACTGGTGGATAAGTTGATATCAACTTCAAAAAATCAAAATGGCTTTGATTTTACATCGACTAGTTTGTACAAACCACCAGCTTTACCTTACACCATGGATAAGTTGATGTCAACTTGAAGTCGCTGCAACTTATCCACAGGTCTAAGGGCCCCTTTAGTATATGGCCAGTTCACGCTGGGTTTAGAATCGACTGTCATAACTGATAGATGGCGCCGGTGCGATATGTATCACGAAACTTCCAAATGTCGTGCCAATGTATTGAACTTGTATAAATAGTTTAGAAACGACTGTCATAACAGATAGATGGCGCCGGTGCGAGATGTATCAAGAAACTTAAAAAAATGTAGTGCCAAATTATTGAACTTGTATAAATAGCTGATGCGGTAAATTGAGTCAGTCTGGTTTTAAACGCGTAAATTTATACACTGGCAAGTAATAGCTCTTATTGAGTAAAGAATAATTGTCAATGTTAAATTTATATAAATAAAGAAAACTATTGTACTTATCGTATTTTAAATATAACGCCAATGACGAATAATTGGTAAACTAGTAACAATATATTTTCAACAAAGGAACGATGATTTCGTTAATGGAAATGCCATTACTATTTCCCAATTCCAATCTAAATCGGTGTCAACTAGTAGGTCCAAAATCTGTTGGTGTTAAAATAAAAATCAAACAGTTATAATAATCCCTTTGTAATATGCTATTGGAAACCAAGTTTAGTCTTAAAGTTATCTTTCTTCGAGTGCTGTTGTTAATTCTGGGATCTTTTCATTTGCGTCAGATTTTTAAAGGGCGTTATTTAATTGAAGTGAATTGGAAAAATTATTACCATTGTTGGCAAACATTACGATTGTTCCCAACTGCAATAAATTTATACCTATGCAATGCTATGATACGGATGGTAGTTAAATACAAGAGATCTATATCAATTGTCAACTTAGAATATTTTGGATTTTTATAAGCAGATAATTAGTTGGTCACATGTATGGCTACTACCAATGTTAACTTAATTTAAAGATAACTTATAGTTTATTAAAAAAAATATTGATTGAAATTCAAATAAATATTGATTTATATAAGTATAACACTAAACAGACATAAATAAACAGATATCAGGCAAACAACCTTGCATGACTATAAAATCCCCTCTTTGGAGTAAATAACATTTCAGTTCCGTTCCAACTTCTGAGTGTTACAACTTCAAATGGATGTACTAAGATCACCATTCTATCAAGAGGTACCACAAGCATTCGCTTTTGCACAAGTCGAAGGCGAAACACGACTAGCGGGAGCTTATGCCCAAATTATTAAGCAGTTTGCCGAATACCATGACTATGAACTGCAGTTACACCCAGTGGATCACTATAAGGTATCTGAGGTCCAGAGGAATATCGAGCATGGCATATATAATCTGTCGTTGAACGCCGGAACGTACCGCAATCAATTTGCTAACATCACATTTAGCTATCCCGTGGAATGGTCCAAGGTGTGCATTATGGTACCAGCTGAAGATGAGTTGCCTCGTTACTGGTATGTGGTATGGCCTTTCGGGCCCTACATATGGACCATGATACATGTGTCTGTGATTTATGTGGCCCTATTCATGCGTTTTCTAAAACATCCAACGCCGAAAGTTTCTCACAATCTTTTGAACAGCTTGGCTGTCATACTCTTTTGTTCCAACATGAATCTGAAGGTGGTGAATGTCGCCTTAAGGCTTCAATTGTTCTATTTTATCCTTCTGGTCATGGGTTTCATACTAAGCAGTTACTACAACAGCTACTTAACGGTGTATAATATGAGACCCATATTTCAGCCAAACCTACGAACAGTCAACGATATTATCAGGGCCAATATCAAGGTACTGGTGCCGAGTCATATTCTCGAAGAGCTGAGAAACAATCCCTATGTAAATCTCACCAGTCTCGAATCAGTGCTTGTAGAAAAGTCACAAATGGAAGTAACAAAAAATGTGAAGAGCTATAGACCTTCCTTTGCCTATGTGGTCACTCATAATGATTGGATATTCATTGGCAAGCTACAAAAAAATCTAATACAACCTATCTATCAACTGTCGGATATATGTTTCGGTGACAGCTTTAACACGTTTCCCATTCAATTGAAATCGAAATTTGCTCATGCATTGGATAGATTTATTTTGCTTGTCCAGCAATCGGGTCTGTTGTATCACTGGCAGGAGGAGGCATTTACAGCGGCGATATGGGCAAAATACTATCGACTCTTGCAGGATGTATATCCGGTGGATCCGTTAAATGTGTACTACTTCAGGTTGGCTTGGATCATCTTCTTGACAGGAAGTATTTTGAGTTGTATTTGTTTTATAGTAGAACTAAAGATTTTTAAGCGCAAGAATAACATTTAAATATTAGATAATAATGGTATAACTTGGAATCACGGTAAAATGTATAAATAAAGGTGAACAGACCCAATAAAATAATTATTTTAAAACTGAACTGCATTTAATTATTACACAAAAATAATCGTACAAATCGAGCGTGGTGGAACAAGGACCTACAAATCCTGGTAAAGTCTAGAGTAAACCTTTTTAATAAAGCTAAGTTCTCAAGTGTGGAGCGAGATGGGAATATGGCCAAATTAAAGCTTAAAGATAATATGAAAGAGTTAGAGTTCTCAGAGAGGAAGTATTGCCAACATTCCTGCGACGGCATTGAAAACAAATCTGAGACATCTAGTCCTCGGGACGAGTCAGACCTCTCTGGGATATCTCACAAATTAAACGAGTGGTCGATCACATCAAGATTTGAATCCTGCTTAATACAGACTTCTCGGAATGAATACCATCCCCAATATAATTCTCGGAATGAATACCATCTCCATATAATAGCCCAACGAAGCTTTTATAACGGCTGAGGAGCCAGTATGCCAAAATGTGTAGACCACTTTTGTCAATCCATTTATGCTACACCGTCAGGTTAATGTGAATTGTAGGGTTACAAACTTCCTATTACCCAGTGTAGTGTTTCACTTGTATCACGGGTGCCCTTCGCAAAAGTGGATTACATAACATGCACGTTTAACTTTGAGGGAAAGTTTTCCACTAATTTACTACACAGGCAGGTTTGGAAGGGACACAACATGCCATGTAACATAAGTATTTAGTTGTATACACTGATGGCTCCAAATTAGATGACCAAGTAGGGTTTGGAATTTATTCTAATGAGGTGAGTGTCCAAAGACTGGCACACGGATGTAGTGTTTTTCTGGCAAAAGTCGTAGCAATATTGGAAGTTGCACCCAACTGGGGCATAAATATATACTCTCACAGTCAGTCGGCCGTAAAACGTGGACAGTCTGTGATCCTACAAAAAAAGCCACAAAATTGGCGCGCATAACTGATCAGTTTGATATCCAACTCATTTGGGTGCCTCTGCACTGGAACACTTCAGGAAACGTACGAGTGGATTAGCTGGCGAGATTAGAGATTACCTTACCTGTTCCACTGGATATGAAGCACGTAGGTATACTACTTTGTATATGAATCATCAAGTTTGAAACCAAAGCTTTTAAACAAGTGAATGATATATGTTCTGGAGCCACAAATTCCAGAATTGTCAGGCCACCGGACACTGTTTGGAAGACTTGGAATTTGACCTCATTATTACTGTGCCAGCATCAAGACTTGGAATTTGACCTAAGTCTTTAGGAACGTTTTCTTGGACCTAACAGATATTTAGGGAGTTAAATGATTGATATTAGGTTATTTTTGCGGAGCACAATTTGGTTACTCAGAGACACATCCTCGAACACCAGGGTGGAATATCACATAACTTGAACACCCTTTACCACGCCATATCAACTTATAGGTGCAATGATCACGACGAAACGTGATGTTCCGTAGTATCACAACGGTCGCCATTAGAATGCCCATGTCAATAATAACACCGACTTTTAACTAACCTAACCTTTGTACAATAAAGATACAATACATCGTATCCTGTAATGGTATACCTTTGAGAAGTGGTTAGGTATTTTCTAAGAGAAGTTTTAACATTAAATATAATAACTATTGGAATTTTCAGAACGAAGATCATCGTTGTATCCTTAAGATATTTTTTTTCTATGAGTTTTTAGTTGTTATTCCTTGTGGACACAGACATAATCGGGTATGTGGTGGAACTCGATCGATTTAAATTAATTTCGATTTGCCGTACTACAATGGTCATTAATTAGTTTCTATTTATATATTAAATAATATATTTTTTTGTAATACTTAATAACTACCCCAAAATAACTCGTTTGAATTGTCATACCGTGTTCGAATTTTACTCGATCGATATTCATCGCATACGGCTAAAAATACACCGGATCGGATAATATGTTTCAATTTGCTTTATGAGTCAATCATAGTAATATGTGCATGACTGTTTCTGTTCCACCACATTCTAGTCGAAAGTCATGGAGCTAATTGAAGGTTTGATATAATTTAAATGTATGCCAGAATATGGACATAATATGAATAGAGTCAATAGAATAATGTTGCGTTTGTTCATATAAACTAATTTATACTATATAAAGCTGTTTTAAATGTCATAAATACCACGAAAATAGAATTTAGCGACATTTTTCAATTTGCCTATCGCTCATTCTCCTTCACATTCTATCCCGTACGAATTTTCCAAGTAGAAAGTCGATCAGATGGTTTCAACGAGCCGCCCTTGAGCCAACATACTCCAAAACATGCGAAACAATACAAATTTTTCATATAATTTGTTGCCTCGTAACTCAATAACATTTTGATTGTCGTTTTAAGTGTGCCAACGGAATAACTCGTTTTATTTTGCCTTTCATTAGACGTGCTTGGGACACTGTGCAGTTGCACTAGGTAATGTTATAATGGTGAAAAGCATTGCCTACTTTAAGGATCATAAATATTTTTGAGACGAAAGATTATAATCAGCTTGAACTGGCAAACAATAGTGGTCTTCATGAAAGCTCGAAAGAACCTCGTAAACTCGAAAACATCGTAAACTTGCACAGCAAACGTCAAAACAAACAAATTTCCCATACAAAGCGACTTGCTCAAAAGTGGAAAGTTTTCGAGGCAAATTTACTGCGCAAACGTGGAATGGAGAAACTTGTAAACTTTTGACATATCGTTGTCATCTGACTAGGATGGATAAATAAGGTGATAGCACTAGAACAGTAGAAAAAGTACACATACATAATACATGCAATTGCTTCTGCTACCACCTTATGTATCCATCTTGGTCAGCTGATATGGTTTTGAGCACAACTACGCTGAGCAACTTTACCTGGCTTTCACGTTTGCATGAATGCCGCTAATATCCAATTGTTTGAAGAAATTGTACTACAATGTTTCTGTATTGCAATGGTTTTGGGACTATAAATTAGTAAACTAAGCTCAACCTAGAAACTTGTCATTATCAAATATTTCGTACAGTTATGAAATGTAACCAACGACATTAAAGGTGTCCGTTATTTTGTTGATTTCAAATTAGTAGAACACAGATTTCCAAATTTTCATAAAAGCCAATGTTAATAGAAAGCAGCCAATGAATTTGAATAGGTTCAACCTGAGTACATATCTGTGGGCACTAGGCATAAGTCTATTTTTTAAATTTTTTTGGAGAGCGTTTTAAAGGTTCAAATTTCATTTGTATTGTAGTGACTGATCGAGATTTGCTAATAAATCTTGTTCAATATCTTGGGAACTACAAATTGGATTATTCAAAACAATTGATATAGTGTGCAGTACGATATATAACAGTTCGATTCTCGAAAAATTAAATTTGAGCATAACTCGAGTTATGCTGTTATGCCTTGCTGCTTACTTACAACTACAACAACATCTGCTGCTATCATGTATTTGTTGGCACTGGCTGCAAACGTGTTGCCGTATCGCATTTTTTCACCCATTGCAGCAAATGTTGCCACGTTTCGTAGTATTAAGTGTGGATCGTTTTATTTGCAAAGTCGTAACTGGCGATAGCTTAATGGAATAAAAAGCCAGCCGTATTGTGTATTTATTCTACCACTCTTAGTTTTGAAATACACGAATTCCGATGGCTAATAAAAACTAAATAACGGGTGTTTTTTTTAGCTGCATGAGAACTATCGATATCGATAACTATGGTTTCACAGCTGTGAATGCCAAACTGTGTGGACATTTCTGTTCAGTAAGGTTTGGCAAGTCATCGTGAATTGTTTAACGCTGCCACGACGCTTCCAAATTGTGGAAATTTACTTTGGAAAAAAAAAATTTGCTCGCGAAGTTCATGACCATTTGTATCAGTCAATTGTGTTTAGTGATGAAGCTCATTTCTGGTTAAGTGGCTACGTCAATAAGCAAAATTGCCGTATTTGGAGCGAAGACAATCCTCAAGCTTTTAGAGCTTCTCACAACCAATGAGCTTACGCGCTTTCTAGTTTAATACTCACTGATTGGGACCTACAGTTTTTACACCGATTCGGAGCGGTAGTTCGAGAAACTTTTTCATGTCTAAGTACTCGATAGTTTTACCGTCACTATGCGAGGTGACCGTCGCCGAAAGAAATTTAAGGTGGTCAGAGCAGGTATCGAACCCATGGTCTCATGTACAACAGGCGCGAACTCTAACCATTGCACCACCGACGGCTATAAGGAATCACATCCATAAGGAATCACATCACATCCATAAGAAATTACATCCATTAAAATTTACTGTGTGGTGCGGATTACACGCTGGCGGCATCACCGGTCCTTATTTATTTCGAAATGAGCAAAGAGCTGCTGTTACGGTGAATGGCGAGCGCCATCGAGCCAGGTTAACTGCATTTTTTTCCCCAAAATTAATCAGCTAAACATCAACATTTGGTTCCAACAAGACAGCGCAATATTCTATACAGAGCGCTTAACAATCGATTTATTGCAAACTCTATTTGATGACAACTTTATTTCCCTTGACGACATACGGCCAGATTTATCGGAAAAAGTAGTCAAAAATTCGACTGATCGAATGGACCATGCAACTCGGAGAAGCGGTGGACATATGCCGGAAATCATATTTCAAAAATAAATCCCATGAAATTAAGTTACAGATTATAATAAAAAAAAATCATTCCAACAATATTTCTGTCTTGAATTATCATTTAAAGGCCCAATTTTTGACTGGTTATTTAAATTGGTAATCAGTTGATTTTGATTTACGTTTGATCTGACTTTAAATATGAAAAGAGTTTTTCAGTGCTTTGTCAAATAATCTTAGTACCATGTGGCAACAGTGGCAATCATTACAGTGCATCAAACTGACGCCATTTGCAAAAGAAAAGTGAAGTGATAAAATACAAAATATTTAATGAAATTTTAAAATATTTGAGCAGAAATAAAGTTCTAACTGCACTACGAATTAAAGGATACGTTTTTATTGTTATTTCAACTAGGATGGTGATTATAATTGTTCACATTAACAATTAAAGAAGTTTTGTGTTAGTTCTTCTTGTTGTTTCCTGTCAAAATCATATGGTTACTTGATCATAGTTTAAATGCCCAACTTTGGCTGTTTAAACAACAATCAACTATTAACCTAAAAAATGAATTCAGAGTTTAAATTATGTTTGATCGTTGATCAAAGATGATTTTCCACTCAAAAATTAGACCTAAGTTCTCCTGCAGCTAAAAAAAAACGCCCATAGCTGTCAAAATGTTGTGCAATTTTACTAAACGTCAAACAAGTGCAATCCTAAACAGTCAAGATTTCAAGCAAGATTTTAGAATTTTATTTGCTGGAATCTCGTATTCGACGATTTAAAGAATTTCGTCTTATTCAATTACATATCACAGATTTAAGCATGCAAGTAGGTAGAGTTCCTCGTCATCACGAACTCAATAATCATATACTTAGATGTACGTACCTTGTATCACATTTCAAAGTTATGAACACAAATCAAGGTGACCCTTCAAAGGTGGCGGCCAATCGGCCAAATAACATACACCCTACTTCTCAACATTTGTATTTGCGTGTAAATTAGGAAACCACTTAAATTGTACCATTCAAACAAATAAATACAGGTAATATTACTTTCCACCTCCACCTCCACCAGTAAAAAATAATAATAAATTGTGCGTGAAATTTAATTTTTTTTTGGTGGCTAGGCACAGTTTTGGCTAATTCCCCTTTGACGCGTAATTGTGTCATGTAACCAACTACTAAATTAGTGGTACGACGAGTTTCCGATGTGTGGAATGAAATTTTAATGCTTAATTTCAATTACATATGTATTTGCTTGTAAACCATGGTCAAATAATAAGGTAAACTCAGTAGAACAGCTGACTTCAATTTGTTTCTTCGTTAGTTGGTTCTTTCTGTCAAATTCGTAAGTATTGTTTTGGTTTATTTTACAATTACTGTTAGTATGGATCATGGTAGAAATATCTATCCATGGTAGAAATATCATATCTATTTGTAGGGTTTTCATCTTTTCCGTGGGTAAGCTGTCAAATTCGATGTTGTTTCTGTTTATTTCATATGAAAGAATTTCAATCAAAATACAGCTGAACCATGGAATTGCTAATGCATGGTATGGATATGTGCTAAATTTGGCATTGGGTGATCCCAATCAAGAATCAAACTCCTGTTTTTGTGGTCCACAATTACGATAATATCTACTGCGACTACTTGTATAATTTTTCTATAATGTAAACATTTGGAAAATCAAGTTGTTCATGGTAAACAAAGCAGCAGCTTTTTTCAAAGACTGAAGAAATTAAGCTCACTTAGGTCGCTGCTTTAGGCTTCAACCAAAACACGCAAGAGTTACAGAAGAAAACGAGAAAGTATATACAGGGTGGCTGTTGAATTTAGTTACAATAAGAAACTGGAATAATTCTTTTTTTGTAATACATGAAATTTATTCAATCTTTTTTCATTTGAAAGCCCATTGGATTGTACTAAATATAGTTTAATTAGTCCTTAAGATAATTGAATGTTAAAGTCCGCCCTGCTCGTTGATGCGGGTACCGCATCTTAGCAAAAAACTGTTGAGTACTGCCCGCAATGTTGACCCTGGAATTTCAGCTTTTGTCGGTTGAATTGATTGTTTTAGTTCATCCACATTTGTCGGTTGCGATTTGTACACTTCGTGTTTACAATGACCCCACAAGAAAAAGTCCGGTAGAGTTAGGTCAGGTGTCCTGGGGGGCCAACGGAAGGTTGAGATTCTTGAAATGAGCCTGTTATGAAATTTTCTGCGTAATTCGGACAAAACCGGCAGAGCTATGTGTGCAGTTCCACCGTGTTTTTGAAACCACACAGAGTTGAAAGGAATTCTTTCCCGGCGTAGTTCCGGATAGACAAATTTTTCTAGCATGCTCAAGTACCGGTATTCATCAACGGTAACGCTGTGTCCGTTTTGTTCAAAGAAGTATGGCCCGCCAATACAGCGTGAAGAACTGGACACCACACTGCGACGCGAATAGGATGCAATTCCCTCTCATCCAGTATTTGTGGGTTGGAACCACTCCATATGCGACAATTTTGTTTGTTTACGTTGCCGTTACGTAAAAAGAGGGGTGCCGACTTTTATATATTGGTCTGTGGCCCGATATACATAAGTATATGGCAGTAGTGATCGGTAAGTGAATTCACATCGATAGCAGGCCAAGATGTATTTATACCAGGTGATAGCAGAAAGTGTTGTGGGCAACATCAAAGGAGATACATCCAACGTACATGCGAGAACTTATGTCGCATTTAGACCAAACTTTATTGCGCCCAGGTTAGCGATAACCTTGTTCCCTAATCTTTGCCGGTTAAATCACACAATTTTAGATTAAATTAACATTTCAAGAGGCAACTTTGTGCATAAACTACCTCAAAGCAACTCCGTGCCATAGAGTAATCTCATGCTTGAGAGAATATTTGTCTCATCTGACGTTTCCTTTCACACTGTTCTTGACGCGTTCGGTGTGATGTTTGACGAAAAGTGGCATACACCAGGTGGAATTACAAGAACTTCTTGCTTTAATTTTTCATGTCGTTTTGGTGAAAAACTGTGAAATTTAAATGTGTTTCACAATTTTTTTATTGATTGTTATTGTTAGCATACATTTGTGTTGTATTTAACACAAAAATTTTAACACACAAAACGAAATGCCTTTGTTGTTATTTTGTTCGTTGTTTTGAACCATTGCCTCTATCTGGTATTAGTAAAGTAATTCTTTTCAACATCAAACGTAAATATCACACCAGGCCAAATGTCATAAACAAGACGAGCGAAATATTGGGTCTACTATAAATATTAGTCTATGCTCCGTGCCGAGGCCAAATTTTTGAAGACGGCGGCACAACAGAAAAATTAATTTGGTTTCTTCGTTTTGTCAGTTTTGTAAAGATTTGGGATGTATTTGAAATTACTGAACCTTTAAAATTGGACCAGTAGGTCACATCGGGCCAGTTGGACAAATTGGCACACATTTTAAACCGATGAGAACCAATAACTTTGACGACGGCGTAAGCTTCAAAAAATTTTTGGTGGCGACGATGCGTCGGAAAAGTTTCGATCGGCTTCCGTCTGTCAAACAGTTGTTTTTTTGTGTATGTTTTTATTACGGTTGCATTTTTGGTAAAACGCAGAGTTGTACACCAGTTTAAAATGAGGTTAAAAATTAAACTTCAGTTTTTATAGATTAAAATTGTATGAGTAATCTGCTACGTTCGCGTGGTTTAACGGAGTTAACCTTCGAAATGTGCTGTCCTTGGTTGGTGTAAGTGCCGTATTATATTGTGTTACCATATCGCAATATTTCATGCAAGTACGTATTACTTGCACATTCTTTCTTGATATATCGGATATGATATCACAATATATAAGCTCTCGTGTATGCGTAGTATGTATTTGTTATTGTTTTGTATAGACTTTTACTCAAATTCAACTAAAACCTGTACTAATAATAAACGTGAAAAACAACCTACAAGAACAGAATTTAACAGTTGGCCTGTGCAAGGGCCTGAAAACCGGATGACTCAGCTTTTCCTATAACACAACCTGTATTAGCTCAATGATCATGGCATATATTTTCTTCAGACAGGATATTTGTTTAGATTCGTCTGATGTGAATTTTACTTGCACACACGAATTTTAAGGATTTAAATCTCAGCTGGTACGTATGTATATCTGGTAATGAGAGATCCGTCGGCTTAAGATCGGATTGTACTTTTACAATATGGATTAGGAACTGTTAATCTATACACAGCCAACCTACGCCATCGTAAAAGTGGCTTAACGATTGTAGGTTAATAACCACCACATCGTAATCTACTTTTTCATCCTGTCTTTGAGAAAGTTGTAAAAGAAGAAAAACTATTCAGTTGTCGACCACATTTAAACCGACTTCAATGTCCATTATTTTAAATGTCATTGACGTTGTAGATGTGATGTCTGTATACATATTCACGTGGGCTTGTCATGGTTTCTATAAAATCTGCAATGTCCATTCATTGGTTGTGTGTATTTTTAGTGCAAAATCCATCTACGGGGATTATAGAGGACGGAGGACAGCAAATTGTACGTATGTATGTACTTATATGTAGATTACAGTCAAGCCACGTATAACTCTAATCGTTCCTTGTACTAGTACTTATTAGCCGAATGGGAATACGGTATGTAAATCCGCAGGCAGAACTTGCAACACTCCATAATGTGAAACCTCCAGTCACCGCAACGACTCAAGCGAAAATGATATGAATTCGAATTGACAGAGTAGTCCAACATGCGTGTGTACAGTCGCCGACCATGTCTTGCTGAATGGCATGACATGTGCATTCATGCAGAACACAGCTGGGTTGCCAATTTAACGAACGAACTATTTTTATTATTATTACCGTAAACAAAGTATTATGCGTATATAAAGAATTTGCACGACCATTTCACTCTCAGATAAATCGTTAAGTGTTGTAAGCATCTTGTAAGCTACTGTCAAATTCACTGCATTTTTCGACATCGTCTCTTGCCCAAATTGAGAGCGTCTCGAATGATATTCGTTAAAATATTTGTTGTTTGTGTATATCGTCGGTTGACAGGAAAAACTCACTAAAGTGCGTTTAGAGCACAATGGAGATAATGGGGTTTTAATCAATTATTTTGTACCAAAATTCTATTTTAGTAGTTATCGACTTAAAATCGTAGATTATAATAAAACTATATTTCTTTTTTATAGTTGAGCTTGTATCTTCGTGTTAAATGCAAAAGTCTTCGTAAAAGTGCGAAATGAAGGACTTATTGAATTTTACCTGCCGGGATCACAAACATAGAGGCACATAATGAAAAACAAATTCTACTTTTAGTAAGATTAATCATTTATTTATTTAAAGAAAAAAAAAACACTTTCGTCGTCCTCTATATCGCTTTCATCATTAGATGGCTCTGGTAAGCGTTCCGGATGTTCAAAATTAATAGTGGGCAAACTTTTGAACCACGGGATAACTTCTTCTGGAATTAGACCAGCATTGATTGTGAAATAGGTAAAAGATTACAGTATGCTGATTTTAGTTCAACTATTGTCCTTCGGCGACCTCTTCCGGATACATTTATTTTTTTGTAGTCAGATGTATGATCGTATCTAAAAAAAAAAAAAAAAAAAGGTTTCCCATTACATCCCATGAAGAGACCGGGGAGAACTTCTCACAACCACTGAGCTGTGCGCTTTCCAGTTTTCACTCACTGATTGGGACATACAGTTTTACACCGATTCCGAACGGTATTTGGAGAAGCTATTTCATGGCTATATTCTCGATAGTGTCGCCGTCACTATGCGAGGTGACCGCCGCCGAAAGAAATTTGAAGGTGGTCAGAGCAGGGTTCGAACCCAGGATCTCATGTACAAGAGCAGCGCACACTAACCATTGCACCACCGACGGCCACTCGTATCTATAATATAAAATTTCTGGGAATTCTTTTTCGAATTTTAAACACTTTATTTTAAGCCATGACACTTTTTCACCACACTCGTCTTTGTTCCGGTTTTTGATAGTGGTAGCTGCTAGTTCCTGTAGGTTATAGAAATCCGCGAACTTTAAGAGATGAACTTGATATTCACCCTTGTTTTTATCTTTTTTTGGAAGATCTAGCAGATTGAAAAATCCGTATCCAGTCAGACATTGTGTAAGCGCTTTTATTTTTTTTTGCCGACTCTATTGCGGAATGCATGGAGTCACATTCCATGTGCGAATGACCTGACTCTAAAAATTTTAGCTCCAATCTGTTGAGATGGCTTAAATGTTTTACAGCATACATTAACACGGCTGCTACTGACCACCACAAGTGTCACAGAAGAGTGAAACATCTCATTGCTCGCTCGCTTACCATTCAATTCATTCCAAGTGTAACAATGAGCATTTTCTCCGCTTCATACGTAGATAGTCAAATTATATACGCATATCTTTCTGGAATAATAAAACAATGAGACACTCGAATACGGCAACTGGAGGACACTTTGCATATCGAGAGTACAAGTAGTGAACGCAGGATCATTTTTGCATCTCAGTTTATCATTTTCCTTGGCTTCATTACACTGGTTTTTTCTCATTAAATGCATTGAATGCTCTGCTTCCAGCTCGTTTTTATTTATGGCTTGATCATATTTAGCGCACCTTGCACAGAGGTCTGTTTTTGCTTTAAAAAACGAATAGTTATAATTATCGCAGAATATCCTTCTATAAGTTTTTTCGCTGACAATTTCAGTAATATTGCGTTCTTTGCAGAAATCATTACGGTAAAGATTATACATCTTCCAAATAGAATGATCACTATTTAGGTACAGTTTCTTTGAGGACTTTCGAACATAGTGGGATTCCATAACTGGGAAGCTTTCTATATGTGTTTTTACTAAAGCGACCACTAATTCGCTAGTTTTGTTACCAGGCGCCTTTCGGCCTCTTTTATCGTTATCAGTAAATGATCCAAAATGGGAACCGCTGATGGCTGTATTAATAGGCCCATTCGAAATACACTACGTCTTTTCAAAAAAATTTGAACATACTCTATGACGTGTTCCAGAACTATTTTCTAAGAAATATTTTTTAGAAACATGGCGTGCTTTATCACTGCTGGGATCTACTTTTCTTCGTTTCGGTGGCTCTGCTTGGACAAATTTTAATATAAACCTTTCTTTCTAGCAAAGTCACAAAATCCCCAATACAATTTACAAATTTTTTGTCTGTCCTCTTCTGTAATATTGCTTGTACACTTAAACTTACATTTGGAACAATCAGCAAGTTTTGGAGCTTTTGCAGGATGGCTTTTGTTTTTGGTAGTATAAGGCATACATTTTTCTCGACGAGATTTCTCTACATTGACTTTCCAGGTTTCTGGGTGATTTGTTCTGCGTCTTGTTAGAACTTTTTTTCGATTTCATCCGAATAATCGGAATTGTCAGAATCCTCTCGTACAGGCTGGAAAGTTGGGTCATCATTGGAATATCCACTAAAGTCTGCATCAACAATATTGCAATCATAGTTCATAAGTCGATATGTGTCGTTTTGCATCTGCCCAAAGTCAAAGAGAGCTTATGATTATGATTGAAATTTTGACAAGCAAAAACTATAAATATAGTTGTGAGTTGTAACTTACATTAACTTCAATTCCTTTGGCCTCTTCATTCACATCGATCTGAACACTATCAGCTGCATGTATGCCTTGTAAAACTCCAGTATGAATCTTAATGTATAAAGGATGCAAAATCAGTTTTGAATATAGAATTAAGCCCGACGTTAATATTACCGTTTCAAAATAGTAGGTATTAGATAATACAAAAAATATTACTTACATGGTTTTGGTTTACATCATTAAAACTTGTGACACCAGATTGTGGTACCTCAAATACACTAACAGATTTATCATCAAACAAATCTCTTTGAGCACCAAGTATGGATTTATGATTCTATAAGAAGGATTCCATAAATTGATATTCAGCCTTATTCTGCATTACAATTCCGTCTCCGCATTCCGTTACGTTACGATCGTAAAATGGTATTCCAACTAAAAACTGAATTGGAAGAAAAAGAGGAAGACAACAGTTTATTCACAAACAGCTGCTTTGTTGTGAAACGTATGAGATTGAAACAAAAAATATAAACATTTTAATAAAAAATTGAATTTAGTGCAAATAAAACAGTGATTCAGTGATAAAACAGATGACAATTAAATATTGTTGATACTTTAACAAATTTAATACATCAGTGAGTACCGAAATACAAAAAAAGGCAGAACATAAGTAAAAGGTATTTGTGGCCAAACTATACCAGTGTTTTGTTGTGCCGGACAAGAATATTATGCCGGAGAAGAATTTTGTTGTGCCGGAGATGTTGTTGGATGAGGAGAACAACGTGCTCCGGAATACAGAGGGAAGACTTGAAAAGCGAAAATTGAGAGACAATTGGAATCCGTTCGAGATGAGCGATCAACTCTAAGACATTTGTTTTAAAAGTGTTGATGTGTTAAATAATTTTTTACTTTTACAGATTCCAAAAAAACTTTCGCCTAAATAACGACGCGTTTAAATATGTGGTAGATACTTTTGCACAAGAAGCTCGGGCGAAAACGTTAACGTCTTTATCACCGCTTAACAGAGTAGTGGCTGCTTTATTCCATCTTTTGTTGGTGGCCCTAATGAATTTAGCTCCATTCTGACCTCTTCCCAAAATGCCAGGACTTCTTCTCTCGGACGTTTCGAGTACGCAGTGGCCATGTCTAATTTTCCTGACATTAAAGTCACCAACTTCGCGTATTGCTCCGGTTTTGTTGTTTTTGACCTGCAATAAATTATATAAAACTCACAAATCAGTACAAACAAATAAACATTTTATATAATTTATGAAACGTTTTATTTATTTTTTTTTATTGTATTTTATACTTACATTTTGCTCGATTCCTCTTTTTTTACACTTAAACTTGATTTTTTCACCAAACACAACAATTTTAAGACGCTCCGTCAAGTAATTACCAACTTAGAAAAACTGAGTTACGATTGTAACGCAGAATACACACGATCGTAAAAAACTCAGTCACGATAAGAAATTGAATCGAAACGGAATGGAGAATACCAAAGTTGCAATAACGGAGAAAATTACGATTGGATTGTAATGTAGAATAAGGCTGATTATTATCCTCAAGTTGAATCTAAACACAAAGAAAGTACTTACAAGATTATCGAGAGTTTCTTTATGCCTTTGTTTATTCTTTGCCAATTCGGCCAAGTATTTACCTCTTGTCTTACCAAAGTCACACAGACGACTGAATGAAAGAGCATAAGAATTTTGTGAGAGGCGGTCTTCCACAATTGTGGTATGAAATGGAAATCCCTGTTTTAAGAATACGTTCTACTGAAATAGGGACTTCCCCGTATTGAGTGTAGCAACGCGATGGTAAAAGTTGGTTTGAGGATAATTAGCTCAGTTACTATCATGTTGGAGGAACAGCAGTTATCTTATGTGTTTTTGTTTATTTCTCTTATGTATGAAAAATACAATTTCAAATAAAACAAAAATTCTGAGTGTTCGCAAGAAATATTCATTAAGTACGTTCATGATTTTTTCCTGCCGTAAAAATCTGAAAGACCGCAGTTAATGAAATTTGAAAATTTGAAACTGGTATTTTGGAAGCACTTAGGGACTTACTGAGTTTTTCCTGCGATACATATTTGAAAATTATAGTACTTAGCATTAAAAAGTAATTTTAGTTAAAATGTGTACTTAGTGAGTTTTTCCTGTCAACCGACGAATATATAAATGTTGCCGAAAATCTTACTGGAAGTGCTTTTAGTATGTGATGTGTAAAATGGTCAGTGAAGTGAATGTGAGTTATGTCATCGATTAATAGATAAGAGTCGCCATCCCGCTCTTTAGGTTGTTTCTATGACGACGAGGTAGTAGGTCATTTCATCGAGTTCGTGTTGCTATTGTACGTTATTCTTTGGTTGGGCATAAAACGCACACAAATATATGGTAATGCGAATTTCCGTTCGATGCAACCAACATATATTTGCTGCCATTACTATCAATTAAACAGTATTTAAACTTAGTTTGCTGCATGGTTTGCTTCTGGTTACCTTTTTAATTAAAACAAAAAACTTCTGATTTTTGACCCATTTTGTCCCGTTTTTTAATCACAACCAGTTGGTCAGTAGTCTGATTCACTAACTTTTAACACTTTAGCAGGTGTTAACTTTACCCACACATTCAGATGTTTACACTTGCCACTATGTGATTCATAGACTAGTACTTATAGTAGACCTAATAGTTCTCTCACCAAATTTATGACATTTGGCCTGGTGTGATATTTACGTTCGATGTTGAAAAGAATTGCTTTACTAACACCAGATATAGGCAATGGTTCAAAACAACGAACAAAATAACAACAACGGCATTTCGTTTTGTGTGTTAAAATTATTGTGTTAAAGACAACACAAATGTATGCTAACAATAACAGTCAATAAAACAGTGCAAACCACATTTAAATTTCACAGTTTTTCACCAAAACGACATGAAAAATGAAAGCAAGAAGTTATTGTAATTCCACCTGGTGTATGTCACTTTTCGTCAAACATCTCTCTATCACACCGACCGCATCGCGAAGAGTGTGGGAGGAAACGTCAGATGAGCCAAATATTTTCTGTACTAAGATTTACTATATGACGTAATTCACTAACTTATTTTTAACCATGGTAAATAGTTTTATATTTCTCTGTATTCAAATTGATATTAGGTGGCAACTCTGCCAAGCGAAATGACTTAATAGGAGAAAATATCAAAGAAGAATAAAGAAAAACTAAACAAAAACCCTGTGATTTGTAAAATTTAAATAGTTAAGGCTCATTTACACTACTGACAGATTGCCAGTATTTGTCTTCAAAATGTGTCAGTAACGTGTAAATGTCAGAATTTAGTGACACAAAATTTTCTGACACGTTCTTGTCAAAATTTTTGACAAAAATACTGACGTCGTGTAAACAGTCATCAAAATTTTCCGACAGAATTCTGACGACTGTCAGTATTTTGACATGTTGTCACAAATACGCCGCCGCCGCCGATACTTTTTCCAATAAGCCACGCCGCCGCGAATTCAGCCGCCGATAATACCTTACATGCAAATGATTCTCATATAAAAGGAAAAAAGGGTGGTTACGTCCGTTTGCATTTAAGGTGGCAATATTTTTCATACTCGTTCACGAAAATTAACCAAGTTTGTACCAAATTTCACAACTGTTAAATCGGCTCAGCGCTGAATACGCCGCCGTCGTGGAGGATCAACTTTGCCTCGGCTCCCTTCTCTGTTAATGAATCAGCTGATTGGTGTTTTGTTATTTGCCTTTACAAAATCATAAAGTACTTGCAAAAATGAGTTGGTAAGTATAGAGCTATTATAGCAGCCATGACGGGATCCATTACCTTTAATAATAACTTTTAACTTTATTTTTATTTTTATAAACACAATAACTTGCTATCATGTGTGGATAAAGCAAATGAAAAACAGCTGAGAACAATTGTCAGAATTTGGTCAATAAACACAAACAGAATATGTCAGTAGTGTAAACGGCTTTCAAAATATTCTGATGAAACTTCAAAAAATGCTGACAAGGTTTCCTGACAGAATATTTTGACATGTGTAAACACTAGTTCAAAATGTTGTGTCAGAAAATTTTGACGAGTGTCAAAATCTGTCAGTAGTCTAAATGAGCCTTTAGTTTTGTGCAAAGTAAAACATTATAAATTTTTAATATTTTATTAATTTAGTAAACTCTTGTAGATAATACAATAGAATGCCTAGTACTCCAATAAATTGTAGGCTGAATACTCCAAAGTCATTATATTCAACGAAAGTATACAACGATAAACACTTTTCTAAACGGATTAAGCCCACCACAAATGCTGAGTGTTAATAAACCACAATTTGTCTTGCTAAAAATAACAGCTGACTGAAATAGCTGAATTTAAACGCCAGCAGATATCATTTAAAGTTTTAGTGAATAGCAAAATGGTTAATTTTGTGGTTGTCAGTGTAAACGAAACAATTGTGGTTAAAAAAGCATAGTGAATCGCACTACAGGTTAATTAACACTAGTACTTTTGTAACCTGGAGTTTACACGAGACAGTTTTGAGGAAACAATTCGGCAAATGATTTGATGTAACGGGCAATTCGGAGAAGTTTCGTTTTAATTTGCTATAAAAAATTTGAAATAATCGAAAAAGACCGAACAATTTCGAAAAGCGTATTTTATTTGATGATTTTGGTAAATGGTATTGAACTCACATGAAACGACACTGACGGCGGCTGCGTAAAAGTGTTGTTGTCTTTATAATTCTCAAGACGCCTACGTTACGCAAGCATTTTTCTCTTCCCGGTAAACAATTTTTTCCGACGCGTCGGACGTCTGTAAAATCTTTGAAGTTATAACTGACAATTAGCCGAAACTTCTAAAATGCCTTCCGAAATTTAACCGATTATTTCTGGGCATTATCTGATTTTTCTTCAGCCGAATTCTGCACAATCTCTTAAATTTTACAAGATAATTATGCGACATAGTCTGCTCAAGCTTTGAAAGGTGTTTTATTTTCATTTTTGCTTGACCATGCAATCGGAGGGGATTTCTTCTACTTGTTTTCTTCTTCAAACTCTTTAGTGTTCTTTGTCTGGCAGTGATAAGAAGAATTTGTGCACACGAAATACAAAAACAAATACAGTTATTCAGTAGTGCATATTTCAAAGACAGACTGCACGAAAAAGTGAAGAGGTTTATTTTGTTTTTATATTGTTTTCAAAAAATAAATATTTTGTTGTATACGAGAGCAGATCAATAAGTCCCAAACTTCCAACGTCCAACGTTTCTCCAATTTTTGTATCCCGTCCAAAAAATAGGATTTTTCGAGGTCCATGAAATACGTCTTTGTTTGATAAATAACTTCATCGTTGGAGCTAAATCTCTTTCCACCGAGCCATTTCTTTAGGTTTGGAAATAGGAAATAGTCACTGGGGGATCAATCCGGAAAATGTGGCGGATGAGGTACCAATTCGTAGCCCAATTAAACTCCAAACAATCCTTTGAAGTTGTCACACGATTACGTTTATGGTCAATTGAGAGCAAACGCGGCACCCATCGTGCAGACAGCTTTCTTAAACCCAACTGATCATTTAAAATCGAAACCACACAGCCATATGAAATGTCTATGGCATCAACAATCACACGCACTTTTACTCTTCGATCGGCCAACACCATATCGTGGATTTTTTCGACATTTTCGGGTGTAATGACCCATTTGGCCGTCCAGAACGTTCAACGTCATTTGAACTTGTGCTACTACTTTTCAGCATTGAAATCGATGGTGCAGAGTCCCCGTAGTATGTATCAAGCTTTTCCTTGGTTTGATTGACGGTTTTTTTTCGCAAAAAATAATGTTTAATGAGCACTCGAAATTCACTTTTTTCCATTCCAAAATGCACGAGGTGTGTTTTGAAGAGCTGTTAAACGCAAAGTAATTGACGGAACTTGTCAAAATTTTACAGTAGTCTACTAACAGGTGGTACTTGATGGGAGCAGTGTTGCATTTCATATAACTATAAGGGAAGTTCGAAAAGTCACGGGCTTATTGATCCGCCCTCGTACATACATACGTAATCTTAAATAAAAGTAGTTTTAATTAAATATATGATGCTCAGAGTAGTTTCAGAGAATGCTGCACGGTTTCGGATATTTAGTTCGAAATGTATGGACAACGGTGTGAAAAATTTCCGATTATTTTAAGAAAAGCCTGATAAATTTCTGGCATTTAATATACCCAATTTCCTCAGATAAAATGTTTCGGTTTCTTGTTAACCACTCATACAAACTTCGATAAGATTTGTAACCGAAATCGGCAATTTTTGCCGGCTTCCTGACAAAAAAAAATGGTTTCCTATTACATCCCATGAAGGGATTAGGGAGAGGTCTCACTATCACTGAGCTGTGCACTTTCTAATTTTTACACTAATTCATTGTGACCTTCAGATTCCGAACGGTATTTTGAGCAGCTTTTAAAAACTAAGTAGTTGATAGTGTCGCCAACACAATGCGAGGTGACCGTCGTCGAAAGGAAAGTAAGGTGGTCTGAGCAGGGATCGAACCTACGTTGTCATGTACAGGAGCCGCGCACATTACCCATTGCACCACCAACGCTCGAATTCGGAAAATATGGTTCATTAGGTTATTTGACAACTACTACATATTCTCAATTGTCTTGTCTTGTGTAAACGCTGGGTAATGCAATTCAAGTTTTGCAATGAATCTGGAGTGTTTCCATCTATGGAGTTTTGGATATTTTCCCATAACACATTTGCTAATGTAATATTGCAAGCAGCGACAACCCTGCAGAAAAACAAAACAACGCAAAGATTTTATTGTATTGCATTAAATTCGATAAATAACAACAATTTACTAGAATACTCTACATATATGTATGTACATGCATATGTGTACATGAGTAGATATTTATGTGTATATGTTTATACGTATTCTTTCCGACTACATATTTCACACTTCACTGCATTCTGATGTTTTTACATGCATATGTACATATGTATGGATGTGGGTACGAATGTACGTCATGGCTACTACAATTGGTATTTTCATTGCTACAAATCAGGGATGAAATATGAAACTTCTTCAATTGTACCATCAAGCTTCCAAAACTGTACTTTTGTAATACCAATTGTACCAAATTTAAAAAATAACAAGCTGTAAGTTTGTTATAAACAGTTTTTTCAAACAAATATCGGAAAATTAACAAATAATTATTCAATCTTGTACATTTCTTTTTATAATAACGTATGTTCTTTTAAGAATAAACAAAAAACGAGGCTTACGTTCTGTAAAAAGTGAGATCAATAAAAATATGTATAAATTTTATTGTCACAAATCACTACCTATTTTAAAGTTATAGCAGCAAGAATTATATGTTTTTGAAAGATCTTTTGTTTCAAGCTTGACACAGTTGTCACATTGAGCCTTTTTCTTTGTGCTCGGGCGTCTTCGGACTGCATTTCTAAATTAACATTATTAATTGTTTTAAGTACGTATTGTAAATATAAAATTGATAGTTTATAAAGAGGGTTTTTGAATCCAGAATAACTGAAATTAAATTTTTCATGCTTGAAATATTCCTAAAAATCGAATAAATAAAAATTATACTAAATTAAAAAAGCGACTCCCACTTTTCATGTATTGTTCATTCATAAATCGATTTCGATTGATTTTCCTAATTCAAATCAGGATAAAGTTTTCTTCATCATGTAACTACGCGATGTAAAAATCGATGTTAACTGAAAATAAAATACATAAAGGAGTAAATGTTAAATTGTACCAATTATGTCATTGGTGTACCATCGTACTTTTATGGACGCAATTGTACCAAAAATGGTACAATTGTACCAACATTATCTTCCCTGCTACAAATTCAGTTTTGATCTCTGTATCTCTTTCACAATATCTGACAATTCTCCCTTCACACTATCTCGTTCGAATGCAATAATTGTACATACATACTTATGTATGTTGTTGATATACAGATTCCACTTGTTGGAATGCACCATTCAAAATCTCCCATCTCTCTTATTCCCTATTCTATTACAACCTCTATGATTACAACTCTCTCGCAAGTCACTGTTTTCCAGATGCATTCATATGTAGATATGTATGCATGTTAGTATACATGTGTATACACCGGCCGGTTTTTCGATTGCTCATAATTGAGTTGTTGTTGCTATTATAATGATAATGCGAACAATATAAACAGAAGCCTTCACATTCCCATACTTATGTATTTACGGGCTTTTGCTCAGACATTTGGTAACAAGCAAATGTGTACGTAAATATGTAAATGTTTAGTCATATGTATGTATGTAGAACATGGATGTGCATACTATGTCATGTATTTGAACTACAGTATGAAGTAACCCCGCGCACATTTTTTCGGGCATGTGTGACGTCTATAAAATTGCTAAATTATCTTACTTTGACAGACATTTATGTAGGCATATGTATGAAGTGACTCACAGTGAAATAACCCATCCTGGGAAAATATTTTACTGTCTGAGATTTATTTATTGAAAACGATTGTTAAATTCTAATAAGCCCCTTATATAGGATGTAATGGAAAAAATATTTTATTTTACCTCCATATTCTGCATTCCGAATCTTTGTGAAAGTAACAATTGTTCAGAAAAATTGTGTTCTTGACGTTATTTTTACAAGACTTTTTGTGAAAATTTTTCACAATCAAAAGTTGTTGTGAAAGTACAAGTAAATAACATTTTCTGTTCCAAAAATGCAAACTATGTAAAAAATAGCATTACAAAATGATCGCCGAATATGCTTTTTCTTAACTTTGATGTTCAAAACAAAAAGTTTCTCAAGCATTTATTCGCAAAAAGTCATTAACGAAAATTATCCAAAAATTTTGATTTGTCGATTCTGTTTTCATTTCACATTTATACCGTTTTATTGGACGTTCGAAAATCCAAAGATTTAAGAAATTCAACAATCACTTTATTTATTTTTAGAGGTACTTACATATACCGTAAATATATCAGTATAAACACGACGGCACTTACTCGGATCAAAGATGATTTTCCACTCAAAAATTAGGCCTAAGTCCAGAAAAAAATTAGCCAACACCCAACAACGACATGAAAAAATTCCCAGAGGAATAACTCTCAAACAATAACTCCCAATCGTTACGGTGCGTTTACACGGGAGCCAGTTATAAAGACAGTACAGTTTTAAGCAACCGCCAACAGTGTCGTTTAGTGTAAATTTCTAGGTCTGATTTTCTGTTTCTGCCCTTTTTTGCCATTGTGTTTTGTCGTACTTCTCCAAATTACTACAGGCAAATAGAAAAAGAGCCGCTATTCCCCTCTTCGTGTTATGTTGATGGCGACGAAGTAGTAGGCCATTTCATCGAGTTCGAGTTGCTTTTGTAATTTACTCTTTGGTTGGACATAATACGGACAGAAATAAAAGGGAATGGGTATTTTCGTTCGATGCAAACAACATCAAGCATAATTTAGCTGTCATTAGTATCAATCAAATACTATTTAAACTTAGTTTGCTGCATGGGCTATAATCGCTGTCTTCTTTGGTCTCTCATTCTGCAACATTTCCCTTGTACCTTTTCGATCAGTTGTGTCATAGAAACCCTCTGCAAATTACCCTGAAACTGATGTATCCAATGTACTCTGCAAAATTAGAAATCTATACATGTTTATATGTCTGCATTTTCAAATAATATTTCAATAAAACTTACCAAATTCTCTAAATAAGAATACATTTAATAATTTGTGCGGTCTTTTGCGATGTTTTGCTTTTGCTTCTTTCTCAAAATACCACGAAACATCACTGATCTGGCCCATGGCTGAACTAGTAGAGGTTGACGCTGTAAGATTTGTTGTAATTGTGGGCACCAACAACAGGCATTTTGTTTGTTTACTCAAATACATGATCTGACCGCATATGTCAAATCTCTTGCCGAAGTTACTGTCGTCGAATAATCATTTTCATCGCTTTGCTCTTCCTCTTGCTTCTCTAAATATCAGATATATTCAAAAACCTCTTCATTTGGTCTGTTTTCGTAATAGTTTCATTTGTCGGAAATACCATCCGGTTAATAAAAGGGGATGCGGTGATGGAACCTGCTCACAATTTTGCACCAGTATTGATAATGTTTTAAAATTTTTTGAATTTCGTTTTTATTTCTCTTGGATGTTCCAATGGACCATCAACTCAAAAGTTCTTGTTTTGGAGAATTCATCCTTTTGTTAAATTTTTACATATTTAAAAAAATTTCCATGTTTTGTAAAGAAGTCAATGTGGGTTTCTACATCGGAGGTCGTTCGTGTGGCCATGTCCAAAATTGAAATTGCGTCAGGTCCAATGTGAATGAAAAATGATAGTTTAATTTTATATCAGTTCCGTAGAATATACATACTTTTTTTTGCAACTGTAGTCTTTCAAAATTTCCAAACATCCGCTGTCACGCAAAAAATGGGAAAATCTGGCAATAGTGGCAGTGTTCGAAAAACCTTTATTATTTTGAAACATTTCTCAACAATGAAAAAGCGTTGTTCTTTCATTTAACGTTCCATATTTAATATCTGAACTGTTAAGCTGTCTGTTTGTGTTCAGCACTCTACCCAACACGTGAAACAAAATTCAAATCTTGCGTGAAATTTCGGTTCTAATAGTTTCTTAATTCACACCCAGTTTGACGCTGGTGCATACGCTTCAGTGGTATGTCCGTGTACGTTATAAATTTTATAAATACACAAGAATTAACAGTAGAATTAACACATCTATTTGAATAAACAATGTGTTTGGACCGAAATATCGTTCATTCCGAATGATTTGTAGGGTGACTACTAAAGTGTTCAAAATATTGTCGTATCCAAACAGCCGGGTTTAATTTGTTCGAAAAGTGGAATTTTGGAAAAACAAGTTCCGCCGTTTTTCCCCGATTACCACGTAATACGATTTTTTTAAAATTAAAACCGTTGTTATCAAAATGTAAGAATTGATAAATAAATACAAATTCAACAAATCTTTAAACATTTTAGATTTTTCGTAACTGGAATGTAAAAATTGAATTTGAATCTAATATAGACACTATTTATTTTTGAATTTTTTATCTTTTAATATTTTTTAGAAAATTACTTGTATGTATAATTTCTGTTACAAAATCAAGCAGCCAAAAGTTTTTAAAAGTTTCGTTTTCTATCATAGAATATAATATTTTTGGAAAATAGCATTTTGGCACAAAATTGATTTCAAAAAATTCGGTGGAACCTGCCCCACCGGTGGTTCGAAAATAATTATTTTCAGAAAACCGACGGTCGGTGGATCCGGCTTTAGAGTTTTGAATACTCTGGAGGTGACAACGCGTCATATATTGTAATTTTATTTAGAAAGAAGTTTGGCAATGTATATTGGGTCTATTTAAAGGTTCGTGATAAGTGTAACGTAAAAACTACTGGCAAAACTACTTTGCAAATTCAATGAAATGAGGTTTTCATCCAAAACTGTCCTACTTTAGAAATACATACAGATTAACCCAAAATTCTTCAGAAAGTTGGTGGAAATTCTTTCAAATCAATATAAATGGAGCACTAAACAATTATCTTTAAAGGTGGGCCAACTTCGACTTACTGATTTGAAATGTTTATAACTTTTTTTATTTTTACAGCTTTTTATTTTATTTTTTTTTTCAGGTAATAAACAATTTAATAAAATTTTATAATGTCATCATTCTCAATGCACGACCGTGTAAAAATTGTTCAGTTTTATTATTTTTTGAACAATCTGGTTGTGAGCGATGAAACACATTTTGATTTAAATGGATATAATAATAAACAGAACTGCCGAATTTGCGCGACCGAAACTCATAGAGCAGTGCATCAGCGACAACTACAATCCCTCAGATGCATGGTGTGAACTCATTGCCGATACAGTTATCTGTCAATATTTTTTCAAAAAAGATGCTGGGGAACCAGAAACCGCCTCCGCGGCTGTATATCAGACCATGTTGGAAAATTTTTTACGTTCGGTAGTTGTCAATAATCCTGGCATATGGTGCCTGCAGGATGGAGCTACTGCTCATACCGCGCGAGACACAATATTTTAAGCATTTAAATCAGTTTCCCCACCCTGTATTAAGCTATTTACATTTAAAAATAATTTGTTTATTTATCACCATTGCCAATTTTCATACAGTTAAAGCTAACTAAAGATTTTTCAAAATTTGAAACATATTTCAACATTTTAACTGTTAGTTTGCTCTAACTAGATATTGTGATAATGAGACTAACAGCCATATTCTGACAGGGAAACAAAAGTCACCACAGTTACTATTTGACAGCAATGTGACAATTGTCACAATCGGTATTCTGATAAATTTTTTTTTTGACAAAAGTATAAGAGGCGGTAACAGCACATGACAACTGTTTTGTTTGCCGGAAAGTTGATACAAAAACATTTTATAAATTCTATAATTAAACAATAAATGTGTATAAAATAAATAATATATTTTGTACCAAAATGACATGAGGGCATAATTAAATGGAGGCAGGACTTTTGTTTCTTTGTCCTATGCCAATGGAGCAGAAAGAAGAAAAGACTTGCTTTTGTGTTACATAGATTGAAAAAGCGCCAAATGTATTTAACAATTTTGAACGTAAATATCTCCGGTCTTTGAAGGGATATTGGTGAGTATTAAGGTCCAATTAGTCTTGACGGTAGACGTTCTGCGTAATATTGCGCGGTTAGTTATGATGGTTAGACGGTTTGTTATGATGGTTAGACGGTAGTAAGACAAAACAAAACAAAAAAACTTTCGAAGAGCATTTGTACAAAATATAATTTGCATGCATGAGTTTTGTGTTAAAAAGTGATTGTGTCAAATAAAAAAATTTAAAATTAAAAGAAAATTGTGGTTGCCGTGTAATTGTGTGTTGCCGCGCACAAAATGTCGAAGTAAAACCAATAACAATAACAGCTGATCGGTATTGACGGCTGATTTTGCAAGTCTACAGTCGTAAACTGTAACTTTTAGTTGTCTCTCTCTAACACATATAAAATGCAACCCCAACTCAAACAGCTGATCGCATACTGTCAAGTCTAATTAGACCTTAAACCTTACAAAGAAAGGTTAAGGGCTTGTCTATCTATAACAAAATTTCAATTAGCTCCCCGATGGGTAATAAAAATAAATATTGTTACGAATTTCCTTATTCGTCCTTTTTGTGTTGTTTTATTCCCAATAATAAAACAAGGTTCGTTTTAAATTACGATAATTACAACGGTTTAACTTCCTTTTATTTTACTTATACAGTACAACAGTTTACTTTATTTATGACACTTTAACAAGTCTTGTATTTTACTATCAATTCGCGTTGCTTACTTTACTGGGTTTAATCACAAACTGAACTCTCCACTCCAAAGACCTCCGCTATTTATACCAACTCACCATACTCAAATGAAGGTATATCTAGCGAATTCAAGAACCTTCTAGAATCTGGATGTTGTTGTTGTTGCTTATCTTTGTAGAACAATCTCGAAGGGCGGAGAGTTATCTTTACTGAGGTGAATTCATGCTACTGGTTTAGCGAGCTGGTACGTTGTTACAATGCATACTTTCAGGCGCAGCACTAACCGCCTGTTATTTACATACTGTTAGTAGAGTCATTAACAGCAAGCAAAAGCTTTTACTTATTCGTAACACTGCCCCCACTTAAGCCTGTTCGTCCCGAGCAGGCTACACCCCTCGGTTTTCCATACAGAGCTAGTCTTTCCAAATGCACGACTTTCATTTTAGCTCTTGGACTTTGGCTTTTCTGGATTCTATAAACCACGTCATTTATTCGTTTGACAACCTTGTAAGGGCCTTCCCAGTGAGTCTGAAGTTTTGGAGATAAACCCTTCTTGCGCTGTGGGTTGAACAGTAAAACTAGCTGACCTTCATGAAATCCTTCTGAATTTGCCGCTCGGTCGTATCTGGCTTTCATTTTGTTACTGACCATTTTTAATTTGTTGCGCACAAATTCATGAATTCAAAGGGTACACCTGAGTTGTATTGCTGCATGTGGCCATGACTTCTTCGCGTTGGTCCCTTAGCTGTCATGCATTGGGTGCAATTTGCTATCCAATCGGCTACCGCTTTTTGACAGCCAATCCAGTAGAACCGTTGCTTTAGCTTTTCAATGGTCTTGGTTATTCCTAGATGTCCTCCGCTCGGGCCATTATGGAATTCTGTCATTATCTCTTTTTCCTTGGAGGAAGGTACCACTATTAACTTTTTGACTATTTTACCATCCTCACTTTCCCATAACCGGTATAGGCAACAATCCAATAATTTTAGGCTGTTCCACTGGGCCCAGTATGCTTTCATCAGGGGGCTCTCTGAGGCGATGTAATTGCGTGTTGGTCTTTCACCCTTTTCTTTTGCAGAAATGATTTTTGCCAGTATAGGGTCGCTTCTTTGTGCTGTTGACCAGTCTTCGTTGGATTCTAGTCGAAGCAGACGTACGTCAATGATGTTTTCTTTCACCTCTGCTTTTGAGCAGTGTTTGCATTCCAGCTTGCATGGACGACGTGACAGGGCATCAGCATTACCGTGTTTTCCTCCTTTTCTATGCTCAATGCTGAAGTGATAGCTCTGCAGTCTTTCAATCCAACGAGCAAGTTGGCCTTCGGGGTTCTTAAATTGCAGTAGCCACCTTAGCGCCACATGATCGGTTCTTAACTGAAAAGGCTGGCCGTACAGATACTTGTGGTAGTGTTTGACACACTCTATGACTGCCAGTAGCTCTCGTCTCGTAACACAGTAATTTTTCTCTGGCTTTGGGAGTATTCGGCTGTAGTACCCAATAACTTTTTCCTGGCCGTTGATTTCCTGCGAGAGCACGCCACCTATTCCGTAACCAACACGAATTTCTCTCCAGCAACAGGATATGCAAGCAAAGGAGCCGTGCATAAATATTGCTTCAGTTGGTGGAATGACTCTTCTTGTTTTTCGCTCCAACAGTACGGCCGATTTTTCATTGTCAACTCGTGAAGACTTGCAGCCACTGTGGCGAAACCCGGCACAAACCGTCTGTAGTACGTGCAGAGTCCTAGAAAACTGGAGATTCTGCGGTCGTGGCCAATCCTTCACTGTCAAGATTTTGTCTTCATCGGTGGAAATGCCATTTGCTGTCACTCGATGTCCCAAGTATTTTACTTCCTTCTGGAACAGAGAACACTTTTTCGGGCTGTTTCAACCCAGCCGCGGTTATACGTTGAAGGACTTCTTTAAGATTCTTCAGGTGTTCATCGAATGTTTTCCCCATGACAATGATGTTGTCTAGGTACACCAAGCATGTTCGCCAATGAAGTCCTTTTAACACGCACTCCATTAATTGCTCGAAGGTGGCTGGAGCGTTACAGAGTCCAAATGGCATTACTTTGAACTGCCACAGACCATCCCCTACGTTGAATGCAGTTTTCTCCTTGTCTTTCTCGCTGATTTCTACTTGCCAATAACCACTTTGCAAGTCCAGCGTGGAGAACCATTTTGTTCCTGACAACGTATCCAATGTGTCATCAATTCTTGGTAGTGGATAACTGTCCTTTTTGGTGACGTCGTTGAGCTTTCTATAATCCACACAAAATCGAGTACTTCCATCTTTCTTCTTAACTAGTACCACCGGCGAGCTCCATGGACTTGAAGAGGGTTCGATTAGACCATCCCTCTGCATTTCAGCTACAAGTTTCTTCACCTCATCTCTTTTTGCAAGTGGAAGACTTCTGGGTGCCTGTTTTATTGGTCTCGCTTCCCCTGTGTTGATGTCATGCTTTACAATTGATGTCCTACCTTGGCATTCTTTTTTTAGGGCGAAGGCAGACGCATGCTTCCACAGTAATTGCTTTGCTTTGTTCCTATCAGATGGCTTCAGTTCTCGCACCCACTCACTGAGATGCGACTCCAGTACTTTCTGCTCCTTTTCTGATGGTTTGCTGCAGTCCCAATTAACTTCACAGTTGATGACCGCCTCGGCTGGTGTACATTCTGCAATTTCTGTGCGGTCGCTGATCACCTCCTCGTTGTTGGACAAATTTAGAACTCGTACAGGCAAATATCCTTCATTATTAGTCTTTACTAGAGTTTTGGCAGTGATGATGTTATAGTTTTTTATATTTGCCGGTTCAACTACCCACAAACCGCCGATCTCACAATCTCCCTCCATTCTTGCCCATACTATGGTTTCTGAGTTTGGTGGCAATTTTACAACTTTGTGAGTGATCAGCCTTTTAATCTGTGTTGTATTGTCGTATCCCATATTGAGTGGAATTTCCACATTAGCCCACGTCAAAATTTGCTGCCCCATATCTAACTTGAGGCCTCGGGCAATCATAAAATCTCCGCCAATTATCACTTCATCTACAATGTCGGCGACAATAAACACGTGCTCGATGCTCATGTTGGCAATGGCTAACTTCAATTTAACTTTACCATGTACAGTTGCTGGCTCACCCGTTGCTGTGCGGAGTCTTACACTATGTAACGATTCCATTGGTCCATTTATCAAATCTGATCTGATGATAGATTGTGACGCGCCTGTGTCCATAGTCAATATGCGCTTCCGACCACCGATAGCTCCGTAGACAGTGAGGTTGTTGTTTTTCTGTTGTATTATTGAGATGGAGATCGTGGGGCACTCGGTTGTGGGAGCTAGTCCATGCCCCTCTGGGCTAGCTCGTTTTAGTTTAACGGAGATTCATTTTGTGTAGTATAATTTGCCCGTTTATTTCCATGTTGGGGTGAGCTCGATCTTGATCGCTTTCGTGGTTCTCTGCAGTTTCGTGAAATATGACCAGGTCTGTCGCAATTGTAGCACTTTGGTCTGTACTTACTTCCGCCTGGTAACGCCTTGCTGAGGGTTTGGGTGATTTCTTTAAGATCGTTTATGGCACCCTTCAAATCTCCTGCCTCCGACTCCGTTCCAATTTGTCTAACTCTTTGTATTTGAGGCTTGGACACAAATTTCGCTGTCTCCTGTGCCAATGCGAACGAAACGGTTTCGGCGAATGTAGCTTTTTGTGTGGCACAAGTCACGTATTTTATGCCAGGATCACGGATGCCGTTGACGAATGCTTCAATCTTAAATTGGTCTAAGAATGGGTGGGACTCACCAGGATAAGTCATCAACACCAAACGTTCTACCTCGGTTGCGAAGTCCTGAAGTGTTTCATTATGCTTTTGCACTCGGCCTCTTAATTCCATGCGATATAAATCCTTCTTGTGATCGCCACCATAATTGCGTTGTAACGCAGCCAGTATATCCTCGTAGTTGTTTCTGGCACTAACGGGAATGGTCTGAAGGACTTCTGCTGCACTGCCTTTGAGTGCTAAAATTAGCTCTACTGCTTTGTCGTTGCTGTTCCACAAGTTCTTAATTGCGAACATTTCGAATTGGAATTTAAAAACGTCAAATGGTGTAGAGCCATCGAAACTGAGAGCTTCCAATCTACTAGAGGCTTCAGAAATAACTCGCACTGGCCCCTCTTGTAACTGAAGTTCATTAATTTTTCTTTGCAATTCACTTACATCAGTTTCGACTTTCTCAAACTTCTGTTCAACTTCTTCGAACTTCTGTTCGAAGTTTTCGAATTTCTCATTAACATGTATTTCCATGTTGTTCATAACTTCCGAAATTTGTTGAAGTTTGTCATTTGTGGCGTTAGATGTCTCTTGCATTATTCTTGAATTTTCGCTCAATTTCTTCTCGTTCATAATTCTAGAATTCTCACCAAATTTCTCATTCAATTTGTCGTTAATTATTCGAGAATTTTCGCTCAATTTCTCGTCCACAATTCTAGAATTCTCGTTCATAATTCTAGAATTCTCACCAAATTTCTTTTCAAGTTTTTCGTCCATAATTCTAGAATTTTCGTCCAATTTGGCCATCATGGCAGCAAACATTGTAGAAACATCTACATTACCAGTTGCTTCTTTTGCACAAACCTCCATTTCGTCTTTGCACTCGAACTGATGCGTGTCAATGTCGATGTTTCCGCGTTTAAATTCATCTATTAATCGCCTCTGCAGCTCTACCTTATTACCGGCTGTCGGTTGATCCAATTTACTCAACTCCTTTTTTAGTTGTTCAACTTTGAGTTCTTCGAACTTCATCGTTGTCCTTAATTCGTAATTTCACTTCTGACACCAATGTTACGAATTTCCTTATTCGTCCTTTTTGCGTTGTTTTATTCCCAATAATAAAACAAGGTTCGTTTTAAATTACGATAATTACAACGGTTTAACTTCCTTTTATGTATTTTACTTATACAGTACAACAGTTTACTTTATTTATGAAACTTTAACAAGTCTTGTATTTTACTATCAATTCGCGTTGGTTACTTTACGGGGTTTAATCACAAACTGAACTCTCCACTCCAAAGACCTCCGCTATTTATACCAACTCACCATACTCAAATGAAGGTATATCTAGCGAATTCAAGAACCTTCTAGAATCTGGATGTTGTTGTTGCTTATCTTTGTAGATCAATCTCGAAGGGCGGAGAGTTATCTTTACTGAGGTGAATTCATGCTACTGGTTTAGCGAGCTGGTACGTTGTTACAATGCACACTTTCAGGCGCAGCACTAACCGCCTGTTTTTTACATTCGGTTAGTAGAGTCATTAACAGCAAGCAAAAGCTTTTACTATTCGTAACAATATGGTTAGGCACTGATTTATAGAATTTCGAAAGGCCTTTGTGATGATACCCATTCCAACCAGATCGGATTATAAATACCTGAGAAATGAGCGATTATATACTCAAGCTTTAAAAGCCTATTTCTCAGGAGTTGGATCGGTCGCTGGGGGAAAGAACTTTTTGAACCCAGCGCAGAAGCTTTTGTCGGTGGTGAAATTTTGGTGCAAATCAGAGAGTTGGTGTTAAAGTACAATTCTTCTTCTATTTGCCGCTGATGCGCAGATGTATTCTTTACGCTTAGCATATCTGGACGTTCCTTGAGCAAAGAAATATACCATTCCAGCTGTGGCTTTGCGGTGCGCTCAAATTTCCTAAGTAATTATGTATTTTAATACAATAAAACATAAATATATGTAAGTATATTAAATAATTTCTTTTCCCTTTTGCCGCTTTCATTTTGTGCAGAACACCATATGTATTTGTTTATTCTCTCCTTTTGACAACCTGTTATTGTGGGGTGTATTATTTGTTACAAGGTGAATTTTTCGATGTCACCGTGTTGTCCGTAACCGTGTTTGTGGTTACAATTTGATTGTTACCACAGACACAGACAGGGATGTAATTCATAAAAATTTAAAATTTCAAACAAATTTTTACGATAATTTAGATATTAAATAAACTCAACTTTAAAATATTAATAATCAACTATCATATCTTCATATATTTTTGTAAAGCTTTTAATAATAATGTAATTTACACTGTGATTCACTGCATTTTATTTTCACACAGGAGATTGTGCGTCATTCTCTGAAGGGAATTTTCATATATTTCCCATTAGCCGACATTGACGTCGGCCCATTTTCTGAAGTGAGTTGTTTCCCCCCAATTGCTTCAATTAATTCTGACTAAAATCTGCACAGCCATCCGAATCGTTGCGATTTCTGAGTATGAAATCTTTCTGTACAACTTCTCACCGAATTACAAAGAAATTGTTCGCTGGGTATAGTGTAAATTTGTTCGTCTGCCTGTTTAGTGTATGAGCACTCAAAGACGTTCCCTTGCCTAGTGAGCCATTGAACTTGATTTCAGTCACTAATTTTAAATAATAGTGGTTGATAACTTGTTGTTTTTGGTTTCTTAGGTTTTAAACGAAGTATGTATGTGTGTAGGTGTATTGGGAAATAAATATACAGGTGGTTTTGTTGTTGGGAGTGTTAATTGGAGTCCCATACTAATTAGATGACTTGACAATACTTTTAATTCATGTCATATTAAGTTGTTGTAACTTTGTAGAAAACAAATACGCGACCCTATCACAATGCCCAGATCCATGTCTAAAACTTATTAAGCTCTCCTAGCTTAATGGAATTCTTATGGGATGCGGAAAGTTCGTTTCAGCTGCGTACTGGTCGTGGGTCATTTTACAAAATGTATGAAAATGTGAAAAAATCTTTGTAGTGATTAGGGGCATAATCTTAGTTAAATACCGTTATTATCAGTTAACCATCTGTGTTTACACGATCCCATCCATATGTATGTACACATGTAGAAGTATATGGTATGAAAAATGCCGCTGTATGGTTGATAGTATTAAAAAGAGAATCAACTTTGTTCAATCTGCATTTATTTACCTTTCGAACTTGCCCTAATTCTCCAAAAATTAACAAGTTTTTCCGTGTTACCCATTTCGGTAAACAATGAACGATACTCGACTGTAGGAGAAATAATAACATGACAAGAGTGATCAACAAATTATGGAGAAAGATACAAATAATATGACTGAATGGGAGAAAGAGATAGATGTTTGTAATATAGTATACAAATATTTGTTGATAGGCTTACACATCCATACATACACCCACCAGAATTGTCTCTAACTTGTTGATCGCATATGGGCATTTCCACAGAAAGGTCAACCTTTTGTCACATCACGTCCCTCTCGATAATTACTTATATTTTAGGACCAGTTTGTTTGATTGTGTTATTTTATTTTAATAAATATGTAGTTACTTACATTCTGTATTTAGGAAAAGAATAGAAAATAATCGAACCACATGGTCACAAAATATAACCAAATAACGAGGGTGACGTGATGTGACATAGGGTGGCACTTTCTCTGGAAATGTCCATATATAGTTGCAAAGGGTTCGCGGAATGTGGTCAGAGATGATCTAAATACTAGATACTAAAATACTACCGTTTAACATAGATATGTACGTCACACACACAAACGTACATAAAATAATCACATAAACCAGGGATGGTAAATGCGAAATATTGGTTGTCACCTACGGCTTTATAAGGTTTTTTCAACAGAGACGCTACAAAAGTAAATCGATAGGGACAGCAAACGACGCCATATTTTTTCCGCTCTTTTGACATTTCTCTTCAGTAAGGTTTGCCATTTCATCATGGAAAGATATACCAGCCAACAACGAGTCGACATTATTAAACTTTACTACCGAAATTTGGATTCAGTGGCCTCAACTTCAGTGGCCTCAATCATCTTTAGCGATGAGGCTCATTTCTGGCTGAATGACCCAGTCGATTGGCCGCCTCGGTCGTGCGATTTGACGCCGTTAGATTATTTCCTGTGGGGCTACGTCAAGCCTATGGTCTATGCCAACAAACCAGCGACGATTGATGAACTTCGTACGAATATTGAACGTGAAATTGCAACAGTATCGGCCGATTTATGCTTGAAAACCGTCGAAAATTGGGTTCAGCGTCTGTACTTCTGCAAGCGTGCCAGTGGTGGCCATGCAAAAGAAATCGAGTTCCATACATTATGGCATCGAACGTACTTTCACAGGAATAAAGAATTTCATTGGTATCTAGAACCGGTTTGGTTTTATTTAAAAAAACTTGTAGCGCTCTTAGTGAAAAACCTATACATATGTATAAAGTTATTTGAAGTTTGAGAGACGCTTTAGGTATCATACAAAAAACGTCGCAAATCTCTCACAACTTTTTATGAATAAGGCCCTAAATACGTGGTGGACTGTGCCCAGTTTAGACCTTTACGCCGCCGAGCCTCACCGCCGCCAGGCTAACCGATCCAGCCGCCAGTTTTCCCAGGTCCCGACGCCGCCGACGAAGACGAAACAATCGAAGAAAAGTTTTATTTACATGAAATCATTATAAGTACAGCTTAAGGTTTTTACTTCCAAATTGATAAAGTTTACAAGTTTTCGAGGTATAAATATCCAATTACAGATACATGTACAATGGTGGCCAAAACATATGCAACTAAGATTGGCTGCCTTTAACAAGGTCTATAAGTTTGTAAAATTTTACCACAAAAGGACAATGATATTTCAATAAATAATAAACGGCATTAAGATTTAAAAAAAAAAGTCTGAATGTACGGCTTTTGCTCACATTTCCATGTTATTCGACATTTTTATCGATAAATATTAAACTCTGCGTGGACAAAACATATGCAACTCTAGAATTTTGTTTTAAGTAACGTCGTCTTTATAATTATTTTGATCGCTGTTCTTCATATAACTAATTAGAAAGCCTGTGTAAAGAGATTTGTAGGAATATTCAGTATTATTAAGTTATTTTTTTCTATTGAAGCTAAAATAGAGGTCGTTTTAAAATGGCGCGCGATAAATTCGGATTTGAGCTCAGACGGAAAATTGTGAATGTTTATTCTTGTGGAATATCGCAGAAAGAAATTGCATCTCGCATTATTGCTACTTAAAAAAAAAACTTATGAAATTTGTATTATACGCCGAGGTGGTCGACCGCGCAAGACAAGTTATCGGACGGACAATTGGATCATAAGATACGTGAAATAAGACCCATTTCTCTCTTCCTCCTAAATAACTGCAAAATTATAATACCAGTTTCTGCTCGAACAATTCGTAGACGTCCTTTGCAGGACTCTCTACTCGAACGAAGTCCTGCAAAGAACCCGCGTATATCAAATTGTAACCAGAAAAAGCATTTGCAGTTTGCTTAAGACTATTTAAATTGGCTAGGAAGTAAATGGAGGTCTGTCTTGTTTAGTGACGAACTAAAATTTAATATTATTGGCAGTGATGGCATGTGTTACGTACGACAACTAGTATCAAAACGGATCGAAGCTCTTTACTGCAAAAAGACGGTCAAGCATGGAGGGGGAAGTGTAATGATGTGGGGCTGCTTTTCTGGTGCTGGTGTTGGTCCACTGCATAAAATTGATGGCATTATGAACCGATTTGTGTAGAAAGACATTTTAGAAATGCTTCCATATGCCGAGTCCGATATACCATTGTGGTGGGACTTCCAGCAAGACAACGACCCCGAAAGTGGTTCAATCGTGGTTTGGTGGAAATAGAGTTACGGTTATGGAATGGCCACCACAATCACTAGACTTAAATCCCATCGAGAAACTCTAGGAAATAAAAAACCATAAAATTGAGTGGGAAAATTGTACAAGTTCTGATATTTTGTTTCGACGACTGAAAGATGCGTGGAAATCAATCCCAACAAGCGTCATTGACATACTAATAATCGAATATGTCAGGCTGTAATGGACAACAACGGATTTGCTAGAAAATATTCAATTCATTTGCATTGAGCTGCGCTTGATTTTATTAGTTGCATATGTTTTGGCCACTGAAATATAAAAATGAATATGTATTTTTATGTTTTTCATACATTTTTCTAAATATAGAAGTTCCCTTTTCTTTACTTTTAAAGCAATAAAGTATAATATTTTAAACAAAAAATTGCTAATTTTATTTGCAGAAAATTTTTAGGTAATATTTCGTAAAATATGCATTTCGGTTGCATTTGTTTTGTCCACCACTGTATGTAGGTTCTTTGGCTTCCGTCGGATCCAGAATAGCAAATAAATTTACTCAAATAACCAAAATCAGAATTTTTTTGTTTTAAATTTCTTTTACTACAAAAATTCCTTATTACTCGTATTGAATACAAAATTGAAATTAAATGATTATGAATTCTGATTATGATTTACAATTATATGAACATTTTTTAAAGAGAATAGTACAAGCTGGGGCAAAAGTAATCACCCAATGTTCTTTTGCTGTACATTTTTTATAAATGAAAAACTTTTGCTTGTGATATTTGTTTATTGAATCCATTAGAATTTCGCCGCCAGAGTTGATGACGTTTTATGGCATTTTCCATCACTCTTACTAGAACTTTGGGCAACAAGTTCTCGCAGTCTTGGCGAAATTAAGGGTTTCAAGAGTCTGAAGGTTGTTGACGGTTGCTGATTAAGCCACCCCGAAAAGTTCCTTCGTAATACCGGTTGTGTTGGAACCACATGCTCTTCAGTCCCAATTCATCCAATTGAGGAAGAAAAAATTCTGTAATCCTGGCTCTGTAGCGCTCCGTCCACAGTCGTCGTTTGACCCGCCGCGTTCTCAAAAAAAAAAATGGCCCTAGGACTCCTCCAGCGTAAACAGCACATCACGCAGTAACTTTGAGCGGGTGCAATGGTTCTTCGTGGGTGATACACGGATTTTCGGTACCCCAGAAAGGGCTATTTTGTTTATTCACGTAACCTCTAAGATGGAAATGAGCCTCATAATAATATTTTTCGATGAAAAATCGTCCACCTCTTCGTTAAGATTCAAGATGGCTTGAGCGTAGGTTACACGCGTTTGGCGGTCAACAGCTAATAGCTGCTGCACTTTGTAAGGGAACATCACATCTACAAATCATTCACCAAAATTCCGCGTAGGGACCGCCGGCTAATGAACAATTGCGTGGCATGTCGTCTGGTCGGTGTTCTGGGCTCATCTCCGACATCTTGGGCAATAACAGCTATACTCTCCGCAGAACGGCTGCTCCGGGGCAGAGCAGCCTTGGGAAGATGTCGTGTTGTCTCTCTTCAAAGTCGAGCGGCCAAATGCCGCAGTGTTTGGCCACTTGGTGTCGGACGGCCAGAAAATCTGTGACGAAATTCACGCTGTGCCAGCACAACTGATGCATTTTTGTGGAAAATTATTCCGCGTTCTTGTGGAGTAAACCAATTCATGGCCTTTCGCTTGTATTCTGCGTTTGTTTACTTCACAAATGTCAAAACCGAATTGACATTGGTCGCCGTTTGCAAAAGTTACAGGATTTTGTATTTTCGTCTCGTAATAGAGTAATTTTTATTTACATCAATAGATTCCTTATTGATGTAAATTTTTTTACATTTTTTATTTATTTTATTTTTAGTTTTAAGACTTTGTAAATTCAAAAGAAAGCCATAATTCAATAAAAAGTTTGGATTTATATTTTGAATTGCGACAATGTTTCTAAATTTGTTTTTTCCGAGAAATATTTATGTTAAATATATATTCAATTCATACACAACATTTTTGTCAGTGTCACACATACACGCAAGCACACAAGCACTTTACTGTAGTGGTGCCCATGAGGCATTGGAAACCAACATTGGACGTGTTTTGGGTGCACGCTTGCTTAGATTACCGCTTATTTTATATGAAGCAAATAGCGAATACTTAGCGGCACCAAAATGTCCGCAAAGCTTATAAATGTTTGATTGATATGAGTGAGTTATCGTAAAAAAGCCACTTTCTTTGCAACTTAGCCAGCGATAATCGCTTACCTGTGACCAAAACACGACTTTATATGGGGCATTCAGCATATACTAAGTGGCCGTCGGTGGTGCAATGGCTAGTGTGTGCGACTCTTGTACTTGAGATCTCGGGTTCGAACCCTGTCCTGACCACCTTAAAAATTTCTTTCGGCGGCGGTCACCTCGCATAGTGACGGCGACACTATCGAGTATATATCCATAAAAAAGCTTCTCAAAATACCGTTCGGAATCGGTGTAAAACTATAGGTCCCAATCAGTGAGTGAAAACTGGAAAGCGCACAGCTCAGTGATTGTGAGAAGTTCTCCCCTGTACCTTCATTGGATGTAATGGGAAACCATTTATTTATTTTTATTCAGCATATACCACTGGAAATGCTCAAACGCGTCGTCAAAAATTTGAACTACAGACTGAAACTATGTTAGCAGCAGTTACGGCAGACTTTTCAATGAAATAATCTTTAAAAACTAGCCCAATTCCAAACAACTGCATTTAATTTTCTTATTTTTTTCGGCTCGATCTTAAGCTTTTCACTTCCAGTTGGTGACATTCCATTCCATTCCTCGTTTTGGGGCATCTAAGGCAGCCTTATACATATAATTTACAAAGAAGTGGTAGGTGTCGGGGGTTCTCCAGGATTTGTAGTAGTGAGAATATCTAGTCGAATTTTCCGGGCCTAAAGCCACACTGATAAGGTTCGATCAGGTCTGCAAAACAAATTAAGGTTTCCTTATACAACATCTTATGAAAAGATTGGGGAGAACCTCTCACAACCAGTGAGCTGTGCGATTTCTGGTTTTATACTCACTGATTGGAACCTATAGTTTGACACCGGTTCCGAACGTTACTTTGAGATGCATTTTCATTTCATTTTCGATAGTGTCGCCATCACTAAGCGAGGTGGCCGCCATCGAAAGAAATGTAAGGTGATCAGAGGGCGGCCACTAACCATTGCAACACCGACGGCCAACAAGTCTGCAAAAAAGGCTTTAGTCTTTCCGAAATTACATTGTATGCAATGTATAACAGGCTTATTCCACGATAGTTGGTATATACCCCTGGGTTACCGTTTTTGAAAATAGGGCACAGTATGCTAAGACTCCAATCGGCGGGCGTCCATTCGCCTAGCCAGGGTTTGGATATGAGCTGGTGGGTGTAGAATGCAAGCTCGTCTTCTATTTCCTGTATCGAAGTCTCCTGGGACAAATAAATCACAGAAGTGATCTCTCCATATCCCACACATCTGCGACTAGATTTATAGTCCTTATCTTTACACGAGGCGGTCCTGATCCATGTCCATTGGTTTGAGTTTGTACTTTCCAGTGGGATTTTTGTGACTCATCTTCCGTCAGTAAGTTTAACTTTGCTCACTCTCGCGCTTTCTCCACAACTTCTTTTTGTTCTATAATAAACGGAGTTCCTTTCTGCTCCGTCGCGACTCGCGTTTCAACTGACGGAAGCATTGCCATAAGTGCAGCGTTCTTTCATCAGTTGCAAGGCGACAATCCTTATCGTATCACGGTTTGTCTTTAGGCGATTTTTCATAACCAAGTATGGTATCTGTATAAGTTTTCATAGAGCGGGAAATGTACTTCCATTGCACTTCAGGATCATGAGGCGTGGATGCGTTCTGCACCAGTATTTGAGTTAACTTCTGCACATAGACCATGGTTGTCTTTGCTAATTGCAGCCCTCCGATGTCCAGCTTTCTATGTGTCTGGTTTCGTATAACTTTTGCACTGCTTAACCTTGTGGGAACCTTTGCTGCAACCAGGTAGTTATCCGAGTCGATATTAGCTCCTAGACTCACACTCACGACCATTATACCAATAGATTGTCTTCCATCAGTTACCAGTTGATCAGTCTGGGGTTTCGTTTGATGATCAGGAGATTGTCTTAGATTGTCTTCCATCGGTTACCAGTTGATCAGTCTGGGGTTTCGTTTGATGATCAGAAGATCTCCCACTAGCCTAGCAGTCTCATTCCGTTATGGAAAGTGACGGTGTGTAAACTGAATTTACCGATTGGTTGGTTCAAACTCATTTTCCCTGCTGACTTAAGCATACAAATCACGTACGACAATCTTAAAGTCATGTCGAGAGCAGCAGCGGCCATTCTTTTCTTGTAGGCGCTCATTTGACATGTCCTTGTATTTTTCTTCTGTTGGGCCATGTTCTCAAATTATCGATATGTTAAAGTATCTCGTTTCAAAGCGGATGGATAAGACTTGTCTTTGGCCAACTAGAAATCGGCAACTAAATTCATGATTTTTTCTCCATGACAGCTTTATCATATGTTACAGTTTTGCTTCTTTGTAGATTCATGTCCTGTCCATCGCATCTCCTGGATAGCAGTAATAATTATAATTTCCGAGGGCATCTGCCAGTTTGATAGTGGCACAAGATCTGTCCCGTTCTAACATTTCATATCCGTAAATCGTGGTCCTTATAACGTTTGGAGGGTCAGCAGAAAATAGGATGTTATATTTTTCACATTTTGTATTTTCATTGCAATTATTAGCGCTGGCGAAAGGCAAGCTCAGCCCACCGTGGTTTAGCATTTTACCTACTGCCAGGATGTATTCACAGCCTTCCACTCGGGGTTAGTCTCTGACAAGGGTGAAGTTCTCACTGACTTTGTCAGACCTAGATTTTCTTTTCCCCCACGCTCATTCGCCGTTTACCAGTAGTATTGGTTCTTTAGATACTACAACTAAAACCTATCTGATGATCTGAACTCCAATTTAATGCACATACTACTCAATGAAAAGTACAAACTGATTTGCCCATCCCTGTTACTAAAATTCATCAACGTTAGTACTGTTATCGAACCTGGGGCAGTGAGGTGAAATGGCGATCATGAGTTCATCAGTGTGAGATATAGAGATTATTTATGCCGCAGATGTGTTGGTGAGAGGTCGGGTGATGTTTTTGTTGTGTTGCGCAGCTGATTTTGTCAGTGATATTAGTGTTGGTGTGTTTTTGCTGCCAAAGAGTGTGTTCGTTATTATTCTTCCGTCTCTCTATTGTCTACTAATTCTACACAAAAGTTTCTCTCAACCGGCTTACGGCTCGCGCCGCATTTTATTGTTGGCAACGAGTCATCTGTTATTCGTTCCTTCTTTTTTAATTTCATGTTTTTCGTTTTGTGTGTTGTGATTACGAAGTCTTCGCCGTCTTCGTCTTCATCATCATCATCCACACATACACGTTGACTGCCATGGATGGCTTTTGCTTTGTTAATAATTAAGAGAGTATTTTTCTGCTTTCTTGAAGTTTGTCGTTTGTCGTTTGCCGTTTATGGCTGATGTAGTTGTTATTGTTGTTGTGTGTACTGTTGCCTACACGTTAAGTTGATTGCGATTTCTTGGCGTAGCCATATCGTCGTTTGTTTCGAATTCAGTTGTTCGTCACATGTTCGACTCGTAAGACTAAAAACGCCGCTATATACGCTTTTCTTGTGTCTATTTTCTATATTTGTTTGAGAAAAAGTATCACAAAGTAAAAAAAATACTTATAAGCAAACGCAAAAAAGTAAAAACAATTGCAAAAGCAAATAAAGTATAAATAAACAGCTGTCGTGTCGGTGTGTGTGATTTTTTCCGCTCATTTCCATCGATATATGAAATTTGTTATTCAATTTTCGCCTGTAATTCCTCGCAAATCTGCAAAAACAGTAACAACAACAATAGTGAAATCACACAACGAAAAAACGCAATAGAATCGAGAAAGAAAAGCAAAGAACAAAAATCTTAATCTTTCGAAGTTTATGAAGTTAACGGTTAAAAAAATTTGCAAATTAAAAAGTGACCATTACTGGTAATAGTTAATTTTTTTGGGCAACTACGATTTGCTTTTAGAATAAAAACGCGTTATAATCCGGTATTTTTTATAAAATTTTCTTTTCAGAGTTTAGGAAATGAGCAATAGTCAGTTTTTCTTGTTTTTCTTCGAGAGTAAAAAACAGTGATAAGAAAGAAAATACAACTTCGAATATTGTGAAATAATCAGATACAAATTTTGTGTTAAATTAATTAACTTGAAAAAATTGTTGAAAATTTGGTTATAAAAATATCGTGTTGATATAACGAGATCTAATAAAAAAAATTAAAACAGTTCAGTGTCTGTCTTCTTAACAAGTGCGAAAATAGTTACTACAATTTATCAAGGAATAAAAAGTTTGAATTTCAATTTATTTGAATAATCATATAAATTGTGTTTTCCATAAAAATCCACGAGATTTTCGTTTTCATCTCTCAAAAGCAAGGTAAATGTCTCCAAAATATACTACGTATGTATGTTTGTATGAATTATTATTATTTGATGTTGTTATAAAATGAATTTTCAACGAATTAAAGAAAAGAAAAAAATTTAACTTACGAGTTGTATTTTCCCCAAATGATTACTTTTCTTGGATTTGATTTGGTTTTTATTTGATTTTCCTTCACTTCCTATGCTTCCTACCCATTGGGGATGACCAAATAGTACTATATTTAGTACAATTTGAATTCACCTAGTGCACACTGGCCCCAAATCAAGCTTTTTTTGCATAAATTCGAATGATGTGGAAAGGACGGCGTAAGTTCAGGACCAGGGGCAGACAAACAATTTTTTTTAAAAGATCCAAAATTAAAGAATGGGAGAAAATTGAAAACTAGCCGTCGCCCACACCCAGGGACATTTGGGTATGGATTAGTGTGGGTACTTCAACGAAAGGAATTTGTGCCACGAATTCCGTGGTGTCATTCTTTTTTTTCGTGGGATGTCTGTAAGTCCATATAAGTCCACTTTTGTGCGTACAGTAACCATGAGATTGGTTATGGTAACCATCCAGACAAATAATTTTTTTTTTTAAAGTATCGAGTGATTTTTCCGATTTTGCCACACGTCGACTTAAGGTACAGAGGGAATTTTAACCCTTAGCACAATATAGGTCCCTGCGAGGGCTACTTTTCCATTTTCTCACATTATTTACCTTTTCTTTAATTTTGGTTTATTTAAAAAAAAATAAGTTTTTTGCCTGCCCCATGTCCTGAATTTTTGCCGAAAGGGCTTGTAATTTAGCCTGTTTGGGAATAAATCTAGTGTAGCACCAATTGCCATATTTTCGTCGCTTTTTTTAACTGATAGAGAATTCCGCGGCAGTCCAAATTTTTCGAAATATAGACCTCAAAAGCTTGAATGTATAATCGGGCATAAAAAAATGGTTTCCCGTTACATCCCATGAAGGGATTAGGGAGTGAGCTGTGCGCGTTCTAGTTTTACACTCACTGATTGAGACCTACAAAACACCGGTTCTGATCGGTATTTTGAGAAACTTTGTCATGGCTAAATACTCGCTAGTGTCGCCGTCACTAAACGAGGTGACCGTCGTCGAAAGAAATTTAAGGTGGTCGGAGTAGAAATCTAACCCACATCCTCATACACAAGAGCCGCGCACACTACCATTGCATCACCGACGGCCACATCGGGCTTAACTCAACCATTTATTACCCGAACGTGTAGGTCTTTCTAAACTCTATAAATCTGTATATAAACATGTTTATATTTATTAACCCATTGGGGGGCAAATTAAAGGAGCCTCACTTTTTTCATAAAAATTTACTATTTTCAAAAAAATCCCTAGTTAATTTATTCTCTTGGCATAATCCGATAATGGACAAGCCTACAAACTTTCTTTTAATGTATAAGACTCATCTGTAACCCTCCAAAGACCGGAGATATGAAAGTTCAACCCAAAAAAAAAAAAATACCCACAATTCAACCTTTAATTTCTTTTATACGTTTTTTAGCATCCGATAACTCGACAACTACTTCTAGGAGCCGATCTTGTAAACAGGGTCGAAATAGGTATAAAAGATTAAATGAAAAAATCGATAACTTGCCTGGTTATCGAGTTATGGAAGTTGAAAAATTTTAAAATACAGACTTCCTAAATTAAAAACAAATGAAATTGTTAATAATGAATTGTTAATGTTAATTGTTAAAATAAAATAAAATTAAATAAACTTGGAATAACCGGCTTAGTTATCGATTTATACAACAACAATAATATTTATTTTAGTTGGGATTTATTATTTAAAAAAAAAAATCGCGCGATTTCTTTGTGTAATGGCTTTTTTTTTAGTAAATATTGCGATCACATAACTACAACAATAATTTTTATTTTTGTTGGCGAAAAATTATTTTACAAAAATAGCGCGATTTTTTTTAAATAATTTTTTTTTGTAATAATTTTTTTTCAAAATAATTTTCTTTTTTTTTGTTGGCGAACAATTTTGATTTGTTGGCATGTTTATGAAATTTTTGCATGTAGCTTTTGAGAAATCCCCCTAAGCTTTCCAACGATACCTATATTGCCATATCCAATCCGAAAATGTTAAGGATATAGGGGTATATATGTATTCAAGGTTCGGGGACCCGTAATCCTAGAAATATAGTCGATCGATAAAAAATATATATATATATATTGTGTTCTGTGTGTGGAAAAAGTTTGGAGCCGATACGAGAGGTGAGGCTTTTCTACATATAAGCCCATGTTTCTACACAGATTTATAGAGTTAAGAAATACCTTTGTAATGATACACATTTTAGGCAGATCGGATTATAAATACCTGAGATATGACCGATTATATACTCAAGCTTAAAAGGCCTATATCTCAAGAAGTTGGACCGTCCGCACAAAAAAAGACACTTTTCCGATTCAGCGGTGTAAATCAGAGCATTGTTGCTACACTCGATTTATGCCCAATCTTGCATTCACAGATGAATGCCCAAGCGTGCACAAATATATATCTTAAAAAACTTGAAAAAAAAAATTAAATGGTTTCCCATCACATCGCATGAAGGATTTGTGGACAGCATCTCAAAACCAGTGGGCTGTGCGTTTTCCAGTTTTTATTTTTATACTCACTGATTGGGACCTACAGTTTTGAATTTTGAATACTATATTACAAATCACAATACAACAGCAACGATAATTTGTATGTATGTAGACCCTTAGAGCATTAGCTTTTAGGAAATGCTTAATTTTTTTTGGAAACGATTACATTTTTTTTAAATTTTGTGCCGGAAAAAACTTAAGTTGAGTACTGGGGCCAAGTGCTGAATTATTAACACATTTGGTGCCACCCAACCACATTTTTCAACAAAGTGTCAACACCTTTTTTTGTTACTATTTGAAGTGTCCGTTTTCGCGTCAGCGATTGAGTTATTGAGATTGAGTATTGAGATTTTTCAATAATACTAAGGCCCATTATTATAACTTGCCTTTAAAGTAAATGTTAGTAAAAGGTAACTTTAGCTGAAGTGAGCAATAAAGTGGCCATTAAATGTTTTACGTTATTACAACCTCCCAGTAAAATAAAATTAATATTTTTGATAATGTGGCAATACCAAAGAAAAAACCGATTACTTTTGACCAAATGAATTGGTTTATAATAAAAATAGTTACGTAGTGGCAACGTACTTTTATTTGTTTGTTTACAAGCAATCTAAAAATTTGTGAATTTTTGAAAAAATATTAAAATTACGACGCCAACCAACGAAACAACAAGAAACGAGCCAAAAACTACTTGGCAGAAGAAGAGGTTCTGTTGGTGGATCTTGTGGAGGCTCTTCCTTTAGGCTGCGAGTTTTCACAAAAAATATTCTCTGGCTCGTTTATATAAAACAAACGTGGAGTGCTTTCCATTTTCAGTTTTTATTTTCAAAGCTAAATTAATGTCAATTAATTTCTTCTCCTGCATTACATATCAGAAAATGTGGCAACTTTACGTTAAAACCTTACGTTAAAAGTTAAAGGCAACACTATCTTCCCTTTAGCTTACCGGTCACTTTTAGCCTAAAGTATGCTTATAATAACAAAAAACTAATAATCTGTCAGATAACATCCCAACTTTTGCTATTGGCAAGTTATAATAACGGCCTAAATGTATATAATAAGCGTGTTTTGGTTACACCGCTTGCTTATGTATATATTCGCTTGTTTTGTATGAAGCACTTAGCGAAGACTTAGCGAGAACTTAGCTACGAGAATCATTTTCGCTAAGTTTAAACAATTTTTTTTGACACCTTTTACCGTTTTCAACCCTTAAGCATGAAACACATAGACGCACGGTTGCCACAGTTGGTAATATCCAACCAAAATTGGTAACATTTAAACGGCTTGGTAACATGGTAACATTTTATTAATTTTGGTAACCTTTTGATATAAAATAATTAGTATAAGAAAAAGCATTTGATTTCATACTTCTATTAGAGAATTTGATGAAATGTGATCTAAAATGTTACTTACAAATAGAACAAAACATGAAGCGCAACACTTTTTGGGAGAATTGAATGATTATGGGCCTAACCAAAATACGCGCTTAACCAAATATATTCGTCTCTTTCGCACAAACGAACTCTTTGTGCTTTGATTGGCCTGAATATAAAAGTGTTAGAATACTTGTGCACTGAATAATTTTGCATTGCAATTGAAAGGCAATAAAATGCAAAGTGAAGATTATGATGATGAAAAAGCTTCTCAAAGTACCGTTCGGAACCGGTGTAAAACCGTAGGTTCCAATCAGTGAGTATAAAACTCGAAAGAGCGCTGCTCACTGGTTGTGTGAAGCTCTCCCCGATCCCTTCATGGTATGTAATGGGAAACCATTTTTTTTATTGATGTATATATGAAATACGATTTTCTGTAACGAATTATTTTGAATAAACATTTAATGTTCTAAATAAAAAAAATTTAAAAATTTGGTAATTTTTGGTAACTTTTTTGGAAAATTCTGGTAATTAAAAAATTATCCCTGTGGCAACCGTGCATAGACGACGACAGGCTACATGAACACACGACTACAAATGCCGCTGACTGCAAATGTAGACGTGTGGCAGCTACTGAATTATTTTCAAGACGGCAACTGCAAAGTAAACAGCTGATCTGTAATGTTGACGTTTGTGTTATTGTGTTATTTGTGTTAGAGAAAATAAAATGTCTGGAGAATGTTTAATAAATATTATTACAAACATAACAAAAATTGTGAAAACAGTTGATTATTCTGTCAGTGGTGCCACTTCAGGCATTGACAGCTCTAACCTGTTGATTGTCGCCCACACAAATAGAAATTAGTTTAATTCAACTACAGCTATATAAGTAGCATAGACAACAACCTGCAGTCGTGTCGCCTTGCCGTCGTTAAAATATTCACTCGCATATAAACGCATGTATTTTATTTTTGACAGGTTGTGGTCGGTAGCCTGTCGTCGGCTATGTGTTTCATGCTTTATTCATATTTTTGAATAAAATTACTTATCGCTAAATTGCCGTTTTCTTTGCAACTTAGCAAGCAACAATCGCTTGCTTGTAACCAAAACACGACTAATATGTCTATCTTTCTGTCGGACTATAGAAGTTAAAACTATTAACATGTTATGCAAATATTTAATGTGATTTCTTCTTTGCTAACGTGGATACGTACGGCTTTAGTCATAAATTTTTTTTAAAGGTTTAAGAAGGTAAAGGCCAAAAATTCATAACCGAAAAATTCCTCTATAACGAGTTCCTTAAGGTTGTCATTTTTGTTCAATGTTTAAACCTTCTTTAGGGCTATTTCATCCGCATTTATTCGCAGTCAAAATTAATTTGTTTATATTTCAAGAGTGCCATACACAAATCTTCATGCGATATCAACATGTGGAATTGTTCTGCGCGTATTTTGCAGCGTTTATAATGTCACATTATTCTGCTAAGCCACTAAATAGTTTAGTTCCAATTTTTAACCAAAATTCAAAATATTGATGCAAGCTTTATATTCGACTACCCACAAATTAACTCAAATTCAATATGAATTTTTCAAGCCTCTTCCAAATTTAAGGAGCTAGCAACTATTAATGGTTCTAGTTGAATATTTCTTTCCATTAATGTTTAAAATTTTCCATATTTAAATAAAAAATTTTTAATTCGGCCTTCAGTTACTGTTTATCTTGTCTTTATATCACAAGCACTGTGAGAATACATAAAACAGGGTTGTTAGTCAATTATCTGTTAACTAGTTAAAACACTCATTATGAATACGGTACTAATGAAACCCTCACTAAATCTTAAAGCTTTCAATAACTGAAGAATGTTTTATTTAATACCTTTTTTATGACTAAGGCCTTTAAAGTAAAAAGAGCGCTACGTCCAATGTATGGTCGTCATACCAGATCAACAATGGAGCGTCTAGTGAAAAAATTTGAATCCACAGGCACAGTACAAAATGTTCCCGTGCCAGTGAGACAAAGAAGTGCCGGTAGTGTCGGGAATATTGCTGCCGCTGAGGCTTCAGTTCAAGAAAGCCCAAATGTGTCTCTCACACGTCGTTCTCAAGCGTTGGGCATCTCTGTGACGTCGTTGTGGCGAATTTTGCGAAAAGATCTTGGCCTACATCCTTACAAGATCAAACTGACGCAACAACTGAAGCCGCTAGCGTCGTATATTCGTGAATTGGTCTGAACAACAACTTGAAAATTATTCGGATTTTCATCGGAAAATCATCTTCAGCGATGAGGCTCATTTCTGGCTGAACGGCTTCGTCAATAAGAAAATATGCGTTATTGGTCAGACAGCAATACACACGTAATCCATGAGTCATCATTTCATCCCGAAAAAATTACGGTTTGGTGCGGTTTCTGGGCCGGTGGCGTCATTGGGCCGTACTTCTTCCGTGATGATCAAGACCGGCACATTACTGTGAATGCGAATCGCTACCGTTCAATGATAACCGAATATTTTTGGCCCCAATTGGATAATATGGACTTGGAGGACATGTGGTTCCAACAGGACGTCGCCACACAGCGAATGCCACAATCAATTTATTGGAAACCAAGTTTGGTGAACGTGTTATGTCACGAAATGGCCCTGTCGATTGGCCGCCTCGCTCGTGCGATTTGACGCCGTTAGATTATTTCCTGTGGGGCTACGTCAAGTCTATGGTCTATGCCAACAAGCCAGCGACGATTGATGAACTTCGTACGAATATTGAACGTGAAATTGCAGCAGTATCGGCCGATTTATGCTTGAAAACAGTCGAAAATTGGGGTCAGCGTCTGGACTTCTGCAAGCGTGCCCGTGGTGGCCATGCAAAAGAAATCGAGTTCCATACATAATGGCATCGAACGTACTTTCACAGGTATAAAGAATTTCATTGGTATCTAAAACCGGGTTTGTTTTATTTAATAAAACTTTTGTAGAGCTCTTATTGAAAAACCCGTTATATAACAAATACACTCATCCTTATTTGCATTTTTTGTATCAAGTTGGGTGTTACGGTCTTGTTGTTGCTCTGCGTTTTTTTCCGTTTTGTGTTTCTTGTACCTCGTGGTTTGTCTTTTTTTGTGTTTGTGTTTTTCTTATTTACTGTCGGACGAAAATAAAACCAACGCAAAAATATAAAATAAATCTCAGCATGTAAACGGTTGTGTGAGCTTGTGTGAGAGTGCGCGCATTCGTTACAAACGAACGAAAGCTCTATGCTGACAGTGTTGCCACCCTCACCCTAATTTGTGCCCTTTTGCAGAAATTTCTTGAGATGATTTTTTTTCTAGCACAATAATTTGTAATCGGCACAATCCTTAATAATAATTTGTATTCCTTCGCACATAGTTCGCGATTCATTGAAGTATTGTTTTCCAAAATTAAATAAACAAAATTATTTTATCAGGTAATCTTTATTATCTTTGTTACATTTAATTTTTAAGCATTATTTCTTTCAAGTGATGGCCGCAATTGCGGCTAACAGGGCCTTTCAACATTTCGAGTGACATTTGGTGGTACAGTGACTAAAACAAGTTTTGGCACACGTAACATTTTTTAGAAATGTGTGTTAAATTACTTAGTAATAATTATTTTGTATTTTAATTTTTGATGCAGTTATCATCTTTAGTGCCTTCGAATCAAAATGCATCACAAAAAATATTTCGTCATTTGAGGAGGTTCTATTCAAAACTTATAACTTAACTTAAATAGTTTTTTAGGTATGCCCCTATGTATTTAACCCGAAATTTTGGAGTACATATTATTAAATACGTCAAGATTAGTTATTGCATGGATTCAAAAATTTATTTAAGAATAAAACCAAAATTTGAAATGGAATGATCAAGTTTTGACGCGGCTGATTGGAATAATCACCTCCTGTTATTTGCTCTAGAGGAATAATCATGTTTTGATTCAAACCACTGTGGATTAACCTTGATTTACTGCAACTAATTAGGTACAGACATATTTTTTAAATTAAAATAACCTGAGGTTCATCTTTAAATAATTAAAACTAAAAAAAAAAAATAATCGAAGTATGTTTTATTTATTTTTAAATTATGGATTAATCACATTTTTTTTTTTTTTTTTTTTTTTTTTTTTTTCTAAATCGAGCGAACCCATCGCCGCCACTCTTACCCGCCCCTACCGACCGAGAGGGCCACGTCCCCATAACGTGAGGACAGCGTACACATTATAGACCGGTCTATAACGGGAGAGCAAGGATTATAAGTTCACACGTTACAACCAACTACAGAAATTCTTCACCAGTTGGTATTACACTAACATAAATAAGTATAAAAGCACATCACGAGATATTAACATAAGATACTTCAATATATAATAATTACGAGCAAAACGAAAACCAAATCATAAATCAGACCAGATAGTAAGGATAAAGTAAATTAAATTTACATATGTATGTTAACGAATATACAGCACTAATGCAATCGGTTCAAATGACAAATTATGCTAGACTTTGTCGTTTCCCAACTACCTGTGAAATCAATAAACTGATATAGCTCATTAAAGTCACGACACATTCTCCTAACTGGATCAAAGGACGCATAATTCGAACGCTGAAACTCGATGTTTACGAGTTTATAGTACCTCGTGGGTCTCAATGGGACATTTATGAAAATCTTAGATAACAGAAATTCAGAACATATACATCCATCAATTATCTTCAAAACTGTAATAGAGTTTATCATGGTACGTCTACTACTAAGAGTCGGCAATCTGATCAATGCTAGTCTACTGCTATACGAAGGAAGATTATGGTTCGGGTTCCATTGAAGATTTCTCAGACAAAAAATGAGAAACTGTTTCTGGACCGATTCAATCATATTAACATACAAATTGTACTGGGGGTCCCAAACAACTGATCCATATTCGAGAATAGGGCGGACTAGTGAAGTAAAAAGATTTTTCGTAACGTAGGGATCTGAAAATTCCTTTGCCCAACGTTTAATAAAGTTCAGAACGCCATAAGCCTTGTTCACCATCGTAATTATGTGGGAGTTGAAATTCAATTTTCTGTCCAAGAGAACACCAAGATCAACAAATGAATCCACCGATTCAAGAACATTGCCACCTAAAATGTATTTTGCCGAAAATAATGATGACCTAGAGAACAGCATATGCTTACATTTCGTAAAATTAAGCTCCATCAAATTGGTCTCGCACCACGTCTGGAAAGTAGACAAATCCCTCTGAAGTAAAGCATATTGACAAGGATCCTTGTAAGAAAAATAGATCTTCACGTCATCAGCGTACATTAACAATTTAGAGTGCATTATGGAGGCGGGTAAGTCGTTAATGAATAACAAAAATAGAACCGGCCCAAGATGACTGCCCTGAGGCACCCCAGATGACACAAAAATAGATCTTGAGAATGATCGACCAAATGATACCATCTGTTCTCTGTTCATTAAATAAGAACTAATCCAATTCAGCATGTTACAATTAAAACCCATTGCCCCTAATTTATATAATAACAAATTGTGGTTAACTTTATCAAAAGCCTTACTAAAATCGGTAAAAATCACATCAGTTTGATCTCCATTAATAAAGCCGTCAATAATAGAAGAGGAAAACTGAAGCAAATTAGTCACGGTGGAACGACCCTTCCGAAAGCCATGTTGACATGGATCTAAAATAGAGGAAACCTGATGAGAAATTACCTCTGTGACTAACTTCTCAAAAAGTTTAGGAATGGCACTCAATTTTGCAATTCCCCTATAATTTGCAACATTTACTAAACTACCAGATTTGTGGAGAGGGATTATATAAGAGCTCTTCCACTTTGCAGGAAAATGGCCGAACTTCAACGAAGCGTTAAATAAGAGAGTCAACGGTAAGCTGAGAGAATTCGAGCAGTATTTCAACATAGAGTCCGGGATACCATCAGGACCAGCTTTATTCGAGGCTTTCAAGCTGATTAAGTTATCTAGCAACCACGAAGAATTTACGACAGGTGCATCAAACGGAATGGTAGAGCGGACAGTGTACGGGTATGATTTGGAAACATCATAGGCTCGGGTGGAATAAATAGATGCGAAAAAATCGGCGAAACAATTAGCAATAGACTCTTCATCTGAATATTCAATACCGTTCATTTTGATCCTACAAGGTGTGGAAGACGAATTACGCTTCAAGTTAACAAATCTAAAGAATGATTTGGGGTTCCGTTTAAAATTAGCCTTCAACCTATCCAAATATAATCTGTAACTCTCACGAGATTTAGAGTTGTATCTACTCCTAGCAACAATATACCTAGCATAGTCTGCTAGCAGTCCAGATTTTTTATACTTGTTCGAACATCTATTCCTTACATTCTTGAGACTATTTAGAGCCCTTGAGGACCATGGGGGACCAGTATTACCCCTTATTGGCCTCTTGGGTACAGACTTAGAAATATAGCCATTAATAATATTATAGAAATCATCCAGGGCGATTTCAAATTCAAAAGAATTATCACACTGACATATACTATGCCAGTCGGTATCAAAGATAAGATTATTCAAAAGTATAAAGTTCGCACGCGAAAAGCATAGGCCAACATAGGACGAAGAGTAATTGCAACCAACCTGCATGGTATCATATGTATAATTAATTCCCAGCGTTGGATGGTAACTATCCTCAGGAGAAATTAACGGATCAATTCGAGAAATATCAAAGTTGTTAGAATCATCCACTAAAACTAGATCAAGGACTCGATTCATAGAATTGGGAATGTCGTTCAATTGAATCAACCCAAGTTCGGAAATATGCGTAACAAAATCAGATGACCAATCATATGGTGTCAATGGAGTCAGAGAATTAGTATCGGGTAAAGACACCCATGTCACAGACGGCAAGTTAAAGTCACCCAATACTAAAATACGGTCCTTTCTACTGGCTAACGCAATAACTTTTGCAATAGCGTCAATATGCACTTGATATACCTCAAAGCATGATGATGGCGGAATATAGGAACACGTGACAAACAATTTCAAATCGCCTAAATTAATGGACACCACAAGAAACTCAAGATCGCCAATGTCATCAACTGTAACCAACTCAGAAGATAAAGAATTCTCAATTGAGATTAAAACACCACCTCCAATTTTACCAACACGATCTTTTCTATAAACTACGTACTTATCGCAGAACAACTCAGAATTAAAAACATTAGGTTTAAGCCATGTCTCAGAAAATGCAATGACATCAAACTCAAAACCAAAGCTATCAACAAATAATCTGGACAATTTAGTATTCAAACCGCGAACATTCTGATACGCCAAATTCAAACTCCCAATTAGTTTTTTGGAGCTGGCTTATCTCCAGACGGTAATCTAGCAAAATTATCACGCCTACCATTATCCCGATACTCAAATTCCCTTACGAATGTTCTGTGAGGCCAAAATTCCGAATCCACCAGTTTGACAAATAGATCATCCGGTGCAATAATTTTGAAAGACGACCTACGTTCCGAAAATTGTGACTTCAGCTTGAAGCACTGTATGGAATCGTTAGAATTATTCCCGACTAATTTAGACGATATGTAAAGTCGTATATCCTCTTCGGTCGTGTCGGGGGAAAGTCTAGACACAAAAACTGTCTTCCTTGCCGGTACGACAGTCAACGTTCTTGGTCCCGGTCCTGGCACTGGGGCGGGATTACCACCCGGAGGAGACGACTTATCGCTGTCCGTGGAAGCTATAGGAACTACAGAAATGACTTCAGCAAAAGTAGGAGGGGCAGAAGATTTCATTGGACTTGAAACTGTAACTGGAGAATTAACGTCCATTAAATTCGGCGAGGAAGGAATTACCAACAATGGAGGGGCCTTCTTAGCCGTCTTCTTCCTTTTCGGCGAGGAAGCTTTCGGTGAACCCGCTCTCTTTTCCAATCCCGGATATTTATTAAACATCCCAATAAACTTGGAAAATCGACCAGATAAAGCCGAAAGCTCCTTTTCCATCTCAGAAAACTCGGACTTCATGCTCCTGAAAAATTTGTAGAACTCCACATCCAATTTTCTACAATCCACGCAACACCAACGCAGACCCTTGTCATCACTAAGATTGTCCGCCACTCTTGCATAAAGGCCAACACATTTGACATGTATCAAGCCATCACACAACCAACACGAAATAAGAGTATCGGTATCCGATCTAACCTTACAGTCTTTGTTCATGCAAGTCATCATTATAATTAATTCAGAGTAAAAAATAAATAAAAATAAATAAATAAATAAGAAACAAATACTAAAAACAGAATTCCAAAATCGACAAAATTCCCAAAAACGTATGAACTTATTATCCCTTTGATATTAATTCCCAAAACCAGATGGCAACTCTGCACACAAATAACGAAACAAAGAGAATGAAAGAAAAACAAAAATCAAACAACTACAACGTTAGACGTTCTCAACAATGACAAACAAATATTATTGTTGTTGTTTGTGTTTTACACGATCAACAGAATTTCCAATTGCACACAATAATACAAAAACAGTATAAACAAGCACTGCACTGAACACACAATTATATCAAGCAATGTAATTTAACTTATCTTCGCACTATTAACACAACAAGCACTATTTAAACTTTTAAAATACGAAAATAAAGTAAATTCACGGAGCACAACTAAAAAAAAAAACGTTCCATAAATGTATATTTGAAATGGTTAATGTAATTTTGAAGTGGAATAATCGACTTTTAATGAAATCATGCCTTTTATTTATTTTTTTTTCTGGTGTAATTATAAAGATTTCGCACAATTTTATTTTCGCTTAGTTTTCAATTCAATGCTACCAAACAAAAAAAAATGCAGTTTTGTCAAAAGTGGAATAGTTAAGTATTGAAAAGAACCTACTCAAACCGTACACTGAACGGAAAAGCATCGTCACACGGACAACAACTTTTGTCATCGAAAGTGAGCTAACGTAACGTTTCATTTCCGCTATGAAAATGTGTTCATCAACTGCAAATTGTTCATTATTGTGGTGAAAGTATAGTTGTTGCTGCAATGAATTTACTTCTTTATTGCAACGAATTTGTTTCGTTGCTGCAATGAATTTGTTGGGTGCCGTCATATTCAGGTCCTGCAATTAAAAACGTATACGAAGAATTTATTGTTAAGATTTCTATTTAAGATATGTACATATCTATGTCTGTACTTACCCTATGCTCGTCCTTTAACATAGAACCACATCATTGTTTTGTTAAATCATGCAATTTTTGTTGTATTGACTGTTTTGATATTCAATTGTAGCGCCAAATCTCCCCGTAATTAAGCCAGTGATCGCTCTGTAAACATTTTCTTCAACTGTTCTTTTATTTATTTTAACCAAATTTGTTAAAATTGTTCTTTTTATGTTCGTCGTACTTGAAACACTTTGTTTCTTTGCTTTCATTTACTTCGACTGCCTGCACAAATGTATCTATTATGCTTTCGTTTTTTTTCTGAATCCAAACTCCAACACAACGAAACAGGCGCGACCGAATTATGAATAAATCACAATAACACGAACATTTTGTTGCGACTTGTGCCGTCACTCGCATACACATTCACAAAAGTTCAGTTACATATTTCGGGGTAGTTTTTCTCATAGATTAATACTTATAGTAGATCTACTAGTTCTCCCACCAATTTTTTGACATTTGGCGTGGTGTGATATTTACGTTTGATGTTGAAAACAATTGCTTTACTAATACCAGATAGAGGCAATGGTTCAAAACAAGGAACAAAATAACAACAACGGCATTTCGTTTTGTGTGTTAAAATTATTGTGTTAAATACAATACAAATGTATGCTAACGATAACAGTCAATAAAAAAGTTTAAAACAAATTTAAATTTCACAGTTTTTCACCAAAATGGCATGAAAAATTAAAGCAAGAAGTTATTGTAATTCCACCTGGTGTATATCACTTTTCGTCAAACATCTCTCTATCACACCGACCGCATCACGAAGAGTGTGAAAGGAAACGTCAGATGAGCCAAATATTCTCTCTAGTCTGAGATTACTCTATGGTTTTTCTGCTATCGATGCGTCACTTTCTTTGCTGCCGTGTTGCTCCTTGCATTCTGTTTATTTATCTATTTGATTTATAGATTCGCAAGTTACACAAACGATCACAGCAAACACATAAATTCACACAATTTAGTTGTCACAATAAAGTATTATTACTAAGTATAACTAATTAGTCTCTTTTAACAAATTTATTTAAATTATTCCGGCGGAGAAATATGTATGTCTACCACTTTCGGTTGTTGCAATAGAATTGATTTAAGATGTGTACGTGACCCACCACTCACGCTCACCATTTTCTCTTGCTGGCCTCTTTTTTACGCTAGCTCATTTTTTCGACTGCTTCTCTCTCTATACCGTCTTAAAAATTAGTTTCGTTACAATAACGAAATTGTTTCGTCAACTAAAAATTTTGACAAACCTCCAAAATAAATATATAATATGTAAATATCTTTATATATATAATACGACTGCACGTGTGTTTGTGACTGAACTCCTCCTAAACTTCTGGACCGATTTGAATAAATTTTTTGTATGCGTTTGGGTGGCGCCCTGAGTGGTTTAGATTTACTATTCGGTCCAATTGGACAAAGGGCCGTGGTACCTCCCATACAAACCACAAATTAAAAATCCATTATTTCAGCTCCTGCTAACGATATTTGAACAAAATTTGCAGGACAACGTCTGCCGGGTCAGCTAGAAAACTAAAAAGTAAGAGATAAATCCAACTATTGGCAATTTCAGTCTTCATGCTGACAGTTCCGACAATGGTATGAGACTGATTGACTTTGCCGCGGCAAAAAACATGGTCATCAGTGGCACAAGATTCCAGCATAAAGACATCCACAAGGCTACTTGGGTATCCCCTGATCAAAGAACTAGGAACCAAATTGATCACGTGGTAATTGATGGAAGGCACTCATCCAGTGTAATGGACGTACGAGTGATCAGAGGAGCTAACATCGATTCTGATCACTACCTGGTACCAGCAAAGGTTCGCACAAGATTAAGTAGAGCGAAAATCGTACGAAACCAGACGCAGAGGAAGCTGGACATCGGAAAGCTGCAATTACCAGAGGTAGCCACAGCCTACTCAAGGAAGCTCTCGCAACTTTTGGCACAGAACCCACCCCCTCCCGATGACGATCCTGATGCGCAGTGGAAACCCATTTCCGACTCTATAAAAACTGCCGCAACAACCGTACTTGGTTTCGAAAAACCGCTTCGCAATAAACCGTGGTACGATGAAGAGTGTCGCATAGCAAATGACGAAAAGAACGCTGCACGTATGGTAATGCTTCAGTCAATTGCAACGCGAGCTGCAACTGAGCGGTATAGGGAGAAGAGAAAGGAGGTAAACCGTCTCTTTAGGCGTAGGAAACGGCAGTGGAGAAAACGCGAGAGTGAGAAAATTGAGACATACAGAAGGAAGAACGAAGCCCGAAAATTCTACCAAAAAGTTAAAAACGGAACTAATGGACATGGTTCAGGGCCCCCCTTCTGTAAAGACAAAGACGGAAATCTCGTCGCAGATGTGCAGAGCATGTTGGGAATATGGAGAGAGCATTTCTCCGCGCTACTAGTACCTGAGATATCCGATGACGATGGGACAATCGATCACAATATGGACGACGACGTCGATTGCCCCCCTCCTAACCAAGACGAGGTCAGAACAGCTATTGCCCGGCTTAAGAACAACAAAGCCGCAGGAGCCGATGGATTACCGGCGGAGCTGTTTAAGGCTGCGGCGATGAGCTGATAAGGTGCATGCATCAGCTCATTAGCAAAATTTGGTTAGATGAATGCATGCCCGGCGATTGGAGTCTCAGTGTACTATGCCCCATATTTAAAAAAGGTGACCCGAGTATTTGTGCCAACTACCGTGGAATAAGCCTTTTATCCATAGCATATAAGGTTCTATCAAGTATAATGTGCGAAAGACTAAAACCAAATATCGCTGACCTGATTGGACCATACCAGTGTTGCTTTAGGCCTGGAAGAGAAGGAGAAGACACACGAAAAACAAATCGACACCTATCATCTATTTATCGATTATAAAGCAGCCTTCGATAGTCCGATACGGGAGAAACTCTATGAAGCAATGTCTGAGCTTGGTATTCCTGCAAAACTCATACGCCTTTGCAGGATGACCTTGACGAACACCAAATCCGCAGTGAAAGTTGGTAAGGATCTTACCGAACCTTTCGAAACTAAGCGAGGCCTCAGGCAAGGCGACACCCTATCGTGCGATCTCTTTAACATCTTAATGGAGATCATTATGAGAAAAGCTGCAGTCAATATGAATAAAACCATCAGCAGCAAAAGTCACATGCTGCTCGCGTATGCTGATGATATAGATATCATTGGGCGCACAATTAGAGAAGTTACTGCGTTTTTTTCGAGAATTGAGAAGCAGTCAGCAAAAGTGGGTCTGACGGTGAATGAGGACAAGACAAAATTAATGGTTTCAACGAACAGGGCCTCCACGCGATTAGACCAAAGCGTGAACGTTGATAACCGTTATAACTTCGAGGTAGTGGACGAATTTATATACCTCGGATCTGCCGTGAACAAAAACAACAACATCAGCCTTGAGATCAAACGGAGAATTGTGCTTGCGAATAGATGTTATTTTGGGCTAAGCAAGCACTTTAGAGATAAAGCCTTCTCTCGAGTAACAAAAGTCCAGCTGTACCAGACTCTCATTCAACCTGTCTTGCTTTATGGCGCAGAATCCTGGGTCCTATCGCAAGCAGACGAAACATCTGTAGGAGTCTTCGAGAGAAAAATACTCCGAAAAATTTATGGCCCTATAGTGCACAACGGCGAGTATCGGCGACGCATGAATCATGAGCTGTATGAGCTTTATCCTGACATTGACATAGTTAAGCGGATCAAGATAACGCGATTGCGCTGGCTAGGCCATGTCAGTAGAATGGATGAAGATGAACCAGCGCGAAGGCTTTTCGAAACCGAACACGAAGGAAGACGAAAAATAGGAAGACCAAGACTCCGCTGGAGGGATCAGGTTGACGAATCCCTGTGTACACTTGGTATTGCCAACTGGAGAGATAAAGCAAAAGATCGAACTGGTTGGCGAAATATGTTATCTTCGTTTTGTAAGGTCCCTGACCCCCCGGGGTTGTCCGAGACCGGATAATTAAGTAAGTAAGAGATAAATCAAATATCAGTAGTTTAAAACTCATGCCATTATTTTTTTTTAATTTTCAACTCATTTTTTAACAAAATTCAAATTAAATAAAATTGTTGCAGGAACAACAAGTAAGTTGTTGCAGCAACGAAATGAAAAATTGCTAAAGAAGTCACGTATGAAATTTTTCGTTGCAGCGACTACCAAATTGTCGGATATACGATACTTTTCACTATAACAACGTAAAAACATTAATGAAAATGTTTCATCCATGCGACGAAGCGTTTTTCTTTCAGTGTAAGAAAACGAAAACAAATGCAAGAAAGCTCACCAAAAAAGTTTAGGTACATGGTGTACTTGTTTCTTGTTTTTACTAATATAATGGTAATCTTTCAATTCTCTTTGCTCTATTTCGTGACCCTATGTGCCTATAACCATTACACAATTATTCATTTATCCGTGGTTTGAAGATAGTGTTGTTCGGGAATTCGTGATAGATTGAGCAAAATGGGCATTGGCACAGAAATTCCCATAGAGGCCCGTAAAATTATAATAAACCTCTACGTGGAAATACCAAAAAACTAGAGCGTACAGCTGATCTGCAGATCAATTCTGTAATTCTTGTAGCTAATTCCCTATCTCGATCACTAAAATGCAAAAAAAAAATTTTTAAGTCGAATTTCTTAGCTATGTCCCTAAATCCGTATTCTGACTCTGTAATCGCTTAACTAAAAGTTACTATTTTCGCTGTAGCTAATTTGCTAAAAGTAGTCTAGACTTCTTCCCCTGCTTTGATAAAATGCACTTAGAAAGAGACAAACATATTACGCAAACATTTGACACTTTATATTAGTGTTGCCAAACCTTTTCCTCAAAAAACATTAAAAATTTTCCGTCACAAAATCTTACAAATAACTTGTAAAACGTGAACTTTTAAAAGTAAGTTTGAAAGTTCTTGTCAAAATTTATTTATATTTTCCAACAAACGCGTAGTATTTTGCCGAAAAACCACCAATTGCAAAACATGGCAGCTCTATAAAGGCTGTTATTTTCGAAGAAAAAGGTAAACAAACATACTGTTTGTGAGTTTTGTGTTGTGACAAAGATTTACATATATAAAAAAGAAATATGAGCGGATTTAACGGAAGACGTCTATAACGGTGCGTTTACACCGGACAGTTTCAGACAAGATAGTTGAGAATATGTATTAGTTGTCACAAAGAGAAAAATTGTTTGTGTGACGTACGCGTCCAGCCACTTATAAAGACAGTACACTTTTAAGAAACCGCCGGCAGTGTCGTTTCGTTAAATTTTGTGCTCTGATTTTTTGTTTCTTCGCTCTTTTGCCATTGTGTTTTGTCGTACTTCTCCAAATTACAATGGAACTGATGTACTCTGCAAAATTAGACATGTATTCATGGTTATATGTTTGTATTGTCAAACAATATTTCAATTAAAATTAGCAAAATTTTCAAATATAAATATATTTCCCTATTTGTAAAATCATTTGCGATGTTTTTCTTTTTTCTCAAATTAATACGAAACGTCAACGATATGGCCGATGGCTGAACTAGTAGAGGTTGACGCCGTACTATTTGTTGTAATTGTGTGAACCAACTACAGGCATTTCGTTTTTGTTTCATGTCTCTAACCGTCAAATTCAACACAGATCCATATTAACAAACACAGTAAACAAAAAAGTACAACAACAAAATACCCAGAATTTTCAGATGGAGTCATAAGAAAGCAAAATCAGTTGTTCTATTGCGCCAACCTTTACTAGTTCAGCCATGATCTGGCCGCTTATGTCAAATCTCTAGCCGAAGTTACTGTCATTGAGAAATCAGAGACAGTGGCAAGGCAAGTGAGAGAAGTGTAAGTGTGGTAGCAAAAATGTGTGAATGTATTTCTACTCCTCCGTGTAAACGCCAGGTAATATCAAAATTAATTAAACTGAATATAAATCTAAAAGCATTTTTGTTCAACTTACCTTTTAGCGGCTTCAATTAAGCTTTAATTTAAGGAACAATTGACAGCTGTTTATTCGTTAGAGAATACAAAATAAGCGAATTTTAGCGATGACAACAACAAATTACTGAATTGCATTCGTAGCTAAAAATCGCTAAATTGATTTTAGATGCTTTTAGCGATGGAGATTAAGCGTCAGCAAGTTACATAATAGACCTGCTGGGTCGCCAAACAAATTAACACCACGCCAAGAGCGTATTATAGTGGCCGCACAGGTTCAAAATCCAAGGATTTCGACTGTAAAATTGTGCCAAGAGATGCAGCAACGATTATGTGAAAACTTTGATCCCCAAATGGTTCGGAATACTCTAAACACAGCTGGCTATCATGGGCGAGTATCTCGGGAAACCCATTAATTTCGGCAGTCAATAAGAAAAACATGTTGGAGTTCACCAAACTCCACATTAATAATCCGGAATGATTTTGAAACAGCGTTACATTCAGTGTTGAATCAAAGTATAACATTTTTGGTTCACATGGTGCTCAAAAAATTTGGCGAAAAACGAAACAAAGAGCTGCAACAAAATAATATAATTAAAACAGTTAAACACGGCGGCTGTAATGCCATGGTTTGGGGTTGTAAAGTGGCATCTGGATTGGGGAATCTCATCTTTATTAATAAGAAAATGGGCAAGCACTTGTACCTAAATGTTTTAAAATAAAAATTGGCTCCAAGTAGTGATAACGTGAGCTTAAATGGGCCATCATTTATGTTCCAACAAGATAACGACCCGAAACATTTGTCGAACCTTGTTCAGGGGTGGCTAATTTACCATTACAAACAATTAAAGACACCTCCTCAATCACGGGATATGAACCCAATTGAACATATTTGTTACATGCTCGAGAAAAAATACGGAGCCATCACAAAACCTCAAAAAACTCGCTCAAGGAGGCCATATGCACTGAATGGTCAACTATATTTATACGCCGGAAGAGTAATCGAACTTAGTAGGAAGTATGCGTAGATGCCGTTATTTAGTCCAATGGAGGTCTATCCAAACAGGAGTGGATTTGTATTAAGAAAAAACAAATTTTTGGAAGTGTGCCTTCTATCTAAAATGAATGAGCCTCATTTCTGGCTGAATGGCTTCGTCAATAAGCAAAAATATGCGTTATTGGTCAGACAGCAATACACACGTAATCCATGAGTCATCATTGCATCCCGAAAAAATTACGGTTTGGTGGGGTTTACGGGCCGGCGGCGTCATTGGGCCGTACTTCTTCCGTGATGATCAAGCCCGGCACATTACTGTGAATGCGAATCGCTACCGTTCAATGATAACCGAATATTTTTGACCCCAATTGGATAATATGGACTTGGAGGACATGTGGTTCCAACAGGACGGCGCCACAAGCCACACAGCGAATGCCACAATCAATTTATTGGAAACCAAGTTTGGTGAACGTGTTATCTCACGAAATGGCCCAGTCGATTGGCCGCCTCGGTCTTGCGATTTGACGCCGTTAGATTATTTCCTGTGGGGCTACGTCAAGTCTATGGTCTATGCCAACAAGCCAGCGACGATTGATGAACTTCGTACGAATATCGAACGTGAAATTGCAGCAGTATCGGCCGATTTATGCTTGAAAACCGTCGAAAATTGGGTTCGGCGTCTGGACTTCTGGCAGCGTGCCCGTGGTGGCCATGCAAAACAAATCGAGTTCCATACATGAAGATTGTGTTATCTTTCACAGGAATAAAGAATTTTCATTTTGTAGCGCTCTTATTGAAAAACCCGTTAGTTATAATGAGAACAAAACGGTCACTGATTTAGAACGCTAAAGCGCTGATGAGAAAAGTCACAAATTTCGAAACGATCGTCCGCCAAAGTGAGTTCAAAACCTGGTGCCGACTGTTTAAATTTTTCTAATTGCAGAAATAAACCCCTGATCAGTATCGCTCATAAGAAATGGAAAAAATATTCTTCTAAGAAATAATTTCAGATCGAATCATATACAATAAAAATTTAATGTTAAATTTCACAGTTCTATTATATCAAAACGTTAAGTCAAAAAGTCAAAAGCCAAATGTATGCGATAAATTACTTGTAACTACATACTTCACTAGCACCAGTCTTTAGTCCGCATTAGAGATAGTCGCGAGTTAGGTGATTCACTCGTCATTCACGCGTAGAATCAACATTTGCTCACGTGAACGTTCGTGAACGTTCTTTCGCGGGATTGCGTGAACCAAACCTTACCCACGTGACCATCTCTAGTTTGTGGATTATATTTATTGTCAGTATACAGACATTATTATTTTTCGAATTTAATCGAATTTATAAACACGTCGATATTATCGAATTCAATTTGAATGCCAAGAAATGAAACAGCAAAAATTCAAACGCATAGACACAGCTGTTTTAGATAGTTAATCAACATTTGAAGATTGTGTTATCAGACACTACAAACTAAGTAGTCTAATACTTTTTTAAGTCATGCATAAATTTATAAAATATCTTTGATAATTATTTATTTTAAAACAAAATCGATACGAATTTTAGCATTATGCCATTAAAGTATTTTTTACTATAAATTTTGTATAGATTTTGTTTAATTTTTATGACTTTCCCCTGCTTCTCTGAATGCATAAATTATTTGTGGATGTTGAGGAACGTGTTGAACTCGATTCTGTCGTATGTGGTTAATGAGTGTGGTGAAATATAGTTTCGTTAGGGTGCACAATGGTCCAGCATACCACTTTTCTTGGCCGAAACTCAATTTTTTTCACAATCTTTAAATATGTTCTTGTTATTGGAAACTGTTAACAAACACTCAAAAACAATGAAATTCAAAATGCGTAACTGACATTAGCCCGGTCGTTGATAAGCTATACTAACCCGAAATGCAACGGTGGGTTAAAGATTACATTTAGTATAAGCACTGAAATTCTGCCAGAATGCACAAGGAAATGAAGAACAAGGAGGAAAAAGAAGGAAAAGGTTGGTCTATCCGACAATAAGGTCATGGCGACAGTTCTTTGGAAAGCATGCGTTGTCATTCACGTCGATGATCACCGGCGAATATTATTCAAAGCTGTTGGATAGATTCGACATTGACTTGTAGTAAAATCGACCGCATTTGGCAAGGGAAACCGTGATCTTTCACTATGACAATGCACCGGCGCATAGGTGCCTCAATATGTGAAATGAAATGAAAATTAAATGAAAATGTGTTTCAGTGATGACCGCTTCTTTCGGTCCAAATCTCTTACCACCGATCCATTTCTTCAGGGTTGGAAGTAGAAAGTAGTCACTGAGAGCTTAAACCTTAGGATATGGCAGATGAGGTCGCAATTCTTAACACGATTTATGGAGTTTTGTTATGGCGATTACACGCATGTGCGCCGGTCTGTTGTTATGGCGGCAGAACACTTTTATTGCTCCCATGCGGTCGATTTTGTTTACAATAAATGTCCAATAACTGAGAATAATATTCGCCGGTGATCGTTTTACCATTCTCAAGGTAATCGATGTGAATGACACCGCATGCATCCCCAAAAAAATTTCGCCATGACCTTGTTGTCCGTCAGACCCCGCCCTTGGTCTTCTTTGGTACACGGTCTTCCGGAAACGTCCACTGCCATCACTATTCCTGATGGGTGTATGTTAAGTCCACGGTTACGAAACGGTGCAAAAACTCCTTCGGGTTGCGAATGAACATCGCCAAACACTTGTTTGAAGTGGCAACACGGTTGCGCTTACTGTCGAGTGTGAGTGATTGCGGCACCCATCGCGCAGATAGCTTTTTATAGCCTCACCCATAAACGATGGGGGTATATATTATTTAATACGATAACAATATAACGATTACAAGACCTTTAGTATCTTTGGACGAAATTCGTTTTAGGGGTTTTTAAGACAATTGAGTCATATCCGTCTGTCTGTGACTGGCTGGTCAAAACGATACTGCTGTATATCTTTAACGATCACAATGATATTTTGTCAGGTACTATTATTTGCCCAAACTTAGTTTGGGATTGAAAATAGGCATTGTGACTACGCCCCTTCCGGCACCTCCCATACAAATCGACACTTTTATTACAAAATCATGTTTCTTCTGAAACTATTTGCTGCTATATGTGATTGGCTTCAACTCAGGCATTGGGTAATAACCTGTAAATGTCGTCTTAGCTTTAGAAGATCGACTAGGTTGCCATTCCGGTACCTTCCATACACCATTTGTTGTTCAGTGCGGTTAGTCAAGAAGATAACTCCCGTAAACATCAACCAACCTTAATGAAATTTTGTATTAGCCAACATGTCGTCAAACGCCACTCTGCTGTGACAAATTTTCCATTTTGCACTCCCATTCTGGTACCTCCCATACAGAAAATGGGCGACTTCGTATTGATTGATGCGCTATCTCGCTTAAACCACAACCGATATTAACAAAATTTGGTTCTCGACAAGGTTTCGTCAAAAGCAACATTGTAACTAAAATTGGACAACTTTGCCACGCCCATTTTTTTTTACCTCTTATACATAAGTTGGGTGGCAGTCCGGTTGGTCGACAATATATGTCTCGTGAATCGAACCTGTCTGAATGATATTTAGTACTGGGCAATATTTTGTCAAATGCTGCTTTGTAATTAAAAAGGACAACTTTGGCACACCCATTTGTGAACCTCCCATACAATCAGTGGGAGACAGTACGTTTGATTAATGCTAACTTACTTATCCGATCTCGATCTTCCTTTGAGTTCGGTTCCGAAAACCCTTCGTGCTGGTTCGTCTTCATCCATTCTACTGACATGACATAGCCAAAACGCAATGGCGTTATTTTGATCCGCTTAACTATGTCAATGTCGGGATTTAGCCCATACAGCTTATGGTTCATTTTCGGAGTATTTTTCTCTCGAAGACTCCTAAAGATGTTTCGTCTGCTTGCGATAAGACCCAGAATTCCGCGCCATAAAGCAAGGCAGGTTGTATGAGAGTCTGGTACAGCTGGACCTTTGTTACTCGAGAGAGGGCTTTATCTCTAAAGCTTTTGCTTATCCCAAAACAACATTTATTGGCACGCACAATTCTCCGCTTGATCCCAAGGCTGACCTTGTCGTTTTTGTTTACGGCAGATCTGAGGTATATAAATTCGTCCACTACCTCGAAGTTATAACGGTTATCAACGTTCACGCATTGGCCTAATCGCGTGGAGGCCCTGCTCGTTGAAACCATTAATTTTGTCTTGTCCTCATTCACCGTCAGACCCACTTTTGCTGACTCCTTCTGAATTCTCGAAATTCACTGGGTGCGCCCAATGATATCTATTTCATCAGCATACGCGAGCAGCATGTGACTTTTGCTGGTGATGGTTTTATTCATGTTGACTGCAGCTTTTCTCATAATGATCTCCATTAAGATGTGAAAGAGATCCCACGATAGGGTGTCGCCTTGGCTGAGGCCTCGCTTAGTTTCGAAAGGTTCAGTAAGATCCTTACCAACTTTCACTGCGGATTTGGTGTTCGTCAAGGTCATCCTGCAAAGGCTTATGATTTTTGCTGGAATACCAAACTCAGACATTGCTTCGTAGAGTTTTTCCTGTCTCGGGCTATCGAAGGCTGCCTTATAATTGCCAAATAGGTGAGAAGTGTCGATTTGTTGTTCGTGGGTCTTCTCCAGGATTTGGCGTAGCGTGAAAATCTGGTCAGTTGTCGATTTTCCAGGCCTAAAGCAACACTGGTATGGTCCAATAAGATCAGCGATATTGGTTTTAGTCTTTCGCATATTAGGCTTGATAGAACCTTATATGCAATGGATCACCTTTTTTACATATGGGACATAGTACACTGAGACTCCAATCGCCGGGCATGAATTCATCTAACCAAATTTTGCTAATGAGCTGATGCATGCACCTTATTAGCTCATCGCCGCCAGCCTTAAACAGCTCCGCCGGTAATCCATTGGCTCCTGCGGCTTTGTTGTTCTTAAGCTGGGCAATAGCTGTTCTGACCTCGTCTTGGTTAGGGGGATCGACATCGTCGTCCAAATTGTAATCTCCATATTCCCAAAATGTTCTGCACATCTGGGATGAGATTTCCGTCCTTGTCTTTACAGAAAGGGGGCCCTGAACCATGTCTGTTAGTCCCGTGTAATGCTAGCCAATATTTGTTCAACAGCCACTGTGTAATACAAATTTATTACCTTGCCACGACCATTGTTTACGTCCCGTACAAATGTCAGGCGATAAGTCCTTAAAAATACACATTGTGTTTGGTATTTAATATTACATGTTTGAGACACAATGATTAATATGATATAATATATTTGTTGGTGACCCAAATGTGACTTTGTTTGCTGAAAACAAAAAAGTAATAGACAACAAAACAAAAAAGCAGCAGGTCTTCAATTCAAGAGAACAAATTTCCTAACATATATATGGTTCCTGCAATATATTACTGGGACCGTTTTTTTCAGCATGTACCTATGAGTATAAATGGCCGGCTCAAATTTTTTGGTCACAGGGTCCCATGGGGTACTTCACTTTTTGATTTCTGTAGGTCTTTACGTGGATTTTTTTTTTTAATTTAGGCACGCCGTCTTGTTGGCATGTTAGTCAATTGATTCAATATAAATCATTTTCATTTAAGAGGCCCTTTATCATGTTGGTTCCTGATGAGCCATGGATCATGATGAGCCTAAAGTGCATCATAGAAATATTAGTAAGATCCCACATTTAATTAAAATGTATTTGAAACGCCTGATATTCTATTAATTGTGTCATAAGTAAATGGTCTCCAGCTCCATAGTGCGGTCATACAATTTAATAATAGAGTGTCTAATCGATTGCAGTAATTTCAGCAACAAATCGTCTTATTTGCTTTTGAGACTTAATTGTTTTTCTATAAATTATAGTTGTATTATATTTAGGATCATTATCGAAATATATAGTTAGTGCTTTTAAATTCCATAGAAATTGACAGCTAAAACTTGTAGTTAGTTTTAACTGCATGAAATGGTGATAATGGGGTCAGTCATATTCGAAGAAGATCATACATGCCGCACCCTAACTACAAAAGTTTCACAACTCAAAATGCAACAATTTTCAGAAGGAGCAAAAAACTGGGTTTATTAAGTTACAAAATTCTCAATAATATTAACATTCATACGTTTCTCTTTTTTTGATGAAAGGGAAGAGACAAATAATGTCATATTTCGACAGTGGATAGAAATGGTTCTTGGTTATTATTTTAACACAACATAATGACAATTTTAATATTTTGAGTTGTAATAAGTTTGTCGGTTGGCTGCAATATGTATATATCGATAGCTAAAATGCAAAAAGGCGTAACTAACCAAAAATTCAAAAATCGATTTTTTGATTGATTGTTATGAATGCCATTAAACTACATGTATTGAAAAAATTTTACACTTCTGCGATCAAAAATCTGTCTGTGTGCTTAAAGCGAAATTAGAAAAAAATTCGTTAAAAATATTTATAGTTTTCATTTTACAAAGTTTTTTGCTTCTCCTGTAAAATTATATTGTTGTTAGTTACGCCTTTTTGCCTTTTTGCTAACGATATGTTGAATTGGTGACACATTTTCTGAGTCACAAGTAGAATATGGTGAATTAGGATTTTAATACATATCAAAAAGTTAATGATTTGATAATTTTAATAGTTGCTATCATTCGAAATCAGTTAACTGAGGCCCTGATCTTGTAAGTCACTTTCACATTTACTAAATTTTTCGACAACATCTGTTGATCAAATCAATAACCCGACGAATGAATTTTGTTCCAATACTAGTTTTACATAAATACTGATGAAAGTCTCATGCCAAGTACTTAGACTGTTTACTATATGATATCTACGAGGCGGATCAACAAGTCCATGACTTTTCGAACTTCCCTCGTAGTTATATGAAGTGCAACACTGCTCCCATCAAGTGCCACCTGTTAATAGACTACTGTCAAATTTTGAGCAAGTTCCGTCATTTACTTTGCGTTTAACAGCTGTTCAAAACATGCATAGAACCTCGTGCATTTTTTTAAAAATGGAAAAAAATGAATTTCGAGTGCTCATTAAACATTATTTTTTGCGAACAAAAAGCCGTCAATCAAACCAAGGAAACGGTTGATACATACTATGGGCACGGAACCATCGGTTTGAATGGTAAAAAAATGGTTTACTGACTTTTGTTGTGGTCGCACAAGTACAAATGACGCTGAACGTTCTGGACGGCCAATTGAGATCAATACACCCGAAAATGTCGAAAAAATCCACGATATGGTGTTGGTCGATCGAAGAGTAAAAGTGCGTGAGATTGTTGATGCCATAGACATTTCATATTGCTGTGTGGTTTCGATTTTAAATGATCAGTTGGGTTTAAGAAAGCTGTCTGTAAGATGGGTGCCGCGTTTGCTCTCAATTGACCATAAACGTAATCGTGTGATAACTTCAAAGGATTGTTTGGAGTTGTTTAACCGCAATTCGAAGGAGTTGTTGCGGCGTTTTGTAACCTGTGGATAAAACATAGATCCATTACAACACTCCGCAGACCAAGCAGCAGCCTAAACAATGGGTTCCCCCGGGTTTTTGTATTGTCAGCCAATTGTGTGATGGCAAAAGTTTTTTTGGGATGCACGCGGGATAATCCACATCGATTGCCTCCAAAAGGGAAAAACAATAAACGGTGAATATTATGCCCAGTAAGTTCAACGAGGATTTAAAAAAACGACCCCATATGGCCAAGAAAAAGTTATTTTTCATCAAGATAATGCACGGGTGCACATGTGTGTAGTTTCAATGGCAAAATTCCATGAATTGGAATATTGGAATATTCTCCGGATTTAGCCCACAGTGACTATTTCCTATTTCCAAACCTAAATAAATGGCTCGGTGGAAAGATATTTAGCTCCAACGATGAAACTATTGATCAATCAAATGACTATTTTATGGACCTCGAAAAATCATATTTTTTTTGGAAGGGATACAAAAATTGGAGAAACGTTGGACTAAGTGTCTTGAGCTAAAAGGAGATCATGTTGAAAAATATTTTTTTTTTGCAAAATAAACTGCTTCATTCAAATAGTCACGGACTTATTGATCCGCCCTCGTAAAATGTAAAGTGATGTGACTTGTTTAATATGACCGTAATATTCCGTAGGGACAAAACAACATTAGGGTGAAAAACTTTTTTCTGCAATCGTTCGCAGCACTTCTGCGACTTGTTCGAGTAGAACCGTGACTCAGATTAATTGCAGGAAGTTAGTGCTGCCTACATACATACATGTGTATATATATTAGACCACTGTTCTTGTTATCATTAGTGTTGTCCCACAACACCGTCCTCGTCATGCTTTGGTCTGATTGGCCTTACGTTCAATTGTGTTGTTCTTGCACGGGGTTAAAGTTTAACCTTTATTGCATTGAGTTGCTTTGTTTAGACTTGTCGTTCCCTATTTCGGACGTATTTTGTTCATCTATTTTTTCATTTCCTTCTCCAAGAGGCAGCAAAGCGTAGAAGGACATATGCCCCACATGCTACCAATGGTGAATAACTTATTTATCTCCTCCTCCCACTAGAATATCATATCAGAGGAGAAAGGACTTGCTTTTGTGTTAGAAAGATTGAAAAAGCGCCATATGTATTTAAAAATGTTGAACGTAAAATATCTTTGAAAGGATATTGGTGAGTATTATACCTTAAAAAATGTTAAGCCACTGTCTATTATCGGACCCTACCAACAAATAAGTCTAATAGGGCATTTTTTAAATAAATTTTTTATTAGAAAAGTGAGGTTAAACAATTGAGTTTTTAATTAGTTCCCCAATGGTTTAATAAAAATAAATATGTTTATGCACTGTTGTATAGAATTTAGAAATACCTTTCTAATGATATCCATTTCGGTATAATCGGATTATAAATACCTGAGATATCAGCGATTATATACTCAAGCTTTAAAGGCCTATATCTCTAGAAGTTGGACCGATCGCGGGGGGGGGAAATCTTTTTGAACTCAGCGCGGAAGCTTTTGTCGCGGGTGAAATTTTGGTGTAGATCAGAGAGTTTGTGCTATTAATCGTTTATTTGTCGCGGATGCGCAGGTGTATTCGTTCCACTTAGCATCTCTGGATGTTCTTTGAGAAAGGAAATAAGCATTCCTGTTGTTCCTTTGCGTGCCTTTAAATTCTTACCTTTCCATTTTTTGCCGCTTTCATTTTGTGCAGAAGACAATATGTTTTTGTTTTGTTTTCTCTGCTTTTGACAACCTGTTATAGTACGGTGAATTATTTGTTACGAGATGAGTTTTTCGGTGTCACCGTGTAGCCAGATTACCAGATACAAACAATGTGACAACTTTGTAACAATTTTGTAACAATTTAATTCAACTAAAGCAGAATATTTTATGAAACTTTTCTATTGCTTAATTTTTATTTATTTTTTTTATCCATAAATTAGTAAACTTTATACAAAGGTTTGCTATTTATATTTCAGGTCTAGGAATAAAAAAAACAATAATTTATCATTAGAAATGGTTTTATTTTTTTTTTCAAAATATTCTCCGCGAAAGTCAATACACTTTTGAATTCGCTCAAATCAATTTTCGAAGCACTTTTTCCACTCCGCTTGAGACACCTCCAAAACATGAGTCGAAAAACGTTGACCACGCATTAAACAGAAGTATTTGGGTGCCAAATCAGGGCTGTACGGCGGATGATCCATCAATTCGTCATGTTGAGTGCTCAACTAGCCCAATGTTTCACCTCGCATTGTCCTGATGCTAAATTATCTGTCTTCTCTTGTTGTGGTATACCACTCAGAATTGAACATCCTACGTTTCACTGAAGGCACTGTGGCGACATGACCGGTTATACCGAAAAAACCCTATCATTCGCTTTTTCCACGAATAACTTTTGTTGAATTTAGCTCGTCATGAAAGACCCATACGGTCGATTGCTGTTTTGTTTCGGGTTCACATGCATAGATCCACGATTCGTCACCTATGACGATGTTCTACACTGCATTTGAGCTACCGCAGTTGTATTTATCCAACATTTCTTTGCTCCAATCGACACGAACCTTTGTTTTTTGAGCATTCCTCAAATTATGTGAGATCCAACGATAACAAATCTTTTTTACGGCCAACTGAACATGCAATATGTTATTGATGCTTGTCAGACTACTAACCAAGGATGCCTCAATCTCACGTTGTGTCACATATCGTTCTTGCTTTATCAGTTCATGCACAGCATCGATGGCTTCCGGCAAAACGACAGAAGTTGGACGACCTTCACGAAATTCATCCTGGAGCGAACGGCGTCCGAGACTGAACTCTTGGTACCAGAGATTTACAGTGGTTTTGGATGGTGCTTCATCACCAAAAGTCGAAACAAGTTGATTGAGACACTCTTGTCTCGATAATCCACGCCAAAAATCGTAAAAAATCATCACACGAAAATTTTCACGGGTTAATTCCAGTTTTTGGCCGTCGGTGGTGCAATGGTAGTGTGCGCGGCTATTGTTCATGAGAACGTTAGTTCGATCCCTGCTTTGACCGCCTTAAATTTCTTTCGACGGTGGTCACCTCGGTTAGTGACGGCTACACGAACATTTTCACGAGTTAATTCCATTTTGTGGCCGTCGGTGGTGCAATGGTAGTGTGCGTGGCTATTTTTCATGAGAAAGGCATTTCGATCCCTGCTCTGACCACCTTAAATTTTTTTCGCTTAGTGACGGCGACACTATTGAGTATTTAGCCCTGAAAAAACTTCTCAAAATACCGGTCGGAACCGGTGTAAAACTGTAGGTCCCAATCAGTGAGTTTAAACTTGGAACGCGCAAGCTCCACTGGTTATGACAAATCATTTTTTATGTTGGACTTCAGGAGCTATATGTCTTGTTTGTCCGCTTTTATTCAGGTCAAGCAAAAAACGCGCAGTTTTCACCTTTATGATGCTTCACGGCCAGGAAATTGGCGACGAAATTTATGTATAACACGCTGTATTCTCCTATACCGCGTTCTTGAGTGTATAGCGAGTCATTGTTTGCCAAAGTGTATTTTGCATCTGTTTACTTCACTACTGTCAAATGCCCGATATCGTCGTTTGCAAAAATCCTTTAGCATTCAATCACTTTTTTTCATCGTTTCCTATCTCCGTTTACTGTAACCGCAAAAATCTAAAAATGTTGTACACTTTTTTATATAGAAATCAGAAAAAAAATTGTATATTTTTCTTTTCTTATCTTATCAGCGTACAGAACCCAAAATAAATTAAAACAGTTCTTGAAAAAATCTAATTTCTGCAGTGACAGCTGGTCTAAAAAAAGCAACAAAAACAAAATCGCAATAATAAAAAAAAAATACGCAAGTGATTTGAATTATAATTGCAAATGATATATGGATGATAGACACGAAACCACTTTTTCCAAATTCATTATCGAGTATTTTGGAAAGGAACTCTTAAAGCCAGTAGTTTTCCATGATAACGAGGTGTGGTTGAGAAAGTTGGTTAAGCCCCTTGACAGTTAGTTAAAGTTTAACGCAAGTCTGAAAACACACGGGAGCAGTCAAAACGTTTTTGATTTCGCGGCATGAAAATGTATTGAAAATACAGTGGTGTGCGATGAAATAGAGTCAACACTAATCAACAATTTCAAAACAAAAACGAAATGTAGAAAAATTAAATTTTGTTTATAACTTTTATTTTTAATTGTTCAATTAAGAACTAGATATAACATTTTAGAACATTAATGCCGTAATTTAAAATTAAATCATTAGGTATAAATCAAAATATTTCAAAATGCCCCGTTTTGCCAGTGAATTAAAATAGAGTCATCGCGATTCACCATCTGAACTAGAATAAATAGCTGTGTCAAATAAAATATCTCAGTACTTTATGAAATAACTATTATTTGTTATCACAGCTAAGCAACGCCTAGACATTGAATCATCAAGTCTCCACAAGTCATGTTTTCCACGCCGATTGTACCAGTGTCATAAGCTCATCTTTATTAAATTGGTTTATTCCTTTGATAGACACTTTAATGTCCCGCCACAAATTCTGCATAGGATTTAAGCCCGGCGACTGCATAGACCATCTTAAAACTATGACACTATTATTTTCAAACGAAGCTTTTGCTCGCTTCGATGTGTGTTTGGGGTCGATATTATGTTGAAACACCCATCGAAGCGGCATTTCCCATTTAGCACAAGGCATCATGATGTTTTTTTTAATACAGTGGCATAATATGCAGCGTCCATTGTCTGTTCAATTTGGAATAAAGGTTCTGTCCCAATGTAAGAGTAACAACCCCGAACCATTATGTGTCCGCTACCACGTTTAACTGTTTGGATTGTGTTGTGGGGCCTGAATTCGGTGTTGGAAGGTCTTCGTAGAGCAAGATTACTCTTATCATAACACCGTGTTACACACATTCTGTCCTATGAACCAAATTTACTTTTTCGGAAAGGGGATAAAAAATAAAAATACACGTGTATCGGCGATTTTCATGTACACGTCAAAATTTTTTTTTTTTTTAAGTTTGAAGTATAAAGCTCGTAGTGGCCTGTGTGAAAGCCTTTGGATCGATTTTTAACCCTTTTTCAGTGATCCAATCGAGCTGATTTTTTGCAGGCAGACTCGTGGAAATGTCGTCAAATTTTTTAAAAAATAGATTTTTATCAATTCTCAGATTTTCCTAATTTTTTTTTTTTTTAAATGGTTATCGTTTTTTTTTTTAAGGTTTCAGTTCGTTAAAAAAACAATTTTTTTTTATTACTTTTGTTTTATAAAAATAAAGAATTGTTACATTAAATATTTTAATGTAGGCCTTTTATTTTTGCGGTTGTAAGCATTTGCTTCAGTATCGCGACAAATAGACCAACAGTATTCGCCAAGCATATGCGTAATGTCTTTTCCTTTAAAGCGCTTTTCAATAGCCGCAATCTCCTGATGGAACCTTTCGCCATGCTCATCGCTACAAGCTCCTAAATCATCAGGGAAAAAATCTAAATGATTGTGAAGAAAATGGATCTTTAGCGACATTAATATGCCCATTTCGCCATATGCCGAAACCATTTCTGCTACAATATTTCTATAATTGGCAGCTCGGTTGTTGCCAAGAAACTGCTAAATAACGGCAACTGTACCTTTCCATGCACGTTGTTCGATAGCATTTAATTTTGATGTAAATTCAGAACTTGCAATTATTTTTTTTTATCTGCGGACCATTGAAAACACCTTAAATCAAAAAAATCATTAAAAAACATAAAGTTACTGAATGACTTCTTAAAAAAAATACCTGCATGAATCTTTGCGCCGCTCAATTTCGGAAAAATTTTGCGCTAAGTTGCAATGGCCTCGCCATCACGATCCAGTTTTTTAACAAAATTTGATACGAGACCGAGCTTAATGTGTAGTGGAGGCAAAATGATTTGAGACGGCTGCACCAATGGTAGATTCTCTATACTTTCTACGCCTACTTTGTAGCATGTTCGCGGCTTCCACTTAAATTCAGTGTAATGCTCATCTCTTTTTCGACCTTCCCATGTACACAAAAAGCACTGGTGGGTTGGAAATCCACGCTTAACACCCATGAGTAAACCGACCACTTTCAGATCGCAGCATATTTTCCAATTATGCTCTTTGTACTTTATCAGCTGTAATATTAATTCCATGCCTTCCTATGTTTCCTTGAGGTTTGTGGCATATGCGATCGGGACAGATGGATGTATGTTACCGATATGAAGCAGCACGACTTTAAGGCTGTTGACCGATGCATCGACGAAAAGTCGCCACTCCTCTGAAATATGAGGGTAACCAATTTTTGCAAACATCAAATCAATATCATAACAATAAGCTAGGTTTTTTCCCGATCTTCGTGCAATTTAAAGAATTCGTCATATGGAATAGTGGTACCTCGACCATGAGCGGCTGTTATTTTAAAATCAGCCGCAACTATATTCCACTGCTTAAAGCGTGATGCAAAGAGTTCTGCTGTTCTCCTCGACAAATTTCCGTCTCGTACGAGGTCATTGAAGTCGGCTTGCGTTATTAAATGCGGCATTGCAGTCCCAATTTCACTGGGTGTTGCCACAAATTCCGATACTTGTGGACTCTCGCATCTCGCATTCGATGCAAGAAAAGTTGATAGCAGTGTTGGTACAACTGTTGATTCTGCATCGCTTATTTCGGGAACATTATCAAAAATCTCCACTGAAGCCGCTACACGCTCTTCTGGTGAGTATAGAACTGCTGGAATTACCGATTCTACATTAGCGTAGCGAATTTTGTTGCGGTGAATGTATTGGTACCCTTTTGTTTGAGCAAAAGTTACACAAAAGTAGCACAATTCATTGCAGTGCTCCGTGCGTGGTAGCCAAATTGTTGGTACAGCGTACCTTATTGTTGACCTTCCATCAGTAAACTTGCACAAATTTCTATAGCAATAGTCGCACACGACTTCCGGAGTATACCACAAGTAAGGAACATAAGCAGTCTTAAATATTTTCTGAAACGAATTCACCACTGTTTTAGTAATATTTTTCAAATTTTTACTTGGTGCGAATAAGCCACAAACGTAACAAAAGTTATTTCGCGTCGGACACTGCATTTTTTTCAGATGAAATATATACAAATACGTTTTCGCACAACAGAACTTAAAACAATTTTGCGATTCCTTATTTCATCTGTCAGACCAGTTGTAAGTGTTGTAAAAGTCAAAAACTGTTTAGTGTTAGAAGGTTACTATTGATTAACTACAACTATATCGAGTAGGTTGGGTCAAAAAACATTTTTTTTTCTTAACGCTTAAGTAGTTTAAAAATGTGGAGTCCCTTCAAGTTATGCTAAGGAAAGTGAAAAAAATATTTTTTTTCAAAAATAATAAAAATTGGGGAAAATCTGAGAATTGATAAAAATTGTTTTTAAAAAATTTGACGTGATACAGTCATTTCCACGAGTCTGCCTGCAAAAAATCAGCTCGATTGGATCACTGAAAAAGGGTTAAAAATCGGTCCAAAGGCTTTCACACAGGCCACTACGAGCTTTATACTTCAAACTTAAAAAAAAAAAATTCTGACGTGTACATGAAAATCGACGATACACGTGTATTTTTATTTTTTCCCCTCTTTCCGAATATGTGCATTAGGTTCATAGGACAGAAAAAAATCTATTTTTTGTAACACCGTGTAATTACCCAATCTCACATTAGTTTCAACTGTCCTCAAAATATTTCGCCATTTGCGTACGGACTATTTCATATGCTCCTTGGCAAAATGCAACATTTTTGGACGTTCCGTTTGGATAGAAATGGAACTTTTCGGACACTTTTTGCCTTTAAATTGTCTTTAGTTAACATTTTTCTTAATGTAGACGTGTCAACATCCCGATCGTATTGCCTTTTAAGGGCGGAAGAGGTAACAAAAGTCGAATTCTACGTGGCGCAATATTTTTGGTTCCAAATGTTCTGTAATTTTCAGGGTTTTACCGTCTGTTTCCTGGATTGGGGTTATATTTTATTCCGGTCTCCAACACTCTCTTTGAGCATCTAATTATGTCAGTGATTTGTATGTAGCTTCTGAATTCTTTTATCGTCTCTTTTATTCTTTCTGGGCGCTCATGAGTGCAATATTTACATCGGCCCATTTTGGAACGTCAATAATGACAATTTATTAATTGTACTAATAAACATTAATCATATTTAGAAGCTAAACTTTGTTTTCAAATTCAAACCCAAACTACCATTAACCATTTCAAAAAAAAAAATATTTTTTTGTAATTGACTCTATTTTATAGCACACGTCATTATTACATACCGTTTAAAATACTGCCACTGACTGACCTGGAGAACACTAGGGTACAAAATTTATTAAAAATGACGGCATTATATTCAGCAGAGGACCGGTCAATCAGGTTCAGAATTTCTTGACATGAAACATCTTGGACCACTCATTTGCAGAGAATAAAAGTTTTGACGAGTGTGTGACTCTATTTCATCGCACACCACTGTATGTTTTGTTTCGTCTTTAAGAAACAAGGTATTTTTGTGCCATGAATCAAAATAAAACGTTTTGACTTATCCGGTGAATGTTTCAGCCTAATTCAACCTTTATAATAAACGCAGACTTCATCAATTTGTCAAATCCAGCTGCCAATAACATTTAGTCCACCTTGTTCTAGTTGTTGATTTGCAAACGAAGGCCTCGGAAATGAAAGTTTTAAAATTTATTTCAGACCAGCAGAGCTTAATATGCCAAATTTAAGTTTCAACTTATATCGATTTAAAGGCCCATAAAAACTATTGAATTTTGCTGATACGATAGACATAACTAGCATCTGGCTTTGCGGATTAACTACAATGCCAACGATTATGCTCACATCACGGTGCTTTGTTTACCTACACGCCGCCGAATGCATAACAAATAAAACTTGAAAAATTTTCCACTTGATCGGATAACGCGGACTGGGTTGTGGTGGTGGTTGTCGCGTGTTTTCTTCATAATCGTACATGAGCAGTAGTAAATGTGTGTGCGTGCAAAGATCAACGTCTTCGCACGCACGCGGTTAATGTAGAACAAAACAAACTAACGAAAACCTAGAACCGAAACAAAACTAAACAAATATAATATGAGGAATAATCAACACAAAGAATTGGCAACCATTACACAGACCTCCGTAATACACCCCACACCCACTACTAAACCACCACACATAACCCACCTCTAATTTGCTTACCTCTTTGCACGCAATAGTAATTATGGCGAATTGCGCTTAAAGAAATTAGAATAGTGAACAACAAAAGTAGAGTTAACAAAAAATGTAAACAAACCGAACGTTATATCGACAGACGTCTGACGACTACAAGCAATTTGCATCTGGAGTTATCACGACCTCTCATAGTAATGTTTAGGGATGGGTATCGAACTGTAAGACATCGATTAATGTAATTGATTATTATTTTCAAGGCAATAATCGATTCACAGATTAATGGCCGATGAAACTATCGATTAATCGGCATTTTCGATTAATCGACATGAAAATACTAAAATTAATGGAAAACAATTCAATGCTACTAAATTTAGTCATTTAACATCAAAATAAAATTGCTCAATAATAAAAGAAACCTTTTTAGAAACAGGATCCTTTTCTCTTGCTATAAGTAATTTTTTCCCATATTGTAGGTAATGAATAAAATGAAAAAAACCCAATAAAAATTTAATGTATATTGTATAATTATAATTAAAAAAGCAAAAAAAAATACTGATTAAATAAAAATGGATGTTATTTTTGTTTTTTATAATAATATATGTTTTACCAAAACTTATCAGGAACATAATTTATTTGCAAGATCGGCTGCCAACTATCAACTGAACAACTACAATTTTTTGACAAATGACAACTTACTAATACCACGTTTATACGCACTTCTTATACTTATTATGTGATTCACAAGAGTCAGCTGGCACAATTAGTGTTACCATATGACTATAGTTTTGCTGAATGGCATCGCAACAGACAATGGCATAGCTGCGTATAAACAGTGAGTTAAGTATTTGCAAATAGTTTTATTTGCAAATAAGAAGAGCGTATAAATGCAGTATAAGAAAGTGTGTTTCCTAAAAATATCGATAAATTTAAATATTAAACATCGATTATTCGATTAATCGAACATAGAACACATCGGTTAAAAAAACATCAATTACTTTTTAAAAAAACATCGATTACTTTTTAAAAACATAGATTTTTCCGATTAATCAATTCATCGATACCCATCCCTAGTAATGTTGTCGTTTCTACAGAACAAGTACTCGATCATCAACAAGACTGTGTTACGTGTTGAAAAGATAGTTGAGTATAACATGTAACCTCGACAACCATTTAGGAAGTTAGCTGTTGCATTAAAGTGGGTTTGTTTAAGGAAACAACATCAGAACTCGTAGAAATTATAAATCAGTAAACTCTATACTGGTACAACTTAAGAATAAACTCTGAAGGGTTTTTTGTGTAATCCAAGGTTGTTATTATTAGTTAGATAACATGACCCATTTGTAGGGCTAGATCGCACATTATCTTGCAGTCTCACAGGCGTTACCATCACAAAGACTCAAGCAACATCACTTGACAACGTTAGCTATGTACATATGTATATTGTATCTCTACGTTCCTGCTGCCATCAGGACATGTTATATATAAGTATAACTCATTCGCACTGGAATTCTTTTCTTGATTTCGTATCTGATAGTCCTAACAAAAACTTATGTTTTTGAATTTGATGACCGATTTCATTAGATTTTAGTTAATGTAGGATAAATTCATACTACAAGCTTACAAGGTCAGGAACATTTTTGTAATTGAGAAATGGTTGGGTTTTGTTGGAATAATAGACAATTCAGTTAAGCGCACTCACTGGCATGACTAGTTTCGAACTCCGTGACAAGTTCATCATCAGATGCCTAACTACTGTGCTTGAATTGATACCATCGATTGATCATCAATCGTAAATATAAGTTTAAGTATACAAACCGAATTATGCAAATTACATAAGCGAATTAGTATCGATCGAAGATCCTTAAGTATCAACACACACTGAAAAGTTCATAATTCTAGTGAATGAGAAGACAGACCTCACAGCGATCTGGAATGTAGTCGCTGGAACTTTCCGTGTTCATATTTTCCTCTTGCATGTTCATATTTTCCTCTTGCATACTCGGTCTGAAGTTTATAGGAGAGAGAGCAGGTGAGCTTCCGCACCCTTCCCCTCTTTCTACTCTAAACTCAGACTTGCTCAAATAAAATTGCCGTGTGTGATCACCGAGATACTCACATTGTTGCAGTGCTTTGAGGTGAGTTTTTTCTTTATCACAGAGTTGATGTGTTCGCGTTGGTTTTGATTGATAATCAAGGCGCACTGACGAGGTGGTGTTACTACGAAAGCAGACACACCAATATAACAACAATAAGAAATTTCTTTTCTGTGGTACTTATCCACGATCAAATTTAGTACAAATGTTTACCAAGAATAGAAGTAATAAAGTACAAAAAAAAAACTACAGTTGAATTTGAGAATCCAGAAATATCTCAGAAATGAAAAAAAAAATTGAAGTCGGCTGTTCTAGTGTTACCACCACTTCAATGCGCCTTGATTCAAATAGTTGGAAATAAACGTGGTGTACCTGCATAAATTTTAATTTTTACCAATTTTACACTTTCGTTGGACATAAAACGGATAGAAATCAAAGGGAATGCGTATTTTCTTTTAATATAAACAACATAAAACATAATTTAGCTGTCATTAGCATCAATAAACACTATTTAAAATTAATTACTGTCTTCTGTCTTTTCTCTGTCATTCTCCATCATCGGCCTAGTACCTTTTCGATCAGACTTGCCATAGAATCCCCCTGGCAAAGCAGCTATGGAATAGAGAAGAAAATTTACTCATGGAGTGGAATGAAAACAAAGAAAACGAGTGAAGCGGGTCCTTTCTCTGCTCTCTCTCTCTCTCTCTCTTACTCTCTTCGTTGAATATTTCAATGCATGATCAGTTTTCTGATGATGTTATTGTATCTAACTATAGAAATTCCAACCATATTTAAATAAAATTACATAAAGTTTGTAAAAGGTATGGAATAATCAAGTTATGACGCGGTAAAGAAATGTGTTTGAGTGAATCCCGTCGCCTTTTTTGGTTCTCTTCTACTAGGGTTGCCAAATTACGGTGGTTTTTTCTTCTCTACTTGTACATCCTTTTTGTTACCTGCGTGTGTTAAGTCAAAGACGATCAAGAAGTAGACGACCAGAATATGTGCCGAATTTGGTAACCCTCGTAAAAGAGAAAGAAAAGAGAAAAAGTGGTAACAACCCAGTGGCGCAAAAGCACATCACCGAATTGAATACCTCTTTAACACTTCGCCGGCAGTATGATACATTAAATCGATTACAAACCAGCTTACTTTGCCATAAGCATGGCCGCTTTGTAGAATGTGTGACCTTTACATTCTTTAATACTTGTAATCGAAGAAGTGGGCGATTGCGAACACTCTTCGGACGTATATTACAACTAGGCATACGTTTCTTAATTGTAGTTGATATTGTAGGCATACTGCCCACATAACGACAGGGCGACACACAATTTTAAAAAGGTAATAGTTGTTGTAATAATGTTATTCTACTACTTCAAGTACCTACCATCGCGATGCAAGTACATTGGATTGTAATGTACATTTAGTAATAAAAAGGGCACAGGTGTTTTTATACTTATACTATATATATTTTTTTATTATTTAAATTCGAATTAAGAATAAATTAAATAACACATTACATTCAAAAATAAAAAAATAAATTAAAATACAAATTTTGCCACGTGATTGACTCGACACCAAATATCAACTGATGCGTGCCACGGCAAGAATGAAGAAAACATGCATACACTATAATGTATGTATGGATGATGCAACACAAAACACATCGTTTACAAACATAAAATGTGCTTGTGTGTATATACGTATAAGTAGTTGTAAAGAAGACTAAAAAACTTATGAGCAATAGAATAAAGAAAAATAGAAAGAACAAATCACGAACTCTTCCCGAAGTTGAAAAAAACTAAATCTCAAAAATCTCCTTAATAAAACTCTACATCCAATGTATTACATATGGGATGGTAATCAATTACTTTTACTGCGATAGTATGCATTTTGTGGCCGGACCACATTAAGCAGTTCACCGCTGGGAATTCACTCAAACGCAGTTCTCTCTCGCGTTATATCTTGATTATTTCATACTTTTTGCATAGTTTATGTAATTTTACTTCAATATGGTTGGGATTGCTATAGTTATATACAATAACACTATCAAAAATCTGCTCGTGTTATAGTTATATACATATGGTATAGTTATATACAATGACACTATCAAACATCTGCTCGTGTATTGAAATATTTAATGAAGAGAGTAAGAGAGAGCAGAGAATGATTAACGATTCACTCGTTTTGTTTGTTAGCACTTGAGTGAAGGGAAATGTTGACTGTCTACTTTAGAACATCGTTTTAGGCATAGAATAACACATACCATAGAAGGTTTTATTCGCTCAATAAGTTAAACGTCATAGGTACGATGGAAAGTAAACATTGGATGGTAGAAATATGGGTTCAATAATACCAGATAGTGGCAATAGTATACAGCGATCAACAAAGGAACAACAACCGAATTTCGTGTTTTTGTGGCAAACTAGTTGTGTGAAATACAATACAAATATATACCAACGATAAAAGTCAACAAAAAAGTGCAAAATATATTTACATTTTTCAGTTCTACACCAAAACGACAGGAAAAAGTTAAGTGAACATATTTTGTAACTCCACCTGGTGTAAGGTAATTTTAAATTTAATTGCTCTCATTTCCACAAACCTACGATGAGAGTGTGAAATGAAACGTCAGATGAGAGAATAAGAGTATCTAGGTATGTGTTATTCTATGGACTCATGGAGGAATGTTTTTTTTTACAGGTTCACAATTTTGAGTTGGTAACACTGCTTTATTTGACAATAGATTTAACAGCTGATAGTTGCTTTTTGTTTAGTTTGGTTTGCTATTTCATCATGGATCGACTTACACGAGCGCAACACTTGCAAGTTGTTGAAATGTTCTATCACAATAATGGTTCTCTTCGTCAAACTAGTCGGACTTTCTTTCTTTCTTTTTGTGGTAGTCACAATCGTCCATCAGAGCGGATAATTCAAATAACTTTGTATCGTTTTCGCACTGCACCACGTTTACTCTTAATGAGCATGTGCATCCCGTAAGACGCCAAACAGTGCGCAAACAAAGCTATGAAGAAGTCCCACATCAATCAATTCGGCGTCGTTCTCAGCAAATGGGTATGTGTCCATCCTATTTATGGAAGATTTTACGAACGGATTTTGGTTTTAAGATTCAACTTGTGCAAGAATTAAAGCCAAACGACCATCGCATGCGCCGCCAATTCGGTCAATGTACTGAAGCACAAATTGTTATTGATTTTGATTTTCCATACAAGTTCAGCGATTAAACTCATTTTGAATGGATACATAAATAAGCAAAATTGTCGCATTTGGAGTGAGGATAACACCATTACATTCACAGATAATTATTGTTTGGTGGGGTTTATGCGCCGTCGGAGTCTTTGGTCCATTTGACTTCCAAAACGATGATGAAAAGAATGTTACTGTGAACGGTGAACGGAATAGAGAAATGTTTACAAGTCGTTTCATACCACAATTAACGGACATTAATTTTTCTGACATGAGATTCCAACAGGACGCAGCCCCATGCGACAGCGCGTACGCTTCGATTAATTTATTCAAATAAACTTTTGATGAATTACCAGGAAATCAATATTCTAATAAGGAAATATTGCAAAATGTGTGTGAAAGTTGGAGTTCTAGATTGCGCCACGTACGCGCCAGCAGTGGCTGCCACAATCATTTGTAAACATTAATGGCATAAAATTATCTATCCAATAAATCCAGTTTAAAAATATTTTTCTTTGCTTTATTTTAATTTAAAGTTCTTTAACTTTAAAGAAAACATTGTGCATGAGTGTTTCACTTCCAACAAATACTCGTCGACAGTAACTGGGCTAATGACAGTTTTGATCATAGAATAACACATACGTAGATAAACTTATTCTCTCATCTGACGTTTCATTTCACACTCTCATCGTAGGTTTGTGGAAATGAGAGCAATTAAATTTAAAATTATCTTACACCAGGTGGAGTTACAAAATATGTTTACTTAACTTTTTCCTGTCGTTTTGGTGTAGAACTGAAAAATTTAAATATATTTTGCACTTTTTTTATTGACTTTTATCGTTGGTATACATTTGTATTGTATTTAACACAACTAGTTTGCACAAAAACACGAAATTCGGTTGTTGTTCCTATGTTGATCGCTGTATACTATTGCCACTATCTGGTATTATTGAACCCATATTTTCCACCACCCAATGTTTACTTTCCATCGTACCTATGACGTTTAATTTATTGAGCGAATAAAACCTTCTATGGTATGTGTTATTCTATGGTTTTGATACACGGCCAGAATTTGGACGTAATATAAATAAAAATAAAAGAAAATTGTTCTTTTTGTTTCAATCAGAACTCATTTATTGCCTATAAAGTTATGTTAAAAGACATACTTAAGTCACAATAAAATCAAATTTAAAGTCAGATTTTTTAGGCGGTTTTAATAACACAGCTGATCGACCTCCTAAATTTGACACAGGATAGATTGTGGACGAGAATAAGCGATAGGCGAATTGAAAAGAACTGACTTTAAATTTGATTTTATAGACACTTATGACTAAATAAATACCTGTATATATGCAATAAATTTGTTTTGCCTTGAAGAAAACAACAATATTCTTTCACTTTTATTTACATTACGTCCAAATTCAGGTGGACAAAATCTGGCATAAAAAATCTGTATCAAAACTGTCGTTAGCCCAGTGACTTTCGACGAGAATTTGTTGGAACTGAAACAATTCGCCTATCGCTCATTCTCCTGCACATTCTATCCTGTATCAGATTTGCAACTAGGACGTCGATCAGCTGTTTCATCGAAAGCCCCTGTTTAGGCTATTAGAGAAATCATTGGATATGCCAAAATTTTTCATTTGATGAGACGGAATGGATAGTCTAAATTTAAGGATAATGATTTGCAGAACAATTTTCTACAGATCTGTTAGACTCCTAATTTTTTTATTTTCCTTAAAAAAATGCGGTCAAGGTTGCATTTGGAATGAAACGAACAAAATCCAAAAAGACGCTAATACGAATTTATAATAACGGGTTTTTCAATAAGAGCGTTACAAAAGTTTTTTTAAATAAAACAACACCGGTTTTAGATACCAATGAAATTCTTTATTCCTGTGTAAGTGCCTTCGATGTCATTATGTATGGAACTCGATTTCTTTTGCATGGCCACCACGGGCACGCTTGCAGAAGTCCAGACGCTGAACCTAATTTTCGACGGTTTTCAAGCATAAATCGGCCGATACTGCTGCAATTTCACGTTCGATATTCGTACGAAGTTCATCAATCGTCGCTGGCTTGTTGGCATAGACCATAGACTTGACGTAGCCCCACAGGAAATAATCTAACGGCGTTAAATCGCACGACCGAGGCGGCCAATTGACTGGGCCATTTCGTGAGATAACACGTTCACCAAACTTGGTTTCCAATAAATTGATTGTGGCATTCGCTGTGTGGCTTGTGGCGCCGTCCTGTTGGAATCACATGTCTTCCAAGTCCATATTATCCAATTGGGGCCAAAAATATTCGGTTATCATTGAACGGTAGCGATTCGCATTCCCAGTAATGTGCCGGTCTTGATCATCATGGAAGAAGTACGGCCCAATGACGCCGCCGGTCCATAAACCGCACCAAACCGTAATTTTTTCGGGATGCAATGATGACTCATGGATTACGTGTGGATTGCTCTCTGACCAATAACGCATATTTTGCTTATTGACGAAGCCATTCAGCCAGAAATGAGCCCCATCGCTGAAGATGATTTTCCGATGAAAATCCGAATCATTTTCAAGTTGTTGTTCAGCCCAATTCACGAACATACGACGCTTATGGTGGTCAAGCGGCTTCAGTTCTTGCTTCAATTTGATCTTGTAAGGATGTAGGCCAAGATCTTTGTAGCAAAATTCGCCACTACGACGTCACAGAGATGCCCAACGCTTGAGAACGACGTGTGAGAGGCACATTTGGGCTTTCTTGAACTGAAGCCTCAGCGGCAGCAATATTCTCGACACTACGGGCACTTCTTTGTCTCACTGGCACGGGAACATTTTGTACTGTGCCTGTGGATTCAAATTTTTCCACTAGACGCTCAATTGTTGATGTGGTAGGACGATTATGACGACCATAAATTGGACGTAGCGCTCTTAAAGTTGAGGCCACGGACTCCAAATTTCTGTAGTAAATTTTAATAATTTCGACTCGTTGTTGGCTCGTATATCTTTCCATGATGAAATGGCAAACCTTACTCAAGAGAAATGTTAACAGAGTGGGAAAAAATATGGCGTCGTTTGCTGTCCCTATCGATTTACTTTTGTAGCGTCTCTGTTGAAAACCCCTTTATTTCACATGTTTTTTCTTAGAGGGAATATATAATATATAACCCTGATACAAAATTTGTATTAGTATATTAAAACAAGCCGCAATCAAGCAAATAATGTAAAAATAAAATGTGGAGTAATTTCGACTTCCAAAACGGCATTACTCATTTGATACGAGTATTGTAAATTTATACTTGATTCACACTGGAGAAGGATTCTCTCATTTGGAGGTTTCGAGTAAATTAACAGGTGATTATTCTATTGAAACACACCTGTTTGGGTAAACGAAATATCCAAACACGAGAATTTGATTGCAGTGCGATCAGGGCTTTAGCAAGTTGCGTAAAATATACTGACATTTTAAATAAAAAAACGCACAAAATATTTTTACCAGGTTTTTTATTTTAGGAATTAATGATGCATATTGTCGTAGTGAAAACCATGTATGAGGTAGAAGCACTCGAGCAAGTTATGTTTTAATTTTATTGGTGATTTCAAGTTTTTCGTATTCCAATGTATTTTGCTTTTATACAAAATTGCTAAATTTTATTGTTGGTATACATTTGTGCTGTATTTGGCAACGATAGCTCTCCAAACAAAAGCGACAATCCTGTTGCTTGCTGTCCGGTTGTTCTACTGTTCCTACCCTATGAACATAGTATGGTGGTGAAAACATTTGCTGACAAATTATGTATATTACTGCTTCTCTCTCACATTTGTTGTTTCAGTTCATCAATCCCACAGGTTAATACATCCATTGAGGTTTTTATTCGCTAATTAAATTTAGCGTCGTTGGTGTGGTTGCAAGCAAACGTAGGATGTGCCAGTACATTGCTTCAATAATTCCAGATAGAGGCATTAGTACAACACATCTAACAAGGCAGCAACAACGGGCATTTTGTGTACAAATACAACACGAATGTATGCCAACAATATAGTCAGCAAAAATTACAAAATACCTTTATATTTCACAGTTCTCCACCAAAAGGATATGCAAACTTAAGTCAACAGTTTTTGTAACTCCACCAGGTGTATGTCCATTTGCGTCGAACATGTCTCCTTATAGAGTAAAATGAAACGTCGGACGAGCGAATAAACTCTCTATTATGTATTAGTCTATGATCAATTCCCGCTAGGACAAACGTCGTAAAAAGGCCAGTGCCATAAAACCTTTAATCCTTGTTGACAAGTTTCTTTTTTTTCTATTCGATTTTTATTTTATCACTTTCGTTGTACAACTTCGGGATGACCTTCTGAAATTGGACCTTAAAATGAGTGGAACTCCAGAAATTGTAATCCAGATCAGAAACAATGCAATGAAACAAGAGAAAAAAGCCAAAGGTATGGGTTTTAGTTTGAACGGCTTTTTTTGCGTAGGAACAGCCTTCTGCTTACAGCCTTCAGTGATGCTGCGTAAGTGAAGTTGCCCGTTGCAGAAGAATAGTCAACGACATTATAATGTAAATTCACCAATAGTGTAAATTATAGAAATATTCAGAAGTGGACACAACTGGTATTTTGAGTGAAAGCTTTTTCCTGCCATGCAGGGTTGCCAGAACTTAAAGAACATAAACATAAACAGGCTACTTAAAGAACAGGAATAGGCTACTAACTATTCATTTAATTCAAGTGTTGTATTTACATATAAATAAAGAGAAATTGTTGTTGAACTGGCTTCAACATGCCGACCGCCCTGTAGTACTGCAACTTAGTAGTGGCAGCCTCCAGATATCACGCACCCAAAGATGGTACTTTGGGCCATTGGCATGCCAGACGATGTTTGAATTAATCCCGTACGCAGAATCCGTGGTAGTTGGTCATTGGCAATAATGATTTGGATCTTGGAAGGATTAAACAATTTTGGTTCTGCTAGGTCAGACAAGTGTCCGTAGATGGACTGTAGCTTGCGTTTAGTCGTCGATTTATGGAGATTGACGCTGAAGTTGGACTTGACCGCCCCGGTCACTTGTATTTTTGCGGTTAGATCGTGATATAACTGTAGATTAATAGAGCAATATTCGCTCTTAGTGATTTTGAGCTGCTGCCTGTCAGCCTGAGCCCCTCCAGAGTTTAGTAACATATACACGCACGCTGGTAAATAATCGCCCCAGCAACATATTGCAGGAAACATGTACATGTTTGCAAGCATTGTTTTCATGAATTGAAGATTTGCTGCCTTGTTGTCTCTTTGTTATCAGCCTCGTTTTTGTTTTTAGCGGTTTTCAACAAAAAATTAAAATTTGGCTCTAAAAAACATAAATTATGGGCTATTACTTCATTGTGTCCCAAACATGTTATATTGAACGGCAAACACAATGTGTTTGAGCACAAGTATAGTATATTTGCGACAAGCTACAAACACGTTATATTTGCATCCAAACAACAAAAAAGACAGATTTTTCAGCGTGTGCGCTAATGCCGTAGGGAGGAATACATGGGACTTGGACCGGCGACTTAGGCGCTCACTCACGTAAAATTGATGTCGAGCGTGTTGTTGAGGGATTTCGTCGGTGCCTTGATTGTGAACGGGTATAAGGTGACGGTGACTGCTAACGACGGTGACTTGACGATTAACGAACCGAGTTGATTCTGGAACTGCGAGCATGAGTCACAAAAGGAACTTGGCGGCGGTTGTTGTTGTTTCGGTGTTGTCATCCACGTGGATCAACGAACGATGTTGCCGTTTGCAGACTATGCGTCTGTGACGGGAAGGACTCCAATTCGTTGTTCGAGCAGTGTGTAGGCAATTTAAACAGAAACCTTTCTCTTTTATAGTTTTCCCTCATCCCGGGGAAGAGATATAAGAGCTGCCAGAACTTAAAGAACATAAACAAGCAACGATTTCAAATTGACTTATAATTAGGATACTAACAATTCATGCTACGTATCTAGGTATAAAGAAGTTCTTCAGGGCTAAGGATTAAGTGAAGCGGGGTGTAAATCCAAAGGAAACTGAATTCGTGCTGTTTACCGGGGACCACGAGGTTCCGTATATTGAACAGTTATCCCTAGGTGGTTTGGAAATTTGGCGACGCTAAAGAGATACGATTTCTGATGGCAGGGTTGAAGAAACTAATGGTAGTTAGGCTAAATCAGACTGCAAAATCTTATTATATGCTGACGCCCTGGCAGTTACACGTTGAATGGGATGGGAATAAATTCGGAGAAAAGCAAGCTCTTACTCTTCACCAGGAACCAGAAGGTTCCGTGTATTGAGCAATTGTCTCTAGGTGGTATGGTAATAAGACTGAATGAAGTATAATGCAAAATATTTATATGTGGTTATCGACAAAACTAACTTTCAAATACCAGAAACGTTAAGAGATATGACTGCTCATGGTAGGTGTGAATAAACAACTGGTAATTGGGTTAGACCAGTTTGCAGGTTAGGGAAAACATTCTTCAACATGTTCAGATGTGCTCTTGGGCTTTATCAGGAGGCTCAAGCTCGTACAGTTTACCAGGAGGCACAAGGTTCGGTATATTGCGCTATTGTCTCTAGGTGGTTTGGTAATTTCCAGAAGGATTCTGCAAAATATCTAGGTGTAAGGATATACTACATGTCTTTATATCCTAAGTGCGTCACGTAGAATGGGTTGGGAGTAGATTCAGGGGAAACTTATTTCGTGATCTTTACCAGGGCCAGACGGTTCCGTAAATTCAGTAGTTGCCGCTAGGTGATTGGGAAATTTGCCAGAAACATAATGCATAATAACCAGGAAGCAAAATATGCAAAATATCTAGATGTGATTGCCGAGAGAAACTCAGTTTCAAGCCTAACACTGGAGAGAATCGGTATAGCCACAGTAGTCATACATATATACGGCAATCGTCGAGCGATGGCTATAAAAGCTCTGCACCCTGTATTTCTGATTTCAGGAAGAATCCAGGAAACAATAGAGCGAATGAGCTTTCAATCGTTTCACTGAATATGAAGCATTTGCAAGGTATACCTTCTTCTATATGCGAGCTCATGCTTAAAACCGAAGCTCTCAGATATGGATATGTTAGACGGTCTGTAGACGCAAATGCAAGGCTCACCGGGTAGGTTTCACCGACTTGCGATCTTAATTGTTCGCAAAACTCAAACCACTTCTATAAAGGATATATCTCTAGTAGCAGTGCGAGCGGAACACTGTTTAGTATTCAGAAAAGGGTGTAAGAGATGCTTGCGATGTTCCGAGGATTAAGAAGAAGACGAGGACGTAGAATATCTCTTACATTCCTGGCTGACTCTTATCTGAGTAGAACATAGTATTTAGGGTCTTACTTCTTTTTGGACCAAACATACGTCCAGAGAGTTAAGTTGAATGACCTAAGAATGAGTTTGCAGAACACAAATTGGTTCATCAGGGACTAATAAAGGGGTTTTCAATAAGAGCGCTACAAAAGGTTTTTTTTTAAATAAAACAAAACCGGTTTTAGATACCAATGAAATTCTTTATTCCTGTGAAAGTACGTTCGATGCCATTATGTATGGAACTCGATTTCTTTTGCATGGCCACCACGCGCACGCTTGCAGAAGTCCAGACGCTGAACCCAATTTTCGACGGTTTTCAAGCATAAATCGGCCGATACTGGTGCAATTTCACGTTCGATATTCGTACGAAGTTCATCAATCGTCGCTGGCTTGTTGGCATAGATCATAGACTTGATGTAGCCCCACAGGAAATAATCTAACGGCGTCAAATCGCACGACCGAGGCGGCCGATCGACTGGGCCATTTCGTGAGATAACACGTTCACCAAACTTGCTTTCCGATAAATTGATTGTGGCATTCGCTGTGTGGCTTGTGGCGCCGTCCTGTTGGAACCACATGTCCATATTATCCAATTGGGGCCAACAATATTCGGTTATCATTGAACGGTAGCGATTCGCATTCACAGTAATGTGCCGGTCTTGATCATCACGGAAGAAGTACGGCCCAATGACGCCGTCGGCCCATAAACCGCACCGAACCGTAATTTTTTCGGGATGCAATGAGGACTCATGGATTACGTGTGGATTGCTGTCTGACCAATAACGCATATTTTGCTTATTGACGAAGCCATTCAGCCAGAAATGAGGCTCATCGCTGAAGATGATTTTCCGATGAAAATCCGAACCATTTTCAAGTTGTTGTTCAGCCCAATTCACGAACATACGACGCTTATGGTGGTCAAGCGGCTTCAGTTGTTGCGTCAATTTGATCTTGTAAGGATGTAGGCCAAGATCTTTTAGCAAAATTCGCCACAACGACGTCACAGAGATGCCCAACGCTTGAGAACGACGTGTGAGAGACACATTTGGGCTTTCTTGAACTGAAGCCTCAGCGGCAGCAATATTCTCGACACTACGGGCACTTCTTTGTCTCACTGGCACGGGAACATTTTGTACTGTGCCTGTGGATTCAAATTTTTCCACTAGACGCTCAATTGTTGATCTGGTAGGAAGATTATGACGACCATAAATTGGACGTAGCGCTCTTAAAGTTGAGGCCACTGACTCCAAATTTCGGTAGTAAATTTTAATAATTTCGACTCGTTGTTGGCTCGTATATCTTTCCATGATGAAATTACAAACCTTACTCAAGAGAAATGTCAAAAGAGTGGGACAAAATATGGCGTCGTTTGCTGTCCCTATCGATTTACTTTTGTAGCGTCTCTGTTGAAAAACCCGTTATCTCTCTCTTTTTCTGCCTCACCCTGGAACACCGGGATGAGGTATCATTTAGCTGGAATGTCAGCGATAAGGGCGGAACATCACGTGCCATGGTATTACAACGGTCCTCATTGGACTGCGTGTGTGTTATAGTGACAGCCTCTTCTATTTAAGCTGACCTAGACTCAAATAACTACCATCGAGTACTGTTTTAGTACATAAAATTCTGTCAGCCAGAAATTTGTCCTATTTCTTTGTTTGTAAAAATAACTTTCTATTTCATTAAAGACATTCTTATGTGGAATTTATTTGAAATTTCTCGAAAATTTTTTGGTATTTAGAAAATAAAGAAAGTAAAATCAGCTGATCTTAGGACATTGCCTCTTATATCAATCGTGTATATGTTCAGTGAAGTACGTTTCCGTTCATGTTCTCACAGTCTCATAATGAAAGTACGTATACAACTCTGCTGTTGAAATGATTTGTGACATGATAATAACATTATCGAGGTAAATGTATATGATAAAGGTGTGATTTGTCGATTATCGAGTCGATCTGGAAGATCGAGTGCATGTAAACACCGTATTAGAGTCATCATTGTAAAACCTAAATACCTTCTACTTCCTAGCATCACCCTGGTATACACTATTAGACAAGTCGTTGGACATGTCAAAGTTTGCAATTGCGAATAAAGAATCGTCTAGTGTAAACATGAGAAGAACGATAAACATACATACATACATACACGAACAATTTTGAGGGCCGGTTAAATATGATTAATTTTTAGAGTTTCTTTAAAAACCCCGCTCGCATTAGTTTCTTTCTAAATGAAACAAATAAAACCCAAGAAAACTGATATACAAATATTTATGCTGTTTTTTAAATGAGTCTTCGTTGTTTGCATTTTTATTTTCAAACTCTTATATTTTGTTTGTCACTTTGCACACACATGCTTTTGCTTTCCCCATAGCAACATTAAAAACGGCACGAGTATACGATTTCAAGTTAAAGAGAGTTTCATTCCATTTCTCAAAATGTTCTTGACAGGGTTTCGACGACACAGCTGATCGATCTCCTAGCTGCAAATTCGATACGGGATAGAATTTCAAAGAGTATGTGTTCTTTCCCTGGCGTCAAGAAGGCAGATTGTTGCCAGCTTAATACAGAATTTATTATGTGTTGAAAAGCATTTTTCTACTTTTCTGACAATTACAATTAAATTATTTCACATTTCCTAAAGAAATATGAATAGGAATTATATATTCATATTCCATAGGGTAAAAAAGAACAGTCGATGCAATTTTTGTCCTTCCGGCCTGTGGAAATTAATAATTTAAGAATAATTGCAGAGATCGAAATATAAAATCTAGAATTTCCCAAGGACCCTCAGAAATTCAGAATTTGAAATTTCCCTGTGCAAGATTTTGGACCACTGTGGTCAAACGAAGAACTCTCCAAGAACAAAAATTTGACGTTCTGAATTTCTGAAGGTATTTGGGAAATTTCTTCGTTTGGGCACAGTGGGCGAAAAACTGTTTTCGTATATGAAATTCAAAATGAAAAATTTTCGGTTCTGAAGGTCTTCTGAAATATGTGGTTGGCATATTCTGAAAGGATGTGTCAAGCAATACCCAACTGTACATATTTGGTTCTTGGAGAATTCTTCGTTTGACCACAGTGGGCCAAAATCTTGCACAGGGACCTCACACACAATATTTCGAAGACACTCCCGAAGGACTATCGACTGGCACATGTTTGGGTCGTGAAGAATTCTTCATATGACCATATTTTTCCTCAATAGTCCCACTATATGTGACATATTTAAATACCAATATTTAGGATTTGGTTGCATATAAAGGGTTTTTCAACAGAGACGCTACAAAAGTACATCGATAGGGACAGCAAACGACGCCATATTTTTTCCCGCTCTTTTGACATTTCTCTTCAGTACGGTTTGCCATTTCATCATGGAAAGATATACGAGCCAACAACGAGTCAAAATTATTAAAATTTACTACAGAAATTTGGAGTCAGTGGCCTCAACTTTAAGAGCGCTACGTCCAATTTATGGTCGTCATAATCGACCTACCAGATCAACAATTGAGCGTCTAGTGGAAAAATTTGAATCCACAGGCATAGTACAAAATGTTCCCGTGCCAGTGAGACAAAGAAGTGCCCGTAGTGTCGAGAATATTGCTGCCGCTGAGGCTTCAGTTCAAGAAAGCCCAAATGTGTCTCTCACACGTCGTCCTCAAGCGTTGGGCATCTCTGTGACGTCGTTGTGGCGAATTTTGCGAAAAGATCTTGGCCTACATCCTTACAAGATCACACTGACGCAACAACTGAAGCCGCTTGACCACCATAAGCGTTGTATGTTCGTGAATTGGGCTGAGCAACAACTTGAAAATGAGTCGGAATTTCATCGGAGAACCATCTTCAGCGATGAGGCTCATTTCTGGCTGAACGGCTTCGTCAATAAGCAAAATATGTGTTATTGGTCAGACAGCAATCCACACGTAATCCATGAGTCATCATTGCAGCCCGAAAAAATTACGGTTTGGTGCGGTTTATGGGCCGGCGGCGTTATTGGGCCGTACTTCTTCCGTGATGATCAAGACCGGCACATTACTGTGAATGCCAATCGCTACCGTTCAATGATAACCGAATATTTTTGGCCCCAATTGAATAATATGGACTTGGAGGACATGTGGTTCCAACAGGACGGCGCCACAAGCCACACAACGAATGCCACAATCAATTTATTGGAAAGCAAGTTTGGTGAACGTGTTATCTCACGAAATGGCCCAGTCGATTGGCCGCCTCGGTCGTGCGATTTGACGCCGTTAGTTTATTTCCTGTGGGGCTATGTCAAGTCTATGGTCTATGCCAACAAGCCAGCGACGATTGATGAATTTCGTACGAATACCGAACGTGAAATTGCAGCAGTATCGGCCGATTTATGCTTGAAAACCGTCGAAAATTGGGTTCAGCGTCTGGACTTCCGCAAGCGTGCCCGTGGTGGCCATGCAAAAGAAATCGAGTTCCATACATAATGGCATCGAACGTACTTTCACAGGAATAAAGAATTTCATTGGTATCTAAAACCGGTTTTGTTTTATTTAAAAAAACTTTTGTAGCGTTCTTATTGAAAAACCGTTACATTAGTTTGTGCGGCAAATATATTTAGCTTGAAGTGTGTTTTTATTAATTACTGTATTTTAAATTTCTGCATCGATTATTTAATTGAAAAAATCAATAAATTGCCGATTTATCTTTAAAACAAAGTGCGTAACAGAGCTCTGTTAGTTGTATAACAGAGCTCTGCTAACAGAGCTCTGCGAATTTATCTTCACGCACATATAAAAAACTATATCAAAACTGTCGTTGGTCTGGTGACGAGAATTTGGTGGAACTTAAACACACATGCACACTCTTTATACCCAAAGACTAATTATTATACTAGACTTAACATTTCTCTCAGAAAATGTTTGACATTTGGCCTGGTGTGATATGAATGTTGGATGTTGAAAAGAATTGCTTTACTAATACCAGATAGCGGCAATGGTTCAAAACAACCAACAAAATAACAACAACGGTATTTCGTTTTGTGTGTTAAAATTATTGTGTTAAATACAATACAAATGTATGCTAACGATAACAGTCAATAAAAAAGTTTAAAACAAATTTAAATTTCACAGTTTTTCACTAAAATGACATGAAAAATTAAAGTCAGAGGTTATTGTAATTCCACCTGGTGTATGTCACTTTTCACTCTCAAATATTGGAGCTTGCACGCTGTGTGCACGTCAATAATTCGTACCAGACAGCACTTAATGCGGATATGAAGAAAATTTTCAAGCAACTTCAGTTCGAATTCGGATTTAAACTTAAGGTTCGGAATAGCTAGTTCAAAAATGTGCTGCCCTCAATCTCTTCAAGGGGTGTATTGGAAATTTAGGTTATGCGAAAAGCCAAAGTACGTTCGGGCTTTTTAAGAGTAAATATTTCCAGGACGTGCTTGGTTTGAAAAATTTAACCCATTTGCGCCTGGATCTGTATGCGTTCTAATTTTGACAGACACGTCACTTTCCTTTTTGAAAATTCCGTCTAAACTCAGTCTGCTATGAAGTGCTAATACATCCTAACACATTTCTCACACTGTTAATTACCAGTGAATCACTTGCGTAATTTCAGTTTATTAACAAGAGATGTCGTTATCGAGTTAGTACTCCTATTATTGGTTGGGTCAGTAATTTTTTAAATCACTCACTTTTCTATCGCTGATCTTCTGTGGTGCAGTTTACTCACAGTTCGAATGACTGATGGTCATCGTTATGGTCTGCGATATGCTGTCCATCTATTAATTGTGAATGAATAAATTTCCATTCAATTAAGGCATATCATGTCGCGTCATCACAGTCGCATCTTCATCATCAATTCACACATGGTTGGTTGGGGTTGGTTTGGCCGTGTCTATCTATGGCTCATACTAAACAGAATTATACGTACGATCGTTGATCGCTGGTACGTGGTTGTGAAGGGGCAAAAAACAGCGAGAGGGTGGTGTAAATGATTCATAAGGCCATATTGTGTGCAAAATGAAAACAGAATGAAAAAAGTGTTCACTCATATTTTATTTTCATTTTGGGATTTTTATTTTGCAAAACAACGCAATTTTTTTTTGTAAACAAGAGAAAAAAATGTGCAAAATAACATAAACAATTTTTAAAATACATTTAATGAGAATTACATCATATCAAATTAGAGGGTGACAGATGGGAAGTGTGAGAGTGCATGACATAATACATACATATGTAAATTAATACAATGTAAAGAGACAGAGTACAGAGACAGAGACTAAATAATATAACCAGCAAATTATCAAATAATTGGTTTTTGTTTTTTTTTGTAAGAAATGTTAGGAAATTATGATAAATATTTGTGCACATACATACAGTGGTGTGCGATGAAATAGGGTCATACACTCTTTAAAACTTTTATTCTCTGCAAATCTGTTGTCCAAGGTAATTCTGAACTGAATATACTGCCGTCATTTTTAATAAATTTTGTACCCTAGTGTTCTCCAGGTCAGTCAGTGGCAGTATTTTAAACGGTATGTAATAATGACGTGTGCTATAAAATAGAGTCAATTACAAAAAAAATATTTTTTTTTTGAAATGGTTAATGGTAGTTTGGATTTGAATTTGAAAACAAAGTTTAGCTTCTAAATATGATTAATGTTTATTAGTAGCATTAATAAATTGTCATTATTGACGTTCCAAAATGGGCCGATGTAAATATTGCAAACATGAGCGCCCAGAAAGAATAAAAGAGACGATAAAAGAATTCAGAAGCTACATACAAATTACTGACATAATTGTATGCTCAAAGAAAATGTTGGAGACCGGAATAAAATATAGCCCCAATCCAGGAAACAGACGGTAAAACCCTGAAAATTACAGAACATTTGGAACCAAAAATATTGCGCCACGTAGAGTTCGACTTTTGTTACCTCTTCCGCCCTTAAAAGGCAATACGATCGGGATGTTGACACCTTTACATTAAGAAAAATGCTAACTAAAAACAATTTAAAGGCAAAAAGAGTCCGAAAAGTTCCATTTCTATCCAAACGGAACGTCCAAAAAAATTTTGCATTTTGCCAAGGAGCATGTGAAATAGTCCGTACGCAAATGGCGAAATATTTTGAGGACAGCTGAAACTAATGTGAGATTGGGTAATTATGATAAGAGTAATCTTCCTGTACGAAGACCTTCCAACACCGAATTCAGGCCCCAGAACACAATCCAAACAGTTTAGCGTGGTAGCGGAAACATAATGGTACGGGGTTGTTACTCTTACATTGGGACAGAACCTTTATTCCAAATTGAACAGACAATGGACGCTGCATATTATACCACTGTATTAAAAACACATCATGATGCCTTGTGCTAAATGGGAAATGCCGCTTCGATGGGTGTTTCAACATAATATCGACCCCAAACACACATCGAAGCGAGCAAAAGCTTCGTTTGAAAATAATAGTGTCATAGTTTTAAGATGGTCTACGCAGTCGCCGGGCTTAAATCCTATTCAGAATTTGTGGCGGGACATTAAAGTGTCTATCAAAGGAATAAACCAATTTAATAAAGATGAGCTTATGACACTGGTACAATCGGCGTGGAAAACATGACTTGTGGAGACTTGATGATTCAATGTTGCTTAGCTGTGATAAAAAATAATAGTTATTTCATAAAGTACTGAGATAATATAAAGGATTAATGAAACATACATTTTATTTGACACAGCTATTTATTCTAGTTCAGATGGTGAATCGCGATGACTCTATTTTAATTCACAGGCAAAACGGGGCATTTTGGAATATTTTGATTTATACCAAATGATTTAATATTAAATTACGACATTAATGTTCTAAAATGTTATATCTAGTTCTTAATTGAACAATTAAAAATAAAAGTTATAAACAAAATTTAATTTTTCTATATTTGTTTTTGTTTTGAAAATGTTGATTAGTGTTGGCTCTATTTCATCGCACACCACTGTATGTATATACATATACATATATACTGTATGTACGTATCTGCCTAAGTGTGTACGTACATTTGTGTTTTTGTTGGCATATTATTCTTTGTTTGGAGTTGTGAGCTTTTATAAAACATTTGTATAAATAATTTGTTGTTAAATATTAGAAAAAATAAAGCAGTAATGAAACTAATAGATTGACGTATGTTGATAACATGACGGCGAAGGATCTGACTTAAGCGTGCCTATATTCTTATAACCATAGTATTTATTTAAAATACTAATTTAAATAATTTAAAAATATCATATTTAATTAAAATTACATAAAGTATGTAACAAGCATGAAATAATCAAGTTATGACGCGGGAAAGAAATGCGTTTGAGTGAATCGCGTCGACTTTTTTGGTTCTCTTCTACTAGGGTTGCCAAATTACTTACGTACTTATCCGGTCTCGGACAACCCCGGGGGATCAGGGACCTTACAAAACAAAGATAACATATTTCGCCAACCAGTTCGAGCTTTTGCTTTATTTCTCCAGTTGGCAATACCAAGTGTACGCAGGGATTCGTCAACCTGATCCCTCCAGCGGAGTCTTGGTCTTCCTATTTTTCGTCTTCCTTCGAGTTCGGTTTCGAAAGCCCTTCGCGCTGGTTCATCTTCATCCATTCTACTGACATGGCCTAGTCAGCACAATCGCGTTATCTTGATCCTCGTAACTATGTCAGGATAAAGCTCATACAGCTCATGATTCATGCGTCGCCGATAATCGCCGTTGTGCACTATAGGGCCATACATTTTTCGGAGTATTTTTCTCTCGAAGACTCCTACAGATGTTTCGTCTGCTTGCGATAGGACCCAGGATTCTGCGCACATAAAGCAAGACAGGTTGAATGAGAGTCTGGTACAGCTGGACTTTTGTTACTCGAGAGATGGCTTTATCTCTAAAGTGCTTGCTTAGCCCAAAATAACATCTATTCGCAAGCACAATTCTCCGCTTGATCTCAAGGCTGATGTTGTTGTTTTTGTTTACCGCAGATCCGAGGTATATAAATTAGTCTACCATCTCGAAATTATAACGGTTATCAACGTTCACGCTTTGGTCTAATCGCGTGGAGGCCCTGTTCGTTGAAACCATTAATTTTGTCTTGTCCTCATTTACCGTCAGACCCAATTTTGCTGACTCCTCAATTCTCGCAAAAACCGCAGTAACTTCTCTAATTGTGCGCCCAATAATATCTATATCATCAGCATACGCGAGCAGCATGTGACTTTTGCTGCTGATGGTTTTATTCATATTGACTGCAGCTTTTCTCATAATGATCTCCATTAAGATGTTAAAGAGATCGCACGATAGGGTGTCGCCTTGCCTGAGGCCTCACTTAGTTTCGAAAGGTTCAGTAAGATCCTTACCAACTTTCACTGCGGATTTGGTGTTCGTCAAGGTCATCCTGCAAAGGCGTATGAGTTTTGCAGGAATACCAAGCTCAGACATTGCGTCGTAGAGTTTCTCCCGTATCAGGCTATCGAAGGCCGCTTTATAATCGACAAATAGGTGAGAAGTGTCGATTTGTTTTTCGTGTGTCTTCTCCAGGATTTGGCGTAGCGTGAAAATCTGGTCAGTTGTCGATTTTCCAGGCCTAAAGCCACACTGGTATGGTCCAATCAGTGTCAGCGATAATTGGTTTTAGTCTTTCGCACATTATGCTTGATAGAACCTTATATGCTATGGATCACCTTTTTTAAATATGGGACATAGTACACTGAGACTCCAATCGCCGGGCATGCATTCATCCAACCAAATTTTGCTAATGAACTGATGCATGCACCTTATTAGCTCATCGCCGACAGCCTTAAACAGCTCCGCCATCCAACGGCTCCTGCGGCTTTGTTGTTCTTAAGGCGGGCAATAGCTGTTCTGACCTCGTCTTGGTTAGGAGGGGGCAATCGACGTCTTCGTCCATGTTGTGATCGATTGTCCCACCGTCATTGGATATCTGAGGTACCAGTAGCGCGGAGAAACGATCTATCCATATTCCCAATATGCTCTGCACATTTGCGATGAGATTTCCGTCCTTGTCTTTACAGAAGGGGGGCCCTGAACCATGTCCATTAGTTCCGTTTTTAACTTTTTGGTAGAATTTTCGGGCTTCGTTCTTCCTTCTGTATGTCTCAATTTTCTCACCCTCGCGCTTTCTCCACTACCGTTTCTTACTCCTAAAGAGACGGTTTACCTCCTCTCTTTTCTCCCTATACCGCTCCGTTGCAGTTCGCGTTGCAATTGACTGAAGCATTACCATACGTGCAGCGTACTTTTCGTCATTTGCAATAAGACACTCTTCATCGTACCACGGTTTATTGCGAAGCGGTTTTTCGAAACCAAGTACGGTTGTTGCGGCAGTTTTTATAGAGTCGGAAATGGGTTTCTACTGCGCTTCAGGATCGTTATCGGGAGGGGTTGGGTTATGTGCCAAAATTTGCGAGAGCTTCCTTGAGTAGGCTGTGGCTACCTCTGGTAACTGCAGCTTTCCGATGTCCAGCTACCTCTGCGACTGGTTTCATACGATTTTCGCTCTTCTTAATCTTGTGCGAACCTTTGCTGCTACCAGGTAGTAATCAGAATCGATATTAGCTCCTCTGATCACTCGTACGTCCATTACACTGGATGAGTGCCTTCCGTCATTTACCTTGTGATCAATTTGGTTCGTAGGTCTTTGATCATGGGATACCCAAGTAGCCTTGTGGATGTCTTTATGCTGGAATCTTGTGCCACTGATGACCATGTTTTTTGCCGCGGCAAAGTCAATCAGTCTCATACCGTTGTCGGAACTGTCAGCATGAAGACTGAAATTGCCAATAGTTGGATGAAACACATTCTCCCTTCCTACTTTGGCATTAAAATCTCCTAGTACAATCTTAATGTCATGGCCAGGGCAGCGGTCATACGTTTCCTCTAGGAGCTCATAGAATATGTCTTTGGCATCACCATCTTTCTCTTCTGACGGGGTATGCACACAATTGAACCTAGAGACTAGATGTCGCAGTCTTTTGCCAACTACAAATCCGCTACCAAATTCATGTTTTTCTTCATGGCAACTGTAGTATATATCGCAGTTTCTTTTTCTTGTGCAGCCATGTCCTGTCCATCGCATTTCCTGGATAGCGGTAATGTCAGCCTTATAACTTTCGAGGACATCTGCCAGTTGGATACTTGCACCGGATCTATATAGAGTTCTTACATTCCAAGTGCATATCCGTAGATCGTGGTCCTTATAACGTTTACGGGGGTCGTCAAAAAATAGGGGTTGTTTATGTTTTCTGTTTCGTTTTTGTATTTTCACTACCATTATGAACGGTGGCGGGAGGCAAACCCAGTCCACCGGATTTTTGCATTTTACCTACTGCCAGGATATTTGATTGCAGCCGCTCATTATGGATCAGATTTTCTTCTTTTAGATTCTATCCGCCGTTGGCCCGTATGTTTGGCTCATCCGTCTTCTAAGGACAAAAGAATATGCCCGATTGTTTGATGAGCTTCAGTGACATCAGTCACCTACTAAACCTGATTTGGTGCTCATTTGTTTCGCCTTCTCACTCTAGCTCGCTAACGGAGGTTTCCGAAAAGCCATTGCCCAGGACATACTGCGTGGAAGTAGTGAGCTGCTTGGACTGCACAATGAAGGAATCATTTCTGGCCACTCCCAAGTGAATGGCTATCAGAAACTTTCCACCTCCACGGACAGTCCTATGTCTGCCAAATTGCGCCGGTTTATTCGTCTCTACTTGTGCGTCTTTTTTGAGGAAAAGAAGAACATGGAGGGATACAACTTTTTGTTTTTGTGTTGGAGTTATCGACATTTCAGTGTGTGTTGGTATCTACTTAGGGATCTTATTAGCTGGATCATAAGGTACATATTATTAACGAAAAAGTTCGTCTTCGTAATGAACTTTTTCATGGAAAAGCAACCCAAGAATAAATTCATTAAGATTATGAATCACGTTTCATAAAACATCACTTTTATAAAAATTATTCATTAGGAAACAACAAAATATTCTATGAAACTTTCATAAATCTTAATGGAAACATTCATATTTTTACTGAAACTGTTCTTTGGCTGCTTTTTCATGAAATTGTACATAATTTGTAATGGAACTGTTCGTTATTTTAATTAATGTTGTATTTGTTTTTCTTTTTATGAAAACCTTCAAAAACTATGAAGTACCTACTAATAGAATTAACTTTTTCTTAACTTGGCGCCTGTTTTTGTAACGTATTTTTTCACTCATCGTACGTCAAATGACGAACGAATTTAATTGTTGTACCCTGTATTTTGAGTGAAGAGTTTTTTTTTTGCCGAATGGTGGGGTTTAACAAACTCTAACACGGGTGAAAAAGAAAATTTCAAATTATGCATTCACAAAATAAAAATCGTTGAGTTGTAACATTTCGCGGAAAATCAAATATTGTTTTCAAACATGGATATTTCTACCAAAAAGATGTAAGAGCTTGCAGTTTAGCGCATTATAAACATTTATTTAAATTGAAATTTGCAAACATTTGTGGCATCACGCAACCTGTTTTCCGCATTATTAGTTCGAACGGAAAATCCAAATGCTACGGACGCAATCATTTTAGCGACACTTGATGTGCAGTTATAAACAAATTAATACAACTTTAAGACTTTGAAATTTTGTTTGTTTATTTTTTCTGTATCTGCAAACAGCAGTATTCACTAATACAGCCGATCGACACAGTTGCCTACATTTTGGAAAAATTTTGTATTTTCGAATAGAAAAAGCTTTTAATATTATCAACAAGAAGGCGTTGACAACAATGTACTTTGACATAAGCGCAGTGAGTAAAGCGTTTGTTAGACGATCAACCTTTATTCAAGTGAACCAAAAAAAATAGCACATTTTTGACTTTTTTATAAATTGCTCAAACAAAGTTCTTTAGTTAAGAAACCACTATTTTCAGAAGGTTTCAGCTATGCGTTAGTTATCACTATGCGTTGGAACACAAACAAGATATTTATATACAAATCAAGTTCATGCAAGCCCAGCGTGGATTAATTAATTGTGTGTTTTTATTACACTTATTTCACAAATGGTCCGCCATTCCGATTTTCTCCGTAAACGCTCGGACAGACAGGGGGCTTCACGTTATTCCCCTTTCCAGTTTCATACCTCAAAATCGTTTCTCACTTTGGTAGCACAGATGCATGTATACGAAACACATACACAAAAACCAAAGTAACATCACAAAGTAACCATTTAACCGTCCGAGCCTTTGTTTATTCTTTTTCCACTGATATCCTCTGTCCGATGAACCATTGACGCCTGAATACATGAAACTTCATCGGCAATCTACACGCTCATTCAGGAATATGTATGACTCACTGACTGAGAGAATAATGTAAAAATATAGATACACACTTCCAAGATAGACTCTCTCGTTGTCCCTCTTTTATTCTCTTGCTCTCGAGAGAGCGTAGACAGTGCAACAAACACAGCTGTATTTGTATCACAAATATCATATTAATCATTGTGTCTCAAACATGTAATATTGAATAGCAAACACAATATGTTTGGACACAAGTATATTATATTTGCGACAAACTCCAAACACACTTTATATTTGCATCCAAACAAAAAAAATACAGATTTTTAATCGTGTAGTTGATGTCACAGTTTTTCTTCCTTGTACATCCATGTCGTGTACCTCGCATTTATAATTTATAATTTTCTTGGACATTCACCAGGTTGATAGGGGCCACCGGGTATGTAAAAGGCGATTTTTTATAGGTTCAAAAATTTTAGTTGGTAACACTGCTTTATTAGGCAGCCGATTTAACAGCTGATAGTTGCTTTTGTTTTGTTTGGTTTGTCATTTCATCATGGATAGACAGACGTACACGAGAGCAACGCTTGCAAATTGTTGAAATGTTTTATCAAGATACTGGTAATGGTTCGGTTCGTCAAACTTATCGTGCACTTTGTCCATTTTATGGTGGTCATAATCGTCCACCAGAGCGGTTAATTCGAATAACAACGGATCGTTTTTTTGTGGCCGTCGGTGGTGCAACGGATAGTGAGCGCGGCTCTTGTACATGACAACGTGGGTTCGATCCCTGCTCAGACCATCTTACATTTCTTTCAACGGCGGTTACCTCGCTCAGTGATAGCGACACTATCGAGTACTTAGCCGTGAAAATGCTTCTTAAAAAACCTTTCGGAACCGGTGTAAAACTGTGGGTCCCAATCAGTGACTGTAAAATTAGAAAACGCACATCTCACTGATTGTGAGAAGGTCTCCCCAATCCTTTCATGGGATGTTATGCAAATTGAGCTGGGTGACCGTCGTTGGAGGAAATGTAAGGTGGTGCGAAAGGGGATTGAACCCACGTTCTCATGTGAAAGAATCGCACCATTGCATCCCCCACGGCCGACAGTCGTTTATACTAGGATTCATTTAAATCTTTTAAAAATCGCCTCTATTACTGCAGGTTGTAAAACGTTTCAATCTAATTCAGAAGCTTTACTGATACTTGTATTCAAAACGAATACGTTTGACCTTTAGAATTGAACTAGTTAGTAACGCCTTGGATTATCAGAATACGGCTAACTGCACAGAACGTGACTGCAACCAATGTTTGTTTACACAAGTCTGCATGTTATGGATAGAGTTGAGAATTATAATATTAGACAGATAACATCGATAATGTTATTCAACAGAAGTTCAAATTTGCAATACTAATCTACTTTTTGTAGATAGCAGACATGGTATAGTTAAGGCTAGAGATGGTCACGTGAGTAGGGTTTGCTAACGAACACTCACGAAACTAAGACAGTCGCACACGGTTTTTTGGGTTTCCCGCTTCGCCATTCTTCAGCAATCTCGTTTACGCGCGCTCACCTGATCTTGATCTGACTCACGTTCTCTAATAAATCACGCGTGATTCACGACAATCACGGTATTCTCGCTCATCTCTAGTTAACTCTACGTTTTCAGATGTAATTTTTTAAATCTATTACTAAATCTGTCAAATAACAAAATGGAAAGTCCTGGATTGGGATATATTATCCCCATTATTTTTACTTCATTAATTTTGAAAGGGTTTTTGAAAGACCTTACTTTTATTTTGTAGTAAGGTAGACAACTCTGTCGTATCCATTTGTATTCTTGAACTATCATGTATAACTCAAAACGAAACAATTTCTCACCACTATGTTTTTGGAATTTAACAGAAACGTGACTGTAACTAATAAAAAAAATGTGTCTGCAAATGTCAGATTTAAGTAGATGAGGATGTTGTAATCTTTCGACTGCATCTGTTAGATACTTAATTATTCAATTCAAAATAATAAACTATTACAAAGGGTTTCGAGTTACTAGAGGGAGAATTCAACTTTTTCAATCACATCACAAGTACATGGTTACCAGTTGCCGGAGTACTTGCATTCACCACTATGTTGCTATTTCCGTTGTAAATTTTCCAGTCTATTTGTATGGCACAATGTGAGAATTTTATAATTCTGTTTATAATAAAGGGCATGAATGATTTTTTAAAAAAAGTTTCAAAAGTGCACTCAGAAAAATTCGGTTGAGGCAGCTGAACTAGCCGTAGCCGAATTTAGAGGCTATCACAAACACACAAGAGGCCATCACAGCCGATTTAGAGATTGTCACAGCGGAATTAGAGGTTGTCACAACCGAATTTGAGGTTGCCACAACCAATTAGAGGTTGTCACAACCGAATTGGAGTTTATTACAACCAATTAGAGGTTGTCACAACAGAATTAGAGATTATCACAACCGATTTAGAGGTTGTTACAGTCGAAGTAGAGGTTGTTACAACTGAATTCATCATATCTGAATTAGAGGTTGTTACAGCGAGGTTTAGAGATTGTCTCACTCGATTTAGAGGTCACAACCGAATTTTTAAATTTGTGTCCATTGATTTAGTTCTCATAAATATGTCATACGGGCTAATCTATAGGGCAACAAATTAATTCTACATTTTTAAAGTCCCTACCATCAGATTCATCGCATCAATTCTGACGTGTTGCGTTTGTCGATTCATATAAACAGACGATGGCAGCAGATATCAAACCACCGTCCTTGGAAAACTGTACTGTTGACGCCTGATTGTACTGTACACTGATAAATTTGCACATTTTCTTCAAACAATAGGCGTGTTTTGGTAACGCCGCGTGCTTAGATTATAACTTAATTTGTATGGAGAGCTAAGCGATATTAAGCGGCACTTGAAGTTACCGATTCCACTTCAAACTTAAGTAGGCATAAAGTTACCAGTCTGAAGAAAATCAGAAAAGCTCTGTTAGATATCGTTATTGTTAGGTCAAAGATAAGGACAAAAGTATAAACATTAACAAGAATAACTACACACCAAGCGTTAGAGCAAGATGATTATATATATTTCCGGTTGAAACAGGCAGAAAGTTCCCAGTATGAAAAAATCAGAAAAAAAGTTTTGGATATCATCATTAAGGCTGTTTTTTTTATTCCATTAAGCTATCGCCAATTACGACTTTCCAAATAAAACGATCCACACTTATTACTACGAAATGTGGCAACATTTGCTGTAATGGGTGAAAAAAATTCGATATGGCAACACGTGCCAACACAGTGCCAACAAATACATGGTAGCAGCACATGTTGTTGTAGTTGTAAGCAGCAACAACATACATTTTATTTTCGTTCAATAGTTTCAGTTGTCCGACTCTACACAAATATATATGAACCAACAATACAAGAATACAAACAAGTATAAAATCAAAATACGTATGATTTTGACAAGTGAAACGAAAAATGACATGGAAAACATTACATCACCTGTTCAAACGACCATACCTGATAGATAATTCCACCATGTTCAATATGTATAACATTTACCGCGCGTTGTTGTGAACAATTTTTTTCCAATTTTGTTTTCAATCGCAAATACAAATCTATCCTTCAAATTTAGAGATATAAAAGTACACGTAATTTTCCACTAAATGAAATTAGTTTAATGAATTTAAAATGTTTAAGTCATGTTGCAAAATTCTGCTTTTGAGTCTCTCCTTGATATCTTTTTCATACACAAGAAATGATACAAAATTTATCTAAGATAGCTTTTTGTTGCCATTTCTTGAAATTGAACATGTGGCAACATTGTCATTGCTCAAGTCGGAATTTAAGTGGCAAATTGATATGCCGCTTAACCGTTGTGTCAACAGCTGTTGGGTTTTATCCACATCGACAGTAGATGTACCCGGGTACTTCATACGTTTTGTATGGCAGATAGTTGCTTTTGATATACAAATATTAACTACTACCTGGATTCTTGTAATTTTCTGGTTTTTTTTTTTTATTTCTTGGAAATATTGTCTAGTTAACAAAACTTTTATCATAATTTGGGGAAAAAAAAATTTGGTACCTAAATAATCCATTTTTACCAAAAATGGGAATTGCCAAAATCCATAAAAATTTAACAATTTCCAAATTCTTTTTTAATCCTTGTAATTTGATCCCTTTTTACCAAGAAAAATAATTAACATTGAATTTTCATTCGCAAAATTCCGTTATATTTGAACTGAAAATCAACCCCTCTTGCTCATAGTGCTATTTTTAGTACCTGCGCAGAATAATTATAACTCATAAAATATTTGTTCAATGTAAACATTTTTTTTTTGGAATGTGTAGGAAAACACGTCTACTAACAGGAACAAAAGGGTATTTGGGAATATCTTGCCTACCTACCCTTGCACAACCAGTTTTGCAGGCAGAAACATGATTTTTTGCGCAGGTTTCGTTTTGAGTAGTTTTGTATGCATAAGTCAGTTTATGTGCGATTTTTGAAGTGTAAAGACCTAAAAATTTATTTTGTGCGGCAAATATATAAAAAGTGAAAATAAAATGGCAGATGGTGAGTGGCTAGCTCCGCGTCGATTGAATGCACTACCGTATGAGGAGCAGCGTGACTATATACGCACATTTGTTGAGGCTTCTGACTCCGAAGAGAGTGACCACGAACAAGCGGTAGATCAAGAAGACTTAGAAGGAAATATTGATGACATTGGTGGTGAATCATCTGACGCTGAACAAGTCCAGGAAATTGAGTATCACCTAGAGGACGAGAGGGATTCAGACGAGGAGTATGAAGAACCGCCACTTGAAACTGGTGATTATTATACGGCAAGAGATGGCAATGTATGGTCGTCAATACCACCAATACCTGGACGAATACGTGCGCACAACGTTCTAAGAAGTCGCAATCCTGGACCAGTGCCATCGACAAATGGCTTGACAATGGCAGAAACCTTCAATCTTATGATGTCAAATGAAATATGTGATGTAATTATTCGAGAATCAAATAGAAAGGCAAGGCAAACTGCTATATTTGCATTGCAAAACGCCAAACGAGAAAAGTATGTGCAATTTGTAATAAGCCTGTGTGCGCAGAGCACTCGAAGGATCATCCACAATGCCTCAGATGCTGCTAAAATTCATAAAATATATTTTTTACTTTCATTATAATGATTTTCTATAAATAAATAAACAAATTTCCATAAAATAAACTAAATATTTCCATTTATTTCTATATATTTGTATGAATTTTCATAGAAGTACCTGGGTACATCAGCTGTTGACGCTAGGTCATTTTCTAGTAACTGGGTTATATTTTCCAAACGGTTGGTCCAATTGACCTGAAATTTCACACCAATATCAATTACATATTTCCAAGCTATGATACGAGTTTCATCAAGATTGGACCAGCCGCTTGGAAGATATAGCAATATAAAGTGAACTTTGCCATTTATTTCTATATATTTGTATGCATTTTCATAGAAGTACCTGGGTACATCAGCTGTTGACGCTAGGTCATTTTCTAGTAACTGGGTTATATTTTCCAAACTGCTGCTCCAATCTTGATGAAACTTTTCCACATGATGCAAAAGTGTATGGTTGAGGATATCATGAAATTTCAGGTCAATCGGACTAACCGTTTGGAAGATACAGGAAAATTAAAGTTGCAAATGTACCCGTGGGCTCTACGATCGACACAACGGTTAATACAGCTTAGCTGTCCCGTACAAATTAAGCTATAATTAACTTTAGCGGGGTAAAAAAACACACTTATTATTATGAGCGCAAGACAATGAGACAAATATACACATATATAAGAATAACTACAAACCATGCGTTAGCGCGAGACGATTATATGTATGTATTATAATAAATTATTGCTAATTTGTCGTTTTAGTTACTAGCAAGAGAGGGATAATCGCTTGCTTGTAACGAAACCACACCTAATGATTACAATATTTTTACTTACCTTTCATAATAATCATAAAATATCTTGAAATCACCGCCATCGCAACAATTGTAACGATTCTTTTTAGCTTTTTTAATACAATGGCAACCGAATTGATAATGAATTCGCTTGTCCCAATAGAATTCATAAGAAATTCGGTTACAGCAATCGAATTGTCGCCAAATTCTGTCATTGCAACCGACTTAAGAACCAACTTCGGTTATTGTGATCGAATTCATACCAATTTCAATAGTTGCAACCGAATCGATTACAAATTCGGTTGTTGCCCCTGATTTTGATGACACATTCGGTTGCTGCAACAGAATTTGGTAGATGACTTATTCAGCCACTTATAAAATATTAGCAAAGTAAGTCAGCTGTGCTTGGTTAGTGTATGCAGCTCTTGCACATGATTTCGGGACATTTGGTTTGCTGGGTAGAGAGTAGACATCTGCACAAGACCTCTTGAATGACTATTCAAGCCATTTGTTTTTTTAAGCCATGAACTGCAGCGAAGTTGCGACAACCAAGTACTTCGGGGTACAATCGACAAAGCAATCGTGTATGTGCGTGCCACCTTTTTAAGAAGAGATTTGTGAAAGTTCTTTACAAATGTGGAATTTTACGAGACTTATTCCAGGAGCTCGATAGCCGTGTGGGTGTCAGAGAAGATATTCGATACTATCGCTACAGGACTATTATTTTTTTTTTGTGAACATGGTCTATATCGTAATTTAAACTTGATATTCATGCCTAGACAAGATATATCTATGCTAGTTGCTGTGATAAGCACACAGGTTTCTAGTCTTGGAATTTCAGCTCATGATTAGGAAAAACGACAAGTAGTTAACTTTCTTAAATTACTTCTCTGTGCGATGTTCAATGTTGCCTACAATCGGTGTTTTACAGAACTCAAAAATGCTTCATAGATCAAAAGTTACACACTTTTGGCCAATCAAAATTGATTCTGAGCCACTGTGCGTCGCGTACGCTGAAAAATCGACCTTTTTTTGTTGTTTGTATGCAAATATAACATGTTTTGCTGCTTGTCGCAAATATAGTATACTTGTGTCCAAACACATTGCATTGGCTATTCAATATTACCATGTTGGAGACACAATAATAAATAAGTTATAATATATGTTTTGTGACCCAAATGTGGCTTTGTTTGTTGACAACTGCTGGAAACTAAAACATGACAGACTACAATAAAACAAAAAAGCAGCAGATCTGCAATTCATGAGAACAATGCTTGGACGTAAGTAGGTGGGTATTCCAAACATATATACGTACATGGTCAGGAATAGTTCTAACGTCAATTCTAGTTACGTTATTCAGGATGTTATGTGTAATCTAAAATTCAGGACATTGATACGTGAAGAGATCCGTAAAAACTATGAAATTTATCATTTTTAATGTACGTTTAAGAAAAAGTTCACAAAGGTTAAAAAAGACAAATTTTTTTAATTTCTTTATGTGGTTTTACTATTACTAGAAAATTAGCAATAAGAACTCAAGGACTATGAAACAAGACAAGATCCTTAAAATTGGTGAAAACGAATTTTATAAATTTTATAAAAAATTTCAAGGACATTGAAACAGGTCTAGGTCCTTAAACTCGAAGAAAACCAATATCAGTCATATATGTATATGAAAACTCTCAGAAAATTAAAAAAAGTTTGGAAAATTTTCACACTTTAATATTCACACATATTATTGTAAATACTAAGTAGAAATTTAAGAAAAAATTTGAAGGACATTGAAACAGGTCTAGGTCCTTAAAATCGAAGAAAACCAATATCCGCCATATATGTGGAAACTGTCAGAAAATTAAAAAAAGTTTGGCAAATTTTCACACTTTAATATTCACAGATATTATTGTAAATAGGATAATATTGTAATAGATATTATTGTAAATACTAAGTAGAAATTTTAGAAAAAATTTCAAGGACATTTGAACAGGACTAGGTCCTTAAAATCGAAGAAAACCAATATCCGCCATATATATGGAAACTGTCAGAAAATTAAAAAAAGTTTGGCAAATTTTCACACTTTAATATTCACAGATATTATTGTAAATAGGATAATATTGTAATAGATATTATTGTAAATACTAAGTAGAAATTTTAGAAAAAATTTCAAGGACATTTGAACAGGACTAGGTCCTTAAAATCGAAGAAAACCAATATCCGCCATATATATGGAAACTGTCAGAAATTTAAAAAAAGTTTGGCAAATTTTCACACTTTAATATTCACAGATATTATTGTAAATACTAAGTAGAAATTTTATAAAAAATTTCAAGGACATTCAAACAGGGCTAGGTCCTTAAAATCGAAGAAAACCAATATCCGCTATGTATGTATATGAAAACTGTCAGAAAATTAAAAAAAGTTTGGAAAATTTTCACACTTTAATATTCACAGATATTATTGTAAATACTAAGTAGAAATTTTAGAAAAAATTTCAAGGACATTGAAACAGGACTAGGTCCTTAAAATCGAAGAAAACCAATATCCGCTATGTATGTATATGAAAACTGTCAGAAAATTAAAAAAAGTTTGGAAAATTTTCACACTTTAATATTCACAGATATTATTGTAAATACTAAGTAGAAATTTTAGAAAAAATTTCAAGGACCATTGAATGGATTGAAAGGATTCCTTTCGATATCTCCAATGTCTATTTTGAACATTACGACGCTTTATTAATGAAAATTATATGCTTGCTTTGATATAAATACAATAAAATTAGAAGGTGGGCCAACTGCACACTACCATATACTACTGTGAAGTTAGCCCACCATCGAAATATGTGGGCTAACTTCACGCTAGTCATTATCAGGAAGCATTTTTTCAGCGCATGGATTCGATTCCTAATATCACCACCTTACACTTATTTCGGTGACGGTCTACTGGCTTAGTTAGGACTACGCTATTGAGTTATTAGCCATGGAAAGGCTTCTCAAAATAACCGGTGTAAAACAGTAGGTTCCAATCAGTCAGAGTAAAACTAAAAAGACGCACAGCTCAGTGGTCTGGAGAAGCTCTCCCCAGTCTCTTCATGGGATGTAGTTTGAAACTATTTATTTGTTTTTTAAGTATTATTAATTTGTCGCCTATTTTTTTTGAGATGTTGAAGAGATCGCATGACAAACTTTCGACTGGTTGTATACAAAAACTTGAACATCAGGCACACCCTGTTTAGGTCCTATATTTGTATGTAGTAGCTGGTCTTAGAAAATATATTGCCTTAGAATATATATCATCGGCGAACAAATTAAATATAATATATTAGGGGAAAATCCCACACTGTGCTTTCAAAATATAATGTATTTTGAATGACAGTCGTTAAAGTGTTGCGTTTTTTATTCCAACAATGAATCAAAATAATAATAAATGATTAGATAACATAGGTACAATTTATATACGAGTATAAATGTATTTTTTTTTTCTAAATTAAATAAATAAATTAATGTGTTTTTTCCCTTTCTTTCCCTTTTCCTCTTATTCTCTCTTAGGTGGCAAATAGGAAAATAAAAAAAACCAACGCAAAACAAATACGTGTACGTGTGTGCACAAACAACATTCAGCGTAAAATATTGATAACAAATACAGTTGAAATTAAGAAAATAAAAACGGTTCTTTAATTTTTAAATTTATTGAAGAATTTTTGTAAATTGAAGGTACTGGAAATGGTGAAAAATAGTAGTAATAAACCGCCTAAAATGAAGCAAAAACAGCAAAAACAGCCTAAACAGCAACAGGAAAATGTTGCGCCGGCGCAAACGACAAAACAAAGCGAAGTCACAAATCTTAAGAAACCAAAGCCAACAACAACCACCACAAAACAACCACAGAAACCACAGCAACAGCAACCACAGCAAGAGAAACAATTGACACAGAAATCACCACAGACGTCAACACAGAATGGCCAACAGCAGCCACAACAACAACAACAGACTGCAAAAAATAACAATACCAATAATCAACAGCAACAACAGAAATCCCTAAATGTCATCAAAATTAGTGGCAACACCAATACAAAACCTAGCAACACTCCGAATGGTGGCAACAACAGTGGCAACACCGCCAACACGACCACTAACACCACCACGACCACAAACACCACCACCAACACAAAATCCCAAAACAAAAATAACCAGCAACAACAAAACGCTAACAACAACACAACCCCCAATAAAAACAAAAAACAAAAATCCAATTCCGAAAATGACCCTAATCACAACCAACAACCATCGAAATCATCCCAAGAGAATGACAAATTTGTCAAATCCACTTCGTTTCGTAACTCCTCACAAAATAACTCCCAGAAAGTGGCGGGTACTAGCAGTAAGAAGACCTACAATAAACCCCAACCCCTGGCCACGTTCAATGAAAATTTGCCCCCGCCCCGCGAAAGAGGCAGCAATTATACCAAAAAAACGAAACAGGAAAACTATCAGAAGTCGACCAACAACAAAAATCAGGCAAATGATATTGAAAAACCCAAACTCACGCCTGCAGAGTTGTTGACAGCTGCTCTCACCAAGTCCTGTGCCAAATGTCTGAAACCCACAGTCGCCTCTCTTCAGGAGTTCGAAGCCAATGCTGAGGCTTTAGGCAGGTACAAGTACAACACTAATCCCAAACAATTTCGTAAATCGAAATCCTATATGAACTCTTCACGTTACTCCTCGAATGGAGATTTAACGCAAACACATAAATCTAATTCGTCGGCATCGTCTACATCATCGTCGTCCGCCTCCTTCACCACCAAGCATCGCCAACAATACCATCGTTCACACAGTGATCGTTACGACTCATTCGATCGCAAATTTGTCGAGCGTAATAAGGATTTCGTACCCATCGAGGCTCCGTTGAGGCCCATTTTGTCATCATCGAATATAGCCGGCGTTATAGCAGATACAGACGGATTGGTGATATTCGAACGTCTGGGTAAAAGTCGCACTACGTATCCCATAATGCAGGTAAGTGATTTAAGAAAGTCCCTATTCAAAAGGGGTTAATTTTTTAACCCATTCGATTTTATGTTTAATGCCAAGGCCATTATTGCAAAATCGAGTTTAAAGGAGTATGTTTTTGTATGTAATTTGACACGTGTAGTCCTCCTACCCAGCAAACCAACGGAGTCCACCAGGTGCCTCGATAGGAGTCCTCAGACAGTGCGCTAACGCTCCTAAGGAGGTTCCGAAAGGAGCATATCCCGCGGAGAAAAAAGCATCCTCAAAATATATGAAAAAAGTTCACCCTTGTGACTCGTTAAATGTGTGTTTTTGGAGTCCCAGAACGCTCATTCAGATAAACCCCAAAGACTCGGCACGGACTCCTTTTTTCGCTTTTAATTTTTGAAAAAGTCTCCTAAAATCGTCAAAAAACAACCCAGTATGAGTGCTTCGTATTGGTGTTCTTCAATCTTCTCCGCAATGCAATCTGTTTTTCTTTAAAATAAATTTTTTAGAAAGTGAAGTACTACATACACGAGGGCGGATCAATAAGTCCGTGACTTTTTGAATAAAACACAGTTTTTTTTTGCAAAAAAAAAAAACAAAAATTTTTCAACATAATCTCCTTTTAGCTCAATACACTTCGTCCAACGTTTCTCCAACTTTTGCATCCCTTCCAAAATATAGGATTTTTCGCGGTCTATAAAATCGGCATTTGTTTCATCAATAATTTCATGGTTGGAGCTAAATCTCTTTCGACCCAGCCATTTCTTTAGGTTTGGAAATAGGAAATAGTAACTGGGGGCTAAATCCGGAGAATATGGGCTACCAACTCGTAGCCTAAGTAAACAACTCCAAACAATCCTTTGAAGTTGTCACACGATTACGTTTATGGTCAATTGAGAGCAAACGCGGCACCCATCTTGCAGACAGCTTTCTTAAACCCAACTGATCATATAAAATCTAAACCAAACTGCCATATAAAATGCCTATGGCATCAACAATCTCACGCACTTTTACTCTTCGATCCGCCAACACCATAAAAAAAGAGTGCACCATAACATCCCATGAAGGGATTGGGGAGACCTTCTCACAATCAGTGAAATGTGCGCTTTCTAGTTTTACACTCACTGATTGGGACCTACAGTTTTACACCGGTTCCGAACGATATTTTGAGAAGCATTTTCATGGCTAAGTACTCGATAGTGTCGCCACCACTAAGCGAGGTGACCGTTGTCGAAAGAAATGTAAGGTGGTCTGAGCAGGGATCGAACCCACGTTCTCATGTACAATACGTTCCCACGTTCTCAATGGCTAGTGTGCGCCATTGCACCACCGACGGCCAACAACACCAACACCATATCGTGGATTTTTTCGACATTTTCGGGTCTATTGACCTCAATTGGCCGTCCAGACCATTCAGCGTCATTTGTACTTGTGCAACCACTTTTTTAACATTGAAATCGATGGTGCCAGAGTCCACATAGTATTTGTCCAGCTTTTCCTTGGTTTGATTGATCGCAAAAAATAATGTTTAATGAGCAGTCGAAATTCACTGGTTTCCATTTTTATAAAAATACACGAGGTTGTATGTTTTGAACAGCTGTTAAACGCAAAGTAAATGACGGAACTTGCTCAAAATTTGACAGTAGTATATTAAGAGGTGGTTTACTACAATAATCAAACTGTCAAAATCCCTTCCCAAACAATTATCCAACAATTGTTTTCGTACGAAATATGTTTAGCGTAACAACCCTGTGCTTAATTTTGCCTACGAAATTTTTGCACAGAGCTGAGTACTAAGCAAATATAAAGTGAGTGAAATTTTCGGTTAATTCAAATTTTCGTTATTTCTTCTTCTGGCCTTCTTATGGCAACGAAAATTTCAGATAAACTGAGTACCGGGCTTTAAGACGATCCACACTTAATACTACGAAATGTGGCAACATTTGCTGAAATGGGTGAAAAATTCTGGAATTCGGCAACAAGTTTGTAGCCAGTGCCAACAAGTACAAAAAGAATGTACAAGTAGATAAGAAAAATCCATCGCAATGTGGCAACCCTCGTAAAAGATAACAAAAAACGAGTGAAGCGCCTCATTTCTCATTTCTCAGCTCTCTCTCTTACTCTCTTCGTTGATTATTTTCAACTTCGTTGATTATTACCTAACTGTAGAAATTAAAACCATATTTATATACAATTACATAACGTTTGTAAAAAGTAAGAATTAATCAAGTTATGACGCGAGAGAGAAATGCTTTTGAGTGAATCTCGTAGACTTTTTGGTACTCTTCTACGAGGGTTGCCACATTGCGGTGGTTTTGTATTCTCTATTTGTAATTGTAGACTGCACTTTGGTTTTAGTCATTCGTTCCAGTTGTCAAATTCTACACCAATGTGCACCAATTCAAGAATACAAAAAAAATAAAAACAACAAAGTATATAAGAGTTTGATAAGTGAAACACGACAGTCCATACATTTTTCGGAGTACTTTTCTCTCGAAATCGTCTGATATAGCTGGTCTTTTGTTACTCGAGAGAGGGCTTTATTTCTAAAGTGCTTGCTTAGCCCAAAATAACATCTCTTCGCAAGCACAATTCTCCGCTTTATATCAAGGCTGACGTTGTTGTTTTTGTTTACCGCAGATCCGAGGTATATAAATTTGTCCACCACCTCGAAATTATAACGGTTATCAACGTTCACGCTTTGGCCTAATCGCGTGGAGGTCCTGCTGGTTGAAACCATTAATTATGTCTTGTCCTCATTTACCGTCAGACCCACTTTTGCTGACTCCTTCTCAATTCTGGAAATTCTCTCTAATTGTGCGCCCAATGATATCTATATCATCAGCATACGCGAGCAGCATGTGACTTTTGCTAGTGATGGTTTTATTCATGTTGACTACAGCTTTTCTCATAATGATCTCCATTAAGATGTTAAAGAGATCGCACGATAGGGTGTCGCGTTGCCTGAGGCCTCGGTTAGTTTTGAAAGGTTCGGTAAGATCCTTACCAATATTCACTGCGGATTTGGTGTTCGCCAAGGTCATCCTGCAAACGCGTATTGAGTATTGCAGGAATACCAAGCTCAGACATTGCTGCTTAGAGTTTCTCCCGTATCGGACTATCGAAGGCCACATTATAATCGACAAATAGATGATAGATGTCGATTTGTTTTACGTGGGTCTTCTCCAGGATTTGGCGTAGCGTGAAAATCTGGTCAGTTGTCCATTTCCCACTGGTATGGGCCAATCAGGTCAGCGATAATTGGTTTTAGTCTTTCGCACATTATACTTGATAGAACCTTATATGCTATGGATAAAAGGCTTATTCCACGGTAGTTGGCACAGATACTCGGGTCACCTTTTTTAAATATGGGACATAGTACACTGATACTCCAATCGCCGGGAATGCTTTCATCTAACCAAATTTTGCTAATGAGCTTATGCATGCACCTTATCAGCTCATCGGCGCCAGACTTAAACAGCTCCACCGGCAATCCATCGGCTCTTGCGGCTTTGTTGTTCTTAAGCCGGGCAATAGCTGTTCTGACCTCGTCTTGGTTAGGAGGGGGGCAATCGACGTCGTTATCCATATTGTGATAGTAGCGCGGATAAATGATCTCTCCATATTCCCAACATGCTCTGCACATCTGCGATGAGATTTTCGTCCTTGTCTTTACAGAAGGGGGCCCTGAACCATGTCCATTAGTTCCGTTTTTAACTTCTTGGTAGAATTTTTGGGCTTCGTTCTTCCTTCTGTATGTCTCAATTTTCTCACTCTCGCGCTTTCTGCACTGCCGTTTCTTACGCCTAAAGAGACGGTTTACCGTCTTTTTTCCTCTATACCGCCCAATCGCTGCTCGCGTTACAATTGACTTAAGCTTTGCCATGTGTGCAGCGTTCTTTTCATCATTTGCAATGCGACACGTCATTGTACCATGGTTTGTTGCGAAACACAAGTACGGTTGTTGCGGCAGTTTTTATGGAGTCAGTAATGGGTTTCCACTGCGCCTCATGCCTGGACACGCACACAAATTATGGAAATATAAAAATATTTCCGTTTTATACGGATTGTGGCGCCATACGTTCACTGACGGGATTAAACCTAGAGACTAGCGGTCACAGTCTTTTGCCAACTACAAATCCGCAATCAAATTCATGTATTTTCTCATGGCAACTGTAGTACATGTCGAAGTTTCTTTTTCTTGTGCAGCCATGTCCTGTCCATCGCATTTCCTCGATAGCTGCAATGTTAGCCTTATAACTTTCGAGGACATCTGCCAATTGGATACTTGCACCGGATCTATATACAGGGTGATTCAGGAAGTTCCGGACAAATTTCTCCAGCGTATGCCTTGGCTCATTTCATGAAGAAAAGTCCACTAGGACCATGTCCGAAAATGCAAGGGTGCGAAATGACAGCGGGTTCAAAATTTTCGGATTGGCGGTCGGAGGGAGTAGGGTAAAGTTGCTAACTTCTGAGCCAGTGGTCGGATTTTTGGGCTTGTTGGAAAGGTCTTTAAGAGGCCTTTCAGAATTAATTAAAAAAGAAGTAGAAAAAAGTCAAATCGCCGAGATACAGAGCTTTCGAAAAAAAATGAAAAAAAATGCACATAACCTCAATTTGCTCAGCCAGATGGCAGGTAACTTAAGTTTTTTTATCTGTTCGAAGATAGCCATGCCTCTTACCTTTCCAAAATTACCTAAACGAAACCCAGAGGTCTTGCCGTTCCAAAGTTATGACAATTTTACTGAAATGCAAAAATTTTTGTTTTTGTTTTTGGAAGCGAAATAACAGCACACATTTATTTGTTTTTGTAAATTAACACGTTTAAGATTTTATTTTATTGAAATTTTTGGCTGAAGAAGATAAGGAAAGAAAAATATTTGATATTAAAGCAAGTTTTCAATGTGGTTCCCATTTTCTACTAAACACAATTGCAGCCGTTTGCGAACCACTTCCGCCACGTTTAGTTCACTCATCTTTCACGAACTTTCACCGCAGCTCCTCAATGCGTGCACGTAACTGCTCACGATTGTGGATCTGCACAGAATACACACAATATTTCATGTAGCCCCACAAAAAGAAATCAAGTGGTGTGAGATCTGGAGATCGTGGCGGCCAGGCGATTGGACATATGTTACCTGCCATCTGGCTGAGGAAATTGAGGTTATGTGAATTTTTTTTCCCATTTTTTTCCGAAAGCTTTGTATCTCTACTTCTTTTTTAAATAATTCTGAAAGGCATCTTAAAGACCTTTCCAACAAGCCCAAAAACAAAAAAATCCGACCACTGGCTCAGAAGTTATCAACTTTATCCTATTTGAACCCGAAAATTTTGAACCCGCTGCCATTTCGCACCCTTGCATTTTCGGACATAGTCCTAGTGGACTTTTCTTCATGAAATGAGCCAAGGAATACGCTGAAGAAATTTGTCCGGAACTTCCTGAATCACCCTGTAGAGTTCTTACATTCAAAGTGCATATCCGTAAATCGTGGTCCTTATAACGTTTGCGGGGGACGCCAACAAATAGGGGTTGTTTACCTTCTCCCTTTCGTTCTTGCATATTCACTGCCATTATGAAACGGTGGTGGGAAGCAAACCCAGTCCACCGGGTTTTTGCATTTTACCTACTGCCAGGATATTTGATTGCAGCCGCCCATTATGGATCAGACGCTGACCAGGATGCAATATGTCGAACCTGGATTTTCTTTTTTTGGTTTCTATCCGCCGTTGGCCCATATGCTGGGCTCATCCGCCTTCTAAGAACAAAAGAATATGCCCGATAGATTGATGAGCTTCAGTGACATCAGTCACCTACTAAACTTGAGACGTATGAGTGATCGCATAACCAATCAGGCTCCTCATTCGTTTCGCCTACTCACTCTAGCTAGCTAACGGAGGTTTCCGATAAAGCTTTTGCCCAGGACATACTGCGTGGAAGTATTGAGCTTCTTGGACTGCCCAATGATGGAATCATTTCTGGCCAGTCCCAAGTGAATGGCTATCAGAAACTTTCCACGCCCACGGACAGTTCCATGCCCATGTTATTCCATATGCAAAGTCTAAATGCGGGATTTCGATTGCAACAAAACATCTGTTTCTTGCCGCTGATTGGTGGCCGTCGGTGGTGCAATGGTTAATGTGCGTGGCTCTTGCATATAAGAACGTGTGTTCGATCCCTGCTCAGACCACCGTGTATTTCTTTCGACGACGGTCACCTCGTAGGTCCCAATCAGTGAGTGTAAAACTAGAAAGCGCACACCTCAATGATTGTGAGAAACTCTCCTCAGTCCCTTTAAGGGATGTTATGGGACACCAGTTTTATTAGTGTATATTTGTACGCTTTCCAAAAATTATTTTAATGATGATTCAAATTACTCACATATGATTAACCAATATTCGTATTAATTGATTAAACATACGTATGACCCGATATCGAACGAAAAGCTAAACGATCGAAAATCATTCACTCGCAATCGACTCAAATTGGGTTCCCTAAAATCGAAATTTTCATTCGAAAACAGCGGCACTACAAAAAAAATTAATTTTTAACTACATGAGCCGTTAAAATGGGGTCAGTCGGTCGAATTGGGTCAGCCGGTCAATTCGGCTCACATTTTACGCCGATGAGCACAACTTACATCGGCGGCGACGTGAGCGTGCGAAAAAATTATTGTTGTTGGCGGCGCATCAGCAAATTTTCGGTCGCCTTCCATCTGTAGGTGGCTTTCAAAACAGTTGTTTTTTTCTGTGTGTTTTTGTTATGGTTGCATTTTGACGTAGAATACGTCTTACCTTACGGTATGAGGAGTCATGTCAGGTTTTTATTGTTGTAATCTTTATTTCATTGAATTTGAGGAAACGGCTAGATGAATTTTTTTAAAATTTTTTTTGTAGGTAAATGAAGATGTTATCTTTCGTTTGATATACATTTCATATTGGTTGATATATTTCTAGTATTTTAATTTCTCAAATGAAAATTGTTTAAACACATACACTCAAACATATGTGTGGTGTTTGGTTGAGTGTTTTTGGTTGCTCAACATTGCTTAGGAACATGTATCTAGTAAAAAGTGAAACGAACAGCAAGCTAATGTTGCTTGGCAACATGTATCTAGTAAAAAGTGAAACAAACAGTAAGCTAAGGTAATAAAGCTTTTTTGCGAAAACTTCAATAAAGCTGTTGTAACATTAATTTTGAATTGTAAAGCGTAAAGCTTTCACACAACGCTCGAATGCTAATGCGAAGACTCGATAAGGTAAACCTTTTTTAATATTAGGGCGGCCCTCTCAACATTCGCAGAACTTATTTCAATAAAAATATTAATTAAAATACATAAATTAAATTAAGTTTAAATAAATTGAACATAATATTTTTTTTTTAAACGGACTTGAATCAAATGCCGTTGGTAAATATAAAAAAATACAGCAGACAGTTGTCCGAGGCCTTCGGCCACGGACTGTCGCTGCAGGCTGTGTCAGAGACACGGCCATTAAGTTTAACGTAGACTACGCCATGCGATAAGACAGAAAACATATATAACAATAAATGATAAATAATATAAGCAAATGAATTTATTGTTATATATGTTTTCTGTCTTATCGGATGGCGTAGTCTACGTTAAACTTAATGGCCGTGTCTCTGACACAGCCTGCAGGGACAGTCCGTGGCCGAAGGCCTCGGACAACTGTCTGCTGTAATTTTTTTTGGTACTTAGCAGTGTTGCATCAAATTGTACACCAGTTTAAAATGAGACTAAAAATTAACCTTTAGTTTTTAAAGATTAATATTGTAATCTTCTGGGTTACCATGGGTTAACGAAGTTAATTATTAATATTAAAAACTATCCTGAAGAAGATTTCCAAAGGAAAAGAGTAAAACAAAAAGTTTTATAAAATGAGAAGTGACCTTAAGCTGGGATAATTAAATTAGTCAAGAATAATTAAAATAAAGGTCGAAAAATTAAAAACAAATTATTAAAACATTTTTAAGCAAATTAAATATTTCTATGCCGCACTTAACCAGATTAAGATTAACTTCGTTAAGTTGTTTCTTTGTACATTACACCAGATTAATGGTGAATTATTAACCTCACATTTCATTATTGGTGATCTATAAATTTATTTTGGATTACGGAGATAATTCGTTCTCCATTACACTAAACCCGGAGTTTATTCCACGTCATCGACAATTTTTAATATTCGTCTATGTCTTTGGTACACTGTAAACAAATCGCAGCAAAATAATTATTACGCATGATAACTCATCGTAACGCCATATTTCAAAACTTCTGCCAAATTTTACCCATATATTTGCGATATATCCGCGAACATGTCAGCTACTAATGAAAATTTAATCTTTTTTCGAGGAAATAAACAACATGGCAAATTATTTGTACGAATTCTTAGTATAGGTATTGCTATGATGACGACAGTAACGATGTACTAATTACATTTGATACCAAGTTCGAAGAATTGCGCTAAAAATGAATTATATTTTACAGTGGTTTACATAGAAACCAAAAATCCCCCCAATACCAGATTTTACATTACGATCGTGAGATTATACATGATTGTCAACAAATCGGTGGGTTGGTCGGATGAAGTGAAACTAAAACTCTGTAACAATCAGTTTTAAAATTTACAAAACGTCAAACAAACACGATCACGATAAGATACACAACCTAAATAACGACGTATTAATAGTGTTTAGGCCGTTTTTTTTTGCATTTCTTACTCCCCTGCTGTTATTATAAAAATCCACGGAAATTATGTATGTGCTTCAAGATATCAGCAACCTTGACGCGACGCGTTTAACTTGATCTCGAAAACAGATCTCTGCGAGAAAAAACAAAACAAAACAAAAACGTGCTAGTCGCCGCATCGAAACGGCGAACGTTTGTTATCGATTTATCGTTATGGTGATTTGCAGTTAAATAGTATTTCAGGTTTTTTTTTTGTTCGTGTTTGCAGCTGATTGTTTGCTTTTCAAAAGATGTCACCACAACATTTTTTTTTATTATTAATTTAACAAACAATACAATGTTACAGTTCTAATTTAAATAATAGAAAAGAATGCACTTGAAGTCAGTCTATTAAAATAAATTTTGGGTTTTTTGTTTATAAAATAAGTTCAAGGTTTGATATCAAACTGTATAGATTGTAGCAGAATAAGCAAGCGGGTGCCATTCACAATAACGTTATGATTACCATACCATATTGACAGTCATTTAGCAGGCAAACGTTTCTCTCATCTGACGTTTCATTTCACACACACACTTCGTGGTGAGATCGGTCTGATAGAGAGATGTTCGACTCACACCAGGTGGAGTTACAAGAACTGTTGAGTTAAATTTTTCCACCAAGAGACAAGTGTGAAAATTAAATACAATTTCAACTTTTTTGTTATCTTTTATAGTTAGTATACACTTGTGTTGCATTTGAGACAACTATTTTAATAATAGACTAATATATATACATATAGGGTTTTTCAACAGAGACGCTACAAAAGTAAATCGATATGGACAGCAAACGACGCCATATTTTTTCCCGCTCTTTTGACATTTCTCTTCAGTAAGGTTTGCCATTTCATCATGGAAAGATATACGAGCCAACAACGAATCGAAATTATTAAAATGTACTAACGAAATTTGGAGTCAGTGGCCTCAATTTTAAGAGCGCTACGTCCAATTTATGGTCGTCATAATCGTCCTACCAGATCAACAATTGAGCGTCTAGTGGCAAAATTTGAATCCACAGGCACAGTACAAAATGTTCCCGTGCCAGTGAGATAAAGAAGTGCCCGTAGTGTCGAGAATATTGCTGCCGCTGAGGCTTCAGTTCAAGAAAGCCCAAATGTGTCTCTCACACGTCGTTCTCAAGCGTTGGGCATCTCTGTGACGTCGTTGTGGCGAATTTTGCGAAAAGATCTTGGCCTACATCCTTACAAGATCAAATTGACGCAAGAACTGAAGCCGCTTGACCACCATAAGCGTCGTATGTTCGTGAATTGGGCTGAGCAACAACTTGAAAATGATTCGGATTTTCATCGGAAAATCATCTTCAGCGAGGAGGCTCATTTCTGGCTGAATGGCTTCGTCAATAAGCAAAATATGCGTTATTGGTCAGACAGCAATCCACACGTAATCCATGAGTCATCATTGCATCCCGAAAAAATTACGGTTTGGTGCGGTTTATGGGCCGGCGGCGTCATTCGGCCGTACTTCCGTGACGATCAAGACCGATACATAACTGTGAATGCGAATCGCTACCGTTCAATGATAAGCGAATATTTTTGGCCCCAATTGGATAATATGGACTTGGAGGACATGTGGTTCCAACAGTACGACGCCACAAGCCACACAGCGAATGCCACAATCAATTTATTGGAAACCAAGTTTGGTGAACGTGTTATCTCACCAAATGGCCCAGTCGATTGGCCGCCTCGGTCGTGCGATTTGACGCCGTCAGATTATTTCCTGTGGGGCTACGTCAAGTCTATGGTCTATGCCAACAAACCAGCGATGATTGATGAACTTCGTACGAATATCGAACGTGTAATTGCAGCAGTATCGGCCGATTTATGCTTGAAAACCGTCGAAAATTGGGTTCAGCGTCTGGACTTCTGCAAGCGTGCCCGTGGTGGCCATGCAAAAGAAATCGAGTTCCATACATAATGGCATCGAACGTACTTTCACAGGAATAAAGAATTTCATTGGTATCTAAAACCGGCTTTGTTTTATTTAAAAAAACTTTTGTAGCGCTCTTATTGAAAAACCCGTAATATAGACTTAACATTTCGCTCAGCAAATTTCTGTCTTTTGGCCTGGTGTGATATGAACGTTGGATGTTGGAAAGAATTGCTTTAATAATACCAGATAGAGACAATCGTTCAAACTAACCCACAAGAAAACAACCACGGCATTTCGTTTTGAGTGTTAACATTATTGTCTTAAATACAACACAAATGTGTACTAAGTTAACAAAAAAGTCTGAAATACGTTTAAATTTCACGGTTCTCAAACAAAACCACATGACAGATTTAATTCAACAGTTCTTGTAACTCCACCTGGTGTAAGCCGACCAGCTTCTATCACACCGACCGCACCGCGAAGAGTGAAAGGAATCGTCATATGAGCAAATTTTCTCTCTTTAAAGAATTACTCTATGATTTTAATACACAAAAACCAAATGCTGTTGTTGTTTTCTTGATGGATGTTTTGTTATATGGCCTCTATCTAATGCCATCAATATGCTGAGAACGATTTTCCCTCTATATATATGTTTACTCTATGGGGGTTTTTCCCTCTGCGTCAATAAAATGAATCGTTGATTTGAAAAGTATAATTCAATGATTTGGGCCCGTTTTAAGAAAGTATAGTATTTCATGTTAAATTCCCTAAGTCTTCTTAACAAAATGCTGCAAACACCTGAAGAAAAAAGAATAATTAAACAAGTTATGAAGAATTTAAAACATATTGGTAATTCTGAGCCACCCTGTACATGTTCAGTTAATCTGGTTAAGTTGCATTTCCATCATCGAATAATATGTTTAAGAAGTGCGCATAAGCGTTTCAGTTGGACCACATTCTAGTCAAAAGTCACTAAACTAGTTGACATTTTCCTACAGTTGAAATTTATTCTAGAATTTGGACGTAATACAAACATAAATGATAGAAAATTATTGTGTGCGTTCATATAAAAACTTAAAAAAATTCATCAAAAACTAGATTTTTTTGAGGGTATAAATGTTAAAAAAATATAAAATATATGAATGTTAAAAAATAATTGCACTTAAGGCCCAGTATTCAGTTCTTATGAAATGTTCTTTCCCATAAGATTTAAAAAAATAACAAAAATTTTGCTCACTTTTCATAATAGTACGGAGAGCGGTCTTCTTCCGCTCACTTGTCAAATGAATGGATCTCGAGCGAGCGAAATTTTCAACTTGTTCAGAATTTTACTTCTCTTCGATCGCGATTTTAAAAAATGAAATGAAGTTTAAACGTCTGAAAATATAACTCGCTCACGATTTGAACCGGCAGAAATCACGAGCGAGTTTAAAATTTAATAAGCGCAATATTCGACTCGCTCACGAGCGAGCGCGAAAGGTTCGGATCTCGAGCCCAAATATTTTAGCTGTTTTCATTCCTACAAGTTCTGACAGTGTGTGTGATGGACCCGTTTCTTCGTACATTTTGTCCGAAACGCACGTCCATTACGGATTCATAAAGAATCCGTTTGCGTATGAAATTCCTCTCGATAAAGCGGACTGTTCTTTGTACTTTTTCGGATCCGTCTCGAACTTGAAACTGACTTCATATTTGAATCCGTTTTGGCTTCGTTTTTTTGTAAATAAAACGGATGAGGGACGGATCCACTTTTATACAGTTTTGCGGTTTCGTAACGGTTTCGATCTGATATTTAAAAGTTATTTAAAATAAAAATAGGTAATGAACTCCGTCCGTCGGTGGTGCAATGGTTAGTGTGCGCGTCTCTCGTACATGAGAACGTGGGTTCGATCTCTGCTCAGACCACCTTACATTTCTTATCGAGTACTTAGCCATGAAAATGCTTCTCAAAATACAGTTCGGAACCGGTGTAAAACTGTAGGTCCCAATCAGTGAGTGTAAAACTAGAAATCGAACATGCTCTCCGTGAGAAGCTCTCCCCAATCCCTTTACGGGATGTTATGGGACACCATTTTTTTTTTTGATGAACTATATATTCTATCTCTAATCCACTGAAGTTCTTCACTTACATTATATATTAATTTTTACAAATAAAAAATTCGTTCTCGGCTAAATTTAAATCGGTTTAGTATTTTTTTTTTAAAGTTTCTGCGTTTTATCAACTCCTCAGATATGAATCTGCGACATTATCTCGTAACGGGTTAGAAACGAACCCGCCAAATAGCAATTTCACTGATTCACCTTTCTAAGTTTTTACGGACTTGTAACGTTTTTGAAACGGACCCGCCAAATCGAAATTTCACTGATTCGCTTTTTATATTGTTACGGACTCTTTACAAGTTCGATACCGGTTAACCTGGTTAACCCCTTAACCATCGTCTTGGTAACGATCGTTTACCCATTACCCACAGGGTATGGGGAACATTGTGCGTAGTGCCCCACATCGGTGGGGAATTTCCCATCACGATTACCCATTATCCACGACGGTGGCGAAATACATATTACCCACAGGGTATGGTTAAGCAGCCTTTACACATTAGACACGGTGGTGGGTTACCCAGGGTAGACCATCCTCATTTTTTGTCGAAAATATGAACATTTTCAAAAAACCCCTTTGTGTCGAAAACAAAGCGTGTAATCGAAAAATATCAAAATTTTTATGAGTTTTTTTCAAAAAATCGCCAAAATAAAAAAATCGCTACAGTACAACTTGGGAACGGTACGTACTAGTCATGAGCGGTTCCGCATATTTGAAGAACCGGTTCTGTCGAGTCCGGTTCCGAGAAAATCTTTAAAGTATAACTCGGAAACGATACGTACTAGTCATGTGCGGTTCCGCATATTTGAAGAACCGGTTCTGTCGAGTCCAGTTCCGAGTCCAGTTCCAAAGACCCGGTTCCGGCTCTCAACAAGTTGGTCTCCCAGAGAGGCTTAAGTGTAATATCTCATTACTAGAATATACAATTTGATTAAAATACACATTTTCATATTCTCAAATGTTAACACTTTTAGTTCCTTTGGAATCGAGCCGTGTTACTCTGAAACGGTTTTAAGCTTCTTTTTAAATCGTTTTTCAGACTTTTTGGAACCGTTTTCGTTTTTTTTTGGACTTGTTTTTTGTTGCTTTTGAGAACAGTTTTCTGTTCGTTTAGACCCGTATTTCGGTTTATTTGAAACCGCTTTCGGTTCTTTTGGAACCGGTATTCGGTTGTTGTAAGAACCGCCCCGGCCGGCTCTCTTACTCTCTTCATTGAATATTTCAATACACGAGCAGTTGTTTGATGATGTTATTGTATCTATTTATAGAAATTCCATCCATGTTCAAGTAAAATTGCATAAGGTATGTAAACAATATGAAATAATCAAGATATGACGCCAGAGAGGTCGTCTTTGAGACGGCAGACGATCGAAAATTTTCCAACGCGATATAATTGCTCGATTACTATAATATTAATCGATTTAATATGTGAGTCGATTTGACCGACTGTGCCAATTTGACCGACTGATTCAATTTTAAAAGTTCAGTTATTTCGAATACATCCCACATTTGTGCAAAACTGGCAAAAGTAAAGAGAATAAAATGGCTTACATTGTTCGTAGGAAAGGAACGATAGAAGGATATTCTCTTCGTAATCTGCCGTCGGTGGTGCAATGGTTAGTGTGCGAGGCTCTTGTACATGAGATCCTGGGTTCGAACCCTACTCTAACCACCTTAAAATTTCTTTCGGCAGCGGTCACCTCGCATAGGGACGGCGACACTATCGAGTATATAGCCATGAAAAAGCTTCTCAAAATACCGTTCGGAATCGGTGCAAAACTGTAGGTCCCAATCAGTGAGAGAAAACTGGAAAGCGCACAGCTCAGTGATTGTGAGAAGGTCTCCCCGGTCCCTTCATGGGATGTAATGGGAAACCATTTATTTATTTATTTAATCTAAAATCATTCTCCTTTGCGCATATTCTACTTGTGCCCCCGACTTCGATAATTTGCTCTCACTACAGAGTTGCTCTAAATGGGTCTAAGCACAAAGCACAAATTTTGAAATAACGGTAACGGTTATTTTTAAAAATTTTTCCTTTCTTTGAATTAATTAACTTAAAAAAAAACGAAAAAAATATATAAAAGTCCATTATTTTGATTTTGAAGCTTAACTGGAGGCCTATGCTAGGAAAATAAATAAAATTTTGGAAAAAAATAAAAAACTTTAATTTTTTCTTGTATTTCAGATTTTGAACATAAATATCTCCGGTCGTAGAAGGGTTAATGCGAAGTATTATACCTCAAAACAAAGCCTGAAGTGTTGCCTACAACCTGAGTCTAGGTAGAAAATAGGTTTACTAGGGCTGTTTTTTGAGAAAATCAGATTTTTAGCAAAAAAGTGAGGTTAAAAAATCGTATTTTTTAAATTTGTCCATAATGGGTTAATAAAATGTAATACATTTATATGCAGATTTAAAGAGTTTTTAATGGTCTTTGGAATGATTATCACTGGAACCAGATCGGACCATGAATATGTGAGATATGGCCAATTATATACTCAAGCTTTAAAGGCCCATATCTCAAGAAGTTGGACCGAGCGCAAACATTTGTTTTTTCTATTTTAATAAGCTTTTTAAGCCCTTTTAGGCCAAAAAAAAAATTGGCCTATTGCCGGTAAAATTTGTTTAAATAGCGCAGACTTACCTATATCCATATATACCGATTTCTCAAAAACTGGAGCCAATCTGACACTTTCAAATGTACTTTCGCACTCAGGGGACTCCCCCCTACTAGTTCGAAAAGGATTCATCAAAATTAATTTTTTTTCGGGTCAAAAACTATCACAGTGTAATTAATGACAAAAAGGATGAAAAAACCCCGCAATTTGGCAACCTTAAATGATATATTTGCAACGTAAATCAGAGATATTTGGTATCTCTGTAACAAAATTTTTCGTTTACCCGGGTCAATTTTGAAGCAATTTTCAATGATATTTATTTTTCATTTAAAAAGTAGATTATGCATTTATTGAAAATGCATTCAAAAATGCAATTATTTTAAACACGAATATCTCGAAAACGAAGCCACCTAGGCAATTGGCGTAAGAACAAACATTGTAGCTTTTGTTCTCAGCTATCACGTGTTTAAGTTTATACAAAAGTTTAGGGGACACCCTGTATATATAAATAATGTTGATCAACATGTTGCGTGCAGCCTACGTCACAGCTGTCAGTTTTAACGAATTCTGTCAAGCAGTATTTGCAAAAACCTTTCAACCAAAAGTTAAAAGTGTAACCCCGGTGTTAGAGATAAATGATAAAATTGCTTACGAAAATTTCGCAAGAACTGAAGACGGAGCTTTCTTGGGAATAACATCATGTTTGGGCTAAATATCAAAAGAACAAACAAGGCCAAACAAAAATTAATTATAGAAAATGAGAAAAAACTGCATTAAATTGAAGCCATTTAATAAAACATATGTAGGCGCACCAATTTAATGACCTATGCTCAAAGTATGTGTACAAATACTCTAAAAATAAACATGTATTTTACATTATGTACTTACTTTTCTCATTTTGACAATGAGCAACGTAATTGTCAAAATCATATGGTTTTGATCAAAGGTTAACCCACCAAGAGTGGGAGGTTAAAGTATTGTTAAACATTGACGGAAAATCACAATTCGATGTTAACTGCAATTTAACTAAACGAAGATCACCACTGACTGAAAAACTGACCATTAGTAACAGAGTTGACAAACACTCACTCACCACATCATTTGGCAACACCACAAAGTTACAATTTGCTTAGAACCAACTCATGTTTTTTTCTCAATCGCCTTCCTTAATCACATTTGTTGTCTGACGTTCATTCCTAAAATGTCATTCTATTTTAAATCGAATTTCATTCAATACCGTTAATCCGGTTTGGGAGCTAAAACCGCTGAGTGTTTTTTTACAGTGTGTGGTAATTTCAAAAAATGTTATGCATATTGCGTTTTAGAGCAAAAAAATACAAAATGTTTGAATGAAAACAAAAGTGTGAAAAACCTGTTTGCGTTTATCGATCGTTCGTTTGTCTTTGAAAATTCGGGGTGTTATCATCTCTCTTGTCTCTTAGCAATTTCTAAACAAAAATTCTGTTGTAGTTGTATTTGTTGAATCTATAAATTGTGAACGTACATATCTGTCCGGTATATTAGTTGTGTGTTTGCTTGTTAAATTATCAAACCGATAACAACAAAGTATTTTTTGTATTAATTTTAAAATTAAAGAAAAAAACTGGCAAAAATTATGGGAATCAATAGAATACACATTTGTTTAAGATAATTGTTTTGAATGGTTCAGCCGTTGACTTACCATTTTGGGGGAAGGAGAGATTAGCGCAAACATGAATTGAAACAACGACATTTTTATTATTGAAGATCAGAAAAGGCAACAAATATAAATTTCGAAAAAAATATCTTCAAAATTCTGTGTTATCATGTATAAATGTGTGTGAATTGTTTCATATTTGTTGAGGTTAAATGAATCTTCTTCTTTGTTTTCTTCGCAGCATAAAAACTGCGATCAATTGAAATTCTGCTACAGTGGCGGTAATATAATTAGGTATGCATGCGTTCATTCACTATGTTATTTTGCAAGTAGCATAGTGCTGCAAACAACAGCCACTGCGCATTCTTAATTGTGTTAACGTGAATAACGATAAAACGACAGTGAATTTCAATGATAACCGGTGTTTGAAGTAAAGTTCACATTTTGAGCTAAATGTGACAAATCCTACATCGAAACTGTAGGAAATTTGTCAGTGTGAACACTTGTCGTAATATAATTTTCAATTTACCCTTCAGTACTGCTGGTATCTATTGACCCTTTGTTACAACCATAGATAAAGGAATTAACTAGATATCGCACGTGCCGTGGGAAATTTCTTGTTCAATGGGATATTTTCTAGATGGAGCTGAATGCAATAATTGCAACGTTTGATCCCAAACAAAATATACCTTGAAAAATGTATTTAGAACAGGTGCTAACAAAAGGTGTGGTAGGCAACATCAACAGGGATTTTGTTTTGTTTAGTGGACCGATGCTGTACAGGTCAACATAAACGAATACCAACAATAACAGTACACCAAACAAGCACATAACCAAAATGCATTTGAATTAGAAAGTGGGAAACACAACGACATAAAAAAACTAATTTAGTTGTTCGAATAGCACTACCTGGAAAATGAATCTATTTTTGTATTGAAGAAATGTCCCACACTGTTGAATAAACGTCAGTGAATGTTATGAGAAACGTCAATGAAAGTTACAAAACGACAACACAGCTCCTAGTGGCAGTACTTGACAACGCCTGTGCGATATCTACTTATTTCCTTTATCTATGGTTACAACTCAATTCGATACTCTTTATCGACAAGAGAATTCGCAACCACTTTGTATCCCATGAAAATATACAGTGGTGTGCGATGAAATAGAGTCACACACTCGTCAAAACTTTTATTCTCTGCAAATCTGTTGACCAAGGTGATTCATGTCAATAAATTCTGAACCTGATTGACCGGTCCTCTGCTGAATGTAATGCCGTCATTTTTAATAAATTTTGTACACTACTGTTCTACAGGTCAGTCAGTGTCAGTATTTTAAAGGGTATGTAATGACGTGTGCTATAAAATAGAGTCAATTACAAAAAAATATTTTTTTTTGAAATGGTTAATGGTAGTTTGGATTTGAATATAAAGTTTAGCTTCTAAATATGATTAATGTTTATTGGAAGCATTAATAAATTGTCATTATTGACGTTCCAAAATGGGCCGATGTAAATATTGCAATCATGAGCGCCAAGAAAGAATAAAAGAGACGATAAAAGAATTCAGAAGCTACATACAAATTACTGACATAATTGTATGCTCAAAGAAAATGTTGGAGACCGGAATAAAATATAGCCCCAATTAAGGAAACAGACGGTAAAACCCTGAAAATTACAGAACATTTGGAACCAAAAATATTGCGCCACGTAGAGTTCGACTTTTGTTACCTCTTCCGCCCTTAAAAGGCAATACGATCGGGATGTTGACACCTTTACATTAAGAAAAATGCTAACTAAAAACAATTTAAAGGCAAACAGAGTCCGAAAAGTTCCATTTCTATCCAAACGGAACGTCCAAAAAAATTTTGCATTTTGCCAAGGAGCATGTGAAATAGTCCGTACGCAAATGGCGAAATATTTTGAGGACAGCTGAAACTAATGTGAGATTGGGTAATTATGATAAGAGTAATTTTCCAGTACGAAGACCTTCCAACACCGAATTCAGGCCCCAGAACACAATCCAAACAGTTTAGCGTGGTAGCGGAAACATAATGGTACGGGGTTGTTACTCTTACATTGGGACAGAACCTTTATTCCAAATTGAACAGACATTGGACGCTGCATATTATACCACTGTATTAAAAACACATCATGATGCCTTGTGCTAAATGGAAAATGCCGCTTCGATGGGTGTTTCAACATAATATCGACCCCAAACACACATCGAAGCGAGCAAAAGCTTCGTTTGAAAATAATAGTGTCATAGTTTTAAGATGGTCTATGCAGTCGCTGGGCTTAAATCCTATGCAGAATTTGTGGCGCGACATTAAAGTCTCTATCAAAGGAATAAACCAATTTAATAAAGATGAGCTTATGAAACTGGTACAATCGGCGTGGAAAACATGACTTGTGGAGACTTGATGATTCAATGTCAAGGTGTTGCTTAGCTGTGATAAAAAATAATAGTTATTTCATAAAGTACTGAGATAATATAAAGGATTAATGAAACATACATTTTATTTGACACAGCTATTTATTCTAGTTCAGATGATGAATCGCGATGACTCTATTTTAATTCACAGGCAAAACGGGGCATTTTGAAATATTTTGATTTATACCAAATGATTTAATATTAAATTACGACATTAATGTTCTAAAATGTTATATCTAGTTCTTAATTGAACAATTAAAAATAAAAGTTATAAACAAAATTTAATTTTTCTACATTTGTTTTTGTTTTGAAGATGTTGATGAGTGTTGACTCTATTTCATCGCACACCACTGTATATGCAGTGGTTATTGTCCCTTTTTCGCCAGTCATTTCATTTCTCTTTAAGCGTCGGCGAAATTTCTAGAACATAGTTATGCAGAGGCGAACCACGTAGTGTACGTTTTTTAAGAAAGAGAGAGATAATATTCTAACACTCAGATGTTGAACACAAACAAGAACAAAATTTCCCGTTACTCGTGCGCATCATCAAATTTATCCCTAAATTTGCATCGGAATTTAGTCTTGTTTGAAAGTTTGAAAGCGCAGGTGCTATTATATACTGCACTTTACTGTATTGTACAGTAAAATTAATTTTGCTTTAAAAATGTAAATCCTATTATTTTTAATTATTATTTTAATTATAAATAGAAAACTAATTTTGGAAAAAAAATATTATAGAAGTGTCTAACTTCTTTTCACTAGCGAAGTTTAATGTCATTTGGATATGGCGACGTGGAAAGTTCGTAGTGGCTAACAAATTCATCGGGGCCTAGGCACTAGTGCGTTCGTTAACTATCAGCAGCGAAGGGACGGTTGAAAGGTAATGCAGAGAGTGGCGATAGACCTCTTCCTATGACATCTACATGTTAAACTCGCTAGTCAACTACATTAGAAGTAGATTGCGGTGGAGGTACCCCTGTCTAAAAGGGATCAGAGAATTCGTGAGTGCTGCGACACTCCCGCGAACTGAAGGCTAATTTCACTTATTGATAACCGGAGTCAGATAGGTATTATGTATCTGTCAGATGGATGTGAGCATAAAGGAAATTAGAATAGAGTATTTTATTCTCTCAATATTTTTAACTTCATAGGTAGGGTTGAAAGTGAACATTGAATGGTGAGAAGCATGAGTTCAATAATACCAGATAGAGGCAATAGTACACAACGTCCAAGAAAGCAACAACAACCTCATTTCATGTTGTGTTAAATACAATACAAATGTATACCAACGATAAATGTAAACAAAAAAAAAATTGCAAAATTCATTTAACTTCCACAATTCTCTACCAAAACGACATGAAAACGTTAAGTCAACAGTTCTTGTAACTCCACCTGTTGTAAGTTAATTTTCGTCGAATTTCACTCATTTGCACAAAACTACGACGATGAGTGTGAAATGAAACGTCAGATGAGAGTATTAATAAGTCTATACTAAATTCGTCGACACCCTGAAAAATCTGTCTTTTTTTAATGTTTGGATGCAAATATAACGTTTTTGTAGCTTCTCGTAAACATACTATACTTGTGTCCAAACACATTGTGTTTGCTATTCAATATAACATGTTTGAGACACAATGATTAATAGGCTATAATATATGGTTTTGAAACCCAAATGTGGCTTTGGAAACCGCCAAAACCAAAAACGAGACAGACAACAGAAAATCAAACAAAAAGGCAACAGATCTTAAATTCATGAAAACAATGCGTGGATTTGGTAGTGTGTTTTTCCCTTAATGCGGACCACGCATTTATCGAACGAACATGAGCATAAGCATCAGATATCGCTGATATTTATTGTCTTTCTCCCTACATTTCCGTTGGTGGACATTGTGTTCAGTCATAATGCTTCTACGTCTGTCATCAGGAATAGGCAACTCTCACCATGGGGTATGGTCGGACTCGCTCATGGAACAGTGCTGGACGATAGTCCCAACATTCCTGAATATGTCTACTAGAAATACCACACTCTCATACCGGAAAGGGAGTCCTGGAACAAAGGAGTATTTTCTACTATGATGGGTAGAAAATTAATAATAAAGTAGGCTATGTGGTCACCTCGAGGAACCTAGGGGTGTCCTTTTCTTGTGGACTATCTGATTATTATAGCGCGTATAAGGTGAACATTTTTGCTATTAGGGAAGTTACCGGCAACTCAATGTGTCGTCTGACATTCAGATGGTAATCAGGTCCCCGGAATCAGTATTGCTGAACTCAAACTTTGCCCAAAACTGCCACAAATCTCTTAACATGACGGTCTAGCAGTGAGACATTCATCTCAGAGCTGGACAGACTAGGAACTTCCTTACAGGTTCCACATTAATTGGAGTGTTTTGGCATGTCTCTGGACTTGTAAGCATATCCTGCAAGAATGTTCCTATATGATGATTCAAGAGAAGTGGATCAGTGTCACATATTGTATACGCGCAAGACAAATCTGGAGATCCATGCACCATCTGTCACCAGCTACGACCATGATACCAATGGTAGCTACAGTTTTGAGGGGACACTGATTGGTAGAGATTAAAACTCAGAGTAATGACTTCTGTATAAGCTGTAACGATTGGGAAGAGGAAGAATCCACTGAACATATTCTCTGGCCGCGTCGAACATTAGCTGCCAGGAGAATTTCTGTTATAGGATCCTCCCTTTTTGGGGACCTGGGAGAATTATTACAGATAAGCGTAGACTAGATCTTGAGCTTCTTGGAGCAAACTAAATGGTTCTCCGTTGGGTTTAACCAAGGGATATCCATGATACAGCTGATCGAGTATGAAGTAGGATATTTATAGAAAACATAGTACTGGGTGCCTCAGTAAGAATGCACTGTTTCATTTTACAATAGAAACACGAATTTTTTGAGATAGTTGTGATATTTTTATTGGTTTGTAAAGAAGGCATATTCCGATTAAGTATGGAATAAAATATCGGTCAAATGGCCCCCATGGCTCTGATAACGGGCCTTTACTCTTTTCATGAAATTTTCCATGACTTTTTCGCAGAGATCTGGTTGTATCTCACCAATGACGCTTTGGATGTCGGATTTGAGCTCAGGAATTGTTTCTGTTTTTTTCGCATAAATCCGGGATTTCACAAAAACCCAAAGAAAGGAACCGCATTGCATTAAATCGCATGTTTTTGGTGGCCTGGTGACATCAGAATTTTTTGAGATAATTTGTTCTCGAAATCGGTGCTGCAATAAATCGATTGTTTCATGAGCGGTGTGGCATGTGCGGCCGTCTTGCTAAAACCACATGTTGTCCAGATCCATGCTGTCCAGTTAAGGCCACAAGAACTCCGTTATCATGACATTCACTGCACTTTCGGCCTCATTTTCAAAAAAGTAAGGCCCAATCACGCCGCCTGACCAAAATCCACATCAGACGGTTGCTCGTTGTGGATGCGTTTGCTCCGCATGGATGGCATGAAGACTTTCTGAGCCCCAAATTGAGAAATTGGTATTGAATTCACTTTGCTCCATTACCCATTGATCGAATTGGCGGCGCTTTCCGTGGTCTCCTGGTTTGAGCACCTGAGTAAGGTGAATGTTGTACGCATGAGGGTGGAGGTCTTTTGTCAAAATTCGCTGCGTAGTACTTCGTGAAATTTGAAGTTGTTGAGTACGATGTCGAATTGATGTTTTCGGGTTTTCGGCGACACTCTCGTTTACTGCAGCAATGTTTTCGAGAGACCGGACCGGTACGTTGACCCACAGGAGTCTTACTGGGCATAACCCACCGAGGCGGCCAATCGACTGGGCCATTTCGTGAGATAACACGTTCACCAAACCTGGTTACCAATAAATTGATTGTGGCATTCGCTGTGTGGCTTGTGGCGCCGTCCTGTTGGAACCACATGTCCTCCAAGTCCATATTATCCAATTGGGGCCAAAAATATTCGGTTATCATTGAACGGTAGCAATTCGCATTCACAGTAATGTGCCGGTCTAGAGCATCACGGAAGAAGTACGGCCCAATGACGCCGCCGGCCCATAAACCGCACCAAACCGTAATTTTTTCGGGCTGCAATGATGACTCACGGATTACGTGTGGATTATTGTCTGACCAATAACGCATATTTTGGTTATTCACGAGGCCATTCAGCCTGAAATGAAATTCAGAAATTGGACGTAGCGCTCTTAAAGTTGAGGCCACTGACTCCAAATTTCGGTAGTAAATTTTAATAATTTCGCCTCGTTGTTGGCTCGTATATCTTTCCATGAGGAAATGGCAAACCTTACTGAATAGAAATGTCAAAGAGCGGGAAGAAATATGGCGTCGTTTGCTGTCCCTATCGGTTTACTTTTGTAGCGTCTCTGCTGAAAAACCCTTTATATAATTCATTTAGGGTGGCCAGACAGGACCCTTACGAACATAATGCACATGTTCGAAATGGCAATTATGTTCGTGATTGTGATGTCTGGGCACCTTAAATGAACGAGTTCGAGAACTATTGATCTAGTTCGACACAAGTCTAACAGCTGCCAAATTTCAGAGTTGCCACTTGCACAAAAAAATTGCACTAAATTTAAAAAGTGCAATCTCTCTGAGACACCCTTACATAGGCGAGAGAGCGATAAGCAACCAGAAGCAAACCCATAGAGTAATGACGTATTGAGCTGCCATTATTATCATCTGACATTTCCTTTCACACTATTCGTGGTGCGGTCGGTGCGATAGAGTTATTTGACGTAAATTGACTTACACCTGGTGGAATTACAAAAATTGTTAACCTACGTTTTTCATGTCGTTTTGATGGAAAACTGTGAATATTAAACGTATTTTGGAATTTTTTCGTATATTCTATTATTAGTATACACACATTTGTGGTGTATTTACACAAAAATGTTAACGCTCAAATCGAAATGTCATTGCCGATTTATTGTTGGATTGTTTGAGCCAATGCCTCTATCTGGTATTATTCAAGCAATACTTTCTAACATCGAAGCGCCCATCTGCAACACACCAAATGTCATAAATTTACTGAGAGAATTGGCGTCTCTATACGTCATTACTCTATGAGCAAACCATGCAGAAAATTAGGTTTAAATAGGTTAAGTTTAAATATATTAATGAGAGCTAAATTATGTTTTGTTTTGGTTGCATCGAACGAAAATACGCATTCACGTTTTATTTCTGTCTGTTTTATGACCAAGTAAAGAGGAACATACAACAGCAACTCGAACTCGATGAAATGATTTAGTACCTCGTCGTCATCGAGTGAACGTAAAGGGAGGGATGGCGACTCTTTTGTATTGCTCTGTGGCACGATGCGTTTCTGGAGCAGAACCACGTTCAGAATAAATCTGCGCAATTAGTAGGTGAATCCTTTTTTGTTGAATTTATAACATAATTTTTATTAACATTTATTTTAGAAAGTGTGTTCGAAAGTTCACGCAAAATGGGCATTTCGTGTCATGTGTCATAAAGGACAGCTGACAGTTCAGGCAAGGGGTTTCTATGGCACAGCTGATCGAAAAGGTACTGGGGAAATGATGTAGGATGAGAAACCAAAGAAAACATACAGATTACAGACCATGCAGCAAACTAGGTTTACAAGTGTTTGATACTAATGACAGCTAAATTATGTTTTATGCTGTTTGCATCGAACGAAAATACGCATTTCCTTTTATTTCTGTTCGTGTTAAGCCAACCAAAGAGTAAATTACCGAAGCAACTCAAACTCGATGAAATGGCCTACTAAATACCTCGTCGTCATGAAGAGGCATCGAAGAGAGTAATGGAGGCTCTTTAGTATTGATCTGTGGTTCAGAGCTATTACCATTGAGTAAACTAGAATAAAGAAGCAATTTATCTCATCTAACGTTTCATTTCACACTCTTCGTCATGGGTTTGTGCAAATGAGAGATGTTCGACGAAAATTAACTTACACCAGGTGTTGCTATAAGCACAGTTGACTTGACTTTTTCATGTCGTTTTGTGTTATAGAACTGTGAAATTTAATTGTACTATTTTGAACTTTTTTGTTGGTAGACATTTGTCTGGTATTTAACAAAAATATTTTACCATATTAACACGAAATGACGTCGGCAATGTATTTTTGTATGTTTTGTATTATTGCCTCTATCTGGTATTATTCAACCATAATACCTAGAAGTTAAAATTATTGAGAGAATAAACTTGTCTATTCTATATTTAGTCGATGACTATTACAAATGAAAGAACAACGCGATTCCATTGTTGAGAAATAGTTTAGAAATATTTTAAATTTGTCGCATTTGGGGTTCAGAAAACACACGGGTGATTGTTGAGCAACAAATGCAACAACAACGTGTCACTCTTTGGTGTAGATTTTGGTTCCTCGAAAATGCGGCTGGTCTGGCAATAAAAGTTAATGGTGCCGTCACGACATGATAATTTAGTTTTATTGTTCTTAAATATAATGATTTGGATGGGAACGACATGATGTTTCATCAAGACGCTGCTACTTGTCATATCTACTAGTGTTGCACAGAATCGAGAATTCTTTACGGGAACACCGACCCGACCGGGGCTTACAAGAACCGAAAGACGGGTCAGAATGAAACGAAAACGGTTCTTTAAGGACCGAAAAACGGGTACAAAAGAACCGAAAACGGCTTCAAAAAGACCGAAAATAGATTCTACAGGAACTGAAAAACGGGTTGAAAATAACCGTTAAATGGTTCCTGAATAAGAGGACTCGTTTCCAAAGGAATCAAAAGTGTTAAATTATTATATTCTTATAATAAGATATTTCACTTAAGCATCTTTGGGTCAGCAATTTGCCGAGAACCGGAATCGGTTGAAATACCCGGTTCTTCTCGGTACCGGACTCGACCGAACCGGTTCTTAAAATACGCGGAACCGCACATGACTAAATATATACTACAACCGAGGAACAATTCAATTACATTCAATCTTGAGAGAATTTTGGGTCACCCTATAAAAAAATAGTTTGGAATTTTATCCAAAACCGTTTATATTGCGTTTGAAAACAAACATATGTTATTTAATACAATGTTCTGATGTTAATTTACACGAAATCTCCAAATAATAGGATTCAGCTGCAATGTGAATGCTTTAAAAGACATTACTACAAGTAAATCCCCGTATTCAGTTCTGGCAACACTTTCGTATGAAATTTTGTCATTTATCTCTAAAGACCCGTACTAAGATCACCATTCCACGTGAAATTCTACAAAACTCCATAAAAAAAATACCTGCGGAATATCGACGAAATATTTCTGTAGCTCTTGTCATAAAAAACAAAAATTGTGAACATAAAAAATCAAAAAATTCCATCTTCAAGGTCAATATCGCAAAAAACCTAAAAAAATTCGATTTTTTTTTACCTTTATTCCCTTGTTCAAGTCCATAGGTAGCAAACCGTTCAAAATTCAAGGAAACAATCAACTACAAGAATTTACCTAAGATCTCAATAAACAACTTTCTTGAACATATGAACTTCCTAGGAATGATTCTTAACACCGTTTACTTCAACATTGAGATACTATGCTATCTCATCGACCGCAGCAGCACAGTGAAAGCAGAATCATCAATATAAGAAGAATCAATATAAGAAGAATATAAGAATCATTCCTAGGAAGTTCATATGTTCTTAATGACCAGAGCTACAACTTTCCCTCAGAGAGTAAAAAAAACTCCCGAACGAATTGCAAGATATGAGTCTGACAAAATGATCCCTTTTTTGCAAAAATGACACCGAGGCCCTAAATCTTTGGGGGACTATAACAAAAAAAGTGCACGACTTTGGACAAAACTGGGAGACACGGGTCTTTTATTTTTCACTTATATCATTCACTATATCGTTCTTATATCGTTCACTAGTTCTCGAACACGTTCATTTAAGGTGCCCGGACATTGCAATCACGAACACAGTCGCGATATCGAACATGTGCATTATATACGTGAGGGTGGTGTCTGGTTACCCTAAATGAACTATGTAGTTCATGAACTACCCAACTCTACTGAGTGGCGTCCGTACATATATGGTTATATATTTTCGTGTTGCACTGTGTAAACGTTTGGGACCGGAATTTGTACGTTTCGACAATTTTAACAGATAAAAGTAACATCCCATGCGTTAAAAATAAAATGGAGTGCGTAGAGGAATTGTAAATGAAATATTTGCAAAGTAAATCAAAGATAGGTGGTAACTCCCCGCAACAAAAATATGACAAAATTTTTTACGAAAATTTAGCATGAACTGAACCGAAAATTTTGTTAGTGAGAGTTACCACCTATCTCTGATTTACCTTGCAAATATTTCATTTACATTTCCTCTTCGCACTCCATTTTTTTGTAACGCATGTGTTGTTCCTTTTGATTGTTAAAATAATCGAAATGTCATAATTTCGCTCCCCAAACAAGTATCAAACAACTTTGGTGTAACAACTCTATGATTGATTTTCCCTATGAAAGAGCTGAGTATTAAGCAAATTATAAGTGAGTGAAATTTTCGGTTCATGAAATTTTCGTTATTTTTTGTACACATATTTCTTATGGCAACGAAAATGTCATAAAAGCAGAATACCGGGCTTAAAGCGTTTATCTCGCGTATGGAAATTTCAATTTATACAAACATCTGTTTTTCAGTGTGTATCAGCTGTTTAGGTATTCGAAAAATCACAATAATAGGAATAGGAAAATACGCCTCGGCGTGCGTGCCACCAAGCCTTTATTTAGAAATTTTATTATCGTGTTTGGAAGACAAAGTGACATCAGAAAAGTATAGTGACGGTTCTAGATGACAAATCGAGCTCATGCTTATGAATGACAAGTCTGTGGTGCGCTTAATATGATTTTCATTAACAGATGTGTGGCGCGCTTTAGTCACATTGGTCTGAGCATTAGTAAATAGTACACATCTATTTACATTTTGATTTGGTGGTTTTAGCAGAAATAATACAATCGCCAATTAAATCTGCGTATTATTTCCTAATTTTATTTCAGCTAAATGTTTTATTTTTTCTGCGAAGCCATTAAACACAAAACAAACAAAAAATCCGAACGAATTTCATACCTTACGTAGATGTTTCAATTTATATACTTACATATATATGTAGGTTAAGTAGAGTTTGTGAGGGAGTTGAAAAAAAATATCATTCGTTGTGGGTTGATTGTTGGTGTGGTGAGAGAGAGAGAGAGGGAGTCACGACAATCTTCGTCGTCGTTTTCGCACAACTCAACATTCTACTGACCTCCAAATATGTATTTTCGGTGAAGAAACTCACACTAAACTGCACATACAAATTAGTACTTCGTGGATTTTCGTTTATTTTTCCTTCGTTTTTGGTTTCTTCTTTTTATTTCGTATGTTTGTAATTTATACGCAATGTACGTGTGCTACTGTAGCGGTTTTTCTGTTTATTTTTGGGGTTTTGTTTTTATTTGTATTTGTATTTTTTATTTTCCTTTTTATATATTCGATGGCGATGTTGTTGCCGGCATTTGGTGTGTCGCTTTCATAATAACACACCAAAACAATAAACACGTGTTGGCTGTTGCTACTAGACAGAGTCAGCACAGAGTTGCCATGTCGGAAAGAGAGGGGTGTCTGGTGCTGCTTGTGTGGCAACAGTTTCGTTAAAGCAGAAGTGTGGGGATTGTCAAGGAGAAATAACTGTCATAATATGACATTGACGTATAGCAAATAAGTGAGAAATTGGAGCAAATTTTTTCGTAAAGGTATATTGTAATTATAGTAATGTGGTGAATAACATGTTTTATTCATGGAAATTTAGGAAGAAGTGGAATACACACAACTAGATTATTGGGATTAACGGTGTTTTTTCTATGGAATTTGACATGTGTAATCTTAATGCTCCGTCTTTGTAACCGCCATATACATATGTAATTACATTTCTATTACGAATTTTGTATGTACCTTTGGAACGAAGTCCCTTATGGCACGTTGCGGGATGTGGGCTAAATGAAATGAATGAATTAAACAACTTTTGTTTTAACACTTATGCTACAACTCACTATTATCACCTACTTACATATATTAGTCGTGTTTTGGTTACAAGCAAGCGATTGTCGCTTGTTAAGTTGCAAAGGAAACGGCAATTTAGCGATAAGTCATTTTATTCAAAAATATGAATTAGGGTTGAAAACGGTAAAAGATGTCAAAAAAAATTTTGTCTAAACTAAGCGAAAATAATTTTCGTCGCTAAGTTCTCGCTAAGTCTTCGCTAAGTGCTTCATACAAAACAAACGAATATATAAGCAAGCGGTGTAACCAAATACGCGCTTATTGTTTACTTTTGCTTGGGTTTGTGTCTAGACTAACTAGGTGTCTCACATATGTTGGGAAAATTCTTGTTTAATGGGTAGTTTTCTAGGTGGAGCCTGTAATCAACATTTAGTATACATTGTAGTTTTGAACCCAATAAAAAGTAAATTTAGAAAGGCCAAAAGAAACAAGTTTTCTTAAATAAGTGCCTTTTTTGAAAAAAAGTAAATTTTCTCAAAAAAAAAAAACCTATTCATATTAATAAACAAAGTTCATTTTCTTAAAAATAGTAAATTTTCTTACAAAAAGTATCTTTTAAAAACTCCGCGCTGAGACCAAATTATCGAAGACGGTGGCACAACAGAAAAATTAAGTTGCATTTAGACCGCAGTTTATCGCGGCTAGGTTAGCGATAAACATGTTCTATAATCTTTGCCGTTTATACCGGGCAAATTGAGATGAAATAGGCATTTCAGTTGACAACACTTTGGTTGGATCAACACCGCGCCGGGACAAAACTATTGCAGACGGCGGCACAACAAAGAAATTGAATTGGCGGCTATTGATTTTATCAGTTTTGTACAAATTTTGAAATTGGGTTAGTCAGTCAAATAGGGACAGTCGATAAAATCGGCTCCAATTTTAAACCAATAACAGCCACTTATATTGGCGGCGGCGTGGGCTTCAAAAAATTGTATGTGGCGGCGACGTGTCGACAAATTTTTGATCGGCTTCCGTCTGTCAAAAAGCTGATTTTTTATGTATGCTTTTATTACGGTTGCATTTTTTAGTAGTTAAAAGTGTTGCATCAAAATGTACACCAGTTTAAAATGAGGTTAGCAATTAAACTTCCGATTTTACAGATTAAAATTGTAGGAGTAATCTTCTGGGTTAGCCTGGGTTAACGGAGTTAACCTTCGAAATGCGTTAATCTTTGTCGGTGTAAAACTGCAGTAACACCAACCAAGATTATCGCTTTTTCGGGATTATAAATGTCAAACTCCATAAGAAAAAAAACGTCGATAATCCCGAAAATGCATTAATCTTGTTTGGTGTAAATGATGTATAAATGACGTATAAACAGCTGACGGCAAAAATAAATTGTACAATAATAAAACACAAATCTGCCTGCCGTGATAAACTTCTCTATGATGCTATTTGCACTTGACCCAATATTATTATGAACTAATTTAAAATTAATTTATTCTTAATCGATTAGGCCGATTTCAGGTAATAAAAAACAAAAAAAAAAATTACAGAGATCATAATAATGCAGATGAACACCCACTGACCGTTTGATAAAACGTCTTGTTTTCCAAGTTGCAAATATATTTTTAAATCGGTAGGCCTTAATTTATAAGCTAATACAAAAATATATAATTTACATAAAATTATGTTTGTAAATATTTTTTAATCGTTATATGAGGTGGGTATACAAATTACAGTACACAGTTGGTACGGAATTCCAGCGCTTAATTAGAGTAATTAATAGTACAGAGACAATTTTGTCGTTCAGTAGTGAGAAGTGAGTAATAATAAAAAAATTTTAATTAATTTTTAAGTGTTAATTATAATATGTATAGGAGCTGCTCCAAACAGCTGTCGAAGTATGAATTTTTGTATGACACAAATGTCGTACAAATTAAACGTCAAATCTAAGGTACACATCATAGATAAGGAAATAAATGTAATAAATAAAACCAAGGTTTATGGTCTTATTCATAACACAGTGCAACAAGAAAAAATATAACCATATACGGGCACTACTACGTGATAAAAGACATAGAAAAAAAGACCCGAGTCTCCCAGTTTCGCCTAAAGTCATGCCTCGGTTATGGTCAAAAAAGTGATTATTTTGTCAGGCTCATATCTTGCAATTTGTTCGGTATTTTGATTTACTCTCTGCGGGAAAGTTGCAGCTCTTGTCGTATAGAACAAACAATGTGAACAAATAATATCAAAAAAAACGTCATCTTCTAGGTCAAAATCGCAAAAAACTTTAAAGAATTCGCTTTTTTTTTTACTTTTTTCCCCCCGTTCAGGTCCATAGGTAGCAAAGCCGTTCAAAAATCAAGGAAACAATCAACGACAAGAATGTACCTAAGATCTCAATAAACAACATATGAACATATGAACTTCCTAGGAATGATTCTTATATTGTGTGCTGCGTCCCTTGTTGAGTGTGCTGAGTTTACTGCTTTGCCTGTGCTGCTGCGGTTGGTGAGATAGCATAGTATCCCAATGTTGAAGTAAACGATATTAAGAATCATTCCTAAGCAGTTCATATGTTCTAGAAAGTTGTTTACTGAGATCTTAGGTACATTCTTGTCGTTGATTGTTTCCTTGAATTTTGAACGATTTGCTACCTATGGACCTGAACAGGGGAAAAAAAGGTAACAAAAAAATGGATTTTTACCTTGAAGTTTTTTTGATTTTATATGTTCACAATTTTTGTTCTTTATGACAAGAGATACAACTTTCCCTCAGAGAGTAAATGAAAATTCCGAACTATTTACAAGATACGAGCCTGACAAAATGATCACTTTTTTGCAAGAATGACACCCGCGGCCCCAAATCTTTGGGGGAGCATAAAAAAAGTGCATGACTTTGAGCAAAACTGGGAGACCCGGGTCTCTTTTTTGCTCTTTTATCACGTAGTGGAGTCCCGTATATGGCTATGTTGCCATGACCTAAAACATTACACACAGTGAAATGAAACAATTTTTGGGAAAATTTTCACTTTTGCGGCTACCTAAACGCTACCTAAACTGTGTTCAGAACCATTTCTACGAAGTTCACATGTTCTAGAAAGTTGTATACTGAGATCTTAGGTACATTCTTGTAGTTGATTGTTTCCTTGAATTTTGAACGGTTTGCTACCTATGGACCTGAACAGGGTTGAAAAAGTAAAAAAATGGAATTTTTTAAAGGTTTTTGCGACAAGACGATGTTTTATATGACAAGACCTACAACTTTCCCTCAGAAAGTAAATCAAACTTCCGAATGGTTTGCAAGATATGAGCCTGACAAAATGATCACTTTTTTGCAAAAATGATACCGAGGCCCCAAATCTTTGGGGGCCCATAAAAATGAAAAAATACATGACTTTGGGCAATACATGACTTTTTTTGCTCTTTTATCACGTATTGGTGTCCGTATATGGTTATATTGCCATAACCTAAATAATTACAGAGAGTGTAATATAACTTTGCCCTAAAAACCCTGTAATTGATTTTGCCTACGAAATTTTCGCAAAGAGCTGAGTACCAAGTGAGCCAAATTTTCGGTTCAGGAAATTTTCCTTATTTTTTATACACGTACTTCTTATGGCAACGACAATTTCATAAGCCCGGTATTCAGTTTTTATGAAATTTTCGTTGCCAAGAAAGAAATATGTATGTATATGAAACATAACGAAAATTTCTTGAAGTGAAAATTTGACTCACTTTTCATTTGCTTACCAGGTAACCAGTCACTTTCTTAGTCGCCAAAATTTCTTCCTAATACATTTTACAATAAGCTGGTAGACAGACGCCTATAGAATCCTATAGAATGTTCCCCAATAACCTCCCTAACTGGTGGCCGTCGGTGGTGCAATGGTAGTGTGCGCGGCTCTTGTGCATGAGGACGTGGGTTCGATCCCTACTCTGACCACCTTAAATTTCTTTCGACGGCGGTCACCTCGCTTAGCGATGGCGACACTATCGAGTATTTAGCCATGAAAAGGCTTTTTAAAACACCGATCGGAACCGGTGTAAAACTGTAGGTCCCAATCAGTGAATGTAAAACTAGAACGCGCACATCTTACTGATTGTGAGAAGCTCTCCCTAATCCCCTCGTGGGATGTAACGGGAAACCATTTATTTATTTTTAACCTCCCTAACTGAACTAATAGGACCACCTCTGTTTCAGGAAACACTTTTCGGTGTAAGAGTGTAATATTTACCATCGCAGATTGGTTCTGGTCTCGAGTAGTCGACATGTATAGTAGCAATATTTGAAGCATCTTTCAACACTCTTGTATGACAATGGACGCTGCATATTATACCACTGTATTAAAAAAAACATCATGATGCCTTGTGCTAAATGGGAAATGCCGCTTCGATGGGTGTTTCAACATAATATCGACCCCAAACACACATCGAAGCGAGCAAAAGCTTCGTTTGAAAATAATAGTGTCATAGTTTTAAGCTGGTCTACGCAGTCGCCGGGCTTAAATCCTATTCAGAATTTGTGGCGGGACATTAAAGTGTCTATCAAAGGAATAAACCAATTTAATAAAGATGAGCTTATGACACTGGTACAATCGGCATGGAAAACAGGACTTATGGAGACTTGATGATTCAATGTCAAGGCGTTGCTTAGCTGTGATAAAAAATAATAGTTATTTCATAAAGTACTGAGATAATATAAAGGATTAATGAAACATACATTTTATTTGACACAGCTATTTATTCTAGTTCAGATGATGAATCGCGATGACTCTATTTTAATTCATAGGCAAAACGGGGCATTTTGAAATATTTTGATTTATACCCAATGATTTAATTTTAAATTACGACATTAATGTTCAAACATGTTATATCTAGTTCTTAATTGAACAATTAAAAAGAAAAGTTATAAACAAAATTTAATTTTTCTACATTTGTTTTTGTTTTGAAAATGTTGATTAGTGTTGACTCTATTTCATCGCACACCACTGTATGTCTATATATCGGAAACATATTATTTTTGCATTGGACGCACCGTTTCCGAGTTATACAAATATTTGTATTTTAGCGATTTTCTTATTTTGACGATTTAGAAAAAAATCTTTTATACGAACTGGACGACGTTATCAAAACCCTTTATAAAACAGCACAAATTTGTTATTTTTTTTGACTGGGCGGAGCGTTTTCGAGACCCATTACCCATCACCATGGGAAATGTGTAAAGGTTGCTGACCCATACCCTGTGGGTAATGAGGATGGGCGTGGATCCATCGTCGTCGATAACTACCCATTATTTTCCCCATACCTTGTGGGTAATGGGTAAACAATCGTTACCCATTCCCCACTGCGTTGTGTATGGATTACACATGGTTGGGTAAACACGAACTCTGGTTTTAACTCCCTCCGGAAGCCTCGTTTCTTTAACAACCATCTAAGAAGATACATCCTGCTTATAAGTATAAAATAAAATCACATAATTTGTTCGATTACGTACTTTTTAAACTTTTTACAAACTACATCAGCTTGCCCCACTGTATATACTTAATATACAAAACCGCAGTGTTAAAACAAAGCTTTCGATACCCAACACACGACGTATACACCTTGATAGAAAAAGCTCTTGTTTACCTTAGCGCCTAAAGGTAGGCATTGCATTCGCTTATGTCATTTGCCCGACTTTAAACTAGACTTAATAACAGCGAAGTTTTGATGTTGTGTTTTTTCGATCTCTGTTTCAAACATACATGGGACAGACATAACACAAAAGCTTATCTATCACTCAAATTTTGAATTGGATTTTATTACGTAGCTCGGATAACTTTTGCTATTTTTTTTAATGTTTACACATACTTAATGTTAAAAATGAATTTAATGAAAATAATATTCTAATCATATGTATAAGTATTTGTTGTTGTTTTATGTCAAACATTTGAAAATTCTAAAATTGAAGGTCATGGTGGTTGTTGCATTTTAACAAATCTGTATGAACAACGCAATTCTACGAAGAGCACTAAAATTTAATCTTGAATTTAGAATTATAAAAAATGAATTAAAAAAAAAAATATAATCATGACTTAAGAATGGTCTTAAATCCGCATGTGTACAAAGAATTTCGAATGGTTTTTTATGTTTTAATTGCGGATTTGAAATCTGCCTCAGGTTTTGAGTTCAAAGCCAAGCGTCTTATTTGTTGTTTCAAGACAAAAAATACAAAAGATCAAAGTTGAGAGTTTGATAAATGGTTAGGGCAAACGTGGAAGATGATAAACGGATAAAAGAAAAACCAATCCCTTTTTATCTGTTCATTTGAGGGTGGACATCGTATGAAGCCATGTAACCTTTTGAACGCAGTCGAGTGCATCAGTTATTCTGGCATCTGCAAGGTCGATCTTAAACTTCCCAAAAGGAAAGTCAAATGATGCGGTTAAAGAACGAGAAGAGGCATGGCCTGTGCTGAAGCGATTGCTTTTCCCCTTGAACTCTGAAATTAGTGATGTTATCCTTACGAGAGATTTAAACAAAATCCGGTACATTGTTATTTGACAGTTTATAAATGTGTGAAGTTAAATTAGTACATAACTAAAGTTAAAGTTAAATGCGTATAAAATTGACAGAGGTCTGTTAACTGTGCATTTGTTGAAAAGAAGTTTGTGCAAAAAAATCGTGACGCTGGTTTGCTAGTGGACAACACTCATGGCCCCCTTCATCGTACGATGCGTATCGACGATAATGTGGCTGCTGTGACCGAAGGTTGGCAACTCAATCCAAGAACGCCTACAGGCCATCGATCTCAACAACTCGGCATTTCACGCACCAGGATGAAAAGATCTCGTATTATTCACGTCCAAGGACCAATTGACTCAGCAATTCTAGGTAAACGAACATCCACTTCGTTGCGGCTTCTCAGTTTGGACCACAATGAAGTTCCAATCGGACAATGAATTGGGCCGAAAGTTCATATTTTCTGACGAGGAGCATTTTAATCTCGGCCGCTATGAAAAAACGGTCTATCTAACATATTCTATCAAACACATTCTGCATGAACCATATGTATGTTTAGAACACACTCCAAATATTCATATACTTAATTGCAAGTATCAACACTCACTTATATTTAAATGCAAACATTAATATGTTTACTTGCAAAGATGCATGCTTTTACGTGGAGCCATATGAGAGTTTCAACCCAAACATTCATATACTTACGTCAAAGCATTCGTATGTTTTCTCCAAACATAAATAAATGGTTTCCCGTTACAACCCATGAAGGGATTAGTGACAGCTTCTCACAAACCAGTAAACTGTGGGAGTTCTAGTTTTACACTCACTGACTGGGACCTACAATTTTACACCGGTTCCAAACGGTATTTTGAGAAGCGTTTTCATGGCTAAGTACACGATAGTGTCGCCGTTACTAAGCGAGGTGATCGCCGACGAAATAAATTTAAGGTGGTCTAAGCAGTGATCGAACCCACGTTCTCATTCACAAGTGCCGCGCACACTACCATTGATTAACGATCAGTCAACATAAGAAACAATCAGTTCATTATGAATCACTGACTGAAAGAATAATGCAAAAATACAGTTATACACTTGCAATAACATTAACGTAATCTGAAAACTACCTCTCTTTGGCTCTCTCTTATTATTTTACTCTTGACAGAACAATGCGAACAAAAAGTAAACGGTGCACCAAACTTAGCAGTTGTTGTATCACAAACATAGCTGTATTTGGATCACAAACACGTATACTATAACAACACATGCTATATAATCATTGTGTCTCAAATATGTAATATTGAATAGCAAACACAATGTGTTTAAACACAAGTATACTATATTTGCGACCAGCTTCAAACACACGTTATATTTGCATCCAAACACGAAACAAGGGCAAGTTTTTCAACGTGCAAAGAGTTACAGTTTGGTGTGGATTTTGGAGTGTTGGCATCATTGACCTATTTTTTAGAAAAGGCTGCTGGAAACGAAATTGCAGTCACCGGCGAGCGCTACTGAGGCATTTTACGGACTTGTGCTGAAATAGAAGATATAAAATTTGGATAAACATTGGTTTCAGCAGAATGGCGGTCTTGGCGATGTCAATTGGCCGCCTCGGAGCTACGATTTGACCCCTTTACACTGTTTCCAATGTTATGCGAATAATCCAGTAGCGATCCCCGTCCTTAAGGCTAATATCGTCCGATCCATTCGTAAACGCTGAAAAATCCGTATTTTGTTATTGTTTGGATGCAAATATAACTTGTTTGTAGATTGTCGCAGATATGGTAGACTTGTGTCCAAACACATTGTGTTTGCTTTTCAATATAATATGGTTGGCACCCAATGATTAGTAGCTTATAGTATATGTGTTTGTGACCCAAATGTGGCTTTGTTGAAAACAGGTAAAAATAAAAACGTGACAGACAACAGAGAAACAAAGAAGCAGCAGTTCTTCAATTCATGAAGGTAATGCGTGCAAACATATAAATCGTTAGCTAAAATGCAAAAAGGCGTAACTAACAAAAATATAATTTTACAGGAATATTTTTTTTTAAATATTTTAATTTAAATATTTTTAACGAAGTTTTTTCAATTTCACTTTAAGCACACTTTGATAGAAAAAGCTCTTGTTTTCCTTACATATAAATCGTTAGCTAAAATGCAAAAAGGCGTAACTAACAAAAATATAATTTTACAGGAATATTTTTTTTAAATATTTTAATTTAAATATTTTTAATAAAGTTTTTTCAATTTCACTTTAAGCACACATAACGATTTTTGATCGCAGAAGTGTTAAATTTTTTCAAGACAGTAACGGCATTCACAACAATCAATCAAAAACTCGATTTTGAATTTTTGGTTAGTTACGCCTTTTTGCATGTTGGCTAACGAAATGCTTCCTACAATATGTTGCTGTGGCGTTTTTTTTTTGGCGTGTGAGAGGAACTAGAAACCGTCAACAAAGTTTTGGAAAATTGAAATGACAGTATGAGCTACTGCGAATCCATCGGCAGCAGCCACATGAATGAACTCGTGTTCCATTAATATTGCGAATATTTGTTATTTCTAATAAAGCCGTAATATACACGCTGAAAAAAAACAGCCCCTTTAACATTATGCAGGAACCATGTATATGTTTGGAACATTGTTTTAATGAATTTGTTGCTTCGTTGTCTGTCACGTTTGTGTTTTCTACAGTTTCCAGCAAACAAAACTATATTTGGGTTACCGACACATATGTTATAACATAGTAATCGTTGTGCACCCAGAGAACTAATTGTTTGAAAAGAGATTATAGCAACCGTAAATTCGGTTGTTAACACCGAACTGATGTTGCCACAACCGAATTGAGGTTGTTACAACCGAATTTAGTTCCCACAACCGAAATTCGCTTGAAGCAACCTCGTTTCATAATTGATTCGGTTGTGACAATTGAATCTTCAATTGTATTCGTTCAATTAACTAAATTTTCTAAAATTTCGGTTGGAACAACCGAATTTGAAATTAATTCGAATACAACAACCGAAATTTGTACCAAATTCGGTTGAAATAACCGAATTTGGCATCAATTCGGTTGCAGTAACCGAATTTGGTATCAATTCGGTTGTAACTACCAAATTTGGTATCAATTCGGTTGCAACTACCATATTTGGTATCAATTCGGTTGCAACTACCGAATTTGGTATCAATTCGGTTGTCACTACCGAATTTGGTATCAATTCGGTTGTAGCTACCGAATTTGGTATGAATAATTCGGTTGTAACTACCGAATTTGGTATCAATTCGGTCGCAATAACCGAATTAATCCTTAAGTCGGTTGCAAGGACCGAATTCGGCGTCAATTCGGTTGCTGTAACTGAACTTCTCATGAATTCTGTAGGTACAACCGAATTTCATTTTCAATTCGGTTACCACAACATAATTCTATGTATTTAAAACTTGACTTTTAAAATTATGAAAACAAATATTATATTAAAAGAAGTTAAAGAGTGTATGACTGTTCTCATCACGTTCTTGTTGGAAGTAAGGTAGGTAAAAACATTGTAATTGTGGTTTTTGTGTTCAGAGAATCGTCTTATTTTTCAGAGAATGTCCAAGCCGATATCAAGAGTTTTGAAGCTTTCCAAGTTCGGTAATGATGCAAAATTCTGTGTAGGAAACGGTTTAGGACCTAAATCAATAGATACAACACGCCAGAATTGGTGCGGTGACCCATGATCCAACAAAGGTCGGTAGTGACATTTAAAATGTGTTATTCTAAAGATTATCCTGTATGTATAAATAACTTTATTTTCTCGCTCTCTAATGTTTTTCATAAGAATACTGGATAATTAATCATTAGTTAATAATCAAAAAAAATCCAAAATTCATTTCTGACACTATCTAACTTCGGTTGTGACAACCTCTAATGATGTTGTGTCAACCGCTAATGAGGTTGCGACAACCTCTAATGAGGTTGCGAAAACCTCTAATGAAGTTGTGTCAACCTCTAATGAGGTTGTGACAACCTCTAAATTCGGTTACGGCTAATTCGGCTGTCTCAACCGAAATTTTCTGTGAGTGTGTATTCAACAATAATATTGAGTAGCAAACACAATGTGTTTGGACAAAAGTATACTATATTTGTGACAAGCTACAAACACGTTATATTTGCATCCAAACAGCAACAAAATACCGATTTTTCAGCGCGTAGTTCAGCCATGTTATCATTCAGCATTTCAATAAACACCTTCGGCCCGCGGTTTCCGGTTGCATTGGATCGCTTAGGCTTTGATGAATTATCGGGTGATCGTAAACAAAAACAAAATAACTTCTTGAGATAAGTTCCTACTCTTAAAAATTTACCTATTCTTGAAAAAAGGACCAATTCTAAAAAAATTTAATTTCTAAGAAAAACCTTTTCTTCAAAAATTCACCTTCTCTTAAAAAAAAACATTTTCTTACAAAAATTCCTTTTCTCAAAGGCTCAAGGATACGGAGGGATTCTTCTGCCTGGTCTTGCCAGCGGAGTCTTGGTCGTCCTCTTTTCCTGCTTCCATCGGGTACGTTATCAAAAACCTTTCGCGCCATTCTGATGACATGGACCAGCCAACGCAATTAGCCCACTTTGATTCGTCTAGCTATATCCACGTCAGAATAGAGATTATATAGCTCTGCGTTCCAGCGACGTCGGTACTCGCCGTATTCCCTAACAGGACCATATATTTTACGGAGAAATTTTCTCTCGAAAACTCCCAGGTGTTTTTCATCCGCTTGCGATATGACCCAAGTTTCGGAGCCATATGTCCAGACAGGTAAAGTGAGAGTCTGATATAGCTGGACTTTTGTCCGTCGAGAGAGGGTTTTCTTCCTAAACTGCTTGCTGAGCCCAAAATAACATATATTTGCAAGCACAATTCTCCTATCTATCTCCTGGCTGACGTTGTTGCCGTTGTTCACGGCGGATCCAAGGTAGACAAATTCATCTACCACTTCAAAATTAAATCGGTTGTCAACGTTCAAGTGCGGACCAAGTCGAGAGGTTTCTCTGGTCGTTGACACCATCAATTTTGTCTTGACCTCATTAACAGCAAGACCCAACTTCGCTGATTCCTTTTCGATTCTTGAAAATACTGCAGTAACCTCTCGCAAATTTCGCCCAATGATGTCTATGTCGTCAGCATACGCCAGCAACATATGGCTTTTCGTGTTAATGGTCTTGATCGTATTTACTGCAACCTTTCACATTATTATCTCCTTTAAGATGTTGAAGAGATTGCACGAAAGTGTGTCGCCTTGTCTAAGTCCTCGCTTGGTACAGAATGGTTCAGTGAGGTCTTTCCCCACTTTCACTGCTGATTTGGTGTTGGTCAGCGTTATTCTACAGAGGCGCATCAGTTTTGCCGGAATACCAAGTTCAGGCATAGCTTCGTACAGTTTTCCCCGTATGGGGATATCAAAAGCAGGTTTGTAATCGACAAAAAGGTGGAATGTATCGATTTGTTTTTCGTGGGTCTTTTCCAGGATTTGGCGTAGCGTGAATATTTGGTCAGTTGTGGACTTGCCTGGTCTAAAACTACACTGATAATATCCCATCAGGTTTCCAATAATTGGCTTTAGTGTTTCACATAATACGCTCGACAAGACCTTATACGCGATGGATAAAAGACTGATACCGCGATAGTTGGAACAGACACACGGACCACCCTTTTTGAATACAGGACATAATACACTGAGACTCCAATCGTCGGGAATAGATTCCCGTAGCCAGTCCTTTGCCACCTGCCTTAAAAAGTTCAGCGGGTTAGCCATCCGCACCAGCGGCTTTATTATTCTTCAGGCTCAGGAGATCGCCGTTCTAATCTCGTCTTGGTTTGGGGGGTACAATCTATACTATCTTCCACTATCATTACCTCCTGATCTTCAGTGGAAGAATCTGAGTTGAGTAGTGCTGAAAAGTGGTCTCTCCACATTTTGAGCACACACTGCTTCTCAGTCACCAGATTCCCATTCTCGTCCTCGCAGGAGGGCAGCCCATTATTAGGCCCGTTATTCGATCTTCTTACCCTCTGGAAACACTTTTGGGATTCACCATTCATCCTGCACATTTCGATTCTTTCACTCTCTCTCTGCTTCCACTGCCATTTTTTTCGCCTAAATAGTTTGTTTTCCTCCCTTCTCAGCTTCTTGTACCGCTCACTCGCAGCACGCGTTGTAACTGACTGTTTCGTTGCCATATGTGCAGCGTCTTTTTCATCAGTTGCAATGCGACATTCTTCGTCGTACTATGGCTTATCCTGCTGCGGTTTTTGATAGCCAGTCCTTGCAGCGATTTCCAAAAAATGGGAGATGTGCTTCCACTGCGCATCTGGGTCTTCGGTATTGGGGGTATTCTGCTCTAGCAGGAGAGAGAGTTTCTGTCGATAGGACATTGATATCTCCGGTATTTGTAGCTTGTCAATATCCAGCTTTTCCTGTGTTCGGCTTCGTACGTTTTTCGCCCTGCTCAATCTCGTGCGAACTTTCGCAGCCACCAGGTAATGATCCGAATCGATATTGGCACCTCGAATCACACGTACATCCATTACACTAGAAGAGTGCCTGCCATCTATTACCAAGTGATCAATCTGGTTCTTCGTCCGTTGATCAGGAGATAGCCAGGTAAATTTTCTTAAAAAATATCCTTTTAATAAAAAGGATATCACTCCATGGAATGTGAAGGAAATATCTATAAGTATATAGAGAACTAGCCGACCCGGCAGACGTTGTCCTGCATAATATTTCGAGCGATTTGTGTGGGAGGTACCACGCCCTTTTGTCCAATTGGACCGAATAGTAAATCTAAACCACCCAGGGCGCCATCCAAACGCATACAAAAAAATTTATTCAAATCGGTCCAGAAGTTTAGGAGGAGTTCAGTCACAAACACACGTGCAGTAGAATTATATATAGCTATGTATATAGATAGAGAATATATAGATCAGATTTAGCAAATTTGCAGACATCAGCTCACCGTGTTCCGTGGGATTAAGTGCCTCCGTATATATCCAAAGGCAAAGTCTCGTAGATTAGCAATCTTCCTAGCATTTTTGGCTCATATTGGTACAATTTATATTCGTGTCTTACTTTCCTCTGACATTTCGTTTGTATTGAATCATTATCATCATCTATTTAATTCGCGTTGTCGATTAAATTCTTGTTTGATTTTATGAGATATTAATGGAGTGAAATTCAATAAACAAAATATTATATTAATTAACTAAATAATTAATTGATTCATGGGGAATAATTTAAACAATTATATTTGTTGTGGCCGTCAGTGGTGCAATGGTTAGTGTGTGCAGCTCTTGTACATGAGAACATGGGTTCGATCTCTGCTCTGACCACCTGACATTTCTTTCGACGACAGTCGCCTCACTTGATGATGGATTGACAATCTTCGTTGCATTCCCTTCATTCCCCTTGTTGGTTTCATTTATAAGTATATCTTGTCTTACTTTCCACTGACATTTCGTTTGTGTGCAATCATTATCATCATCTACTTATCTGTCCTGGCCTGTTGTATTGACTACATTGTGTTCAATTAACTAAAGAACTCAAGTACCCGATCGCTGCTTATCATCATCGCATGTAAATGCAAATATTTAGATACCATTCTTGTTTCGTTCGCTGTTGTGTTAGTGCCCGACTCCATGGTACGAATCGAATATCTCTGCCAACAAACCAAAAGGCCACTTGGGCCGAAGTTGCTAAGGGGCACAAGTGCATTTTTGTTTTACTGTTTGCGTGTCGTGTTGTCTCACATAGTTTGTTTGTATGGAAATCAAAGGTATTGGCAGCTGTAACAAATGCTGTTGCTGCTGTTTGCTGTTGCTGTTAAACAACCCGAAGCAAAAGCAATTACAAGATGGAATGAATCTCACAGTTACCACCGGTACAAATTACTCGAATTGAATTGCAATTAGGCGGGCGGGCAGACAGCAGGCAAATAGGCAACCAGTCAACAGTCAATAAACAACTTCTGCCCATAAATAGTTAACTTAACTTAATTATTAATTTCATATTAATTATTGCTTATGACACAAACGACTAAATGCCAGAAACAGCCACCAAACACGCTCGCTCACTTCACATAAACTTCAATAATGGTGGTGAATTGAATTCTGAGCAGAAGAAAAAAAAGAACCATCAAAAGCAACGGCAAACACCAGTCCGCAGATCAAATCAAAAGCGTATGGAATCTAAAGATAAAGATACGAAAATTATTCACAATCCATTACAAACGGCCTTGAAAAAATGTTAGTTGAAATATTAGTAAAGACAATTATAAACATGATTGAGTTATAAATAATGCAATACAATTTGCTCTTTGGGGGTTTCAATACAAAACGTAATAAAAAGTTCATTTTAAAAATGATTCTTCAACGTAATGTCCATTTTAAGGGTATCACAAAAAACGAAAAGTTATTTTAACTAACAGTTCTATATAAAACTCCTCATAATGAACTGTGATATTCCCGAACAAAAAACTTTTTATAAATGAAAATTTTGCCAAAGAGAATCTACATCTCTATTAAAATATTTGTATCAAAGCCGTTGTGTATAAAAAGTTAATATCTGAGGAAAAGTTCCTTACAATTATAAAAATACGAAACAGTAACAAACAATACAAAAGCAAACTGAACAAGTAAAAGTGTTAAATTCGGCAGTGCCGAATCTTTGATACCCTCCACCTTAGTGTTAACCAGCAAAATATTAAATTTTAAAAAGGACCTTTTTTAAGAAAATTTACTTTTTTAAAAAAAATAAAAATAAGTTACTTGTTCACAAATACAATTACTTGTTCACAAATGCTCACAAATGCAGGATGCTCACAATGCTCACAAATGCATTGCTCACAATGCTCTAATGCTCACATTGATAATGTACTTAAGAAAATGTACTTTGAAATGTACTTTGAAATGTGCTTAATGTACTTTGAAATGTACTTTGAAATGTACTTAAGAAATGTACTTAAGAAATGTACTTAAGAAATGTACTTAAGAAATGTAATTAAGAAATGTACATTTCTTAAGTACTTAAGAAGAAATGTACTTAAGAAATGTACTTAAGAAGAAATGTACTTAAGAAATGTACTTAAGAAAGAAATGTACTTAAGAAATGTACTTAAGAAATGTAATTAAGAAATGTACGTAATGAAATGTACTTAAGAAATGTACTTTGAAATGTACTTAATGTACTTAATGTACTTTGAAATGTACTTTGAAATGTACTTAAGAAATGTACTTTTTTTAAGAAAATGTACTTTTTTAAAAAACATAAAAATAAGTTACTTGTTCACAAGTAAATTAAAAAAGCATTTTTTAAAAATAAAAAAGCATTTTTTGAAGAACTGTTAAAAAAAAAAAACAAGCTGAGACGAGAGCTGAACCAACAACCCTCAGACTCCAACGCGCAACCCTTCACCCATCAGGCCACAGCGACCTTAGATGAAGTGTGACAAAATTCATATGAATGTATGAACACATGAAAGTACATCTAAACATTCTAAAGTACTTACCTATTATAAAGAACAACAAAGATTTTCAACATGGAATTCACCACACGGCAAAAGGAGTAGTTTAGCATAAAACTACAAAAATTAATGTGAAAATTTTATAAATTTTTTATGTTTCCAATCATAAAATTTTTTCCAATGGACCAATTTCGCTGATTTTCAATACCAAACTGCTCAGGAATACGTGGAACATTCTGGCCAAAAACCAAACTGCGTTGTCGCCGATTGAAGGCGTGAGAATGTTTTCAACAGACGGACAGACGGACATGGTTATATCGACTCCGGTTGTTACAAGGATCAAGAATATATTTACATTATGAGGTCGCAAAGCCTTATTTCTATATGTTACAATCAGAATGACAAACTGATATATACCCTCTATCACTTACAGTGGAGGGTATAAAAATCTGGACTTATGAGAGACATATCAGCAGTGTTTCTTTTTGCAACGAAGTTCCTTATCACACGTTGCAAACAAATTAAACAACTTTTGTTGTAACACTATTATGCCCACTATTATCAACTACATATATTGTTTACTTTTGCTTTGGTTTGTGTCTAGACTAACTAGACATATGTTATAAATTTCTAAGTTGGCAAATTTATTTTTTAATGGAAAGTTTTCTAGGTGGAGCCTGCAACCATCATTGAGTATACATTGTAATTTTGAACCCAATAAAAAATTTAGAAAAGCCAAAGTGAAAGAAGTTTAAAAAAGAACATTTTCTTAAATAAGTGCCTTTTCTGAAAAAAATACCTTATCTTAAAGAAGTACATACCTTCTGAATTCTTTGAATTTGAGTATTATGCAGATGCTGAATTTTTATCTGTGTGTTTATCACTTAATGGTAGACAAATTTACGTTACTTGTTCACATATTCCACCTAACTATAATATTGACTTGAACATGCACCACTTTAGATTTTTACACGAAATTCACGCTGGTCTTTCGCCTTGTGATGAAATTCTTTGTTTAGGCGATTTTAATTTACCCTTAGTGTCTTGGCGATTTAATTCCGAATCTAATTGTGTACTTCCCTACTCTACATCTAATTCTGCTAATGAATTTCTTGAGGCTATGTCGGCATTATGTTTGTATCAAATTAATGATGTCTCTAATTGTTGTGAGAGAAGTTTAGATTTAGTATTCTCTAGCTCCCTAGAATTTTCTTTCTTTTCTTACAAAAAGTACCTTTTGTTAAAAAAAAGTATTTGTTTAAATACGTACCTTTTCTTAAAAAAGTACATTTTCTTACAACAAATTGTCTTTTCTTAAAAAACTAAATTTTCATAAAAGAGTACTATTTTTGTGAAACAAAATAACTTTTCCTGAGATTAGTACCCATACTACTTTAAAATGTACGTATTCCTGAAAAAAGGACCAATTCTGAAAACAAATTCTCCTTTCTTAAAAAAACATTTTCTTCAAAAAAACCTTTTCTTCAAAAAAACCTTTTCTTCAAAAAAATACCTTCTCTTAAAAACAAAATTTCGTACAAAAATTACTTTTCTTAAAAGTACCTTTTCTAAAAAATAAAATAATGTGTCTTCTTTTCTTGAGCTAGGTACACTGAACGGAAAAGCATCGTCACACGGATGAAAATGTTCATCACCCCAACAACTTTTGTCATCGAAAGTGAGCTAACGTAACGTTTCATTCCCGCTATGAAAGTGTGTTCATCAACTGCAAATTGTTCGTTACTGTGGTGAAACTATGGTTATTGCTGCAATGAATTTGCTTCATTATTGTAACGAATTTGTTTCGTTGCTGCAATGAATGTGTTTCATTATTGCAATGAATGAGTATCGTTCTTGCAAGGAATTTGCTTCATTGCTGCAATGAATTTGTTCATTGCTGATATGAATTTGTTTCATTGGTGCAACGAATTTGAGTCAGTGTTGCAATGAATTTGTTTCATTACTACAATGATTTTGTTTCACTGCTGCAATGAATGTTTTGAAGTGTATTTGAAATTATTTATTGACAATTGTACATAAATACACTGTTAGTATTACATTGCAGGTATTTTGAATTTTTTTTGAATTTTTGTGTTCAAAAATCTATTTGCTAAATAGATTATATTCATTCCATGTTGAATCACTCGTCTGGAGAAGATTGTGATAATCGAGGGGTTGAGTGTTATTGTGGCCGTCATATTCAGGTTCTGAAATTAAAAACATATACGAGGAATTTATTGCTAAGATTTCTATTTAAGATATGTACATATCTATGTCTGTACTTACTATGAACATAAGCTCTACTCCTTTAACATAGAACTACATCATTGTTTTGTTAAATCATGCAATTGTTGTTGTGTTGACGGTTTTGATATTCAATTGTAGCGCCAAATCTCCCTGTCATTAAGCCAGTAATCGCTCTGCAGGAATTTTCTTCAACTGCTCTTTTATTTATTTTAACCAAATTTGTTAAAATTTCGATTGGATTCATTTGATTGTACAATGAATTGTAATTTTTTATGTTCGTTGTTCTAGGAACACTTTGTTTCTTTGACTTCTTCATTTTCATTGACTTCGACTGCCCGCACAAATGTATGTAAGTTAGAGTTGGGAATTTTAGTTCATTCAAGTGAGCGCTCTTTTTAGTTCAGCTCATCAGAATGAACTAGTTCATTCATTTAGTTCACTAGTTCATTTCAGCTTAACAGTTCAAATGAGCTGTGAACTAAAGAGCTCATTTCAGTTCAACTTGTAGTTTTAGTTCAATCGGAGCGAATAATCGTGAAAATGATATGATTTTTGCAGATTTCTAAAGTGTTTTGGATACTGTGAAATTTGTTTATACTAAATCGCCCTAATTAAGGTCGACTTAACGTTATGTTATTCCGTTTCTGAAATATTGGTGTTTCCGTAATCTTTTTATATTTTGGAAAAAAGTGGTGATTAGCGCCGTAGTTGTTGTGTAGACGCCGGTTACATATCCATATCCAAAGATTGTAACATTAGGCACCTTTGTGCAAATTGAGTGAGACAAAAAGAGAATGAACTAGAAAATGACGAAGAGAACTACACAACTGAAACACAAAAAACTGCTGAAACAAGTGAGCGGAACAGTGTGAACTAGTTCATCTAGTTCACAAGAGTGAATCGTTCAATTGAACTAGATCGTTCGTGAACTACACAACTCTAATGTATGTATACTTTCGTTTTTTTCGGAGTCCAGATACTAACCCAACAAACTTGCACCGTCACGCGCATACACACACACCAATGTTCAGTTACATATTTCGGGGTAGTTTTTCTGCTATCGATGCGTCACTTTCTTTGCTGTCGTGTTGCTCCTTACTTTCTGTTTATTTATCTGTTTGATTTATAGATTCTCAAGTTAGGCTGATGACAGAGTGAGCGCTACAGGCGTTGCTATGCTTGAAGCTACAACCGCTATTGCTATATCAATCTTTGACGTGTCAGAGTAAGCGCTACATTGTGTGCTACATTGTGTGTTTTTTGTGAGAGAGAGAGAATGTGAGCGCAAACTTTAGTGTATTTATTTTTCATTTGATGTAGTTTTTTGTTTGAGCTCATTTGTTTAACATGGATTCGGTCGAAGAATTTTTTATGTCAACCAATACTTATAACGAGTTTTTTTTTGCCAAAAAGGAAGGAATACATGAAATAAATAAAAATAGAGAAAAAGGAGAATTTCATAGCTTATATCATGAGCTGAGGAAACATCCTGAAAAATTGTTTAATTATTCAAGAATGTCAATAGAGACTTTTGACTATATTTTATTGAAAATACAGTGCAATCTTGAAAAGCGTTGGACAAATTAAACACTTTCGTAATAAATGTTTCGGTATCAAAATCCATTTATTTTCACAATTTTTTTAATTTGATTTCACAAACAAAAGGAATAATAGTCGCGTGTGGTTGCAATAGAATATAAAAAGTAATGCGAACACCCGTTTAAAAAACAACTCACGCATGCACCCACACGTTGTCCATGCCAAATTTTTTATTTTAACTCTCTCTCTCTCTCTGTTTTTACTCTCTCTCTCTCACTTCAATATGTCGCTGCTATAAATCATTTCACTACCTGCTTTATAGCGGCCAAGCACTGAAACTATTTTGTAGCTCTGCTCTCACTCGGACAACATTGGAGCGAGCACATAAGTAAACACAAGCAGAGTTTTGTAGCAAGTTGTAGCGACATATCATAGCAACGCTTGTAGCGCTCACTCTGTCATCAGCCTTATACAAACGATCACAGCAAACACATAAATTCACACCTGTTAGTTTTCACAATAATAATAATAATTAGTCTGTTTTAACAAATTTTTTTAAATTATTCCGGAGGAGGAATATGTCTACCATTTTCGGTTGTTGCAATGGAACTGATTTATGATGTGCACGTGACCCACCACTCATGCTCACCATTTTCTCTTACGCTCGCTCATTTTTTCGACTGCTTCTATCTCTATACCATCATAAAAATTTGTTTCGTTACAATAACGAAATTGCTTCGTCAACCAAAAATGTTGACAAACCTCCAAAATAAATAAATAATAAATATAAACTATAAATGGTAAAAGATAAACCAAATGTCAGTAGTTTGAAACTCATGCCTGTACTTTTTTAATTTTCAACCCATTTTTCTACAAAACTCAAATTAAATAAAATTGTTGCAGGAACGACAAGTAAGTTGTTGCAGCAACGAAACGAAAAATTGTCAAAGAAGTCAAGTATCAAATTGTCATTGCAGCGGCTACCAAATTGTCGAATATACGACACTTTTCACTATAACAACGTAAAAAAATTAACGAAAATGTTTCATCCATGCGACGAAGCGTTTTCCTTTCAGTGTAACCTTTCTGAAAATAAGTACATTTTCTTAAAAAAAAATAACCTTTTCCTAAAAAGAGTACCACATCTTTAAAAAGAACCTGTTCTTAAAAAAAGTACTTCTTTGTAAAAAAATTCATACTCTTATGGCTTTTTCTTACAGAAAGTACTTCTTCTTAAAAATAGTACCTTTTCTTAAAAAACATTAGCTTTTAATAAAAGACGTACGTTTCTTTAAAAAATTACCTTTTCGGGAAAATATAATACATATTCTTACAAAAAGGACCTCAAGATATAACGGGTTTTTCAATAAGAGCGCTACAAAAGTTTTTTTAAATAAAACAAAACCGGTTTTAGATACTAATGAAATTCTTTATTCCAATGAAAGTACGTTCGATGCCATTATGTATGAAACTCGATTTCTTTTGCATGGCCACCACGGGCAGGCTTGCAGAAGTCCAGACGCTGAACCCAATTTTCGACGGTTTTCAAGCATAAATCGGCCGATACTGCTGCAATTTCACGTTCGATATTCGTACGAAGTTCATCAATCGTCGCTAATCTAACGGCGTCAAATCGCACGACCGAGGCGGTCAATCGACTGGGCCATTTGGTGAGATAACACGTTCACCAACGTTGGTTTCCAATAAATTGATTGTGGCATTCGCTGTGTGGCTTGTGGCGCTGTCCTGTTGGAACCACATGTCCTCCAAGTCCATATAATCCAATTGGGGCCAAAAATATTCGGTTATCTTTGAACGGTAGTGATTCGCATTCACAGTAATGTGCCGGTCTTCATAATCACGGAAGAAGTACGGCCCAATGACGCCGCCGGCCCATAAACCGCACCAAACCCTAATTTTTTCGGGATGCAATGATGACTCATGGATTTCGTGTGGATTGCTGTCTGACCAATAACGCATATTTTGCTTATTGACAAAGCCATTCAGCCAGAAATGTAATTCAGAATTCGGAACTTGGACGTAGCGCTCTTAAAGTTGAGGCCACGTACTCCAAATTTCGGTAGTAAATTTTAATAATTTCGACTCGTTGGCTCGTATATCTTTCCATGATGAAATGGCAAACTTTACTGAAGAGAAATGTCAAAAGAGCGGGAAAAAATATGGCGTCGTTTGCTGTCCCTATCGATTTACTTTTGTAGCGTGTCTGTTGAAAAACCCTTTACTTAAAAAAAATACATTGTATAAAAAAACTTTGTTCTTAAAAAAGTTTATCATTTTACAAAAATTCATTTCTTAAAGGTCCATTTAAATTATCGTATTTTTCAACTAGTACATAATATATAGCGAAAGGAACTTCGTTCCAACCGGGTGTCCCCTGACACCTCATGTGATTTTTTACTTAAATTTTATTTTGCACCTAGTTTTTTGTCCGCAAAACTCTTATTTTAATACCTATCGTACTACACAAACTGATTTTAGGAACTTTCGAACCACTGAGAAAGATAATTTACTCAAATTTATTTCTTTTTTTTTTCAATATCAAGTGTAACAAATCTTTTTTTTAGGAACTTTGGTAACACAGATATGATCAAAAACTTTGTAGAGGAGAAGTGACTTCCAAATAAGTTCGAACTTGAACTATACAGGCAACCGACTAGCGCTTGCTAAGTTACAAAGAATACGGTTATTTAGCGGTAAGTCATATTAATCAAAAATATGGCACCACTGTAAACAAAAATGTAATAAAAAAATTATAAACTAATTATAAACCGCTAAGTTTTCGCTATGTGCTTCATACAACACAAGCGATAATCTCAAGCGGTGAAACCAAAACACGCTTATTGTGTATCGATTAAAGTGTTCAAAAAACCGTCGTTTTCGAATAATCGGTTTTCGGGTTATTAGAAAAACCACTTTTTGGGAAAATCAGTTTTCGGTTTCATAGAATGGGAAAACCCATGTGCAAAAAGTGCAAATAAGTTTTTTTATTATTATTTATTATTTAGATTATTTAAATTTAAATTTTTATTATGATTAAAGGTTTTTCTGAAATATATTTGGAATTTTTTTAGAACTATGTATAAGTATTGGAGGGATTTTTGAGGAATATTTTATATAACGTTTTGGAAGTTTTATTGTGGAACCTTTTTAGAAACTTTTGAATGAACGTGTTTGGAACTTTTATGGGAACCTTTTTGGGAACTTTTTTAGGAACTGTTTAGGAAATTTTTAATTAACTATTTTTGGAACGTTTTAGGAACTTTTTTGTGACCTTTTTTAAGAAAGTGGTTTAGGAGCGTTGTAGAATTTTTTGTAGGAACTTTTTAGGAATATTTTGTTGGAACCTTTTAGGAACTTTTTTATGAACTTTTTAAATAACTTTTTTAAAAAGGGTTTTAACGAACTTTTTTAGGAAAGTTTGTAAATAGTTACTATTAAAATACCTTATTTATTTTTAACAGGAATTTACTTTTTCATTATTGGCGGATCTTTTTGAACAACATAAAAATCGGATTTAGCCCAAAAACTGGTTTTCTTGATGACAGGTTTAATTATTTACCTTTTTAATTTTAAAAACTTTTGTATATCAAAAATTTGTATAAGAAATTTTTTTCGAAACTTTTTAGTAACGTTTTCAAGAACTTGTTTAGGAATTTTATTTTGTAGAAATTGTTTTTGAAGACATTTTTGAGGAAGATTTTAAAAAACGTCCAAGTTTTGGAGGAACTTTCAAAGGAACTCTTAATCAACTCTTGGAGTATCTTTTTAAAGGAATTTTTTTTAGAAACTATTTAAATAGGTTTTTTTTATTATAATTAAAGGTTTTTGTGGAATTTATTTGGAACTTTCTTAGAACATAACTATTTGGAAGTTTTATTATGGAACCTTTTCAGGAACTTGAATGAACATTTTTGCAACTTTTATTTGAACCTTTTTGGGAACATTTTTAGGAAATTTAAGAACTTTTTTAAGAAAGTTGTTTAGGAACGTTGTAGGATTTTTTGTAGGAACTTTTTAGGAATTATTTGTAGGAACCTTTTAGGAACTTTTTAAAGAACATTTTAAAAAGGGTTTTAACGAAATTGTTTAGGAAAGTTTGTAAATATTATTAAAATATCTTTTTTATTTTTAACAGGAATTTACGGGAATTTATTGTCGGATTTTTTTGAACAACATAAAATTGAATTTTGCCTAAAAAAATGTTTTTCTTGAAGACAACTGGTTTCATTATTTATACTTCTTAATTTTAGGAACTTCTGTATATCAAAAATCCAATTCAAGAACTTGTTTAGAGTTTTATTTTGCAGAGATTGTTTTTGAAACTTTTTTGAGGAAGATTTTGAAATACGTCCAAGTTTTGGAGGAACTTTCTAAGAAATTTCTTAAACAACTTTGTGAGGAACTTTTTGAAGGAATTTTTTTTAGAAACCATTTAAATAAATAGAAGGTTTTTTTTGGACTTTATTTGGAACTTTTTTAGTACTATTTGAGGAATATTTTAAATAACTTTTTGGAATTTTTATTATGGAACCTTTTTAGAAACTTGAATGAACGTTTTTGGAACTTTTATAGGAACCTTTCTGGGAACTTTTTTGGGAAATTGTTGGGACTTTTTAGAGAATTTTTTAGGAACTTATTTGGGAACTTTTTAATGACCTATTCTTAGGAAGTTTTTTATGATCTTTTGCAGGAACCATTTTAGGAACTTTTTTATGAACTTTTTAGGTAACTATTTTAAAATTTTTTTAGGAACTTTTTAAGGATTTTTCTGGGAGCTTTGTTAGAATTTTTTTAGGAAGTTTTTATGAACTTTTGTAAGAACTATTTTGAGAACTTTTTAAAGAACTTTTTTTAGGAAAGTTTTTGAAAACTATTAAAATACCTGTTTTATTGTTAGAAACTTTTTTAAGAACTTTTTAGGAACTGTTTTAGGAACTTTTTTAGGAACTTGTTTAGGAAATTTTTCGGAACTTTTTAGATAACTTTTATAGGAAGATTTATAGTATTTAAAAATATACTATAAATCTTTCCTTTTTATTATTTTGTATTGGCTTTATTTTTTAATTATTGTCAGAGCTTTTTAAACAACATAAAAGTTCAAGTTTCCTTAAAAACATGTTCTTTAACAATGTCAGGCTTCATTATTTACACATAACTTTAGCACCACCTATATTGAGGTATTATTATACATAGGTCCCTGTTAAAACTACTACTGGCTGGTTCGTGTCTATGATAAGCACAGTCAACATCGTCCCAATTATCAGTTTGTTTCGTGTTATCATCGACATATATTTATCATCTTCTCTGTCACATACATATTTATTTCTATTAAATATTTTAATTAAATTCAATATTTTTTTGTGCTGAGATTTAACGATATTGGCCTTTGGAGACATACATACATATGTATAAACCAAACAACCAACCTCAGACATTTGATTGTGAGGCATCGTAGGCATCGTTGCCGACGTCTTCTTTGTCGTCATCGCGTGCAGTCAGTTCAAATCTCTGTTTTCCATTCAGTTCTTGTTTCATTTTTTCTGTGTTTGTTTCTCTTTCGGGTTTTCTGTCAAGGCTGCAGTCATTGTTTTGTTTGCCAGTTGTAACAAGAACGCACCCATTTTTCGAATGGAGTTTCTTCATTCCCTCGCCAAGTGAGCATCGATGATCTCCTTGCATCATTGTGAGTAGTGCTGGAGCAGTAGAGTCAAAAGAGAGGGAGAGAGGAGATGCCTGTTGAACGAAATCTTTAGACAGGTTTACACTTTTAAATCTGACATTTAGTGGTGTATGATTCTGATTTTTAACAAACGATCAAGCGTTTTTGTCTGTTTTTTATTTCAAGCAAAAGCGAAAAGAAAAATTAAATGATATTTTTTATTGTTTGTAGGTTAGCGAAAATTTGAAGTCAATGGACTTTAGTTGGTGGTTTTTTGCGAGCAACAGTCTACGTTAATTTTTTCCTTTTGTAATTTATTGTGCTGATAAATTGCATTGAAGTAGTTGTTGACATTATTGTTGCTGTTGTTAAACGAACCTAACAAAGCAAAATACGGAATTATTTTGGAAAATAATGTACTCGAGAGCAAATTTTAAACGAACAAGAAAAAATAATCAGTTTTTCTAGCCTACATCACTGGTGAAATAAGGCGCTGATATTTGTAATATCCGGATATTAAAGTATACTAATGAGAAAGCAAAGACTTGGAAGACACCTTTGCTTATATATTTATTTCTTGAACCACAAGATTTATGGTACTTTGTTTTCAAATCGGGGGGTAACCGTTTCAGAAAGAATAGATTGTTTTTTTTAACGAAAAAATAAAAAGACTAAATTTTTGATTTATCGCACTTTTTTCAAGGTCGGTTAACCGTTTCAAAATCGCAACTTTCATCGCGTTTGTTTACTTGCAAACTTTTTCCCAGTTATGAACTTAATACAGCAGCATTTTCAGGAAATTAAATTTGTGAAAACCGTTGGTTTTTCAAACTTCACTTTGTGACAGGTGTGATCGTAAGCTGCTGAAGATTAAGTTTCACAGACAGCAAAGTGATATAAAATCCTACCTGCTACTGTATCAAATTTGTCACTAAAAAACCTCTAATATTTTAAACTTCGAAACGATTGTCCGGCAATTTGAGTTTCAAATCCAACGTGCGAGTATTTATAATTTTTCACTAACAAAAAATCTAAATGCTTCTAATTTAAAAAAATACTGATCTGTTAGCTCTATACACGCAACGAAAAATTTCTTTTACCACGAACAAAATTTTATGCAACTTAATTTGGTTTGAAGAACTTCTTTGCGGTAAACGAATATTTATGTTTACGCGTAATGAAAACGTGTTATGACGGTATCATATCCGACTAGAAAAACGTAGCAATTTTTGTTATGATTCAGAAATCAAAAATTATGAAAATTACGCCAGGAGAAGTACTTTTATGAATTTTAAATGCAAATTAATTTTTAAACTTACACTAGTCCAAAATTTAGTTAAACCACTATTGGCAGGCACCGAGCTATCTCAGTCATTTTAGTATTAGTATTTGTTGGCTATTTTATGTTGAAAGGAGAGAGTGAGAGAGAGAGAGAGAGTGAGAGAGAGAGAAAGTGAGAGAGAGAGAGTGAGAGAGAGAGAGAGAGTGAGAGAGAGAGAGAGAGTTAGAGAGACAGTGAGTTATAGAGTGAGGGAGAGAGAGTGAGAGAGAGAAGAGAGTGAGAGAGAGAAAGAGAAGAGAGTGAGAGAAAGAGAAGACAGTGAGAGAGAGAAAGAGAAGAGAGTGAGAGAGAGAAAGAGAAGAGAGTGAGAGAAAGAGAAAGAGAAGACAGTGAGAGAGAGAAGAGAGTGAGAGAGAGAGAGAAGAGAGTGAGAGAGAGAGAAGAGAGTGAGAGAGAGAGAGAAGAGAGTGAGAGAGAGAGAAGAGAGTGAGAGAGAGAGAGAAGAGAGTGAGAGAGAGAAGAGAGTGAGAGAGAAGAGCGTGATATAGAGAAGAGAGTGAGAGAGAGAAAAGAGTGAGAGAGCATGAGAGAAACGAGAGTCAGATAGAGAGAAGCGAGAGAGAAGAGAGAGAGATGAGAGTGGGAGAATGGGAGAGAGAGAGTGAGAGTTAGAGAGAAGAGAGTGAGAGAGAAAAGTGAGAAGAAGAGAGAGATAGAAGAGAGAATGAGAGAGAGAAGAGACTGAGAGAGAGAAGAGAAGAAAGAATGAGGGAGAAAGATAGAGGAGAGAGTGAGGGTGAGAGAAGAGAATGAAAGATAGAGAGAGAGAGAAGAGAGTGAGAGTGAGAGAGGGAGTGAGAGAGAGAGAGTGAGACAGAGAGAGAGAGAGAGGAAGAAGAGAGTGAGAGAGAGAAGAGAGAAGAGAGTGAAAGAGAGAGAAGTACATCATTTTGCTGATCAAAACCTTGAAGCTTTTAAATTACATAACGAACACTGTGGAAAAATGAGGCTTCAACCATGAACCAAATATATATGTACCTGCTGATAGCCCTTGAGGTGCACTTTTCGAATTTACTATCTCCACTTCTCAGAACGTTTTCAGAATCTAGCAATTTGAGACTTTCAGTGTCGGGGCCCTATTTCGAATTCGGCTACGGTGGGCATATATTTCAGAACAATTTCAGAATGTCCACCGACGAATTTTAAATTCATATACAAAATTTTGGCCCACTGTGGCGAAATGGGGCTTCAACCATGAGCCGAATATATACCAGAGGTTAGGCCTTGAGATGTACTTTTCAAATTTACTATACCCACTTATCAGAACGTTTTCAAAATCTAGCAATTTGAGTGTTTCAGTGTCGTGGTCCTTTTCGAATTTGAACCACTGTGGGCAAATGTGTCGTCGACTATGCACCAAGTGTATGCTACAGCCGAAATTGTTTCTTCCACCCTAACATAGAAATCTCGATGGTACGGTCTTCGTGCGTTGCTTCCAGATTCGGCAAACATGTTTACCCACCTCATAATGGCCCATTTACTCGGGGGAGTGCCGCCAAACTCCCGGCTAAACTCCCTTTTGACGGAAATGAAGCACTGTAACGCCTCGTATCGCTGCACTATCCACGTGCCAGTAGCAGAAACATTGCAGGAACCATGTACATGTTTGCAAGCATTGTTTTCCTGAATTGAAGATCTGCTGCTTATTGTTTCTTTGTTGTCTGTGATGTTTTGATTTTCAGCAGATTTTAAAGTTTTAAGTAAAATTCAAAAATTGTCCGGAATACCCGATCTTTGGGGGAAATTCGACTTGTGCGACCTCTAAACCTCTTCCGAAAAATTTAAAAAAAATCTCAAAAATACTTTACTATAAGCATTCCAATCCAGCTTGAGCAATCATAAAAATCGAAAAACAAACATTTTTTGGGACACCCTAGTGGACATAATAGATCTGTCCAAGCAAATCCAACAACCACATTTACATTATTGTACTCTACCAACTGCAAATTATTATACTCCTAACATGTCGGCATTTAACATTTTTGTGTTAGTCTGTTTAATCAATGTAATAATTGTTTTCAATTTTAAACTTGGAAATGTCAAAAATCTTGTTTAGCGTCATCAATAATGTTTATGGCGTTTAGGATTCACTTCAACTTGTCAACTGCCTGAGGCTGTACTCTTTTTTTTATGTTTTGATTGCACTTTTAAGTGATTTAAGTTAAATATAACTATTTAAGCGTTACCTAATCTCTTAAATATCAAATCAAACTTCAAAAAATATTAAAAATTCTTTTGAAAATAATTTTCAACAAATTTAATTTATTCGCTTTAAAAACAATGAAAATGATTTGTTGGTTTTTTTTTGGTTAAATAATTTTAATTCAAAGCTTCAATTGCGGTATTCTTGCTTTGTCTTGTCTTTTACGGATTGTACGATTCGAGAGATTGTCTTAATTCAATACAAAAAATCATTGCATTGTTGCCACATTGTTAAGAATGAGAGGGAGAAAAAGAAGAAGAAGAAGTAGAAGTTTAAATTTCAAAGTGGCGGCATTTGTTTACAGATCTTGTGCATATCATCTTCTTGTTCTTCCCTCTAAATATGTTGAAGTGCAGTCATAATCTGTCAGTCAAAGGTTTTTGATTTCATTTGCATTTATGACATATAATGATGATCATGATGATGATGATGATGATGATTCGGTGATTTACAGTTGTGATATGATTTAAGCGATGATTGTTTTAAAGTTAGACGATGATTGTTATGAATTTGGCCCAGTTACTGATAGGAGGGCGGTGTTTGGTATAAAGAATAATACAAAATCGTACAAATTCAAAATAACCTATTTTTGTTTGATTGCATTCTAATCACTTTAATTTACTTGAAATTCTTCTTTTTAATTTGTTGGCATTTTTTTAGAATTTAAAATTATCACTTTTTTTTGCATGAAAAAAAAAATCTTTATCATTAACCGCAAAATAAATTACCACCACTGGCTTTCTTATCAGCAGTAGAAGGTAGTAGGTTTCAGTTTCGTGTTGATTTTTTAGAACTTTTTTCCTCGAGTACGTGGTTTTGTTTTAATGTCAAATTAAGTAACACCATACCGAGTGTTTGACGCTCCATACGACGACGCCCTTTTGCAATTCTTAACGGCTGTGCCCTCACGAAACTCTCCTCCCACACCACCCCCTCCCCAATTGGTAGACATGTTTAAGTGCCACAATTCCCAGAAGCGCTGATTAGAAATGTTTGGAAATGTATTACCTCTTTAAAAGGAAAATAAATAAATAAATAAAATAAAAACAAATCACAGAGAAGGGAATTGTCATGGGTTGAGGTGTCAAACGAATTTTTTGCCCAATGAAGTGTCGAAGTTTTCCCACATGCGAGGGCGGATCAAGAAGTCCGTGACTTTTTGATTGAAATACAGTATTTTTGCACAAAAAAACATAATTATTTTTCAACATAATCTCCTTTTAGTTCAATACACTTAGTCCAACGTTTCTCCAATATTGGTATCCCTTCCAAAAAATAGGATTTTTCGAGGTCCATAAAATAGGCATTTGTTTGATCAATAATTTCATCGTTGGAGCTAAATCTCTTTCCACCGAGCCATTTCTTTAGGTTTGGAAATAGGAAATAGTCACTGGGGGCTAAATCCGGAGAATATGGCGGATGAGGTACAAATTCGTAGCCCAATTCATGGAATTTTGCCATTGAAACTACACACGTGTGCACCCGTGCATTTATGGTCAAATGAGAGCAAACGCGGCACCCATCTTGCAGACAGCTTTCTTAAACCCAACTGATCATTTAAAAACGAAACCACACTGTCATATGAAATGCCTATGGCATCAACAATCTCACGAACTTTTACTCTTCGATCGGCCAACACCATATCGTGGATTTTTCGACATTTTCGGGTGTATTGACCTCAATTGGCCGTCCAGAACGTTCAGCGTCATTTGTACTTGTGCGACCACAACGAAAGTTAGTAAACCATTTTTTTACCATTGAAATCGAGGATGCAGAGTCCCCATAGTATTTATCAAGCTTTTCCTTGGTTTGATTGAAGGGTTTTTTTTCGCAAAACATAATTTTTAACTCGAAATTCACCTTTTTCCATTTTCAAAAAAAATGCACGAGGTTGTATGTTTTGAACAGCTGTTAAACGCAAATTAAACGACGGAATTTTCTCAATAATTGACAGTAGTCTATTAACAGGTGGTACTTGATGGTAGCAGTGTTGCATTTCATATAACTACGAGGGAAGTTCGAAAATTCTTATTCTTACTTATGCCCGATATTCAGTTTTTATGAAATTTTCATTGCCTTACGAAGTACGTGTATACAAAAACGAAAATTCCATAAATCGAAAATTTCGCTCACTTTTAATTTTTGTAGGCAAAATCAATTTCAGAATTTTGACATTTCGAAAATTTTAAGTGCATGAAAATAAATTGGAATTTAACTAGCAAAGACACAAACCAGTTTAGCTACCAGAGCGCTGTTATTACTCCAACAGAGTTCTGTTAAAGTACTAAAGATGGAAGAACAATGAAATTAAGTCAGTTTTGAAAAAATACAGTTATCATTCCTCAATTACTTACGGAACCCCAATATCAATTTCGTCCATTGTGCGAAAACAAGGAATTCTCCCGCGTTCTCATATACGTAGTAGGAAAGCTATTTACAAACACTTTCAGAATCTGTAATTGAGGATATTTCCTTACTTCCAAACTCGTTCTCCACATTTTGATTACAGATTATAGACGTGTTTGTACGTAGCTTTCCAACGGGGTATATGAGAACACGGGAGAATTCCTTGTTTTCGCACAATGGGCGAAATTATTGTTGGGGTTCCGATGGTAAATGCGAATATTTTCTTACTTCCAAACTCTTTTTCCACATTTTGATTACAGATTCTGAAAGTGTTTAGGAAGAGCTTTCCAACGGGATATGTGTGGACACGGGAGAATTCCTTGTTTTCGCACAATGGGCGAAATTATTTTTTGAGGTCTGAAAGTTAATGAGGATATTTTCTTACTTCTAAACTCTTTTTCCACATTCTGATAACAGATGCTGAAAGTGTTGACGAGCACCTTTCGCATGTGGTATGTGAGAACACGGGAGAATTCCTTGTTTACGTACAATGGGCGAAATTATTTTTGGTGGTTCGAAAGTAAATGAGAATATTTTCTTACTTCTAAACTCTTTTTCCACATTTTGATTGCAGATTCTAAAAGTGTGTGTGAAGGCCGTTCTAACAAGGTATGTGAGAACATGGGAGAATTCCTTGTTTTCCAAATATGATCGATTTAAATTTTCATTTACTAAATTTACTTTGTGCCACTGTGTGAATACGGTAATACTTGAGGGAGCAGGGACAATTTCTTTATATAGTGCCGTGAATTACCTTTAGAAGTTATAGGTTTTGTTTCTATATAAATTTCCGAACGGGTGAAAATAATATTTCATTAACCACACCATGTTTCTGTATGTTAACATATTTATGTTAACGCCACAACAGACTTATGCCGACTGTAGTGGTTTGTGTCTTTGCTAGTTAGAATCGGAATATATCTTCATGCACATGGGAAAACGGTAGCACTTGAGTCAGAAATGCAAATTTATTTCGATAGTGTCTAGCATGCTTTTTGTAGGTGGTCAGTTTTGTTTTTATATTGTGACGAATTTTCCTTAATGGTCCTTTTTAGCTCTGTTTTACCCCGTTAATAAAACAAGGTTAATTTTCTAATTATGATAAAGTACAACAGTTTTAGTTCTTTTTATTTTACTTGTACTGTTTTAAAATCAACACTTTACAATAAGTCTATATTTTACTATCAAATCGCGTTGTCTACTTTTCAGCGTTTATTAATACTGTGGAATAAGATGAAACAATGTAATACAAAAATATTTCGTCATTAAATTCTAAACGGAATTAAACGGCCGTGTGTGGTGCAATGGCTAGTGTGCGCGGCTCTTGTGCATGAGAACGTGGGTTCGATCCCTGCTCTGACCTCAGTACAGTTCCTTCGACGACGGCCACCTCGTTTAGGGATGGCGACAATATCGAGTACTTAGCCATGAAAAAGCTTCTGAAAATACCATTCGGAACCGGTGTAAAACTGCAGATGCCAATCGGCGCACTGCTCACTGGTTGTGAGAAGCTATTTCCATAGCTCGACCCATATATAGAGGCTGTAGAGGGTTAAAGAATTCCACAAAAATGTTTCTCGTTTTGTTTTTACATAAAATTGCTGAACACGTCCTATACCTAAATGTAAGGAGAACATTGTTTCTTATAGCGATTCATCAGAAGAATGTTAGGGAGGAATATTTCATCTGCCTTAAAAAAATTCAGTCGTAAAACTTTCGAAACGCCGATGCACGTGTATATATATTTTTTACCATCTCTACAAGAATTCGTTGTCAGAACCTTGTTATTTTTTTAAATCTAGAGTGTAACAGACAGACTCAAAATGCAAAACACTTCAGTCATTAATACCAAATCACCATACTCAGATGGAGACAGCTTTTTAGCAAATTCAAGATCCTTCTAGTCGTTTAATTTGGTTATTTCTTCAGTGGTAGCAATGCTGCCACTATTTATCGCTCTCTGGAAGTGAGTAGAACACAATATTTTAGTGGAGATATACGAATTCATAATACTGGCCAATTCATAATACTGGTGAATTCATAGTACTTTTGAGTTCATAATACTTTTGAGTTCATAATATTTGTGACTTCATAATACTACTGGTGAATTCATAATACTGGTGAATTCATAATACTGGTGAATTCATAATACTTGTGACTTCATAATACCGGTGACTTCATAATACTGGTGAATTCATAATACTGGTTTGGCGAACTGGTATGATGTTGCAATGCATACTTTTAGGCACAATATAATCGCATGCTATTTACAGTACGGAAAATAAGTATGCATGTAAATTACATTCCTGTGTCACAAGTAAAGCTTTTAATCGTAACAATATATTGACCCGATTAGCTAAGAATAATATATTATTAAACACACCATTTTTCAATGTGTTAACAGACGCTCTGTCAACTGTAGTGGTTCGTGTCGCTGCTAGTTCGATTCGAAAACTATTTTCAAGCACATTTAGGACAATCTATCGCTGCTTCTTGATCGTTAATGAAACAAGGGTGAACGAAGCCACTCTCAAACTGAGTATGGTGATTCCGAATTTGTACAGCAAAAACAGTAACATTTGCCCAAATATCATCAAATATCTGCTCCACATTATGAAACAGCGCAATTGAACACACGAAGTGAGATAGTGATGCAATTATCTTGCAAAATTTAATCGCCAGAGTGACAGAATTTGATGTGTTAATTACTTTGTTAATTTATTTTGACATAAATGCGTATTATTATTAAGTATTTGCAAGAGCAAATTGTCATGTTACCACATCGCAATGATAGAAATATTTTTTGTTTTTTTTTTGCTGTGACTTGTATGACAATTTAATCACTTGATGGTGGGGCGCCTACATAAATTCAGCGAATAAAAAAAAAATACATAGAAAATGTTAATAAATATTTGAAAACATGAATTTAATGGCATAAATGAATAAATGAATTTATAAACAAAATAACTGAAATTTCAGAAAAAAAAATGTGGAAATAATATAAATGTTACATATAATAAGACGTTTGTTTAGAAATGTGTGCCTTTGGTCAATTGTTTGTCATTGCCGCTCATATTTTAATTCCACATTCCCGGCATTCTACAGATTTTGTCAAATCTGATACAACCATTTATTTGTCCTTGCAATTCCCAAACACTTTCAAAATCGATCAGCACTTGAACTGAGTTCAACCCCATTTGAAAGATCTGTATGTTTTTAATCAGAAATGTTTATACAGTTGTACAATTTAAGCGTCCCCAAGATTTCGCAAATACCCCCTCCAAATCTACATTCGAATTTGAAATTCGATACATCTTTAGCATTCTAAAAACCAATTGGAAATCAAATTAGCTACAACACAAACTTGTATCATAACATACATTTTTCAGCAGCGATTAGATTTTAAATTACTAACATTAATTTCAATGAAAATTACCCAACTTGCCATTTAACGCTTGATGGAGCAGATACATATGTAAAGAGTAAAATGAAACGTATCATCGGTCGGACGTTCGTATTATGTTTGAACAACCATATTGCAGGGCGATATTTGTTATGACCAAAATCATTAGAGCATTTGCAAAACTTTAAATAAAGCGTTATGTGTAAAGGGTGTTTGTTTTTGGTTATACCAACAAGATGAATTTTCTTGATAAATATTTTTAAATTCTCAATAGATTCTATGAATTCCTTTGTTCACTTTCAGATAAAGACACATTTCAGTGAATTTAGGAAACATTTTCATAGATTTTATGAAACAATCAATGACATTTTTTCGTAACATCTATAAAACATTCTGTGCGTGAAGTTAAATTGGAATTTAACTAGCAAAACCAAAAACCACTGTGGTTAGCAGAGCGCTGTTATTACGTTAACAGGTATCTGTTAAAGTTCTAGAAAGGGAAGTATATTGAAACAAACATGGTTTGTGGCGAATTAAATTAATAAAAAAAAGACAAAATTTACAAATCGTATAAAAAACATTACGAGCTTTCAGTGTTACTGGCACAAATGCTGAACAGCTTACCAGCGAACATTATATTTTAGTTCAATGTATATATTTTTAGAATAAACATTGAGACTCTTCGCCAACAAAATGAAAATCTAGAAATAGGTCGGAGCATGTTATTCTGGGTTATAGTACTCAGAGGTTTTAAACGAATTTCAGAATACTAAAATTTTAGGCGTTTTCCTTTAAGCACTTTACTCTATTTTTGAACCACTCACTGTGTCCAAACCATGAACTCTTCGCGGACAAGACTACTGCCAGATTAAAGATTTAGTATTGTCCCAGGTGTTAATATTTTTACCCACTGTGACGAAACTAAGGACTCTTCGCCGACCAAATATATGTCATTTAATATTATCTGTAGGTCCCAATCAGTGAGTATGAAAACTGTAATCTGGTATATGTTTAGTCCGCGAAGAGTCCTGAGTTTCGTCACAGTGGGTCAAAATTTTAAAGCATGGGATAATACTAAATTCCATATATCGTTGTTTTTAAATTCCTCTGAAATATGAGAGTACTATATTTGGAAACCACTAACAAGGAACTATAATCTGGTATAAGTCTTGTCCACGAAGAGTCCTTGGTTTGGACACAGTGAATGGTTCAAAAGCAATGTAAAGTGATTAAACGAAAAAGCCTAAAATTATAGGATTTTGAAATTCGTCTGAGACTTCGAAGAACTGTAACCCAAAAACAAAAAAAAAATTCTCCAACCTATTTCTAGAGATTCATTTAGTTGGCGAAGAATTCTTGGTTTGGGCTCAATGTCCTTTCTAAACTTTATACATTAAACATTATACAGATGACACTAATACTAAAAGCTCCTAATGTCTTTTATACGATTTTTAAGTTTTGTATTTTTTATTATTAATTTAATTCGCCAAAAACCTTGTCTATTTCAATATACTTCCCTTTCTAGTACTTTAACAGACATCTGTTAACGCAATAACATCGCTCTGCTAAGCAAAGTGGTTTGTGTCTTTGCTAGTTAATTTCCAATTTATATTCACGATTGGCGGCGCATGTCGTGTCAATGATATCAAATGCGTCAAAATGTACATCGCTGAGTAATAGTTGTTATTGAGTAAATATCGGCTGGTCAAAACAGAAACTAAAAAACCGTCGAAACCTTGTTAACCGGTTACGGTACCAATACCTATTTGCCGCCTTTTTTAAAAAATGAATTGAATGAATTGAATTAAATTGAAATGAATTGAATTGAATTGAGTTGAATTGAATTGAATTGAATTGAATTGAACTGAATTGAATTGACCTGAATTGTGAATTGAATTGAATTGAGTTGAATTGAATTGAATTGAAGTGAATTGAATTGAATTGAATTAAATTGAGTTGAACTGAATTGAATTGACCTGAATTGTGAATTGAATTTAGTTGAATTGAATTGAATTGAACTGAATTGAATTGAAATGAAATGAATTGAAATCAATTAAATTGAGTTGAACTGACTGAACTTATCTTAACTGAATTGGATTGAGTTGAATTGAATTAAATTTAATTGAATTGAATTGAATGGAATCGAATTGAATTGAAGTGAATTGAATGGAACTAATTTGAATTTAATTGAACTGAATTGATTTTAATTGAATTGAACTGAATTGATTTCAATTGAATTGAAGTGAACTGATTCGAATTGAATTGAGTTGAATTGAATTGAATTGAATTGAACTGAATAGAATTGAATTGAACGTTTAATTGAATTGGATTGAACTGAATTAAATTGAATTGAATTGACTTCAATTGAATTGAACTGAACTGAATTGACTTGACTTGACCTGACTTGACTTGGCCTGAATTGTGAATTGAATTGTACTGAATTGAACTGATTTGAATTGAATTGAGTTGAACTGAATTGAGTTGAATTGGATTGAATTGAACTAAGGTGAATTCAATTGAATTGAATTGATGTGATTTGAGTTGAATATAATATGTATGTACTTTTAATTTTTTAGTGTTTTGTATTTTCTCAACTAAAATTTATATTTTCTCCGCTTCAATTTCGTTACTCATTTTAAAATTATTTTTCTCACTCTACATTTTATCTTCCTTACACAAATTTTCAGTTCTCAATATCATTGTGTATTTTCTCAATTAAGATTTGACGGTATCTACGTGGTGTTTTGATTATAGTGTTATCGGTCTTGCAATGCCAGTATTTTCACAATTGCCTAGTATATTCGATCAGCCCTTTTGTCACACCCTTTGGCCACCTGTTTATACTATTTAGCGTACAGTGTAACTCTGATGAATACTTATGCACAATGTGTAATAAATATTAAATATTTTATTTTCATTATCACACATTAACAATATTATCTATCTATCAATCTGGTATAGCGGTAAATGTTAATGAACTTTACATGTGATCATGATAATGATGATGATGATGATGATGGCGGTTTTGTCAGATCCAAAACAAAATGCACCCGGCACTGCATTCCCTGATACTACTACTGGTTGGCTGGTTGGCTGGTTGGCTGGCTGGCACCGCTGCAATGGAATGCACAAAATAATCATCATGATGGTAAAAATGATCATCATCAGCATAATGTCAACCGTAGTGTTAATATGATCACCGTGATGATTTAGATTTTTTGGCGTTGATATGATTGACATTTACGCTGAGTGGGCGTTTTGTAACCTACTAGCGACGGATCTGTTCGTCGTCGTCACTTTGCAATCCAATACATTCATCCATCCATCCATCCATCCATCTATGCCAGACTAGCATTTTTGCTTCGAGAGTTTAGTAACCTGCCTAACTTTTGGCTCTGAACATGCAGCGATTGCCAATTACCAAGTGTTGATTTGTGTGCTATCTGTTCGCTATTATATTCTCTCTGTATTTAGTAGATTTAACATAAATAACTGCAATATTTTTATTTAATTTTTTTTTCGAAATTTATAAAGGTTATTGTACGTTATACAAAAGGTTTAATGCTGAATTGGCAATTTTTGTCACTACGAATGTGCATCAACACATCCGGGTTCTATGGAAAACTGTGAAATTGGGTTCATTCGTCGATGATGGTGATAGTAACCTAATTAGTGTAAATATAAACCGTAATTACGGTTAATAAAAATTTCAATATTTTTTGGAAGGTATTGTTGTTATGACCGACTCTTGTTACTTTTACATGTAGTTAACTGGTCAGAGACATCTTTCCAAGTGCAAAAGTGATGGGTTTTGTTGGAATAACAGACAGTTCAGGAAACAATAGTTACTGGCGGCATAAATAGTTTCGAACTCCGTGACACGTTCATTATTAGATGCCCAACTACGTATTTTTTCTAAACGTTTAATGAGTTTGGAGTTACTTACTTTATTGGCAGTAAATGAAGGAGCGGTTAAGGGAACCGTTTTTCGTTTCCCGTAAACGGGGGTTTCTAGCGTTTAGAGTTACCATACATATATTCAGGGGTTTGGAGTATTCCTAAAATTTTGAAATGTCTGACTCCAACATCGAAACGTCAAAATTCTGAATTCTGAACTCTGACTCCTACTCCGACTACACAAATAAACCAAAGGTATTGCAATGTTTTTTAATTTATCCTACATCGCGGACAAAAATATTATTGACAAAAAAATTGACTTCGACTCCGTGCCATTTTACTGAACTCCGACTCCAATTCCGACGCCACACACTTGCATATATCATTTGTTGTAAACGGTTTTCACTAAACAAAATAGCGTGTGTTTCCATTAGTTAGTTTAATTTCGTACATTTAGATTTTGATACAAATGTATGTATTCTTTTTTTTCTCAAGCAATCTTGGTGAGTACGATTTTGAAAAATGTACTTTTTAAAAAATCTTCAAAAAGGTACTTTTTAATACAAATTTCAGTAAACAATTTCTGTAAAATTTCAGTTTTCAGAATAATTTTTCGAAATATATAATGTAACAATTTGATATTCAGCAAACTTTTCTCCAAAATATACTTTTTAGCATTTACTTTGAAGTACAAATTCCCGAAAATGTACTTTGCTGTATATATTTCCACTGTTGAAAGCCTCTGGCTAGATCCGAAATAGATGTACGGTTCGTCAGGAATCCTGAGAGGTTGCATATTGGAAATGTTACTTTTTGAAAATTGTACCTCTATAAACAGATATCTGGAATTAGAAATGAGATATGGAATGGAAGATATTACAAAAAAAATACGGTTTAGTATACTTTTCTGAACATTTTACATTTTGTATATTTTTCTGAAAAATTTTACTATTTGGACGCTTTTCTGTAGATTGTATTTTTAAGTTTATTGTTCTAAATTTTTTCGGTACAATTTTCTACGTAAATGTAAACGAATTCAATTTGATTCAATTCAATTCAATTCAATTCAATTCAATTCAATTCAATTCAATTCAATTCAATTCAATTCAATTCAATTCAATTCAATTCAATTCAATTCAATTCAATTCAATTCAATTCAATTCAATTCAATTCAATTCAATTCAATTCAATTCAATTCAATTCAATTCAATCCAATTCAATTCAGTTCAGTTCAATTCAATTCAATTCAATTCAATTCAATTCAATTCAATTCAATTCAATTCAATTCAATTCAATTCAATTCAGTTCAATTCAATTCAATTCAATTCAATTCAATTCAATTCAATTCAATTCAATTCAATTCAATTCAATTCAATTCAATTCAATTCAATTCAATTCAATTCAATTCAATTCAATTCAATTCAATTCAATTCAATTCAATTCAATTCAATTCAATTCAATTCAATTCAATTCAATTCAATTCAATTCAATTCAATTCAATTCAATTCAATTCAATTCAATTCAATTCAATTCAATTCAATTCAATTCAATTCAATTCAATTCAATTCAATTCAATTCAATTCAATTCAATTCAATTCAATTCAATTCAATTCAATTCAATTCAATTCAATTCAATTCAATTCAATTCAATTCAATTCAATTCAATTCAATTCAATTCAATTCAATTCAATTCAATTCAATTCAATTCAATTCAATTCAATTCAATTCAATTCAATTCAATTCAATTCAATTCAATTCAATTCAATTCAATTCAATTCAATTCAATTCAATTCAATTCAATTCAATTCAATTCAATTCAATTCAATTCAATTCAATTCAATTCAATTCAATTCAATTCAATTCAATTCAATTCAATTCAATTCAATTCAATTCAATTCAATTCAATTCAATTCAATTCAATTCAATTCAATTCAATTCAATTCAATTCAATTCAATTCAATTCAATTCAATTCAATTCAATTCAATTCAATTCAATTCAATTCAATTCAATTCAATTCAATTCAATTCAATTCAATTCAATTCAATTCAATTCAATTCGATTCAATTCAATTCAATTCAATTCAATTCAATTCAATTCAATTCAATTCAATTCAATTCAATTCAATTCCATTTAATTCAATTCAATTCAATCCAATCCAATTCAATTCAATTCAATTCAATTCAATTCAGTTCAGTTCAGTTCAATTCAATTCAATTCAATTCAATTCAATGCAATGCAATGCAATGCAATTGAAGTATTCGTTGAAGTATTTAAATTTTTTTTAGTTTTCTTTTCAACAAAATTTGTACACTTTGGAACGTGAGTGTAAATGTACTTTTAAATACACTTTGAAGTATTTTAAATTGCTGAAGAGCTTTTTCTTAAGTACAATTTTTTTACACTTTACATTTGTACAGTTTTGATGAGTTTTCTCTTTAGCACAATTTTAGCACTTTAAATATGTAACTTTTTGAAGTTTTCGTTTTAAAACACTTTTTACAGCTTTGCTGCGTATTTGAATTGTATATCTTAAATTTTTTTAAACAGTTGTTTCTATACGTTTTAAACTCTGAAGGATGCTTTACTGTTTTGAATAATGTACTTTTTATTTACATAATATTTATTTTTTAGTACAGTTTAAAGCGTATTTTTTGCTAACCATTTGAGTACAGTACTTTTGATTATTAATTTAGTGTACTTTTGTAGTCACCTTTCAAATGTGTTTCTTCTAGGTACATTTTTAAGAGTGTAAAATTTTGTGCAGTTTTTAGAGATGGTACTTTTACAGTGTACTGTTAAGCATTTTGTTCAGAAGGTGCTATTTACCACTTCTGGGGAAAAGGGTGGTTTAGGTTGTACTTTATAGTACTTTTATGTTTTTAGTACACTTTCCATGACATCTTCCAAAAGTATATGAGGAAACTTCTTTTCTCCAATCAGAAAGACTTCGACCAAATTCTCATGTGCAAGTGAACAAAATTCCGTCATGCACCTTCAGCGGAAATGTCACTGGAATGCGGAAAATGTTTCTAAATTTAATTCATTTCAACCTCATCTAGTTTACCACCATATACTTCCTTCCCGCCTCCCACACTAAAAAAAATACAACACCATTAATGTGAACGAATTGTTTTGCTTCACAGGCAAAAGTGTTTAACAAATGTCATTGTCTAAAATGCGTCTTCAACTCCCTCTCGGCAAAACTAAAAACTTTAAATAACAATAACACTATAACATTGAAAACTACAACAAAAAAAAAAAAAAAAAAACAACAATCTCACCCAAAACTCTTCAAAAGTGACATTAAGAAATTCCAATGTTTACGCTGAAAAACATTAAATAAACATAAAATTTATGCCAAAACCAAAAAATAAAAATAAATTATTTTAAGTGCAAAATCAACAGATAATTCGCATGTTTTATTGCGATCACAAGTATGTGTTTGTTTTTTCTAATGTGAAGTTTTAACGATTTTCATAAATTAAAGAACAAAAAATGCATTGACAAACTAAAAATACTCGTATATATGAATTTTGTTGAAAAACACAGTGTGATTCTCTACCACGGTTGATTGATTTATTTAACGATTGTAATAAAATAATAACAAATTGTGTAGTTTCAGGATTTAATTCGAGATAATTGAAGATAATTTAAGAAACCGTTTTTGGCGCACGCGGTAGTACGAGTATAACAATTTCTCTAGAGACATGATCAACCAGTTTGATAAAAATAATATAAAATAATACTAATACTATTTTCACATTACAACCCAAGAAATACATTTGGAAAATCGAAGGACCAAACATTTTTCTATGCGAAAAGGTCCCCTATTTTTCTATAGGATAAAATAAGTGGGCTTCCCTTAGAGCAGGTATCTCCTATAGACGAATATCGGTTATTTGCCAATACAAGCAATACATTTTTCTTCGTTAAGGATAATTTTATCGATTTACTTTTCAATCTACGTTCTTTAGAAAGCTGTTACCGCCATGACACGGAAATATAGAGAAAATCACCACTAGAGAAATCAACTACTTTTCTTTTCAAAAAAAGAAACTAAATTTTCCTTAAAAAATTATTTATTTTCTTTAAAAAATCATTTATTTTCTTTAAAAAATCATTTATTTTCTTTAAAAACTCATTTATTTTCCTTAAGATAATATAAGTAGGTTTCTAATTAAAAATATAAAGCTTTTCCTTTTGATAAAAACACGTTTTTCCTATAAAAATAGGTCTATTGGACTTCTACACAAGAAATATATTTTTCCTTAAGAAAAGGTTAATAGTTTTCTTATGGAATCTGGGTTCTTTACCTATAGAAATACATTGACGACACAGAAATATTTCCCTGAAGCAAAAATCAACTAGTTTTCTCTTCAGAAAAATTAATTTCCTTTAAAGAATCATTGTTTCCCTTAGTCATGAAATAAGTGTTTTATAAAAAAGAGAAAGCTTTTCCTACAGAAAAATAACATTTACTTCCTGACGGAAAATATCAATTCCTTTTTTGTACATTAAATATAGTTTCCCTTATGAAAATATAAATCGTATTCCGATATAAATCATTTGCTTTAGCTACACGCAAAGAAAAAACTCGTTCCTCCCAAACGAAATCTCAGATAACTGAAGTTCGTTTGGGGACTGTAGTTCGGAGAAACGAACTTCTGTTAATCCATACATGTCATTTCGTTTGGGAGAACCGAAAAATGTTTGCAGCAAACGAGTTATGAAAATATAAGCTGAAAAAAACGTTTGCGAGAAACGAAACACGATTCCAGCAACTGTTGTTTCGGTTACAGCAACCGAGTTCTAGTTACTCCAAACTAAAAAAACGTTTGCGCGAGCTGAAAAACGTTTGCAGTAAACAAGTTATGTAAAATTAGAGCTGAAAAACGTTTTCGAGAAATGATAAACGGTTCCACCAACTGTTCTTTCAGTTACAACAACCGAGTTATAATTTGAGTTTTTATTTATGGATTCCATAAGATCTTTTTCGTTTATATTTCCAACTTTTATGATTTTGGTTTACCCGTAAAGTTTGTTTTAAAAAATGTTGGCATTTTTGTCTATTTTTTCACTGTCCACTTACACGTCTGTCTTGAATGAGAGAATGAGAGAAATTTACGTTCTTCGTAAACTGTGCTCTCATTAGGAAAATGGCCAATTTCTGTTATCGCAAACGTTTTTTTAAATTTTCGGCAAATGTAATTTTTTTAACGCGTTTGATGCAAACGAGATCTCGTTTGCAACAACATGATACACATTTGCGATATATGTATGAGTTTATTTGGGAGAACTACATGAACCGATGCGATTAATAAATTAATACAAATCAGTCAATGTATTGTTGCGACAACCGAGCAATAACGTGCAACTATTACAGTAACGACATGGAAATATTACAATTTCTCTAGTACAGTGGTCAACTATTTTTCTATTCAAAAAATTGTTCCTTTTAGTTAATAATTAAAAATCCATTCCTTCCATTTAAAGTAAAATAATTGTCCCATAAAAAGCAAAAATATATATTCCTTTCAAATTCAAATCAATTATTTGATACCAATATATGTACATATTTTTCCTTAAGAAAATACACATAATATTTCTACGTAATGGGGTTGTTTTTAGCTAACTTTATGCCTATTCCTATAGGAAAATAATCATTATTCCGTGTCGAAAATTATATAGATTTTGTTAATATTAAATATCTTAATAGGAAAAGAAAAATATAAAGAAAATTGAATTGAAAATGTCGAAAAAATTTTCTATAAACAAAGATTGAAAATTGTTTCCATCGCAAAATATCGAGAGATTTAAATATAAATTGGGAACAAATTCACTTTAGGGCCCATGGCCTTTTTTTTTTTCGTTTTTTTGACCTGATAGGGCATTAAACGCTGATAACAAACAAAAAAAAAATGTCGGTGCAAGTCCACGTTTTTCGAAATATAGGCCTCCAAAGCTTGAGTATATAGTCGCTCATATATCAGGTATTTATTGTCCGATCTGGGTAAAATGGGTATCATTACAAATCCCTTTACAGAGCCCTATAACTCTGTGTATAAATATAATTCTTTTTATTAACCCATTGGGGGCTGGTGGAAAAAAACTATTTTTTAACCTCACTTTTTTGATAAAAATATATTTTTTTCAAAAAAATGCCCTAGTATAAGTACATATATTTTTACTAGAGTCCGATAATAGGCAAGTCTTCAGTCTTTTTTTAAGGTATAATACTCAACAATAACCCTTCAGAGATCGGAGTTATTAAAGTCGAAAAAAGTGATTTAAGTTTTTCTCTTATTTTTTAAGATTTTTATTAAAAAAAAATTTTGAAATGTTTTTCGTTTTTGAAAAAAGTGGTTTACAATTGTCTGTATGACCCTATAAATGTCGGGGAAGTTGAGGACAGAGTAGGGGAAGAACCTACAGATTTGCTGTTTACTGATGCTGAAGGCGAGTTTTTGGACGACGTCAACCCATTAGGTTGAGATAAGTGTATATAATTTGTTTTCGTTTTTAAATATTAAATTTTTTTGTTTGTTTTGTAAATATTTAATTTTTTGTTTGCGTTGTAAGAATAGAATAGATAGTTTAGTTTATGTTTGTAGAATCGCCAGATTTAGGTGACGAACACAGCGTCGCAGGCAAAAAATTACATCAAATACATCGCGCGACAAGTTTTTTAAATTTTCCTTAAATATGTCTGGTCTTTGAAGGGTTAAAGAGAAATATTATACTTAAAAAAAAGGTTACTGTCTGACCTATTATCGCAGTCTAGCAAAGAAATTAGTTCACTAAGGATTTTTTTTGGCAAATATTAAATTTTAAAGGAAAAAAGTGAGGTTAAAAACCCTTTTTTTTAAATAGTCCCCAATGGGTTAATAAAAGGAAATATATTTATAGACAGAGTTAGAGTGTCAAAAGGGCTTTGTAATGATACCAATTTAAAGCACATCGGATAATAAATACCTGAGATATGAGCGACTCAAGCTTCAAAGACCTATATCTCAAGAAGTTGGACCCGGCACCGAAAAAAAACTAACTTTTTGAAGTCAGCGCAGAAGGTTTTGTCGCTGGTGCATTTTTTTTTGTAGAACAGCATGGGCCCTAAAGTCAATTTATGCCGAAATTAAAATAATTTTAAATACATTTTGTTTCATACACGCTGAAACTGAGATGGTCGGTTGGTTGGTTGTTCTATGTGCTCTAATTTTTATACCTCGTTTACTGCAAATGTTGTTCAATTCTCGCAGACGTTTTTTTAATTTGGAGTAACTAGAACTCGGTTGCTGTAACCGAAACAACAGTTAGCGGAACCGCTTTTCGTTTCTCACAAATTTTATTTCAGCTTATATTTTTCATGACTCGTTTGCTGCAACCATTTTTCGGTTGTCCCAAACGAAATGTCATTTATGGAGTAACAGAATTTTGTTTCTCCCGACTACAGTCCCCAAACGAACTTCAGTTATCTGAGATTTCGTTTCGAGGAACGAGTTGTTTCTTTGCGTGTGACATCGAATAGATTATCGAACGTCAATGAGGGTATGCAGTAATCGGTGGTTATATTGAGTTCTCTTGGGATTGTCTGTAGTATTCTCGCATGTCCATATGCGTTGCTTTTCCAGATTCCAAGAGCATTTGGTCGGGTAGCATTCCAGGCCGCACTAGCTGCTATGTGAAGGTCAATTGGTTAACTGAGATACATATTGCAGTAAACATGTATATGTTGGCAAGCATTGTTTTCATGAATTGAAGTTGTTTGGTTGCTTTTTGTTTATTTGTTGCCTGTCACGTTTTTGTTTTCAGCAGTTTTCAACAAACAAAGCCACATTTGGGTCATAAAAATATATTCTATAACCTAATAATCATTGTGTCTGAAACATGTAATATTGAATAACAAACACAATGTGTTTAGACGCAAGTATACTATATTTACGCACAAGCTACAAACACGTTATTTTTGCATCCAAACAACAACAAAATACACATTTTTCAGCATGTAGTAAAATATCCGAAATTCTTTCTATAATGGTTTTCAATAGTTCTCGCAAATTCATGCGATATTTTTGTGTTGGAAAACCTTTTTTCTAATACGAAAATATCAAAATATTGAGTGGTTTTATAACAGAAAAATTTTAGAACAGCATTGAAAAATATTGATGTTCTCTAAAAAAATGTTGTGTAGGTAAATATTGAGTTTTTCGAAATATATCTAAGAATTTGAAGAAAACTACAGAAATATATTAAAACACCAAATTGAATTACAAATTTAACTCAAAGTTTTTCTACAGACAATGATTGAAAATTGTTTCTATAGAAGAATATCGAGACTTTGAAATAAAAAAAAAAATATTAAAAAAAATTATTGTATTACAGTAGAATCTCGAAAAAGTTAACCAAAATGTTGCTAGGGTAATTAACTTTTTCGAAATATTAACTTTTCTAAGAGGTTTTCAAAAAAAAAAAAAAAATACTATAATAAACATAGATTTTATAAAAATAAAAAAAATAATAAATGGTTTCCCATTACATCCCATGAAGGGACTGGGGAGAGCTTCTCACAATCACTGAGCTGTGCGCTTTCCAGTTTTCACTCACTGATTGGGACCTACAGTTTTACACCGATTCCGAACGGTAATTTGAGAAGGCTTTTCATGGCTAGATACTCGATAGTGTCGCCGTCACTATGCGAGGTGACCGCCGCCGAAAGAAATTTTTTTTTTTGAAGGTGGTCAGAGCCGGGTTCGAACCCAGGATCTCATGTACAAGAGACGCGCACACTTACCATTGCACCACCGACGGCCACTTTACCACGTTAAATTTATTTCAATGACTTAGGTTTTATCAATTTTACAAAAAGGAAACTTAGATTTATTTTGTACCGGCTGGTTTAAAATTCTCAGTCACTCTTGACCATTTTCGGGAGCAGAAACTTCATATGTACTAATTTGTGCGGAGTGGTTTAAGGAAGCAGTCGAGGCTTGTTTTTTTTTTTTTTTGTGTAATAGCTCTTGACCATTTTCGTGGGAATATCGACAAGGTCTGCCACGTGATTTGCATCGTCATTGTCTTCAAACCATTTTATCAAGTTATTGATGCTTTCAATTGCTTTGGATAAGCTCAGTTTTGCTTGTTGAATATCTTGCTCGATAACACTACTCAACAAAATGAAAAACATTTCATGTACTCCGGATGCGATAATTTTTTCTGTGTAGATAACCTTGACATGAGTTCGAAAAACGCAATACAAATTTTTTTTTCGTTTGGTTTTTTTTTTGTTTTTTTTTTTAAATTTTAAAAATTTTTTTTTTGGTTAATTTGTTTTGTATGAAAAATTGTTTCAGCAACTAACAAATCTCGTCAAAATATATACTAAATGGATGGTAGTAGACCCCAAAACATAAATAATGTGCGTCTTCATTCAACGGCTAGCTACAGCGGTCGTAATCGGTTGTTGAATCAGGAATTTTACAAAATTTTACCGAAAATTTACAAGTGAAAGCCCCTTAAAGCATTCTAAAAAAATATTAATTCACAGAGTGCATTTTTTTTTGTATTTTATACGCAATGTGGCAGGTTTTAGAAATCAAACAAGCTACTTTTTAAGAAAATCCATCAATTAGTAATGAAGTTGTGAATTTTTTCGCTAAAGCCATCAGAATCTTCTTTTTAGTTCGAACATTGCATTTTACCTTTGAAATTATCTCACTAGCCAACCAAATGCAAAAATGTCATGTACTTCTAATGAAGTATTTTTTTCTGTGTAGATAACCTTCAGATGAGCTTGAAAAATACAACAAAAGCTTTGTCTATGGTAAGGTTTTTTCTTTTTTATTACAAAAAAAATTAAAATTTGTTGGGTGACAAAAATATATGACTTTAAATTAAAAAACAATTCGATATATGTACAAGAAATTATCCTAAGGATATCAACATTAATTAATTATAAAAAAGTTTTAAAAAAAAATATCTAAACACAAAAATAAAAAGCTTGAATTTAAAAATAATTATGTGCTTTTGTCTTTATTTTATATTGTTGTGGGTCTGTTTGTCTTATCAGGAACCAGATATAGTCCCCCATCATAGCTTCGTTCCAAAATCCTTGGTATCGGTGCTATATTTCTTTCATTTGCTGATGAAAACGCTCGCCATGCTCGTCACTCACATCGCCCAGGTTGTCCGGAAAGAAGTCCAAGTGCGAGTGTATAAAATGTATCTTAAGCGACATATTTGCTCCAATTTTTTTTATAATTTTGGAGTAGTTGTTCGACGATCTCTCTGTAATTTGAGCTTTTGCTGTTTCCAAGAAATCCGGAAACAATTTGCGAAATGAGTTCCACGCTGCAGCTTCATTTGGTGATAAAATGTGCTCAAACTGTTGGTCTTGCAACAACTTTTTAATTTGCGGGCCGTCGAAAACGCCTTCCTTAATCTTTGCCGACGAAAGGTGAGGAAAAATGGTTTTTAAATAGGCGAACGCTTCACCATCTCTGTTGAGAGCTTTCACGAAGTTTTTTATGAGTCCGAGCTTTATATGGAGAGGGGGGAAAAAAACATTTTCCTTTTTTATGAGTGGTGTATATTTCACGTTGTTGCTGCCGGGGATGAAGTTAACTCGTTCTGTCCAACTCCTCCTGGTGTAATGATGTTGACGATCGCGGCTGTCCCAAAGGCAGAGAAAACAACAGTACTTTGTGAATCCACCTTGTAATCCACAAAGGATACCGATAACCTTAAGGTCGGCACAAACTTTCCAATCGTGCCTCTTATAGTTAAGGCACTTTAGTAGATTGTCCATGACTTCGTATGTTTCCTTGGTGTCAACGGCATGAGCAATTGGAATCGAGGGTTTCTTGTTGCCGTTGTGCAGTAAAATTGCTTTAAGGCTCTGCTTGTTGCTGTCGATGAAAAGACGCCACTCTCCTGGATCGTAAGAGTACCCGAGTTCACCAAATAATCCGCGAATGTCCTTACAAAAACAGATGTTGCCTTTTTTTGTGTAGTACCTTGCGTATGGTTCATGACGCTTCCTGTAGACTGTTGTCACCACAGCAGGAGCCAAGAAACCGAACTGTTTCATGCCCGATGCATGCAACTCTGCATCTTCCTTGGAGAGTTTCAGTTCTCTAATCCAATCGTTCAGTTCTGCTTGCGAACATAAGCGTTGACCTCCATGCAATGTATATGTTGACTCGCATTCTGATGTGGTTTCTACTGTCTCCGGATCTGATGTTGGATCTATCGCCTCATTATTAGATGCCCATCTTGAAACGGACGGTTGCGGGTCCACTGGTTATTCGGAAAATGGCACTGGAAAAGTCACTGTTGAAACAGCAGCGTAAGTCCATCGAATATTTTTTCCCACGCCGGTTTGATTGCTAAGACAGAAGTAGCAATCTGTTACATGGCAAAGCGGTTCTCTCCAAAGCATTGGCATGATGATTCTCGGCTGTCGTCTGAACGAATTTCAATAATAAGTTATATATGTTCTTGAATTTCGTAATCTACACTTACCTTGAGTCAGCTAGCTGTACGTAGCACCTTGGACATAGAGCACTTGGTGTCCACCGCTCATCTATGTTTGAGACCTGTAAATTGAAGCTCTCTTCAAATGAATCTCTCAATTTAGGTGAAAAACAACGCTTGTTTTTTTCAGAAACGTATTCTCCGCACATGTAACAAAAATTACTTGGATTGGTATTGCATTCAAATCCTCGCGAACGTTTGCTCATTTTGAGGTTACTTGCGAAAGTAAGTGATATTTGGCAATGTTCATCCTTAAATACCTAAAATACCTAAAATAAAATCAGGCACAACAGGTAGTGGTTAAGGTAGTTGCGGAGGTAGCAGAGTGACCAACAAAACGCATTGTTGCGTAGTGACATTACTACCTTCCGTTATTATTTTGTAAACATACCCAAGTGCAATATCTATAAGTGATACATACCAGCAAAGGTGCGCATACATTGAGCCATCCCTCACTGCGATTGTTGCATTTTTCAAGCTCATCTGAAGGTTATCTACACAGAAAAAAATACTTCATTAGAAGTACATGACATTTTTTCATTTGGTTGACTAGTGAGATAATTTCAAAGGTAAAATGCATTGTTCGAACTAAAAAGAAGATTCTGAGGGCTTTAGGGAAAAAAATCACAACTTCATTACTAATTGATGGATTTTCTTAAAAAGTAGCTTGTTTGATTTCTAAAACGTGCCACATTGCGTATAAAATACAAAAAAAAAATGCACTCTGTGAATTAATATTTTTTTAGAATGCTTTAAGGGGCTTTCACTTGTAAATTTTCGGTAAAATTTTGTAAAATTCCTGATTCAACAACCGATTACGACCGCTGTAGCTAGCCGATGAATGAAGACGCACATTATTTATGTTTTGGGGTCTACTACCATCCATTTAGTATATATTTTGACGAGATTTGTTTGTTGCTGAAACAATTTTTCATACAAAAACAAATTAACCAAAAAAAAAATTTTTTAAAATTTTTTTAAAAAAAAAACAAAAAAAAAACCAAACGAAAAAAAAAATTTTTATTGCGTTTTTCGAGCTCATGTCAAGGTTATCTACACAGAAAAAATTATAACATCCGGAGTACATTTTGACTGTTGACTAGTTCATTATCGGACACTTCGAAATCATCGTTATCTTGCGTAATTTGATCCTTGTTCCAATTTTCAATGCCATCAATACTGATGTCAACATTATCACCCACTTTCGACATCAACAATTGAGCATTACTTGGATTAATCCATTCTGACAACGGAATGTCATCTTCACTATTGTATTGACCATCATCCCACTTTTTTATCTTATTCCACGCTTTTATAAGAACAGCTTTCGGCAATTCGTCCCATACTGATTTAAGTAGCAAAATAGCATCACGAATTGAATGTGCCCTCAAAATATTTTCAATCGGAACGTTTTCTGTTGCGACAATGTTGCATAAGAATTTATTTCGATATCCTTACTTGACCAATCTTATTGGATTTGATCCATGGGCTGCAAAACTGCTGTTACGTTAGGTGGTAGAAGCATTGCTACAATGTTTCCATCATCAGACTTGAGCATTTCAATTGTCTTATGTGCAGTGCAGTTATCAATAAGCAACAATCCCTTAGGAGGTAAATTATTTTCAGCAGAAAATTTGCGAACCTGCAAAAATTTACATGTCGTAAAGTAACAATTTAAAAATGAAACCAATAAAATAAGTGTACCTGTTTTATAAATGAATTGTGGAACCAGCTGAAGAATAACTGTGAATTCATCCACGTCTTCTTCGAATTACCGTATTCCAATGGGTTTTTAAATCCCTTAAAGCAACGTGGATTTGCGGATTTACCAATCGCCAGCGGCTGTAACTTGTGTGAACCATGTGCGTTCGCACACAACAAAAATGTTATTCTCTCCTTCGTAACTTTTCGGCCCGGTGCTGTCTTTTTGTTTGCTGCGACAAAGGTTTTATCCGGTAAAAAACGATAAAATAGTCCAGATTCATCTGCGTTATATAGTTGCGAGTCGGAGATGTCCATTTCATCAATATTTGCTCGGAAATTACACTATGCGACAGTCAAAATCGGGATGGGATGAAACCAACGGGAAATGTTATATCGGTCAAAAACAAGTTATACGTGGCCCGGCGTTTCGCTGGGTCACGTGTAGGAATCGAGATATATCGATTTGAAGTTAGTAACTATCATATAGGGGAAATTGTCACCTTTGGTGGTCTTTTTTTTGACATAACTCGAGAACCACTAGTCCGATTTTGCTCAAACAAATTTAAAAAAATTAAAAATCACAACTCCTTTAATCTGTTAATATAACGTTTTTCTATATACTCAACAGTTTTGCCGGTAAAAATAAATGTATGAAGAAAAAAAAAATTATTTTTGCCTAAAAATTAAAATTTTTTTTTTTTAATTTATAAAAAATCCAAAACGGAAAAAAGTGTCACGTAAAGTCACATAACCTATGAACAAAATGAGACATACATCATGAAAATCAATGTATGCGTTTCGGTTTTATGCAAAATTAAGTAAAGGTATGAATTTCAAAAATTTGCTCGATATATACTCAAAATTCCTTGGAAAAAACATTGATGACTTTTTTTTATGATTGTCAGATTTTAAAAAAAAAGTAATAAACAAAAGGTTATTTGATTTGTATGGTAGCGGTAACAAACTAAAAAACGGTCATAAATGTGCGTGGACAATTAAAAGGAAAAAAGGAAAGTGCACTTTTTTAATTATTTGGGGTTTTTCCGTTGGCTACCTGCATGATTTTGTTACACAAATTGCACCCACATTTATGAGTGGTCATGTTTTAGAACGTTTCGAAAAATATTGAAACTTGCGTAGTATTTATAGGTGTTCATTGATCGATTTTTGTCATTCAACAAGTGTCTCCGAACGCGTAAAGTACGATTTTTTAAAGTGACGAAAAAGTAATAAAAGTATAAAACCGAAATGAGTGCAAATTGTCCAGAAAATATCAATTTATTTTGTTACGTTTGTGGCAAAAGAGCTTTTTCAACAAATACTGCATTACTCACTGAGCAAGTGGAGCGCGCTTTTAAATTTTATTTTGGTTCCGAAATAATTCGCGGCGTTTCGTGGGTCGCAGACAAAATTTGTAAAACGTGCTACAATGGTCTTAACATGTGGATCCAAGGGAAACGCAGTTCACTTCGTTTTGGTGTACCAATGATTTGGACTGATCCAGGAGGGCACAATTCCAACAACTGTTACGCTTGCGCAAACAAAATATGTGGAGTAAATCGTAAAGCCCTTAAGCGAAGAGTTTACATATCTGTTAAAAGTGCACAAATACCTCTACCGCATTCGGATGAAATACCAATTCCACCGCTTCCAAGTCCTGACAGAGAAACTTCTTTTTCTATTGCAACAATGGATCAATCGGATTTCACCTATAAACCAACACCAGAAGCCGGCCCATCGAACAAAATAATTCCAATATCACAAGCAAGAATGGACAAGATTGTTGCAGAATTAAACCTTTCTCAACGTGAAGCAGAAAAACTTGCCCAGCTTTTGAAAGAAGGCAACAATTTGGAGCCTAATGTCAAAGTCACCGGATTTCGAAGACGACAATTGCTATTCCAACGGTACAGATCCTCATCCGATACAGACTCTGAACAAGTGGGCGAACCACCACGCAAGAAAGTAAAGGGCGCAAACAAACGAAAATAAGTTTTGCGTTTTTTATAACCTATGTATGTATGTAATAACCTAATAATTACCTGTAATAATTTTTAATTTTACGTGTTAATAATAAATAAAATATAATAAATATTATCCAAATTCATTGAAACATAAAATCAATATTCTTGTCAAAATGAGATACCTTCCCTTAATTGTGAATAAAAGCGAAACGCATCCATCGATTTTCATCATCTATGTCTCATTTTGTTTAAAGGTTATGTGACTTTGCGTGAAAGTAATATGACTTGCCTTTTTTCCGTTTTGGATTTTTTATGAATTTAAAAAATAAAAAAATTTAATATTTTAGGCAAAAATTTATTTTTCATACATTTATTTTTACCGGCAAAACTGTTGATTATATAGAAAAACGTTATATGAACAGATTAAAGGAATTGTAATTTTTATTTTTTTTAAATTTGTTGGAGCAAAATCAAACTAGTGGTTCTCGAGTTATGTAAAAAAAAAGACCACCAAAGGTGACAATTTCCTCTATATGATAGTTACTAACTTCAAATCGATATATCTCGATTCCTAGACGTGACCCAGCGAAACGCCGGGACACGTATAACTTCTTTTTTGACCGATATAACTTTCCCCGGTAGTTTGAACCCTTCTCGATCACTGACCCCTACCATTTGTCTCACAGTGTTCTAAATGAAAGGTGTAACATCCGACGTATCGCTTGAAAGAATTTCGCCACAAATTTTGAGATGGCGAATACCGTGTCTTTTCTTGAAATTTGCCAGCCATCCAACACTGGCATTACATTTTTTCCAGGGTGTAGTAATGCGAATTCGTGCTTAGCTCTTGATTTTAAAATTGGACCAGACATTGCACAATTACGCTGTCGTCGGTCCAAGAACCATTTATACAAGCTTGCCTCAAGATCAGCATATTCCGGTTTATGTAGTGTTTTCTTCTGAGCTTTTTCATATGTGTTCGCCACAGCCTCCAAACTTTCATTATTTGGGAGATGGCTGCTTCAGATACACCATAATCCAAGGCCAATCTTTTACCGTGAATACCCTGATCATTTTTTGTTTAAAATCTCCACTTTCTGCTGCAAATCTAATCTGATCTGCGATGATTTCTTCTGCTTTGTTGCCATTTTTTTTAATAAACAATACACAACTTACAAATTCAAATGTTCCCGACTGACTGAATCAATTTTGTTTGATTATGAAGACGACCGACCACAGGTTTTCGCAGCTCAAAGCAGAAAACAAATTCTGTGAATACCCGAATATGTATAACAAAATTAGAGCTCAGCGTTGCCACTGAGAATTATTAAAAACTGACCAAATTGCCACTTAAATGTAGTAAAAAAAAATCGGGTTTTTTTTGAAAAATGCATACACTCAGAAAAGTTAACTGAAAAATTAACTTTTTAGAGCTGAACGTGTACGCTGAAAATCGGTTAACTTAACCGAGTGATTAACTTTTTCGCGACTTAACTTTTTCAAGATTATACTGTACTTTCATTTATTTATCAGTGGAAAAATTAAGGAAGTTGTATATGCAACAAGTTTTTTCAGTAGGAAAATATCAAAATCTTGTTCTATAACGATTTTCAATATTTCTGTAAAGAATATTCTTTCGATATTTGTACTTCTTTACTTATTCGATCATTTAATTTCATATTTATTTATTGAAAAAAAAAAAAACATTTTTGTAATAGAACATAATTTGTTTAACACAATAATGTCGATTGTTTTATGCAAAAAAAATCATACAATTTTATTTAAAAAAATTTTCAAAGCTTTTTTTAATTTGAAAATATCCAAACAGTTTAATGTAGAAACATAATGGCATTTATGTTGACAGAAAAATGTTACAAAATATTTATATAAAGCAATATAGATTATCTTTTCCATAGAAAAATATTGATTAATTTTCTCTAAAAAATATGAAACAAAAATTTCTCTAACAAAATATCGAAATAATTTCTGTGGATAAATTTTAAAATAGTAATAGTCTTATAAAATATTAGCTATAGTATTTCTTCAGACACAATTTCTGTAGATATTGATAGTATTGGTGTAGAAAACATAGATAGTTTTTCTTCAGAAAATTATAAAAAAGTTCTGTTTTAAAAATGTGGAACATTTTTTCTATAGAAAAATAACAAAAATTTGAGAGAAAAATTTTAAGTTTTTTTCTAAAGTAACATTTCAAATGTGATTCGTTAGAAAGCTATTAAATCTACAAGGTGGCGCAAAAGTAATCCTCCTATCAGAAAATGCTATAAATTTTGCGATTGGCCCCTAATGTCAGTTCTATTTTGACATTTTTGTAGTAAACACATGCGAAATACACGTTAATAAACAATGTTACGCTACACTGCTCCAGAACGCGGAATGTTGCTGACTATTTATTTGACCAATAATCGGTCGGTGGCTTTGGCACAACGTGAATTTCGTCGCAGATTTCCTGGCCGTCCAACGCCTACTGGTGAAACACTGCGACGTTTAGCCGCTCGCCTCGAAGAGACTGGCACAACACGAGATGCTGCCAGGCGTGGCAGACCCCGGAGTAGCCGTTCTGCAGAGAATATTGCTGCTGTAGCCGAGGATGTCATGGAAGCGCCGAGAGCGCTACAGAGCAATGATCAACGAGTTCTTTTTGCCGCAACTTGATGAATTGGGATTGGAAAACATGTGGTTCCAACAGGACGGTGCAACGGCACACACTGCACGTGCCACAACCGATATGCTGAAGGATGCATTTCCCGGGCGCCTAATCTCCCGTTTTGGCGATTTGCACTGGCCAGCAAGATCGCCTGATTTGACCGCTCCAGACTTCTTTTTGTGGGGCTTTTTGAAGTCGCGGGTTTATGTCGACAATCCTCAGACTCTTGCAGCTCTTAAAGACAATATCCGTCAAGAATGTGAGGACGTATCGCCGGAAGTTTTGGCCAAAGTGATGGAAAATTCCATAAAAAGGGCTCAAATGACAATCAACTGTGGCGGCGGCCATTTCAATAACATCATATTCTCGACTTGATGTAAAAAAATTAAAAGACCAAATAAAAATAATCCACAAGAAGAATCAAAGTTTTTAAATTTCTTTTTAAATTACAGCCAAAAAACATCGGAAGTTTACTTTTGCGCCACCTTGTATTTCTGTTGGTAAATGAAGAATTCTGTAGAAAAATGTTTGGTTACTAATTTTCTTTAGAAAAATATCTCATATTATCGAATTAATCAAACTTGTTGCTCAGGGAAACCCACAATTTTGTTCTCAACGGGAATAATAATTAATCGAAAAATAGCAACCTTTTTCTGTAGCGCCAGCATATCGTATTATTAAAGTAAAATATTAATAGTTTTTCTCTCGAAACAAAGGTTCAGTTCGCAAAACAAAGCTTATTTATACTCGAAGCAAAGGTTCAGTAAAGTTCAAAAACCTCTCTGAACAGAAAACATTCCAGAACATCAGTCTATCGAAAATTTAACAAATAATCCAAGATATAATCACGTTGTGGATAAATTTCTCATTTCGAAAAAGATCCTCCCACTGTGTGACAATATTTTTTGCCTTTTCAATAGGAAAAACTAATTTTCACATAGAGAAAGCGATCGATAGGATATGGACAAAGATTTTCCTTTAGAGAAAAAAAAAAACGATTATCTATATTTCATTATAGAAACTACCCTATATATTTCGGCTACAATAAGCTGTTTCATAGTTTCTACCTTTTAAACGACATCGCCTTGGGAACAAAATTATTGTTAATCACATAAATGAAAACGGGAAAAAATATAATTGAATTCCAAATTTAATATAAATCCATTAGGGTTGTAATTTTTGTATACGTTTTGTGGCTGTGACTTCTTTTTGTGATGGCAATTTACCCCCTCCCCCAACCCCCCCCCCCCCCCCCCCCGTCCCTACTTAATTGCAGTTGCGAATGTGGCGGGTAATTAAATCGAGCATTATGAAGCCAACAAGTTAATTCTGCTCGGTGGAACTCTCATACTTTTTGAACTTAATTAAATGGTTTGCTGGTAATGCCTACTAGTATACCGAAGCAGAAGAAGAAGAAAAAGATAAATATAATGGCCACCTAAAGGTTTCATCAAGTTTCACTATGTGAAATACAGAAATTGTTGGTACTCACAAGAAAAACGAACAAAAAAAAAAAATGAAAAAATACCTGAACACCAAAAAAAAAACAGAAATATTTACACTAAATTCGACACAAACTGCCTGCAGCACCAGCACCAGCACCAGCACTACCACCACCACCATCACTTCCCTATAGAGCCCCACATTACAAGCCCATTGTAGCCAAGACAGTGGGGCAGTCAGTCAGTCTGTGCTAGTGCGGCTAATTCGGTTACTACTGCCAAGTAACCACATCATGTCAGTCACGCATGCGTACAGTATTGTCTTCTTTTATTACGCCAAACGAACAAAACAATTCCACATCAAACTTTATACTACTGTAATAATACCTAAGCCCCTCTCTCAACCACAGCGGCTCCAACAATGGATTGCAAGCAATAATCATAACAGAAACGCTGTGAAATGAGGTTGAGAGACTGCCTTCAGCAAGGTCGTTTTGACGTTTTCTTCTTCTCTTCTTCTCTTCTTCTGCTTCTTACTTTAAAACGCAATTGTTTTTTGGGTACTCACTCATTACCGTGGAATTGGTGGTGGATTTGTGGTGGGTACTGGTTGGTGGCTATTGTGGTATTTTGTTCCCGTTAATTTTATATAATGATAGAATTTTCAGCTAAAGCGAAAGATAAATTATTCCCCCAAAAAGGAGAGAAAAAAAATTGTTGTCTAGAAGGCAAATTCACAATTTGACTCAAATGGAACATAAAGATCTTGCCTCAAAGGGAGAGATAGATCTTCATTAAAATATGGGAACATAAAGAAAAAGAGAGACATATTCCCCAGGATTGGTCTTTCCCCAACGAAACGAAGATGTCTTCTTCCACAAAGGTAAATCTAGATTTAATAGAGCTTCACTCAAAGAGAAGCTAGATCTGCCCCCAAATGGCATATAGCTCTTCCTAGAAACAGAAGGTAGATCTTCCCCAAAGGGAATATAGATCTTCCCCAAAGGGAATATAGATCTTCCCTTTCCGGGAAGATTTATCTTCTGTCAATGGGAAGATAGATCGTCTATCAATGGGAACATAAATCTTCCCTTTTAGGGAATATAGATATTCCTTCAAAGGGAATATATTTTCCCCCAACGGGAAATATTGATCATCCCCCACAGAGAAATATATATAAGTATATCCCTCCAGAGGGAAAGATAGATCTCCCCAAAGGGAAGATAAATCTTTCCTCAAAGGTAAGATGGATGGGAATTTATATCTTCCCTGAAAAAGAAGATAGATCTTCCCCCAAAGGAAAGACTTATCTTCCCTCGAAAGGGAATATAGATCTTCCCTCAAAGGGAAGTTAAATCTTACCTCAAAGGGAAGTTAGATATTCGTCCAACGGGAAGAAAGATCTCCCCAAGGGGAAGATAGATCTCCCACAAAGGGAACATAGATCTTTCCCAAAGGGAATATATATCTTCCCTTTCAGGGAATATTTCTCTTCTCTCAAAGGGAATATAGATATTCTCTCAAAGGGAATATAGATATTCCCTCAAAGGGAGTATATATCTTCCCCCAACGGGAAATATTGATCATCCCCCACAGGGAAATATATATAAGTATATCCCTCAAAGCGAATATAGATCTTCCACCAAAAAGAAGGTAGATTTTCCTCCAAAGGAAATACTTATCTTCCTCAAAGGGTATATAGATCTTTATCAAAAAAAAATTTGAAATAGAGAAAAAGAGAAAGACAAATATTCCCCCAGATAGGTCTTTCTCCAAAGGTACAAACATATCTTCCCCAAAGGTAAATATAGATTTAACGTATATATCGCTACACACAAAGAGACGCTAGATCTTCCCCCAAATGGAAGACAGGTCTTCCTCCAAAGGGAATGTAGATCTTCCCAAAAGGCAATACAGATCTTCTTCCAAAGGGAAAATAGATCTTCACTCAAAGGGTAGTTCGATCGTCCCTCAAAGGGAATATAGATCTTCCCTCGAAAGGAATATAGATTGTTCTTCCCCCAAAGGGAATATAGGCGAGATAAATCCTACATCAAATGGAATATAGATATTCCCCCAACGGGAAGATAGATCTTCCGCAATGGGAAGTTAAATCTTTCCTCAAAGGCAAGATAAATCTTTCCTCAAAGGTAAGGTAGAAGGTAGATTTTCCCCCAAAAGGAAGAATTGTCTTCCCTCAATGGGAATATTGATCTTCCTCCAAAGGTAGATCGTCCGTCAAAGAGGAGATAGATCTTCCCCCAAAATGAAGGTAGATTTTCCCCCAAAGGGAAGATTTGTCTTCCCTCAATGGAAATATTGATCTTCCGCCAAACGGAATGATATATCTTCTTCAAAGGGAATATAGATCTTCTCTCAAAGGGAAGATAAATATTCCCTCAAAGGTAAGGTAGAGGGTAGATTTTCCCTCAAAGGGAATATAGATCTTCCCCCAAAAAGAAGATAGATCTTCCCCAAAAGGGAATGATAGATCTTCCACCCAAATTGGGGAAATAGAACGGACAAACAAATGTATGTAGATCTTTTACCAAAGGGAAATATAGAATTTCCCCAGAAGGGAAAGATAGACCTTCCCCCAAAGATAATATAGACTTCTCCTAAGATAAATAGATTTTCATAAAGAAAATGATAAAACAACTGGGGGTAATAAGATGTATCCCAAAAGCGAAATATAGGTTTCCCCCAAAGTAAAGATACATTTCTCTTTAAGGAAAATACTGATGTTCCCTCAAACGAAAATGTAGATATTCCCCAGAAAAGTTAAAGGTAGATCTTTCACCATAGGTAAGATAGATCTTTCTCCAATTGGGGAAAATATATTTTTCCCAAACGGACAAAAATATCTTCCCCAAAGGTATATAATAATATAAATATAAGTAAATATAAAATGTAATATAAATTTATCCTAAAGTAAAAGATAGATTTTCCCTCAAATGGAATTATAGATCTTCACCGCAAATGGGTAAAAAGCTTTTCCCCCAAAAGGTAAATATAGATTTATTCTAATGGAAGAGATAGATCTTCCCTAAACGGAAAATGTAGATGTTCCCTTAAATGGACGCGATAGGTCTGCAAATTAGGGAAATATTGATTTTCCCCCATATGGAAATAAAGGTTCCACCAGGGGAAAGATAGATCCAATTAGGGGGGAAATAAATCGTCCCCAAAGGGACTAATAGATCTTCATCCATAGGTGAATACTGATTTACCCTAAGGGAAAAATAGACTTTGCCTCAACTATGGGGGAATAGACATTTCCCCAAAGAAAAAGAAACGTCTTCCCCCAAATGGAAAGAGAGGAATTCCACCAAACGGAAATGTAAATCTTCTCCCAAACTGAAAAGTGGATCTTCCGCTAACGGTTAATGTAGAACTCAGATAAGATAGATCCTTACCCCTAAGGGAATGATTGACATCTCCTTATCGGACAAATATGGGTTTCCCCAAAAGTAAATATACATTGAACTTAAAAGAAAATGTATATCTTCTCCCCAGGGGAAAGATACATCTTCCACCAAATGGAATGACAGATTCCCCCCCCCCCCCCCCAAATAGGGGGAAAAATATCTTTTCCCAATGGGAAAGAAAGATCTTTTCCCAAAGGCAAAGATAGATCTTTGCCGAAAGGGAAGTATAGTTTTTTTCCGAAAGAGAAAGATAGATGTTTTCCAAAAGGGAAAGAAAGAACTTTTCTTAAAGTGAAAGATTGATATTTTTCCAAAGGTAAACATAGATCCTCACTTGATTAGGAAATTATAGATCAACTCCAAGTAGGGGAAAATAAATCTTTCCCAACGGGTCACATAGATCTTCCAGAGCAGAGGTAAATATAAATTTATCGTAAAGGAGAAGTTAGGTCTTCCCCAAATAGCGTACAATATATCTTTCCCTAAAGGAACAACAAGCATGTGATATATCTTCATAGTAGGGAATGTAGATGTTCCTCCAAATGGAAATTCGGACCTTCCCACATGCGAAATATACATCATTCCCCATATCGAAATTTGAACATGCCCCCGAGAAGAAAGATGGATCTCCTTCCAAATAGCGGAAAATAGATATTTCCCCAAACGGACAATTATATCTTCACGCAAAGGCAAATATGTGTAGATCTTTTGTCAAAGGGGAAAATAGATCTTCCCTAAAAGGTAAATATAGGTTTCCGCTAAAGCAAAAGATAGATCTCCCAAATAGGGAAAATAAGATCTTCCTCCCGAAGTGAAAGAAAGTTTTTCCACCAAAGATCATTCCACAAAGGGAAACTTATATCCTCCCCCCAAACGAAAACGTAGATCTTCACAAAAAGGGAAATATATAACTTCCAACAAAAAGTGGATATTCAATCTAGATCTGCATCTTAAATATAGATAGATCTGCATCGCAATATGATCGTGCCTCAAAGGGAAAGAAAGTTTTTCCACCAAAGATCTTCCCCCAATGGGTAATCTGTATCTTTCTCCAAAGGAAATCGTAGATCTTCTCCAAAACGACATACATATATAACTTACAGTAAAAAGACGATATTAAACCTTTTCTCCAAAAGATAGAGAAAATTAAATATAGATTTTCCCCCAAACACGGAAAAATTAAATCTTCCCCCAATCAGGGGACGACAGTTCTCTTCGCAATTGGGATAGATACATAAAAAAACCGTTTCCCATTACATCCCATGAAGGGATTGGGGAGAAGAGCTGTGCGTTTTCTAATTTTTCACTCACTGATTGGGGCTTACAGTTTTGCACCGGCTCCAAAAGGTATTTTTAGAAGTTTTTCATGGCTAAGTACTCGATAGGGTCGTTATTGCTAACCGAGGTGGCCGTCGTCGAAGGAATTGTGATCTTCCACCAATGGGTACGACATTTACCAATGGGTGAGATATATCTCTGTGGTGCATTGGGTACTGTGCGTGACTCTTGTACATGAACATGTGGGCTCGATCCCTGCTCTGACCACCTTACATTTATTTCGGTGTCGCTTAGTGACGACGTCACTATTGAGTACTTAGCCATTAAAAAGGTTCTCAAAAATACCGATCGGTACCGGTGGAAAACTGTAGGTTCCAATTAGTGTATATAAAGCTAGACATCGTTACTAGGATTGCGAGCAGCTGTTCGCTATTGCAACATGGAGATGTAATGGTAAATTATATATGTTTTAATTCAAATTTTTATACATTGTCTATGGAATGGAGTTCGACCCAGGCACCATGATTGCAAGTCCGCGCGTCTATCCACCGAGCTATTGCAGGCATTGCACGAAGACCGGGAATACCTTAACATTAGAATTAGCTTGTTCGTTCTTGTTAAACGAAGAGAGAATCAATCCGAGAGAGAGGGTACTTTTGAGTGTATGCGTGTGTGTTTGAATACTTGTTTGTTTTAAACCTGTTCCCAAACGTTTTCTATATTTGCCAGAAAAGTGTAACAAGTATAAAACTGTTGGTGTTAATGAAAGTTTGCTTGCAGCAATACAGACGACTTTTACGATAAACGTTTTGTTATTTGGGGGAAACGTTTCAACTATTGCAGTCAACATTGCGTATACGTAGAAAGGAAATATTTTGTGGCAAACGACCCCCAAAGGTTTTTGCTCGTTATGGGTACCATTACTTCCCTATTAGTGGCTGATCAATATTTCAACACGCAAGGGTTACAGATCAATCTAAACCTTCATGGGTGGAGGAAAATCTTCCATGGTGGTGTAACATTTGAAATGTATTTTTATGGGGGAAAATCTGTGTTTTCTTAAAAAGTAGGAGTAGAATCTGTTCCTTAATATTACAATTCTTTTTCTTTTTTGTTAGCCTTAGGACATTTCAAGTTCATTGTCTAACTACCTTTTTTATAATGTTGGTCCATGACTTTGCCTATTTGTTGCATGGATCTATAATCGAACTGTAGCCGGATTTAACTGAGAGGTACTTATTTTTATTTTCAACAACTGAATTTCGAATCGTTTTTTTTTTGATACCAATTGATTTTGATTATTTCCTTGTATTGGAATTTTCGTACAATTTTCAAAAACATCACATCGATATTGTTTTGAGTGACTGATGGTCTCTAAGATTTTGGGTTAATTTTCAATATTGCCAATGGCGTGCAATTATTTTAATTGCTATCGTTTTAAAAAAAAAAACTATGAATTATTAAACTGTAACAAATCAAAATTGATAAATACAATAAATATAAAAATAATATGAATGAACAAGGAACCATCACTATACGTCCAATGGTAAATCAACAATAATTATTTTTGTACTCAGTCAAGTTAATTCGTTATATTCTTCGATTGTTTTGCACAACACCGAGGAATTTCAAGAACAAAAAGTGAAGGGTATAGTTTCAATGATGGCTAAGAATTTCGATACTAAAGGAATTCTTCGGGGTATATAATAATCGCATTAACAAAAAATGCAATGTATTTACACCTATATTAAATTGTGTATAAAAAATATTTAACAGGAGCTTTTTTCTAGTAGTTGATATTAAAGCAACGTTCAGGTATACCAAGATTTCGAAAATTTCGAGATTTCAACACAGCAAACATATGTATGTTGCACAGTACAAGAATCAGCTGTTTATTGAAATGAAATATCGTGAACTGTAAAATCGTATTATAAACGAACATACCTTAATCTCAACAAAATTTAAATATTGTTTTTTTTTTAAAGATGTTGCGCCTTTGTCATATGTATATACATATGTGTCACTGATTAATGTAAGTTTTTGTTTTCCTTCCATTTTTAGGTAAGATTTCCTAACATGAACCTTGGAAAACCCCCTACTGATGCCAATTGAAGGTGGTATGTAAGAAATTGTTTTATTTGTAAAATTTTTAAAATTTCCGCTGCACTGATCTGATACTGTTGGGAAGTCAAACTTTATTCCAAAATTGGAATTATCATAGAGAAAATGTAATGAAGATGTTAGAAGTTTTTATACTTACATATTTCATTTCCCAATGTTCGAATGAGGCAAACGAATTGGCCGTAACCGAATTTAGATGTTTTATAAACGAAAAGAATTCGGTGGAAACAACCGTAATTTTTTTTGCTGTAAACGAGTGGAATGAGTTTTACGGTTGTCCCAGACGATTGTTTTTATGAGTATCTTCTGATAACTGTCTTTGTTGGTTGCCACAAACGATTCATTTTTGTAATGAGACTGTCCCAATTAAATTACACTGTGTGTAAATTTTTAAGTTATGGAAATATAACCATATACGGACACCACTACGTGATAAAAGACCAAAAAAAAAAAAGAGCCGTGTCTCCCAGCTTTGTCCAAAGTAATGCACTTTTTTATGGGCCCCCAAAGATTTGAGGCCTCGGTGTCAAACCCTTCGGAATTTTGATTTACTCTCATTCCTAGGAAGTTCATATGTTCTAGAAAGTTGTTTATTTAGATCTTAGGTACATTTTTGTAGTTGATTGTTTCCTTGAATTTTGAACGGTTTGCTACCTATGGACCTGAACAGGGGAAGAAAGGTTAAACAAATCGAATTTTTTAAAGTTAAAGATTTTGACCTTGAAGTCATAGTTTTTTTGATTTTATATTTTCACAATTTTTGATCTTTATGACAAGAGCTACAACTTTCCCTCAGAGAGTAAATCAAAATTCGGAACGGTTTGCAAGATATAAGCCTGACAAAATGATCACTTCGTTTGCAAAAATGACACCGAGGCCCCAACTCTTTGGGGACCCATAAAAAAAAGTGCATGACTTTGGGCAAAACTGGGAGACACGGTTATTTTTGTTTGGTCTTTTATCACGTAGTGGTGTTCGTATATGGTTATATTTCTTCGGTGTTGCACTGTGTTATTCTATCTTTTAAATTTTTTTTTGAAAAGTAGCAAAACGACGAATTATTATTCAAATATTCGTACATCTAACCGACTTGTTAGTGCTTGTATCAATGCAGAGAATTCGGTTGAAACAATCATAAATTTGGTTGCTGCAACCGAACGGAATGCATTTATCGGTTATCTCAACCAACGTTTTTATGATTTTGTTGTTCGAAAACATTTTACTAAATGCGTTTTTACTCAAAATTTAGAAGATCGAAGAATTCAATTTGGACAGCGTCATTACAAAAATTAATCGGTTGTGACAACCAACAAAGACAGTTGTCACAACCGCTTCATTTTTGTAATGCCCAATTGAATTCTTTCTTCTGTCTTCTAAATTTTGGGTAAAAACGTATGTAGTAAAATGTTTTCGATGCTTTTTTTTGAAAGCTCACAAAATCATAAAAAAATTGGTTCGGACAACCGGAAATGCGTTCCGTTCGGTTGCAGCAACCAAATTTACGATTGTTTCAACCGAATTTTTTTTCCATAAAATGATTCCGTTGTTTTTTTGAAAGCTATCAACAAAATAGCTTAAACGATAAATTATTCAATTAAAACGATAAATTATTCAATTATTTCATACATACAATTGCCCGTTAATTTGGTTGTTGAAAACGAATGGAATGAATTTTATGGTTGTCCCAACGGAATTTTTTCTTGTGACAACATTCTTTGTTGGTTGCCACAACCGATTCGTATTTGTAATGAAGCTGTCCCAATTGAATTATTCTATCGTCTAAATTATGAGTAAAACGCATTTTGAAAAATGTTTTCTATATTTTTCTTCGAAAAGTAGAAAAATTCGTAGTCTACATTTTTAACACGACGAATTATTATTCAATTATTTGCCTGTAACCGAATCTAGAGGTTGTATCAACGGAAAGAACTCAGTTGAAACCATCGTAACTTTGGTTGCTACAATTGAATGAAATGCATTTTCCGGTTGTCGTAACCAAATTTTTTTTATTCGATAGTGACAACTGTCTTTGTTGGTTGTCATAACCGATTAATTTTTGTAATGAAGCTGTCCCAATTGAATTCTTCTATCTTCTACATTTTGAGTAAAACCCATTTAAAAAAATGTTTTCTACATTTTTCTTCGAAAAGTTGAAAAATTCGTAGTCAACATTTTTATCACGACGAATTATTATTCAATTATTTTCCTGTAACCGAATCTAGAGGTTGTATCAACGGAAAGAACTCAGTTGAAACCATCGTAACTTTGGTTGCTACAATTGAATGGAATGCATTTTCCGGTTGTCCTAACCAAATTTTTTTTATTCGATAGTGACAACTGTCTTTGTTGGTTGCCATAACCGATTAATTTTTGCAATGAGGCTGTCCCAATTGAATTCTTCTATCTTCTACATTTTGAGCAAAACCCATTTAAAAAAATGTTTTCTACATTTTTCTTCGAAAAGTGGAAAAATTCGTAGTCAACATTTTTATCACGACGAATTATTATTCAATTATTTTCCTGTAACCGAATCTAGAGGTTGTATCAACGGAAAGAACTCAGTTGAAACCATCGTAACTTTGGTTGCTACAATTGAATGGAATGCATTTTCCGGTTGTCCTAACCAAATTTTTTTATGATTCGATTGTGACAACTGTCTTTGTTGGTTGCCATAACCGATTAATTTTTGTAATGAGGCTGTCCCAATTGAATTCTTTTATCTTCTAAATTTTGAGTAAAAACGCATTTAGTAAAATGTTTTCTATATTTTTTTTTTTTTGAAGAGTAGACAAATTCGTAGTCAGCATTTTTAAAACGACAAATTAGTTTTCAATTATTCGTACATATAACGGAGTTGCCCGTAACCAAAGTTAGAGCTTGTATCAACGGACAGAATTTGGTTGAAACAATCGTAAATTTGGTTACTGCAACCGAACGGAATGGATTTTTATAATTCCATTATTCGGACAAATTATTATTTAATTATTTGGACATATAAGGAAGTACATTAATATAGGACGTTCAAAATATACTCGTAGTTATGCCCAAACAAAATCCTAGAAAAATGAACTTCATTTGAGGATTACAATTGCGGCAAACGAACGACCTGTTGAATCAACCAGCACTTCCCTTGTAGCAAATAAAAAAATGGTTGACGAGAATCGCAAACGTTTATATCAAACGATCCATTGTCAAACATTTACGAGAAAAGAAATTGTTTCCATATGTTTATACGAGAAACCAAAATTTTTTGTGTCACTGTTTTCTCCTTTAATGCAAACGAGTTATACTTCACTAAGCATGATTTATATTTTGGATCAAGGGATACCCTCATTAATAGCAAAATAGAGAGTCTAATATTTATACTTCTCGATTTAGTTCTTAATTAGCCCTCAAGTGCTTAGATCTAAAGTTATAACTTAGTTCGAAATAATACATAAATGCCAGCCTTAGTCTCGGCTTGATATCAAGACGGGTTTTTGTTTACAACACACCCGGGATAAAAAAAATTTGTTCACTGTCTGAATGTGTTAACCCTTTGAAGACCATCCATTTTCGTCCGAAGCGATTTAATTTTTGTTTTCTGCTTTCTTGATCTATGTCATAATATAAGCTAAGCCGCATAAAATGGGGCCAACATTTTTTTTTAAATTTTAGAAAAGCATTGATTTTTTAACCTTAATTTTTTTTTTAAAGATAAGGCATAGACTCAAAAGGTACCTGACGTTTCCCCCACGTGCGCCCATTTTTTCGACCCGTTGCATCTCTTTGTAATAAGACCACTTTTCGATCCACTTTGATGGCTCCTAGGTGCCAAATCGGACCAGTTAGATAATTGACGCATACTACACTGTTGTTGCCCCTACCGTCTTTTATAAGTCTTCCATGTACAAATTTGCTCTATCTCCTACCCGTACAATTATAGGCGCCAAAACCACTTGGCTCCACTTACTTGCCTGAGGTCGTCAAATAGTTTATTATCAACGTTCACGCTGTGTTCCAAAGGAGTGAAGGCTCTTTTCGTTGAAACTGTTAGCTTCTCCTTACACGTAACGAAAAATTTCGCTATGCGCAGCGAGATCTCAATTAAATGAACTTTATTTTAGGAAATTTAAGCAAACCAACATTTGTTGAATCAAACATAATTTTCTTCATAATGGACAACTAAACTCGTTCGCGGGAACCGCATACTCGATAATGAGTTAACATTTCTGTTCTTCCATCTGTCCTAGGTCCGACTATATAACAGTGGATTTTTTACTCGCTAGATTCTTAGACCAGCTTGTAGCAACCGTGCAGACGGTTGATGCAACTGAAATGTGTTTGCTAATTCAGTTGTGACAATTGCAATTTGGATGGACTAACTAACCTCTTCTCACAATTGCTTCAATTGATTTTTTTATAATTTGCGTTAAATCAACCGAATTTTAAAATACTTCGGTTCCAACAACGGAATTTGCTCTTGGTTCGTTTACAGCAACCGAATTGTCGAAGAATTCAGGTACAACAACCAACATTTTGATCAATTCGATTACAACAATCAAATTTATGGATAATTCGGTGGTTGTAAGAATTGTTGTTGCCATTGCCATTTTGTTGTCTAGACTAATTTTAGAACCCCTGATCGCCACCGTAAGATATAAAACGAGGTCAGAGAGCGGCTCGAACCCGGATTCTTATATACAACAGTCGAACGCGTTTAGGCAGTAGTATTTTGCTTATGCGTGATTGCAGAATTGACAGTTACTTAAGTTCGGTTTTTGAATAATTTACTTATGATGTTGAATAATCGGGATATACAGACGAAAAAGGCCACTACAATGGGCTATGTTCGTTACGGGTTACAATCTTTAGACCTGTCCCCATATCTTCGTGTTGGACGCTTCGTGCGTGTTGCATTATTTAGCAGAAAATCTAGTTGTAGAGAATATCGCCTCTATAAACGAAAGTGAGGAAGAAGATTCAAATTTAGCGATTCGTCATCGGTCGTAGGAAGTGGGGCTCTGTCCATCCACTATGTGGAAAACTTTGAGCAACGATTTTGGCCTACACCCGTATAAGATCCAAGTCGAACAAGAATTAAAGCCGTGAGACCATCATAAGTGTGTTGTCCTTTCGCCGACGGGGCTGTAGAGCAATTGGATTCTGACCCGACCATAGATGTATTGAAATCAAAATTTCGCGATAAGTTGATTTCGAGAAATGGAACTCCAAGGTTGTGCGATTTGACATACTTATCAGGTCTCTAAGAACCCCGGGGGGTCAGAGACTTGACAAAACGAAGATAACATATTTCGCCATCCAGCTCCATTTTTTTCCTTATCTCTCCAGTTGTACACAGGGATCCGTCAACCTGATCCCTCGAGCGCAGTCTTGGTCTTTCTATTTTTCGGTTTCGAAACCTTTCGTGCTGGTTCGTCATCATCCATTATACTGACATGGCCTAGCCAGCGCAATCGGGTTAATTTGATCCGCTTAACTATGTCAATGTCGGGATATAGCTCTGGGTTCATGCGTCGTCGATACTCGCCATTCTGGGCTATAGGTCCATAAATTTTTCGGAGTATTTTTCTCTCAAAAACTCCTAGAGATGTTTCGTTTGCTTGCGATAAGACCCAGGATTCTGCGCCATAAAGCAAGAGAGCCCAAAATAACATCTAACATCTATTCGCAAGCACAATTTTCAGCTTAATCTCATAGCTGACGTTGTTGTTTTTGTTTACAGCAGATCTGGACACTCTGGTCGTTGAAACCATTAATTTTGTCTTGTTCTCATTTACTGTCAGACCCACTTTTGCTGACTCCTTCTCAATTCTCGAAAATACCCCAGTAACTTCTCTCATTGTGCGCCCAATGATATCGATATCATTAGCATACGAGAGCACCATGTTACTTTTGCTGCTGATGGTTTTATTCATGTTAACTCCAGCTTTTCTCATAATGATCTCCATTAAGATGTTAAAGAGATCGCACGGTTGGTTGCCGCCTTGCCTGAGGCCTCGCTTAGTTTCGAAACATCCTTACCAATTTTCACTGCGGATTTGGTATTTGTCAATGTCATCCTGCAAAGGCGAATGAGTTTTGCAGGAATTCCAAGCTCCGATATTGCTTCTTATAGTTTCTTCCGTACCGGGCTATCGAAGGCCGCAATATAATCGACAAATATATCATAGGTGTCGATTTGTATTTCGTGGGTCTTCTCCAGGATTTGGGGTAGCGTGAAAATCTTGTCAGTTGTCGATTTTCTAGGCCTAAAGCCGCACTGGTATGGTCCAATCAGGCCAGGGATAATTGGTTTTAGTATTCCGCACTCTACGCTTGATAGAAAGGCTTATTCCACGGTAGATAGCACATTCACTCGGGTCACCTTTTTTAGATATGGGTCATGGTACACTGAGACTCCACTCGCCGGTCATGCGTTAATCTAACCAAATTTTCTTAATGTGCTGAGGCACGCACCTTATCAGCTCATCGCCGCCAATCTTAAACCAAAAATAGGAAATCCATCGGCTACTGGGGCTTTGTTATTATTAAGCCCGGCAATAGTTGTTCTGACCTCGTCTTCGTTAGAAGGGGCCAATCAACGTCGTCGTCCAAATTGTGATCGATTGTCTCTTCGTCATTGGACATCTCAGGTCCCGGTAGCGCGGAGAAATGATCTCTTCATATTCCCAACATGACCTGCACATCTGCGGTGAGATTTTCGTCCATGTATTTACAGAAGTGGGGCCCTGAGCCATGGGCATTAGTTGACCGTTTTGGCAGAATTTTTTTTTTTAAAAAAAATTTTTTTTGTAAAAAAAAAATCGTTTCCCATTACATCCCATGAAGGGATTGTAGAGATCTTCTCACAACCAGTGAGATGGGATCTTTTTAATTTTTCACTCACTGATTGGGACTTACAGTTTTACACCGATTCCGAACGATATTTTGAGAAGCTTTGTCATTGCTCAGTACTCGATAGTGTCGCTATCATTAAGCGACGTGGCCGTCGTCGAAAGAAATTTAAGGTACGAGGGCGGATCAATAAATTCGGGACTTTTCGAACTTCCTTCGTAGTTATATGAAATGCAACACTACTCCCATCAAGTACCACATGTTAATAGACTACTGTTAAATTTTGAGCAAGTTCCGTCATTTACTCTGCGATTAACAGCTGTTCGAAACATACAACCTTGTGAAATGGGAAAAAGTGAATTTCGAGTGATCATTAAACATTTTTATGTTGTGAAAAAAAACGTCAATCAAACCAAGGAAAAGCTTGATAAATACTATGGGGACTCTGCACCATCGATTTCAATGGTAAAAAAGTGGTTTACTGACTCGTTGTGGTCGCACAAGTACAAATGACGCTGAACGTTCTGGACGGCCAATACACCCGAAAATGTCGAAAAAATCCACGATATGGTGTTGGCCGATCGAAGAGTAAAAGTGCATGAGATTGTTGATGCCATAGGCATTTCATATGACAGTATGGTTTCGATTTTAAATGATCAGTTGGGTTTAAGAAAGCTGGCAAAATTCCATGAATTGGGCTACGAATTGGTACCTCATCCGCCATATTCTCCAGATTTAGCCCCCAGTGACTATTTCCTAATTCCGAACCTAAAGAAATGGCTCGGTGGATAGTGATTTAGCTCAAACGATGAAATTATAGATCAAACAAATGCCTATTTTATGGACCTCAAAAAAACTTATTTTTTGGAAGGGATACAAAAATTGGAGAAACGTTGGACTAAGTGTATTGAGCTAAAAGGGGATTATGTTCAAAAATAATTTTTTTTTGGAGAGAAAACTGTGTTTCATTCAAAAAGTCACGGACTTATTGATCCGCCCTCGTTGCCAGAGCAGGAATCGAACCCACGTTCTCGTGCACAGGAGCCGCGCACACTAGCCATTGTACCACCGACGGCTACGTGGACATTCCGTCTCAATTCTATAACTCTTGCATTGTCCACTGCCGTTTCTTATGCCTAAAGAGACAGTTTACCTTCTATCTTTTCTCCCTTTACCGCTCAGTTGCAGCTCGGGATACAACTGACTGCAGTACTGCCATGCGTGCAGCGTTATTTTCATAATTTGCAATGCGATACTCTTCATCGTGCCATGGTTTGCTGCAAAGCTGGTTTTCAAATTCAAGTAAAAGTTGCGAGAGTTTCCTTGAGTAAGCTGTGTCTACCTCAGGTAATTGCAGCTTTCCGATGCCCAGCTTCCTCTGCGTCTGGTTTCGTACGATTTTCGATCTACTTAATTATGTGCAAACCTTTGCTGCCATCAGGTAGTGATCCGAATCGAAGTCAGCTCCTCTGATCACTCGTACTTCCAGTACAATGGATGAGTGTCTTCCATCAATTGCCACGTGATCAATTTGGTTCTTCGTTCTTTAATCAGGGATACACAAGTAGCCTGTCTATGTTCTTATGCTGGAATCTTGAACATGTTTTTTGCCGCGCCAATGTCAATCAGTCTCATACCATTGTCGGAACTGTCAGCATGTAAACTGAAATTAGAAAATAGTTGGATGAAACACATTCTCCCTGCCTACTTTAGCATTAAAATCTCCTAGTGCAATCTTAATATCATGGCAGCGGTCATACGATTCCTCTAGGTGCTCATACACGCTGAAAAATCTTTGTTTTGTTGTTGTTTGGACTGCACCCCCTCATTGACGTTCGATAACCTATTTGATGTCAGGTTTCCCAGAAGAATAGAAAGCCTGTTTGTTTATTCCCTGCTAAAATAATTTTTCGACGACTTTGTATGGTGTGCCGCTTAATATCGCTTAGCTCCCCATACAAAGTGGTCGAGAAATTAGTTTAGCAGGGAATAAAAAAACAGGCTCAGAGTGGGATAAAGGGGAACCACTGTCAGGTTTTGACACCAAAGTATTTACGGACGGATTCAAAATGATTTGTGGTACCAGCTCGGGTGTCTTTTCCGAAGAGGCAAGCCTCAATTTATCATTCAAACTCCCAGGCAACTGCAGCGTTTTCCAAGCTGAGGTACTGGCCATCAAGGAAGCCTGCGCCAAACTTATACTACAATGGAGAACAGAGCGCATTGGAATATTTGTTGATAGCCAGGCGGCTCTCCTATCACTTAAATCTAACAACACTGCATCGAAAATCGTTAGTGTATGTAGGGAAAACTTGTCGAGCTAGGCCGAGTGGCCAATGTGGTTCTTACTTGGATATCAGGCCAGAAGGGTCTCCTTGGGAACGAAAGGGCAGACGAACTAGCCAGGACAGGATCCTGTTCCATCGAACTCCATATGGTGTCAGTCGCAACGCCTATAGGGTCGGTCAAAAGAGGCATTTTCCTGCATTACCTTGAACGAGCTAAGGCCAGATGGCATAGAACGGAAACGGGCTGCATATCCAGAAACACATGGCCAGAATATATCATTCAACGGACTAACTACCTGATTAGCCAAAATCGGGAGAACATGTCAAGGCTAATTGCCGTGCTGAGCGGGCACTGGCCAATCGGTAATCACGCAAGACGGTTGAAGCTTTCATATAATGACCACTGCCGTGCCTGCGAAAACGTAGAAGAGGAGGAGACGGTAGAACATCTCCTCTGGAGTTGTCCGGCTCTAATGAATAGACGCCTAAAGACTATATGTCGTCCTGTGCTACACAACCTCAGTGAGGCACACGAGATAGATCTAGGGGATCTAATGAGGTATATCCGATTAACAGGTTGGATATAGACACTGTACATTAGACTGTCCGAAGTGATGTGGTATGCAAAACGGTGTCCCAAGTTACTAGATGATACCAACTAGTATCTTTAGCAACCACGTAAACCAACCAGCCATCCAACTTGTCGCAAATATAATATACTTGGGTCCAAATATATTGTGTTTGCTATTCAATATTACATGTTTGTGAGACTCAGAGATTAATAGGTTATAATGTATGTTTTTGTCACCCAAATTTAGCTTTGTTTCTTGAAACTGAAAGAAAATCGTGACAGATATAGCATAGGAACAAAATAGCAACTGGTTTTAATTCATGAAAACAATGCATGCAAACATATACATGTTTCCTGAAATATGTTTCTGGGCCCGTTTTTTTCAGCGTGTCGTTGGTATCATAGTCTTTCTCGTGCCAGTTGACAGATCTCGATTAGTTCCTATGGGGCTACGTGAAATCACTGGTTTGTGCTGATGAACCAGCAGGAATTGACGCATTGGAGGCCACAATACGGCCAGGTGTTGCTCTTTCGAATAAACAGATTTTTTTCATTAAAATTAAATTTGTTGTGTTAGTTTTTACAATTTCAATTTCTATCGGCCTTAAAGATACACCCTTTATATTAGAGTTGCTGTCTTTTGTACTATTATTTTCAATTTTAAAATTTGAATATACTGAGCTCGTCTGACCTCGGACCTTATTAGAATTTATTTCTGTTAGACGAGGACCAGCTCGTAAATTTAGTAAGGACTACGGAGACGCCGCTTACAACCTCATTGCTTCCTTTGGAATATTATTTAGCATGAAATCATTTCTTTTCGTACGAAGTCTAATTAAACTTACAAAATTATTAGCCGCATGCAGTCCTTAATTTGCTTTATCGGCTCTTAATGATTTCTTAATTATTATTTTTTAAAATTTCAATTAAGAAATCAAAAGCCTTCAACAAAATCGCCTTCACTTCAGTCCGTACTGTCGTGCTTTAAACTCGTGTCTTAGTTCTCAACTCAAATCCGTTTGAAATCCGTTTTCAATTCACTTTGTTGCTATTTTTCTTGTTGTCGTTGTTGTTGTTGTTGTTGGTACTAGTATTTATATGGTTGCAGATAACAAATTTGTTTCTAAGCCCGGTGTCTTTTTTTTATTATTCTGTATTATTTTTGTTTGAAATTTTTTTTTTATTTTCTTATTTAATTGTCCAATTTATAATTATGATTATTTTGCGTTCTGTTGTGTTTTTTTTTTTACTGCTGCACATGCCATTCTACCTATGTACGAGCGATCGTACGAGTCAAAATGTGTGGAATTCTATTAGCCCCAACCGATAAACTGGCCAAAGTGGTGCTGATCCATACCACACCCAATTGCCAGTCAATTGATTCCAACCAACAACAACAACAACAACACCACAATGCGGTTAATTATAATTATTTAATTTTTTATTTTAGTTTTTTTTTGTCTTGTGTACTTGTGTTGGTGCAACTTGTTGATCTACTTTTACATTGAAACACTGTAGTTAACAACCAGCACCACAACAAAATGCGCATGCGCTCAGCCCAATCCAAGTTAGATTCTTATAATTGCCCGGATTAAGGAGAACCAGTTAGCGTAAGAGAAGAAAAAACTGTTCAAACCCCAAAACAATTAAGAAGAATGGTGGTTTGTAGGTTTAGTGCTAAGTTGGACCTGTAATGCAACGCGCAAAAAGCCTGCAACCAGAAGATTTGAACAGGGCTAAAGGTCGTAACCCAGGCTAGCCTTTTGACCTCTTTCATCTAAAAAAACAATTGTCACATTTTATGCAACCATAAGTTATTCAAAAACGAAACTGAACATCCTCCCAAATCTGCACTGAAAGAAAATCTTTACATCAAATCTATGACAAATGTTCATCAATTGTTCTTCATTGAATTGATGACAAATTTCATCAATGCAATGAACAAGAAAGATCTTCAATTCTAAGATTGTGCGTTTATTCGCCTTTTTCAGCTTTATTGAATTGATGATCTTTTTGCATCAATCTTCTTCATTAAAATTTGGAATACATATGGACGTAGTATAGGAAAAAAAAGAAAAAGAAAAAAAGCAGCGGAAAATTCAAAATACATAAATAATAGAAAATAGTTCAATGGACAGAAAACATTATCAACGCTATGAACATTTTTTATGTGGTCTTGACCCTGCTCTTTTGGATTATTTACGAGGAAAAATATACCAAAGAGTTTGGCTATTCATTAACAAACAATTTACATCAGAATTATCACCAATTTACATTAAATTGGTGACAAACTTACATCAAATTGATGATAACCTTACATCTAATTGGCGAACAATGTACAGCAAATTGATGAACAATTTACATCAAACTGACGAAGAATTTCGTTCAACTTGATGGTAAACTTACATCAAATTGAAGTAACGTTGTCGTTTAATCAACGAAACTATTGATGAAATATGGATGAAAGATTGATGACATGTTCTTCGTCAATTCAATGAAATGTGTCGTAGAGTGGAAAATGAGGAAATGTTTCATCAAATTGATGATGGAAGTCTTAAAAATTTGATGAAGCTTTTTCTTTCTGTGTGCAATGACGTTTAAGCAAAATACTATCGGTGGCGCAATGTTTGAATTGATCGACTGTTGTGCATGAGAATGCGGGTTCTAGCACTGTCCAACTTTCATATCTTACGGTGGCGAACAACTAATATCGTGTTAATAACAAAGAGTAAATATTCGAAATTCGTGTTAAATTCTAGGTAAAAATATAAATGGTTTCCCATTACATCCCATGAAGGGACCGGGTAGAACTCTCACAATCACTGAGCTGTGCGCTTTCCAGTTTTCACTCACTGATTGGAACCTACAGTTTTACACCGATACCGAACGGTATTTTGAGAAGCTTTTTCATGGCTATATACTCGATAGTGTCGCCGTCACTATGCGAGGTGACCGCCGCCGAAAGAATTTTTATTTTTTTTTTAAGGTGGCAGAGCAGGGTTCGAACAGAGGATCTCATGTACAAGAGCCGCGCACACTAACCATTGCACCACCGGCGGCCAAATTCTAGGTACTAAAATAAAAAAAACGTTTCCCATTACATCCCATGAAGGGATTGGGGAGAGCTTCTCACAACCAGTGAGCTGTGCGAGTTCTAGTTTTACACTCACTGATTGTAACCTACAATTTTACACCGGTTCCGAGTGGTATTTTTGAGAAGCCTTTTCATGGCTAAATACTTGATAGTGTCGCCGTCACTAAGCGAGGTGACCGCAGTCATAATATATGTTAAGTGGTCTGAGCAGATATCGAACCCAAGTACTTATGTACAAGAGCCGCGCACACTACCATTGCACCACCGACGGCCACCTCTGCTTCACCAATATACAGCAAAGTATCTACTGATCCGGCCATACATAACTTATGAACAGTAAAGTAGACAGTTGGTAAAGAGAAGCATACAATATGTTTTCACTGACAAATCTCTGCATCACCAAGCTACGGCATAGTCGACTGACCCATCACTAAAACACTTGGGGTCAGTAAAGTATACAGTCCGACAAGTGAATCGCAAAAGGTATTCAACTGACTCCTCGCGGTATCACCAAGAGAGAGTAAAGTATCGCTAACCCGACCATATGTAACTTGGAGCCAGTAAAGTCGGCAGAAGCACAAAAACCTTTTCAACTGACTTCTCTCTGCACCAATAAAGCCCCACGGCAGTAAAGTGGAAAGTCTGCAAAGTGAAGCGAAACAATTCTTTCAACTGTCTCCTCTCTTCATCACCAAGGGATAACAAAGTAGCGACTGACCCCTCTATAGATAACTTTGGATCAGTAAAGTAGACAGCCTGAAATGTGAGGAGGAATCAAGTGTTTAACTAAAGTCTCTCTGCATCATAAAGAAGCAGAAAAGTTACAACTGTCCCGGCAATAGATAACTTATGGACAGCAAGGGAGACATTCTATAAAGTGAGGTATAACAAATTTCGGCTTCTCTCAGCATCAATAAGGGTAACCACCCTCTCGACTAACCCAGCAGTATATTACTGGGAGTGAGTAAGGTAGACAGCCTGTCAATTGAAATGTTGAAGTAATTTAAGGGTCACCGCCATCTCGACTGACCAATCAGTATATTACTGGGAGTGAGTAAAGTAGACAGCCTGTAAATTGCAGTGTTGGAGTAATTTAAGGGTCACCACCATCTCGACTGACCCAGCAGTATATTACTGGGAGTGAGTAAAGTAGGCAGCCTGTAAATTGAAGAGCAAAAAAGGGCTATCCACTCTGTCACCATGGGGTAGAAAACTGTCGACTGTTCCGGACATAGATAAGTTTGTGATGTTAAAGTAGACAGTCCGTAAACTGAAGCTGAAAAAGTTTTGTACTGGTTTGTAGCTGCATCACATACGGACCCAGAAGTATCAACTGATTCGACTATAGTGCACTTGGGATCAGTAATGTAACCAGTACTTGGTGTCAAGTTTGGGAAAAAGGAGTGTAATGACACATATAATATCAGCTTAAGACAAACCAATCGCTGACATTTGACACTTATGTAGAATGGTTTGTGATGTGTTTCATGAATGAGTTCATGCAATAGGGCGCTGACTGTAAAGAGATGCATGACTGTTTAAAATCACCATGAATTTTACCATTGCTGTCTTTAAAACCAAGTGGTTGGAGGAAATTTGACTCTGTTTACAGGCTCTCGATGGTGCAGTGGTAACTGTGTCCGACTCTTGTCCATGAAGTTAAGATTTTGTGTCAATTGATAGACAAGATCAATCCAGCGATATCGAACAGGTTGTATAACATGGATATTGGTCATATAATTGTGTTGGGTTTGCTGTTGTAGCTGGGCCTTCCGTGGACAAGTAGGGTTACTTACCTTCATTCTACCAAAGGCATGTCAGCTTAGCAGGAACATCAAACTTCGACATAGCTTGGTACAGTTTTCCCCATATCTGGATATCAAAGATAGCCTTATAATCTACAAATAGGTGTCGCATAGTTTTTCGTGGGTTTTCCCCAGGATTTGTAATGTGAACATCTGGTCGATAGTTGAGTTTCTAGGCCTAAAGCCACACAGATAAGGTCAGATCAGATCTGCAACAAACGGCTTTATTCTTTCGCACATTACGTTCTAGAGGATCGCCTAAGCGATGGATGAAAACCTTATTCCCCAATAGTTCCTACATACACTCGGGTCGCAAATTATTGGGCTCAAGAAGTATTGGCATTTAAATATAATGTAATACGACTTATTTCGAGCTCTTGACCGCGATTACCTTGAGACATGGAGCATTTCTTAAATTTCTGAAAAAATTATTATATGCGGGATAACATTCGTACACCCACACGATAATTCTCTTGAAACAACAAAATTTACTCGAATTTAGAATTTGCCATAACCGAATTTGCAGATTGCTACAACCATACTAGAGGTCATCACAACCGAATTTGAAGGTTGTTACAAAGTAATATTGAGGTTGTTACAATCGAATTTGAGGTTGTTACAACCTAGTTGAGTGGATGTCACAACCGAATGGCGAAGTTGTCACAACTGAGTTTGGAGGTTATTACAAACGAATTTCGAGGCTGTCACAACAGAATTAGAGATTGCTACAACCGAATTTAAAGGGTGTCACAACCAAATGTGGAGGTTGTTACAACCGAATGTGGAGGTTATTACAACCGAATTAGAGGTTGTCACAACCGAATTAAGAGTTTTCCATAACCGAATTTAGAGCTTTCCACAACCATACTAGAGGACAAACTAATTTCGAAATTGTTACAATCGAATTAGAGGTTGTGGTTGTTCGATCAAATTTGAGGGCGTCACAAACGAATGTAGGAAGTGTCTCAACCAAATTTGGAGGTTGTCACACAGGAATTTAGAACTTGCTACAACCATACTAGAGGTAGCAGCAACCTCATTTTTTTTTTTATAAATACGTTTGTTACAACCCAATGGCGATGAAAATCGACTGTTTCAACCGACTTACATATAACCAGATTCTGTTGTGACCGAACTAATACTAAATTCGATAGCTGCAACCCAACTGATGCCAAATTTGGATTTTGCAATCGAATTTATGTCCAATTCGGTTGTTGTAACCGAATTGCTGCCACATTCGATTGTTACATCTAAATTGGTAACAAATTCACTTGTTGCAATCGAATTGATGCCACATTCGATTGTTGCAACCGACTTGTTTCCAAACTCAGTTGTCGCAATCCATTTGGTGCCGCATTCGTTTGTTGCAACTGACTTTATGACAAATTCGTTTGGTGCAATCGAACTGATGCCATATTCGGTTGTTGTTACCGACTTGTTGCCAAATTCAGCTGTCTCAATCTATTTGATTCCACATTCGTTGGTTGCAACCGACTTAATTACAATTTCGGTTGGTGCAATCGAATCGATGCCGCGCTCGGTTATTGTAACCGAATTGTTTTCTAATTCGGTTGCTGCAACCGAGGTTATAGAAAAGTGAGTTGATAGTATGAATATAAATGCAATTTTAGTTGTCACAACCGAACCAATTTTGAAACAAGGTTGATGCAACCGAATGTCAGCTGCGGGGGGATTATATACAGTCGTTACAACCTTAAGTCAGTTGTGGCAAACGAAATTCGGTGGCAACAATCGAATGTACGGTTGCTGCAACCGAGGTTATACAAAATTTAGTTGATAGCATAGATAAAGGAATTAACTAGATATCGCACATGCCTTGGGAAATTTCTTGTTCAATGGGATATTTTCTAGATGGAGCTGGATGCAATAATTTCAACGTTTGATCCCAAACAAAATATACCTTGCAAGATGTATTTAGAATAGGTGCTAACAATAGGTGTGGTAGGCAACATCAACAGGGATTTTGTTTTTGTTTTGTGGTCCGTTGCTCTCAAATTCAACAGAACGAACACCAAAAATAACAGTAAACAAAAAGATACGATCAAAATAACCAAATTTTAACTTGGAAGTGGGGAACACAACGACATGAAAAAAACTAAATTAGTTGTTTGAATAGCACAACCTGGAAAATGATTCTATTTTTGTATTGAAAAAATGTCCCACACTGCTGAATAAACGTCAGTGAATGTTATGAGAAACGTCAATGAAAGTTACAAAACGACAACACAGCATCTAGTGGCAGCACTTGAGAACGCCTGTGGGATATCTACTTATTTCCTTTATCTATGGTTGATAGTATGAATATAATTGCAAATTCAGTTGCCACAACCGAATCAATTTTGAAACCAGTTTGTTTCAATCGCATTTCAGCTGCGGGGGCTAAATTTAGCTGTTATGAACTTAATTCAGTTGTGGCAAACGAAATTCGGTGGCAACAAACGAATGTGCTTTTGCAGCAAACTCTTTTCAAACAATTGGTTCTGTGAGTGTTGGGGAAACTTGAAAATCTTACATAGTATCGAATGTGTAATCATATATTTGACTACTATTTACATATTTGAATATTTTATCGATTTAAAATAATAAAGTATAATGAAAATTTAATTAAATTATTAAATTTAAATTTTAAAATATCTACCTCTTAATTAGTCAGCACATTTATGTGTAGTATGAGACAATTTTTGTGTTAGTGCCGCCAAAAAATGTTGTAACTTCATTAAGAAATCGATACGTTTGTGGTGTTTGCCACCAACAAAACCGAAATGATACATCGGCCTACACATTTCACGTAGACGTCGGTGGATGTCTTTTGAGAGAAACCACCAAACGTCGACTTTTGTTTCGATGAAAATAAAATGAAAATAAAAAAAGATAAAAAGCATAAATTTTGTAACAAAATCTATAACAACCGATCATTGATCATACTGCTAACAATGAATAACAGAGCGGCTGGTAGGCTGGCAGTTTGAGTGTCAGTTAGTGAGGCAGTTAAGCCGTCTGACGATAAGTAAGTCAGCTAGAGTCAGCCAGCAGTTTGTGAGTTAATGGTTGGCAGGCGGCGCATGCTCTGATGTCTCGCATACGTTGCTGTTGCTGCTGCTGCTGCTTAAAATACAATTAAATCAAAAGATTTACTTTCAAAATTATTTCATCTAGCCTGATACTTAGCAACCTAATTTGCTTGAGGATGAGACACAAAAGCGCATAATGAAATCGTCTGCTTTTTGTGTTGCTAGATAGAATTTTGAAATGTTTGTCACGATCCATCCATCATCACAAGAAGAATCTATCAAAGCAAATGCATCGCATTATTGTTTGCTAAATTTTGATTTAATTTTGGTGGCGAATTCTAAAACACCAAAACACCAAAAACACCTTCTAAATTTAGTTAATTCATATTTCAAAATCCTAAAAATACAATCCACTTTGTGAATGTATAATGATGATGATGATGATGATGAAGATGATGAGGATGTTGCTTATGAAAGCGATAAGCATGATGCGCTGCTTAAGTGATGGATGCCCGATCTTTTGCTTCAAGTACAAATTTAACTAATTGTTAAAACTGCGGCTCCACAGGGGGGCTTCTGTTTGTTCATTTGTTTCTTCTTCATTTGAAATATGCAAATTTTTAAATTGAAATTGAAATTGAAACTTAAACATGAGAAGAAGAAGAAGAAGATCCAGTTGTCGTTTATATAAAAATAAATATGCAGAAAAGTCAACATCATAGACATTTGTTCCATTGAAAATAAGATACAACAAAACAGAACTTTGAAACAATAGATCACTCACTATAAAAGTCATATAACTATCTGGTGTTCCATACATACTCGCATACATATGTACATTCAAAGGCACAGCATAACGTATCTATCTATCTATCTATCTATTTATCTATTTATATATTTATCTTTGTTGAATATAAATTATTGCCGCTATATTTATCTGTCTGAAATGCGCTCACTTTGCTGCTTAACCACAAAAATGTGAATATAACAAATCTGCCCTGGCTGTCAAGTGATTTGCTTTCAGTTTTGGTGGAGCTGCTGTGTATGCAAAGATTTATGGTCTTTTTATTATAGACAAATCGAAAACTGAATGAATATTTTATTTATATTATAGGAAATGTTTTGGAAATTGGTAAAGAGGATAATCTTTGGATCCCAGCATTTGAAAAGAGTCACAAATCCAGCGAAATCGGTGTAAAACTGTAGTTACCGCCGATCAAAAAGTAGAGAGCACCTAGATCGTTTCCTAACAAAAGTATTATAAGTTTTTCCTAAAGCAAACCACAGACTTGTCATTCATGAGCATGAGCTTAATCGATAACTTGTTATCTGACTGATGAATTTGCAAAAAATATTACCAGAAAATATTGTAAACCTGATAGTGATGGGAATAACTTCGATTACATTCTAATTTGGTATCAAGAAGAGCGGAAAACCGATAATAATAATCAGCGATAGCTGATCTTCTTGCTCATGAATGACAAGTCTGTGGTTCGCTGAAGAGTTTTGCCTCAGAGCTTTATAGACTTCTCTTCACTTATGCCCAGGTTCACAGTTGAAAACGCTCCATGACCGATGTTTGTCATTTAAACGTCGTCACGAAAATTCTTTGTGAGTTTTTAAATTGAGCTGTTAAATGACAAGTGTGAATCTCGCCCGTATTCTTTAGTACTGCCGCAGTGCTTTATAGACTTCACTTCACCTAGTTTCACAGTTGAAAACTCTCCATTTAAATGGGTTTAAAATGACCGATGTTTGTGATTAAACGTCATGTATTTAAACGTCATGTATGTGAGCTTTTAAATTGGGCTTTTAAATGACAAGTGTGAATCGCGCCGTAATTCTTTAGTACTGCCACCCAAAAAAGCTTCGACACCAATGGCTAGAGAAGGTAACCAATTTTTTTTGCTTTGGATTTTCTATATTAAGTAAAGCTTTTTGTGTGGCCGTCGGTGGTGCAATGGTTAGTGTGCGCGGCTCTTGTACATGAGATCCTGGGTTCGAACCCGGCTCTGACCACCTTAAAATTTTCTTTCGGCGGCGGTCACCTCGCATAGTGACGGCGACACTATCGAGTATCTAGCCATGAAAAAGCTTCCCAAATTACCGTTCGGAATCGGCGTAAAACTGTAGGTCCCAATCAGTGAGTGAAAACTGGAAAGCGCACAGCTCAATGACTGTGAGAAGTTCTCCCCAGTCCCTTCATGGGATGTAATGGGAAACCATTTATTTATTTTTTTTTGTGATTGCACCACACTTGCATACTATTAGAGTACAGCGGTTTTATAAACTCTGTAAAAGATTTGCTTAAGAACTCTCTAGAGCTTTTGAAACTTTCACTTGTTCTTTCATATTGCCAACCACAAACCATTTTAGGTCAATGTGTAATAAAAAATTGACCTAATCTATGAGTACAATCAAAGTACAATCTTTTTTCGAGTATTTACATGCTGTGGGTGTAAAGTTTTTATAAAAGCTTTGCCTCAGAACTTTTGAAAGCTTTTGAGGCTTTGTCAATTATGAAAGCTTTTGCAACTATGTCAAACAAAAACGCATTTGCACTAAGAGAAGGTTTACTTACGTTTGAAGAAGGGTTTCTAAGAAGCTCCTTTTTTATTTTGGTCCTAAATGTCGACAAAAAGCTTTACAGTTTCCCTGTTAACGAAAGCTTTTGGTTCACAATGATCATTAAGTCTGCTTTTTAGATTCAAGTATGAGTTTTTCTTATGCATTGGCGTACTGAGAGGGCAAAGAGTTCCTATAAACTTCAGAGTTTTGCCTCAGAGCTTTATAGAGCTTTTGCAACTTTCACTTATTCTTTAGTATTGCCAACCAACAAAGCTTTTACACCAATGTTTACAGAAAAAAGCGTTGAATTTTCCATATTAAGTAAAGCTTTTTGTGATTGCACCACATTTGCATACTATTAGAGTAAAGAGTGAACTTTATAACAGATTTGTTTTAGAACTCTCTAGAGTTTTTGAAAGTTTCACTTGTCCTTTAGTATTGTCAACCACAAACGATTTTGAGGTCAATGTGTAGAGAAAAAAGCTTCGATTTCTCTATGTTAAAGAAAGCTTTTTGTTGGCTATGATCATTCATTCTCCCTTTGAGTCAAGTACAATCTTTTTCTCGAGCATTTAAGTTTTTTTACGTTTGTAGAAGGGTTTCTAGGAAGCTCCGTTTTTTTTATTAAATTGTTGTTAAATGTCGACAAAAAGCTTTGCAGTTTCCCTGTTAACGAAAGCTTTTTGTTCACAATGATCATTTAGCATTCTTTTTAAATCAAATAATGAGTTTTTCTCATGTGAGGGCAAAGTGTTAATATAAATTTAAGAGTTTTACCCATAGAATAATGACGTATAGAGCTGCCAGGTTTCTGTTCTGATATTTTCTTTCACACTATTCGTTGCGCGGTTTGACGTAAATTGACTTACACCAGGTGGAATTACAAAATTACAAAAATAAAAAAATCTTTTCCTCATGCATGGGCATACTGAGACGGCAAAGAGTTGATATAAACTTGAGCTTTTGCAACTTTCACTTATTCTTTAGTATTGCCAACCAAAAAGCTTTTACACCAATGTTTATGGAAGGTAGACAATTTTTTTAAATTGTTCTCGAAAAAAGCTTAGAATTTTCTATATTAAGTAAAGCTTTTTGTAATTGCCGCACATGTACATACTATTAGAGTAAAGAGTTCTAATACATTTTATAAAATATTTGCCTAACTTTCACTTATTCTTTAGAATTGCCAACCAGAAACGATATTATATCAATGTGTAGAGAAAAAAGCTTCGATTTCTCTATGTTAGAGAAATAGGTTTATTCTTCTTTTTAGTCAAGTATAAGCTTTTTCTCGCGCATTTACATACCTTGAGTGTACAGTTTTTATAAACTTTATACAAGCTATGCCTCAGAACTTTATAAAGCTTTTGAAACATTGTCAACCATAAAAGCTTTTGCAACTACATATATAAGTATTAAACAAAAACGCTTTTACGCTGAGAAATGGTTTTGGTTACGTATGGAGAAGGGTTTCTATCAAGCTCCATTTTTATTAAATTTTTTTGAAATGTCGGCAAAAAGCTTTGCCGTTGCCATGTTAAAGAAAGCTTTTTGTTCACAAAGATCATTTAGATTTTTTTGTAGATCAAATAATGATATTTTTCTCATGCATTGGTATACTGAGAGGACAAAAAGTTGATATACAGGGTGTCCCCTAAACTTTTGTCTAAACTTAACAAAAGCTACAATGTTTGTTCTTACGCCAATTGCCTAGGTGGCTTCGTTTTCGAGATATTCGTGTTTAAAATAATTGCATTTTTGAATGCATTTTCAATAAATGCATAATCTACTTTTTAAATGAAAAAGAAATATCATTGAAAATTGCTTCAAAATTGATTTTAAATCAAATGCGACAGGAAATGACTATTAATACAACTACAACTGAAATAAGAGACCGCTTATCTAAGTGCATAACGCAACAAGGCTCTCATTTTGAAAATTTTCGTTAATTGAAAACATTTAAAAAAAAAATTCGTTTTCATTTCAAACGAAAAAATAAATTATTTAAAATCAATTTTGAAGCAATTTTCAATGATATTTCTTTTTCATTTAAAAAGTAGATTATGCATTTATTGAAACTGCATTCAAAAATGCAATTATTTTAAACACGAATATCTCGAAAACGAAGCCACCTAGGCAATTGGCGTAAGAACAAACATTGTAGCTTTTGTTCTCAGCTATCACGTGTTTAAGTTTAGACAAAAGTTTAGGGGACACCCTGTATACTTCAGAGTTTCGCATCAGAGCTTTATATAGCTTTTGCAACTTTTCCTTATTCTTTAGTATAGCCAACCAAAAAAGCTTTTACACCAAGGTGTAGACAAGGTAGCCAATTTTTTTAAGTTGTTCTCGAAAAAAGCTTTGAATTTTGTGTAGTAAGTTAACCTTTTTTTAATTGCCTCACATATTATTAGAGTAAAGAGGGGTTTTAAACATTAGAAAAGCTTTGATTTATAACTCTGAAAAGCTTTTGAAACATTTATGTATTCTTTGAAATTGCCAACCACAAACGATTTTATGTCAATGAGTAGACAAGAAGCTTCAAATTTTCTGTTAATGAAAGGTTTTTGTTGGCTATGCTCATTCATTCCTCCCTAGACACACGTACTATCTTTTTCTCGAGCATTTACATGCTGTGAGAGTAAAGTCTTTTTATAAACTTTATAAAAGCTTTTGTCTCAGAAGTTTATAAAGCTTTTGAGACTTTGTCGATGATAAAAGCTTTTGCAACTATGTCAACTAAAAACGCTTTTACGTATGGAGAAGGTTTTCTATGAAGGTTCTTTTTTATTTTGGCCCTAAAGGACGACAAAAAAAACTGTGCAGTTTCGCTGTTAAAGAAAGCTTTTTGTTCACTATGATCATTTAGTCTTCTTTTCAGAACAAATAATGAGTTTTTCTCATGTGAGGGCAAAGAGCTGATATAAACTTGAAGAGTTTTGCCTAAGAGCTTTATAGAACTTCTTCAACTTTCACTTATTCTTTAGTATTGTCAACCAAAAAAGCTTTTACACCAATGTTTATAGAAGGTAGCCAATTTTTTTAAGTTGTTCTCGGAAAAAGCTTTGCATTTTTTATAGTACGTAAAGCGTTTTGTAATTGCCGCTGATTTACATACTACTAGAGTAAAGAGGTTTCATAAACATTATAAAGGTTTTGCTTTAAAACTCTGTAGAGCTTTTGAAACATTCATGTGTTTTTTAAAATTGCCAACCACAAGCGATCTTAGGTCAAAGTGTAGTGAAAAAAACCTTCGAATTCTCTATGTTAATGAAAGCTTTTTGTTGGCTATGATCATTCATTCTTCCTTTGATTTAAGTACATACAATCTTTTTCTCAAACATTTACATGCTGTGAGTGTAAAGAGTTTTTCTAAACTTTGTAAAAGCTTTGCCTCAGAACTTTATAAAGCTTTTAAGACTCTGTCAGTGCTAAAAGCTTTTGCAACTATGTCAAACAAAAAAGCATTTACGCTAAGAGAAGGGTTTTTTACGTTTGGAAAAGCTCGTTTTTTATTAAATTTTTCTTAAATGTCGACAAAAAGCTTTGCAGTTTTCATGTTAAAGAAAGCGTTTTGTTCACAATGAACATTTAGTCTTCTTTTTAGATTAAAGTATGAGTTGTTCTCATGTACTGGCGTACTAGCAGAGCAGAGGGTTGATATAAACTTGAAAGTTTTGTCTCATAGCTTTATTGAGCTTTTGCAACTTTCACTTATTCTTTAGAATTGCCAACCAAAAAAGTTTTCACACCAATATACTTTACATTTAGTGTTAATTTACCAAAAACCGATTTAAATTAATGTGATTGTCTGTCTGTTAGCCAAATTGTAACTTGTGTGGTGAGTTCTTAAGTTTCGTTACTTTTTGCTGCGGCTGAGTTTGCGCAGAGTGCATTGGCATGGTTTTAGTATGAAGTGTTGTTGTTATTGGAATTATTGTAAAGTTTTGATTGCCGCTGTTGGTTGGTTGTTTTAATCTAAATCATTTAGTCGCGTAGTTTTGTATGCAACAAGTTTATGCAGTTTTGTGTTGCATGTGAGCTTTTTGTTTGTTGTTGGATGTTGAAAAGTGAATGTCCACCAAAAGTCCTTGAAACTTAAAACCCAACTTACCAGTTTTCGTGTTCGTGGATGTTGTTGCTGTACAATTTTGCTGGGGCAGTAGTATCATAATCCATCCAACAAAGTCGGTGTTGTTTCAAATGTAGTTGATATGTTGGCCTGTATGTGCAACGCGATTTTGGTTGCAATTACAGTTGAATGCACCACAACGAACAGTGGATCAAAAGGCAGTAACACCAAACACAAAAAAAAAAAAGGAAAACAGAAACACCACCTCATACCAGACCCATTGACCAAGCGAAAGACTAAACGTCCGCCGCAGTAAAAAAATACAAAAACAACAAGAAGTAGGAACAGGCGGACATGAGGGCAACCGGACTGACATTAAGACAGACGGACAAACACAAAACCAGACAGACGGTCTTATAGAATTCGATAGTTGCCGCTGCTTTTTGTGGTGTCTTAAATGTTTTGGAATTGGATTTGGATCCGCTGTTTTCTTTAGCACGACCAACAAAAAATAATAAAATAAAAAGTATCAAACAAACATTTCAAACTGGAAACCACCAAATTGTGGCAAACATGGTAGCTGTAGCTCAGCGAATTATTGAGTGCTTTCAAAAAACAAGAACTGTATACAAAATTGTTATTGCATGCAGCAGACAGTGACAGCAAAAGTTGTTGGTTGCATCGTCGTCGTTAATGCGGCAGCATGAAAAAGGAATGTTGTTTTTTGTTGACTACAGTAAATGTCGTTTTTGTTCGAAAAAGATCCGTTAAAAAGCTTAACTGTCATTTTATTACACACAAAAATGGAAATGAAACGCGAAATATGAATTAAAAGGTGTTTATTAATGGTTGTTTGCATTCTTGTTAAATGATTTATAATCGAACGTAAAGAGGGAGAAAAAGCGAGAGCGACAGATAGAGAGAGGTATAAACAGTTCTTCAAACAGTTTGTGACATGCTAAACAAGGCATCATAGTATTGAGGCCACCGTATGCCACCCATTACCCCAGAAGATAGTTTTTTATACCATTAGGATATTGTGTAAATCGTTGTCGATTCGACGAACAATGATCTTCCAGGGTTAATGCACTCAAATTTGTGCATCCAAATTTGTGCATCCAGACACAATCGAAAACTGCCGTCATGAAGACAAGACATTATTAAAATCCTGCATCCATTGTGCTAGGGAAAAACGTTCTTAATTAGGGCAGCCTTGCGTATAATTCATTTTACATGCACTCACAATGTGAAATAACTCATACGTTACACTGCCTATTTAAGGAGTTTTCTTTATATGATTTAAGCTACGTATGAGTTATTTTATTAGATCAATTTAATTAAAACTGTTCCGTTTCCATTGTTGAACAAATAACTTGCCTTGTTGTGGCGAAGTTGCGTTCAAACCAAATTTTAGCCCATCGTACTAGTAAGTTTATTAGATTAATCCAACTAGGACCGCTCTGTCACCATTATTAAATTTACAACTTGAAGTGCTTTGGTTAAGAGGCGTTCAAACCAGATGTTACCCCTTCCCGGCGTCACACCAGGATGTGGCTGAAAAGGAGAGACACATAAGTCCCTGGCGAAGCAATTTGATTATTTAGTTTAACTACCTGATTGTATGTTAGAACCAAAAGGAAGTAACATCCTAAATATTCCGTCCTACTCACCCAAAAAGCCCTGCTGAATCATGGGTGATGTTCGACGCTCCCTTCTTTTTCTGCATGCCCACAACACCAACGAAAACATGGGTTGAGATTCCAACTCTAGACCCATGTCTGCCTGCCAAACAGTCCAGTGAACACAGCTGCTGGCGTAAAGATATCCCATCAAGTTAGCAGTGGATTATGACATTCGGTGGTGCGATGGTAGTGCGCGCGGCTCTTGTGCATGATAACGTAGGTTCGGTCCCTGCTCTGATCACCTTAAATTTCTTTCGACAGCGGTCGCCTCGCTTAGATGCGAAAACACTATAGAGTACTTAGCCATGAAAAAGCTTTTCAAAATACCGTTCGGAACCGGTATAAAACTGTGAGAAACTCTTCCACATTCCTTCATGGGACGTAACGGCAAACCAGCTTTTTAACTCTACGTTAATAGCTGTGATCACTGGCCACTGTTTAATGGGCAGACATGCGCCCACACTTGGAATCTCAGCTCATGATTATTTCAGAAGCAGTGGGGATGAAGAGGCGGAGAGCATCGGATATCTCATATGTGTTTGAGTAGAATAGCGGGTTATTTAAGGGGGTATTTATCCCATGCTAGACAAATTTTTTAACAATTTGTATGGAGATCTCAGCGATTTCAAGCGGCTTTCTATTTCAAACACTCTTATTTCCCTTTGGATCTTGCATACATTCTTGGAGTTAAGCTGAGTGATTTCAGAACCTTTTTGCAGATTTTAAATTGGCTCACCGTTGACTTATGTTCTTCTTTAGAGTAATTTTAGAACATCGGGTTGGGGTTATCATATAGCTTGAAAGCCCCTAAACCGTACCAAGTGAATGTAGAGGTTCAAAGATACAGACGGAATCTGACGACGCCCCGTGGTTTCACAACAGACTACATGGAACTATGTGGGTCACTAGTGACAGTCACTTCCATCTAGCCTAGGATATTTTCGCTGTGTACTAATTGGTTCCAGAAACTAATGTATGTCTATCCTTTAGACACATTCTGGAATACCGAGATGAGGTATCATACAATCATAGCAACATATTGCAGGAACCATGTGTATGTTTGGTTGGGAAGCATTGTTCGAATTTGAATTGAAGATCTGCTCCTTTTCTGTTTCTTTGTTGTCTGTCCGTTTCTGTTTTCAGCAGGTTACAAAAACATATAACTTATTACACATTGTGTCTGAAACATGTAATATTGAATAGCAAACACAATGTGCTTGGACACAAGTATAATATATTTGCGATAAGCTACAAACACATTTTATTTCCATCCAAACAACAACAAAAGCACAGATATTTCAGCGTGTACACCTTGAACGGCCCGTAACCATAGCAGGTCAATTTACAGGTACAACGATGAGTACTACGTCCCATCGTGTCACAATGGTCCTGTCTGTACTCAGTGTGTCAAGAGTGACATCCACTTTAATCTCACCGAACCTAGGACATGATTTTAAACTTTTCGCTGTTCCTACCTGGTGGTCCTGCATTTTGTGTCTCCATACCATTCGACATTTTCCTCTCTCAGAGATGTGGTTTTAAGTGTGAGTTTGCGTGTGGAAAAAGTTACACCTCCAGCACGCCTCAATTCCTAATTCCTAGCCTCGGCAACTTATCTGCACTATTGTTATATGGAATGTTTCCGTACCCTGGGCACCCATATAAGGTGGATAACTATCAAACTGCTTTGATATCTCATTTAGAGATGCGTGGCGTTTGTGGGCACGACTAGAGATTTCACAGATTTTGTAACAGCCTGACTGTCAGAGTAGATTTTGATATCCCAGTCGGTGATGAAGTTTTTTGTCCCTGTGAGGAGGGCAACTTCTCCGATTGTTGCAATGTCTTCTGCTTCAAAAATAATACAATAATATGGTACGCTTTTGTACAAGCTCTGGCATGGACTGTAAATCCTACTGTATAAAGTGGATATCAAACTGATTGTCCATCTTATTGTCCATCTTACTACAGACATGTTATATAGTAGCCTGACAGTCTTGAGTATTTGTCGATATCCCCAGGCGGTGTTGAAGTTTTGTCAGGAGTGCAACTTCTCCGATTGCTGCCATGACTTCTGCCTGAATAATGTTATGGTAACATTTTGTGCAAGCTCTGGCATGGACTGCAAATCCTACTGTATAACTTGGATATCAAACTGACTGTCCATCTTATTTGGAGTCAGTTTTTAACGTCAGGAATACAGATTACCGACATGTTATACAGTAGCCCGACAGTCAGAGTACATGCAAATATCCCTGGGCGGTGTAGAAGTTTTGTCACAGCCAGATAACAATTTCTTACAATTGTTACTTTATTCCCCTTTGTAGAATGGTTAGACATACCACTCTAGAATGGACTCTAACGCCTAGTACTCCGTCTTGTTTGGCGCCATGATTGTAGAAGCTTAAACACTTTATATTACCTTGTATGCGATCATTCCACTCATGACTGCCTGTCTATAATTAGAGAAGTTTGTCTCACACCTAGACGTGGCTGTCATGTCCACTTCCTTAAAATTATACCGTGTTAATAGCATCATTTCACCGATTCATTTTATATCATCAAAGAAATGAATTTCATTCGATTTAACCCTGACCCGTAATCATTTTTTTAAATGTCGCATCTTGCTAATATATAAAATTTAATATATATAATTTTAATAACTCATACGTCTCATGTACCACACAATTTAACTAACGTCATAGGGTTAATCTAACGTATGAGTAATTTTATTTAACTACAACAGTTAGCTAGATTATTTTTATTTAGTTTATATCAGCCAAGAGGCGTAAGTTACTCATAGTTTTGACTCAACTAGTTTTGACAAAAAAAGCGGGACACAATGGGTAAATTGGGTAATTTTTTTGGGTGTTAAATGCTAAATTAATATAGAACTAAATAAATATATTAAATAATCCAAAATTATTTTGTATAGAATCTTGTCTTCGCTATCCCGACGAAGCGCCAAAAAACGCGTCGATCCTGCAAAATGCGGGACAATCGCGCCAAAAGAGGGATGGTTGGCCTGGTTACGTATGAGTATTATCTTTGTTCCGCATTAGTTACATACGTCAATGTTATTATTGCCCTAGTCAAAAACTGCGCTAACATAGACAGTGGGAATTGTTACGTTAAATTTCGTCGTTTTATATTATCCAAAATTCGTCTGCTCACAACTCATTACAAATTTCAATGTATTACTTTGGATTATAATACAGGGTGGCGCACCAATTGTGCTACATTAAGAAATTCAAATAACTTTATTTTTAATCAATGTATTTTATTTTTGATTTTATTTTTATATTGTATAGAAAATTCAATTTTATTTTATATATCTAATTGGTTTTGAAGATGATAGACCTTAATGATCTCCATGCTCATCCACATAAAGACGACACCTGATCAGAAAATTATTCGTTGAGGCCTGAAGGGTTGATGTCGGGATCGCCTCAATTATTGTTTTAACTGCTTCCATTCGGTCAAATTCATTGGTTTTGTTTTGTACACCTGCTGCTTTACATGCCCCTATAAAATAAGTCTGGTGCAGTTAGGTCAGATGAAAGTGGAGTTTCTGGATCTTAATTAGTTTGGGAATTTTCATTGGAGGTCCGCCATAACCGGTCTGGCTATGAGTTCAGTTGCTTCATCTTGCTGGAACCAATTGCAGTTGAAACGGATACGTCGTCGGCGCAGTTTTGGGTAAAAAAAGCTCCTTCATCATCTTTAAATTAAGATCCCCATTGACAATTACTTTTACACCGTTTTCTTCAAAGAAGTGTGTCTCCACAATCCGCCTTGATGAAACTGCGCACCACACAGTGACTGCTTGTGGGTGCAGTTTCGTTTCATGGAGTATTTCTGGTTTAGGTTCATTCCATATACGACGGAAATTTTGTTTGCTTACGTTGCCATTTAGATCAAAATGGGACTCGTGAGAAATAAACAAACAATTTATCAAGCTGTTGTCTTCTTCGACTATTTCAATAATTTTTTTTGGCAACATTCCAGGCGAATAGGCAAATCCAGAGGGTTTAACTGGCTTGAACTTTGTACGGAAACAAGTTTAAATCATAAGGAATTATCAGTTGTAACGACCGTCTGTTACCTCCAATTCACGAAAATAAGTTCCGAGTCGAAACGCTTGGGTTTGTTTGAATTGACGATGCTATAGCCGCGATTGTGTCTTGAACCCTGACATATAGAACTCGATGGTACGGTCTTCGTGCGATGCGTCCAGAGTCGGCAAACATCTTTATCCACTTCATAATGGTCCATCTACTCGGGGCTGTGCCGGCAAACTCCCGCCTAAATTCCCTTTGGACAGAAATGAAGGACTGCAAAGCATGGGACCGCTGCGCTATCCAAATCCCTTTTTCGATCTCCGAAGCATTTATTTTAATGAATCTAAATAGGAACCCCGAAAATAAGAAAAAATAAACCGATTCCTCACATAAATGTTTACTCAGGTTAGGTAGAAGTTGCTGACACTATTGGCGCGCTTAGTTTAATGACGACCATGGAGATATTACGGAACGTCGTGTTACATCCCCATCTTTCATGCTGTTAATTGACGTGCACCGATATTCTGTAACTTTTTAACGATTTAAATCGGTACCTAAATTGTCAAAATTCATAAAACTTCAATACAAAATTTCCGAATTTTGGCAAATTAACTACCGATTTTTATCGTAAAAATGTTACAGAATTCCGATGCTAGGGTGGTTAGCCATATGAAGTCATATGATGCCTCTGCTTGGTGTTCTCTAATGAGGCTGAAACAGAGCGTTATATTGGTCTCTGATGAATCCCTTTCTGCTCCGCAAAAAAATTAATCATACGCTACAGTGGATATACAAAGAATTAATACGACCACTAGCGCGTATAAGTAATTTTATTGCAATAAATCATTGTTGCAATAAATCACTGTTAACCAATTAGTCAAGGGCAAGCGGTTTAGATTGGGAAACTTCAGTCGGAACTGATTGTAATTTAGTAAAGACTTATTGAACCACCCTCATATTGAGCGCTTGGAGTTGTCACTTTTAAACAACCTTCAAGAAGGCGTGTTCTTTTTCCAACTTTTATTTTGTAATGCATTTGGGTTGATCTGTTTCATTTTCAAAATGCAAAAAAAAAGGTTCTTTATGGATTTTGAGTTGAGGCAAAAAAACAAAAAAAATATATCAGAGAGAATGGCTTGATATTGTTGTTGGCGTGTCTCTTTGGAGTCTGTTTTCGGTTGATCTTAAATCATTACAAGGTGTTTTTTATATATATATATATATATATATATATATATGAAACTGTCAGTTCTGACCAGCAGCAACAGCAACAGCAACAGCGACAGTACCACCACGACCACCACTGACCGAGTCTTTTTGCTTCGGCCACTCACCCATCGAGTTACTACACAAAGTTGCTGTTTTGCTGTTGCCGTGGCAGCCAACCAACTAGCCAGCCAACTAACCAGCCACTTGTTGTAATCTGGTTCTTGTTTTAATCTGTCTCCTTATGTGTCAACTTTGTTGAAGCCAATTTATTGGACATGTTGTATCCAAAACCAACGCCCTACTTTCAAATGTTGCTTTTGTATCTCAAGTTCTTTTACGCTTAATAATATTTACATTCTATATGGTTATATATATTATTTTTTTTCAGTTTTCATTTATTTTTTGTTAATAATAGGTTTTTTGTCCAATATGTTTATGCGAGAATTCATCGCATTTATATGGCGATTGATCTGCATTCATATATCCATGTATACAAAAGTGATATAGATTAATTATACACTTAGGTTGGACAAGGTCGTTTGAGCCAAAAAAAAATAAAATGCAACAAAACCAACAATAAACCCAATCAAACCGATTTGTAAGAGGTAATATTACGTGGAGTTGTTACAAATTACGAGTCAATTGACACCACACACCCTGATAACGACAAAAATAAATAAAAGTACAAAATTCATGAAATCGAACAAGAACATTCACTTTCTAAGAACTTTGAAAGAGTAAGAAACAAAAACAAATATATAACTTGACTGAATTAAAATTTAAGATAATAAATAATTTATATGCTTAAAAATTATTAAAAATCTTTGAATATAAAAAAAAGAAGCTTTTGAGATCCTCTCCTTCTTCCAGTTCAAACACGCTATGTAACAAAATGAAAAATATACTAAAATGTGTGGTCCAGCAGCCAATATGTCTCAAGGCCTCCTAACGTTATAAACAATCGAGATGTCAACTCCATGGTCCCCTAGCCTTATAAGTAATCGAAATGTCAACTCAATTGTCCCCTAACCTAATAAACAGTTGATATTTTTTTTGAAACAGAATTTATTAAATTTTTTTTTTCTTTTTTGGAAAAGGATAGCTTGGCATAACTTTCTGATAGCCTCTCATTTGGGAGTGGCCAGACATGACTCCTTCACAGGCCAGTACAAGCAGCTCACTACTTCCTAGAAGAATGTCCCGGGCAATGGCTTTGTCTGAACTCTCGCCCTTTCTCCACTGCCGTGTCTTACGTCTAAAGAGACAGTTTACCTCCTTCCTTTTCTCCCTGTACCGCTCAGTCGCAGCTCGCGTTGCAATTGACTGAAGCATTGCCATGTGTGCAGCGCTATTTGCATCATTTGAAATGCGACACTCTACACCGTACCATGGTTTGCTGCGAACCGGTTTTTCAAACCCAAGTACGGTTGTTGCGGCAGTTTTTATAGAGTCGGAAATGGGGTTTCACCGCGCTTCAGAATCGTTTTGTGCCAAAAGTTGCTAGAGCTTCCTTGAGTAGGCTATGGCTACCTGTAGTTATTACCGCTTTCCGATATCTAGCTTTCTCCGCGTCTGGTTTCGTACGATTTTCGCTCTATTTAATCTTGTGCGAACCTTTGCTGCTACCAGGTAGTGATCAGAATCGATGTTAGCTACTCTGGTCACTCGTACGTCCATTACACTGGATGAGTGCCTTCCATCAATTACCACGTGATTAATTTGGTTCTTCGTTCTCTGATCAGTGGATACCCAAGTAGCCTTGTGGTTGTCTTTATGCTGAAATCTTGTACCACTAATGACCATGTTTTTTACCGCAGTCTAATACCGTTGTCGGAACTGTCAGCATGTAGACTGAAATTGCCAATAGTAGGACGGAGAAAGCAGAACGAATGAGCCGCCTGATTGATTATGAGGTCACTGATGGCTCTCAGCATAGATGGGTGACCCTGTCCAGGCTTTTGTCCTTTGAAGGCAGATAAGCTAACACTACTGGCCAACGGCGGTGCAACAGTAAAGAAACAGAAATCCAATGTTGACACACTGCATTCTGATCCGTGTCTGATCTGTAATGGGCGTCTGAAACATAATCATCCTGCACTGAATGAAAAAGCTTCATCAAATTGATGAAGGAATTCATAAATTTCAAACAACAGTTCTTCATTTTTCAACCTACGACACATTTCAATGAAGTGATGAAGAACATTTCATCAATCTTTCATCCACATTTCATCAATAGTTTATGTTGATTCAACGACAACGTTACATTAAGTTGCTGTAAATTTTTCATTAATTTGCTGTTAATTTTTCGTCAATTAGATGTATGGTAGTCATCAATTTGTTGTAAGTTTGTCAGAAATTTGATGTAGATTGGTCATCATTTTGATGTAAATTGTTTGTTAGTTTGTAGCCAATTCATAACGGGGATATTGTTTTAGATTGGATATTTTAAGTCACTCACTGGACATGGGACTTACTGTGGAGGTGGAAAGTTACTGATAGCCACTCATTTGGGAGTGGCCAGATATGACTCCTTCATAAGGCATTCGAAGCAGCTCACTACTTCCTAGAAGTATGCCCCGGGCAATGGATTGCCCGCAACCCTGCGATAGCTAGCTAGAGTGAGAAGGCACATAGAATGACCCGCCTGATTGATTATGCGAACACTGACGTGTCTCAGCTAAAATGGGTGACCCTGTCACAGCAGCTCTTCGAACTAGCGGACACATCCTTTTGCCCTTTGAGGCAGATAAGCCTACACTACTAGCCAACGCCGGAGCAAAAGTAAAGAAACAGAAATCCAATTTTGACACATTGTATTTTGGCCGCGTCTGATATATAAAGGCCGTCTGAAACATAATCATCCTTCACTGAATGAAAAAGCTTCGTCAAATTTATGAATTCCTTCATCAACTTAATGAAACATTTCCTCATTTAACACATTTCATTGAATTGTTGAAGAACATTTCATCAGGTTTACAATCATATTTCATCAATAGATTATGTTGATTCAACGACAACGTTACATCAAGTTGATGCAAATTTTTCATTAATTTGCAAATTTTTCATTAATTTGTATATTTTTCATTAATTACCTGTGCTGTTCGTCAATTAGATTTAAGGTTGGCATCAATTTGATGTAAGTTTAGTGGCCGTCGGTGGTGCAATGGTTAGTGTGCGCGCCTTTTGTACATGAGATCCAGGGTTCGAACCCTGCTCTGACCACCTTTAAAAAAAATTTCTCTCGGCAGCGGTCACCTCGCATAGTGACGGCGACACTATCGAGTATATAGCCATGAAAAAGCTTCTCAAAATACCGTTCGGAATCGGTGTAAAACTGTAGGTCCCAATCAGTGAGTGAAAACTGGAAATCGCACAGCTCAGTGATTGTGAGAAGTTCTCCCCGGTTCCTTCATGGGATGTAATGGGAAACCATTTATTTATTTATTTTTTGTCATCAATTTGATGTAAATTGGTCATCATTTTGATGTAAATTGTTTGTTAGTCTGTAGCCAAATTCGTTGGACTATTTTTAATTCTAAAAAGACCATAACTACAAGGTAATATATCATCGAATAGAAAATTGATCTTATATCACGCATAGAAAATGCTCATAACAACTTGGGTATTGTTTTCGGTCAATTGCACTCTTTTCTATTATGTATTTATTTTAAATTTTCTACTATTTTTTTTTCCTTTTCTCTTTATTTTAAATTTTCTACTAGTTTTTTTTTCCTTTTCTCTTTATTTTGTCAATATTACGTCTATATTTTGAATCGATCCCACTAATTATTTCTAAATTCCAATGATGAAGATTGATGTAAAAAAAATCATCAATTCAATGAAGCTGAAAAAGGCGGAGAAACGCACGACCTTCTATTTGTAGAACCTTTTCTATGAGTTGATGAAAATTGTCATCAATTCAATGTCGAACAGTTGATGAATATTTATCATGGATTTGATGTAAAAATTTGTTTTCAGTGTGGCAGTAGGTAAAATATAAAACCACCGTGGATTGGGTTTGCCCTCCAACATCGTTATATTGACAATGAATATAGCAAATAAGAATGAGAAACATGAAACCTCCTTATTTGTTGACAACCCCGCAAATGTTATAAGGACCACTATTTACGGATGTGCACTTGAAGTGTTAGAACACTAAGTAGATCCGGTGACACTACCTAACTGGCAGATGTCCTCGAGAATTAACTCTGCACTTATGACAACGCTTCAGTCAGTGGCAACGCGAGCCGTGATAGAGCGGTATAAGGAGAAGAGGAGAGAGGAACCCGTTTATTTACGAAGACAAAACGGTTGTGTAGAAAAAGCGAGAGTGAGCAAATTACATTTAACAGAAGGACGAATGAGGCCCCAAAAATTCTTTCGAAAAGTACAAAGTCAAACGGAAATGGATCAGGGCTCCCTTTTGTAGAGACGGGACGGGACGGGAATCTTGTCACAGATGTGCCGAGTATGTTGATAATATGGAGAGATCACTTCTCTGCTTTACTTATCCCAGGAGACTTTAATAGAGATGAGGGTGTGGAGTACATGCAGGACGATGGCGTCGACTGCCTCGTTCTGGCCAACGCGAAGTTAGAACTGCACTTTCCCGGCTTAAGAACAACAAAGCGGATGGCGCTGATGGACTACCGGCTAAGCTGTTTAAGGCTGGCAGCTATGATTTGGAAAGGTGCATGCATCAGCTCATATGCAAAATCTGGCTAGACGAATGCATGCCTGGCGATTGGAGTCTTAGCATACTGTGTCCTGTGTTCAAAAAAGGCGACCGAGTATATGTACAAACTTGTGTGGCATAAGCCTTTATCCATCGCATATAAGCTCCTCTCGAGCATAATGTGGGAAGACTAAAGCCGCTTAGTACATACCTGAACTGTGTAGCTTTAGGTCTGGAAAGTCAACTCCCGCCCAGATATTCAGACTGTGGCAAATCCTGGAGAAACCCACGAAAAACAAATATATATCTACTCTTTGTAGATTATAAGGCTGCCTCCGATAGTCCGTTGCGGGGAAAACTGTACTAAGATATGTCGGAGTTTGGTATTCCTGCTAAGCTGACACTCCTTTGTAGAATGACACTGACAGACACGAAACTATCAGTAAAGATTGGTAAAGATCACACCGAACAATTTAGTATGAGGAGAGGCCTCTGGCAGGGCGACACACTATCATGCGACCTCTCCAATATATTAATTGAAGTCATCGTGAGAAAAGCTGCAGTCAACACGAATAAAACTATCAGCTGCAAAAGTCACGTTCTTCTTGCGTATGCTGGTGATTTCACCATTGGGTGAAATCTGGGAGAAGTTACTGCAGTTTTTTCGAAAGTTGAGAAGGAATCGCCAAAGTGGGTTTGGAAGTAAACGAGGACAAGACAAAATTAATTAATTCGTCAAGCACAACATCCACGCGATAGGATGAAAAGGTGAACATTGATAACCGGTATAATTTCGAGGTAGTGGATTAATGAATTAACCTCGGCTCTGCCATGAACAGAAGCAATAATGTCAGCCTATAAGTCAAATGGAGACTTGTTTGCAAACAGGTGTTATTTCGGGCTAAGCAAACAACTTCTGAGATATGACCCTATCTCGAGAAACGAAGATTTAAATATACCAGACTCTCATACAACCTGTCTTGTTTTATGGGGTAGAATCCTGGGTCATACCGCATGCTGATGTAACATCACTGGGAGAATCATCATCATCGAGAGAAAAATGCTCCGAGAAATATATGGTAGTAGAGAACGGCGAGTATCGACGGCGGATGAACCACGAACTGTATAATCGGTATCTCGACATCGACATATGTTTGCCAATCACGATAGCGCGTTTAGGCTGGCTAGGCCATGTCAGTAGAATGGATAAGAATGAACCAGTGCGAAAGGTATTCGAAGGATATCAAAAAATATGACGACCAAGACATCGATGGGAAGCCCAGCTGGAAGATTGCCTGCGAGAGCTCTGCTGAAGATCCAGCCGGTAGGAGAAACATTTTATTCTCACTTTGCAAGGCCCTTGACCCCTCTGGGTTGTTTGAGGCTACCTTAGTAAGTACACCCTGAAAAATCTGTCTTTTTTTATTGTTTAGATGCAAATATAACGTTTTTATAGCTTCTCGCAAATATACTGTACTTGTGTCCAAACACATCGTGTTTGCTATTCAATATAACATGTTTGATACACAATGATTAATGGGTTATAATTTTGATACCCAAATGTGGTTTTGTTTGTTGAAACCCGATAAAAACAAAAACCAGACAGACAGAAAAGTAACAAAAAGGCAGCAGATCTTCAATTCTTGAAAACAATTCTTGCAAACATGTACATGTTTCCTCCAATATGTTGCTGGGGCCATTACTATACAGAGTGTAAGTAAGTACGTCTGTAACTATCTTAAGTCTTTTAACTTAGCTATCCAACGGAGTTTGGAAGCAGGCAATCCACTTGTTTACACTTATTGGTCGATGCAGTTTGGTTCCACCTGAATTCTAGTATGATTGAGTACTTGGCATTTACAGGCCTGTTTGGACATGGATCTTAATAAAGTCTGTTTTAGTTTGGTCCTAGCGCCTAAACGATTTTTTTGACGCCATAGCGGTAATTTGGCCTCCTGGGTCCCAACTAGCAGTTTGGAGCATTTGGAAAGTGTTTTCCAATAATGTGTTTTCTTCTGCACCGTGAAGAAACAGTCCCTGTAACATTATCCAAGAACCACTCATATGTTTGGAATATCCATATTCTTGTGTACAAGAATTCCTTCCATGAATTGAAGATCTGTTGCTATTTTGATTCAATGTTGTCTGCCACGTCTTTGTTTTTTGCAGTTTTCAATAAACAAAGCTCCATTTGGGTCACATAAACATATATTATAACCTATTAATCTTTGTGTCTCCAACATGTAATATTGAACAGCAAACACAATGTGTTTGGACACAAGTTTACTATGTATACAAAAAATACAGATTTTTCAGCGTGTACTCACTACAATGCCTACACTGAAGCAATTTTCTTCGTAATATCTATGAAACATTCTTCAGGGAAAACTCGCATTAATCCTAAAAATCTCTCATAAAATTATTACGAATTTTCAAATCTGCTCATAGAAAAAGTTGTTCTTAATTGATGGAACATTAAACACGTATTGCGAATATAACTTTTGTGGGTGCTTGTTATAGTTTTTCGATCACCTGCATGCTAAATAATTCTCATTGCATTTAGGGGTTTCGTTACACAAAAAGGGTGGGCCATATACAATTTGGAATTTTAAGACGCCATTATTTCGAAGCAGATGATCAGTTCGACATTTATGGAGTGACAGATTATTAGTTAAAGGTTAAAAATTTATGGAATTGGTCGCTTTTTGCTTACAGAAAATTGGGAAATATTAAAAACTGTCTTCCAACATTCTGAGCCTTCAACGCAAGCTGTAAGAAATCTACGGAATAAATTCCTTAGAAATAGAGTGTCATCAATGCAGTTTGAGGATCAATTTGTGAAGCGAGTTCGTCAATCCGGGTTCTTGTTGGACAAAATAACTCGTGTACGTGCTCGTCCAGTGCGTCCAATGGCAAATATTGGCGCTGTAGCTTAAAATGTGCTCGAACAACCATCAATATCAACTCGCCACCGCTCCCAGTAGTTGAACTTTTCTCACACATCTTTGCACAGAATTTTGCATATACAACTCGGTATGAAGGCTTCCAAAGCCCAACTAGTACAAGAACTTATGCCTCGTGGCCAACCGATGTGTTTTCTCTTCGCTGAATGGGTTGAAAATAGCTTGACTGAAGATGAGAATTATTCGCCGAAAAATCGTAATTTCCAATGAAGCTCATTTTCACCTCCTGGATTACGTTACCGAACAAAATGGGCGCATTTGGGGCTCGATAAACCCATACGTTGACATGGAGAGGCGGCACTGTCGTTCTGTGGGTGAGAAGTGTGTGACAAGATGCACTGTAATTCTATGACAGGCTTCATAAAATCTATGAAAATATTTCACAGATGTTATGAAGAGATTATATAGGTTTCTTTTCATAGAATCTATAAAAAAGTTTCATTGATTTTGTGAACAAACTTCATAGGTTTCTTTTCATGTTAATTTTATGACAGTTTTCATAAAATCTATGAAAGTAGTTCATAGATGTTAAGAACAAATTGCTATGAAAGACTATCATAGACTATGAAAATGTTTCATAAATGTTATGAACAAATTACATAGATTTCTTTACATGGTTTTTAAAAAATCTATGAAACTATTGCGTAGATGTTATGAATAAATTGATTGATTTTGTGTCATAAAATCTATAACATGTTTTCATAAATGTTAGGAACAAGTCGCATGTGTGTTTTTTGTGAAGAACCTACGAAAATATTGCATAGATGTTAAAAATAAATTTGCGATGTTGTCAACTGTATAAAAATATTTTATGGATGTTATAAAAAAAAAAAACTAAAAATTTTCATAAAGACTATGAAAATGTCTCATAAATGTTACCTACGAATTTAATAGGGGTTTTTTTTTGGAGAATCTATGAAGAAAATCTTTTATAGATAATACAAAGAAATTTGCAATATTTCTTTAGCTGAAAATTAATTATAATCATAAAATCTATGAACAATTTCGTAATATTTACGAAGACAATTTTTTCGGTGTATCACTCTGCTAATTCCTATGTATTTAATTCGTGATCAATGAGCTCGGATCATTTAAATGTCAGTACGTATTGTGTGTGTAATGTGTTTCAGCATTCTCCTCCTATCAATCGTTTCGCATGGCGCTTCCAAGCAAATTGCAACGACATTCTGTTGCGTCCGACTTGTAACAACATGTTTGCAACATTGTTGCAAATTACATTACAACCACCGCGATGAAGAAGGAAAAGAAAACTAAGTAATGTTACTACTAGATAAAATTCAAGTTTTTGTTTTAAATTTAGTTATAAAGTAAATACTTTGGTTAGTAATTGAGGAAATGACGTTTTCCAGAGGTAAATGGTAACAGAGTGAAAGTATGATGCGACCTAATTGAAAAAGGTTCGGTGTTTAAGGTTCCAGAATAAATATGACAAAGTTTTAATTTTGTTTAAACGAAATGACTGCCGCCGCGTTTGTTCACAATGGAGTAGAATCGAAATAATACATGTAGATGATCCAAGGATATTAGGGAGATGGTGTGGTGGCAAATTACAGGAGGGGGCCGATTTTGATGCTAGTTTAAAAACTGTTAAAATTTTTAAACGCTCAAAAATCCGTCGTTTTTTTTTGTATGGATGCAAATACGTAGTTGTAGCTTGTCACAAATATAGGATACTTGTGCGGAAATATATTGTGTTTGCTACTCAATATAATACGTTTGGGACACAACGATTAATAGGTTATAATATGTATGTGTTGTTGTGACCCAAATGTGGCTCTGTTTGTTGAAAAATGCTGATAACAAAAACGTGAGAGACTACAACGAAACAAAAAAGCTGTAGATTTTTCAATTCATGAAAACATTGCTTGCAAACGTGTACATGGTTCGTGCAATATGTTGCTGGGGCCGTTTTTTTCAGTGTGTACGGTTCAACAAACGACTCTATAAAAAATAATCGTGACAATAATAGGTACAGAGGATTGTCATGTCGCATTGTTATCATCGTTAATACATCACAGGCGAGATAAGCCCCATCTACAAGAGACAAAGCAATTTTATAGACAGTCAAGTGAACATTGTTTTGTTTCCAAGTGTGGTATCTGAACTTTTCTCACACATCTTTGCACAGAATTTTGCATATACAACTCGGTATGAAGGCTTCCAAAGCCCAACTAGTCCAAGAACTTATGCCTCGTGGCCAACCGATGTGTTTTCTCTTCGTTGAATGGGTTGAAAATAGCTTGACTGAATACAATTAAAGGGTTTTCCAACAAGAGATGTTATTTTGAATCACCCTGTATTTTGGTAGCTGTCACTTTTGAAGCTTTTATTCTTTGACATTTGACAAGTAGAAACTACGCGATTAGTAAAAATGGAACGATAAACGCTTCAACAACGCATTGAAATTATTAAAATTCACTACAAAAATGGTGAAAATCTTGCAGTCACAGTTCGCAACACTAAAGCATTTTTGGGTCGTCGTGAAGCACCTTGTCGGACCGCAATACAGAAATTGGTGGAAAAATTCGTGCTTTGGGGCAAGTTAGTGCTGTGAGGAATAAAACCTGTGCACGCTGCTCAAGAACAACTGAGAATATTGCTGCTGTAGCCCAAAGTGTTGAAGAAAACCCAGTGTTGTCCATTCGTCGTCGTTCTTTGGAATTGGACATTCGACAAACGTCATTACACCGTATTTTGCATAAAGACTTGGGCCTTAAGACTTATAAAGTTCAGTTAACACAAGAACTCAAGCCGGCCGATCATCAACAACGTCGTGCCTTTGCTGATTGGGTTGTGGAAATGCAGGAAAATAATCCGGAATTCCATTGAAAAATCATCTTGGCTGATGAGGCCCATTTTCACCTCGGTGGCTACGTCAACAAGCAAAATTGTCGCATCTGGGGCTCGGAAAACCCAAGAGTTACTGTTGAGAAGCCTCTCCATCCTCAACGTGTGACTGTTTGGTGCGGTTTATGGTCCGGCGGGGTTATTGGACTTTACTTTTTCGAAAATGAGGTTGGATCAACAGTTACGGTGAATGGATTGCGCTATCGAGAGATGATTAATGATTTTTTATGGTCGGAGTTGGATGGTATTGATCTGGACAACGTTTACTTTCAACAAGACGGCGTTACGTGCCGCACAAGCAACGAAACCATTGCTCTTTTACGGGAAAACTTTTCCGGTGTCTCTCGAAGAGGTGATCACAATTGGCCACCGAGATCTTGTGATTTAACGCCTTGCGACTTCTTCCTTTGGGGCCACGTGAAAGATAAGGTCTACGCCAACAGCCCAGCGTCGATTCAAGACCTCAAAGATAGAATTCGTGAGTCAGCCATTTTGCGATTTGGTTATGGAAAATTTCATGAAAAGGATATGGTCATGTAAGCGTGGTCGTGGTGGCCATTTGGCTGCTGTTGTTTTTCATTATTAACGGCATACCTTCCCCTTTATAATGAAATAAACATCCGATCATTTATCTCAAAAAATTGAATTTTTCTTTGAATGCCAAAATAACACCTCTTGTTGGAAGACCCTTTATTATTATTCGGTCTGTTTTTATTCCCTGCGTTAGATTTTTTTATCGCGTTTTTGGAGAGCTAAGCTTGAGATCAAGCGGAGAATTGTGCTTGCGAATAGATGTTATTTTGGGCTAAGCAAGCACTTTAGAGATAAAGCCCTCTCTCGAGTAACAAACGTCCAGCTGTACCAGACTCTCATTCAACCTGTCTTGCTTTATGACGCAGAATCCTGGGTCCTATCGCAAGCAGACGAAACATCTGTAGGAGTCTTCGAGAGAAAAATACTCCGAAAAATTTATGGCCCTATAGTGCACAACGGCGAGTATCGGCGACGCATGAATCATGAGCTGTATGAGCTTTATCCTGACATTGACATAGTTAAGCGGATCAATTTAACGCGATTGCGCTGGCTAGGCCATGTCAGTAGAATGGATGAAGACGAAACAGCACGAAGGGTTTTCGAAACCGAACTCGAAGGAAGACGAAAAATAGGAAGGCCAAGACACCGCTGGAGGGATCAGGTTGACGAATACCTGCGTATACTTGGTATTGCCAACTGGAGAGATAAAGCAAAACATCGAACTGGTTGGCGAAATATGTTATCTTCGTTTTGTAAGGTCCCTGATCCCCCGGGGTTGTCCGAGACCGGATAAGTAAGTAAGTAAGCTATTTTATTTAATAAAATCACGCTTATTGATACGCTAACACAAGTGGACAAAATGACTGCCGACTGACTAAAATGATATTGTAGATTTTAGGGTATCAGGGAGAAAGTATGCTGGAACAATATAGCGTTGAGATCCTTTAAAGAAAATATTTTTTTTGGATTTGAATTACATTAAAATATTTAAAAATTAATATAAAGTCGCAACTACTTCAAACAGTCTTGGGTTGAGCAAGATTTCTTCAGAGCAAAAACTCTGAAGAGTTTTCTGAGCAAACAAACAGTCTTGGTTTGAGCAAGATTTCTTCTGAGCAAAAACTCTGTACTAGAATATATTGATATTCGCTTAATATTGAAACATTTACATGTAGTTTGTGTCCTTGGTAATAAAATTCAGAATTTATGCCCACGGCGATATGTAATTTTGAGCGGGTCGATATATATTGGTAAATGGTGCTTTTTTTGCTTAGACATAACTTACGAAATTGGCTACCGGTGGTGCAATGGTTGTTTACGCGGCTCTTGTACATGAGAATGTGGGTTCGACCCTGCTCTGACCATTTTACATTTCTTTCGACCGCGGTCACCTCGCTTAGTGACGGCGACACTATCGAGGATATAGCCATGAAAAACTTCTCAAAATTCCAATCAGGGAGTGTACAAGTAGAAAGCGCAAAGCTCACTGGTTATGGGAAGCTCTCCCCCCAATCCCTTCATGGGATGTAACGGATATCCATTTTTTTTTGAACTTACGAAAGGGTTCTCTGTCGAACGCACTGTCAGACTGCGCTCATTTTTTGACAGTATACTCTGACAAATCATTTTGAATCGATTCGTGCAACTTGTGGACATCTTCGTGATTTTTATGGCGCACATAATTGTCCATCCTAGGAAGCCATCCGTCGAACTGTGGATAGACTTCATACCACATACTCTCTAAATGACGCAGTAACACCGTGCTTAGTGAAGATAATATTGCCACTGTAAACGAAAGAGTGGAAGGAGGTCCAAATTTATCGATTCGTCGTCGTTCACAGGTATTGGGGGTCTGTTCGTCCACTACGTGGAAAATTTTGGGCAAAGCGCTTGGCCTATTGCCGTATGAGATCCAGCGGGTGCAGACATTAAAGCCACGAATTAAAGCCGAATGGGCTCTACAATTGCTCTACCATATTGCCCGACGATTTGTTGCAAAATTGTGTTCAACGATGAGGCTTATTTTTGGCTTAACGTGTTTGTTAATAAACAAGATTGTCGCATATGGTGTCATGAGACCAATCCAGAACAGCGCCACGGACTCCATTACGTCCAGAAAAATTCACCGTTTGGTACGGTTTACACGCTGGGTGGCATCATCGGACCCTATTTTTTAAAAAATTAAGACGGAGCTCGCGTTATGATCAATGGAGATCGTTACCGCACCATGATCAATGAGTTTTGTTTGAATATATATATATGACATTGATCCGGGCGAGATGTGGTTTCAACAGGATCTCTGATTTCAACGGCAACCGCAACCGTCGATTTATTGAAATCAAAATTTGGCGATAAGTTGATTTCGAGAAATGGACCCTTCAATTGGCGTTCGAGGTCATGCGATTTGACACCTCTAGCCCCTGTGGACCTATGTGAAGTCACTGGTTTATGCTGATAAACCAGCAACAATTGACGCCTTGGAGGTAACAGTTGTTCGTGTTACACAGTGCAACGCGAGAAAATATATCCATATACGGACACCACTACGTGATAAAAGACAAAAAAAAAGACCCGTGTCTCCCACTTTTGTTTTTTTTTATGGGCCCGCAAAAAATTGAGGTCTCGGTGACATTCTTGCAAAAAAGTGATAATTTTGTCAGGCTCATATCTTGCAAATCGTTCGGAATTTTGATTTACTCTCTGAGGGAAAAAATCTAAAAGTGTGAACATATAAAATCAAAAACTTCATCTTCAAGGTCAAAATCGAATTAAGAATCATTTCTAGGTAGTTCATATGTTCCAGAAAGTTGTTTATTGAAATCTTAGGTACATTTTTGTGGGTGATTATTTCCTTGAATTTTGAACGGTTTGCTACCTATGGACCTGAACAGGCGAAAAAAGGTAAACAAAATCTAATTTTTTAAATTTTTGTTGACCTTGAAGACGAAACTTTTTTGATTTTATATGTTCACAAGTTTTGTTCCTCATGATAAGAGCTACAACCTTCCCTCAGAAAGTAAATCAAAATTCCAAAAATTCTCCCACTTTTATTTTTTTTTATGGGCCCCCAAAAAATTGAGGTCTCGGTGACATTCTTGCAAAAAAGTGATAATTTTGTCAGGCTCATATCTTGCAAATCGTTCGGAATTTTGATTTACTCTCTGAGGGAAAAAATCTAAAAGTGTGAACATATAAAATCAAAAACTTCATCTTCAAGGTCAAAATCGAATAAAGAATCATTTCTAGGTAGTTCATATGTTCCAGAAAGTTGTTTATTGAAATCTTAGGTACATTTTTGTGGGTGATTATTTCCTTGAATTTTGAACGGTTTGCTACCTATGGACCTGAACAGGCGAAAAAAGGTAAAAAAAATCTAATTTTTTAAATTTTTGTTGACCTTGAAGACGAAACTTTTTTGATTTTATATGTTCACAAGTTTTGTTCCTCATGATAAGAGCTACAACCTTCCCTCAGAAAGTAAATCAAAATTCCGAACGGTTTGCAAGATATGAGCCTGACAATATTATCACTGTTTTGCAAAAATGACACCGAGGCCCCAAATCTTTGGGGGCCCATAAAAAAAGTGCATGACTTTGGGCAAAACTGGGAGACACGGGTCTTTTTTTTTGGTCTTCTTCACGTAATGGTGTCCGTATATGGTTATATTTCCATGACTTAAAAAATTACACACGATGTTATTCATGACATACGGCCAGCAATGCTCGAAAGAGTGACCCAAAATTGGGCGTCCAAACAGAGCTTCGTCGTGAACAGGCGTGGTAGCCATATGCCGGAAATCATTTCCATATGTTATTACTATGTTTTGGATCTTTGTAATATAAATTTTTTTTTTTATAAAATTTTAATTTATTGTATTCTTTGTTAATCGTTGATTTGACTGGTAGTTTGTTGGTGATGTGTTTTTTTTAAATTTCAATTTCTAACGTCCTTAAAAAAACTCCCTTTGCATCCAGGTCTAGTGTTTCTGGATATACACGTTGAAAAATCCGTCTTTTTTTTATTGTTTTATGCAAATATAATGTGTTTGTAGCTTGCCGCAAATATACTATACTTGTGCCCAATCATGTTATGTTTGATATTCACTATAACATGTTTGAGACACAATGTTTGATAGGCGATAATATATGGTTTTGAGACCCAAATGTGATGTGAGTGTGTGATCCAAAATGATTGCTGAATACAGCTATAAACAAAAACGAGTCCGACAACAAAGAAACAAAAGGGCAGCAGATCTTCAATTCATGAAAACATTGCTTGCAAACATGTACATGTTTCCTGCAATATGTTGCTGGAGCCGTTATTTTTCAGTGTTTATGCACGAAATTCAAGTAAAGTAAATAGTAAAAGAATCTTTGTATCGAACACAGCATACTCCACTGTGAGCAAACGCGGCAGTCATCAGGTCGACATTTGTCAAATCAATTTCTTGTTTAGGATTTCCCAATAAAAGTGCACGACTGTGAATTGCATTCGTTACATGAAGAGGATAACGGAGTTGTTGGACCTCAATTGAATAGTATGGATGTAACCGACATGTGTTTTCAGTAGGACGGCGCAACGATTTCCAGATCGAATAATCTCCCGAAATTCTGATGTCAACTGATCATCAAGATCGTGCCATTTAACGCCGTGCGATTTCTTTCTTAGGGGTTTTGATAAATCTCTGGCCTACACCAATAAACCACAAACTATTCCTGAGCTCAAGTTCGAGATCCAACTTGCCATTTCTGAGATAACTCATTTCCCATTACACCCCATGAAGGGATTGGGGAGAACTTGTCAGAACCACTGAGCTGTGCGCTCTCTAGTTTTTACACTCACTGATTGAGATCTAAAGTTTTACATCGGTTCCAAACGGTGTTTTGTGAAGTTTTGTATGGCTAAATACTTTATAATGTCGCAGTATTTGTCAAAATGTCATCGAAAATTTATCATCAATATTAATACAAATTTTTCCCAACACTTGTGCTTCATCTATTAGTTTACTTTATCTATGCTCGATTGTGTCGCTATCACTAAGCGAGGTGGCCGCCGTTGAAAGAAATTTAAGGTTGTCAGAGCAGGGATCAAACCCCCCATCTTATGTATACTAGCCGCGCACACTACCGTTGCACCTAACGAATACGGGCATGGAGTCCTTCATACCAGAATATCTAAGCTTTCCATTACATTCCTTTAAGACATTGGGGAGAGCTACTCATAATCAGTGACCTGTTAATCTTTCAACTTTTAGACTCACGGCAGAGGATCTACTGTTTTACACCGGTAGCGAAATGTTAAGATTTCAGAATATTTTTATGATTCCTTGATAGTGTCGCAATCACTAAGCGGGGTGGAATTCGCGAATGAAATCATGTTCCGCCTATTGCACCACCAACTCTCGGGAACAGTCTTTATCTGACACTTGATTCGCGTAACACAGTGGCCTGCAAATGGCGAACCTGCCTTAGGACGTCTTAAACGTTCAACTCATCCTTCGCAATAACTCGAGCTGTCAATGGAAACACTGAATTTCCAAATTATGGAATACATACCAACGTTTCCATATGGATCAGAAAACACTGTATACATTTCTCCCATTTACTTGACCTATCCACGTAAATCGGGAATTCTCAATAAAATCCTATTAAATCCTTAACACTAAATCCTTGAATTACCCACTTGAGGTAGGTCCACTTACGAAAAGTACTAAAATAGTCAACCATATGGTAACAAAACAGGAATCAACCACTACGTAGTCGTTAAATATTCATGACTCCAAGTGACGGATGACGAGTAATGTACAAGAGGAAAATATAGTACATGACTCATTTACGGAGAAGTCAACGCGACGACACCTTAACACACAACATCTTACGGTAGGGTGAGAGAAAATTGCCAGAGTGCAAGAGAGGAAGGACTTAATAATCGTATTCGCTACACCCCCACTAGAAGAAGAACAACAACAACAGCCGGCATAATTTGCGTTGTTTTTAATTCCACGAATTTGTGCGTTAATAGAAGAGAGTTTGTAAAATCGTTCTTGCGAGAGGAATGCAACAAAGAGAGAAATAGTTTGTCCAACCGCCTAATTGAGTCGCAATAGATTTGAGTGGTCGGAATGAACTCGAAATTACTCATTGAGTTTCACACATTTTATGGGAATTGAGAATAGTGAGTGAAAGCTTTACAAAATGCACAATCAGTTTTCGTGAATGAAATGAATTTTCTAGAAACTTTCGTTGTGTTTTCAACGAAATTTGCAAAATATAATGTAGCATATGGTAACGAATTTCTTTGAAATTCCCCAAAAATCGGGGAGATTTTTTTTAAAAAATTGATTAAATTGAATTGAGGTGTTAAGAATTCAGTACTTAAACTCTTTTAATTATTAAAGACACGTGACTGCAGAATAATAATATTGGCGTCGGTTGTTTTTCTCCAAATTGTCGTCTCTCAATTGTAAAGGTCATTTGAGGACTTTGTGATTAGCAAAAACACCCACAGTAGTGTATCCACTTATTGCTCTTTCTTTTTTTAGCTCTTAAATTTTAAATGGATTTGCATTTCTTCCCTACTCAATGACGTTGTGTTCTAATGGTGTTGGGAGTCAAAGAAGTGTTGCCACAGATGCACTGAAAGTATTTTTAACATTTCCCGTCAAAGCTCCAAAGTTTTTTCAAAAAACTCCCAAAAAGCCCATCATTTTGGAAAAGAGCAAAAAAAAAAAGAAAATTATCGTTACGGAAATTATCAGAATTAAAATCATTATTTCCGGAGTTTTAGTTAAACAAAAGTACTGAAATACTGCTTTCTAATATGTATGTAAAATTTCCGGAAATATTCCAGTGTTACACGCCGAAAAATCTGTTTTTGTTGTTGTTTGGATGCAAATATATAGTGTGTTAGGAGCTTGTCGCAAATATAATATGTTTGTGTCCAAACACATTGTGTTTGCTATTCAATATTACATGTTTGAGACACAATGATTAATATATTATAATGTATGTGTTTGCGACTCAAATATGGCTGGGTTTGTGATGCAAATACAGTTGTGTTTGTTGCACTGTTTATGCTCTCTCAAGAGCAAGAGAATAAAAGAGGAACAACGAGAGAGTCTATCTTGTAAGTGTGTATCTACATTTTTGCATTATTCTCTCAGTCAGTGATTCATAAATATGCCTGAATGTGCGTACAAATTGCAGATGAAGTCAGTGTTTCTTATTTTGACAGATGTATTGCGTTTTAGTTTCGTGTATTCAGTCATCAATGTTTCATCGGACAGAGGACATCAAAAGCGCTTGATCAGTGAAAAACAAATAAACGAAGGCTTGGCGGTTAAATGGGGGTGTAATGTTGCTTTGGTTTTTGTGTATGTGTTTCGATTTTGAGGAAACAAACTGAAACGGGCAACAACGTGAAGCTCTGTCCGAGCCCCTTTATTGAGAAAATTGGATCGGCGGACCATTTCTGAAATAAGTACAATAAAAGAACACAAGTAATTAATCCATGTTTGGCTTGCATGAACAAGACTTGTATATTGTTTGTGTACCAACGCATACCTGAAACCTTCTGAAAACAGAAACGTGAGAAACAACAAAGAACGGAGACGAAAAAGTACAGCAGATTCCCATTTCATGAAAAAAAAATAATGCATTCAGTGCAAGTAAACGTAAACTGGAGCCTTTTAAATCTTTTAATTGTTTGTATTAATTCTTTATAAATGTGGATTTATATTGTTAAAATTAATTATAATAAATAATACATTTATATTGAAATACTAGAATAATTCGTTTCTAACTATTATTATGTTTGGGAGGAAATATCATATGTTTCCACGTATATACATATATGTTTGGATGTTTGGGATGAAAAATGCATGTTTCCACGTAAAAGCATACATGTTCGTCAGTAAACATGATACTGTTTACATTTAAATACAAGTGAGTTTGGGACTTGAAAACATATGAATGTTTGAAGTGTGTTCCAAACATATACATGGTTCCTGCAGAATATGTTTGGGAAAATATGTGAGAGAGACCGCGTGTAGGATTCTGTAGGGAGTTCCTTACCCATATTTTTTAAAAAAATCAAATTCAAAAAAATAGCAGATTCAAAACTTTCCAAGGAGCTTCTTTTTTGATGCATTTTAAATTATAAAGTTTCGAAAAACATATTTTCTCATTAATAATTGTCTACGCGCTAAACAATCTGTCTATTTGTGATATTTGGATGCAAATATTGTCTCAAATACAGTATACTTGTGTTCAAACACAGTTTGTTTGCTATTCAATGTTACATGGTGGAGACACAATGATATGTTTTGTGACCCAAGTATGACTTTGTTTGTTGAAAACAGCTGAACTGAAATGTAACAGACAACAAAGAAACGAAAAGCTAGCATATCTTCATTTCATGAAAACAATAGCGGTCTTCATGAAAGCTCGAAAGAACCTCGTAAACTCGAAAACATCGTAAACTTGCACAGCAAACGTCAAAACAAACAAATTTCCCATACAAAGCGACTTGCTCAAAAGTGGAAAGTTTTCGAGGCAAATTTGCTGCGCAAACGTGGGATGGAGAAACGTGTAAACTTTTGACATTTCGTTGTCATCTGACTAGGATGGATAAATAAGGTGATAGCACTAGAACAGTAGAAAAAGTACACATACATAATACATGCAATTGCTTCTGCTACCACCTTATGTATCCATCTAGGTCAGCTGATATGGTTTTGAGCACAACTACGCTGAGCAACTTTACCTGGTGCCTCATGCAACGGTGCGAGGAAAACTTGCGCTGAGCAAAAGTTCTCGGCTTTCACGTTTGCATGAATACCGCTAATATTCCAAACATCTACAGGAGCCGGTTTTTAGCTTGTATAGACAAACTTGTGATTAAAAGTTTGTATTTTCCTTCGTCCTACAAATGTTGAGTTGCTACACGTCTTTTGGCAGTGGCAAACGTAAGATATGGCCGACATTTTTTCCAAAGACCTCTCTGACATCCTAAAGAATCTCCCAAATAAATCAAAAAGAAACGCTTATGCTGTATTTAGACCGGAGTTTATTGCGGCCAGGTTAACGATAACCTTGTTCTATAATCTTGGGATTACATTTACATTTCAGGTGACAACTTTGTTTTTAGACCAATTTAGAACAAATTCGAGCCGGCACTAAAATAATCGCAGACTGCGGCACAACAGATAATTTAATTTGGCTGCTTTTGGTTTTGCTAGTATTGTACCAATCGGCTACCGTCTGTCAAACAGTTGATTTTTTGTGTATGTTTTTATTATGGTTGAATGTTTTGGTAAATAGCAAAGTTGGATCAAATTGCACACCTGTTTAAAATGAGGTTACAATTTAAACTTCAGTTTTCGCAGATTAAAATTGTATGAGTATCGTCTGGGTTATCGTGAGTTAACGGAGTTACTCTACGACATTCGCTAATAGTGCTCGGTGTAAATGCCGTATTAGGAGATTAGTAAAGAAGAAACGCATTCATTTGGTAACTTTAGGTTAATAAAAGTTTAAAATTAGCCCCGTACTCTAAAGGGAATATTTGTTATTAGATATACAATGCCTGTCGTCGAACTAGAATATTTTTAGGGCTACCGTTCTGAAATGGTGTAAAACTGTAGGTCCCAACCAGTAAGTGGAAAATTAGAAAGCGCACAGCTTACTGATTATAAGACAATCTCCGTTATTCCTTCGTGAACAACAATGGGAAGATACGTATTTTGCATTTAAGGCATGCAACTCTGATTTTTGGTTAGTACTTTTTTCTGCAACCATGCGCAAACACATGGACGTAAAATTGACAGAAATAAGTAACAAAACCTCAACAATGCCTCATCGTCGATTAAACTGTAAATGTGAAACTTAGAATTTTGATCAGAATGAAAAAGAAGAAACTATAAAGCTTCAACAAAAAATCGATGAGTGTTCGAACTCACGGGCGAAGTGTTAACACCTTTTTGTTCGATTTCTATGAACACATTAGTAAATGATACATTGGAAAATAAAAAGAGAATAGTTTTTGTGCTGAAGGCTCTTTTGCTATTGCACTTTCTTTTTTTCCTACATTAGCTGTAATATTATTAACATAAATAAAGCAATATTTAGGTCACTGAAATAATTGTTTTTGTTTTGTCATAAACAGAGCGACAACAAAAAGTACTGAATAGTATAGAGAACATATTTCACTCTTTTTTCGCTCTCATGTAGTGAGTCTGAGTAAAACAACATAAACGAGTCTTAATCTCTTTATAGAATATTTGAAAATAAATGCACCAGTTCGACAATGTTATTACATAAAACCATACAAAAAGCATAAATGTTTCAAAAGGCATCAATATTTTACATCAAAATTATGAATGGACCAAGTTATGACAAAAGAGAGTAATACGTTTTGAATCATTCGCCAGATGTCGCCAGTGCTTTTGAGTCATACAATTCGTTCCATGAGTTCTCTATACTATTCCAAACTCTTTGGCGACGACGACCTGCTTGTTTGTTCGCTGCCGCTACATCAATACACCATCATACTTATTCTCAGGCAGAGACTATTGTTGTACAACAACCACATATGCGACGTATGTGACCCTGCTTAATGAAACCCATTTAGTGTGTCAAAACAGGTTGTTGAGTAAAACGCAATTAAAGTTTCCCCTCTGTGTTGCGGTTTCATAGTTTACTATTTTATATAATTGAATTTTTACATTACTTTACGATATTTTAGAGACTTGCGAGCGCTTTCATATGAAAATTTAAGGTTTTTTACAAATAGAATGATATAAAGAGGAGCCATGAGTGTTTCAGTTCCACCAAATTCCCATTGACAGTCACTGGGCTAACGACAGTCTTGACACGATTTTTGTATCCAAGTTTTTTTCTTACAGAATTTGAACGTCATACAAAAGAAAATAAATTCAAAATTTTTATGTTCCTCAATAGAAAACTAATTTATTGAATATAAAATTATTGTAAAAGTCATTAGTGCCAATAAAATCAAATTGAAAGTCAGTTTTTTCAATTCGCCTATCGCTCACTCTCTTTAACATTCTATCCTTTATCAAATTTGCAGCTGGAGGTCGACCAGCTGTGTTTTACATTGAAATCCCCAAAAAAAGTGAATTCATAAAATTTGACACACTACGTGGGGTTTCTTAAGTAGTACCATATGTTGTTACTTCAGGTTTAAAACCAGTTTTATGACGCATCAATAAAAGCTGCTCGCCTCAACGCAGCGTTGAAACTGTACTTTATTTCAGTTTCGATGAAATTATTCGTTGTGACGACGAACAAGTTCACTGCTGTGACAAAGCTTTGTCTAGTCTTAGCTCGGAATGTAATCAAATTATTAATTTAGAGGAAAAAAAGGTTTATGTTGGAGGAAACAAGGTTAGAGACGCTTCAAACCAGCGTTTTATGTTTAATGGTCGTACACAGCAAATCCAATACGACACAATTGGCTACCATAAGGAATTCCATTTTTCTTCATGCTGGGAACTCTTGGCAAACTAAATCCTATACTATCCTGTCATTTTGCTCTGCTCCTACTGTATTTTTGTACATTCTTTCTCTCTTCATGATTATTAGCACTCTTCAAGGACAGTTACAAGTACTGTAAACTAATTTTCTTTGTTCCTCTCTTCATTTTGTTCTCTCTTAATGCGAAGGAATTAGTTTCCTTGCGTTTTAGATAAAGTTTATAAACTAACGCTTTTATTGTGAAAGAGAATGTATGGTCCCTCTCCCTCTCTTTCTCATGCATTCTCTCTCTGTTTCTCTTCCTTTATTCGTAGTGATACTCTCATAAATATTTTGCCGCATTTGTTATTATTATTGTATCAAAGTTTCCGGTTCAGCATCAGAGTTGAGTTTTATACATCTGGTTAGACCCTTTATATTGGTGCCATCACAAAACACCAACAACATGGCATTTAGTAGAAACTACAACAAAATACGAACTCAAGAGTAAATAAATTTTCATGAATGAATGCGATACAGGCGAAAATGCAACCAACCCCCATCCGTGACAGTCAGTTAGAACAGACCCATTTCTCTGAGTATAATTCATTTACTTTTCCGTCCTCTTCTTCCGTCTGGCTGTAGAATTTTAGTGAATGAATGACGTAGGTTCCATGCTGGAGAATCGACGGTGATGTTTGTTTTTGCTTGTGTCCGTTATCTACCCACTCACGTTGAAACGAATCAGCGGTCCACCATCAACATCATCAATGCGCCACCCACTATCAAAACCATATGGGATCACCACCACCTAGAAAATTACACTCGTACCACATACTTTTGACGTTTTGTGACGTCAAACTCTAAACAAACAATGTGACACATGGTGTATAAGTCATAGTCATACAACAAACATCAACCTGATGGGGGGATCACAACAACAACAACAAGTTGTTTTATCTACTGAATAAATATGCGACACCTCTGGAAATTTGGGTTGGGGTCACTTCATCTTTCTAACACGTTTAGAAAAATGTAAACTAGAGTCTGAGAATGATTTGCGTCAGATTATGAATATTTGCGAGTTTGAGTTTCTTTATCAGTTTTTTACGTGGGCGTTCTTCAAAATCTGGTAGTTGACTATCAAAGATCAGGATATAGGAATAGTGTATATGGTTTCGTGGCCTCCTGTAAGAATCAACCTAGTAGGAAAAGTATTAATTTGTAACTAGTTTGGAACTAGTAATTCTGGTTCTTCTTTCTACCAACAACTGCACGCCGAAAATGTTTTTTTTTTGGTGTTTGGATGCAAATATAACGTATTTGTGGCTTGTCCCAAATATAGTACACTTGTGTCCAAACGCATTGTGTTTGGTATGCAATACAACATGTTTGGGACACAATGATTAATAGGTTATAATATAGTAGTTGTGACCCAAATGTGGTTATGTTTATTGCAAATTGCTGAAAACAAAAACGTGACAGACAAAGGGGAAACAAAAAGCACCAGTTCTTCAATTCATGAAAACAGTGTTTGCAAACATGTACATAGTTCCTGCAATATGTTGCTGTGGCCGTTATTTTTCGACGTGTGTAGAATTAACATTGGGAAGTCACTGGGCTGACAGATGTCCCCGCCCCCTCTCTCCAAGGCTTTTGAGAACTTGTGAATTTATTTAAAACTAAATGGTTTGTGGACAGAATATGGTTTTGGAAAAGTTTCTAGTAAATACTTGTGGTAGCACTCAAATTTTTAGTTCCAAAATATTGTCTGCCAAAGGTTAAGTGCAGGCGGTAGTCGATGTCCAATGTAATGCGCTTGTTTTGCGAGATTAAGGCGTAAATCCCATTAAAGAACCATTTACTTTGCTCAAAGAAGCTGAAAAGTGTGTCAACGCCTAGGTGTTACAAATCTTCCAGGTTCCTAAAAAAGTACACGCTGAAAGGTCTGTCTGTTTTTGTTTTTTGGTTGCAAATATAACGTGTTTGTAGCTTGTCGCAAATATACTATAGTACTTGTGTCGAAACCAGGGTTCGTATTTCGTGGGTAATGAGTTAGCCTGGGTTACCCAGGGTAACCCATTATTATTGCCGTGTGGAATGAGTAGCGATCGTTTACCTATTACCCGCAGGGTATTGGGAAAATAATGGGTAGCTACCCACGAAAAAGAGGAATTTCCCGTCACGATTACCCATTACCCTCAGGGCAATGGGGAAAATAATGGGTAGCTCCCACGAAATGGGGAATTACTCATCACGATTACCCATTACCCTCAGGGCAATGGGGAAAATAATGGGTAGCTACCCACGACAAGGGAGAATTACTCATCACGATTACCCACTACCCTCAGGGCAATGGGGAAAATAATGGGTAGCTACCTACGACGATGGGCAATGGGTTACCCAGGGTGACTCATCCCCATTTTTGATCGATAATATGAAAAAATTAGAAGAAATGTCTATATCTCGGAAACGGAGCGTCCAATTGAAAAAATAACCAATTTTTCTGCGTTTTTAAGGGATTTTCATAAAGTGGTCCAATTCGTATGGAAGCATTTTTTTTCGAAAAATCGCCAAAATAAAAAAGTGGCTATAACTCAAAAACCGTGTTTCCAATCAAAAAAATAATAAAAAATTTACCTCCGTTGGAGGCTTTAACCAATGGATGTCCCCAATATGGCATAAATTTTTTCTTAAAAAAAAATCGCTAAAAATAAAATTTTTCATACAAAAAATAGCCTAAAATGCCCTAATGTTTATATCTCGGAAAAATAATTGTGGGTTTGTAAGGGGTTTTCATAAAGTGGTCCAATTCGTATGGAAATTTTTTTCGAAAAATCGCTACAATAAAAAAATCGCTAAAATAACAATGTGGCTATAAATCGAAAAAAAATGATGCCATATTGGTAACACCCATTGGTTAAAGCCTCCTTTGGAGGTTAATTTTTTATTATTTTTTCGGTTGGACGCACCGTTTTCGAGTAATAGCCACTATTTTATTTTTGCGATTTTTTTATTTTTGCGATTTTTCGAAAAAAATTCTTCCATACGAATTGGACCACTTTATGAAAATCCCTTAGAAACACACAAAAATTGGTTATTTTTTCAATTGGATGTTCCGTTTCCGAGATATATACATTTTTTCATATTATCGATCAAAAATGGGGATGAGTCACCCTGGGTAACCCATTGCCCATCGTCGTGGGTAGCTACCCATTATTTTCCCCATTTCTCTGACGGTAATGGGAAATCGTGATCAGTAATTCCCCATTGTCGTGGGCAGCTACCCATTATTTTCCCCATTACCCTGAGGGTAATGGGTAATCGTGATGGGTAATTCCTCATTTTCGTGGGTAGCTATCCATTATTTTCCCCATTGCCCTGAGGGTAATGAGTAATCGTGATGAGTAATTCCCCATTGTCGTGGGTAGCTATCCATTATTTTCCCCATACCCTACGGGTAATGGGTAAACGTCCATTACACATTCCCCACGACGATGTGTATGGGTTACTCATGGGGGGGGGGGGTAAATACGAACACATGGTGTTTGCGATTCAATATTACATTTAGGATTAATAAGTTATAATAATATATGATTTTGTGACCCAAATGTAGCTTTGTTTGATGAAAACTGCTGAAAACAAAAAGTGACAGGCAACTATGAAACAAAAAGCGGCACTTCTTCAATTCATGAAAACCATGCTTGCAAACATATACATGTTTCCGGCAATATGTTGGTGGGTCAGTTTTTTTCAGCGCGCAGAAACCTACACCCGCAATCCCTCTGTTGACTAATATTGGGCACGTACTGGTAGAATGTTCAGTAGATTCCAACTCTTCCTAACCGCTACAGCTTCCAAGAATGTCATTCGCCCTGATCTTTAGTCGCACCGAATGTCTATCAATCATAGACGCTGGCAAATATTTGCCCCAGCAACATATTGCAGGAAACATGTACATGTTTGTAATCACTCTTTTCATGAATTGAAGATCTACAGATTTTCTGTTTCTTTGTTGTCTATCTCGTATTTGTCTTTAGCGGTTTCAACAAAAAAGCCACATTTGGGTCTCAAAAACATATATTATAACCTATTAATCATTTTGTCTCAAACATGTTATATTGAATAGCAAACACAGTGTGTTTGGGCACAAGTATAGTATATTTGCGACAAGCTACCAATACGTTATATTTGCATCCAAACAACAACAAAAAGAGACAGATTTTTCAGCGTGTTCGGTAACTGGCATATGGATACAGACTTTACATCTGGATAAACACAGAAGGTTCATACATCTCCGCCTATCCAAAATTGGGCCTACTCATAGATAGAGACATAAAGCTCATCAATCTCCTCCTACGATATCCATTGTTGGCTAGATTGAACTTGTGTGTACACAATATGTGACCCTCGGATAACATGTGCTGGATTCTCCCATGGGAGTTTTCCCAAACGATCCAGGTAAGGGTATTGCAATGCCTGCTAATTACTGTGGAGCATAGAGTCGAATAGTAGCATCCATTTCGTATCCTAACGTGAATTTTAGAAGCGCCGCAGAATGAATCCAACCATAAGTAATCGTTGTATGTATCCAGACAATAGACTAATAAGATTTTATCACCACTAGTTTTTTATAACTATGTAACGTAGATTTGCCGAAGACTGAGACATTCTTACACACTAAAAAATAACGGCCCAGCAACGTATTGCAGGAACCATGTACATGCTTGCAGCATTGTTTTCTTGAATTGAAGATCCGTATATCTTTATAGTGGCAGACAGCAGAGTTTTCAACAGTTTTCAACAAACAAAGCCACATTTGGGTCAATTCCATACGTTATAACATATTAGTCATTGTGTCCCAAAATATGATATATTGAATAGCAAAGACAATGTATTTGGGCACAAGTACACTATATTTGCATCAATCTACAAACATGTTATATTGACAAATATCCGGTCCTTCTCGGAACCGGACTCGATAGAACCGGTTCTTCAAAGACGCGGGACCTCACATCACTACTGCTAAGTAAATTGGTTTGTGTCTTTGCTATTTTAACTCTCAATCTGGTAGCTCCCGTACAAAAAATGGGTCACTGCCCTATTGATTGACACGCTATTCGCCGTAAACGAGAACCCATTATTAATGAAAGTTAATACTGGGTAATGTTTTTTCAAAAGCTATTTTGTAATTATTAATGTAAAACTTGTCACACCCATTTTTGTACACACGGTTGAATCACAACCGATCTTAATCAAATTTGGAAAGGAACAATATTTTGTCATAAACTACTTTGTAATAATACTTATAAAAGAAAAACCTTTGTCACACCCATTTTGGTACCTCCCATACAAAAAATGGTGACTGCACCGTTGATTGAGGCGATATCTCCTGTAAATCACAACCGATCTTAATGACATTTCGCACAAGTGGCTGGTAGTCACGATAAAACCCCAATAACAACATCTTGGGCGAATTCATTGCGACCATTCGGGTAACAGAAGCATGGTGGGCTGCAAAAAATATATAAAATTTTTTAATGGATCTTGGACCCAAGGAATGACTAAGGGTGAGGTTATGTTTAGGTTGGTTCACCCAACTGAAATTTCTGTACTGGTTTGAACTACATGCACTAACTGAAGAGATGTGGCAACTATAAAATCAGATGTTACTACCAAACTACGGTTGCCACAACCGAATTTTGTTTGTCACGACTACATTTTGTCCCCACATATGAAATTCGTGTGAAGCAAAATTCGGGTTTCAAATTCTTTCGGTTGTGACAATTGAATTTCCACTTATGTTGGTCGTATCAAATAAATTTTCCATAATTTCGGTTCAAACAAACGAATTTTGGTTTATTTCGGTTGCAGCAACCGAATAACAAATAATAATAATAAATGTTTGTTTGTAAGTTTATATTCGGCAGAGTTGCCATGTGGTTACGATTGGGGGGTTTGAAGGCGGGGTCTAGTGTAAAATTGTTATTTATATTGTATATATTTCGGGGACAAAATTACTAAACTTTCCTTTAAGAACAAAACTAAAACAAACTTTCCTTAAGAACAAAATGAATTACCCACTATCCTTAATTTGTAAGTCAGCAGCAACATTTATAAATTTATTTTTATCATCTTCTTTTGTTCTCTTTTCTTGTAGGTAAGAAAAACTAATTTTTATTGTAAATCGGGATGGATGGATGTAAGTACCCTACCTCCACGTTATGGTCATTTAGAGTATATACATTTATATATGAATATCTTCCATAGTTCTGTGGAAATAAACCAGTAATAATGAACATGCTTCGGTAAATATTGCTACGTCTAATGCCAACAACTACAACTACAAAAGGGACATTATAGGACGCCAAATAAACTACTAATGAAAACCGTAAAATAAAATCACAGCCAACCCCACTATCACCCACTTGTAGTATTAAACTTTATGTCTATTATATACAAAATACCAAAGGCGTCTACTGAAAATGGAAATTTCATAATTTTTATACTTTGTAAGCAAACAAAATCTCAAACAGAAAAAACACCGCTTCCCTATTAACGTCAATACCGCCACCCTAGAGCTACCTACCGACCGATGCCTAATCATACGTTCAACTATTGGTTTTAATATAGAAAGTACTATGATGCTTACGCCAGAGTACTTCACCCACATATCCAATATCCAGAAGCTTATGGAAGGAAAACGGTTGTATGTATGACGGTGTGGCAAACAAAAATATAAAAATAAAAAAAATCTGCAAATATTGATAAATAAAGACCACGAAACATTTTTATTACAAATTTTTCATCAGGTTATAAAAAAGGAGAAGCAAATATGACATCATTTGCAGAAATGGCGGATGAACATTCTAATATTAAACATTTTTAAATGTTAGGAGATTTCATACAGGGTCAAAAATGTGGATTTTGTTGTTGTTTGGATGCAAATATAACATATTTGTAGATTGTCGCAAATATAGTATATTTGTGTCCAAACACATTGTGTTTGCCTTTGAATATTACAATGTTGGAGACATAATGACTAATAGGTTATAATTATATGTTTATGTGACCCAAATGTGGCTTTGTTTGTTGAAAACTGCTGAAGCAAAAAACGTGACAGACAACAAAGAAACAAAAAAGCAGCGGTTTTTCAATTCATGAAAACACTGCCTGCAGCCATATACATGATTCCTGCAATATGTTGATGGGACCGTTTTTTCCAGCATGTAAAGGGTTTTTCAACAGAGACGCTACAAAAGTAAATCGATAGGGACAGCAAACGACGCTATTTTCTTCCCCGCTCTTTTGACATTTCTCTTCAGTAAGGTTTGCCATTTCCTCATGGAAAGATAAACGAGCGAACAACGAGTCGAAATTATTAAAATTTACTATCGAAATTTGGAGTCAGTGGCCTCAACTTTAAGAGCGCTACGTCCAATTTCTGAATTCTGAATTTCATTTCTGGCTGAATGGCTTCGTCAATAAGCAAAATATGCGTTATTGGCCAGACAGCAATCCACACGTAATCCATGACTCATCATTGCATCCCGAAAAATTACGGTTTGGTGCGGTTTATGGGCCGACGGCGTCATTGGGCCGTACTTCTTGCGTGATGATCAAGACCGGCACATTACTGTGAATGCGAATCGCTACCGTTCAATGATAACCGAATATTTTTGGCCCCAATTTGATAATATGGACTTGAAGGACATGTGGTTCCAACAGGACGGCGCCACAAGCCACACAGCGAATGCCACAATCAATTTATTGGAAACCAAGTTTGGTGAATGTGTTGTCTCACGAAATGGCCCAGTCGATTGTCCGCCTCGGTCGTGCGATTTGACGCCGTTAGATTATTTCCTGTGGGGCTACGTCAAGTCTATGGTCTATGCCAACAAGCCAGTGACGATTGATGAACTTCGTACGAATATCGAACGTGAAATTGCAGCAGTATCGGCCGATTTATGCTTGAAAACCGTCGAAAATTGGGTTCAGCGTCTGGACTTCTGCAAGCGTGCCCGTGGTGGCCATGCAAAAGAAGTGGAGTTCCATACATAATGGCATCGAACGTACTTTCACAGGAATAAAGAATTTCATTGGTATCTAAAACCGGTTTTGTTTTATTTACAAAAACTTTTGTAGCGCTCTTATTGAAAAACCCGTGATCTAGGTGAGGTTGTTTACATTAGCTTCGTTTCAAGTGACTGTCACTGTTATCACAGTTAGTCCATTGTGGGCAGTTGTGACAGCACGGAGCGTCATATTTATTCTTAAGAGTTAAACTTTGGAGGTGACCAGTTAAGGTGCATTTATGCCTGGTGTTCTCCATACCATAGATAAAATAAACTGATAGAGATGAAGCACATGCGTAGGGAAAATTTGAGTATATTGGGTAATTTTCTAGATGTCGTTGAAAGCAATAAATGGGATTTTGTTTGATCCCCAAAAAAAGTTAAAAAAGTTTCACATTAAAATTTTAAAATTTGCATTTCATATCAAAAGTAAAAATATTTTTCAACGAAGATATTTCTCAAAACAAGAGTAAGACACGTAGGTTAAAAACGAATATCTGATGGCCATCGATTTCAAACCAAGTAACCCCCGACTATGCTCTCATAACTTGGTACTTCCTCAGGCTCTGCAACCATTCCTGGTTGAGAGTCCTCAGATACTCAAACGGTGTTGGCATCTGCGACCACAGAATTTGCTAAAATTTTTCGGCGGTGAAAGTTTTTAGAATAAAAAGGCGTTTCTGAATGCTCGGAATTTGGGCAGGCTTACGGGGCTTCTCCTCTTGATATCTCCAAAACCGGCTTAATGGCTTTTTTACAAAAAAAAATTTAAAGCAATTATTTATTTAAAGCTTGTCACATTTTGTTGGTTAAATTATTTTCATAAAAATTTAACACAATTTTGAATAGACGCCAGTGAGAATTATGGGAAACTTCAGAGAAAGTGATGGTAGTACAAGACAGCACCTAGTGAACAAAATTGACAATGGTCGTGCTATATCTATTATTTTCTTTATCTATGTATGCTCCCTACTGCACTCTGAGAACTAATTGTTTGAAAAGTGGTTGCAGCAACTTTAAATTCGAATATTGCTACCAAATTGCGGTTGCCACAACCGAATTGAGGTTGTCATGACTGAATTTAGTCTTTGATTCGCCTTGAGTTCGTTTGAAGCAGCCGCACTTCAACCTATACTTCAACTAAATTTTCTATAATTTCGGTTGCAACAAATAAATGTGGGAATAATTCGGATGCAATTTGGTACCAAATTGGGTTGCAGCAACCGAATGTGACATATATTCAGGTGCACCAACCGACTTCTGCCATCAATTCGGTTTCAGCAACCGAATTCGGCATCAATTCTGGTGCAACAACCGGCTTCTGTCCTTAGTTCGGTTGCAGCAACCGAATGTGGCATTTATTCAGGTGCAACAACTGGATTTTGCCATCGATTCGATTGCAACTATTTAACTAACTAAATCAACCTGTACACATTCGAATGGACCCGAAAATGCCCAAGGAGGTTTCGGTGTTGTAAAAACCGTTAAGCAAATTCCTTCAGGGGACTCTCAGCTAAAAACTGGAAATTTCGAAAAGGACCGGAAAAAAAGCACAATCCGTCATTTTACAGTTAAATGCCTAAATTGCCATGTCTCTCTGTAGAGAAATAGATTAGGTAAAAGTTGATGTCGCTATTAATTCTATTGACGAATTTTGTAACACCGCACGACGTCATATTCCGCCCCATCGTTGAAGTTGTAAATTTACATGGTTTGGATAGGTGCCTTTGATATCCCATCCTCATATTCCAGCATGTTGCTGAATAGTATATGTATATTACTGCCTGCCGAACGAATTACAGTTCCGCAAAAAGGTTATCCACTATCTCAGAGATACTACATGAAGTATGAGAGTGTCTGCTACGCCCGAGTGAGGTTGCCCCTACAAATACTGGACGTCATCACAACCGAACTAGGGGTTCCCACACCCGAATTAGAGGTTGGCAAAACCGCAGTGGAGTTTACTACAACTGCATTAGAGGTTGCCACAAATGAATCAGAGGGCCTCACAACTGAACTAGAGGTTTCCACAAAGGAAGAAGAGGTTGCCACAACTGAGTTAGAAGTTGCCACAATGGAATTAGAGGTCGCCACAACCGAATTAGAGGTTGCCGCAACCGAATTTAGAGGCTATCGCAATCTAATACAATAATTCATTGTTGCAACTGAATTGGTACCAAACTCAGTAATTGCAACCCGATTGATTCATAATTTGGCTGTTGCATAAGTCTTGATGCACAGTCGGTTGTTCGGTTGTACGGTTGTCCGGTTGCCACAACCGTATTTGGGGTTGTCACATCTGCATTCGGGGTTGACACAACTGCATTAGGGGTTGTCACAACTGCATTAGGGGTTGACACAACCGAATTTGAATTTCACAACCGAATTTAGATGTCACAACCGTATTTAGAGCTTTAACAACCACATTAGAAGTTGTCACAACCACATTAGAGGTTGTCACAACCGTATTAGAGATTGTCACAACCACATTAGAGGTTGTCACAACCACATTAGAGGTTGTCATAACAGCATTGGAGGTTGTCACAACCGAATTCAGAGTTCATCGCTACCTAATCAACAAGTTCTGTCTTGCAACCGAATTAGTATCAAATTGAGTTGTAAACGAATTGCCACAACATTCGTTTGTTGCAACCGAATTGTTTCGAAATTGTACACCGTTTACTTGATAGAACGAACATAATTTGAAAATTTAATTCTGACAATCGAATCAATTACACTGTGCAACATCAATTTTGGGGGTGGACGATTCCTGCGCCAAATGATCACACTAGGTAAGTATAGTCAGTCAAACCCCAAAAATTTAGACCGCTGTGGAGCTACACTTTTTTTTATGGGCGTGGCAACTTTGAATTTTCTTACCCGATAATAAATTTAAAAATCGAGTATAAATATTGAATTGAGCGAATTCTTATGAAATTTGACAAGGATTATTTTAGTAGAATATTTGCATGCTTTATTTCAAAGTTCAAAGGGTCCTTTTTGTCATTTGTTCAAAAAGTACCAACAAATTACACTAAACTGACCAGCTACGGATTCAGAATGTTTTACGAATTTATTCCTCATTAAAGGCTGAAGGATTCTCGTCTGCGAAATGCTGTAGTGAAATCTATTTCACTAAAAATTGGTAGAACAGTTGGATATTTTGGCGGATATTTTGGTCCAATTTTCTTGACCTTGTTTCAAAAAAGGATAAACAGAACGCCTGAAAATACAGATAAAGAATTTTGGTGTAGGACGACCCATAATGAAATTTAATGAGAAATAAATTCGTAAAATATTCTGAATCCGTAGCTGGTAATGTTAGTGCAAATTTTTGGTACTCTCTGTTGTTGCAAGCGAATTGGAACGAACTTAGTTTGTTGCAATCGAATTGTTTTGAAATTCTGTTGTTACAACCGAAATTGTAGAACATTCAGTTGATAGAGCGAATACAATTTGAAATACCATTGCCACAATCGAATCAATAATTAAACCAGATTGTTGCAATCGCATTTAAAGTACAGGGACTAACTTCTGCCGTGACATCCTCAGTCTGGTTGTGGCAACCACAATTCGGTGGTGACAACCGAATATTCGTTAGATAAACCTCTTTCAAAACAATAAGTTCTGCGAATTTACTCAAGCAAAAGGCCGGGTAATAGCATTGGAGATGTGAAACGCTTTCGTCCTCCCCTTGATCCTCACAGCTACTGTAGTAATCATGAACAAAGCTGCAAGTCATAAGTGATATGTTAACAACGCATTAATGGGTTGTCACTTCGGAATTCACAGGGAGCCACAACCGAGTTTTGAGGTTATCACTATCTAATCATAAATTTTTCTGTTGCAACGGAATTGGTACCAAATTCGGTGGTAGCCAGCACCGGATTGATTCAAAATTCGCTTGTCGCACCCGACTTGACATCACATTCGGTTGCTGCAACCACCGAATTTGTAACACATTCGTTTATTGCAAGCGAATGGAAACGAACTTCGTTTGTTGCAATCGAATTGTTTTGAAATTCTGTTGTTGCAACCGAAATTTTAGAACACGTTGTTGACAGAGCAAATACAATTTGAAATCCAGTTGGCACAATAGAATCAATTATTAAACGGGGATGTTTCAATTGAATTTCAGTTGCGGGGACTAAATTCAGTCGTGCCAACCTCAATTCGGTTGTAGAAACCAGAAATCGGTGGTGGCAACTGAATATACGGTGGCTCAAGCTCTTGCAAAAGAAGTAGTTGTGTGAGTTTGAGCCGGGCATAGGAGGTGTGAGATGCTCTGCTCCTCCCATTGCTCCTTAGAGCCACTGTAGTAATAATGACCAAAGTTCGAAGTCTTAAGTGCTATGCTAACAACGCACTTCGGGTTGCCACAAGGGAATTTAGTGGATGCCACAACCGAGTTTGGAGGTTATCACTGCCTAATCATAAAAATCATTGTTGCAACCGAATTGGTACCAAATTCAGTTGTTGCAAGCGAATTGGAACGAACTTCGTTTGTTGGAATCGAATTGTTTTGAAATATTGTTGTTGCAACCGAAATTCTTGAACATTTAGTTGATACAACGAATATTATTTGAAATTCTGTTGGCACAATAGAATCAATTATTTAACGGGGTTGTTTCAATTGAATTTCAGTTGCGGGGACTAAATTCACACGTTCCAACCTCAATTCATTTGTGGCAACCACAATTCGGTGGTGACAACCGAATATACGGTTGCTCACGCTCTTACAAAACAATTAGTTGTGTGAGTTTGAGCCGGGCAGCAGCATAGGAGGTGTGAGGTGCTCTGCTCCTCCGCTTGAACATTAGAGCTACTGTACACGCTGAAAAATCTGTCTTTGTTTGTTGTTTGGATGCACATATAACGTCTTTGTAGCTTGTCGCAAATATACTATACTTGTGCGCAAACACATTGTGTTTGCTATTGAATATTGTATATTTGAGACACAATGATTAATAAGTTATAATATATGATGTTGAGAGCCATTTGTGGCTTTTTTGTTGTAAACCGCTAAAAACAAATACGAGACAGAAAACAAAGAAACAAAAAAACAGCAGATCTTCAATGCATGAAAACAGTGCTTGCAAATATGTACATGCTTCCTTCAATATGTTGCTGGGGCCGATATTTTTCAGCGTGTAGTAATAATGAACAAAGCTCCAAGTCTTAGGTGCTATATCTACTAACAACTTGACCGTGTGTAGGGTTGTGAAGATGCTTTGGAAATAGGGCTACCTCTTTACTAGGTATCCCTTACTTTAAACTGGAACTCTGTCACAAATTGACTCGTGCGGAAGCCAAATTGACTAACTCCACTTTTCCAAAATTTATATATGTTTTGTGCCACTGGTTTAAACTTATGTGCCCAGTACATTTCGAATTTCATATTGCCTCCCTTCATGGGATTTTTGGGAAGCGAGGGTTTTATAGCTCTGTGCTATATTAAGGTTTTCTTGCTCTAAACTTGTGCTGTGTTTCACACGTAGTTATTTTCGGTTTAAACGGAATTTAACTTCTCGATGTTTGTCATTTAAATGTCATGTAATAAAATTTTGTCAATTTTCTCTGACCTTTTAAATGACGAGTGTAAAACTCGCCCTTAACTTATTTTCACATTGTTTGCTGGGATATTGACCCCTCAACAGGAGCCTTGCGATAAAGACGATATTTCAACAAATGAGTGGTAGAAATCTAAAAATAGTATCACATCATTGACAAAATTCATGAAAAAAAAAATTGCGTTTTTGGCGGGAAAGGGAAACACGAAAACGTCCCAGACATGAGGAAGGACGGACTGAAGAAAGACAGACAAATGACTTTTGATGTCATCAAGAAAGCGTGATGAAATGAGGAACCGGCCCACGTAAACGGATGTAGTTGGATTTTCAACTCACACTTTTACTTCCTAGACAGTTGTGTTACATTACGTTTCCTGCGTCGCGTTGGCATTTGTCCAACAGCGCGATGAGAGCTGAGAGAAAGAGAGAGAGCAGGAGCAGCAAAACACTAAAATGTGGCACCCAAAAATATACGATACCCACTCTGGTCGACATCGTCGTACCATCACACCACACGCGTTTTCCTAAGGCCCCCTGAGAGAAAAAAAAAACACACACACAACAACAAAGAGCACCAAGTGTTGATGGTTGGCACCTACATCAACAAAATAGTCAACATGTGGTTGGGAGCTGGCATGTGGCCGGTAGCTGTTGCCGAAAGAAGGCGATATCGGCCACCAGGCAGGCAGGCAGTTAAAGACGCACTTCACTGCCGTATTTTTCGAATATTTCCATTGTTAGTGCATTGTTGAAAGATGGAGGGAAAACAAAAGAGATTTTCGAGAAACAGAGAACAAAGTTGTTTCTCTTTAATTATGTTTAAACTATTTAGCCTTACCATAACCTTTGATTATCCACAATAATTTTGGTTTGAAATCAACTTTAATTATTAGGCTCCAAGGACGTTACTCTAATGGCGCCTTTATATTGCGACAAAACCAAATCCAAAACGAAATGTTCTATGTATAATTTAATTAAGCGTCACACTTAACGCACAGACAAAGGCAGTAGGGGGAATTGGTGCAAACATTTTCAGGAGGTCCGTGGGCCGGATTCTTGTGTCCACTTTTCATTCCTTCTGTTCAACTACAACGACGCATCCATCCACATATGGTGGTTTTACGCTTTTTTCCCTCAAACACATTCATCTATTCTCCATTTACGCCTACATCCTCGTACTCTGGCAGTTCCATTAAGTGTTTTTTGCTGCTCTTTCTGCCTCCATATGTTGTGTTAATTCCTTTGGCGTCACAAGGATTTGATACTTTTTTATACGTAGTTTATTTTGTACTCCCTGTCGTTCTCCTACCGCCAAACACAACTTCTCCCTGGCTGGCAGCGACTCTGACGACAATTCCTTGGCGAAGACAAATGAAAGGCAAATTTTTACATCGTCGTACTAGTGTCCTTAGAAAAAGGATGTTTGAATGGTGTGATGATGTATTTCCAATACCAATGAGAAGGGAATAACAATTTTGTAAAGCTAGAGGCCAAGACGACAAAGGGAAAAGGACATGTAAATATGTTGAGACTTTTCTTTTTCTATTGCTTTTCCTTCTGGTGAGCATTTTTAAATATAATTAATTCGGTTTAATATTAGAAAAGGGTTTAAAAATAAAAATAACAAAATTTACTTAATATGGAAAATATTGAAAACAAATAAAAAAACTTGAATCTAATTTCAATCATTTAATTTGAAATTCTTCTATTAAATGCTTCAATGTTAGCTCAATTCCATGCTTGACATTCTCAAGAATTCATTAAACGATTAAAAGCTTTAACGCCGCTGACTCTGATTCACTGCAGCGGCATCGTCATCGTCATCTCTTCAATGTTGTGGTCACTGGTAAGGTTAATCTTGTTCAAAGGCTAAATGCATTTTCTAATCCAATAATTTCAGTTATTTGGTTGTTTTTCGTTTTGATCAAACTATCAATTGACCAGTTTGATTTTGAATTTCGGTTTTTGAGTTTGGTTTTTGAATTTGAAAAACTTGAAAAGCTGTCATGGAAAATTTACAAGATAATTAATTGGTTGCCAAGATTTTGTTACTTTGAGATGACTTGCAATTGCCTGTCATAGATAAAATTCTAGTTTTGTTTTTTTGTGGTGGCTATAGCGGCAGCTTTCAGCCAACATTGTAATCAACCAGTTGTTGAGGTTGTCAAAATCTTGTCATGGAAATTACAGAAAATACTGAGAGAAAACTGGGGGAAGTTTACAATTGTGAAGTGAGAAAGGAAAATTTAAAAAAATGCTAAATAAAATTAAAGGCTTCGAAAAATTTAAAATAATAATGTTAAATTATTCGACAAATTAAAATTAAAATTTAAACATTTCATAAGAAGTATGAAATGTTTAAAATTTATAAGGCTTCTCAAAATAGCGTTCGGAGCCGGTGTAAAACTGTAGCTCTCAATCAGTGAGTGTAGAACTAGAACAGGCTAACTGTTTGTGAGAAGCTATCCCCAATCCTGATTTTGGACCGAACTTCCTAGAGAACGTTCCGAGATGGGGTCTAAATTCCAAAAAAATTAAACAACTTGTTTTAACACTATTATGCCACTATTTAGCCCACTATATAGATAAATATAAACCATAGATGGCTCATTTGCTTAATCACCATTTTCGCCAGAGGGCACATGCTGTTTCCACTCATACATCATTTTTAATTCAATTCTGTTGCCTAAATTTGAAAATAGAATATAAATGATAGAAAATCTTATCGCTTTTGATATTTGTTCACAATATAAAAGGCAAAAAAGTATGGTTATGTAGTTTTGACGTAGAATACGTCTTACCTTACGGTATGAGGAGTCATGTCAGGTTTTTATTGTTGTAATCTTTATTTCATTGAATTTGAGGAAACGGCTAGATGAATGTTTTTAAAATTTTTTTTGTAGGTAAATGATGATGTTATCTTTCGTTTGATATACATCTCATATTGGTTGATATATTTCTAGTATTTTAATTTCTCAAATGAAAATTGTTTAAACACATACACTCAAATATATGTGTGGTGTTTGGTTGAGTGTTTTTGGTTGCTCAACATTGCTTAGGAACATGTATCTAGTAAAAAGTGAAACGAACAGCAAGCTAATGTTGCTTGGCAACATGTATCTAGTAAAAAGTGAAACAAACAGTAAGCTAACGTAATAAAGCTTTTTTGCGAAAGCTTCAATAAAGCTGTTGTAACATTAATTTTGAATTGTAAAGCGTAAAGCTTTCACACAACGCTGGAATGCTAATGCGAAGACTCGATAAGGTAAACCTTTTTTAATATTAGGACGGCCCTGTCAACATTCGCAGAACTTATTTCAATAAAAATATTAATTAAAATACATAAATTAAATTAAGTTTAAAAAAATTGAACATAATATTTTTTTTTAAACGGACTTGAATCAAACGCCGTTGGTAAATATAAAAATTACAGCAGACAGTTGTCCGAGGCCTTCGGCCACGGACTGTCCCTGCAGGCTGTGTCAGAGACACGGCTATTAAGTTTAACGTAGAATACGCCATCCGATAAGACAGAAAACATATATAACAATAAATGATAAATAATATAAGCAAATGAATTTATTGTTATATATGTTTTCTGTCTTATCTAATGGCGTATTCTACGTTAAACTTAATGGCCGTGTCTCTGACACAGCCTGCAGGGACAGGCCGTGGCCGAAGGCCTCGTACAACTGTCTGCTGTAATTTTTTTCAACAGTTTTTGTTTTTAGGGAAATTTGCCCATCTCCATCACTCCGGCGCCATCTAGAAAATTTCCCTTTGCTTTCAAATCCACCACTTATCTTTAACCTTCTATGTTTTTTTATTTATCTATGCCATAGATAAATAAAAACCATAGATGATTCATTTGCTTAATCACCATTTTCACCAGAGGGCACATGCTGTTTCCGTACGACCATTTTTCACTCGGATGTGACGAAAAACCACTCAAAAATAATTTGTATGTCGTTTCTGTTGTCTAAATTTTAAAATGGAATATAAATAATAGAAAAGCATACCGCTTTTGATATTTGTTGTCAATACAAAATGCTGGAAAGCATGGTTATATAGCTTTTTCAATAGTTTTTGTTACCAGGGAAATTTACCCATATCTACCACTCCGGCGCCATCTAGAAAATTTCTCTTTACTTTTAAATCTACCACTTATCTATCACCATCTCTGGTTTTTTATTTATCTATGTCTATGCCCACTATTATTATCTATATTGTTTACTTTTGCTTTGGTTTGTGTCTAGACTAACTAGATGTCTCACATACGTATGTATGTTGGGAAATTTGTTGTTCAATGGGAAGTTTTCTACATGGAGCTTGTAGTCAGTATTTAGTATATACACAGAAAAAAAGGCGACTGTAAAATGTTAACAAAAAAAAGTGGTACGTGAAAAATCTCAGCAATCAATTACGTTTTTCATTATATACTGACAAATTACTCAAATATTGAAATACCCCTATATTTAACGAAGTAAATACGATACGAACAACCACATAACTTCAGTTGGAGATATGTCTGTACAGGCAGTCGGTGGCATAACGGACTAGACGCTGCCAGAAAAGACGCTGTGTCACAAACATCGAAGCGATCTTCCAGTGGATGTGAGTTCGAATCCTACCGCGGCGGTTTCATTTTTTTTTTAAATAAACAAAATTTCTAAAAATGATTCGGATCGAAGACAAAATGAAAACTGAGATACAATTTAGTTTGTTAATATGCCAAATTCTTCATCGACTAAAAGCGAAAATATTTTTGATAAATAACGTACAAATATTTTCGTAGATGGGTGAAATTTTGCATCGATTGAAAAATAATATTTTTCCAATAAACAACCTACAAATATGGTAGCTGATATGTGATTTTTTTTTATCACAGGATTTTCAATTAATATTTTGTTTGAATTTTCGAATTTTTTAATTGAATTCAAAAATTATTTTTTCCTGTGTATGTAGTTTTGAACCCAATAAAAAGTAAATTTAGAAAAGCCAAAGTGGAAGAAGTTTCAAAAAAGTATATTTCTTTAAATAAATACATTTTCATAAAAAAGTAAATTTTCTCAAAAAAAATATATCATTCATATTCTTAAACAAAGTACATTTTTTTTAAAAACAAAATACCTTATCTTAAAGAAGTACGTTTGCTTAAAAAAAGTAAATTTTCTTACAAACAGTACCTCTTCTTAAAAAAGTTAATTTTTTTTAAATAAGTACCTTTTCTTAAAAACGAAAATTTTCAAAAAAAAAAAATACCCAAAGTATTCATATTCTTAAACAAAATACATTTTCTTAAAAAAAGTACCGTGTCGTAGAGAAGTACGTTTGCTTAAAAAACGTAAATTTTCCTACAAGTGCGTAAAAAAGTAATTTTTTTAAAATAATTACCTTTTTTAAAAAAAGAAAAAGTTCTTAAATAAGTAAATTTTCTCAAAAAAAAAGAAAAATACCTAAAGTATTCATATTCTTAAACAAAGTACATTTTCTTAAAAAAAAATATCGTATCTTAAAGAGGTACCTTTGCTTATTAAAAGTAAATTTTCCTACAAAAAGTACTTTTTCTTAAAAAAGTAATTTTTATAAAATAAGTACATTTTCTTCAAAATGTAAATTTTATCCAAAAAAAGTATTCATACTCTTAAGTATTCATATTCTTAAAAAAAACCTTATCTTAAAGAAGTACCTTTCCTTAAAAAAGGTAAATTTTCCTACATAAAGTACCTTTTCTTAAAAACGTTTTTTTTTAATAAGTACCTTTTCTGAAAAAAGTAAATTTTCTCAAAAAAAAAAAGAAAAATACCTAAAGTATTCATATTCTTATACAAAGTACATTTTCTTAAAAAAAATATCGTATCTTAAAGAAGTACCTTTGCTTATAAAAAGTAAATTTTCCTACAAAAAGTACTTTTTCTTAAAAAAGTAATTTTTATAAAATAAGTACATTTTCTTAAAAATGTAAATTTTCTCCACAAAAAAACCTAAAGTATTCATATTCTTAAAAGAAACCTTATCTTAAGGAAGTACCTTTCCTTAAAAAAGGTAAATTTTCCTACATAAAGTACCTTTTCTTAAAAACGTTTTTTTTTAATAAGTACCTTTTCTTAAAAAAGTAAATTTTCTCAAAAAAAGAAAAAATACCTAAAGTATTCATATTCTTAAACAAAGTACATTTTCTTAAAAAAAATATCGTATCTTAAAGAAGTACCTTTTCTTAAAAAAGTAAATTTTCTCAAAAAAAGAAAAAAAACCTAAAGTATTCATATTCTTAAACAAAGTACATTTTCTTAAAAAAATTATCGTATCTTAAAGAAGTACCTTTACTTATAAAAAATAAATTTTCCTACAAAAAGTACTTTTTCTTAAAAAATTAATTTTTATAAAATAAGTACATTTTCTTAAAAATGTAAATTTTCTCCACAAAACAAACCTAAAGTATTCATATTCTTAAAAAAAACCTTATCTTAAAGAAGTCCCTTTCCTTAAAAAAGGTACATTTTCCTACATAAAGTACCTTTTCTTAAAAACGTTTTTTTTTTAAATAAGTACCTTTTCTTAAAAATTTACATTTTCTTCCAAAAAATTGGTTTTTCTTAAAAAACTTCTGTTTCTTTAAACAGTACCTTTTGTGAGAAACAAAATAACTTTTCTTGAGATAAGTACCTACTCTTAAAAATGTAACTGTCCTTACAAAAATGACCAGTTCTAAAAAATTCCCATTTCTTAAAAAAACCTCTTCAAAAAATACTTTACTATACTTTAGGGTTAAAAAAATACCATTTCGTACAAAAATTCCTTCTGTTAAAAGTACATTTTCTTAAAAATCAAATAATACCTTTTCTTTTCTTTTCTTTTCTTGAGATAAGTAGCCTTTTTGAAAATAAGTAAATTTTCTTAAAAAAATTTTTAATTATGTAATAAAATAAATTCCAGTTTATTAAATTCCATTAACTTTTATTACAAAAAAAAATAACAAAAAACTGCACTCTCTTTGACACGCAAATGTCAAACTCGCAAACCTGCGGCAATGGAGTTGCCAACTACATATAAGACCCCTTTCACACTCGGCAAGTTACTTGCGCAAGTCAGTTTTTCAACTTTCCGAGTACAAGCAAGTCTGTACTCAAAATGTATTCCCCTATCCCGACCTTACCTCTGTCATCAACAAACCAAAACTTGGGCAAGAGACTTGCGCAAGTAACTTGCCGAGTGTGAAAGGGGTCTAACAACTGGTACATACACTGAGAAAAATTGCAACTACAAATTTACTACACATGATATTAAATTATATATTTTCTATTACACTTCACTTCATTTATCTTTATAATTTTACTATTTTTATCAATTACATATATTATGTGAATTACTTATGTTCTTTTGTATACAAGCCCTTTTTCCAAATTGTATATTGTACTAATGCAATAGTGCAATATATGAGCGTTGCAGACATTTTTTTTCGAAATGCGTATTGTACTAACGTAATAGTTCAATATAAGAGCGTTGTAAAAATCTCTGTGTTATATGACCTCTGATATTAGATATAATTCCAAAGACGAACTGTTTAACATGATTCGTATTCTGTCAAAGCAGAAATCTGGTTTACAAATTGCACATCTAAATGCACAAAGTCTAAACAATAAAATGGATGAGTTCCGTCATATCTTTGTTTCCTCTGCAGTGGATATAATATGCGTCTCGGAAACTTGTTATAATAGTTGGAGACTGTAACAGTAATCTTCTGAGAGAAAATTTTTTAGTTGATTCATTCCAAACGCTTGTATTATACCCAACCAATACAAGTACACCCACGCATTTTCACCCCGCGTCGAATAGTTTATTAGATGCATTCTTTGTTAATCAGAGATCAGAAGTTATTTTATATGATCAACTCTCTGCACCTATTTTTTGTCTTGCCACGATTTAATATATATGATATACGATATTTCTGTAATCGCAGAGCCTGGGAATATATCTTATACGGATTTTAAAAACATTGATTATGGTGTAAGATATTAGGAATTTTTTGTCGAAAAATAGCCTAAAATGAACTTTTAACTAATAAATTCTGAATTTTCTTCGATTTCGTCTAGATAGAGACACAGGCTGTAAATAATGAAAATAGATGTCAATAGCTTTAATTTGTCACTAATCCCAATAACTAATATTTTCCTGGTGGCTACTATGGCGCATCTTGTCGGTCCGATACAATAATTTTGTAAACTTTTCGTGGAATTTGATATTCTGGGGGTTTCTTTTTCTTTTTTTTTTTTGAATGCAAATATAACGTGTTTGTAAATTATCCTAAATATAGTATACTTGTGTCCAAACACACTGCGTTTGATATTCAACATAACATATTTGAGACCCAATGCCTAATAGGGTAGAATATATGTGCTATATGTACTTGTAAGCAGCAAATCTTCTATTCAAGAAAACAACGATTGCAAACATGTACATGGTTCCTGCAAAATTTGCGCAAGATTGAATAGTAATTGAATTGTTTATCGGGATGTATGCAAGCTGAAAAATAATTTTTTTTTTGTTATTTGGATGCAACTATAACTAATAAATTCTGAATTTTCTTCGTTTTTTTTCGAGATTTTTTTTTTTGCAGAAGATGAAAGTTCAGATAATTTCCAGCAGCTTCTATTACGATCAATTTTTTTGTTTTCGTACTCCTTTTTGTAGGAAAATCGATTTGAAAAAATATACATTTTCAAGGTTTCAACAAAAAAACAGTATTAACAATAATATCTATTTTGAAAATTTGGGGGGGCTCCAAATCCGACTTAGAGCTATGGTCTCTTGAGCAAAATTTCTCAGAATCACCTATAGATTACGTTTTTGCTATACGCTTCATCAAAAAAAAAATCGTTCCATACAATTTGACCCGCCCTAATACATATATATTCCTTTTAAATATATCGTTCATAAACAAGACTCTGTTTTTGACAGGTTGTAATACCCAGTCAAGGGCATTTAACATTTTTATTTTTTAATTTTTCCCATAAGAATTCTTCAAATGCAAATTTTAAATTTAAATTTTTTAGAACGTGTTTAGAATGGCCGGCTTGTCAAATAACTCAAGTGATTGACTGACACAAAAACCGTACGGCAGGGTTTAGTTTTTTGGTCTTGATTTGTCACTTTTTGTGCTCTTACGAATCAATAAAATTTGTAACTAATAGAAGAATATAATAACAAAAAATTAAAATCTTAAAATTGAAAAATACAGCTGTTGCATAGGTGGGGAAGTATCCCACGAAAGTAATGCATTTAAGAATGGAAAACAATTTATACCCATCAGGCTTTATCCCAATATAAATGTATTAATTGAACCCAAATCTGGATAACTTTTTATTTTAAGTTTTGGATAACTTTGAATTGAATTTTTAATTTTGATTTAGTACTAAATCTTCTTTGTAAACTTATGAATTTTTTTGAAATTCGTTTAATGACGGATCGCACTCGTTAAAAACATAAACGAATAACTGACATTTTTAAAGAATTTGCCGAAATTCTAAACAACTAAAACGTCAGCAACAAGAGTTAAAATACCAAAGAATCCATTATGAAATATGTTTATGTGTAAAAGCCTAGTACTCATACACAAGTAACCGTGCCTCTGTTTGACGTAGTGTCTAAGGTAGACCTAGTATCTAAGTACAACGCTCGGGTAATGGCGGTACGAGCTTGTACGAGTTTCGATAGAATGGAGCTCAAACATACAGGTTCAGTTGTGCAGTGCAGTCAGTTTTGAATTGCCATGAACCAATTTGATAATGTAGTGGAAAATCTGCAACACACAACAACAACAACAAAAAAAAAACAAAAAACCAAAACGAAACAGCTACAACACCAGCAAAATGCCTCAAAATCGCACTAGAACTCTACTACGAATCTAGTACTCTACACTCGATCATTGATCTGTCTCTCGCGCACTCGTTCTCTTCCCTTCCCCGCGTTTGAGGCAACCAGAAACTTTGTGTGTGCAAACTTTAACTCAAACTCAAAAATTTTGAAAGTTAAAACAACATTTTCCTGTCTTGGTAGTAGATGGTGTTGTTGTTGTTGTTGTTGTTGTTGTTCTTTAGTGTTGATGTTTTTGTTTTTATATTTATTTGTTTTTGTTGCACTGCAGGGTTTTTTGTTTCTTCTTTTGGATTTTACGTTTTCTACCCAACCAACAAAATAAAGTAATTAACTGAAGTTTTTTTTATTTATTTTGGAGTCGCAAGCGCAGGCGCAATCTCAATAGTGTTACAGCTTTACCCAGAGCTGCACTTATGAAATAATGAGATATATATTGAATTACAATTACAAAGTTTCTTCTGGTATAGGGTTTTAGGTTCTTCGCCCCATCCCACTCTAACAACCCACTTGGCAAGAGTTGTAATAATAATGTTACACGCAGAGATATCATGGTGCATAGTGGAGGAAATTGCCAAACAAATCTTTATCAGAATCCAAATTTATAAAAATTCATAAAACCACCACCATTGCTCTCAAAAAGGGTGTCCCAAAATTCACACAAGATTGAATTGTAATCGAATTGCGTCTCGGAATGTATGCAGGCTAAAAATATTGTATTTTTGTTGTTGTTTGGATGCAAATATAACGTGTTTGTAGCTTATCGCAAATATAGTATACTTGTGTCCAAACACATTGTGTTTGCTATTCAATATAATATGTTTGGCACACCAGAAATAATACCATGTTTTTGTTTCGGACGGACAACAGTCTGGAAGTTTTTCGGGAATGAGGTTATTAATAGCCTGTTTCTCTATCTCGAACGAAAAGCTAAGCGAAACAAGAGCAGTCACTCACATTCGACACAAATTGGGTTTCTCTAAATCGAAATTTTTGTTCGCCTGACTGCACATGTGACAGCACATTCGAAATAGAGAAACCAAAATTTGTACTGAAAAGTTTCATGTTTTTATTCGACTTGAAACGACAAGATTGTGAAACCCAAATCAAATTTCTTTCGTCTAGATAGAGAAACAGGCTGTAAATAATGAAAATAAATGTCAATAGCTTTAATTTGTCACTAATCCCAATATCTAATCCTTTCCTGGTGGCTACCACGGCGCATCTTGTCGGTCCGATACAATAATTTTGTAAACTTTTCCTCGAATTTGATATTCTGGGGGTTTCTTCGGGAAAGACAGTATTAAATAATGAAAATAGATGTTAATACCTTAACTCTGATACTAGGCCCAATCACTAAACTTTTTTCTGGTGACCTCATGGACGCATCTTGTCCGTTCGCAAAAAAAAAAAACAGTTTGTAAACTTTTCGTCGAAAAATTCGTGGACATTGAATAGTAATTGAAGTGTTTCGCGGAATGTATGCAGTCTGAAAAATTTCTCTTGTTTTTGGTTTTTTGAATGCAAATATAACGTGCCTGTAAATTATCCTAAATATAGTATACTTGTGTCCAAACCCACTGCGTTTGATATTCAACATAACATGTTTGGGACCCAATGCCTAATAGGTTAGAATATATGTACTATATGTACTTGTAAGCAGCAAATATTCTATTCAAGAAAACAACGCTTGCAAACATGTACATGGTTCCTGCAAAATTTGCGCGAGATTGAATAGTAATTGAATTGTTTATCGGGATGTATGCAAGCTGAAAAAATTTTCTTTTTTTTTGTTATTTGGATGCAACTATAACTTGTTTGTAGCTTGTCGAAAATATAGTATACTACTTGTTTCCAAACACATTGTGTTTGCTATTCAATATAACATGTTAGGGACACAATGATTAATTCCATTTTTTTTTATTTCGGACGGACAACATTCTGGAAGTTTTTCCGGGAATGAGGTTTTTAAATAATGAAAATAGATGTCAATAGTTTTAATTTCCTGGTGGCTACCATGGCGCATCTTGTCGGTCCGAAACAACAATTTTGTACACTTTTCTTCAAATTTTATATTCTGGGGGTTTGTTCGGGAAAGAAAGTATTAAATAATGAAAATAGATGTCAATACCTTAACTCTGAAACTAGTCCCAATCACTAAACTTTTTCCTGGTGACCTTATGGACGCATCTTGTCCGTCCGAAATAAACAATTTGTGAACTCTTCGTCGAAAAACTCACGCAAGATTGAATTGTTTCGCGGAATGTATGCAGTCTGAAAAATGTCTACTTTTTGTTGTTTGAATGCAAATATAACGTATTTGTGGCTTGTCCCAAATATAGTATACTTGTACCCAAACACATTGTGTTTGCTATTCAATATAACATGTTTGGAATACATTGCTTAATGAGTTATAATATATGTATTTGTGACCCAAATGTGGCTTTGTTTGTTGAAAACTGCTGAAAACAAAAATGTGACAGACAATACAGAAACAACCAGTAGCAGATTTTCTATTGACGAAGACAATGCTTGGCAACATGTAAATGGTTCCTGCAAAATTCGTTCAAGATTGATTTGCAATTGAATTGTTTATCGGGATGCATACAGGCTGAACAATTTGTCTTTTTTGTTCTTTGGATGCAAATAAAATATGTTTGCAGCTTGTCGCAAATATAGTATACTTGTGTCCAAACACATTGTGTTTGCTATTCGATATAACAAGTTTGGGGCACAATGGCTATGCCTATGTATTTGTGATCCAAATGTCACTTTGTTGTTGAAAACTGCTGAAAACCAAAACGTGACAGACAATAAAGAAACAAAAAGCAGCAGTTCTTCTATTCATGAAAACAATGTTTGTAAACATGTACATGGTTCCTGAAATACGTTGCTGGGGCCATTAATTTTCAGTATATGGCATGTGGTACTGCACTGATAAAACCACGCGTTGTCCACCTCCGTAGAATTCAATTAATGAACAACAAAACTCGCTCGTGTCGCGACAAATCACTATTAACTGTTATTGCCCAACCACCCGCAATTTCAAATAAAGATGTTTCGAAAATTGTCCCCGCCTAAAATCGTGTACTTTCTGAACCCAAAATTGGAAAACGTTGACGATTACTATAGCCTGAAGATGATTCTGTTTGAAAACCCTTCATTGCACACGCTAAAAAAAATTTTTGTTTCGGACTGAAACATGAAACATGTATATGTTTGCAGGCATTGTTTTCATGTATTAAAGATCTTTGGAATTTTTTTCTATGTTGTCTGTCACGTTTTACTTTCAGCAGTTTTCAACAAACCAAACCTACTTTTGGGTCACAAAAACATATATTATAATCTATTAATCATTGTGTCCCAAACATGAGATATTGCATAGCTAACACATTGTGTTTGGACACAAGTAAACTATATTTGCTACAAGATTAAGACCGATTTTTTAGCGTAGAAACAACAAATAACAAGATACTGACAACCGATTCTGGTAGACGGGGAGAAAAATACACGTATATTTATTTTTACATCCTCTACCAGAGTCCATGTGTGTGAAGAGAAATTATTATTATGTTATGTTAGCATAGCTCTGTAATTACATTAACATAACTATGTATGTAACATAGATAAATTTGTGAAAACGTTATAGAAATGAACGATTTTCTCACGATCCGACAAATATTTATAACCAAAAGTTATACATTTTCAGTTATTCAGTTATTCTTTGACAGGTTAAAAACATGAGGTTTTCTTACATAGAAAGTCTTTGAAAGATTTTGGGGACATTGCGCCTAATCGGGAAGAGTTTCGTGATAGCTATTGACATCTACTTTCATTATTAATTACACACATTCTCGAAAAGACCAGCAGAAAAGCAAATTCGACGAAGAGTGTAACAATTATTTTTTGTTTCGGACGGTCAACATTCTGGAAGTTCTTTCGGGAATGAGGTTATTAAGTAATGAAAATAGCTGTCAATATCTTTAATTTGATACTAGTCCGAATCACTAAACTTTTTCCTGGTGGACACCATGGACGCATCTTGTCCGTCCGAAACAACAATTTCATAAATTCTTCGTCGAATTTGATATTCTGGTGGTTTTTTCGGGAATGAGGTTATTAAATAATGAAAATAGATGCCAATAGCTTTAATTTGACACTAGTCCCAATTACTAAACTTTTCCTGGTGGCCGCCATAGTTGCATCTTGTCAGTCCGAAACAAAAATTTTGTAAACTCTTCGTCGGATTGGATATGCTGGAGATTTTGTCCGGAGTCGGGGCACTAAATAATGAAAACAGGTGTAAGTAGCTTTAATCTGATACTAGTGTCAATCACTAAACTTTTTCCTAGTGGCCACGATGGACGCATATTGCCCGTCTGACACAACAATTTCCTAAATTCTTCGTCGAATTTGATATTCTGGAAATGTTTTCGGGAATTAGAGTTATTAATAATTAAAATAACTATAGTGTGATATTAGACCCAATCCCTAAAACCTTTTCGATTAACCGTAATGACCCCAAAATCTTTCCAAGAATTTCAGTGTAAGAAAACTTCATATTTGTTACCCTGCCAAAGAATAACTGAGTTTGAAGTCCTAATATATCCTTCAATAAGTCCTTGCTATAAGTCCTTTGTCGGATCGCGAAAAATCAGGAGTCTCTATAACCTCTCCAAAATTTAGATAGGTCAGAACTCTGCTAACATAATTAGTTTGTGTCTCTGCTAGTTAAATTCCAAATTATCTTCACACACATCCAGAATCCGTTGTCGGAACTTCGTTATTCTGCAAAAAGTTAAATTTTTTTGTACAGTGTTATTATTAAAATATTTCTCAAAAATCCAAACAAATTGTTCGTGAATTTAGAGTTTAATTTTTAATAACATTGAACTGTCGGCCGTCACGCTGTCTGTTTTTCTTAAACAACAACACTTTATCGCACATATGAAACGGAATTCAAATATTCAGTGAATTTTCGGACACCCTTTAGTAAAGGGTTTTTCAAAACAGAGACGCTACAAAAGTAAATCGATAGGGACAGCAAACGACGCCATATTTTTTCCCGCTCTTTTGACATTTCTCTTCAGTAAGGTTTGTTATTTTATCATGGAAAGATATACGAGCCAACAACGAGTCGAAATTATTAAAATTTACTACCGAAATTTGGAGTCAGTGGCCTCAACTTTAAGAGCGCTACGTCCAATTTATGGTCGACTCATTTCTGGCTGAATGGCTTCGTCAATAAGCAAAATATGCGTTATTGGTCAGACAGCAATCCACACGTAATCCATCAGTCATCATTGCATCCCCAAAAAATTACGGTTTGGTGCGGTTTATGGGCCGGCGGCGTCATTGGGCCGTACTTCTTCCGTGATGATCAAGACCGGCACATTGCTGTGAATGCGAATCGCTACCGTTCAATGATAACCGAATATTTTTGGCCCCAATTGGATAATATGGACTTGGAGGACATGTGGTTCCAACAGGACGGCGCCACAAGCCACACAGCGAATGCCACCATCAATTTATTGGAAACCAAGTTTGGTGAACGTGTTATCTCACGAAATGGCCCAGTCGATTGGCCGCCTCGGTCGTGCGTTTTGACGCCGTTAGATTATTTCCTGTGGGGCTACGTCAAGTCTATGGTCTATGCCAACAAGCCAGTGACGATTGATGAACTTCGTACGAATATCGAACGTGAAATTGCAGCAGTATCGGCCGATTTATGCTTGAAAACCGTCGAAAATTTCGTTCAGCATCTGGACTTCTGCAAGCGAGCCCGTGGTGGCCATGCAAAAGAAGTCGAGTTCCATACATAATGGCATCGAACGTACTTTCACAGGAATAAAGAATTTCATTGGTATCTAAAACCGGTTTTGTTTTATTTAAAAAAACTTTTGTAGCGCTCTTATTGAAAAACCCGTTAGCTATCCTATAACTTTGCGCGCGGTTTCATAACATTCGGTGAAATTATTGGGTAAGAAATTTTCAGAGTCATAACGGAGTGAATATTGTTCCCAAAATTAGAAAAAAATCCTCAAAAAAAAAAAAAATTACATGCAGGCTGAAAAAAACGGCCCCAGCAACATATTGCACGAACCATGTATATGTTTGCCAGCATTGCTCTCGTAAATTGAAGATCTGCTGATTTGTTGTTTCAGCAGTTTCCAACAAAAGTTGGGTCATAAATTTTAATCATAGTGTCTCCAACATATAATAATGAATAACAAACACAATGTGTTTGGACACAAGTATACTATATTTGCGACAAGCTACAATCGTTATATTTGCATCCAAAGATGTATCAGCGTGCACTTTTAGAAGATTTTTGTTTCTTACTTAACACAAAATGAGACACTGTGCGTTTTTGGTGTTTTTTTTTGCCCATGATCTATGTGGGCTTTTTTTAATTTCCGTCTGTTCGTCCGTCTGTAATACATTAATTAATATAAAATATTAGTCCAAGTTGCTAACACCCTTCCCTACGTCTTTCCTCATCTCGCCCAATACATTCTCATTAATTTATATGCAAGAAAAAAAGAAATAAACAACACAATAGGAACGAATCAATTGCACAGAAGAAGATGAGCAAATAAAAAGGGATCACTGTGTTTAATATTTGTTTTTATAAGAGTCACGTTTATCGTAGCCACCCACTTTATTGGCGGAATTGATGTTTGGATTATTGCAAAATCATTTAGAAAAATTCTGTCTGTGTCAGATGACGCCACCGCGTCACCACCATTGGAACGCGACGCAACGTAACGCACTCGGCGATTAATATCCTGTCGCGCAAATGGCGTCTTAAATGTCATCATCATCATCGCCATCGCCGACACAATTATTTTGCAATTACATATTGATGTATAAATATTGTTGTTGTTTTCTTTTCAATAGAGCTTTTACTATGGCGTAAAATTATGTTGTGGTGGTTTTCAGTACGACAGTATTAAATTATGCTAACATGTATTCAAATTAAATGGGGGAAGAACTTAGTGAACTACCGATATAAGATGGCCAATCACTAACGGCAGAAATCATTCAAAAAAATAAACCTAGAGACATTGGTCATATTTCAAGGCATCAGGTAAAATAATTTCTAATACCATCATTAATTCTGGGATTTTGGGTATTTTTGTTTTGAAACGAAGGAGTGCAAATAATTAATTAATTCTAGGGAGATGTTGTCTCTTGAAAGGGATTGGTCATGTGTACTTAAGCCTTAATTGACAATGAAACCCAAAATTTTAAATAAAAAAATAAAAATTTTTAAAATTTCCAAAATCCCATATACGACGTTGGATCAATAAGTCCGTGACTTTTTAAATGAAACATAGTTTTTATTAGAAAAAAAAAAATTTTTTCAACATAATTTCCTTCAATACTTTTCTCACGTTTCTCCAATTCTTACACGTTTCTCCAATTTTTGTATCCCTTCCAAAAACTAGGATTTTTCGAGGTCCATAAACTAGTCATTTGTTTGATCAATAACTTCATCGTTGGAGCTAAATCTCTTTCCGCCGAGCCATTTCTTTAGGTTTGGAAATAGGAAATAGTCACTGGGGGATAAATCCGGAGAATATGGCGGATGAGGTCATCATACCAATTCGTAGCGCAATTCATGGAATTTTGCCATTGAGACTACAGACGTGTGCACCCGTGCGTCTATACTCAAATGAGAGCAAACGCGGCACCCATCTTGCTGACAGCTTTCTTAAACCCAACTCATAATTTAAAATCAAAACCACACTGCTATATGAAATCCCTATGGCAATCTCACGCACTTTTACTCTTCGATCGGCCAACACCATATCGTGAATTTTTTCGACATATTCGGGTGTATTGACCTCAATTGGCCGTCCAGAACGTTCAGCGTCATTTGTAGTTGTGCCACCACAACGAAAGTCAGAAAACCGCTTTATTATCATTGAAATCTATGGTGCAGAGTCCTCGTAGTATATATCAAGCTTTTCCTTGGTTTGATTGGTGGTTTTTTTTCGCAAAAACTATTGTTTAATGAGGACTCGAAGTTCACTTTTTTCATATTTAAAAAATGCACCAGGTTGTATGGTTTGAACAGCTGTTAAACGCAAAGTAAATGACGGAACTTGCTCAAAATTTGACAGTAGTCTATTAACAGGTGGTACTTGGTGAGTGCAGTGTGGCATTTCATATAACTACGAGGGAAGTTCGAAAAGTCACGGACTTATTGATGTATTGGAAAAAGCGAGAAAAACAATCAAGTATAACACAGAAATGTGGGAGAGTCTTATTCATACGTAAAATTCATATAAAATCGAAAAAACTGTGCCAGATTTGGAAAAAAAACGGAAGAAATGCCGATGCAGAAATAGCATGCCTAGTGGCGATGTTGGCTGCCCCAAAGCCAGGATCGGGCAATTTCCCTAATCGTTCTTTTGTCTTGGACAAAATTGATTTGTGAAACCGAAACGAGAGGGAATACTGATGAACCAGATTTGACGATGACGACCTTAGGAATGCTGCGGGGACTAGAATTGGGACCTTGAGTGTTAGGACGTTTGTGGAATCATCTCGCCTGTGCCGAGAATTTGCCAGTTGTAGACTAACCATGATAGGAATATGCGAAATCCGATGGAGAGGGTCTGGGGTATAAATACTTTGTATTTTCAATCTGGAATTTTTAAATGTTTCATAGTTTAGATTTCGTGTTCATGTTGCAATATATTTTAAAAACACAATCTGGGATAATTAAAATTTTTTTGGTTTAAATCTGGGATTTATAAATATTTCTTATTTTAAATTATGTTTTTTTTTTGTGAACAAAATTTTTGTTTTGACGTTCATTTCTGTAGGGGTTTTATTGTTTTTTTCGGATTTGAAACTTTTAAAAAAATTTTGTGGGATTTTGGAAATTTTGTGGAATTTAGTATTTAAAGAGAACTATGACATTTTATTAAATTTTATTGATATTTCATGTATTTTGGTTGAATTTCTTATTTATATCCTTTAGCTTATCGAAGATGGATTTAAAAAATCTGGAATTTTTAAAAATAATTTATTTTACATCTGCGATTTATAAATATTTCTGATTATAAACTATTTTTTTTTGTTTGTAAACAAATTTTGTATTTTTTTTTGATTTATTATTTTTTTGTTAAAAAAATTTGTTTTGGCGTTTATTTTTAAAAATTTTGTGGGATTTGTGGGAAATTTTTTAAAATTTTTTTGGGATTTTTGGAAATTTTTGACAATTTTGTGGAATTTAAAATTTAATGATAACTATTCATTGCTATCACATTTTATTAAATTTGATTGGTGTTACATGTATTTTAGTTGATATTCTCATTTAAAGCCTTTAACTTATCAAAAGAAGGATTTCAAAAACTGCGATTTTTAAAAGTTTTATTTTACATCTGGGATTTAAAAATATTTCTGATTATAAATTATTTTTTTTTGTTTGTGAACAAAATTTGTTTTTGGGTTTATTTCCGTAGTTTTAGTTATGTTCTTTTTTTTGGATTTGGAAATATTTTAAATATTTTTTGTGTGATTTTGGAAATTTTTGTGGAATTTGGTATTTAAAGAAAACTCTGACATTTTAGTGCATGTATTTTTGTTGATTTTCTCATTTAAATCCTTTAGCTTATCAAAGAAGGATTTCTAAAACTGCGATTTTTAAATGTTTTATTTTACATCTGGGGTTTAAAAATATTTCTGATTATAAATAATATTTTTGTTTGTGAACAATATTTGTTTTGGCGTTTATTTCTGTAGTTGTTGTATTGTTGTTTTGGATTTGAAAATTTGTTAAAATTTTTGTGGGATTTTGGAAATTTTTGAAAATTTTGTGGAATTTAAAATTTATAGATAACTATTTATTGCTGTGACATTTTATTAAATTTGATTGGTATTTCACGTATTTCTGTTGATTTTCTCATTTAACTCCTTTAGCTTATCAAAGAAGGATTTAAAAAACTGGGGTTTTTAAATATGATTATCAAGGGTTTTTCAACAGAGATGCTACAAAAGTAAATCGATAGGGACAGCAAACGACGCCATATTTTTTCCCGCTCTTTTGACATTTCGCTTCAGTAAGGTTTGCCATTTCATCATGGAAAGATATACGAGCCAACAACGAGTCGAAATTATTAAAATTTACTACCGAAATTTGGAGTCAGTGGCCTCAACTTTAAGAGCGCTACGTCCAATTAAATCATCTTCAGCAATGAGGCTCATTTCGGGCTGAACGGCTTCGTCAATAAGCAAAATATGCGTTATTGGTCAGACAGCAATCCACACGTAATCCATGAGTCATCATTGCATTCCGAAAAAATTACGGTTTGGTGGGGTTTATGGGCTTCTTCCGTGATGATCAAGACCGGCACATTACTGTGAACGCGAATCGCTACCATTCAATGATAACCGAATATTTTTGGCCCCAATTGAATAATATGGACTTGGAGGACATGTGGTTCCAACAGGACGGCGCCACAAACCACACAGCGAATGCCACAATCAATTTATTGGAAACCAAGTTTGGTGAACGTGTTATCTCACGAAATGGCCCAGTCGATTGGCCGCCTCGGTCGTGCGTTTTGACGCCGTTAGATTATTTCCTGTGGGGCTACGTCAAGTCTATGGTCTGTGCCAACAAGATAGCGACGATTGATGAACGTCGTACGAATATCGAACGTGAAATTGCAGCAGTATCTGCTGATTTATGCTTGAAACCGTGGAAAATTGGGTTCAGCGTCTGGACTTGTGCAAGCGTGCCCGTGCTGGCCATGCAAAAGAAATCGAGTTCCATACATAATGGCACCGAACGTACTTTCACAGGAATGAAGAATTTCATTGGTATCTAAAACCGGCTTTGTTTTGTTTGAAAAAACTTTTGCAGCGCTCTTATTGAAAAACCCGTTATTCTACATCTGGGATTTATAAATATTTCTGATTATAATTTTTTTTTTGTTTGTCAACAAAATTTGTTTTGGCGTTTATTTCTGAAGTTTTTGTATTGCTTTTTTTTAGGATTTAAAAATTTTTGCAAAATTTTGTGGGATTTTGGAAATTTTAAAAATTTTGTGGAATTTAATATTTGAAGAAAAGTATTCAGTGCAATAACATTTTATTAAATTTGATGGTGTTTCATGTATTTTCGTAAACTTTCTCATTTAACTCCTGTAGCTTATCACAGAGAGGGATTTTAAAAACTGGGATTTTTAAATATGTTTATATTTACATCTGGGATTTATAAATATTTCTGATATAAAATACTTGTTTTGGATTTGGAAATTTTTGAAATATTTTTGTGGGATTTTGGAAAATTTTGTGGAATTTAGTATTTAAAGAGAACTCTGACATTTCATTACATTTTAGTGCATGTATTTTTGTTGAGTTTCGCATTTAAATCATTTAGCTTATCAAAGAAGGGTATTATAAACTGGGATTTTTAAATGTTTTATTTTACATCTGGGATTTACAAATATTTCTAATTATAAATTATTTTTTTTTGTTTGTAAACAAATTTTGTATTTTTTTTTTGATTTTGTAAAATTTGCAAAATTTTGTGGGATTTTGGAAATTTTTGAAAATTTTGTGGAATTTAAAATTTAAAGACAACTACTGTTCATTGCTGTGACATTTTATTAAATGTGATTAGCATTTCATGTATTTCTGTTGATTTTCTCATTTAAATCATTTAGCTTATTAAAGAGAGATTTTAAAAACTGCGACTTTGAAAAAATATATTTTAATTTACATCTGGGATTTGTAAATATTTGTTATTTTGAATTACATTTTATTAAATTTTATTGGTATTTTGTGCTCATTTTTTCATTTTCTCAGTTAAATCAACTTGCTTCTCAAAAGAACGAAGGGATTTATTATGGATTATTAACTGTTATGTATTTTCATTGTGGGATTTTAAATGTTTCTGATGTTAAGTTTAGTTTTACGTTGTGACTTTATTTGAAAAATATTTTGTTTTAATGTCCATTTTTGTAATTTCTTTGATTTGGAAAGTTTGGAAAAATTTTGTGGAATTTTGGATATTATTTAATATTTTGTGGAATTAAAATATTAAAATAGGATTTTCCCCAAATACGGCTATTTTACATTTTGTGCTTAGAATCGTATAACATATCCGCTCCCTCCAAAATTTTTCTAAAATATGGAAAAGTCGAGGCGAAGTAAAAAAAAAAATTTCCATTTTGGAAAAGTCAAATAAGAGTTATACTTTTTAAATTGAAATTTTTTATATTGAATTTTGTTATCGACTAAAATTTACATGTCACAAGCACAAACACTCATACTAAATAGTCAAGGACGCCCTGGCGCTTAACATTCAATTCCATTTTAACGGCTTTTACGTGGTCTTGATCTAGGCCGCCTACGAAGTCTGCCCTTTCGCATGCCCCTTTGTGTCGTTTTAATGCGTCTTGCGGCTATTCTATCCATATTATCATCTTCCACTGGAATTTTATGCTTTTTCGCTTGATTGGTCCGAGCCCACACGATATAAGAGTGTTTATCATTGGCCGCCATTTGTCGCCATTGTTCACCGGCCATTTGGGCAACTTCAGGGGCAGATGGCATAGCATTGCAGCTTTGTTTTAGTTTATGCCGGAACTCATGAAGAAAAATGAAAAAAGGATTAGTCGCCTGGGAGTGGGCCATTGCAGTTGTAGACTCCTCGGCCGTTAAGCGGCTGGTTTCCTCGGAGCCTTTGGCAATATGGTGGTGGCGCCGATCGCAGTTAAATGATGACATTGCTTACTCGTTGCGGATATATAAATGTATGTGGGTCCGGAAAAGAATCTTCAGATTTTAAAACAAAAAAAAAAATTTTTAAATATAAAAAAATGTTAACCCAATTTGATTGACTTGAACTGGGATATTGAAAATTTGTTTGATAATTAAAAAATGTGTTACTTGAGGTATTTTTTTTTAAAGAGAACGGTTTGATTATATTTCAAACTACTGGCAGAATGTAACATTTAACTTGATAGAATTAGAAACAATTGCAACTGGTTTCTTTTTTGGACACGAGTTATGATTTGGAATTTAAGCCGACAACTTTTGTTATTTCCAAATAATTTGAGTTGATTTAGCCTATTCTTTGATTTTCTGTTTTGTTTCCTTTTTGCGAAAAGAGGACAATAACATATATAGCTCTTCCCTCCTTCAGATTTCAAACCCAATATCGATTAAAGCCGACAACTTTTGTCGTTTGTTTACAAATTTAAACATAGGCCTATAAAGGCCTGCAATGCTGAACTTAATTTCTTCATTGGATCAAGTGTAACAGTGGATCCTTGAAGTAATTTTTGGCTTTACCGGGAGTTTGTTTTTTTAAGTGGGAAGAAATTAACTGGGTTTAAGCCGTCAACGTTTGTTATTTTATAAAAGTTCGGAAATGAAGTTTCTTTTGTTGATTAAACTCCATCAGTCGAACAGAACAATTGTATAAAGTTTAATTTAATATTAAGGACCTTCTATTGTTGACCATCGACAACTTTGTTATATTAAAAACCTTTAAGATTCGAGTTTGCTCGATTCAAAGAGTACAACCACCGAATCAGGTCAAGGATAAGAAGCATGATTGTGACTAATTTCCTTTGGAGCTCAATACCACCATATAATCTTGATCGAACGACCCTATGCAATTCATCTATCTTCTTGGACATTTAGACAAAATGGCTGGCGCTTTTGCTCACAGTAGATAGTTAGCACAATTAAGCGCGTACCAGACTAAAGCTACCGGGATCGCGGGAAAGTCGATAATTTCTATAAGCTTTCCAAAATTTATTGTTTTAATAATAATACATTTTTTTTAGTAATTTAATTTTTTTAATATAGTTGTGTTAATGTAATAACAGAGCTCTGCTAACTTATTTGGTTTGTGTCTCTGCTAGTTAAATTCGAATTTATCTTCACACACATGTTTTACACTCACTGATTGGGACCTAGAGTTTTACACCATCTCAGAATGGGAGTTTTGAGAAACGTTTACACGACTTGTTACTCGATAGTGTGGCCGCCACTAAACGAGAATTCCTTCGTCGAAGGAAATGCAAAGGGGTTAGAGCAGGGGCGAAACTGCGGTCTCATGTTCAAGAGTCGCGCACACAAACCATTGCACTACTGACGGCCACCTCCGCTAGCAATATGTGGCTCGTAAATCGTTGGTTGTAGGCAACGGACGCGCTCGTGTTGATTTGAGACACACACACTCTTGAGTATGTTCAAATAATGAGCAGGTAAAAACGACTCATGATTGGGGTCATTCGCACTCTTGAATACCTTCAACATAATACACAAAATGTACAATAAAATACGAATAATTTGCAAAAAAGTACAAATAATGTAAAACAAATGTTGCCAAAAGTACTTAAAGTGTACGAAACGTACAAAAAGAGAAAATACAAATGATTATACACATTATACCAAAAATTATACATATTCTGGTGCACTGTATGTACTTTCCTGGTACACGTATGTATTTTTTGGGTACACTTTATGTACTTGTTTGGTACACTTTATGTACTTTTTTGATACTGTACTTTTTGGTGCACTTTATGCACTTTTTTGTACTCTTTATGTACTATGTGTTACACTTTATGCACTTTTTGGTACACTTTATGTACTTGTTTGGTATACGTTACGAACTTTTTCGGTACATGTTACCTATTCTTTGTATGCACTGTTTGGTACACTTTATGTACTTGTTTGGTACATGTTATGTACTTTTTTGGTACACGTTATGTATTTTTTTCGTACTTTTTTTTGCTACGCTTTATGTACTTTATGGAACACTTTATGTACTTTTTGGAACACTATCCACTTTTTGGGTACTTTTTATGCACTTTTTTGTTACGCGTTACGAACTTTTTCAGTACATGTTACGAATTCTTTGTACATTTTATGTAGTTTTGTGGTACACTTATGTATCATTTTGGTGCAATTAACGTGCTTTTTGGTAAAGGGTCCGCTAAAATAACTTTTTTTTTGAAAATGCTATAAAAAAAAAACTACTGAATATTTTCTCAAATTTCCTTTTTTATTTGAAAGTACAATCCTTCCGGTTAATAATGGAAAATAATTTCAGTCAAATGGCTGCCTCGGCTGGCTATGCAGTAGCCTACACGATCGGTCCAACTTTTAAGCACATTATCGATTGTGTGCAGCTGTATTTCACCAGTGGCTTCACGAATATTGTCCTTTAAAGCGTCAATTGTCTCTGGCTTGTCGGCGTAACACTTATCTTTGAGGGCACCGCACAAATAATAGTCCAACGGTGTCAAATCGCAGCTCCGAGGTGGCCAAACGACATCAGCTTTGCGGCTGATAATGCGATCTTCAAAAACAGGGCGCAAAACATCGTGTGTAGCTTCGGCTGTGTGACACGTAGCGCCGTCCTGTTGAAACCAAATGTTGCCAATATCCTCCTCTTCAATTTTTGTGAACAAAACTTCGTTCAACATGGCCCGATAACGATCGCCATTGACTGTAACGGCCACTCCTTGCTCATTTTCGAAGAAAAATGGCCCAATTATGCCTCTGGACCAAAATCCGCACCAAACAGTGACTCGTTTTGGGTGCATCGGCTTTTCAATGTATGCGTGCGGGGTTTCTGTGCCCCAAATGCGACAATTTTGCTTGTTTACATACCCGCCAAGATCAAAATGAGCTTTATCTGAAAATATGATTTTTTTTGGCAAAATCGGCATCTTCTGTAAGTCGATCGCAGGCCCACTTAGCGAAGCGAAAACGCATTGGATGGTCAGCGTATACAGCGTATACACAACCATATTCGTTCAGCGGAAGGATAAAACTAATTATATGTCAACTCAGACATGAGATAAGTGGTACCATTCACGAAATAAGCACTAGTTGAAAAAAAAAAAAACGTTAGATGGCGGACTCTTTACAATCTGTGTACCCTTTTGGTACAATTTGTGTACTTTTTTGGTACAATTTGTGTACTTTTTTGGTACAATTTGTGTATTTTTTGGTTAAAATTTGTGTACTTTTTTGATACAATTTATGTACTTTTTGGTAAATTTTATGTTCTTTTTGGTACACTGTACTTTTTTTGGTACACTTTATGTACTATTTCGTACACTTTATGTACATGTTTGGTACACTTTATATGGATTTTTGTTACACTTTATGTACTTTTGTGGTACACTTTATATACTTTTTGTTAGATTCTTGGTACACTTTCCGTAGTGTTGGGTACAGTCTATGAACATATTTTTTATGTACATATTGGTCAATTTTTGGTAAACTTTACATACATTCTGGTAAACTTTATATACGTTCTGCTCCGTGACGTAGCCATGGTACATTTTGTGAACGTTTTTTAAAATTGTGTGAACATTTTATGCAATTGTGTGAACATTAACACTTTATGTTCGTTTTGAGTACACTTTATATACTTTTTGTTAGATTTTTGGTACACTTTCCGTAGTGTTGGGTACAGTCTATGAACATATTTTTTATGTACATATTGGTTAATTTTTGGTAAACTTTATGTACTTTGTGGTACATTTTATGTACTTGTTTGTTACTCGTTAATATACATTCTGGTAAACTTTATGTACGTACTGCTCCGTTACGCAGTCCAGGTACATTTTGTGAACGTTTTTTAAAATTGTGTGAACATTTTATGTGAATTTTTTATGCACTTTATCTATTTTCTGGTACAGTTTATATTCTTTCTGGAACTGGGTATGTATGTAGTTTCTGGAACATGCTATGTACTTTGTGGTATATTTTAGATACTTTTAGATACACATTATGGTAAATAAATGTTTTACCTAGTCTCTGGTACATTTTATGTATTTTGTAGTAAATTTTTATGGACCTTTTGGAACAAATTATGGTACATAAATAATTACACCGATCCGAAATAATTTTTTTGGAAACATTTTCTTTTACGGCCCTACGTAGTAGCTTTTTATGTCTCGCGTGCGGTACGCGAGCCGCGGTTGAGCCAATCTTTTTACTCATTTTAGACGAGAAAGATCGTTCGGGAATGCTCATTAACAAACACACGCAACTCGCGTATTTTCTCTTTTTCTCGTGCTCTCGGGTCGCATAATTGGTTTTTCATTTTACATCTCACGGCTAATGAGTAGTAGGTTCATGTGTCTACTCTTTGTTTTACGGCTCAATGGAAATGAGCAAGCGTTGTTCGATGCATGGTTAAAAGTCTTGGAAACTCGAAGTTCCACTGTCGCTGGTGCGCAACGGTTAATGTGCGCGAGTCTTGTACATGAGGGAGTCGATTCGATCTCGACTTTGACACCTTTCATTTATTTGAACGACGGTCATCTTGCTTAGTGACGACGACACTATGCTGCCATCAGCCATGATAAAAACTTCCCAAAAAACCGTTTGGAAGCGTTGTAGGTCCCTATCAGTTAGTGTGAATCTAGGAAGCACACCGCTCAAAGATTGCTTAAACTTCTCTTGTGTCCCTTAATGGGATGTCGAAGGGAAAGAATTATTTATTATATTTACTTATGCCCAGTTTTATAGTCAAAAATTCTCCATTTAAATCGACTTTAAATACCCGATGTTTGTCCTTTAAATATCATTTAGTATGAAAATTTTCTGTGAGCTTTTAAATTGGGCTTTTAACTGACGAGTGAGAAACTCGGCCTTAAAGACCAAAACCACCATATAAGATCAAGTGTGAGAAGCAGGATGTTCTAAGTCAACGTTGCAATATGTCGAAAGGTTTGAAACTTCTCGATTAGTTCAAGAAGCCAAAACTCGTTTCATCGAACAATCTGTAACGTGACGTCATGATCTGTCGGTACGTAACAACAACCACTCACCGCCATTCGCACCCGCATACGTCCCTGGTCTACCCGTCACCTAAGCATACACAATATCCATCAGTCGCACCAATCACCGCGAACAATCACACTCACTGACAACATACAAGCTCTGTCGACGTTGTGTACATATTAGCAGCGAACTAGTTTTAATGTCCACACGAGAATGAGTGATTGGATGCAATTCTCATTTGCGTCACTACAGCAATGGTACTTAGTGTTAAGGTTGACTAGACTCAAGTCGTCGCCTCCGAGCGAACAACCAGACAAGGTTATAGCATTTTGCCTGGAGCTCTAGTTCTGCAAAGGACAGGAGCAAATTTTCGGATCCGTTCTTTAGTAAAGACGGTGTAAATACATTTGCTACACAGGAGTTTCAGCTCACTGTTCCTACACAGGAGTTTCGGCTCACTGTTCCTACACAGGGGTTCGGCGCACTGTTCCTACACAGGAGTTTCGGCTCACTGTTCCTACACAAGAGTTTCGGCTCACTGTTCCTACACAGGGGCGTCGGCTCACTGTTCCTACACTGGGGCTTCGGCTCAATGATCCTACACAAGGGCTTCGGCTCACTGTTCGTGCACAGGGCCTTCGGCTCACTGTTCAAATGTAAACCAGCCGATGATAACCGATACCGAACCGTTCTAACCGGACATTTAAAGCATATACCGAACCAGCATATCCGATACCGATCACCTTAGAATCTACCAGTCCGCAACCTGCCCCAGACGATTTCTCAAGCCAATGCTAGTATTCCCGGCAGGGTGTTGTCAAGCCGAGACAAGTGCCCCAGAAGATTGTTGTCAAGCCAATACAAGTGCCCCCAAAAGAGTGTTGTCAATAGGCTTGTGTCGAACTCGTTCAGTAGTTCTCGAACTCGTTTATTTAAGGTGCCTGGTCGTAACAATAACGAACATACTCGCCGTATCGAACATGAGCATTATGTTCATGAGGGTGATGTCACTAGGTAGTTCATGAACTACCCAACTCTAGTTGTCAACCAAGACTAGTGTTCTCAAGCTAAAAGGAGTGTTCTCACCGAGTGAAGCAGTTGATGTTATTCCTGTAAATCAAATTACTTTGGAAATTAAATATCAATAAAGAATCTGAATTCGAACCCCCCCCCAAAAAGGGTAAACTATTCTGTTCTGATTTCGAAAGGTTTGGTGGATCCTAACGAAAGACTCTGGACATGGCTGCGCTTACCTCAGCCTAAGACAAAACCACGTTACAAGTCTCCATTCATCGAACTTTACGCCAGATATGACTGCTGTGTTTGCTCACAGTCGATATTGAGCACAGTTATGTAATAAATTGTGAGCGGTGATTAGTTTGGTGGTTTTCCCTACCGCGAATAATTTAGAAAAGTCTGGGCAAAAACATCTTTAGCAAAATCTGGACAAAAAACACTGGTTCGTAGATGCGACAATATAGAAATATTGGATTTAGTCGTGAACTTCTGTTGTTTCTAAAGGAATGGGAAGTCAATTCTCTTGATTGATTAACGACATTTAATTAAACAGAAAATCACTGTCAACAATCAAGGTGGAATTTAAAAGAAGAGCAGTAGGTGGTATAAATGTTTTCCAGCCAGGGCGTGAGATACTTTCTACGAGACTTTAGGACATAGGTCCTTTAGAGTTTTGTTGAATTTGATCAAAGTTTTTAAGGTTTCATGCATATCAAATGGCACATTGGTTTTCATTTTACACGAATTTGTGAGCATGAGAATGTGTTTGAAAAATTGACTGCCGCGTTTGCCTAATATAGAAAGTCATCACTGTTATGTTGGCGATTGCTGTCGGAGATTAGGTTGGCATGAAAAAACTCTTTGTTCCCTATTACATCTCTTGGAGGGAGAGGGGAGACCTTACAATCAGCGAAATTTTTTATTTCTAATTTTTTAACTCTGGACCTACAGCTTAACACCGAGCCCGAATAAGCATTTACATGACCTATTGTGTATTGGATTGTGTTTTCACCACTAACCGAGCTGACTTTGCCAAGATCAACAAAAGCTAGTCAGAGCAAGGATTGAACCCACTTCCTGATGTACAACAGCCGCTTGCACCACAAGTTCTTAAGTCGGTGTATAAAAGGTGGGAAGATATTAATCCATCTCCACAGAGGAACAATGGTGATTTTTGTTGACTTTCGATTTTGTTTACCTCTTTTATCTTTGATTCACGATTTCTATAACAAATCCTACACCTTTTATAGATTTTTTTTTTCTAAATTAATTGTTTTTTAAATATTTCAACAGTTGCAATTAATTTTGAATAATAACCAAACGATAATCATATCTACACATGAATCAATGAACTTTTGTTGTTTTGATTGATGAGACTCTTTAAATTCAACATAAAAAAGTTCGCAATCACAAAATCCAATTAATTTGAATGGGAGGGGGGGGGGGTGGGGGAATTAAACTTTCGTTTAAGACAAAATCAACTAAGCCAGCAGCTAAGCAAATGATCTGTAAAAGAAGTCGTTAAATATGTTTAAAGAATTTTAGGCTGAAAATTATTGGCAAAAACGCCAGACAGCCAACGCTTTTAATGCTTCCACTTAAAACTAAATATAGTTGCGATTTGGTTTTTGGTTGTTTCTTAAGACAAAGACGTATGGGGCACAGTGGTGTTGAAATTACACTGGGATTAAAAGAAATAAAATTACAAATAGGTTGGAAACTAATTTCTTTTCAAGCCGGCCAAGAAGTTACAATTAGAAGTTATACATGGGTAATGGGTAAGCGGTCTTTACCCAGGTTAACCCGTCCCCATATTTGATCGAAAGTATGAAAAAATTAGAGCAATTTTGTATATATCGGAAACGGACAGTCGAATCGAACATATACCTAGTGTTTAAGGATTTTTCATAAAGTGGTCCGATTTGTAGGCAAACATGTTTTTCAAAAAATTTCCAAAATATGAAAATCGCTGAAATAAAAAAGTGGCTTTAACTCGGAAGCGATGCGTCCAATAGCAAATATAAAAATTTTGTATCCACAGGAGGCTTAAACAAAATAGCTAAAAATAAAAATTTTGGATGAAAAAAAATCGATAAAACGCACCATGTCTATAATTCGAGAACGAAGCGTACAATCGAAAAAATAATCAAATTTTGCGGGTTTCTAAGGGTTTTTCATAAAGCGATCCAATTCGTGAGGAAGATTTTTTATAAAAATCGTCAAAATTAGAAAAATGCTATAAAAATAAAATAGCTATAACTCGCAAACTTAATGCGAACTCTTGGTAATGGGTAACCGTGATGAGTAATTCCCCATCGTCGTGGGTAACTACCATTATCCTGTGGGCACTGGGTAAACGATCGCTAGCCTTTCCCCACGACGATGTGTATGGGTTTCACATGGGTGGGTAAATACGAACTTTGACAAATACAAAACAAAAAACAAAAAAAATTATTGCCCATTACATCTCATGAAGGGATTCGGGAGAGCTTCTCACAGCCAGTGAGTTGTGCGCTTTCTACAACATTTCCAATTTAAATTTAAAAAATATCAATTTAATTTTGAAAAATATGAAATGAAATTTGAAAATTATATTCGAAATTTGAAATATAGCAATTGAAATTAAAAAATTCTATTTGTAATTTGAAATACATCAATTGAAATTTAAAAATCATCAATTGAAATTTAAAAGACATCAATTGAAATTTAAAAATTATCTATTTGTAATTTGAAATACATCAACTGAAATTTAAAAATGATCAATTGAAATTTAAAAGACATCAATTGAAATTTAAAAACAATCAATTGAAATTTAAAAGACATCAACTGAAATGTAAAAGATATCAATTGAAATTTGAAACACATCAATTGAAATTTAAAAAAAAACATCTATTGACAAACATCTAAAGACATCCACTGAAATTTAAAAAATATCGGAGCAAATTTCTTTTAGCACCAAAATTGGATTTTTTTCGTTTTTTGCGGATTAAACAACAAAAGAAAAAAGTTTGCGGAAGTCCATATTTTCCGAAATATAGGTCTCCAAAGCTTGAATGTATAATCGGGCATAACTCTGCCATTTATTATCCGATCCTGATGAAATAATAATAAATAAATAAATAAATAAATACAAACAATAAATAAATAAAATAAATAAAAATAAATAAATTTATATTCCGGCCGGGCTCAGGCAGGCTGGATCAAATTCCCTCTGAAGCTTAAGTCGATGTGTGATCGCGCGAGTTTTTAGAAATAATTTTTTTGTTTTGTTGTCTCAAAACTACATCAAATGCCAACAGAAATAACAGACAACAACAACAACGACAAAAGACAACAACACCAAAAGACAAGAACAACAAGTTGATTAAACCAAAAAAGTGAGGTTAAAAAACATTTTTTTTATGAGCCCTCAATGGCTTAGTAAAAGGAAATATATTTATGTATAGAATTATAGAGTTTCACAAGGGCTTTGTAATGATCCATATTTCAAGCAGAACCGATGATAAATACCTGAGATATGACCGATTATATACTCAAGCTTTAAAGGCCTATAGGCCAAGAAGTTGGACTTAGCGCAAAAAACAAAACTTATTTTTCAACTCAACGCAAAAGCCTTTACCGTTGGTGAAATTTTGGTGCAGATCTGATTTTGCTGCTAAAATAGTTTCATGCCCTTCAATTGAAATTTAAAAGACATCAATTGAAATCTCAAATCCGTTACATGAAATCTAAAAAATGATTAACCGATATTGAAATTTAAATGACATCAATTGAAAATTAAAAGACATCAATTGAAATTTAAAAATAAAAACATCTATTGAAATTTAAAGGACATCAATTGAAATTTAAAAGACATCAATTGAAATTTAAAAGACATCAATTGAAATTTCAAATTCGTCACTTGAAATTTAAAAAATTTTAATCGATTTTATGTATTAGATTTTTAAATTTCAATCGCTGTGTTTTAAATTTCAATTGATGTATTTTAAATTTCAATTGATGTCTTTTAAATTTCAATTGATAAATTTCAAATTTCAATTGATGTATTTTAAATTTCAATTGATGTGTTTTAAACTTCAATTGATGTATTTTAAATTTCAATTGAGGTTATTTAAATTCCAATTGATGAATTTAAAATTTCAATTGATGTCTTTTAAATTTCAATTGATGTTTTTTAAATTTCAATTGATGTGTTTTAAACTTCAATTGATGTATTTTAAATTTCAATCGCTGTGTTTTAAATTTCAATTGATGTATTTTAAATTTCAATTGATGTTTTTTAAATTTCAATTGATGTGTTTTAAACTTCGATTGATGTATTTTAAATTTCAATCGCTGTGTTTTAAATTTCAATTGATGTATTTTAAATTTCAATTGATGTTTGTTAAATTTCAATTGATTTGTTTTAAACTTCAATTGATGTTTATTAAATTTCAAATATAATTTTCAAATTTCAATTGATATTTTTCAAAATTAAATTGAAATTTTTTAAATTTCAATTGGAAATGGTGTAAAAAGCGCACAACTCACTGGCTGTGAGAAGCTCTCCCGAATCCCTTCATGAGATGTCATGGGCTAATTCAATTTTTTAATTTCAATTGAGGTATGTATTTCAAATTTCAAATAGAATTTTTAAATCGCAATTAATTTTTTTTTTCCAAATTTCAATTGAAAATGGTGTAATTTTACACTCACTGATTATAACCTACAGTTTCACACCGAAGAAAAAAGGGTTTTTGAGAAGCTTGTTAGGGAAGTCGGCGAAAGAAACGTCAGGCTGTTTGAGCAGGGATAGACCCACGTTCTCATATACAAGATTTGAGCACGTCAACCTTTGCAGCACCGACGGCCACCTGACAAATACATAGAAACTACAAAAAGGACAAAATTTGTTGGCTTTCGAATACTGTGAAACTATCGTTCCCGAAAGTAGAATACATTACGTCTCGCTACTCTCTCCTGCAGCCATCGAAAATTCATAGAATTCCATAGAATTTTTGAAAAAGCTAAAAATGTTACGTTTCAACCACTGTGCATGTAGACAAAGCGCGCATATATAACAACGTGTTTGGTGAATGACTTTGTGTGTGTGTGTGTGTGTTTTCTGTTGTTGTTTTAATTCTTCTGTTTCTTCTTCTTGATGTTCTGCGTCTTGGCAAAAATGCATATAAAGACCTTGCTTTCGATTTTCAAATCTACATTCAATTTGCCACAAAAATAGAAGAAAACAAATGCGAAAAAAATACAAAATAAAATTAACAACAACACCGCCACCACCACCACTATCTCAGGTCCAATAAACGTAAAATGCCAACAAAATTAAGAAAAAAAAGAACAACAACAACAACAACAACAATTACTACTACGTACTAACTGCGATATCAACTGTTTAAGCTACAAATTCAAATATCATTTTAGCCATGGCTAAAACAGCGCACCACGAGCAGCACAAGCTGTCGCGCCGCCGCCGTCGTCAGAGCCAACAACTTTTTGTTAATACAATTTGGTGCTTAAGCGGCAAACGAAGTTAACAAGAATTCATAAACAAGAATCGAACTTAAGCAAATCAAACTAAGAGCATTTGTTGCTGTTGTTGTTGGCCATCTCATATAAGATCGCGGTGGGATTGGTAAATAGCAACTAACGTCATTTAAACCAAAACTACAACAACAACAACACGACCACCACCACCAACAACAAATGCCAAGTTTCAACTGCAAATCAACAAAGAATCTGAAACAGTTCACTCAAGTAACAAACGAAATGCACAATCGAACGGTATGGCATGTCAGGCTTTGGCGAGTATTTGTGCTGGTATTTTTTTTGGCCAAGTTGAAATTTCGTAGTTGTTGGCTTTGATTGTATGTTTGTTTGTTTGGTGTTGGCTAAAATACTATCGGGGGTTTTTTTTATTCGTTGTAAACTGCAAACGACGCGGCGATAGCCACCAAAAATAAAACTTCAATCTCGTTCTTGTTATGGTCAAATCGATCAAACAAGTCTTTTGCGCGCACCACCATCACACCAGTCAGTCACCACACTCTTAGTTGATGGCCAATTCGAAACGGGAGCAAAAGTGGTCACTAACCACCATTCAGAAGAATATAGTGGACGGGTGACTGTGACGGCGGACTTTATTTTGTCGTAAGGCGTTGTTGCTGCTGTATCTTAAACTGGTCAATAATATGAAAAAGAAACAAAAACTCAAGAAAACAACAACTGACTGGCTAAAAACATTCAACACAAAATGACCATTAAACTGCAAAATTAAATCATTAACAAACAACGTTAAAGATTTTCCATTTCCACAAAGTTAAAGTCTGCAAGAACTTGATTGGAACATTTAGCGAATGTGAAGAAACTTTATTGGTTAAATTGTAATCAACAGAATCGGATTCGAGTGAGAATAACTTGAGTTATTGATCGAGTATTTGGAAGATTAAGGAATTGATGATTTGGAATTTGAAAAATCTAGATTTTTTATTTAACTTCTTCTATGAGCCTTTGGAATGTTTCTTATTTAGTCGGGGGATCCAATGGGCAAAGGTGTTTCCTTTACATGGTACTTTGAAATGCTTTTTAGATAAAGCGCGGCCAGCTTCCAATCCCAGCCTACAGTTGGAAAAAGTACAGTTCATCATTGTGAAAAATAGTTTTGTCGAAAGTGAGCTGGGTTAGGTTGTGTTGGAGTGACTGTGACTACCTCCCAGGAAACTAAAGGAAATAAAAGAATGTCCCAGTAATAAATGAAGGTTAGCCAATTAGTATTGTAAATGTATTTTAGAAGAAGAGTGAGTTCAAATCTCTACAGTTCCGGTAATCCGTAAAAAAGGGATTTCCCAACGTCGACCTACATACTTATATTTTCCACAGCTGGGAGTAGATAGATATTGTTCAGGAGTTTCCGTCGTCAGTTCGACGTCGCAACTACGACAGTAACGCCTGTATTGTATTCCAATTAGAGTTCTCAAAACCTAAACCTAATTTCAAAAGAATTCAATTCAATTCAATTCAATTCAGTTCAGTTCAGTTCAGTTCAGTTCAGTTCAGTTCTATTTAATTAAAATAAATTCACTTCAATTCAGTTCAATTCAATTATACTGAATTCAATTCAGTTCAATTAAGCTCAATTCAATTTAATTTAATTCAATTGAATTTAATTCAGTTCAATTCAATGCAATTCAATTCAGTTCAGTTCAGTTCAGTGGAACTCAACTCAATTCAATTCTACTCAATTCAATTCAGTTCAATTCAATTCAATTCAATTCAATTCAATTCAATTCAATTCAATTCAATTCAATTCAATTCAATTCAATTCAATTCAATTCAATTCAATTCAATTCAATTCAACTCAATTCAATTCAATTCAATTCAATTCAATTCAATTCAATTCAATTCAATTCAATTCAATTCAATTCAATTCAATTCAATTCAATTCAATTCAATTCAATTCAATTCAATTCAATTCAATTCAATTCAATTCAATTCAATTCAATTCAATTCAATTCAATTCAATTCAATTCAATTCAATTCAATTCAATTCAATTCAATTCAATTCAATTCAATTCAATTCAATTCAATTCAATTCAATTCAATTCAATTCAATTCAATTCAATTCAATTCAATTCAATTCAATTCAATTCAATTCAATTCAATTCAATTCAATTCAATTCAATTCAATTCAATTCAATTCAATTCAATTCAATTCAATTCAATTCAATTCAATTCAATTCAATTCAATTCAATTCAATTCAATTCAATTCAATTCAATTCAATTCAATTCAATTCAATTCAATTCAATTCAATTCAATTCAATTCAATTCAATTCAATTCAATTCAATTCAATTCAATTCAATTCAATTCAATTCAATTCAATTCAATTCAATTCAATTCAATTCAATTCAATTCAATTCAATTCAATTCAATTCAATTCAATTCAATTCAATTCAATTCAATTCAATTCAATTCAATTCAATTCAATTCAATTCAATTCAATTCAATTCAATTCAATTCAATTCAATTCATTTCAATTCAATTCAATTCAATTCAATTCAATTCAATTCAATTCAATTCAATTCAATTCAATTCAATTCAATTCAATTCAATTCAATTCAATTCAATTCAATTCAATGCAATTCAATTCAGTTCAATTCAATTCAATTCAATGGAAACGCAACTTTCGGCCAGGTATTCACACTGCGACAAATCCTGGAGGAAACCCACCAAAAGCAAATGGACACCTAGCACCACTTTGTAGATTACCTTCGATACCCGATACGTGGAAATCTGTCCCAAGCTATGTCGGCGCTTGGTAATCCTGCTAAGCCGACTCGACTTTATAGAATGACACTGAACGTCACGACTCCTCAGTACAGATTGATAAAGATCTCACCCAACCATTTAGTAAGAGACGAGGCCGCAGGCTGGGCGACGCCCTATCATGCGATCTCTTCATCATATTAATTGAAATCATCGTGAGAAACACGAATAAAACGATCGGCAGCAAAAGTCGTATTTTGCCTCCGTATGCTGGTGATTTAGACATGATTGGACGAAGTCTGCGAGAAGTTGCTGCAGTATTTTCGTGAATTGGGAAGGAATCAGCAAAAGTCATATATTGGACTCTTATACAACCTGTCTCGCTGTATGGCGGAAAATCCTGGATCATATTGCATGCTGATGAAACATAACTGGGAGACTTCCGGAGAAAAGTGCACTGAAAAGTATAAGGTTCTATAATAGAAATCGGCAAGTATCGATGACGGATGATCTGTATCCCATCATCGACGTAGTTATGCGTATCAAAACAGCGCGTTTAGACTTACTAGGCCATGTTAGTGGAAAGAATTAGAGTGCACCAGTGCGAAAGGGTTTCGAAGACGTACTCGAAGAACATCGAAAAATGGGACGACCAAGACTGCGTTGGAAAGACTCCACCAATTGGTAACTGCCAGAGCTTGGTGTTACCAATTGGTGGAGAAAAGCTGAAGATCGAACCGGTTGGATGAACATGTTATCCTCATTTTGTAATGCTCTTGACCCCCTTGGTTGTTTGAAGCCACCTAGGTAAGTAAGTACTACATTGGGTCCTATAGTTTTGCTGCGGTTCCGAACAGTATTTCGAAACCGTGATGTTGTCACTAAGCAAGGTGACCGTCGTCGAAAGAAATGTAAGGTGGGCCAAGCAGGGATCGAACCCATGTTTATGTACAAAAGTGTACAAGAGTCGCGCCCACTTACCATTGTACCACTGACTACATTGTCCCACCGAGGTCCAATTAAGCATTTTAGAACCCAGTACAGAAAAATTTTTTCCGGCTGTACCGACTTAAACATACCATCACCCTAAGTCATGGGTCGTGTTGCATTAAGAGGGCTTTCTATTTGTTTGCACTCGCCCTAATGGGCGTGCCACATTCAGTATCAGAGAGGCATTGAGCAAAATATTATATAATTTCCAATTGAATTAAGATCTATTGTGTTAAAGGGGATATATCGTGACGACCAGCCAATTGTCCTCCCAACATTTGTATGGGAGGTGCAAAAATGGGCCCGGCAAAGTTGTCAATTTTTAACAAAACAATGCCCACATTGAAATTTGATTAAGGCGATTGTGGTTTACGGGAGATATCAAGTCAATCAACCGGACAGTCGCTCATATTTTGTATGAAGATAACAGAAGTTGCGTGACAACTTTTCTAATTTTTCAATTTACGTACAAATTTGCAGATTATTGCACGCTGAAATAAGCGGCCGCAGCAACATATTGCAGGAAACATGTTAATGTTTGCAAACATGCTTTTCATGAATTGCAGATCTGCTACTTATGTGTTTCTTCGTTGTCTGTAACGTGTTTCAGCGGTTTTCAACCAACAAATCCATATTTTAGTCAAAAACATATGTAATAACATATTAATCATTGTGACGCAAACATGTAATATTGAATAGCAAACACAATCTGTTTGGACACAAATATACTATATTTGGGACTAGGTATAGTTGCATCCAAACAGCTATAAATACAGTTTTTTCAGCGTGTGACCGATATCTGAGTTGCAGCTATACTAGGGTGTCCCATAACTAAACATTTTTTTTGCTCAAGCTTTATTTGAAGGCTTATAGGGTAAAGTATTTTTGAGATATTTTTCAGATTTTTCGGAAGAGGTTTAGAGGTCGCACAAGTCGAATTTCGGGTTCAAATTCAAATTGCTACGTCTTTTGAAGCGCGTCATTAGTTTTTTACATTTTCATAGGGATTTTAAAAGATATAAGCGTTATTTACAAAATTTATCCAAAATTTACGAAAAAATTTAATACATGGTATCATATTGAGCAAAATCTTTACCAAAACTGGTGATTTATGCATAAATAATAAAAGTTTGGACGTTTCGCTTTAGAAATCTTGACTTTCAAATTAAGAAAAGCGTAGATATTGACCGAGTTTTAAGTAAAATTCAAAAAACGTCCGAAATACCCGATTGTTGGTGAAAATTCGACTTGTGCGACCTCTAAACCTATCTCAAAAATACTTTACCCTATAAGCTTTCCAATCAAGCTTGAGCAACCATGAAAATCGAAAAAGAAAATTTTTTCGGGACACCCTAAGCTATACCAGTAAAAAGTTTTAGAAGATTCACGATTTTGTACTAAATGTAATGATTTGTATGGGAGCTACCAGAAAGTGCATTGTACCCCGATCTTTAAGAAACCGTCTTTATTTATATACAAGGACAGATGAATAAGTCCGCGCCTTTCGAATTTCCCAGGTGGTTATATGAAATTCAACACTGCTTCCATCAAGTACCACCTGTTAACAGACTACTGCCAAATTTTGAGCAAGTTCCGTCAATTACTTTGCGTTTAACTGCTGTTCAAAACATACAACCTCGTGCATTTTTTTTAAAAATTGGAAAAGTGAATTTCGAGTGCTCTTGGTTATATTTTGCGAAAAAACCGTCAATCAAACCAAGGAAAAGCTTGATAAATACTATGGGGACTCTGCACCATCGATTTCACTGGTAAAAATGTGGTTTAGTGACTTTCGTTGTGGTCGAACAAGTACAAATGACGATGAAAGTTCTGGACGGCCAATTGAGGTCAATGCTCACGAAAATGTCGAAAAAATCCACGATATAGTGTTGGCCGAACGAAGAGTAAAACTGCGTGAGATTGTTGATGCCATAGGCATTTCATATGGCAGTGTGGTTTCGAGTTTAAATGATCAGGTGGGTTTAAGAGAGCTGTCTGCAAGATGGGTGCCGCGTTTGCTCTCAATTGACCATAAACGTAATCGTGTGACAACTTCAAGGGATTGTTTGGAGTTGTTTAATTGGGCTACAATTCGCCATATTCTCCGTATTTGGCCCCCAGTGACTATTTCCTATTTCCAAACCTAAAGTAATGGCTCGGTGGAAAGAAATTTAGCTTCAACGATGAAATTATTGATCAAAGAAATGCCTATTTTATGGGCCTCGAAAAATCATATTTGTTGGAAGGTATACAAAAATTGGAGAAACGTTGGACTAAGTGTATTGAGCTAAAAGGAGATTATGTTGAAAAATAAATATTTTTTTTTGCAAAAAAAAATCTATGTTTCATTCAAAAAGTCACAGACTTATTGATCCGCCCTCGTATATTCCCAGTAAAAAAAATTAACAGAATAAGATTCCTAATCTGTCTTCAGGCATATTGTCACAACTATTTCCTTCTATTCAGGACAACGTGATCTGCCGTTGAAAGGTTCCAGAATATTTACCACCTGTTGTTACTCCATTAATCTTTAAATTTAAATGTGATTAATTTAAGATAACGTTGTTTAATTTTTCTTAAAATTTTGTTTTAAAATTTTATATTCTGTTTTAAATCTTTGCTGATATTTTATATTTTATATTAATTATTATTTCAATTTTTTATCTTTGCAGGTATGTTAAATATAAAATCTATGCAATTGATTTCATGTAAGTTTGAAATTATTAAATATATTAATATTTCGCTTCTGTTGCAAAAGTCCAAACTTTTGTCCCATGTGGATTCAGTTGTATATCATTTGAATCCCAACCAGACTACACTTGACTTTGATATATTGAGGGTTTTTTTTTCTCTATAACGTGAAAAAAATTTCACCAACGTATTTCGCTTCACATGAGATTCAAGTATAAACATTTTATGACATACGATAAGTAGGAATTTAATGCATTTTGAGTGCCACTGTAACAAACTTATATGGGGACAAAGAAAATATATACAGTGGTGTGCGAAGAAATAGAGTAACACACTCGTCAAAACTTTAATTCTCTGCAAATCTGTTGTCCAAGGTGATTCATGTCAAGAAATTCTGAACCTGATTGACCGGTCCTCTGCTGAATATAATGCCGTAATTTTTAATAAATTTTGTACCCTACTGTTCTCCAGGTCAGTCAGTGGCAGTATTTTAAAGGGTATATAATGACGTGTGCTATAAAAATAGAGTCAATTACAAAAAAATATTTTTTTTTTTTTGAAATGGTTAATGGTAGTTTGGGTTTGAATTTGAAAACAAAGTTTAGCTTCTAAATATGATTAATGTTTATTGGAAGCATTAATAAATTGTCATTATTGACGTTCCAAAATGGGCCGATGTAAATATTGCACTCATGAGCGCCCAGAAAGAATAAAAGAGACGATAAAAGAATTCAGAAGCTACATACAAATTACTGACATTATTGGATGCTCCAAGAAAATGTTGGAGACCGGAATAAAATATAACCCCAATCCAGGAAACAGACGGTAAAACCCTGAAAATTACAGAACATTTGGAACCAAAACTATTGCGCCACGTAGAGTTCGACTTTTGTTACCTCTTCCGCCCTTAAAAAGCAATACGATCGGGATGTTGACACCTCTACATTAAGGAAACTACTAACTAAAAACAATTTAAAGGCAAAAAGTGTCCGAAAAGTTCCAGTTATATCCAAACGGAACGTTCAAAAAATGTTGTCATTTTGCCAAGGAGCATATGAAATAGTCCGTACGCAAATGGCGAAATATTTTGAGGACAGTTGAAACTAGGGTGTACCACATAATCCCCAAAATCAAAATCCCCAAATCAAAATCCCCAAATCAAAATCCCCAAACACAAAATCCCCAAACACAAAATCCCCAAACACAAAATCCCCAAACACAAAATCCCCAAACACAAAATACCCATTTTCTGTGTGAAATACATTCAAATTAGGTTAAAAATCGCCGCGATTTTAAACCTAATTTGAATGTATTTCACACAGAAAATGGGTATTTTGTGTTTGGAATTTTTTCTGAAATTAAAATTCAAAACAAATTGTAAATATTTATTCACAAATATTTATTGGGTATGTCATGAATAGTAGTAGTAAACTAAAATATATAATATATATAACAATAAGGGGAAAACAACAATATTTCGTTATAAAAATAGTTCAGTTAGAAATTAAAATTTTAAACATATTATATAATGAATTCACAAATGTTTCATAATGGGATAAAAACAATAATTTTTCTTTATCAAAAGAGTTTACACATAAGATGAAATTTATAACATGTTATAAAGCTTTTAGGTACACAGTGAAATATTGTGAGATTTACAAGGCAAATGAGTTATTTTATCGAAATCAGTTCGAAATTCAACCACTTTTTTAATTTTCTTAAGACGCTCAACATTTATTTTATTTTTTTTCGGTAATATCGTAAAAATTTGGGGATTTTGTGTTTGGGGATTTTGTGACAATATCTCTGAAAAAGTGTGGGGATTTTGTGTTTGGGGATTTTGTGTTTGGGGATTTTGTATTTGGGGATTTTGATTTGGGGATTTTTTTTTCGTCTGGGGATTTTGTGTTTGGGGATTTTGATTTTGGGGATTATGTGGCACTCCCTTGAAACTAATGTGAGATTGGGTAATTATGATAAGAGTAATTTTCCAGTACGAAGACCTTCCAACACCGAATGCAGGCCCCAGAACACAATCCAAACAGTTAAACGTGGTAGCGGAAACATAATGGTACGGGGTTGTTACTCTTACATTGGGACAGAACCTTTATTCCAAATTGAACAGACAATGAACGCTGCATATTATACCACTGTATTACAAAAAAAAACATCATGATGCCTTGTGCTAAATGGGAAATGCCGCTTCGATGGGTGTTTCAACATAATATCGACCCCAAACACACATCGAAGCGAGCAAAAGCTTCGTTTGAAAATAATAGTGTCATAGTTTTAAGATGGTCTATGCAGTCGCCGGGCTTAAATCCTATGCAGAATTTGTGGCGCGACATTAAAGTCTCTATCAAAGGAATAAACCAATTTAATAAAGATGAGCTTATGACACTGGTACAATCGGCGTGGAAAACATGACTTGTGGAGACTTGATGATTCAATGTCAAGGCGTTTCTTAGCTGTGATAACAAATAATAGTTATTTCATAAAGTACTGAGATGATATAAAGGATTAATGAAACATACATTTTATTTGACACAGCTATTTATTCTAGTTCAGTTGATGAATCGCATTGACTCTATTTTAATTCACAGGCAAAACGGGGCATTTTGAAATATTTTGATTTATACCAAATGATTTAATATTAAATTACGACATTAATGTTCTAAAATGTTATATCTAGTTCTTAATTGAACAATTAAACATAAAAGTTATAAACAAAATTTAATTTTTCTACATTTGTTTTTGTTTTGAAAATGTTGATTAGTGTTGACTCTATTTCATCGCACACCACTGTATGTATACAGTGGTGATCATATCATTAGCAACAGTTTTAAACAACTTCAAATATTCGTTTAAATTTAAGTGTTTAACTATTTGTTTTTCTATTTCTATTCAATGAATCATAGTGTAGCAACTTAACTGAATATTTGAAGAGTTTTTTTTTTTTTTGGAGTGTGCCTAATTATATGACCACCACTGTACTAATACCACGAGTACTTATACTACTAAGGCTGACAATATGATCTTTCGGTGATTCCAAACCAAGACTGCAAATAATACTTCATTTTTCAAGTGTTTTTTATTGTATTTACATGTTACTTTATTGTAGAATTTAAAAAAAATATCAGAAATTTCTTCTTCCATTGGTCGCAAATATTTGCAGTAGATTGTATTTTCTCTGTCATTATTGTCAATCCCCTGTTGCCTTCGCGGGATAACTTGGGAATGCGTATTCGTGTAGTTTGATAAGAGAAACAAACACTCATACAGCTATAATTCCAATTTTCCATGACCCCCAGCTATATAGACAGTAATGTACACACGAATCCGCGCGTCATTCCTAAAATTATTTCTCTAAGTGCACGCTAAAAATCTGTATTTGTTTGAATGCAAATATAACGCTTTTGTATCTTGTCGCAAATATACTATACTTGTGTCCAAACATATTGTGTTTGTCATTCAATATTAAATGTTTGAGACACAATGATTTATAGGTTATAATATATGTTTTTGTGTCCCAAATGTGGCTGTGTTTGTTGAAAACTGTTGACATCAAAAACGTGACAGACAACAAAGAAACAAAAAAAGTAGCAATTTCGTCAATTCATGAAAACAATGCTTGTAAATGGTTCCTGCTATATGTTGCTGGGACCGTTTTTTCACCGTGTGCTGATTCTTGAATGTAGTGCTATTTTTCAACCTAAATTTCATGTTTGGCCCCTTCGAAAGAAAATCCTGCGTATGCGCCTACATATAGACAAGGCATTTGAAAGTAAAGTCAATCATTCCTAACTATAAATGGAAATACGTCCTTAATATACGTTCCAATCCGAAAGGAGATGCCGCCGGGAACTGCCCCCAATGTTGCGACGTTTTACTACAGTCCGGCTCTGAAAAGTGTGAGTGAGCTGCACTGGATGTTGTGTGCAAGCAGGACCTCCCGTCCAAGCACAAGGCACACGCTTGGATACCAGCCAACATACCTGATCTGGAAACATTTGAGGGCATTATCAAGAATAAAAAAAATGGTTTCCCATTACATCCCATGAAGGCACCAAGGAGAACTTCTCACCATCACTGAGCTGTGCGCTTTCCAGTTTTCACTCACTGACTGGAACCTACAGTTTTACACCAATTCCGAACTGGATAGTTTCGCCGTCACTATGCGAGGTGACCGTCGCCGAAAGAAATTTGAAGGTGGTCAGAGAAGGGTTCGAACCCAAGATCTCATGTACAAGAGCCGCGCACACTAACCATTGCACCACCGACGGCCACAAAGAAAAGTAATCGAAAGAGTGATAATTTATACAACCTTTCGTATTACTTTATATACAAAATTAAAATGTTAAAGCGTTTGGTCGTTTTTTTTTAAATAATTTTTATTTATCTTCCTGGACAATGCTACCCAAAGGGAAGCGAAGTATTGGAGAATAAAATTATTTATAAAAAAACGACCAAATGCTCAAACATTTTAATTTTGAAGAACAGTAGTACTGAACTGCCAATTGGCAATTAGAAAAACGAGCGACTGGAGGTGCTAGATGGTGAGCGTAGACACGTGATGTTCATTTTCAGGAACGAGTCACTGCTACTTCTGAAGCAATCCAGAGGCAGGGCAGATAACCCTGAAGATGTATAAAAAGATTCAGAAGTACAAGGTAGTTGTTACCATGTCGTTTCTGAACGATGAACTACCACGATATTGCGCTTAAGGCTCGCCGAAACGGGATCCGGAGCACCAGTCTTAGGATAATATGTCGAAGATGGAACGACGGGGGTTCCTTTTGAAGTTGGGGTATACTCAGTGGATGCCAGGGGTTCGCTACATACCATTTATTTTAGAGTCCGTTAGAGAAACTTTGTTCGCTGGATTTTGGCAAGCAGGTAGGGAGCCTCTGCCTATATTACTGCAGCGAACCTCTTGCCGAAAACGGGGAGTACTGTACGGACCAAGGCCAAAACCCCACAGGCAGGGAATCTCTGACTTGGACCAGGGAGACCCCACAGGCAGGGCCTCTGGCTATAAACACGGGAAACAAACGGGAATCAGGGAACAAAACACGACACGAGAACAGCCGGGAACGAGATGTAGGAAAAAATTTCGGGACCACTGAGGCAGGGAATCTCTGGCTTGCACCAGGGAAACAAAAGTAAACACGGGAACAGGCGGGTTCGAAGTGCAAGACCTCACAGGCAGATAATCTCTGTTTTGAACCAGCGAGAGGTAGGCAGCAAGGTCGAGACTCCACACATGGAATCTCTGGTTTGCACCAGCGAACCAAAAGATACGACGGATACAGGCGGCTACCAAGTTCAAGACCCCACAGGCAGGGAGTGTCTGGCTTGAACCAGCGAGAGGTAGGCAGCAAAATCGAGACTCCACACAGTGTATCTCGTGCGTGCACTAGTGGACAAAACTGTAACACGGATACAGGTGGGTTTGAAGTGCAAGACCTCACAGGCAGAGAATCTCTGTTTTGAACCAGCGAGAGGTAGGCAGCAAGGTCGAGACTCCACACATGGAATCTCTGGTTTGCACCAGCGAACCAAAAGATAAGACGGATACAGGCGGCTACCAAGTTCAAAACCCCACAGGCAGGGAGTCTCTGGCTTGAACCAGCGATAGGTAGGCAGCAAAGTCGAGACTCCACACAGGGAATCTCTGGGTTGAGCCAGCGGGAGAGGTAGGAAACAAGGTCGAGACCCCACAGGCAGGGAATCTCTGGCTTGTACCAGCGATAGGTAGGCAGCAAAGTCGAGACTCCACACAGGGAATCTCTGGGTTGAGCCAGCGGGAGAGGTAGGAAACAAGGTCGAGACCCCACAGGCAGGGAATCTCTGGCTTGTACCAGGGGAACAAAAGACAACACGGTAACAGGCGGGTACCAAGTTCAAGATCCCACAGGCAGAGCATCTCTGTATTGAACCAGCGAGATATAGACAGCAAGGTCGAGAATCCACACAGGAAATCTCTGGCTTGCACCAGAGGACCAAACGATAACACGGATACAAGCGGGTACCAAGTTCACGACCCCACAGGAAGGGAAACTCTGATTTGAACAAGCGGGAGAGGTAGGAAAAAAGGTCGAAATCCCACAGGCAGGGAATCTCTGGCTTGCACTTCTTTGTTTTGTTCCATTTGAAAGTTTTATACCTCTATAAAAAACACCCGTTATTCTTCCGCTATAGAATTGTTACGTTCTGGCATTTTAGCGATCGGCTGACGAAAAAGAAACTACGTAAAAATAATCGCCCCCAATCGCATTCTCCAAAAATCATACCGGAACTACTACCGTATAAGTTCTTATTACTCTTCCACACTTTTTGTTTTTGTAACAAACACACAAAGTTATATACAGTACACAGAGAGTGAGAGAGAGGACGGGAAAAAAGCAAACACAGTCAACAAAACTTTCGTTTTCCGTGCGATCGTAGACATTAAAATATCGGCAACACAATCGAAACGAGTGAAAACAAAACGAGTTCATCTTCGGTGAAAAAGAAAGCACAAGAATATTGAACACACTTATTTATGTACACTGGCAAAAAGAGCGAGAGTATTGGAGGAGAGAGTTTGTTTTGTTGATAAACTAAGGCGAGCAAGATAGTGAGAAAGAGAGTAAAAAAAAACAGTTTCTTTTGCGGCCGCTAAAAACTAACAACTGGAAAACTGGGATGCCAGGGAAATTTCTTTTTTGTGTCCAAACTAAATTAATTAAATAATTTCAAGACAACTACTGAGTGCTGAGTGCTGCTGTGGTAAAGTACTTGCAACAAGAAACGCTTGAAATGAAAGCAAACAGAATGATAACAACAGCAACACCAACAAAAACCATGACAACGAAGACATTAAAACGCGATTTTGTACAGTAGAATGACATAGCAACTGGTGACGATGATAAGAAACTAAATGCGAATTGTAAACGAACGTAAATGAGCGAACGAAACGACGGTGTAGAAGAAGAAGAACAACAACAAACAACAACAGTGATGCGATGCAAAAACAATAGCAAATTGTTTGTGCTAAACACTGACACTAACACACACACGCACACACATACGCATACACAACACCTCTCATACAGCCACGACAATTTTCGACGGTTGGTATTGCGAAGCTTCGAAAAAGGTATATTAACGATAATTTTGCAAAACAAAACAGAAACTGTGGTACGTAGCAAACTGTTAGGTATGGATGGACGTCATAATGCCATTAGTGGTGCAATCTGAGAGTGAGAGAATGATGCATTACATTAGAACGGTGATATAAATTAAGAGTGTGAGAGAGTGAGAAAGAGAGAGAGCGAGTGGTGAGCAGTGAGTGAGTTGAATAGGGCATTAAGCAAAAGAGCTTCAGAGATAGGCACGTTGTTGGTTGTACCATGAGAGTGTATTAGTACCAAGCTGTTGGAGTGTTTCTCTATTGTACGTGGTGAGCGAATGAGTGATGTTAATTGCATTTTGCTCTCTTAGTTTGCGATTTGTTTATTTATTTTTATTTCAATTGCAGGTCTCTGAGTAAAAAGCTTTTGAGTGGAAATTACCATGTGTGACAGCTTTTTTTTTGTTCGCTCATGTTTGTAAAAATTGAACAAAAAAAAAAAATTTTTAAAAACTTTAGCAAACAACATCACGAAAATGTGAAGGTACAACATGTACATGACGACTGCTGAAGATAGTCGTTGTTTTTGGTGTTGTTGTTGTTGTTGTTGTGGTGGTGGCTGTTGCAGCTTGTTTGCAAAACAACAATTCTGTTTGAAGCTAAATTAAAAAAAAAAAAAGCCACAAGTTGTAGTCACAGCTCCGCCTCCCCATCACTCCCTCTAACCGTAAAAACACTTGTTTGTTGTTCATGTGTTTGGTGAGGAGGAGAAGAACTACGAGTATCACACACAACATATTTTATTGAAGAGTGGTGAGAAGGGGAGCAATGCCACACTACTGCTGTTGCTGCTGCTGTACCGTGGTGAGCTGTTGATGTTACTGCTGCTGACGCTGCTGTTAATGGTGTGGTAGCGACATGTTGTTGTCCCTGTGTGTGTGTGGATTGTGTGGCGTTGTCTCGATATCGATGGCGCGTTGGTTGGTTGTATGCATGTGTAGTACTTATGACTACTTGACTAACTAGCTGCTTGTGCTTGCTAGATTGCCTGCTTTGCTTGCTGACTGACTGGCTGACGACTGATTTGCTGTATGTGCAAATGCACTCAATTAAGTGTACTCGTGCAATTTTGATTACCTTTTACATTAGTCGTTCAACGAATGTGACCGCGTACAACACACTGTCTGTCTCTGGTCGCCGCAATTTGTTTTGTATCCACTAGTTGATATCTGAAATCACATTTCTACCATCAGAATTATAAACAAAAAAATAATAATACAATTAATACGAATTAATAAGTCGAAATCGATAACGTTTAACGTCTAACACAACAAAACGCCATAGAGAAACAACCGTATCCGTAACGAAATATAACGGTATTTATCTTAGCGCCCTGCGTAACTACAGTTACGGTTAATCGCTCGCTGTTATTCTTACTCGACGTATCGTTGAAATTTCGAATTTGAACAAACGAAAAGAGAAAAAAAACATGTAATTAAATTATCACGAGAATGATCTTATCGAAAGAAATAACTTATTTTTTTTTATCCAAACAGAACGATTTTTTTAGAACAAAAAAAAACGTATTTTTTTAAGGAAACCCCAGATTGTTTTGAATGTTTTTTTTTTATAAAAATACCTTTTTTTTTTAATAAAAAACATATTTTTTATAAAAAAAGCAAATTTTTCAATAAATAATACATTTTTTTATAAAGACATATTTTTTTATAAAACAACATATTTTTTATAAAAAACATATTTTTTATAAAACCAAATACAAAAATTATAAAAAAATTATATTTTTTTATAAAAAAAACATATTTTTATATAAAAAAGTATATTTTATAAAAAAAAACATATTTTTATATAAAAAAGTATATTTTTTTATAAAAAAACATATTTTTTTATAAAACAAAATATATTTTTTATGAAAAACATAAAAAAAATTGTTTGTATAAAAACCAGTTTTTATATAGAAAAACATATTTTTTATAAGAAACAAAATTTTGTTATAAAAAACATTTATTATAAATAAAATTTCTATAAAAAAACAATATTTTTTAATAAAAAAAAAACAATATTTTTTTTAGAAAAAAAAAAACTTGTTTAATAAAATCGTGATCTTTTATAAAAAACATATTTTTTGTAAAGATAAACTTATTTTTTCACTAAGAAATTCATTTTTGACAGACAAACATTTATTTATAACGAAAAGTGTTTTTTTAAAAAAAATATTATATTTCTTTTATAAAGAAAAACGTCTAGAGAAATTTTTTTTCTATAAAAAAGCGGATTTATTTTTATAGACACAAGTTAACACAAGTTTTTCTAAACACATTTTTTTATGAAAAAAATATTCGTTTTTTTTTCTAAAAAAGTTTTCACAATAACCAACAATTTGCAAATCGAAAATTTATCAAAGTCTGCGTAAGGAAAAATATAAATATCGTATTATACAGGGTGTCTCAAAAGAAAGTTTATACATATTTTGTGAGTCGATAAAATAACAAATAAGATGCATTTAAAAAAAGTATTTGGCAATTTATTTCATAAAAATAATAATGCCTAAATGTATATCTTCGCGTTCAGGGTGTTCATTTCGTCTAACGCTAAAATTTTCAACGAATTGAAAGATCTTGATCCTCACGAACAGACTGATTTAAACTCTCCACCATTTCTGCCGTTTTTGCTGGCGTTTGCCGCACAGTTTTGCATGTTGTAGTATTGAACCGAAGTCTTCAAATTTGTTGAACCATTTTCGAATGAGAGGGATGCTTGGCGCATCATTCAAGTGACAGTGACGAAAACCTCAAATACGGCACAATATTCTACGCATCGCTGAATCAGCGTTTTTGTAAAACTCTCGCAATAACAGAACACTGAATTCCCTGAAGAGCCAGCCAACCTACTGGCATTTCCTTTGGACAGCTTATATTCACTTAAAACCTCTTAATCGCTTAAATATAATGGTATTTCACGTGCAGTTGATTCGCTTTAGAACTCAATTGTTTCGGACAATGTAAACTATTTTTGAAAAAGATAGTTGCAGAGGAATTGGGAATTATCGTCAAAGTCTGAAGAAAATAGTAAAGTAACAGAAAATACAGTCTAAAGTAATTCTGTTACTAACGAATTCTACAGTTGGCAATATTCGAAAACTTGATTGCCACGGATAGGGTTTGAACTCGCAAGTCACATAACCCACAGAACTCACTCACCCACGAAGTATCGTTTGATCCAATGTTCCTTTGACTTCAACTTTGGAACCCCAAACGGATGATTACTATGAATATACTTTGTATATGACTACTAATAATATACACAGTGTATGATTACTATTAGTGTACACAGCGTATGATTACTATTAATGTTCATAGCGTATGATTGATGTTACCATACATGACGTATGATTGATATTAAAATACGTATTGTATGATTAATATACGTAGCGTATGAGTAATATTAATGAAAGGTGCGAAAGTTTACTATTAAGCAACGTTGCCTGTGGATCAATAGACTTGACGATTGAGCTACGCACAATAGTGGCTTAGAAGACGTAACCCACCAATTTCACATAGACAGCTGATATTCGCGTAAAAAGATATTAAATGCCCTAAACGGCTTCATTTCCATTGCGACTGACTAGCTGTAAAACTTAACATCTTGAAATAACCTCAATTATCTGTAAGACAGTATAGACAATTTTAAAAAAATATTTTTTGTTAAAATATCTTGCCCGAACTATCGGCTGGTTGATATTTTGAAATTTTGATATCCTGAAGGTACCATTACTATTAATATACGTAGCGTATGATAATTAATTTTTAAATAACAAGCGTCTGATTGCTTTGAATATACGAAACGTATTATTAATATTAATACACGTAGCGTATGCTTGCTATTAATATACGTGACGAATTTGTTCTACTAATTTACGTAGGGTATGATGACTATTAATATAAGCAGCGTATGAGTAATATGAATAAAACTTGTGTGTATCTAAAAATTACCTTCTATAGGTCATAAATAAACTTGACAAATGTGGTATGGAAAATAGCGGTCCAGTTACAAGTCCCCACCAGTTTCAGTTAGACATGTTATGTTCGTTTAATGATCTATTAGTTGCCTCAACGGATTGATTTCAATTGCAACCAACTCGCTGCAAAACTCTTAAATTATACAAAACATGGGAAAAAATTAGTTTTTCTTCTCGAAATTTCCCGCGGAGAATTCGGACTTAAGACAATATAGTATCGTAATGATAACTCTAGAGAAGTCAAAATTTTTTCAAGACCCGATACTTGTCGAGATATGCTGCAAAGAAATTTGAAATATCGTCACAATCAGGAAAATTTTGAAATTAAAGTCCAAAAGAAAATGACAATCTAAACTAATTCTAAACCGCTTGCAACCGAATTGTACAGTCTACAAGGAAACTTGATTCCCGCAAGTAGGCTATTCAATCATTGCCGTACTATCGTTAGATCGAATTTCATTTGAATCGAACTTTGAAACCATAGGCGGATGAATGTTGGTAACGTACTATTAATGTCATACGTAGCGTATGACTACTATTGATATAGACAGCGTGTGTGTTCTACTAAAGGACGCGGCGTATGATTACTGTTAATACTACGTGTATGATTGATGTTAATATAAATAACGTATGATTACAGTTAATACACTTACCTTATTATTACTGTTAATATAATTAATATTAATCGTTAATACAATTAATATTAATCATTAATATAATTAATATTAATCATTAATGTCATTAATATTAATCATTAATATATAATTATTATTAATCATTAGCACCCATTCAATAAATGTAGTGTACAAATTTGCATGAACTGAGGCCGGACACTGTCTACAACTCAAAGGGAGCTAACAATTCATAATCATGTATTAGCCTTGTTGCCTGGAGAGATTAGTAGCCTGTTCCTCTATCTCGAGCGAAGGCTTTTGTTCGCGTTCTTGTGAAATGAAATTTGATTTGGGTTCACATAATCTCGACATTTGAATTCGAAAGAAAACATAAAATCTTTCAAAACTTTTCAGTACAAATTTTGGTTCCCCTATTTCGAATGTGCTGTCATTTGGGAATAAACTAGAGCCAGCCGAACGAAAATTTCGACTAGAGGAACACAATTTGAGTCGAATGCGAGTGACTGAATTTCATTCGCAAAGCGTTTCGTTCTAGATCGGGAAACAGGTCGTAAAGGATACATACTTTGTTGCCCGCTGTAATCGACTTACTTATTAAGATGTTCGAAACAGATTACGATCAGTAATAGCCCAGATAGAGGCCTCCAATCGTATGAACTAGGTGGTCAACTAAGGGCGCGATTAATTTCTCACTACAGGTCAATTATTCCTAATCATGCGATACACTAGTTCATGCATTTCGGGCAAAAATCAAAGAAGGCAGTCGCCAAAATCCCTACCAGGCCCGGAATTTTGCTGTATGCATTGGTAGTTCTTGTGTTGCCTTTGGTGGTTCATCAGAACAAACGCAAACATATTTTGTATTCCCAATCCCATTCAACCAGAAAAGGGGTTCATCGTTGAGTTTAGTTGTTTGGAATTTATGTATAACAGTTGAATAAATTTTTTCTGAAATTAGTTAGACAAACATTGTTAAAGTGAAGCTGGATCTGAGTGGGGTTTGCTTTGTCGAATCATTGATCTTTCATCTAATTAAATATTTTTGGACGTACAATGCAACCGCTGGGTTGTCCAGGTGTGTGTTTCATGGTCCTAGAAATGCGATATATTTCTCCATAAGTTTGTAGTCGTTACAAATTTGTATCTAAAGCTTTTTCAGCATTCATTGCATCCATTAATGTATTTGGTAAGTCATCTGTTTATATACTCCTTTTGAAACACTATTGTATCGAGGCAAACAGACAGCCATTGCCATTATAGGTAATGTGCCAGTTTCGGCACACATGAATTTGTAGCCCACATCGTATGATTACTATTAATTCATATAAATTGATTACTCTTTCTACACAGCGTATCATTATTGTTAATCAGTTAATATCAATCATACGCATAGCTACGTTTTTAATAAAGAAGCTTAGAAAGTTGTGCACACATCTTGCTATACCCTGGAAAAAACTTCCGTGAGTCGAACATCGACTGCCATCATTCCGAAACATACTGTATAGCTGCTTTGCCTTACACCCATGTCTTGCCGTACATCTAAGCTTGACAGCCGACCTGATATGTTTCCTTTGTAGTCTTTAGGAGCACTAAATTACTTTTTGCGTAGGCAGTTATATTTAGGGACATATTCCTTCAGTGTTCTCCAATTCATTAAGATGAAGTACTCTAAACTCAGGGAAAGGGTGTTTTCAGAGAAATTGCGCCTTTATTTAGATGACATGCCTTGCATTTGTGTGCGATATCTTGCTGGATTGAGTTTATATATTTACCAAGGGAATATTCCTTGAGACGACCTCCGTAGCGTATAATTTATTCAGCTTATACATACATAGATCATACGTCAAACTCAAACTGTTGTTTATATTACTATTAATATTACTTATACGCATTGCGTATAATATTTCTAAACTTATAAATAGTATATCGTGTAGTTAAAAATAATATTCAACAAAGTTTTTCTGAAGAGAAGCCACATTTACTAAGAGTTCAACTATCAACTTTTTTAAACTGTGATGAATTAAAAATGGCGGTGATTTTACATCCTTGAACACTGCACTTGTATCATCCTTAATACGCATTTTACGTTGCCATTTCTCTGCCATATGGTTCCCAGCGCCATAAAACCCGTAAATGTTGTTTATCAGCTTCTTGCTTATTTTCTTCTACTTTATCTCTGCAGTTGCTATTTTTGTACATACTTTTCTACGCAGAAATAATTGTGTCGGTAGCCAAGAAAAAATCAAAAGAAAACCCAAATAAAAACAATAGAAGAAATATAGTCCAAGTATAACAACATAGTAACGAAAAATAAAAAACGTCTAATATTCGCCACTTACCTGACAGATGTTAACTTGTATATAAAATTACAGAGACATAACGAGAGAAGAAAAACGAGCAAAACACTTTCGTGTAAATAAACCGAAACATCAGATAACCTAAAAATAACCACAAGTGTTGTGTAAAAAGATTACGATAGAAAGTGAAAAATAAATAAATCAAAACACCATTGTAACGAAATAGTGGGTGATTTACTATTTACCAAACGTCAATAAAGGAAATCCTTTAAAGATTTTTGTTATTGTGAAATAATTGTGAATACACAAACGTACACGCCCACCCAGCCAATCTCAGTTAAATCGAAACGAAAACGTTCGAAAAAACGTTCATATGAAACCGGCAAATTGGTTACAATCCCGAAATGCGAAGGTGAGTAAAATGCTATTTACACAAAATTTAGACAAATGTAAGAGAAATGTTCTGGATAAAGAAAGATGAATAATTTTAAATTAATTTTCAAATTATTTGGTTGATTAAGTGAATTGTACTCCAGTCGTATGATTGTTATTTATTTCAATCGCAACATCTATACGCCACAATTTTTTCCTAAAGTTCCTAAAGTTTGAAGGTGGAGGCAGTTTGAATTTCCAACTAAGTTTGTGTTTACGATTTTAATTTACAATTGTGTTGTAGAATTTTAGGTATTAAAGAATTTAGAGAAAATTTACCCCTAGCCGTATGATTGTTATCAATTAAATTTGCAACACTCATCTGCTATACTTGCTAAGACTAGTTTTACAAGTTTTACAGATATTGGAAAATTGTAAAACCAAACTTGTTCTTGTTCCAAGTTATTCGTACATACTTTATGTGGGATAAGGATAATTTCACCACCAGACGTATAACTACTGATTACTTAATTCCCAAAATACTCATACGCAGACATGGTATACATTTTTTTTAAAAGTAATAGTAAAAACGTTGTATCAGAAATTCACAATAAGTTTGGCGCAGAAATTGTGTCGGTACTTGGGGCCTTATAGGGAATGGCACCCTAGACGTATGATTGTTATTTAATTAAGCAGTCGCAATACTCATACTCCATCATGGAAAGAAAAATCAGTTTAAAACATCAGTTGAAACAAGATATTTCACACATATCGCCACCTAAATACAAAACAGACATAACTCCAAATTTGTAGGGAGGAAAAACTGAATTGGTTAAGTAAAAATTGTATGAAAATTCTCAATATTGGACAGATTCACCTGGATTTTTGTTTTTTTAATATAATTGGATCTTGGTTATTGTGTTTCAGCAAAAACTGAATATTTGGAGTTATGGGTCTTTTGTAGTTAGATTGCGATATGGTCACCTCAGTATTGAATTGATTTAAAAGCATAAAATTTCAGTGGCATATGTAACATTCCAAGACTGAGGTGACAATATTTAGACTTTTGGCTAGAATTTTCCCCTAGACGTATGATTATTTTTTATTTAATTAGAGGGAAAATTCATACGTAGTCATGACTGGGAAGTGGGATAGAATTCTCACATTTTATTGTTCGAAACATTACTTAAACTTAAGATGAAAAAATTTAAATTTACTGCCTATTCACGAAAAGTCACTAGTTGTATTCACTTACCATAGTCGTTATTTGTATTCAATTTCCATAGTCACTAGTTCTATTCACTTTCCACACGTACCAATAAGAGTTTTCGTACAATAGTCCACAACAAATGTCGTTGGCTTTATTTAATTCTAAAAACAGTTATCAACTACAGTATAAGGAATGGGCAACGGTTTTGTATTTATATCGCATAGTCAAAAATATTGTGGAAATACATCTGTATATGTTTTGAGGGGTTTGTAACACAAACCCATCTCTATTGTAGATAATAGAAGTGCGTCAAGAATTATTTTTAAATAAACTTCAAAGTAATTGATAGAAATCATAGCCAAGTAGTTAGTATACATAATACCTATTTTTGGAAGGGAACAGAACATCACTTTGGGATATAATAAATATTAATATTAATCATAGTACTTATACGTCATAATAACAACCTAGTATTATGTATTAATATTATTAATACTTTTACGTAATAATATAAATAAATGGTTGCCCATTACATCCAATGAAGGAATTGGGGAGAGCTTCTAACAATCAGTGTGCTATGCGCCTTCTAGTTATATACTTACTGATTGGGACCTACAGTTTTTACACCGATTCCGAACGGTATTTGGAGTAGCTTTTTTAAGGCTAAATACTCGATAGGGTCGCTGTCACTAAGCGAGGTGACCGCCGCTGAAAGAAATTTAAGGTGGTCAGAGCAGGGATCGAACCCAGGGTCTCATATGCAAGAGGAGCGCACACTAACCATTGCACCACTGACGGCCACAACTACTTTTACGTAACTGGGAATATATTATATTCTTTTCATATGGTTCGGTTAGTCGAAGGAATAGGAGTCGAATCATTGATGTTTGTCACAAGATCTACGTCTAGGCGTAGTCTGTTGGTCGACCTACTTTTGAGTCGACCTGCTTTTGAGTGTGGGCCATATTATTATAAGATAACAAAATATCATATTGACCGATAATAACTTCTAATATTATTCACACATAGATTTATGTATTAATATTACTGATACTTTGGCGCCACTGAGAATATATCATACCTTTTTCATAAGTACGTGGCGAATCATTGATGCTTTGCCTCATGATCTATTTCTAAGCATATCTCATGGGTCGATCTGCTGCAGTACGCTCTTTGTGGTCCCGGGTGTAAGCCATCTCTTTATAAGATAACAAAATATGTAATTGGCCAAATAATAACTATTAATATTATTCATAGTACTTATACGTCATCATTACCACATAGATTTATGCATTAATATTACTCATACTTTTTGCGTAACGGGGAATATATTATCTCCTTTTCATCTGGATAGGAAATAGAAATACGAATCGAATCAATGATGATTTGCCTCCTGATCTAGTACTAGGCATATGTCGTAGATCGACCTGCAGTATGCTCTCGATGGTCCTGGCTGTAAACCATATTTTTATAAGATAACAAAACATCATGTATCAAGCAAATGAAAACTATTAGTATTGTTCGTAGTATACATGCATCATTGCCACCTAGATTTATGCATTAATGTTTCTAATCCTCTTACGAAACTGGGAATATATCACATCCTTTTTATCTGGGTAGGAAATAGAATTACTGGTCCGAATCATTGATGCTTTCCCTCCTGATTTATTTCTAGGCATATGCCTTGGATCGACCTGCAGTATGCTCATTGTGGTCCCGGGTGTAAGCCATGTTTTGAGATGATAACAAAACATCATATGGGGTAAATAATAACTATTATTATTATTCATAGTACTTATACGCCATCACTACCACCTAGATTTATGTATATTAATATTACTCATACTTTTACGTAACTGGGAATATTACATATCCTTTTCATCTGGGTAGGGAATAGAAATACGAGTCGAATCATTGATGCTTTGCCTCCAGATCTATTTCTAGGCATATCCCGTGGGTCGACCTGCTGCAGTATGCCCTTTGTGGTCTCGGCTGTAAGCCATGTGTTTATAAGATAACAAAAGTCAACAGCTTTTTCATATACTTAAGATAGCATGAGAACGAAGAGTCAGAGCCTCGATAATTTTCTTCATGTGATATTTGTGGGTCGTCCTACTTATGTGCTTCGGAGTCTCCGGGGACTCGTAGTTTTTTTGTAAGAATTTTGAACTAAAGCAGAACATTACATTGTGTATCAGCACAGAACAACATTGTGCATCTGTGGCCATATCATCAAATTTAGGAACAACACAATTAGACTGTCATATCGAGACAGTTTTTGACCGATTGGTACTATGTATATTGCATTGTAGCGAACAGTAGACATGTTCCGCTTAAGTAAGGAATAAAATATCATGCAATGGGCTCATTCGGCTCTGATCACAAGCCCTTGCTCTTTTCATGAAATTTTCAATGACATTTTGATAAAGATGTGGCTCTGTTTCATCGATGACGCGTTGGATCTTTTGAACTTTAACTCTGGAAATGGTTGTAGGATATTCGCATAGACCAGAGATATTAAAGGAAAAACGTCGCAAGGCGTTGAATAGCATGATCCAGGTGGCCAGTTGACAATGGAAGATGGATGGGAGATGGAAACTTCGGCTCTGATCAGAGGCCCTTGCTCTTTTCATGAAATTTTCAATGACATTTTGATAAAGATGTGGCTCTCTCTTATCGATGACACGTTGGATTTCGGACTTGAGCTCAAGAGTCGTTTGTAGGTTATTTGTGTAGACCAGGGAATTCACAAAACTCCAAGGAAAAAAATCGCACTGTGTCAAATCGCATGATCTATGTGGCCAGTTATCATTGGAATTTCTAGCGATGGAACCTGCGGTTCTGATCACAGGACGTTGCTCTTTTCATGAAATGTTCTATGGCATTTTGATAAAGATGTGGCTCTTTCTCACCGATGACACATTGGATCTTGAACTTGGGCTCAGGAAATGGTTGTGGGTTATTCGCATAGACCAGAGATTTTATAGGAAAAAATCGCACGGCGTTAGAGCGCATGCTCTAGGTGGCCAATTTTCATTGGAATTTCTGGCGATGGAACCTGCGGCTCTGATCACAGGCCGTTACTCTTTTCATGAAATGTTCTATGGCATTTTGATAAAGATGTACCTCTTTCTCACCGATGACATGACATCTAAAACTTGAGCTCCGGGAAACCCCCAAGGAAAAAAACGCACAAGGCATTGGAATTTCGGCAGATGATTTGGTCGGGTAATATTTGCATGAATAAATCGATTGTTTCATGCACGATATGGTAGGTGGCGCCTTCCTGCTAAAACCATATGTAATCCACATGTAAATTGAGGCCAAAAGATCTCCGTTATTATGTTCCTGTAGTGAATATGCAGTCACTGTCTTTCCGGCCTCATTTACCAACCGCCTTACCAAATTCTGCACCGGACAGTTACTGGTTGTGGATGCATTTCTTTCTGATGGACCACGTCTGGATTTTCTAAATCTCAAATTCGATATTTTTGTTTGATGACGAACCAATGCAGCTGAAATCGATCGATTTAAATCGAATTCGATTTGACATAATAATGATGTTTTTTTTTGTGCAAAAGCTTGATGTTTAGATTTAAAAATAGTACTAAATTCAAAAATCACCTATTAAATAAATAATTTCGGGGGCAGCCGCAGCCCCCGGGCCCTCCCCCGCGTACGTCAATGGTTCCTGCAGTATGTTGCTGTGGCCGTTATTTTCAGCTTGTATCGCTTCGCGAAAGTTGAAGTTGTTGTGAACGGTGACGAATTAATTTTCCCGGGGTATCGGCGACACTGGTTGACAGTATTAATATTTTCGAGAGACCGCCCGGTACGTCGAAGAATGGGGCTTTACTGTCCATAATCGAACCAGTTTCTTCAAATTCAAATGTTTTAATTACTTCGAATTGTTAACACTTTAGTTCCACGACCTATAATTCAGCGAATTTTGCGAGCGGTCTCAACGTAGTTTCCCCCAGATTTGTAATGGATTTATGGAGTGCTCCATTCTTAATAACCGAAAGAAAATTCTTCGAAAATGTGCTGCAAAATTTAAATCGTACCCCCTTTTACTGGTACACTTTTAATATGTAGTTCATATAAAGTCAGTAGCAATTAGTCACAATGGGTCGACGTACCTCCGAGTGTAGCGATTATAATGCAGTCAGCCACTGCCTCTTATTATCACATGTACTAAACCTAACCTATCCTAAAGATCGGTAATTGTTTTGTACGCTCTAGTAAAATCAAAAGTTATTCAAGGAATGTTCGAAGATTTGCAATTTAAATGAATTGTAATGTTATTCATATTACTTATACGTCATCAGTGTGACTTAATTTATATGTTAACGTCACTCATACGTAACCTGACCAACCATCCCACTTTTGGCGGTATTATCCCGCTTTTCGATGTCTCATCCCGCATTGAATTTCAATCCCGCTTTTTATAGAGAAGTCCCGCTTTGAAAAGTTTTTGTCTTTAGAAATAGTAAACTATAATTTAGCTTGGAAGTTATAGTTTCTTAATACACAATTTTCAACAGTCACAAGCAGGATTTGAATTCACATTTTCAGGCGATCGTTTCGAAGTTTGTGAACTTCATCATTAGAGGCTTAGTTGGAGGCTACTGACTGACATCTGTTCAAATGTGTCACTAACTGCAATATTTTTTTTTTATAGATTTTTCTTCATATTAACATGATATATGTAATTTTTTTTACCGTCGCATCATGGGCCACAAATGTGGGGTAATCAGATGCTTGTTATGGGCAAAATATTTAAACAGATATCAAAGCAAACTAATTTCAAATTTCACTGGTGTTGCCGATTTCAAACGCCGGTTGAGAATACAACTTTTCTTATTGATATTAATATTAGTTAATTATTTAGTTTATATATTTAAATTTTAAATCTAATTTAAAATATTTTAAATTTTATATTTTATTTATTTAAATGTTACTTCATTTACAATAAAAAAAAAACAATAAATCCGCCTTTTGGGTCAAAATCCCGCATTCCGATCAAAAACAGTTGGTCAGGTTACTCATACGATATTCTTCCCAAGTGATTTTTCGTATTTAAAAACTGCAACGTTGTGTACAAAGTTTTGGGCAAGATGTGCTGCCATAACATCATACGATCCAAAATGGACTTTTTAATTTGAGTGCTATTCATAGTACTTATACGTCATCATTACAACCTTCTTGTGTGTATTAGTATTACTTATACGGCTTTATTATACATTTTTTTGTTCTTAGTATCCGACAAATGTTCACAACGATTTCGTTTCATTTAATTTTTTTTTAAAGAATTCTGTTTAAATTGTCTATCAGTTTTTGTTTAACTTCAACATTTTTTTTCGGAATGTTAAAATTTTAAAAATGTTTAACATTTTGGTCATTAACTCAAAAACGCACTTCTGCACTTGATCATCATGCAATGTCAATGAAAATGTTGTAAAACTAAATTTATTACTTTTTAATTGTGTACGTGATGCATGATGCATTTGTGAATGGGTGTGTGTTGCATTTGTATAACATTGCAGTTGTTTTGGCTTTTGTCAACTTTAATAAATCCTATTTTAGTCTGATTTTTTTTTTATTTGCATTTGAACGTATATATTAGGGTGCCACAAAAAGTCAAGAAATTGCTTTAAAAAATTTTGATTATGGAGGAAATCAGATAATTTTTATTGTATATCATTCGATAATTTGTTTTTTTTTTGACCAGCGTTTAAGGCCGTCCACTTCTGTGTATTTTTGAAGGAAATTATAATCTAATAAATGATTTTTCAAGCTTGGGGTCTTAGCATTTAGTAGATCAAAATAAGAAAGGTCAAATAAACATTTATTAATTTTAGGAAATTATTCGAAACTGTATTCTCCGTTAACAGCTGATTTTTGCGTTAATAAATTTTAAAATTCACGCTATTTCGGAATACTCTAGCCTACCTATTTATTGGTTCTCTGGAATCGTTATAATTGGATTGAATTTTGAACGCTGTGACAGGGAGAAGTGCTCGCATAAACAAATTAGGAGAATTTTCTATTATTAACAAACATTCATCATGCTGAATAATACTAACACATTCGCAGTCTCTGTAACACCTTCCTAACTGCTCTGCTCAAATTCATTCATCCTTCGTAGCCATAACGGGAAGCCCTGTTGTCGCCGTAATGTGTAAATGTTGAAACGTGATATATTTCCTACCAAACATATGGCCGTCGTGACATGTTTGTGCGTTACGTGTGCCCAGTTGCCTGTATCAGTTTCTTGTGTCTTTTACTCCTGAAACGCACGCACACAAGTCCATATGTTTAAGTATCCCAGCGGCGGAGGGCCTGAAATCATGACCAAACAGGCCTTCTTTAAAATACGTAAGGCCTTCCCTACACATTGCATCCTGCTTTCTTTTTAACATTGCGTGAAATTGGGAGGCAAGGCCTTCCTTGTCCATTGCCTAAAGAACGCCTTAGAAGGCATGCAAAGAGGAAGGCCTTAGAAGGCATTTACTTTAACTTATTTTTGCTAAACAAAAATAAAATTAAAAAAATTTATTTTATCACAAAATCATTATCCCTTTCTACATATTTATTTATAAGTTTTAGTTAGAAAGTTTTTTCAAGCCCAACTTCAAATTGAAAATTTTAAAAATACCCTGAAAAATATTAAATGGGCAATATAAATTTAAAATTTGTATGAAAATTTGTATGAAATTTTACAATTAAATTACGGTTAAAAAGAATCGCAATATAAATTTCTCAAAATTATAGAAATCTTCTTCTTGGTTATATCTGATGAAAAAATGCATGCATGCCGCAGGCCTTATTTTAGGAAAGCATTACAAAAGAACCATTCCGCATGCCTTATTTGTGGAAGGCCTTGCGACTTCCGCCGCTGGGAACACACACTCTTCAATTTCTATTTCGTATCCCTAAGTGTGTGCGTGCGTAAGTCGAAATTTTCCAAGTATTTGTCGATGCTCAATGATTTTACTAGCATCATTGGGGGGGGGCGATACATTCCAAGCTACCACCTGTTTATGTGTTGATCATAAGGATGGAGTTCAACAATAAAAGTTGTGGTTCTTCGTGTCAAACAACAAATGAAGAACGACACAAAAATAAAACATTTGACATGGAAATGTTTCTAATTAAATCATGATATGGTGATGATGATTTGTTGATTTGTATCAATTGAAACGGAAAGGGTACGTTGTCAACATCAAATGGGAATGATGAAATAAATTAACATTTATAAGTAATAAATAAATAATAAATATAACTAAATATAATATATTATAATATATATTAATATATTATAATATTTAAATCGAAATGTTGTTTTCTTAAATAAGGCTGAACGGGCAAAACCACTTAATGGTGCTCCGTCGCGACGGGATAAACTAGTTTCGTCGCTTCTAAATTGAATAATTTTGTCAATAATTGTCCGGTTCAAGATTAATTATTTTCCACATTAAAAATAATTTTTAACAGAAAACATTTGTAAAGAAGGAGTGACATTGATTATTTCGTTAGATGGATATATTTCGACGCCCGGATATTTCGGCGCCCACAAGGCATCTCATTCTCTAAATTCTATAATATGCATTCTCTAAATTCAATAATATGGATGTGGACGACATGTGGTTTCATTAACTCACGGTGTGAGTTTTGACTCACCCTTTATTTGTTGTTCATAATTTTCATTGATATTCATCATATTTAGTCAAATAATAATAATATTTTAATATTTTTGTTACTTAATAATATTTTTGTTACTTATACGGCATCATTGTCACCATTATTTATACATTATATTAATAATATTACGTATACGTACAGAGACGACAAAATTGTAACAGAATTGACAGAGTTTGGAAATTAATTTTTATATTTGAAATATTTGATTAAAAACAAAAAAAAAATTAACTAATTCAATTTATTGTTCTCTCGTGTATAAAAGCAAAAACAATTTCAATTCTATGTTGATATATAGTACAAAGTAAACAGTAAGTAAGCAAAGTAGGACGAGAATGGGAATCTCGTGCAGATAAGCAGTATGTGCTTAAACTGAGGAGAAACCACTTTTCATCACTACTCCACTCTGATTCTTCCACTGAAGATCAGGCGGTAATGACTGTGGAAGACAGTGTAGATTGTACTCCTCCACCCAAGGCGAGATTAGAACGACATTTTCCCAGCTTGAAAATATTGAAGCTGCTGGTGTGGATGGACTACCCGCTGAGCTTTTTAAGGCCGGTGGCGAATTAAAAATTACCTCTAGCCCACATTCATCAACTTATGTATATGCGATATATGGTTGGTGGAATCTATGCCTGATGATTGGAGTCTCAGTGTATAATGTCCTGTATTCAGGGTTCGTATTTCGTGGGTAATGGGTTACCCAGGGTAAGCCATTATTATTGCCGTGGGGAATGGGTAGCGATCGTTTACGCATTACCCACAGGGTTTGGGTAAAATCGTGGGTAGCTACCCACGATAATGGGGAATAACCCATCACGATTACACATTAATGTGGAAAATAATGGGTAGTTAACCACGACGACGGGGAATTTCTCATCACGATTACCCATTACCCACAGGGTAATTTCTCCATCTCGGAAACGGAGCGTCCAATCAAAAAAATTAGCAATTTTTGCGGGTTTCTAAGGTTTTTTTTATAAAGTGGCCCAATTCGTATGGTAAATTTTTTTTTCCGAAAATCGCCAAAATAAAAAAATTACAGCAGACAGTTGTCCGAGGCCGAGGTCCCTGCAGGCTGTGTCAGAGACACGGCCATTAAGTTTAACGTAGAATACGCCATCCGATAAGACAGAAAACATATATAACAATAAATTCATTTGCTTATATTATTTATCATTTATTGTTATATATGTTTTCTGTCTTATCGGATGGCGTATTCTACGTTAAACTTAATGGACGTGTCTCTGACACAGCCTGCAGGGACAGTTGTCTGTTGTAATTTTTATATTTACCAACGGCATTTGATTCAAGTCCGTTTAAAAAAAAAATATTATGTTAAATTTTTTTAAACTTAATTTAATTTATGTATTTTAATTAATATTTTTATTGAAATAAGTTCTGCGAATGTTGAGAGGGCCGCCCTAATATTAAAAAAGGTTTACCTTATCGAGTCTTCGCATTAGCATTCGAGCGTTGTGTGAAAGCTTTACGCTTTACAATTCAAAATTAATGTTACAACAGCTTTATTGAAGCTTTCGCAAAAAAGCTTTATTACGTTAGCTTACTGTTTGTTTCACTTTTTACTAGATACATTTTGCCAAGCAACATTAGCTTGCTGTTCGTTTCACTTTTTACTAGATACATGTTCCTAAGCAATGTTGAGCAACCAAAAACACTCAACCAAACACCACACATATGTTTGAGTGTATGTGTTTAAACAATTTTCATTTGAGAAATTAAAATACTAGAAATATATCAACCAATATGAAATGTATATCAAACGAAAGATAACATCTTCATTTACCTACAAAAAAAATTTTAAAAAAATTCATCTAGCCGTTTCCTCAAATTCAATGAAATAAAGATTACAGCAATAAAAACCTGACATGACTCCTCATACCGTAAGGTAAGACGTATTCTACGTCAAAAGTGGCTATAACTCAGAAACGGTGCTTCCAATCTGAAAAATAATTCAAGTTTTACCTCCATAGGAGGCTTTAACCAATGGGTGCATTGTATTATTGTATTTGTATTATTTGTTGATTGGACGCACCGTCTCCGAATTGTAGCACCTTTTTTTTGGCGATTTTCTTATTTTGGGGATTTCAAAAAAAATTCTTCCCTTCGAATTAGACCACTTTATGTAAAACCCTTAAAAACCCTCAAAAATTGTTTGTTTTTCCGATTGGACGGTCCGTTTCCGAGATTTAAACATGACGGCGTTTTAGCGATTTTTTGTTTGAAAAATTGTAGTTTTAGCGATTTAAACAAAAAGTAATGCCACATTGAAGACACCAATTGTTAGGGCCTCCTATGGAGGTAAAGTTTTTATAGTTTTGTTGATTGGACGCTCCGATTTCGAGTTTTAGCCATTTTTATATTTTTGCGACTTTCTTATTTTGGCGATTTCTGGAAAAAATTCTTCCATACGAATTGGAGCACTTTGTGAAAACCCGTTAGAAACCAGCAAAATTGGTAATTTTTCCGATTGGACGGTCCGTTTCCGAGATATAGACACTTTCTAATTTTTTCATATTTTCGATCAAAAATGGGTATGGGTTACCCTGGGTAACCCATTCCCCATCGTCGTGGATAGCTACCCATTATTTTTCCACACTACCCTGAGGGTAATACGTAATCGTGGTGGGTAATTCCCCATTGTCGTGGGTAGCTACCCATTATTTTCTCTATTACCCTGAGTGTAATGGGTAATGCTGATGGGTAATTCCCATTTTCGTGTGTAGCTTCCCATCATTACCCTGAGGGTAATGGGTAATCGTGATGTGTAATTCCCGATTTTGTGGGTAGCTACCCATTATATTCCCCATACCGTGTTGGTAATGGATAAACGTTCATTCCACATTCCCCACGACGATGTGTATGAGTTACTGGTTACGAACTCTGCCTGCATTCAAAAAGGGTGATCCGTGTGTATGTTCCAACTATCTCGGTATCAGTGTTGTATACATCGCGTATAAGGTATTGTCGGGCGTATTATGTGAAAGACTGAAGCCAATTGTTGAAAACCCGATTGGATGTTATCAGTGTGGTTTTAGTACAGGGAAGTCCACGACTGACCAAATATTCACCCTACGCCAAGTCCTGAAAAGAGCCACGAAAAACAAATTGGTACATGCCATCTTTTTGTGGATTACAAAGCCGCTTTCGATAGCCCAATAGGTGTACGAAGCTATATCTGAACTTGGGATTCCGACAAAACTGATCCTCATCTGTAGAATGACGCTGATCAACACCAAATCACCAGGAATGACCTCACCGAACCATTCTGTACCAATCGATAACTGAGACAAGGCGACACACATTCGTGCAATCTGTTCAACATCTTAGTGGGGATAATAATGTGAAAAGCTGCAGCAACTATGAGTAAGACCATCAATACGAAAAGTCATATGTTGCTGACGTATGCTGACGACATAGACAGTTACCATTGCACCACCTACTATTGGAGTCTGGGGCAAACTATGCGTATGATTGTTTTTAATGGGTTTATATAGAGTATAAAGCCTTAAACTCAAATTCAGCATTAATATAAGTTATCGATAGTGTCCCCGCTGGTTAGAGCTGAGACTGAGAAAAACTTTCTCAAGTAAACGAGTCGGGCACAGTTACCACTGCACAACTTACTGTACGTTAAACTGTGCGTATGATTATTATAAACAATGTTTAGGTTAAGTATAAACCCGTAACCTCTAACTCAGCATTATAATTGATATTGTACTCCATGATATGCAGGGGGTAAAAATACGGTGCATTCAGTACTGAAGTCTTTTAACCAAGTAATAAGGCAATAATAATAACACAGTTACTCCACAATGCTATTTGGTCATTGGAATTTTCTGTTTTAGCAATTTAGTATATATTTTAGGTCAGTTTACTAAAGTAAAATTAATATTAATTTATCTCTTATCTAGTATACGTTTAGGTCATGGGCATATGTATTTCATGAATGCGTACATTATGCGTATGATTATTATTAATTCGTATGAAGGTTATTGCGTATATGTATTGAAAAAGTAACAGGGCATTAGCATAACTCTTGACCTGTATGATTTGCTTAAACGACAACTCACCAGTGTAGAAAAACGATGCATCTTGGTGACTAATTGAATCCTCCTAATGAAGTAAAAGAAGTACACAAAAAGTGCATGGTCTTATTTTCCGAGTAGTGATAGAAGAAACTTGCATTGTATAAGTAATATTACTTTACAACGTATCAGTCATACGTTTAGGTCTGGGACACATGGATTGAATGGGTACAATTTACGTATGAGTATTTATTTTTTTACTAATTGTTGTTTGAAGTATAACCCCTTAAACTTTAGCAAAGCAATAAAATATATCTTTCCGTCCATGTTTCCCGTACATATCAGACGCCTGAGGAGCGTGAAAATGCCGCAGAAAGACAACCAATTGAAGTATCTTCTTAATCAAATACTAATGCACCCAGAAAATTTAGTTATTTTTTGAAAATATTTCCGTATGCGGAATCACAAAACAATTTTCATCCCTGAAAAAATTTTCAAAATCTTCAAACTGCATAAAACAAATTTACGCTCTTTTTATCCAACATTAATTTCTATTAAAATGATCAGTATGTGGCCAATGTTCGCGGAGTCAAAAAAGTTTATTCCTAATAAAATTTCGGAAAATCTCCAAAACGACCAAAAATAATGTACGGGGTTTTTGGTTAATGTCTGCATAAAAGGCTCCGATTACAAACATTAATGCAAAAAACAAAATTTTCACAATTTTCCCCATTTCCGGAAATAGTTGGATTTTTAGTAAATATTGTTTGAAAATCACACTTCTAAAACACTCTGTAAATGGTTAAAAAAAAAAAAAAAATAAATGGTTTCCCATTACATCCCATGAAGGGACTGGGGAGAACTTCTCACAATCACTGAGCTGTGCGCTTTCCAGTTTTCACTCACTGATTGGGACCTACAGTTTTACACCGATTCCGAACGGTAATTTGAGAAGCTTTTTCATGGCTAGATACTCGATAGTGTCGCCGTCACTATGCGAGGTGACCGCCGCCGAAAGAAAATTTGAAGGTGGTCAGAGCCGGGTTCGAACCCAAGATCTCATGTACAAGAGGCGCGCACACTAACCATTGCACCACCGACGGCCCCCTCTGTAAATGGTTATTATTGTAAAATTTACAAAAACCGGGAAAAAATTGTAATTCCCATTTTTTTTTCAAAAATCTCTAAAATCCCAGAACATAATTAACGCTGTGTGTTGCTTGATATATTTGAAAAAAAAAACATTTTGAGCAGCATTGACTTCTATTAAAACACGAGGTTATGGTTAATTTCTACAAGTCGCGGAATCACAAAAAATCTTCATTCCTGAAAAAATTTCGGGATTCTCCTAAATTCCAAAAAAAAATTTAAGTTGTTAAAGTTATGATTTATCCCACCTTTCGTATTATATTCAAAAAATTATAATGTTTAAGTTGTTTGTTAATTTAAGTTGTTTTTATCCGACCATAACTTCGGTTAAATTACACAGTGCAACACAGAAAAATGTAAAAATATAAGAGCTATAACTTTCCCTCAGAGATTAAATCAAAATTCCGAACGATTTGCAAGTTATGAGCCTGACAAAATGATGACTGTTTTGCAAAAAATACACCGACGATCCAAATCTTTGGAGGTCTATAAAAAAAATCAAAAATCTTCATTCCTGAAAAAATTTCGGGAATCTCCGAAATTCCCAAAAAAAAAATTTTAGGTTATTAAAGTTACGATTTATCCGACCTTGGTATTATATTCAAAAAATTAAAATGTTTAAGTTGTTTGTTAAATTAAGTTGTTTTTATCCAACCATAACTTCTGTTAAATTACACAGTGCAACACGTAAAAATATAACCATATACGGACTACGTGATAAAAGACAAAAAAAAAACCGTGTCTCCCAGTTTTGCCCAAAGTCATGCACTTTTTTTATGGGCCCCCAAAGATTTGGGGCCTTGATGTAATTTTTGCAAAAAAGTGATAATTTTGTCAGGCTCATATCTTGCAAGCCGTTCGGAATTTTGATTTACTCTCATTCCTAGGAAGTTCATATGTTCTAGAGAGTTGTTTACTAAGATCTTAGGTACATTTTTGTAGTTGATTGTTTCCTTGAATTTTGAGCGGTTTGCTACCTATGGACCTGAACAGTAGAAAAAGGTTACAAAAAATCGAATTTTTTAAAGTTAAAGATTTTGACCTTGAAAATGAAGTTTTTCTGATTTTATATGTTCACAATTTTTATTCTTTACGACAAGAGCTACAATTTTCCCTCAGAGAGTAAATCAGAATTTCGAACGGTTTGCAAGATATGAGCCTGACAAAATTATCACTTTTTTGCAAAAATTACACCGAGAACGCAAATCTTTGGGGTAAAAAAAAGTGCATAATTTCAGGCAAAACTGGGAGACACGGGGGGTTTTTGGGTCTTTTATATGGTTATATTTCCATGACTTAAAAAATTACACACAGTGTTACTCAGCACATGTTTAATATTCGCGGCGTCACAAAAAATCGTTATCCCTAAAAAAATTCAGAAAAGTTCCAAAACACCCAATATTAAATTACTGGTTTATGGTTAATGTGTGCATAAAAGGCTCATTTTATAAGCATTAATGCAAATTAATGTCGGCCGTCGGTGGTGCAATGGGTAGTGTGCGCGCCTCTTGTACTTGAGATCCTGGGTTCGATCCCTGCTCTGACCACCTTAAATTTTTTTCGGCGGCGGTCACCTCGCATAGTGACGGCGCCACTATCGAGTATATAGCCGTGAAAAAGCTTCTCAAAATACCGTTCGGAACCGGTGTAAAATTGTAGGTCACAATCAGTGAGTGAAAACTGGAAAGCGCACAGCTCAGTGATTGTGAGAAGTTCTCCCCGGTCCCTTCATGGGATGTAATGCGAAACCATTTATTTTATTTTTTTTAATGCAAAAACAAACAAGAATTTTCACAAAATCCCCCAAACCCGGAATAAAATTATGGGATTTGTAGTAGATATTGATTGAAGGATCATATTTCTAAAACAAGCGGGATGGTTATTATTATTGTAAATTTTAGAAAATCACAAAAAATTATAACTCCCAAAATTTTTTCAAAAATCTCCAAAATCCCGGAATTTAGTTAACGTTTTTTTGGCTTGTATTTGTATAATCGAAGCTTCTATTAACAGCGTCATTACTCAAATAATTGGAAATTTTAATAATATTGCACAATACTAGAAGCAAATAAAAGCTTAGTTACATAATATTTGCAGTTATTGTTTCACAGAGTAAAACTTAAAACTATTGTAGACACTAATCAGTCTTAAAATACAAAACCAATAGCTAACTTTTTGTAAGCTAATAATTTGTTATTGTTTAACATATGCACTACTCAGATGCCAATTGATCCAACTCCACATTTTAACAATTTTGCGATGTTAATGCTACTAGAACTAAACCGCCTGAATCTTGTCATGTTTCAAACCTCCTCATTTATTATCGTCACAGTGCAGGAGTAATAATAAAGTATTAGGAGGCCTCGCATTAGAAATTTATTTTCCAATCTATTTTCCAACAAAAATTTACCAAAAAAGTGCCCTCAGTAAAGTGGTTAAAATCCTTTGAAACTGGGACTAATTTGATAATATCCCTATATTCGAGACTTCTGATCCCTTATGGGAATGATTATATCGCTTTCCAGAAAATGTCTCATGTTTTTGATTCTGTGGCGCAACTTTTCCACACCTCAGAGAGTCACCTCATCTGGTCGCTTATCATTGTTATTCTTTAAAACTGAGTCATATCCTGCAATTGATAGAGATATATCTTTGACCTTAGACAATGTGTTCTGAAATCTGATTCTGTGATAAGAATAAAAGTAAAGTAAATGGAGGGCATTAAAATAATGCTAGATATCTCTTTCGATACACAAGGGACAGAAGGTGTCCTCGAGGTAGAGAGGCGAAAGTTGTCTTTAATGTATATAATATAGTTTAAACTTGAGGAACTAGGAAATGAAATTATACCAGAGGAAGGTTTCAAATAAAATTCATTTGAAATCATGAAATACTGAACAGTAAACACAATGTGTTTGGCCACAAGTATACTATATTTGCGACAAGCTACAAACACCCTATATTTGCATCCAAACAACAAAAGAATACAAATTTTTCAGCGTGTACTGTTTAATTGAACTATTAACAATTTTTATCTTCTTTAAGGAAACTTCTCCCACTTTGGTTTCATTCCTCTTCTGTGTAAATATTGCATGCGTTTTCTGCGTTAAAATTTTACATTCTTTGTTCAATCGTAGTTTGTACCGCCTTAGTACAAATAACAACAACAATTATTGTACACTTCTTGGTGTTCTCATTTGAATTCCAATGAATATTTCATGCTGATTTTTAAGACTTGCAACACTTCAGGCATCACCTTATACCGTCAGAGTATACTTTTTATTACCTGACTGTCATGATTACTTATTTTTGTTAGTTGACCGCTTCCTTTCTCGTCGAGTTTTGTTGGTATTTCATAATACATGGTAAATTAATTCAAAGAAATATTGCTTGTCATTTGCAGTATGGGCGCTTTGTTTCATCACAATGCAATGTTCTGATAGGGAAGGGTAGCTGCAACTAAGAATGACAGAAATTGAGAAAATTGTGGGAAAGTAGGCGGTACTTGGAAAATACTTGCTGCCATTAAATATCTGATAATTGTAGAACAAATATATTTTGTTAACTGAATTTTTAGTACGTTTAATTCGTTTCGTTTTGTTGTATTTTGCACGTTATTATTTTAAAAAATTACCACCAGTTTTATTTAATAGTCGTAAAGAGAAGTTTGAACCACGTGAGTATGATTCATATTAAATAAATATATATATATGAAATATTATAAATATCAATCATATGCACGTGCAATAAGTTAAACATACATGCGAATGATTTATATTTTATTATAAATGTCAATCTAACGCATGTGAGACTTCTACGTTTAAAGCAAACAAAGTTATGTATGGCATGATTTTATAAATACCAATATTATAAATATCAATCATATGCATGTAAGGGTGCTACGTTTTATGCAAACAAAGGCAAGTTTGAGACACTACACGTACGTGACGTTGTTATACATATTAATATGATAAATATCAATCATACGCACATGAAGATTCTACGTGTACTGGGAGGCTTCTAGGCTTAATTGAAACAAAGACGAGTTTGGCCGACGAGTGTATGCTTTGTCTTATAAATATCAATGTTATAACTGTCAATCATACGCACGTGTGGCTTCTACGTTTACAGCAAACAAAGTTCGATCGACGTGCGTATGATTTATATTATACATATCATTAATATAAACACCAACCGCGCGCACGTGAGGCTTCTACGTGTAATGCGTTTAATCTACATTGAGTGCAAACAAAGTTAATTTTGACCTACGTGCGTATGATTTATGTCATAAAGAAAAATTTTACAAATATCAATCATGTGCACATGCGGATTCTACTCGTAATGGGAGGATTTATGGTTTAATGCAAAGTTAAGTTTGACCTACGAGCGTATGATTTATTTTTATACATATCAATATTATAAATGTCAATTATACGCAGGCGAATCTTCTACGTTTATTCCAAACAAGGTCAATGTCGACATACGTGCGCATGATTTATATTATTAATATCAATATTATAAATATCAATCCTACGCACGTGAAGCTTCTACGTATGATGGGACGATTATACGATTAATGGAAAAAATTAAGTTTGATCTACGAGCATATGATTTATATTATATGTATTAATATCAATCAATCAATCATACGAACGTGGGGCTTTTTATTTGACCTACGTGCGTATGAGTAACGTTATAACTATCAATATTGTAAATATCAAACATTCGCAGGTAAGACTTCGACATTTAATGATAACTATATCACTGGATTTACAGTTTTATTTAATGGTTAAATTTTAGTCGTAATAGTTGACAGATATAGCCTCACTCTTCTCATTTCAGTGATGTGAAGTATAAATACTTGGACCTACGTACAGTTATGAAGATCCGGAAAAAAGTTTGATGTCGGAACTTAATTCCAAAAAGGAACTAGACGAACCAGTTCCGACTAATTCCATTTAATTGCTCTTTCTGTTTTTTTATGTTAATCATTGGCTTTAGTTTACAATTATTTTTTGGGGTTTTTATACAATTATAATATTATCACTATCTTTGGTTATTCTACAGTTAAAGTTATCAGTTTGAAATGAGTTCGAAGTGTACAAATTTTGGTTTGCTGTAACCAGATATAGTAACGATGTCTCTTAGACATTTAGCTTATATTGGACAATTTAATTCGTTCTGTTCAGTTGGCTCCAGTATATTTAGTTTCCAGAAGAGAAACTTTACCTAGTCTTTTCACGGGATGTAATGGGAAAGTGTTTACTTATTTGTTTATAATTTTTCAGTTTATTTGGATATTTCCTCATCTACAGTTCTTTTATCCAGCTTTTTAAACCTTTGCCGATCTTTTCCCATTTTCAGTTCACTTATGTCTTCAAATCGATAAGTTCATTCAGATCTCTACACATGTTGACAGATTTTGTCGTTTCTGTTCTCAATGAATTCAGGTTTCGCCGATGAACGGTGGATAGAGCTACGTCTACGTTGACATCAAAAATGTGATCAACGCAGTAATTGCAAAAATCAATGCACGAAAAAATGCCGCTGATATTTACTTCAGTGTAGCATTTCGCCAGTCTGGCAAACTATAAGAGAAAACTACAAATCCAGTGATGAAACTAAATAGAGCTGAGATCTACAAAACGATCGAGTTGTCCCATACTGGAGCGAAATCACAATATCAAGGTCTCTTAAAGGACCTAAAATGCCACAAAATATATTAATAAATATCAATCATACGCGCAGAAGGACCTGAAGATTTGATCAAAGGAATATGAAGAGTATATTTGAGCTAATCATGTGGTAATTGATCTAACTCCGCATTTTACCAATTGTAAAATATTAATGCTATTAAAACTACAACACCATAGTCTTGCTATATTTAAAATCCCCTTGTTTATACTTAGCTAAACTAAGGAGTTTATAATGGAGTATTTTTGGGCATCGTACTAGTTTTATATGAGAAACACAAACGTCTTTTTCCAATTTTTTTCACTGTTTATGTTGTGGAGTTAGAACAACTGGCACTCAGTGGCTTATTTACTAGGCACGATGGAATACTTAAAATTGTTTCTAATATAATATAATATGTAAACAAATGCTTTCCCGTTACATTAAATGAAGGAATTAGGGAGAGCTTTTCACTAACCAGTGAGTTGTGTGCATTCTAGTTTTACACTCACTGATTGGGACCTACAGTTTTACACCGGTTCCGAACGGTATTTTGAAAAGCTTTTATATGGCTGCATTCTCGATAGTGTCGCTGTCAACAATCGAGGTTACCGTCGTCGAAAGAAATGTAAGGTTGTCAGAGCAGGGATCGAACCCGCGTTCCGACGGCCACAATATAATATATAAAAATTATGATCTTCAGAGCTTCTCCAAATCGAGTTGAAATTAGCCTCCGTGTTAAATACTCTCCGAGTTATTACATACAAGGTAAGGTGACTTTTGCACTCAGATTTCTTTGAAATTGATATTTTGACAGATGTTCCAGACGAGAACTCAGATACTCGACTTTTTATATACCTTCAGTTTTTCCACCTATAACAAAGTTAAAATGTTTATAACAATATTTAATTTGATTTGGTAATTTAGCCAATTGTATCAATTTAAACAATACAAATGGTAGACCAAAATTTACCCAAGTTTGAATGTAATTGTGTTGCTTCTAGAGATGTCTGGCTCGTGGCATCGTCTTGATGAAAGTACATGTCGTCTATATGCATATCCTGCAATTTAGGAACAAGAGAAGTGGATTATAATGTAACGGACTTTTATTGCCCGTCCAGCCGTATTTTCGAAGACTAATTGTTCGATGATTGATCCAGACAAAAATTTATAGCAACCAGTGACACGTGTGGAAGCATTTGTTTCTCATCAAAAACTCGTGAATTTTCTGAACCCCAAATGTGACATTTTTACAACCAACGAAGGCATCAAGATGAAAACGAGCTTTATTGATGAACATGTTTTTTTCGAAATCACTTGATTAGTCTTCACGAAATTCATATTTGGAGAACATTTTCGGCAATTTGTTATATATTTTTGACCTACATACGTATGATTGTTATTTATTATGTTAATATCAATCATTGGCATGTTGGTGGTTTTTCCTTAATTTTATCAACATGAAGTCTTAAACTCTTTAGTTTTCTTCGTTCTGTATTATAAGCGAAATTGTGAAAAATCACTACGTTTTAAACTTGTGCTTTTTATATGATTTTTGAAACTAGTATTATTAATTTTTTATACTTACTTTAAAAAAATTTTTAATTAATATGTCTTACACATATTAATTAAACAAACAAAATCAAAAAATTTCCACATATTTCTCAAACTGGCTTTATCCTTCGCCTTTTCTCGCCAGTTGGTAATACCAAGGATACGGGGGGATCTTCTGCCTGGTCTTTCCAGCGGAGTCTTGGTCGTCCTCTTTTCCTGCGTCCATCGGGTACGTTATCGAAAACCAGTATCTTCATTCATTCTGATAACATGCCATATCCAACGCAATTGGCCGAATTTGATTCGCCTACGTCCACGTCAGAATATAGATTATATATCTCTTGGTTCCAACGACATCGGTACTCGCCGTTTTCCCTAACAGGACCATATATTTTACGGAGAAATTTTCTCTCGAAAACTCCCAGGTGTTTTTCATCCGCTTTCGATATGACCCAAGTTTCGGAGCCATATGCCAAGACAGGTAAAATGCGAGTCTGATATAGCTGGACTGTTGTTCGTCGAGAGAGGGCTTTGTTCCTAAACTGCTTGCTGAGCCCAAAATAGGATCTATTTGTAAGCTTATTTATCTCCAGCCTGACGTTGCTGTTTATATGTATGTTGTTATGTTATATGTATATATGTATGTTTATAGTTAATATCATTCACACGCACTGATTTCAAATTATCTGTATTGTATATGAACATATTCACCCCTGTCACGAATGAAATTCCCTGGGATATGTTTCATTCACCAGAAGATTATAGGGCTAAAATCAAATGAAAATGTTAAAAAATTTCGCGTGAATTCACAGTTACGATTAGGACAGATATGCCCTTATTGTTTATTGGATTTACTCAGGATTTTGTCACTTTTCGTTGAAATTTGTTAGGTTTTTCTGGTGAACAAAATATTCCACGGGGATTATATTCGCGAAATTAATTGAATCCCTATAGTAAATGTTAATCATACGCACGGGAGCTTACGATATGAATTAAATGAATTAAACTAGACACACAAAATAAATCGATAGCCGTATTGTCTGGTTTCATTTGCAATTTGTATCAATTACTGATGATGATGATGATATAGAACTGTCTTAATATGATTACAAGAATTTGAGAGGAACCTCACTATACCGTTGGAATATAGATTGCGCCATAGTACGTTTTTGGTGTCACAGACTGACATTCATCACCTGAATACATGACGTATAAGTAATGCACATTGTAATGTTTTGACCTACGTACGAATGACTTATATGAACGAGGTTTGCCATTAAATAATTTCACATAATCTCAACAAGACAACAAGAAAATCTATTTAAAAAAAAAATATATATATATAATAAATATATAAAATTTTTAAGAAATGCCTCCTAAATGATGTATAAATATATAGCACCTGCAATGAATAAAGAATGAGGTGTGTGAATTGTCGGATTTCAGGGCGATTCTGACGTATAAATCGCCTGGCCATGTTATCGAGCAAACATGCTTTCGCCCACTAGGTCCCTTTCCTCATTCCAGGTCACATATGCTAAATATACCTACTTGCGTATGATTTATGAAAATTAGTATTAAGTATACACATATAGTTATAAATAACTGAGAATTCTATGCACGAAACAGCAAGAAAGTGGGTGAATATATAGTCGGCCTCTATTTAAATTTCTTAATCAAATGTCTCGTAAATGATGGCGTATAAGTTATATATAATATATACTTGTACAGGATTTGTATAACAATATTAATTATACGCATATGTAGAAAAAATTGCTATGAATTATACGCACATGCGGATGCAGGGAAGATGCACATGCTGTTAAAGAAAAACTCAGTGTGCAATACAAAAAATTTATTTTTGCCGATGGAAACAATTCTTAAGTATCTTAACAATTACGATACCCAAAATGAATATAGAAATGTTTAAGAGCTTAGAATTAGTATTTCAAAAAAAACCAAACATTTATTTAAAATTGGATCCCAATAAGATGTAGGCGAGTGCTTCTCCTTATCTGTGAGGTGTGGGCATAACATATTTAGGCTTACTGTTAGGAATCCATAATTTTGCTCTGGTTTTGAATGGGTTCTTGAGGAACTCTATAATCGGTATTTAGTCGATCGTGTCACCAACATCATGAGAGACGACCGTCACCGAAAGAAATGGAAATTGGTGTATGCGTGGAATGAACCTGCATTGTGATTGTACCACCGACGGCGCTCCAAAAATCGTCCATATGGTGACGTATAATTAATATATACTGTAGCTGGAGTATATGATGTAAATAATTATTAATCATACGCACGCGGGTTGAACTATGTTTTAACAATGAATGTCAGTGGATAAAACAGTAAATGGTTATGCGGTTGTAGGTAATTTTTTTCAAAACATGCAGGAAAATTGTATAGGTACCTTTATTATCATACAAAATATCAAATGCTCAATCTTAGCTAGTGTCTGCATGTAGCCTTTGGTATTTACGTAGCTTCAAAGGAGCAAGTCTAGAGGTGTGATATCACATGATCTAGGTGTTCTCTAAATTTTGTCGCAATAATGCCATGGTTTTATAGGCTGCGCGGCAAGTAGTACCATCGAATTGGAACCGAGTGTCATCTAGATTACGGGCTTAAATTTCTTTCACTACAGTCCGATATCATGACGCGATAACAGGTGTTATTCGCAGTTAGTTTCCGGCAGTTTTGAAACAATTTTAACCCAATATATCCCCAGCCCATAATCCACGCCTAACCGTTGTTTAGTCTGGATATAGTGCAGGCTTTTAAAACTCGTCAGGTTGTTCTTTGTCCCAAATACGGAAATTGTGCATATTAACGTCATCATTAAGCCAAAAAGGGCCTCATTTCAGAACAAAACCTTGATGGATATCAGTGCATATACTTCAAGGTAAAGCTGATTAACATGTTGACCCTCTGCCGGGCTAAGTGTTTCCATAATCAAATGTTAATCAATACTGAATATGAATACCATGACATTTTGATCTGTTACAGAATCCCTATTGGGAAGGGGTTCTCTAAATGTATCAGCCGTTAGTTCTTTTTGCAGATAAACAGTTTTTGTGTTTAGTTCATCTTGTAACATAAAACGCTACAATGCCAACTAATTAGATTCAATTCATAAGCGATATGTCCAAGCTTTAACGCACAATCGACTAGAAAAGAGTTTAATTGAAAATGGTGACATATAAGTAACCCACATTATGTGGGTTAGGCGTCTCATTAATATTTTGTCTGTTAATATCATTATCCAGATTTGGCGTATGATTAATATTTTTTTAAATATAAATATTTGGTTTGACGTATGATTAATATTTTTTATATTAATATGGTTATGCGGAATTAGCATAAAATTTATATTTTTTATATAAATATCAATTATACGCACGGACGAAGTCGTTTTTTTTTGGACTGGATGAACAGTTTTTGTGTGCAATTAATTTTTTTTCATTTGTAGAACGCTACACGGCCAACTAATTAAATTCAATTCATAAGCGATATATCCAAGCTTTGAAAACACAAGTCTTGCTGAAACCACATGTCGTCCAGATCCATGCCGTCCAGTTAGGGCCATAAGAACTCCGTTGTCGTGTTCCTGTAACGAATGCCGTTCACAGTCACTGCAATTTTGGCGTCATCTTCAAAAATTTAAGACCTAATCAATCAGGCCGCCTGACCAAAATCCTCACGAGACATTTGCTTGTTGTTGCGTGCATTTGTTTCTCATGGACTGCATGAGGATTTTATGAATCCCAAATACGAAAATTTTGTGTATTCACGAAGTCATTCAGATGGAAATGCGCCTCATCGGATAGATGACTTTTTTTTGGAAAAATTTGCATTGACTTCACTTTGCTCCATTACCCATTGAACAAATTACCGGCGCTTTCCATGGTCTGCTAAATTGAGCTCCTGAGTAAGCTGAATTTTGTACGCATGAAGGTGGAGGTCTCTTTTCAAAATTCGCTGCGTAGAGCTTCGTGAACTTTGAAATTCTTGACAACGATGCCGAATTGATGTTTTCGGGTTTTGTTTTCAAGAGACCGTCTGGTACTTTGATGTACAGGAGTCTTACTGTCCATAACGGACCCAGTTTCTTCAAATTTGTTGACTACTCTTCAAATGATTTGCACATTAGTTTCACATTCTCGGCTGAAAATTCTTTGAAGTAATTTTTGTAATAAGTTTTCGCAATTATAACGCGTTGTTCTTTCATAAAGCTCTCCATTTTTAATAATCGCAATAAACATATGTAACAGCTGTAAAATTTCAGAGTTGCCACTGGCACAGAAAAATTGCACTAATTTTAAAATTTGCATTCTTAGTGAGACACTACTTATGAGTAACAAACATTGTGAAGGTGTGGCGTATGATGAATATTTTTTATATAAATTTAATTGTGCGTAATTAAGCGTATGATTAATATTTTTTAGAACGAAGTTCCTTATCGCACGTTGCGGGATGGGGGCAAAGTTTTGGCTTAATATTACAATAAACGTTTCGGAGTTTCAATTTGTGATTGAATGTTCTTCGTCGTCACTAAACAGTTTTTGCGGGGAAACGATTAACAACAGTTATCGGAATAAATCTAGCTCACTTTACAACGATCATATTCTACAATAACTTTATTTCAAGTATTTTTATTTTTGAAAACCCATCACTCTTATTATCAAACACTCTACCGTCTATTCTAACCTGTTGCACATGCTGGGGCACTTGTGTTTGCGGGTCAGTTATCAGGAATTTAATTGATCAATAAATGCATGACAACTCTTGGCCAACCTGTAAGGATACTCTAAACATCTACTCGATACGTGTTTGTGTACGTAGTTTGTGTGTATGTGAACCCACACAAACATATGTTTGAGCACATAAAACCTAATCCTTGAAATGCAGCTCATCTCTTCTATGAAACGAATCCTTTTGTTTTCTTCGGTCCAAGATTCGGTGAATTTGTAATAAAATTTTTGAGTTACTAAGTGTGGGCGCTGTTGGATGTTATCAATGATAACGAAGATAAGCCCTTGGGGGTTGTATTGGTATTTGTACTTTTGCGTGGGTGTCCATCTGTATTGTTTTCGCATCCTAAATATGATTAAAAGCAAATTTCGTTTGATAACTTTGCTGCCATCGGTTTTTCTCGTGAGGTTTTTTTTTTTTGTTTATCAAAGTCCTTAAGCAGTGACGGCCTTTAACGTTTATATTAGTCTGTTGATTTAGCCTTTTCTTATGCGTCAATTTGCATACACACGCGCGTACATCCTGCTTTAATATTAAGGATGTTTTCATTGTAGAATTGACTTTTGTATATTTGATGAACTTTAAATTTACTTTCCAAAGAATTTCAGTTCCATATGTTTGCATTGAGCGACTGTGGCTTTTGTGGAATTTTGTGCCAAGCTTGCGGCAAAAAGGGAAACGTCTTAAAAACCAAACCATACTTAAGGTCATCCTAGTGGCGGTGTTTTTGGTTAATCATTTTGTCGCATCTGTTGTGCTTACGTATCCTTCGCAATGACCTTTTGGAAAAAAACTGTCACTTGAATGGAAATTTTGTATGTTTGTTTATAATTTTAGAAAAACACAATATATATATGGGGTTAAGGGTTTTTTATTAACATTTTCCCTAGGGCGTTACAAAATTAAGTTAAATAATAAATTACTAATATATCAATTTTTGCAAAAAAAAAAAAACAATATGTTTTATTGCAACCGGCACAGCTACAAACATGTAAGTATGTAGTTTTTACGAAAACTTTCGTTAGATATATTAAGACTCCTAGTGAATCGATTTATTTTATAACTGTGCTTTCGTTTATCGCAAACGAGTTACAGTTCACCCCAAAGTCAAAGTGCTTACACGAGAATCAAAAACGTTTCCATTGACTATACTTTCGTTTACAGCAAACGAGTTAATTCAAGTCCTAATTCAAAAAACCGTTTGCCACAAACGAAAAACATTTTCATTGAATGTTCTTTCGTGTACCAGTTATAAGGTAGTTATTGCAGAAACTTTCGTTGGATGTATTCGGACTCCAAGTGAATCGATTAATTTTGTAACTGTGCTCTCGTGTACCGCAAACGAGTTACAGTAACTCAAAACTCAAAAACGGTTTCATAAGAATCGAAAAACGTTTCCATTGACTATACTTTCGTTTACAGTAAACGAGTTAATTCAAGTCCTAATTCAAAAAACCGTTTGCCATAAACGAAAAACATTTTCATTGACTGTTCTTTCGTTTACCAGTTATAAGGTAGTTGTTTCCCAAACTTTCCTTAGATGTGCTAAAATTCCAAGTGAATCGATTTATTTTGTAACTGTGCTTTCGTTTACCGCAAACGAGTTACAGTAACTCAAAACTCAAAAACGATTTCATAAGAATCGAAAAACGTTTCCATTGACTATACTTTCGTTTACAGTAAACGAATTAATTCAAGTCCTAATTCAAAAAACCGTTTGCCATAAACGAAATACATTTTCATTGAGTGTTCTTTCGTGTACCAGTTATAAGGTAGTTGTTTCCCAAACTTTCCTTAGATGTATTGGAACTCCAAGTGAATCGATTTATTTTGTAACTGTGCTTTCGTTTACCGCAAAGGAGTTACATTAACTCCAAATTCATAGAAGCGTTCAAGAGAATCGAAAATCGTTTCCATTGACTATTCTTTCGTTTACCGCAAACGAGTTAAAGTAACTCCCAATTAAAAAACCCTTTTGGGATAAACGAAGAAATTTTCCATTGACTGTTATTTCGTTTTGCATAAACGGGTTACAAAGGTTTCCAAAAATCCTCGCAATATTGAATGTACTTGAATTGTTTCTCTATATGTATGACATGTGGCAACGTCTTGATGAAACTAAAAAATTAAATTCAAAAATTTTCACTTTGGACTTAACATTTGCTTTCAATGAATTGGATACATAATTGGATAGGCTTTCAATGAATTGGATACATAATTGGATAGGCAATTGTGTTTACCATTTTCTGAAGATAACTTTTGTCCGCTCGAAATTGCACCTTCAGACGCTAGCGTTAATTTAATGAAAAACATGAAATTGTTTATTTTGTAGACATGAATAACTGTTGCTTATTTCTCAAGAACTTCAGAAAAAGTAAGTACTCAGCTGGAAAGATAAGAACAGTATCTTTCACCTGACTTCATTTATTGACTTTTTTTGAACTCTATCTCAAAAAGATTGGGAGTTATAATACTGAAGTTTTGTTAAAAAGTGTGGTTTCGTAGTTTTAATATGGCGTTTAAATTTCGTTTCTCCAAAAAACAACTTTGGATATAATAAATATTTTTAATAATATAATTTTTAAAATTATATGACTTTGGACCAATATAACTTTTGTGCGTCTCAAGCTTTTACTGAATTTGATACATAATTGGAAAGGCAAGTATATTTACCATTTTCTGAGGGTAACTTTTGCCCGCCCGAAATTGCACCTTCAGTAGCTAACGTCAATTTAGTGACAACAATATTTTATTTTGAATTTTTAAATGTGAATAACTTGTTTTTATCAACATCTTTAGAAAATGTAGGGACTCAGCTGGAAAGATGAGCACATTCTCTTTCTCCTGATTTCACAGATTAGCTTCTGTGAACTCTATCTCAAGTAGTTTTAGAGCGATTGCACTCAATTTTTATTAGAATATGTGGTTTATAATATGTGGCGTGTGAATTCCGTTTCTCCAACATATACTTTGGTTGTAATAAATATATTCAATAATACCATTGTGAAAATTGTATGACTTTGGACCAATATAACTTTTGTGCGTGAAAAGCTTGAAATGAATTTGATACATAATTGGAAAGGCAAGTGTGTTTACCATTTTCTGGCGGTAACTTTTGCCCGCCCGAAATTGCTCCTTTAGACGCTAGCGTTAATTAACAAGTCCTTATTTTAGTTTTCCATCGTGAATAACTATTGCTTTTTTCTCCAAATAATCAATGACTTTGAACCCACAAACGGGTTTTTATAGAACCTTAAAATGTTTAGTAGGTCAAAAGACGTTGAAGAGACATCAATTGAAATTTAAAGTTCGCCAGTTGAAATTTAAATAATATTGCCCGATTGATTATAGTAGATTTTTAAATTTCAACTGATATCTTTTAAATTTTAATTAATGTCTTTTAAATTTCAATTGATGCTTTTCAAATTTAAATTAATGTTTTTTAAATTCAATTGATGTATCTAAAATGTCAGTTGATGTGTTTTAAATCTCAATTGGTATCTTTTAAATATCAATTATTTTTAATTTCAAGTGATGATCTTTAAACTTCAGTTGATGCCTTAATTTCAAATAGAATTTTTAAAATTCAGTTGATGTATTTTAAAAATCAAATAGAATTTTGAATTTCAATTAATTTTTTTTTAAATTTCAACTAGAAATGTTGTAGAACATTGTATTTATAACAGGAGAAGGAATAAGCACGAGGAGTTTCTAGGCAATACACCATTTCCAATTGAAATTTAAATTTAAAAATTCTATTTGAAATTAAGGCATCAACTGAAGTTTAAAGAAAATAATTCATATTTAAAAGATAATTTTAAAATAAAAATTCTATTTGAAATTTTAAAAACATCAATTGAAATTTAAAAATAGTTAATTGAAATTTAAAATATGTATGTCGATTGATATTTAAAACACATCAATTGAAATTTAAATACCGCAATTGAAATTTAAAAGTCGTACGTCACTTGAGTGTTAAAAGGCATCACTTGAAAGTTAAAAGACATCAATTGAAAGTTAAAAAATTTCAATTGACTTTCGAAAATCATCAGTTGAGGTTTAAGAGACATCAATTGAAATCCGAAAACCACGTAATGTTAATTTCAGCTGGCAAATTTTGAATTTCAATTGATGTCTTTTAAGTTTCAATTAATATTGATTAAGTAGGGTTTTCTTTTATTTTCATTTCACTTATCACCCCCTACTCCTATCCCATTTTCCTAAGTCCAATACAATGCACTGCATTTATAGGGGACATCCCCTAAGTAATGGTATTCGCAAAAAAAAAATTGACGTGCTTTAAATTTTAATTGATGTGTTGCAGAATTAAATCCACGTGTTTGTTTTAAATTGAAATTGATGTATTTAAAATTAGAATTGATGTATCTTAAATTTCAATTGATTTCTTTTAAATTTCAATTCATTTCTTTTACATTTCAGTTGATGTCTTTTAAATTTCAATTGATTCCTTTTAAATATCAATTGATTCCTTTTAAATTTCAATTGATTTCTTTTAAATTTCAATTGATTTCTTTTAAATTTCAATTGCTTTCTTTTAAATTTCAATAGATTTCTTTTAAATTTAAATTTTTTTTAAATTTCGATTGATTTCTTTTTAATTTCAATTGATTTCTGTTAAATTTAAATTTTTTTTAAATTTTAATTGATTTGTTTTAAATTTCAATTTATGTCATTAAAATTTCAAACGATGTCTTTAAAATATCAACTGATTTCAATTGATGATTTTTAAATGGCAATTAATTCCTTTTTAATTCCAATTTACGATTTTTAAATTTCAATTGATTTATTTTAAATTTCAAATATAATTTTTAAATTTCAACTGATTTTTGTCACAATTAAATTGATATTTTTTGAATTTCAATTGAAAAGTAGTGTAGTTTTATATGAAAGTCCACAAAAGTCTCAAGCTTATTTTCTAATTTCCTGCACTTGTTGTTTTGGTGGACTTAGATCAATTGGCATCTGAGCGTAGCTCATGTATTGACGTGTGTATGCTATTTTTATGATCACGCTGATAATTGAATCTTCATTGCCAGGAGACGCCGACATCACTTGTGCTTAACTCTTTGCACACACATAAGTTAGGCAGTCAGTCAGTCAATCAGTCAGCCAGTCACTGTTTGTTGCCCCATAATCATATCACTGGAAAATTATTATCATCATCATTTACTTCTTCTTCGTCATCTTTCCATTCAGCTCTTCCATTTGCTTTTCCAAACTCTCTCGGGTATTGTCTTGGTTTAGTTAACTCGACACTTGGCTAATCAAGAAGATGTATAAGATTTCATCTCGTTGCATCGTTGTCAATTGTGGCGTCCGTCCAGTTCTTCTGGACATACGAGTATCTGATTCAGTTACTCAACCAAAGTGTTAATAACCTCATTACACACAGTGAGATATGATAGACGAGAAAGATGGGTCACTGCTTCATATACCAGCAATAGCAACAAATTGTACCAGCAATTTGTTTGTTGCTGCTGCTGCGACTGCAGTCTCGCAGTAGAAATTGTAATACAATTAATTACAGAATGAATGAAACAAAAAAACGAAACGAAAAAAAATTTTAAATGAAAATATAATCACGTTTATATTACAAATCAAGTCATGAGTCTCGTATGTCTGTCTATTCATACCACATTTCAAAACATATGAAAGTTTATAAACAATTGGATCCACACACACTGCCAGATTGACGGACCAACGAACAGAGCCGCACGCTTACCCACAAATCATGTAAATGACCGGCGGACAGACACCACAACACACCACAGCACTGCTGACGTTAAATGAGTGTTGAAATTTGAAATCTCATATTTGAAAACTGCATTAAAACAAAAAGTTTCGAAACGGCGAAGATAAGAAACACGGAATTTAAGCTGTAATCTAAAGATTACAAAAGCTGTAAAATGAGATAATGCAGGGATTTACTCGTGCAATCGTTGACCACATAGCAGCTGTCATCCGAGTTAAATGTGTGTTTGCCAGAGGGTATTGAACCTCTCAGAAGATTAGATTTTGATGCGACCACTTACGTACTGTTCGAGTGGTGCATCGATATGGGCAGTTATTGAAAAAAGCATCTCTTATCAAGGCAGCAAATAATGCTTACTCTGGAGGAAGTATGAAAATGTTGCTTGTTATTTTGCTTCCAATGTTTCTTTGCTCGCAAACGGCAGAAGGTGTTTGCTGCAAAAAAAAAAGAGTTTAAGATAATGCGAAGCTCTCTCCCCAATTTCTTCATGAGATGTCATGAGAAACAATTTTTTTTATCATTATTTTCCTATCTTTTTTGGTAGGGAAGCTTCTTACAGACCTCTGTGCTTTTTTATTTATTTTAAATCTGTGCACTTTCTGTCCCTTGAGTCACTCATTGGGTCCTACACTTTTACAGCGATTCGGAACGGTATTTAGAAGCTCTTTTGGGACTAATTATTACTCCATAGTGTCTTCATTACTATGCGAGCAAACCGTGGTCGGGATTTGTATCGGCGTTTAATATGCAGACAAGTCGCAAACGCTACCATTGCACCACCCTCGCATAGTGGTTTAGAATTGAGTTTGTTCGACCAAAAGTCTATATCTTTTGATGTAGTAAACATTTTGAAGTTCTGTAAAAAAAAGGTTGTAGGTGAGGAATTAAGGATTATTGTGATTCATCTACATTGTAAATCGCACAGTGGAGTATATTTTGAAAAAGTTTCCAAATTTTATGGCTTTTCCTAGTTTTCGATTTTCAAGAAAACAAAAATTTTAGTTCTTTTTTGTTTTTTTTTTACTTGTTGTGAAGGAATTTTTTGATATTACGCACACCAATTTCTATGGTTTTTTTATAGAAATATTACCCTAATTTACTTATTACCTTAATACAAATTTTACTTAATTTTAAAATTTTTTAAAATATTAATTAATTTTTAAAATATTTGGATAATTTTTTGGATATTCTTGAACTGTATCTCGAAACAGTTTTGGAGCTATAGTAAATTTTTTTTTATTAGTAAGTGTGATTTCATACCTTTAATATGGAGTTTAAATTACGTTTCCCAAAAATTTGTTATGGTTGTAAAAAATATTTTCAAAATTATATTTTTAACAAAAATTGACTTTGAACTACTATAACTTGTATGAGTCACAAGATTGCGATGAATTGTGTATACATAATTGGAAAGTCAAGTATGATTGCCATTTTCTGAGGGTAACTTTTACCCGCCCGAAATTGCACCTTCAGAAGATAGCGTTAATTTAGTACATAAGTCAATTTTTTTTTAAGTTTTTAAACGTGAACAACTATTGCCCGCTATAACTTTTATGCGTCCAAGCTTGCAATGAATTTGATCCATAATTGAACAGTCAAGTGTGTTTATCTTTTTCTGAGGGTAACTTTTGGCCGCCCGAATTTGCACCTTCAGAAACTAGCGTTAGTTTAGTGAACAAAGTATTTCTGTTAGGTTCTAAACGTGAATACCTAGTTTTTTTCTCAACTACTTTAAAAATGTAAGGAGACGATTGAAAAGACGGTCACATTCTCCTTCTTCTGATTTCATTTATTGCCTTTTTTGAACTGTACCTCCATTTGTTTTAGAAAGTGTGGGTACTTAGATTTAATATTGCGTTTAAATTTCGTTTCTCCAGAATACTGTGTGGTTGTAATAAATATTTTCAAAAATATCATTTTGAAAATTGTATGACTTTGGTCTAATGTAACTTGTGTGCGTTACAAGCTTTGAATGAATTTGATACATAATTGGAAAGGCAAGTATGTTTACCATATTCTGAGGGCAACTTTTGCCCGCCCGAAATTGCACCTTTCCAAGATATCGCAGTTTAAGTGAAAAATGGAATATTTAAATTATCATTTTTTAACTATCGTTTTTCTCAACGACTACAATTATAATTATTTACAATAATTATAATACACTTGGGTTAAAATTTTTATAACCGACGAACGGATTTACCCGACCACCTTTGAATCTTTTGAAAGTTAGTTGACTTTTTGCACCTTATTTAAGTAAGACAAGTGCAAAATTTTGGAGTTCCAGCTTCTGTTGTTCCTGAGATATGGCGCGTCAAAAAATGAAAAAATCATTAAAAACACTTATAAGTGGTCTGCCATTATCATTTATATCTTCAAAAGTTTTTAACACACAGGGTCAAGATTGATCTCATTTTAAAGGTATTGAGAATAGCTTTAAAACTGCTTTTAGTTTAATTTTTTTGTGAGTGGTCAAAGGTCACTGTCACATGGTTTAAAGTTTGGAAAGGTATATCTCAAAAAGTGAAATTTTTAAAATGCTGAAAAAAATATATGTTGATTCTAATAGTTAAATTTGAGTGTGCTCTTATTAGTTCCGGAGATACAGACAATAATGTGAAATTGTTTGAAAAAATTTTATACTTTTTTTTAAACATTTTTTTTTTGAATTTATTTGGTTGGTATTAAATGCAAATATTAATTTAGACAAAAATAGTTCAAAGTAAGAAATATTTATTTTACATATTTATATTACAAATGCAGGCGATTAATTAATTGTAAATATTTTCAATTAAAAATTCCCGGTCTTCGGAGAACAATTTTACTATAAATTTTGAATTTCCTTCTGGAACCAAATAGTGGAATTATTGTGTTCCTGGTATAGTTCTCAAGCCAATATACCTGTTTTTAAGAAACTCTTCTTCTGCTTTATAATCTTCCTCTGTTAAAAATACAAAATTACAATTTAAAAGATGTTCACGGCACCACTCATACAATTGAAGCGGGGTAGTAATTTGGTCCTGTATTGGACGTTGCAAACTGGCTCCGGCAAGCTTCTCTCTTTACGGTTCCACCAAGACCATCGCTAGGGCCTTTTCCATGGCTTGTGGCAAAAAAATGCCATTCGGCTGGAAATCCAAAATCATCTTCATGATGACATAAATTAACAAATTTTTTTTTTATTCTTAAATTGAGCGGCTGAGCCATCCGAAAAATAAGAAATTTTTCGTGGTGTTGAACAAAACTTATTTTGTAGAATCATTATCATATGGCGATGGAACAAGTGTACTGCAACTGTGTTGTGGACAAGACAATTAGATATAACTATGTAATTGGTGTGCTCTAACTGGCCACTACATTTGTAATACATATATAGAAATCGGATATAAAGTAGCTTGGCTGTTGTTCCAATGAAAACGTTGTGAACAGTCCTGAACAAAAAACGATGCATTTTCCGAAAAATCACATATTGCAATGTACTCATGTTCTCCAAGCAATGCTTTTTTGCATTCAGAAAAGCAGCTTGTTCCTTTGCGATGAACGAGTGAGGCAAAAGTGTCAATAATTTTTCGCAAAGTGAATCCAGAAAATCGTCGGCTTGAAATTGTGTCAACTTGTGTAGCGTATTTACTAACATAACAATGTATGTATGTACATGTGTCTGTTGCTGTTGTTGAACGGAGAACTAAAGTGAAGAATGAATAATACAAAAAAAAATAGTATTAAAATTGTTCAAACAATTTCACATTATTGTCTATATCTCAGGAACTAATTAGAGCACACTCAAATTTTTTGGCACAAAATGCGTAAGAGACTATTTAGATCAACATACATATATTTTTTTCAGAATTTTAAAAATTTCACTTTTTGAGATATAGCTTCCTAAACTATAAATCGTGTGACGCTGACCTTTGACCTTTCGCAAAAAAAAAAAATTATAACTGTAGTTTTAAAGCAATACCTATTAAATGAGACCAATTTCGATCATGTACGTTAAAAAGTTTTGAAGATATCATCAATATTGCCAGACCACTTACGCGTGTTTTTAATGAATTCTCTAGTTTTCGAAGCACCACATTTCCGGAACCACAAAAGCTAGATACCTAAAATATTTCTATTTATATTAGTTTAGTACTGTAGAACATTCATGATAATTTTTGTACAATTCTAAGAGCGTAAGGTCAAATATTGCGTTTTTTTTTTTGTTGATTTAAAATGGAATTACCCACTTGTATTATAATATAAAAGCATTACAAAACTGGATTATATGACTGATTTGAATAAACAAATTATATGTAAACCATACTCAATTGAAATTAAAAAAATGCCAATTTGTTTTAAAGAAATTGTAATCGAAATTACAAAATTCATTCTGAAATTTGAAAAACATCACTAGCAATTTGTAAAACATCAATAGCAATTTACAAGTTACATTTGAAATTTAAAATATTTTAATAATACAGTAGAATACCGATTATCCGAATATTCGATTGTCCGGACTCATTCGTCTCGGCTCTAATTTTCAATTTAATAAATAAATAAAATAAATCTTTATTTAAAAAAAAAAATAATCATCATTTCCCTTATGGGAATTTTTCATCATTTCCCTTATGGGAATTTTTTTGTAAGTAAAAAAAATAATATTTTAAAAAAAATTTATTAAAATTGAAATATTGTTTGATTTGCTTTGAAATCAATTATCCGGATTTTCGATTATACGGAATACCCCTGGTAATCGGGATTATACTGTATTAAATATTTAATTTAAAATATTTCAGTTGAAATTTTAATAACATGAGTTACAATTTAGAAACTTCAGTTGAATATTAAATGCCATCAATTGAAATTTAACAGACATGAATCGGAAATGAAAGCGAAGAATTTTAAAGTATAGTTTTAAATTTCAATTGACGTCTTTTAAATGTCAATTGATTAAAAATGCTTGCAAACATACACATGGTTCCTGTAAAGGGCCCGTGTTTTTGTTCAGCGTGTAATGGAAGATACCTTTTTGAAGGTTAATTTGTTCTACAAAAATATTGCCCCATTATTTTAGTAGGTGTCGCCGACAAAAAAATCTGGATATCTGCTGATATGTCCTTCGTTCAATAATGTAACTTCAAAGCTTTAAAATGTTTTATATGCGAATTCGATAAGGTGTACCAGAAGATAAATCTACATAAATATTATTAGTTGAAATTTCAAAATTCAAAAAATCTGTATAATTTTGTTGTTTGAAGCAAAATAACGTGTTTGTAGCTTTTCGCAAATATAGTATACTTGTGTCCAAACAGAATTTGTTTGCTATTCAATATTTACATGTTTGAGTTACAATGATTGGAAGCATATAATATATGGCATTGTGGCCGAAATGTGGATTTAGTTATTGAAAACAGCTGAAAACAAAAACGTTCCAGACAACAACGAACAAAAATGCAGCAGATCTTCAATTCATGAAGATAATGCGTGCAAACATATACATGGTTCCTGTAATATATTGCTTGGGTGGATATTTTTCAGCGTGTAATGACGATATGTGGTATACTGTCTCTTATTGTCACATGTTGTAAACCTAACCTAACCTATCTTAAGTCATTCGGTAAAGGTACCCGTCTTAACCCTTTGATGACCATACATTTTTTGCAGAATTGATTTATTTATTTTTTTGATTATTCCCGTGATGTATGAGCTAATAATAGGTAGTTACGCCGCAACAAATGGGCCCAATATTTTTTTTTAAATTTTCTTTCATTTTAGCTAAGAGGCTAACACACTTGCTATACGTTTGGTCGGCCCATGTGCGCACGTTAGTATTGAACCCTACATTTTTGGAAGGTTAAGGTACAGACTCAAAACTTACCTGGCGTTTCCCAAATGTGTGCCCTTTTTTTGACCCTTTGCATCCCTTTGAACTACGACTACGTTTTGACCCACTTTGTTAGCTCATAAAGGCCAAACCGGATCAGTTAGGGAAATGATGCGTTCTGCACTATTGTTGATCATAGCATCTTCTATAAATCACTTCTCGATATATCTGCTCTATCTCCTGCCTGAAAAATTATAAATGTCAAAAATCGTACGGCCGACATACTTGTCTGTGTTCGTTAAAGGGTTAATCGTCTTAAGCTAATTTAAGATGTTCATTTGTTTAATGAATGGTTCAGTTGCCATGGAGAATGTTACCCAGTGTATAGACTAGTTTATTAACGTTGGTGCCTTTGAGGGTTTTACTCGTTATATACAGTTTTAGTACTGATCTCGAGGCAACTGATAGCAGCGGCAACAAGTGGGCAGCGATACAAAAAATATGTCGTACCATGTTTAATTTGTGTACATGAAATGCTCAGCCCAGTAAACCAAATTTGCCGACAATGTCTGATTCTAATGGTTTCTAATGGACTTTTATTCTGCTTCTAAGGGACAATTCTGAACTCTATCGAGAATTCTTACCGAAATCGTTACGAATTCTGTTGGATTTGTCGGAGGGTTTTTTATTTATTATGTTCCGAAATATCTGAACGAATTCGGCCCGAAATCTGTTAGACTTGTCTGTGGGATTTTTATTAATTTTTTGTTCAGACTTCTCTGAACTATTTATCTGAGGTAGCCTATTCGTATTTTTGTTATTTGCTTCATATTGTACAGTTATTTTTATTGTGATCAGACATGTCGGAACTAATTCTGAACGTATTCTTAACTGTTTGGCTGAGGTATTTTTATATTTCAAGTTCTAGTTTTTTGTTTGCTTACATTTACAGTAATTGTATTTTTTTTCTATGTATTGTAGTTTTGTGATGATTTCTTTATTTCATTTCTTAGTTCTCTTTAAGCATTCAGGGCTACTGTTCAGCAAAAAAAAGTGACAATTAAAATTATAAAAAAATATTACCCCATTTTGGTATAATTTGTTTGAAAAAGAAATAATTTTAGCTAAATTTGTTTATTTCAACATGTCTCGTCAAGCCTTCAGAAAACATCAGAATTTAATAAGATTTAATTCTAGAATTCTGACCGAAATCGTTCTGAATTCGGTCAGAATTCGATCCGAGAAATCGAAATATTCTTTCGAATTTCCCAAGACTACAATTCGGAATTCGGTCAGAAACCGGTTCGAAATGTCGGCAAAAACATCAGGATTCCCTCAGAGAAGTAGTTCAGAATTCATGTCAACCCTCTCATATTTTTGTCGTTACGAGCTGGTTCGAATTCTGAACCGAAATCGGAACAGTTTTTGAATGTCGTACAGAATTCTGAACGTTTACTTAGCTGGCACATTAAACTGTCAAAAAGGGGCGTGGTACTGTTCTTACAATTATTCTAATAATTATTTCCAAAAATTTGTTTTCAATTTATATTAACACAATTTTCCCTCCTATTATATTTATTATTTAAGTAAATAAAATATTATTTAAATATATATAATTTGTTTCTGAATTACCTATCTATCGTTTTCTTTATTCCTTCCATACATTGTTTACTAGCTACTTTAAAAACAATTCTTAAACAATTTTTGTCATTGACGTAGTACTAAAGTCACTTAATATTTAAAAATGTTTGTTTTATATTTTTCTTAAAAAAAAAATTAAGTCACGTGTCATAACAAAGTCAACACAATCGATTTTGAAATCGAAATCGATGGCACAATAACGAATTATTGACTTCTAATGATATTGAGCTAAAATTGTTGTAATTGATTATTGTGCTACTGAACTCGAAGACACGACGCAACAGTGTCATCCAACAATAACAACGCAACAAATCGATTTGTATTTACTATTTGAGTCTACCTCGAGCATTTTTTCAATAGCAACTTGAACTAATTACATTATCGAGACCATTGTTGTTGTTTCTATTGGGGGTTTTTGCAGTGGATGTTGTTTTTATTGTATGGAGGTACGCGTTTAGAAACATATGTATATAATAATACAAGTCAACAGCTACCAAAACCCAACCAAAAATAACACAAGTAATACCCGCAATAATCCTTCAGTGCTAATACGTGATCTGCACAGTGGGGGAAGTGTTAAAGCATGATGTAGAAAAAAAATTTAAAAACTTAAAAAAATCTTGGAACGTTTTAAGGTAAATATCGACATATTTAGTAAAAAACACTAAGAATTTTGACATAAGTCATCATATTTACTATTGGAAAATAAATAAAATTTCCCGCCAAGGAAAATATCAACAAAACTATTATTTTCTTTACATGTGTTTTTTATAATTTAAATTCTCAGTTTTCCTTCGGGTTTCTTTATATATATGTGGTTTTCTAACTAAAGATTTCTAGCTAGCTGTTTCATCAAGACAATGCTTCAGTTCACACATCCACTATTCCGATGGCCAAAATTAATGAACTAAGGTTCGAATTGTTTTATCACGCTTCATCATTCGCCAGATTTATCCCCCTCGGACTATTTTCCTATTTCCAAACTTGAAAAAATGCCTCGATGGAAAAAGATTTGCCAACAGTGAAGAGGTGGAGTCGGCAGTTTTTTTTTTTTAAATCAAACCAAGACACAGGTGATGCCCCCTATAAATGAAGTGAATTTTGTTGGCGAAGGAAAATTGCGGTAGTGGAGGGCGGAAAGAGGGAGTAGTGTCTGTTGACATTTGTCTTGAATCTTTGTATGTCACAATTGGTGGGAAATACACTAGCCGGAAGTTTATTCCACACACGGACTGTACGGCTGAAGAACGAATTTTCTTTTTAGTGTGTAGTGCGGTCAACCGACCACTCTATAAAAAACGGATGAGAGTTACCGGAAAGCCGTGTACCTCGTCTAAGTATCCTCACGTCTGGCATAAGTTTACGGATGTCCGAGGAACACATACCGTGGAAATATTGATAGAACAGCCAATGCTCAAGGGAGGCAATAGACTTGGATACCCTACTGTTCCCTATCAACACCGTCGCATTCCTCTGCACGCTGAAAAATAACGACCTCTCTAACATATTCTCCCAAACGTAATCTGCAGGAACAATGTATATATTTGGAACACATTTCAAACATTAATATGTTTGCAAGTCCCAAACTCACTTGTGTTTAAATGTAAACAGCATCATGTTTACTGGCAAACATGTATGCTTTTACCTGGAAACATTTGCGTATTTCCCCCCTTTTCTTTTGTTGTCTCCCACGTTTTTGTTTCCGGAAGGTTTCAGCTATGCGTTGGTTATCACTATGCGTTGATACACAAAGAATATATTTATATACAAATCTAGTTCGTGCAAGCCAAGCGTTTCTTTCACAAATGGTCCGCCGTTCCGATTTTCTCAGTAAAGGCTGGAACAGACGTTGTTCACGTTGTTGCCCTGTCCAGTTTATTTCCTTAAAATCGTTTCTCACTTTGGTAGCACACATACCTATATACGGAACACATACACAAAAACCAAAAGTAACATCACAAACTATTTAAGCGTCCGAGGCTTCGGTTATTATTTTTTCATTGATCAAGCGCCTTTGATATCCTCTGTCCGATGAAGCATTGACGACTGAATATATGAAAGTAAAACTCAATGCATCAGCCAAAACAATGAACAATGACTTCATCTGCAGTTTGCACGCACATTCAGGAATATTTGTGAATCCCTGACTGAGAGATTAATGCAAAAATACAGAAACCCGCTTACAAGATAGACTCTCTCGTTGTCCCTCTTTTATTCTCTTGCTCTCGAGAGAGCATAGACAGTGCAACAAACACAGCTGTATTTGTATCACAAACATAAATATAAATATGTGGGTCGCAAACACATATATTCTAACATACTAATCATTGTGTCTCAAACATGTAATATTGAATAGCATACATAATATGTTTGGACACAAGTATATTATATTTGCGACAAGCTCCAAACATACTTTATATTTGCATCCAAACATCAACACAAGACAACATTTTTAGCGTTTGGACACGGTCGAGAAGCTCCAAAGATGTGCTACGAGAGCACCTGCCCATATATGGGAGTTATATTCCACCTTTGGCCTGATGTAGGTGGTGTAAATATTAAGAAGATCAGATGGAGTGAAGTATTTCTTGCACCGCTTTAAAAAGCCTAGACACTTGAATCCATCTTTCAACAATTCAAATACATGTTTTACCCAACGGACATCACATTGTATTTTCATGCCCAGAACATGAAGAGCTTCAGATTCATTAATATCAAATCCGTCGATAGACATTGACGACACACCTGGGTCAGCAATCCACTTATGCGACAACAAACAATACTGGGTCTTACCCGCATAAAAATCTACTCTATTCATTCGACCGCATACAACAATGGACACCAGATCCCGCCCGAGTGTTTCATTCGTCGTCTGGCGTTTGACTTCAATCTCTTGAAGTTCGAAGGTCGAATGAATAAGAATGACAGAGATTACTCTCATCCGGAAAAGCGTAGATTGGATTCACAGTCTGGTCCAGGAGAATGTCAATGAAAATAATTAAATTGAGTGAAGTTATCACCGACACCAAAAGCAGCGAGCTTTGACAAGAGTGCATCGTGCCACACTCTGTCAAAGGCCTTGGAAATATCAAGAGCCACTACCTTACTCTCACCAATCCGGTGGATGGATCTACTCCACTGTTCCGAAAGGAACGCCATCATGTCTCCAGTAGATCTCATTCTACGGAAGCCATACTGCCGATCACTAAGAAGGTCGTTGGACTCAACATATTGCACAAGATGGTGGTTAACACCATGCTCTGCATAACCTTCGAGAGAGCAGATCAAATTTCAATTGGGCGGTAATTTGCGGAGTTACCTGCGTCACCCTTTTTTAGGGATTGGCTGGACATTAGCAATCTTTCAACGTGCCGGGAAGACTCCCTTACGCTATGCAAGGTTGACAAGGTTGCGCAGTAGACGTGCCAGCGTCGAAAAGCACCTACTCAAGACCAGTGCAGATATTTAAGAAGATTTAAGATATTTCAAGGATTTTGACAGTTCTTACTATATACAGGATATCGAAGCAATTGAATGCCGCTGGAAAAGTGTATCGAGCTAAAAGGAGATTATGTTGGAAAATAGAGAACAATTTTCCCAACTTTTTTGTGTCTTCTTTGTTAGGTTTCCTAGTTTTGGATCGCGCTCATATTTTGAATTTCAACTAATGTGTTTGAATTTTCTATTGATTTTTTTAAATTCAAATTTAGGTCTTTTAAATTTCAATTGATGACTTTTAAATTTCAATAGATGACTTTTACATTTCAGTTAATTTGTTTTTCCAAATTTAAAATTAATCGAAAAACATCCATTTAATTACTGCATGAAGTTTGTTCATTGAAAATAGCGAACATTGTGTGCTGCCATCTGAATATCAGTTTACCATTTGATACACGCTGAAAAATCTGCCCTTTTTTGTGGTTTTGATGCAAATATAACGTGTGGTTGTAGTTTGTCGCAAATAGAGTATACTTGTGGCCAAACACATTGTGTTTGCTATTCAATATTACATGTTTGAGACACAATTAGGGAATTCCAAGGTGTACTAAGGTTGTAGGTTGGAAGAAAATATAAGACCTCCAATAGCACATATGTGTACACCCTGTCGTAAATGCATATACTACAATCCAAGGCGTATTCAAGAAGGTGGTGGCACTAGATCAAAGTGTATTTATATCAAATGGAAGCATTAGGCGTTGTTTTAATTGTAGGAAAAACAACAGGCATTTGGTTTTTATTTCGTACCGATGTTGTGTCAAACAATAAAAGTAATCAATCATGTAAAAAAACAAAATACACATGAATTTGACAGTTGACAGCCATGCAAATACTGAAATTAGCTGTGCTAATGCTAGCACTTGATATAAATACACTTTGCACTAGATGTTATTGGGCGACTTCTAATTAATTAAATTGTCTAAATCAGCTGATTGTAAGAAGAGCATTCAGGAACCCGCCTATCACAAAAACCGGGGTTTCAATTGTTTCGAAAAAGTGAAATTTTTTAAACACCTGTGGCAACGGTTATATTTTATATAAAAAATAAACAATTTTTGTGATAGAAAAATTATAAATTATCTTACTTCATGATTCTTTTTATTATTTTCTTTTCAAAATTTCATACATATTTACATTTAATAGTAATAATAAGAAACAGGTCGACTTTATATCATGTTGTCGGATCAAAAATTGTATGGGGGAGGGGGTAGAACACACGGTTTTCAGCACAAAATGTTAAATACAAAAGTTGGAGGAAATCCCTAGTTTAGGAAATCCCTATTTTCCTTCCTCAAGTTCGGATAACTGGGGGTTTTGTCGGACGATTATTTTGTATTTCGAGTCGTACGGGCGGGCTTAGGGCTCATGGACCAGGGAGCGAAATACCTCTGTGCCTTAATTTGCATTTCTTGATGTTTTGGATTTTGGGAAAATTTAAAAACTATTTTCGATAATTTTTCAAAATTTGAACGGCCTATAATTCGATTACAAAGCGAGTTATCGAAAATTTTCATTTAATTTGTTTTGTTTATTTTGCCTTATATTGTCCGAAAACGCTGCCAGACAAATTCCTTTAGACGGTTTTTAATACATAGTAGTCCCCTGTATATCCGAACTTTTGATGCCCATAACTCCTAATATAGAATTTTACCCAAACCTTTGTATCTTAAATTTGCAGCTTAAAATTATAACTTCTACCCCACCGGTGGATCGGTTTTCAGTTTTTGATTACTGTAATTGCGAAGCTAGTATAAACAAACTCGATCAGCTGTATTGGTGCAACCACCTTCTTCACTACGCCTTGCTACAAATGGTAAACAAATGGTATCAGCTGATCGCTTAGTACACCGCCAAAAACATATCTGCAAAGGTTGTACTGTCGTACAACACTTATGTATGGAAAAAATCTATTACAGTTGTACAACTGTTGTAGAACTTTAGCACATACGACACATATAACAGTTAGGACAATCTTGTGAACCCCCTAAATGATTAATAGGTTACACTATACGTATTGGTGACCCAAATGTGGCTTTTTATTTTGAAAACTGCTGATAACAAAAACGTGACAGATAACAAAGAAGCCAAAAAGCAGCAGATCTTCTATCCACGAAAACAATGCTTGCAAACGTTTGCATGATTCCTACAATATGTTGGTGGGGCCGTGTTTTTTTCTCAGTGTGTATAAATATTGTCTATTACCAATCATCTCGTCCCAGTACTACTATTATATATTTTTCAATGTTGTAATACTTTTTTGAAATCAATTTCTCTGGTGGAGCATTTCAACTGATATTAGATGATATATTATACAATTTTATTTGTTGACGGTTATTTTGCTCTACAAATTATTTATAATTATACTTAGTTATATCGTCATTTATCTCTAATCCAGATTGTTCGACGCTGCCAATTGTGTTACATCAATTATGATTGATATATATTTTTTTTTCGTTGGAGTTGTTGGTTATTTTGTCTGTATTCAGCAAATAATTACAATAATTTTGAAATGAAGCAACAGCAATCGAAATTCACTTGAAACGGTTTAAATTGAATCGTATAAAAGCGAAACCGTTTATTTTTCTATTTTTTCGTAATTGCTTTCTAGTGTTTCTTTGGAAAAAAAAACAAAAAAAAAAAAGATTATTATAATTGTCAGCTCACGTTGCAGTGCAATATTTAATATATTTATTTATTTCTATAACAGTTATTTGAAAATATTAATTAAATAAGTTAATTAAAGTAAATAAACCAATCCAATTGGCGTCGCAGTGCCGTTCCTCAGAGTCACATCTTGATTTTTTTTAAATATCTAAATGAAACATCAAAATGCTAATTAACAAAAAATTTCATTATTTTCATTACTATCAAGTGATTTCGTATCATACGAGTTTATGCGGTTTTTAGATAAAATGGGTTGGAAACTGAGCAAGGTGCCGACGTTACCAACAATGGCGAGCGTTACCGTGCCATGATCAGCTATTTTTCGTTCCCATAAGTTGAAGAGGTTGACACGGACGACGTACGGTTTCAACAAGACGGCGCTATGTGCCTCACAGCCAACGCTAAAATTGGTCTTTTTCGAAAACCGCACTATCAGCCGAAACTTGAAAGCCCATAGCTGCGGTTTGACTCCGCTAGACTATTATCTCTGGGACGCCGTGAAATATATGAGTTACGCAAATAATCCCGAATCCATTGAGACCTTTAAACATGGATTCGACACTGCCGTCGACGAGATAGAGGCCCAATCAAATGAGAATGTACTGAAAATTGGGTAGATCGAATGAGGTACTGTATAAGTAAAGCAAGTGGTAGGAACCATTTCAACGATTTTGTGTTTCATTCCTAAATGTCAATGACGGGCCTTACTAATAAAGTATATTAGTATTTTTTTTTAAAGCAAAATTAATATCCGAATTTGACATGCACCACCCTTTGTCCATTGTAAAATTTGTCTTTGTAAAATTTTAAACAAGTGTCTTTGTAAAATTTTATACAAGTGCACTTTTTCAAAACTCCCGATCACGCATATGATTTTAAAAAAATTTTCCATTTCACATGAAAATTCTTAAAATTTGAAACAAAAATTTCACAGTGCAACACGAAAAAATATAACCATATACGGACACCACTACGTGATAAAAGACCAAAAAAAAAGACCAGTGTCTCCCAGTATTGCCCAAAGTCATGTACTTTTTTTATGGGTCCCCAAAGATTTGGGGCCTCTGAGTCATTTTTGCAAAAAAGTGAGAATTTTGTCAGGCTCATATCTTGCAAACCGTTCGGAATTTTGATTTACTCTCTGAGGGAAAGTTGTAGCTCTTATCATAACGAACAAAAATTGTCAACATATAAAATCAAAAAAACCTTATCTTCAAAGTCAAAATCGCAAAAAAACATAAAAATATAACTTAGTCGGTTATGGACAGTAAGACTCCTGTGCGTCAACATACCGGTAGGTCTCTTGAAAACATTGTTTCTGTAAATGAGAGTGTCGCCGAAAACCCGAAAACGTCAATTCGACATCGTTCTCAACAACACCATATTTCACGAAGCACGACGTTGCGAAGTTTGACCAGAAAGCTCCACCTTCATGCGTACAAAAGCGCCGCCAATTCGTTCAATGGTTAATGGAGTAAAGTAAGTCAATGGCAATTTTTCAAAAAAAAAAAAAGTCAGCTCCGATGAAGCACAATTTGGGGCTTTAAAAATCCCTATGTAATCCATGACAAACAAATGCACCCACATTTGCATTTAGTGCCGATTTTGGTTAGGCGGCGTGATTGGGCCTTACTTTTTTGAATATGAGTCCGAAATTGCAGTGACTGCGATCGGCATTCATTCCAACGTGAAAAATAACGGTCTCTCTAACATATTCTGCAGGAACCATGTACATGTTTGGAACACACTTCAAACATTAATGTGTTTGCAAGTCCCAAACTCACTTGTGTTTAAATGCAAACAGCATCATGTTTACTGGCAAGCAGGCCCTTTCCAGTTCCTTTTCTCAAAATCGTTTCTCACTTTGGTAACACACATACGTATAGTATACAAAACCAATACACAAAAACCAAAGTAACATCACAAACCATTTGAGCGTTCGAGCTTTCGTTTATTCGTTTTTCATTGATCAAGCGCTTTTGATATCCTCAGTCCGATGTAGCATTGACGACTGAATACATGAAACTAAAGGTCCAGTTAGTCTTGGCGATTGACGGTAAGCGATCAGCTGTTTGAGTTGGGGTTGCATTTTGCATGTGTTAGAGAGAGAGACAAACTAAAATTGACAGGTTACGACCGATCAGCTGTTATTGTTATTGCTTTTACTTCGACATTTTGTGCGCGGCAATACACAATTACACGGCAACCACAATTTTCTTTTTATTTTTAATTTTTTTATTTAACACAATCACTTTTTAACACAAAACTCATGCATGGAAATTCTATTTTGTACAAATGCTCTTCGATCAGTTTTGTTTGTTTTGTTTTGTCTTTCTACCGTCTAACCGTCATAACTAAAACTGACTAATTGGACCTTAAAACGCAGTACATCAGGCAGAATAAGAAACACTTCATCTGCAATTTACACGCACATGCAGGAATATTTGTGAATCACTGACTGAGAGATTAATGCAAAAATACAAATACACAATTACAAGGTAAACTCTCTCGTTGTCCCTCTTTTATTCTCGTACTCTCTAGAGACAATAGACAGTGCAACAAACACATCTGTATTTGTATCACATACATAAATATATGTGGGTCGCAAACACATATATTCTAACATATTAATCATTGTGTCTCAAACATGTAATATTGAATAGCAACTACAATATGTTTGGACACAGGTATATTATATTTGCGACAAGCTCCAAACACACTTTATATTTGCATCCAAACAACAACAACAAAAATACAGGTTTTTCATCGTGTAGAGGAACATAATAATGGAGTTCAGCAAGACGGTGCCACCTGCCACACCGCACGTGAAACAATCGATTTATTGCAGTAACGATTTCTTGAAGAAATTCTGATGTCAACTGGTGACCAAGATCATGCGATTTAACGCCGTGCGATTTCTTTCTTTGGGAATTTGTGAAATCTCGGGTTTTTGCGAATAAACCACAAACAATTCCTGAGCTCAAATCCGATATCCAACGCATCATTGGTGAGATACAGCCACATCTCTGTGAAAAAGTCATAGAAAATTTCATGAAAAGATTAATGGACTGTCATCAGAGCCGTTGGAGCCATTTGACGGATATTTTATTCTATACTTAATCGGAACACGTCTTCTTTACAATCCATTAAAAAAATCACTACTATCTCAAAAAATACGTGTCTTTATTTTAAAGTTAAAAAGTGCATTCATACTGAGACAACCTTTATAAACTGGCATTTTTTGACTTTGGCGTTCGCGTTGAGTTTTGCGTTTACTTTAACTTTCGGGACTTGTAAAATAGTACCCATAGTCTATAAAAGAAATCTTTAATGTTAGCAATTTGCATTTTAATTGGATTCTACACAAATAATTTTACTCTAACACATGTTTTCATTTTGATTTTTTTTTCACTGGATATCGCTTTTTTACGCTGTAAAATTTTGGATTTTAAAGTTTAGTTTGATACGAGGAGGTTGAAAGTGAAGGAAAATTGTTCAGCGCAACTCGAATTCTTCCGGCTACATATTAGCGTTTCTTCTTTGGAATCACAATTTTTATATGTTTTCCAACTTGACCAGATGTGGCATCGGGTATCCCTTGGTTTTTAAGGATCTCTTCTTTACAAACACCCTAATTTATGATCCCTGCCAAAGTCTACTAATCTAAAATGTCCACTTAAGATAACAGTAGCGCATTAAGCGACCTTTCACTGTTAATAAACAGGGTAATTAATACCTTAGTAATGAGACAACAACAGAAGCAGAAAATTGAAAGTACCATCGATGTTATGTAGAACCAATACGAAGCAGAATGGATAATGACGTTTACTTAAAGAATGTTTGCTATGACTGCAACAACAATAAAGGCATAAGCAACTACAACTGCAACACTAACAATAATGCAAATGACAACTATAACAACAACAACAAGTAGAAGACTTAATCAAGGCCATTAAAAAGAACATAAACAATACAAACAAATCGTGTATGCAATGCATTCACACACACACAGTCACTCACTCACTCACTCACTCACACATGCTTGCCAATTTACTTACTCTGTTTGCCACAGTGACTGAGTGATTCAATAACTGTGTGACGGAGTGGCTGAGTACCAGACCGACTGACTGCTTTTGCGTCGCGACTCACTGACTCGCCCCACTGACTGGGTAATAATGAGCTCTTACAATCACTTAGTTTTTATATTTCTATGTTCAGTTTCTGTTATTGTTTGTTTTCTGTTTTATTTTATATCATGTTTTGTTTCTTACTTTGCCTAAACATCAAAGGTGCAGTAAAAGAAAATCACTGTATACGAGGGTCGTGAAACACAATTTGAAACTAGTATTTAGGTGAAGTTGGGAAAATGTTTTTGATGTGTTACCATCAATAGGCACGTGTAGGGCAATCTATCAAAATGAACACATGCAAACAACACACAGCGTAAGCAACACATACGTGGTTGTTGTATAAAATAAGTATGATGGTGTATTGATGTAGCGGCAGCGAACAAACAAGCAGGTCGTCGTCGCCAAAGAGTATTGAATAGTATAGAGAACTCATGGAACGAATTATATGACTCAAAAGCACTGGCGACATCGGGCGAAAGATTCAAAACGTATTACTCGCTTTTTGTCATAAGTTGGTCCGTTTATAATTTCAATGTGAAACATTGATGCCTTTTGAAACACTTATGCCTTTTGCATTGTTTTATGTAATAACATTGCCGAAATGATGCATTTCTATTGAAATATTCTATAAAGAAAATAAGACTCCTTTATGCTCTTTTTTACTCAGACTCTCTCTACATGAGATCGAAAAAGAAGTGCAATAAGTTGTCTATACTATTCAATACTTTTTGTCGTCGCTCTCATTTTGACAGTTATTTCAGTGAGCTAAGTATTTCTGTATTTGTGTTAACAATATTACATCGAATGTTAAAGTAGTTGTAAGAAAACAGAAATTCAATAGCAAAAGAGCCTTCAGCATAAAAACTATTCTCTTTTTTTATTTTCCAATGTAACATTTACTAATGTACTCATAGATATCGAACAGGTACCGTGTAACGAAAAGGTGTTAACCGTGAGTTGATTTTTTTATTGAGCTGAGTTGAGTTGATTTTTTCATTGATTTTTTTTTTGGGAATTTTACACACAAAACAAAGCTTTGTTTCCCACAAATTGACGATAGCTTAACTTTATTTGAGGAATTCATTTGCGGCAAACGAACATTTAAGTTTATGAGAAATAACAAAAGTTCACATCAAAAAAAAAATATATATAAAATGACGGTGAATAAGATTCGTTTTGGCCGAAAGTGTAGCCTTATAATAAAGGATGATTCATTTATAGGTACGAGGGCGGTCCCACAACTAGCGGACCTAACAAAGCCGGCACAACAAAATTGCGAAAAATTTTCTTTATTTATCAACACAGTCTCCTTTTAGCTTGATACACTTTTTCCAGCGATATTCAAAAGCTTCGATACCCTGTTTTTTAGAAGAACTGTCAAACTTCTTAAAATAGTCATCAACGGCAGACCCCACCACTTCAGTGTTGGCAAATCTTTTATCACCGCAACATTTTTTCAAGTTTGGAAATAGAAAATAGTACGTGCTGAATGATGAAGCGTGATGAAGCAATTCAATCTTTCATTCATTAACTTTGGCCATCCCAATAGTGGATGTGTCAACTGACGTATTGTCGTGATAAAACAACACTTTCTTTTTCGCCAAACGCGGTCCTTTTCCACAATTTTATCATTTTCAAACGTGGCAATAAATTGGCATAATATTCGCCGTGAATGGGTTTTCCTTTCTGAAGATAATAAAAATTATCCCATGCGCTTCCCAAAAAACAGACGCCATGACCTTGGCTGCAGATGGAACCGTCTTCGCCTTTCGACACGATTGTCCCATTCCAGTCCATTTCTTTGACTGTGGTTTTGTCTCCAGTGTGAAGTGGTGGACACATGTCTCATCCATGGTTATAATTCGACGTCAAAATTCGGCTTTATTGGGGTGAAGAAACATCACCAAACACTTTACTGAAACGTCTTCACAGCGCTGTTTTAGCTCTATTGAAAGCAAGCGCGGCACCCATCTGGCGCACAGCTTTCTCAAGTCCTAATGCGTTTCTCATTTGAAATGCCTGTCAGTTCAGGTAGCTCACGCACCTTCAGCCGACAATCATCCAATACCATTTTGTGGATTTTCTTAACCGTTTCTGGCGTGGACACCTCAATTGGCCGTACTACACCATTTCCAATTGAAATTTGAAAAAATCTATTGAATTTTAAAAATTCTATTTGAAATTTGAAATACATCAATTGCAATTTAAAACACATCAACTGAAATTTAAAAGACATCAACTGAAATTTCAAAAATCTAATATATAAAATCGGTGAATAATTTTTAAATTTCAAGCGACGAATTTTAAATTTCAAGTGACGAATTTTAAATTTCAACCGATGTTTTTTAAATTTCAATTGAATTGTTTCAAATTTCAAATAGAATTTTTAAATTTCAATTGCTGTATTTCAAATTTCAAATATAATTTACAAATTTCAATTTATATTTTTTAAAATTAAATTGATATTTTTCAAATTTCAATTGGAAATGGTGTGGCACTAAAAGGGGCATAATTTTTAAAAATATGTTAAAAAATTCATGAGAAGAAAAAAAACCCAAAATTTGTGTTTTCTTGGAAATGAAAAAAAAATAAAAAAAGTGGTCAACTTTGGCAATTTTTCTGAAATATTCCCCACAGTGTGATTTTTGATACATCACAATAATCCTTGACTCCTTGTCTAAAATTGGTTTTTTACAGAACTTGGAAATGTTTACTGCTCCATTTCCAATTGAAATGTGAAAAAAAAATCAATTGAAATTTGAAAATTCTATTTCTAATTTGAAAATACATCAATTGAAGTTTGAAAATTCTATTTGAAATTGGAAATACATCAATTGAAATTTGAAAAACATCAATTGAAGGTTAAAAACAGCAATTGAAATTTGAAACACATCAATTGACACTTAAAAGATATTAATTGAAAATTGAGACACATCAATTGAAATTTAAGAGAACTCAATTGAAATTTAAAACACATCAATTGAAACTTAGAAAACATCAATTGAAATTTGAAACACATCAATTGAAATTTAAAAGACAATAATTGAAATTTAAAACACATCAATTGAAATTTAAAAATATACATACATAAAGTCGGTTAATAATTGTTAAATTTCAAGTGACGAATTTTAAATTTGAATTGATGTTTTTTAAATTTCAATTGATGTGTTTCAAATTTCAATTGATGTGTTTTAGGTTTCAATTGACGTGTTTTAAATTTCAATTGATGTCTTTCAAATTTCAATTGATGTTTTTTAAATTTCAATCGATGTATTTCAAATTTCAAATAGAAGTTTTAAATTTCAATTGATGTATTTCAAATTTCATATATAATTTTCAAATTTCAATTGATATTCATCAAAATTAAATTGATATTTTTCAAATTCCAATTGGAAATGTTGTAGACCAAAAGATATTGCCTTTTGGCCGATGGAAATCAAATCTGAACCACTGTGCGTCGGTGGAGAAATTGTTAGTCTGCGCGGCTCTTGTACATGAACCCAAGTTCGATCTCTGCTCTGATTAGCTTACATTCCTCTTGACGATGAGCACCGCATTTAGCGACGGCCACAATATCGTGAAATTAGCCGCAAAAAAAAGTGGTGTTCCATAACATCTCATGAAGGGATTGGGGAGAGCTTGCGCTTTCGCAGTGAGATGAGCACTTTCTGCACCATTTCCAATTGAAATTTGAAAAAAATCAATTGAAATTTAAAAATTCTTTTTGAAATTTGTAAAACATCAATTGAAATTTAAAATACATCACTTGAAATTTGAAACACATCAATTGAAATTTATAAGACATCAATTGAAATTTAAAACACATCAATTGAAATTTAAAATACACCAATTGAAATTTAAAAATCTAATACATAAAATCGGTTAGTGACGAATTTTAAATTTCAATTGATGTTTTTTAAATTTCAATTGATGTCTTTCAACTTGCAATTGATGTGTTTCAAATTTCAATTAATGTATTTTCAATTTCAAGCGATCAATTTTAAATTTCAGGTGACGAATTTTAAACTTCAATTCATGTGTTTCTAATTTCAATTGATGTCTTTCAAATTTTAATTGATGTGTTTTACATTTCAATTGATGTATTTAAAATTTCAGATAGAACTTTCAAATTTCAATTGATGTATTTCAAATGTCAAATATAATTTTCAAATTTCAATTGATATTTTTCAAAATTAAATTTCAATTGGAAATGGTGTAGTTTTACACTCACTGATTGGGACCGACAGTTTTACACTGGTTCCGAACGGTATTTTGAGAAGCCTTTTCAAAGCCAATTACTCGATAGTGTCGCCATCACTAAGCGAGGTGACCGTCGTCGAAAGAAATGTAAGGTGGTCTAAGCAGGGAACGAACCCACGTTCGCACACTAACCATTACACCAAATATAAAACCGTTTAAACATAAAGCCGTTCGGAACCGGTGCAAAACTGTAGATTCTAGGTAGTGAAAACCGAAAACTCTATGACTGCGACAATATGTCCCCTCGACCCTTCATGGGGTGTAATGGGAAATAGTTGTTAGTTAATTTTTTAAAAAAAATAATTTTTAATTTACAGGAATGTTTTTAATTCACAGTTATTAATTAGTCCCATGCATGACATCAGCATTTCTAATGTTATTGACAGTAGAGACAACATTGCTACGAAAAAACCAACAAGAACTTGACCCCACCCACAAGTTATCGATTGTTTACAATAAGAGTTTCGATTTTTTGCAATTACTTGCGTGAATATACGAGAGTGGAAGCAAAAGTTTGTTCGTTGTTCTTATGTAGGTGTATATGAAAGTATCAACAGATTCCAAATTGCCAATAACTTATTTGAACGGTTAAGGCTATTTAGCAAATATCTAGTAAAACAAATTTACCTAACTGCAAAACTAACACTAAGTCCAAGTCAAGTGAACTACGGTGACTGGGGGCTACAAGCGAGTTAGGGTGATAAGGCGGGGGTAAAAATTGAGGAGGGGCAATGTCGGTACTGAAGGTGGTGGTATTGGTGTTAACATTGCTGAGAGCTGTTGCTGTTGCCGCTGCTGTCACAGTAAATTAACAATATCAAGTTAGTAAAGGCAACAGCAAATAACAAGAACTGTAAACGACCTTCACCAACAATGCGCCATCATGGGCCAAAACCAAAACGGCAACAATAACAAAGCAAAAAAAAAAACAACGGCAGCAAAAAAGAAACTAAATCGTTTTGAAAAAGTTCTATTGCAAAGGCCTAAAGTGGACGTTAATACAGACACACAAACACACACACATAGCGACGTTGATATTTGTACTATTACGAAGGCCAGTTCATAAGTCAGTCATTCACTCACTTACTCACTCACTGTGGTCGTCTGTCGTCTCTCCGTTCCATTGGTGTGTCACTTGGCCAGCTTGTCTGCCACCTCTCCAGTAATTCAGTTAGTAAGGTATTATATACACTCGAAGAAAAACTAACGCTAGACCGTAACAACAATAAAATCAACCGTGAATTGTGGTAAATGTGGGGTCGGTGGGTGGCACATGTGCCAGTAGTAATCAAGGTGGCTACGAGTGAATTCACTCGTAAGCCAAAAATTCTATTCCCAAATCCAATTCAGTGTTCAATGCACTTACAGCAGCACATGTTGCACGTTGTTAAAGTTCTCATTTACATAACTGACATGTCACGAACTCACCAATCCCGATACACATTTTGGTTGGTTTTTCATTTAGGTCCGTGTTGAAGGAAATATATATATAAAGTTAACGAGGTGCAATCGAAAAAGATTTCTACGTAATTCGATAAGAAAAACACGGGTAAATCATACGCTGCAAAATATCGGCCCCATTCAACATATTGCCGGAACCATGTACATGTTTGCAAGCATTGTTTTCATGAATTGAAAATCTGCTGCTTTTTGTTTATTGTCTGTCATGTTTGTGTTTTCAACAATTTTAAACAATTAGGGCACGTTTGTGCCACAAATCCATATATTATAACCTACTAAACATTGTGTCCCAAACATGTTGTATTCCATAGCAAACACAATGTGTTTGGGCACAAATATACTATATTTGCTATAAGCTACAATCACGTTATGGGCATGGCGCAGTTGTTAATTTTTTATTTCACAGTAGCTTTTGCCAAAATATTGATCGGTGTTAAATTTTATCAAGATCGGTTGTGGTTTACTGGAGATATCGAGTTGGCCAACCGGATAAACGCCCAACTTTTGTATGGTAGGTACGAATCTGGGTGTGGCAGCACAGTAGTCAATTATTAATTACATTGTAGCTTTTATCAAAATATTACCTAGTACCGAATTTCATGAAGATCGGTTGTGGTGTACGAGAGATATAAAGGGTTTTTCAATAAGAGCACTACAAAAGTTTTTTTTTAAATAAAACAAAACCGGTTTTAGATACCAATGAAATTCTTTATTCCTGTGAAAGTACGTTCGATGCCATTATGTATGGAACTCGATTTATTTTGCATGGCCACCCTGGGCACGCTTGCAGAAGTCCAGGCGCTGAATCCAATTTTCGACGGTTTTCAGGCATTAATCGGCCGATACTGCTGCAATTTCACGTTCGATATTCGTACGAAGTTCATCAATCGTCGCTGGCTTGTTGGCATAGACCATAGACTTGACGTAGCCCCACAGGAAATAATCTAATGGTGTCAAATCGCACGACCGAGGCGGCCAATCGACTGGACCATTTCGTGAGATAACACGTTCACCAAACTTGATTTCCAATAAATTGATTGTGGCATTCGCTGTGTGGCTTGTGGCGCCGTCCTGTTGGAACCACATGTCCTTCAAGTCCATATTATTCAATTGGGGCCAAAAATATTCGGTTATCATTGAACGGTAGCGATTCGCATTCACAGTGATGTGCCGGTCTTGATCATCACGGAAGAAGTACGGCCCAATGGCGCCGCCGGCCCATAAACCGCACCAAACCGTAATTGTTTCGGGATGCAATGATGACTCATGGATTACGTGTGGATTGCTGTCTGACCAATAACGCATATTTTGCTTATTGACGAAGCCATTCAGCCAGAAATGAGCCTCATCGCTAAAGATGAGTTTCCGATGAAAATCCGAATCATTTTCAAGTTGTTGCTCAGCCCAATTCACGAATATACGATGCTAGCGGCTTCAGTTCTTGCATCAATTTGATCTTGTAAGGATGTAGGCCAAGATCTTTTCGCAAAATTCGCCACAACGACGTCACAGAGATGCCCAACGCTTGAGAACGACGTGTGAGAGACATATTTTGGGCTTTCTTGAACTGAAGTCTCAGCGGCAGCAATATTCTCGACACTACGGGCACTTCTTTGTCTCACTGGCACGGGAACATTTTGTACTGTGCCTGTGGATTCAAATTTGTCCACGCTCAATTGTTGATCTGGTAGGACGATTATGACGACCATAAATTGGACGTAGCGCTCTTAAAGTTGAGGCCACTGACTCCAAATTTCGGTAGTACATTTTAATAATTTCGACTCGTTGTTGGCTCGTATATCTTTCCATGATGAAATGGCAAACCTTACTGAAGAGAAATGTCAAAAGAGCGGGAAAAAATATGGCGTCGTTTGCTGTCCCTATCGATTTACTTTTGTAGCGTCTCTATTGAAAAATCCATTAGTGCCCATCCGCCCAAATTTTGTATGGCAGGTACCAGAATGGGTGCGGCAAACCCAAGCATTTTCCATTGTACAGTCAAATTTGACTAAATATTGTCTAGTACAAAATTTCATAAAGATTGGAATGAATTTTGTATAGGAGGTACCAAAATTTTGTATAGGAGGTACCAAAATGGGCGTGGCAAAGCCACCCTTGTCCTAATCGATCATTGGCGTTTGATGACTAGAAGCCTTAAACCTAATTTCATTAGGTTCGGAAGTGTTTTACGCGATTTATCCGATTTGCAACCCGGACGACCGCCAAGCTTCTGTATGGGAGGTACAAGAATGGGCATAGCAATCTCACCCATTTTCTCCACTTTAGTAGACATTTCCAGATTATTAACCAAGATGCGAATTTAAGCTAATCACATGTACCAGAAAAGTGTTGTAGATGAAATATGAATTTTTACTAAATGTGTCGACTTTTATGGGAGGTACCAGAAGGGGTGTGGTCAAATCGCCCATTTTCAGTCCCAAACCAAGTTTGGACAAATAATATAAATAAATAAATATTTTCCCATTACATCCCATGAAGGGACCGGGGAGAGCTTCTCACAATCACTGATCTGTACGCTTTCCAGTTTTCACTCACTGATTGGGACCTACTCCGGTTCCGAACGGTTTTTTCAGAAGCTTTTTCATGGCTTATTACTCGATAGTGTAGTCGGCGTCACTATGCAAGGTGGCCGTCGTCGAGGGAAGTGTAAGGTGGTCAGAGCAGGAATCGAATCCACGTTCTCTCGCACACCAGCCGCGCACACTAACCGCTGCACCACCGACGGACAAATCATAGTCACTGCCAAAATTGCATTGTGATCGGCGAAGATTTACGGCAGTTATCGTACTGACCAGCCAGCCAGTTACACTGAGACCGCTCGAAAACTTCGAAGAATTTTCAGTCAACCATTCGAAGAGTGGTGAACAAATTTTAGGAAACTGTTTCGATTAAATACAGTAAGACTCCTGTGCGTCAATGGTCTCTTGAAACCTTTGCTGCTGCAGTCGAGAGTGTCGCCGAAAACCCGAAAACATCAATCGCCATCGTTCGCAACAACTTCAAATTTCACGAAGCACTACGCAGCGAATTTTTAACACTGAGACCAGACTTGATGTGAACAAAATTTAGCTTACTCAGCAGCTCAAACCAGCCACCCATGGAAGCACCGCCAATTCGTTCAATGGGTCATGGAGCAAAGTGCAGTCAATGCCAATTTTTTTAAAAAAATGTCATCTGCTCCGATGACGCGCATTTCCATCTGAATGGCTTCGTGAATACACAAAATTGTCGAATTTGCGACTCAGGAAATCTTCATGGAATCCATGAGAAACAAATGCAACCACAACGAGCAACTGTCTGGTGCGGATTTCGGTCAGGCGGCATGATGGGGCCTTACTATTTTGAAGATGAGGTCGAAATTGAAGTGACTCGGTACAGGCACATTCGTTACAGGAACATGATAACGGAGTTTTTGGAGGGCATGGATCTGGACGACATGTGGTTTCACCAATACCGCGCCACCTATCACACAGAGTATGAAACAAGCAATTTATTAAAGCACCCATTTCCAAACCGAATCATCTCCCGAAATTCTAATGCCAACTGAGCACCAAGATCATGCGATTTAACTCCGTGCAATTTCTTTCTTTGGGGTTTTGTGAAATCTCGGGTTTATGCGAGTAAACCCGAAACAATTCGTGAACTCAAATCCGAGATTCAACGCGTCATCGGTGAGATACAGCCACATCTCTGTGAAAAAGTCATGAAAAATTTCATAACCGTTGGGGCCATTTGACGGATATTTTATTCCTTACTTAATCGGAACATGTCTTCTTTACAATCCAAAAAAAGAAGATCACAACTATCTCCAAAATACGTGTTTTTATTTTAAAATTAAAAAGTGCATTCTTACTGAGACACCCTTTATCCACACACAACGATATATAAGCCTGCATACGGGGGCGAATCAATAAGTCCGCGACTTTTTGAATGAAACACAGTTAAAAAATTTATTTTTCAACATAATCTTCTTTTAGGTCAATACACTTAGTCCAACGTTTCTCCAGTCTTTGTATCCCTTCCAAAAAATAGGATTTTTCGAGGTCCATAAAATAGGCATTTGTTTGATCAATAATTTCATCGTTGGAGCTAAATCTCTTTCCACCGAGCCATTTCTTTAGGTTTGCATATAGGAAATAGTCACTGTGGGCTAAATCCGGAGAATATGACGGATGAGGTACCACTTCATAGCTCAATTCATGGCATTTTGCCACTGAGACTACACACGTGTGCAGTCTTGCATTATATTGATGAAAAATAACTTTTTTCTTGGCCATATGGGGTCGTTTTTTTTTTAAATCCTCGTTAAATCGCTCCAATAAGTTGGCATAATATTCGCCGTTTATTGTTTTTCCCTTTTGAAGATAATCGATGTGGATTATCCCGTGTACATCCCAAAAAACTCTTGCCATCACCTTATTGGCCGACAAACTTACCTTGGCCTTCTTCGGAGCCGGTTCACCCGGTGAAACCCATTGTTTAGACTGCGGCTTGGTCTCCGGAGTGTTGTAATGGATCCATGTTACATCCACAGTTACAAAACGCCGCAAAACCACCTTCGAATTGCGGTTAAACAACTCCAAGCAATCCTTTGAAGTTGTCACACGATTACGTTTATGGTCGATTCAGAGCAAACGCGGCACCCATCTTGCAGACAGCTTTCTTAAACCCAACTGATCATTTAAAATCGAAACCATACTGCCATATGAAATGCCGATGGCATCAACAATCTCACGCACTTTTACTCTTCGATCAGCCAACACAATATCGTGTATTTTTTCGACATTTTCGGGTGTATTAAACTCAATTGGCCGTCCAGAACGTTCAGCGTCATTTGTACTTGTGCGATCACAAAGAAAGTCAGTAAACCGCATTTTTACCATTGAAATCGATGGTGCAGAGTTCCCATAGTATTTATCACGCTTTTCCCTGGTTTGATTGACGTTTTTTTTTTCGGAAAAAATAATGTTTAATGAACACTCGACATTCACATTTTTCCATTTTTAAAAAAATGCACGAGGTTGAATGATTTGAACAGCTGTTAAACGGAAAGTAAATGACGGAACTTGCTCAAGATTGGACAGTAGTCTACTAACAGGTGGTACTTGATGGGAGCAGTGTTGCATTTCACATAACTACGAGGGAAGTTCGAAAAGTCACGGACTTATTGATCCGCCCTCGTAGGAAAGAAATCTTGTGAATATTGATGGTTATGACAAAGTATTGTTGGAGACGTTTTCGCACAAGTAGGAGCTGAGACAATTCTCGGTAAGTTGAGTTTTGTTTATCCCCATAATATGTGATGATGTACCTAAATACTTGTAGAGAAGGGAGCTGATGATATACCTTGTTGGACATTGAAATAGCTATATTCCCAATCATCCACCATAATAATCAATTTCACATATCTCTTTTAAATATTTTCTATTAAAAAGTACTTTTTCTATGAATCTTTTACCGAACTATTATTAAAGAACATAGAAACTGAATATTGGCATTCGGGTCAAAAGGCGTTTTACCAACTTTCCAGAAAATGTTGTTTAGTTTTCTCTTAAACATTTCAACAAATTTTTCTCAATCAGTTTTTGTTTATTAATCAAAATTTGTTTTTTCATTGGAAATTAAAGGAATTTCAACAAAAAACAAAACTCTCGCACTCGGGTTAATAAATAATATTTATATTTTCTATTTTTATTTTTAAATTATGTGTTTGTGATTTCAACAACATTATTAACACTTGATTGAAAGTCTTTACAACCCAATCATACCGTTTAATCAAACTGCCCATTTTAGTCATAACCGTAAATATCTTTAAGATACAATAGCATTTTCTTTCGTATATTGTGATTGTGACTGAGCTGTGGTGGTTGGCGCTGCCTTCATTTCTTTTTATGTATTTTTATTGTTATTTAAAGATTTTAATTTTATTTTTGTGTTATTTTTAAATTATTTGATGTTTAATTTTCTCCCCTCCTTGTGTCTCTCTTTGCAGGTAAGCACCACGAAAGATCTATTCAGCAGCTACACACGCATCGAATAGTATTTCATCGACCACATTGTGAAGATAAAAATTCATGAAAAATCGGTACAAAAGTTAAAAATATACTTTAACACGTAGCAGCGGTAAGTTTTTGTTTTTGATTACTCCTACTGCAATGCAGGTGTGGGACACAAGTATTGTGGTGGCGGGCGGGCAATCTATAGGGCAGCAGAAATTACAATAAATATGAAAGAAAAAACATTAAGAAAAAACTTTCCATTTATAGCAAGGATCGGGATTTTTCGTAGTAACATTACTTAGATAAATTATGAAATATATTTAGCTACTCTTTTGTTAGGATATCTGCAGATTGCCCCTATTCAGCTACAGCTGAATTCAATTCAAAACATTTAAATTTTATGCAGATAATAATTTCTTCACATAAACCCCATTCAGCTGCGGCAGAAATTGGTTTACAGCAAATTAATGCAGAAATTAAAATCAGTATAAAAAAACACATTAAGAAAAGCTTTCCATGTATAGCATTTCCTATTCAGCTACAACAGAATTCAATTCACAACATTTAACTCTTATGCAGATTATAGTTTCTTCACATAAACTCTATTCAGCTGCAGCTGAATTTGGTTTATAACAAATTAATTCAGAAATTAAAATCAGTATAAAAAAGAAAACATTAAGAAAAAACTTTCCATTTATAGCAAACATCGGGATTTTTCGTAGTAACATTAGTTAAATCATGAAATAGATTTAGCTACTCTTTTGTTACGATATCTAGAGAGAACCCCTATTCAGCTACAGCTGACTTCAGCTCACAACATTGAAATCGTATACAGATGATGTTTTCTTTACATAAACCCCATTCAGCTGCAGCTGAATTTGGTTTACATGAAATTAATTCAGAAATTCAAATCAGTATAAAAAAGAAAACTTTAAGAAAACTTTCCATTTATAGCAAGGATCGGGATTTTTCGTAGAAACATTACTTTATTAATTATGAAATTGATTTATCTACTATTTGGTTATGATATCTGCAGATAACCCCTATTCAGCTGCAGCTGAATTCAATTCAAAACATTTAAATTTTATGATAAATTAGTTCAGAAATTGACATCAGTATAAAAATAAAACATTTAGAAAGCATTTATAGCAAGGATTGGGACTTTTCGTAGTTATTTTCCAATTATGAAATAGATTTATCTATCTGCAGATAACCCCTATTCAGCTACAGCTGAATTCAATTCAAAACATTTAAATCTTATGCAGATAATAACTTTTTCACACAAACCCCATTCAGCTGCAGCTTAATTTGGTTTACTGCAAATTAATTCAGAAATTAAAATCAGTATAAAAATAAGTCATTCAGAAAGGACTTTCCATTTATAGCCAGCACCGGTATTTTTTCTAGAAACATTACTTAGTTAAAATATGAAATAGATTTAGCTTCTGTTTTGTTATGATATCTGCAGATAATCCCTATTCAGCTGCAGCTGAATTGAACTCACAACATTTACATCGTATGCAGATAATGTTTTCTTTACATAAACCCCATTTGGCTGCAGCTGAATTTGGTTTACAGCAAATTAATTCAGAAATTAAAATCAGTCTAAAAAGGAAAGCATTGGGAAAAGCTTTCCATGGATAGCAAAGATTGAGATTCTTCGTAGTAACATTACCTAGTTAAACTAATAAATAGATTTATCTACTATTTTGTTATGATATCTGCAGATAACCCCTATTCAGCTGCAGCTGAATTCAACTGGCATCATTGAAATCGTATGCAGATAATGTTTTCTTTACATAAACCCCATTCAGCTGCAGGTGAATTTGGTTTACAGCAAATTAATTCAGAAATTAAAACAAGTATAAAAAGGAAAACATTAAGAAACGACTTTCCATTTATAGCAAGGATCAGATTTTTCTAAAAACATTAGTTATTTAACATATGAAATAGATTTAGCTACTATTTTGTTTCGATATCTTCACATAACCCCTATTCACCTATAGTTGAATTCAACTCACAACATTAAAATCTTATGCCGATAATTTCGTCACATAAACCCCATTCAGCTGCAGCTGCATTTGGTTTACAGCAAATTGATTCAGAAATTAAAATCAGTCTAAAAAGGCAAGCATTGGGAAAAGCTTTCCATGGATAGCAAAGATTGAGATTCTTCGTAGTAACATTACCTATTTAAACTATTAAATAGATGTAGCTACTATTTTGTTATGATATCTGCAGAGAACGCCTATTCAGCTGCAGCTGAATTCAAGTGACAACAGTTATATCGTACGCAGATAATATGTTATGTACATAAACCCCATTCAGCTGCAGCTGAATTTGGTATAAAGCAAATTAATCAAATGAAGCTTTGGCAGAAACACAGTTTCTAATCTAGGAGTAATGGCGCAAATATCTCAGCTATTGTCCTGAGCAAAGTTGTGTTTGGATGAAACAGGACAAGATATTGATGATGATTGGTGTGAGGCAGCCAACACTGCGCAAGAACGAACCCAGAACCAACTATTATAAGTACTAAGCAATGATTAACATTGAGAATCCTTATTCAGCTGTAGCTGAATTGTGTATTTTTAAATGCATCAAATTAATGTTTAAAGGGACACCCCCCAACGCGCAGTGTTTTGTTGCATTTTATTTGAAGTCAACTCTACTCTAATTGTATTTGTATTAAAGCTAGTTTTAATCTATATGTGTAGAAGAAACCCTATTCTGCTAAAGCAGGCAAAGATACAAATACTACTACAGTGTAAACAATAAGTTATCTTATTTATACAGATCGTAGTTTGCTATCATGTATAAATGAATACCTACTAAGATAATATGTCTTTATTTCAATCTACTCAGCGAGGATGTGTAGATAAAGAACAATTCAGCTAGGATGTTTTTATCAAAACGTACTCAACTCAAGCTCAATTCTGATCTCCACATAGTAATCCTAGACGTTGTATAGGAACCATGCATATTTTTCTGAGCATTGTTTTCATGAATTGAAGATCTGCAGCTTTTTTGTTTGTTTATAGTCTGTCACGTTTGTTTTATTTCTTTATTGTCTGCCATCTCTTCGTTGCAGCTATTTTCAACATATTAATCATTGTGTGGCAAACATATAATATTGAATAGCAAACACAATGTGTTTGCACACAAGTATACTATATTTTTGCGATGAGCTACAAACACGTTATATTTGCAGCCAAACAACAAAAAGGACAACATTTTCAGCGTGTTTTGCGCTGTTATTAGACTGTAAATCTGTAATTTAATCAACCTTTAAAGCTTTTTCAGTAATGGCTACGTCTTCGGCCATGCTATGTATGACCTTATGGTTTTCGAACAGTTTACCGGTTGATGAATATTAACTTCAGTATAGTAAACATTTTCAATTTGTGTTAAGTTTTTGTTGGATATTATAAATATATTTTAATATCGTTTTCTACCGATAAATGGTCATTCATCTGTAGCTGAATACAGTTCTTAATATCTAAATCCTACTAAACTGTATTCACGAATATTACTACGTGCTTAAAACTTATTCAGCTAAAGTAGAAAACTGCTTTTTCATAATGATTCTGCCTATTAACCTATTATGTGAATTTTATATTTTGTGTTCTTCAGTTTAACTTGCGAAAGCATTTTCATTAAAGATTTTTTAGCCCTATAATTTTTGCTGGATTGTACCTTCTGTACAGATAACTTCTCGATTACTGGTTTCTATTGGTTTTGTATTCCTTTTTTCCTATCATTTGGAGGAACCTCCAACGACGTTTTGCTGAATTTTGTCGCCAGTACAGAAACCTATTCCGATCTACTTCATTCAGTTTTGGTTTCTATACTAAACATATCTTCATGTGGTATTCTATGGCAAAAGTCTCTTTCAGCTGTAGCTGAATACAGCTGTCAGCATTTAAAAAATATGTAACTTTACTTTTTGTATTCAAACCCTATTCAGCGTAGCTGAATTCAGTATTTTCAAAGGAAATACTTAGGCACTGATTTTCAACACACCAATCTAAATTATATATTACGTTTCTCTTTAGTTAGTATAATAGTTTATAAATATTTTAATAAAATTTAGTATTTCAGCTACGATATGGTGGATTTCCATAATATTAAGCCTATTCAGCATGTGCTGAATATATATTTTTTTGCGTAATAAACCCCATTTATAGCTCCAACTTAACTATTATCTTCTCTTCTTTTATGTAAATATCGTTTTCTGTCAAAAAATTATGATTCAGCTTTGCTGAATACAGGTTTTGGTATCTCAAACATATTGGCCTATAGCTAAAGACATTTGTTTTGTATTCAAACCCTATTCAGCTGTAGTTCAGCTAATCCTAAACTTAATTTTTCGGTACGCAAATAATCTTATCTGTGCCGCACATGGACCTCCTCTGTATTTACAGTTAAACGCAACCTAAAATAGTAGAGATGATACTGAAAAAAAAAACTATTGTGAACATTGTGTGATTTTCGTTGATGATATATTCAGCGAGAAGTTAAATGCGGGTGAAAAGCACAAAAACTAAAACGAATTCAACTAAAGAATCGACTCGAAACGGATTGAATTGAAATGAAATGAATAACAACACAATAATAGACGAAGGCATATAAAAATAACGCCATCGCATGTTTGTGGCCACAGCAAACAGATAAAATCTAATTAAAAATAAATAATTTCAAATTAACAATTGAAACGCAATACGTTGACGTGAGGTATTGTGAGACTGAGGCTGAGGGTTAAAGCGACTTCAGGGTGGTTAAGCAGGTGATGATCGTGTTGATGATGACGATAATATGATTTGATATTATTTTTTTTTTTTTGAACAGGATGTTGTTTGAATTCATAAACTGAAGTTATATCGTAGGCTTGTATTTTTTAACACTGGTTTATTATTAAATTATAGTTATGAAGAACGCATATGTGTTATTACGGTTAAAAAATCGCTCATTGACGGCGAATGGTTGACTGTGGCCTAAACTGGAATGGAAGAAACCTGGGGTGACTATTCGGCAGACAACAAACATTTGATTCCCAGTATCCACAGTCGAAAATAATTTTAAATTGTTGATAATTACGACGAAGTTACGTTTTAGTGTACAATAAACGCTTATCCTAGTGATGGCAACATCCATGTCTTTTACTTTAATATTCTGTCTTTTAACTAGCTTAGTTTCGCAAATATTAGCTGAATAGACATATATGATTTAAATTGTTTTTTAATATTACATATTTTTATAGATTTTTTCCATTTTTGTTATGAATTTATGAATTCAGCTAGCTGAATATAACCTGGATTCATAATTATTCCACAATTAAAGGTATTAATAGCATTTTAACACAAATGTGCTCAATTCAGCCAGCTGAATATAAGAAATTTTCAATATACTTACTATTTTGAAGATTCTTAATTAATTTTGACATTAATTTTAACATTCAGCAAGCTTAATGTAAACGATTGATAGTTTTTTTTATATTTTACAGTTTTGATTGCATTCAAACACAAATTCTGATAATTTAGTTCGCTGAATATGAACGATTTTACTAATTCTAAAATTTTATGTTGTTTTATATGATTTTGTGAATTCCATGGCAAGCTAAGCAATTCAGCAAGCTGAATATTAATATAGATTCTCCTACATTTATTAGTTTTAAATGAATTTAAGCGCAACTGTTACAATTCAGCTAGCTTAATACGTGTGCGATTATTTTCACATTTTATTAAATTGAATGTCTTTGTATAAATTCTAAACTGTTTTTGTAATATTCCCACATTATAGCTCTAGGTGAATGATGTCACAAATTTGGAAAGTCTTGTGGCTGAATATAAACGACTTTTAATAATTTCCCATTTTTACTATTTGGAATTGCATTCTAAGAAAAATTTTGGAAATTCAGCTAGCTGAATATGTCTACGATTGAATTATTTTTGAAGTTTTGAATATGGTTGAATAACTTTTCGTAATATTTTTGTCAAAAGTTTTGAAATTCAGCTTGCTGAATATAAGCTATTTTCACAGTTTGGCCATATTTACTTTTTTAAATTAAACTGTAACAATTTGCATTCACTTCAGACAGGTGAATATGATATATTGACATTCTTTTTAAATACATATTATTCTTTTAGCATTTTTATGAAACCCAAGGGCAAATTTAACACGCGGTATGTGAAATGATTTGTCCCATATAGAATATTATTAAATGCCTAATAACACAAATTTTAGCAATTCAGCTAGCTGAATATATAAACGATTCACATTATTTTTCAATGAAGAGCGTGAATTATGTCACAAATATAGAAATTCTGGTGGCTGAATATAAACCACGTTCATAATTTTACCGTTTGTACACAAATTTTGGAAGTTCAACCACCTGCTTATGTATTCGGTTGTATTAGTGTGGTGTCTTATAAATTTGAATACCTGTAAGTTATTATTGTAAAAGATTTTTGAATTCAGCTTGCTGAATATAAACTATTTTTATTAGTTTGCTCATATTTACTTTTTGAATTAGAGTATAACTATTTTCTTGGAATTCAGCTAGCTGAATATAAACTATTGTAATTTTTTTAAAAAACAAAGTATAGTTTTAGCATTTATATTAACGTCAAGCGCAAATTTAACAATTTAACACGCTGTATGTGAAATAGTTTCATGATTTTCCCCATATGGAATAATGTGAAATAGTTTCATGATTTTCCCCATATGGAATATTTTTCAATGCATTCTAACACAAATTTTAGCAATTCAGCTAGCTAAATATATAAAGGTTGCACATTGTTTTTCACTGAATAGCTCTTGGTAAATGCTATCATGGCTGAATATAAACAAACGCCTTCACCATTTTGTCATTTTTAATATTTCAAATTCTATTCTAAAACAAGTTTTGGAAGTTCAGCTAGCTGAATATGTATTCGGTTGAATTCGTTTTGAGTATTATATAGTATCTGAATAGCTATGTATAAGTATTTACTGTCAAAATTTTCGAATTCAGCCTGCTGAATATAAACTATTTTTAACAGTTTGCCCAAATTTACTTATTTAAATTACATTATAACGAATTTCTTTGAATTTTATTTTTTTTAAAAATGTTAAAAATTTTTTAAAAATTTTATTAACCTCAAATTTGGCAATTTAGAATTTTGAAAATGCATTCTAATAAAATGTTACCTATTGAGCTAGCTGAATACCGTTTGCGATCCACATTACTAAATTGGCAATTTACCATTTTGTAAAATGCATTCTAATAAAAGTTTATCTATTCAGCTAGCTGAATACCGTTTGCGATGCACATTACTATTCGGTAAAATGCATACATTTGAATGGCTTTTCATAAATTCTTTTATTAACATTTTTCATAAAATTTAGAAATACTGCTAGCTGAATATAAGAAGTTTTCATAAAATTCCCATTTTTTTTTTATTTGAAATTGCTTTCTTATAGAAATTGTTACAATCCACTTAGCTAAATATCAAAATGTTACAATATTTTTAATGCTTAATACGGCTTTTTAACGGTTAATATTAATTTTAATATTCAATATTATTTTTTAATGCATAATATTTTTGAAAAATTTTGATAAATTCTGTTGCAAATTTTTGCAATTCAGCTAGCTGAATGTAATAATAGCATTTCACAATTTTTTAGATAAATAATATGTTCGGAGGTATTCAGGCACAAATTTTGCAAATTGATGTAACGTTGCTGTAGTAAATGTTTATAGCTTCCGAAAACTTAACTGAAAATCGTTGTGCCTAAATATTTAAGTTCTACGGCAGGTTTTCTTTTTTTTCACTAATTCAGCTAGCTGAATATAAGCTGTGGTTATAATTATCGAACATTTATTAATTTTTTATGAAATTTTACACATCTATTGCAAATTCAGCTAACTTTAAGCATGAAACTTCAATATTATTTTTATATCATAATGTACGTGTGTAAATCGTTCGAGATTCGACGAAGATTCGTCCTAGATCCTAGATTCTAGGGTTAGTTTTTTTTGTACATTTTGTGGAATTAGGCGTTATATATGTATATTTTACTTAATTCAGCTTGCTGAATACAAAAAGGGTTAACAATTTATAGATATTTTTAAGAAATTATTTCACGGAATGCATTAGGTCTAAATATTTGAGTTGTATTACATCTTTATATTATACAATTTAGTAACTTCAGCTATCTGACTGAAATCGGTTATTACACCGCTAACTAGAATTTTGAGAAAAATACAGTGAATTCTTAGATACTGACTGACTTGTGATTTAGCTTTTGAGGATACCAATTGTGATAGTTCAGTCTTGTCCACTTCTGCATTAATTGGGTTATAGAAGCTTCTCAAAATACCGTTCGGAACCGGTGTAAAACTGTAGGTCCCAATCACTGTGTATAAAACTTGAAAGCGCACAGCTCACGGGATGTAAGAAGCTCTCCCCTATTCCTTCTTGGGATGTAATGGAAAACTATTGATTGATTGAGAAGCTAAACCAAAAATTGTTAACCTCTGGATAAATTTGAAATTTCGAAAATTCAAAACTTAAGCTTCACTCTTGCCTGCAATTATGATACCATTTTATTTGCTTAATAACTGCCTGACGAATTAAGGTGTTTATTACATTAGACAAACAGAATTTAACGACTATTGACCTCTGATGCAAAGTGTTAATATCATATGTGCGACCGCTTTGATGTCCGGAAAGTCTGTACATCTTTTATTTCGTTTCGTTTGTCATCTCACGTCAGGTTTTGGGGCGAAAATTGTTAGTGACAAGTAACATCGAGCGTAAATTCAGTTGGCATGTTTAAATTACCAAAAAAATCACAACCGGCAAGATTCACATTCGGCAAAATTCACTTTCACAATTGAAACAGAAACTGCCAGCAACGAAAAACAAACAGCAAAGATTGAAATTAAACAGTAGTTGAGGCAAAAAGACAAGAAAACTCGTTGCTGCTGCCACATAAATGTTCAAGAGTTTAAATACCAAAAAGCAGCAACAGTAAGCGGAGTCACCGCAGTGCTTCCGAACCGCCCGCAAGCCGTAACAATTCACCACCATCTGGGAAGACATCCAATGATCCGCGCTGTTCTCGTCCCATTCAGTTGCCCAGCTCATGGAGGATCAGCTGAATCTGTTGTCATTGTTACAACTTGTTGTATGACTTTTCAGCCAAACATCAGATGCACACAGACAGTAGATGAAGTGGAAATACAACCAATACAGCCATCTAGAAATCTTGCTGAATACTTGTGCGCATGCGCAAAAGTTTTTTGTTTTATGCAAAATCTCATCCACTTCTTAACCAGTCTGGTAATCTTGGTTCCATCTTTACCATTTTAAAACCGAAGTGCTTAGTTGCAAATGGATGTGGAAAATGTCAACGTAATATTATTAAAAAATTTATGGCGGTAATAACATTTTCAAAGGTTTCTTCCATCATCGTATTATAGAGTCTAGTGTGGTGAAGATTTTATGACCGATCGTCCGTCTATCCATTCATTCATGGCTCATATAACTTTGTCTCGTCTTTTTCTTCATCTGCATCTGCATCTCCCTATCCATATTCATCATATGCTGCTTGTTGTCTGTCTAAAGGGTCAAGGTGGGGGTTGTTGTCATCTCCGTTGTTGTTTCTGTCATTGTTAACTGAATTGTAAATAAAGGAGGAGGTTTAATTTAGTGAAATTAATTTAATATGAAGGTGACTGATTTTTTGGTCATAATTGATAGAGACATTTGTAAACAACAACAGCAATTACTGCAGATACTTATAATAATTCACTGTCATATAAAAATGTTAAGTATTTATGGCCACCTAATAGCGCTTGGAATGTAAAGGTCTTGGAGAATGTAGAGTTACATATAACCAGTTTACAGTAGTGACCTTTAGGTAAGGAAATTTGCAGCAAATATACATAAGTATATTAAAGAGTTGATAGCTTTTAGAATTTTGTGCAACATTGTGAGAAATATTACGTTGTCGTTAGCTGAATTTTATAAATTTGTCTCAAAATCCACTTTAAATTATTAAATAGAGAGAAATTATGTAAAATTTGTATATTCAGCTAGCTAAATATACTAAATGTTGGATGAAAGTGTACTTGAAATTGTGAATTGTGGGAAAATTGTGAAAATTTCTAATTCAGCAAGCTGAATTTGCTAAATTTTGTGTTAAAATGCACTTAAATTTGTCAAGTATGGGAAACTTGTGTAAAATTTGTAATTCAGCTAGCTGAATTTGCTAAATTTTGGGTCAAAAATGGTAACAGACAGTAAACATGGCAACAAAATGTAAATTAGTTGTATTCAGCTAACTTAATTATCGAAATTGTACTCCTGACCAATAATAGACCTAAAAGAGTTTTTTGTAAGCTGTTTGTAATATTGTCAGAAGAACTGGGCTGAATTGCCAGCAAAATTTTATCAGTATTTATTTAAGAATATTAAAAGATGCACAATTTTTTAAACTGTTTATATTCAGCTACACAAATGTGATAAATTGTCTTAATGAAAATACTATAAATATACCCTGTTTACACTAGTGACCTATTGGTAAGGAAATCTGCAGTAAATACACTAAATTGTTGATCACTTCTGAAATGTGCAAAATTCACTTAAAATTAGTAAATGTTGGAAAAGTATGTATAATTTGTATATTCAGCTAGCTGAATTAGGCAAATTTTGGATCAAAATTCACTTAAATTTGTCAAGTATGGGAAACTTGTGTAAAATTTGTAATTCAGCTTGCTGAATTTTCCAAATTTTCGGACAAACTACCCTACAAACAGTAAACATGGTAATAATATGTAATTTATTTGTATTCAACTTGCTGAATTCTTAAAATTCCAGACCTAACCAAAAGGCTATAAATGGTTGAATATAGTGGAAACTGTATCATTTAAAAATTGTCAGTATTTATGCCCACATAATAGCGCTTGGAATGTAAAGGTCTTGGAGACTAGGTAAGGAAGTCTGCAGTTAATATATTAAATTGTTGATAACTTGTGAAATTTTGTGAAATATTGTATGAAACATTTTTTGAATTTGCAAAATTTGCCCCAAAATGCTTACAAATAAATATAGGAAACTTATCTAAAATTTTTATTGAATATAAGAAATCCAAAAATGCAGTCAAAATTGTGAAATGTAAAAATTATGTAAATTTGGTATACGCAGCTAACTGGATTGTACTTAAAATTACTAAACGTGGGAAAATTATTTTAAATTTTGTATATTCAGCTAGCTGAATTTGCTAAATGTTCGGGTCAAAATACACTTAAAATTGTCGAGTATGGGAAATGTGTAAAATTTGTTATTCAGCTAGCTGAATTGGCCATATTTTGGCTCAAGCTGCCTTACAAACAGTAAACATGGTAACAATGTATAAATTACTTGTATTCAGCTTGCTGAATTCTTGAAATTCCTGACCTAACCAATGATAGAATTTTTTGAGTTTTTTTAAAGTTTAATGTAATATTGTCAGATGAACTGGGCTGAAATGGAAAATTACTAAATGTGTGGAAATTATGTTACATTTTGTATATTCAGCTAGCTGAATTTGCTAAATTTTGGGTCAGCTGCATTACAAACCGTAAATATGATAGAACTTTTTGAGTTTTTTTTAAAATTGTATGTAATATTGTCACAAGAACTGGACTGAATTTGCCACCACATGTAATCAGTATTTAGTTTAGACTATTAAAAGTTGCTAAATTTTCCAAACTGTTTTTATTCAGCTACACAAACGTGCTAAATTGTCGTAATGAATTTGCTGTACCAAAAGACTATAAATATGTAAATATAATGAACAATTTTCAGTCCTTATTCCCAACGAATAGAGTTTGGAATTTAAAGTTGTTGGAGAATGTAAAGTTGGAGTTTACTCAAGTGACCTTTAGGTAAGAAAATCTGCAGTAAATATACGAGTATTACAATTGTGATAACTTTTAAAATTTGTTGAAAAATTGTAAGATATATGCAGTGACATTAGCTGAATTTTCAAAAATTGTTCAAAAATTCACTTAAAATTATTAAATATGTGGAAATTTTTTAAAATTTGTATATTCAGCAAGCAAAATTTACTAAATGTGTGACCAAAATGCTCTTAAAATTTTAAAATGTAATGTATCCACATTAGATAAATTGGTATATTCAGCTAGGTAAAAGTTGGTATATTCAGCTAGCGAAATTTATTAAATGTTGGGACAAATTGCACTTATCATTACTAAATGTAACAAATTTGTTACAATTTGCATATTCAGCTGGCTGAATTTGCTAAATGTTGGCTCACAGTGCCATTAAAATTGTGCAATATGTGAAACTTGCATAAAATTTGCAATTCAGCTTCCTGAATTTGCTAAATTTTGGGTCAAGTTGCATTACAAACTATAAGTATCGTAACCAAATGTAAATTGTTTATATTCAGCTAGCTGAATTCTTGAAATTGTACACTTAACATACGATAGAACTCAGTTACTGGTTTTTTAAGAAATATAACCAATCGATTTCCATCACGTACCGGAATATTGTCGGAAGAACTGAGATAACCTAGCTGGATTTGTAACAAGTGGTGTCAATATTTATTTCCAGCTATTAAAAGACGCAAGGTTTTGTATATTGTTTATATGCAGCTACATAAATGTGATAAATGATAATAATAAATTTGCTTTACTAAAAAAAAATAATAATATGTGAGTATATAATGGAAATTTGTTATATTCAGCAAGCATAAATTGTACACTAAACCTTAATACAACTGATGTCGCAATGAATTTCTTCTACGTTACTGTATGAAATATTGTGACAAGGTAAGCAAATGCTGGAATTTAATTGTTGCTGTGAAAATTGCGTAAGTTGTTTATATTTCATTAGCTGAATTGTCAAAATTGTACATTAAATTCAAATAAAATATTTATGTAGCCTTAATCACATCCTACTAAAGTTGATTACTGAATTAACGAAACTTGTATAGATTATAAAAATTTTCAACTAATGGGCTGGTGCAATAACTGCTAGTTACTGGTTTAAAATGTCATTAAAGGAATGAAATCTACCGTAAAATTATTTAATTGTTGATAACTTTAAAATTCGTATGCACAATTTTAGGAAATATCATGATATTGTTGGCGGAATTTACAAAGCTCGTAGCTAAATCTATTAAAAAGGGGTAAAATACAAATTGTATGGAAGTTGTTATTATTCAGCCAGCTGAATTACAATAGTTGCAGTTATATCTATAATATAACTCACATATATTGACACATTGAGATTCTCTAAAAGCTGTTCCCCAACATTGGGAGATACATAAGTACATATATTAAAGTGAAGTTTGACGAATGAATAACGATATATTTAAATTTTTAAACTGCGAAACAATTATGTAAATCGTGCTGAATTGCAAAATTTATTAATTTTATATATCTATTGGATTAATATACGCCAATTGACTCCTCAAAAAATATTCCTTAACATTGCAAGATATTTTATAATAAAGATTTTTGAATTGTCAAATGTATCTATTTAAATGATTAGACTTGCTAAATTTATACTGTTGGCCTAAAAAACAATTGATATTAAAAGGGCTTGCGATATTTAATAAATTTGTCACCAATATTATTAAAAGCTGCATTATTTACGTTCCTTTTAAGGATTACAGTAACAATTTCGCAATTCAGCTAGCTGAATATAAATGATTTATAAAGTATCTATAAATTTAATGGTTTTAATATATTGTGCTGCGAATTCAGCTAAATTTCCTCAATGGTTTTCTATTACATCCGATAAAGGGAATGCGCAGAGTTTCTCACAATCAGTGCGCTTGTGCGCTTGTGAATTTTACACTCACTGCGTGGCACGTATAGTTCTACACCGATTCCAGACGGGGGTTTGAGAAGCTGTTCCTTGGCTGATTATTGGATAGTGGCGCCGTCACTAAGCGATGACTCCGTCGTCGACAGATATGTAATGTGGTCAGAGCAGGGATTGAAACCGCGTTCTGTTGTGCAAGAGCCGTGCACACGAACCACTGCCGGCTGTCATTTTCCGACAGCCTTCTGCCATTAGAAGTGGGAAGTTCATGGATATAAACCAGATAATGAATTTTAACTGAATTCAGCCACTGAATTAGACACACATAACTTTCGACATATACAAATTCTGTGGAAACGAATTCAATGGAAATTGTAGTTGAGTTTTCCCATTTTTTTAAATTTGTATAATTAGTTTTTAGGTAATTAATTTTACATCAAATTCAGCTAGCTGAATTGGCTAAATATGATTACAAGTCTGTTAAAAAATTGGTTTCGTATGATATGAAATTAATCTTGCTGAATACGTTCTATACTTGCACAATTATAATCAAATCAATATTTATTTTAAGCTATTTTCCAGTTTATCGTCAGGCAGTTTATATATTACTATTCTGAAGAATACATTGGTTGTGGGAAGCTCTCCGTATTTCCCTTTATGGGATGTAATGGGAAAGTAAGTTGTTTTTTAAGTTGTTTACATGACAATATTGTTTCGATCCCATTTCTTTCAACGGCGGTCACCTCGAATTTCTTTCAATGGCGGTCACCCCGCTTAGGGACGCGACAATATCAAGTATTTAGCCACAGAAAGCTTCTCTAAATACCAATCGGAACCGGTGTAAAACTGTAGGTTCCAATCGGTGAGTGTAAAATCAGAAAGAGCACAGCTCACTGGTTATGAGGAGGTCTCTCCAAGCCCTTCATGAGTTTTAATGATAATGATATATATACTAAGCCTTTGTCTAATCAGAGATTCACTGAAATTCAGCTAGCTGAATAAGAAAAATGTAAAGATAATTTGTGTTAATGTGTTTTTTCTCCTTTACTTTTTTTTGATCAACTAAATTGTTTACTATAAGTATTAGTGTATTAAATATGAAAATGTATAATCAAACACATTTTTGTCAAATTCAGCTTGCTGAATTATGAATAATTTATAAATATACTGCAAAAATGCTGTTTTCGCCACTACATATTCGCCACTACATGTTCGGTTTTAATTGGTGCTTCTAAAGTTGTTTATTCATTATGTATTTTTAAAGTATTTTGTTAATTAATTTCTTTGTTTTTTAGAATTTAGCGTTGTAAAATATGGGAGGAAATTTATTATATTTAAACGTATTTCTCGCATATTCACCCAGCTGAATTCTGGGGTTTTCATTAAATTGGTGTTAATTCTATCAACTACTTGATTTTGTTAATTTTTGCAATTTTGTATACATAGATCTAAGTTTACTTAGTTTTAATATTGGGGTTTAGTCAAGCGCATTTTTTAATTGACTAGTTTTATGTAAATTCAGCTAGCTGAATTGACTTTCACATATAAAAAAATCGTTAATTTTTTGTATTCTAATGACCAAAATTCCAAAATTTAAAGTTTAACGTTAAAATGCAGCTTGCTGAACTAATTCTATTATCGTTAAAACTTGATTGTTACACATTTTTAATTAATTTTTTAAATTATTTTTTTGGGGTTTTAAAAATTATGGTTTTTAAAAAAAAACGAAGAAATATATTCTATTAATTAAATTTCTCACATATTCAGCTAGCTGAATACACTTGAAATTAATGTTGTATCAAGACTATCAATTAACTGATGTTTTTATATCTTCGCAATTTGTATAAACCTAAATTGTGTCATTGCTGTCATAGTGTCATGTTGCTTTAACAGTTTAGTGAAGCGAAAGTTTTATTTAGCTAGTTTTAGTCAAATTCAGCTAGCTGAATTAGCTAACTTATAAATAATCCGTTAAAACTAGTGTTTTCAAGATTTCATAAAATTCAGGTTGCTGAATTAGCTCTATTATCGTTAAAACGTTGATCGAATTATTATTACGATTTTTATCAATTTTTTTTTTGTCAAAATCATCATTGAATTGTTTATATCGTTATTAATTTTTAGTTCATTTTATTAATTAATTTTTTGGGGGTTAGAAACTTATTAAATGAAATGTATTCTAGTTAATTGTGTTTTATACATGTCAACTAACTGATTTTGTTATTTTCCAAATTTATATAAATATGAGTTTACTTGGTTTTAATATTGATTTTGGTTTAAGTGAACCGAATGTTTTGTTTAACTAGTTTTACATAAATTCAGCTAGCCGAATTTGCTTAAAATTATGAATTTTCTTTTAAATATAGTTCTCAACGACTTTCTAAAATTCAGCTTGCTGAATTAAAACTATTTGCTACTACTACTAGTTTTATCCAAACTTTTATAAAGTTCAGCTTGCTGATTTGTAATAAAGTTATAAGTATTCTACAAAAATTCTGTTTTAACAACTTCTACAGTTTCAGCGTGATGAATACGTTTGGTGTTGCGTTTTAATTATTGCATCTAAAGTTGTTTATGCCATTTTATCAATTTATTTACTTGGATTATAGGTATTAGTGTTTTAAAATATTAAACGAAATGTATGTTATTTAATTGCATTTCTCACATATTCAGTTAGCTGAATATATGGTTTCTAATTGAATTTGTGTTACAGTTATGAACGGAGTGATGTTTAACTAGTTTCAGGCAAATTCAGCTAGCTGAATTAGTTGTAGCTTATTAATAATAGGTCAGTAATTGTATTTGATTGACTCTGTAAACTTCAGCTTCTGAATTAGCTTTATGTTTTGTTTAATTAGTTTTGTGCAAATTCAGCTAGCTGAATTAGTTTTAGCTTATTAATAATACGTCAGAAATTGTATATTCATGACTTTTTAAACTTCAGCTTCTGAAATAGCTTTATTAGCGATATAACAGTGATCGAAATGTTGTAACTACTTATATCCAATATTTTTGTCAAATTCAGCTACCTGAATTACAAAGAAGTTCTAAATATCCTACCAAAATGCTACTATAGATTCAGCGTGATGAATTCGATTGGAGTTGGGTTTGTGCCATTTTGTTAATATATTCCTTTAATTTTTAGAAATTAGTGTTCTAAAATATTAAACGAAATATATGTTATTTAATTGCATTTGCCACATATTCAGCTAGCTGAATACACTTTTTCTTATTAATTTTTTTATTAAACCTATCAACTACGTGTTTTTTATTTTCGCAATTTATATAAATATGAGTTTACTTGGTTTTTATATTGTTTTTGGGAGGTTAGTGAAGCAAATGTGTTGTGTAACTTGTTTTACATCAATTTAGCTAGCTGAATTAGCTTAAAATTATAAATACTCTGTCAAAAATAGTTTTTTAATGACTTTCTAAAATTCAACTTGCTGAATTAAAACTACTTCCTACTACTACTACAATTATCCACAATTTTCTATCACATTCAGCTAGCTGAGTTATAGAAAAGTTGTAAATATCCTACAAAAATGCTGTTTTAACGACTTCTACAGATTCAGCGGGATGAATTCGATTGGAGTTGGGTTTTAATTAATGCTTCTAAAGTTGTTTATGTCATTTTCATAATTTATTTCTTTGATTTTTAGAAACTAGTGTTCTAAAATGTATGTTATTTAATTGCATTTGACACATATTCAGCTAGCTGAATGCACTTTTTCTAATGAATTTTGGGTTAAACCTATCATCTAAGTGATGTTTTTATTTCGCAGTTTATATAAATATGAGTTTACTGTGTTTATAAATATGAGTTTAATGGAACGAATGTGTTAGTTAACTTGTTCCGGACATATTCAGCTGGCTGAATTCGCTTTAACTTATAAATAATCTGTAAAAATTAATCAAACTTTTCAAAATTCAGCTTCCCGAATTAGCGCTATTGTCGTCAAGGCTGATTTATAAAGAAGTTATGAACATTTAGTTTTCAAAAATGCGGTTTAAACGACTTTTACAGATTCAGCGTGATGGGTGCGTTTGGTGTTGGATTTAAATTGTTTGCTTTCAAACGTTTTTATATCGTTTTGAATTTTTAGTTCATTTTGTTTGTTGATTTCTTTTGTTTGTTAGAATTTAATGGTGTAAAATTTAAACGAAATATATTCTAGTTAATCGCATTTTTCACCTATTCAGCTAGCTGAATACCCTCTTCTAATTCAAATTTGTATTAAAAGTATGAACGAAGTGATTTTTATGTTTTCTCAGTTTCTTTAGATATAAATACATTAATTCAGCTAGCTGAATTAGCTTTAAATAATCTGCCAAAAAATTTGTGTTTTAGCGACTTTCTAAAATTCAGCTTGCTGAATTAGCTCTATTATCGCTAAAACTTTGATCGAGTTATTAAAACTACTTATACCAATGTATTTTTTTTATTAGCTACCTGAATTTTAGAAATTACTATACGATTATAGTCGTGTTCACGTCTGCAACAATTTCGTATGTGTCTGGTCTAAATATGTATCAAACAATGCTGTTGTTCGCTTTTGTAATTGTGGCAATTTAATAACAATTCTATAATATTTGTTACAAAAATATCTACCACAGCCTTTGTAGTAAAACAATTGCATTACACACAAATTGCGCCACAAATACATGGAAAAACTGTAGTACACATTGCAGGCAATTGTATGGGCATGTGTATGAGCTTGTATTGTATTATGGTGGGTATTCAGCAAAAAGTGAAAGGAGTTTTTCTGTGTAAATGTATGTCGGTCGCACTAGATGTCTGTCAGACGGGTGGTCGCTCGGTCGTTTTATCTGTCCATCTGTTTGTCTTTAGCAATTTTTTCATAGTTTATCATAAGCCATATTTTCTACTGCGGTTACTATACAGTTTCCAGCTTAAAATAAAACAAATATTCGTGCTGAATTAAGGTGTTCACGTGTGCGTGTATTTGCAAGTGTGGTGAGTTTGTATTTATTATTTTGATTTTTTTGCTGTCTATTATGTGCGATACGAATACCATATTAAATATTGCAAAATAATTGAAATTTAATTAAATGTTAGAAGAAGACGCCACCAACAAGAGAGCAATCGAATATCAAAAACAAAAGCCTGTTTCGAAAATGAAAATCTGAAAACGAAAACAAAAACAAAAAAACGTTCAAAAACATCGTAGAGAAGAGGATTTTTTTTTATCGAATTACTGTGAAGACAAAACATAGAAAAAATCTATTGCGTCTTCTTAATATGTCTGATAAACAAATGAAGCGCGATACAATGACAAAACAATAACAATGTTGAACATATTTTTGTTTTTGTCGAAAAAAAAAATCGTAAATGACGGAAAAATTCAACAACCTTTTGTGCAAAAATTCATTAGAATTGCATCACTTTTGCATTCATTCATTCATACGCTTCGATGTACCGGCGACATGTCTGTCCATCTATCTGTCTTCGTATCTACGAAAAAATTTAAATAAAACAAGTGGACAGTAGTTGTGATCATACGCTGCGAATCCATCAATTACCCTACATTGGAAATATAAATAATTGGAATAGTTAGAACTATAAAGATATTTGCAAAACCGGAATCATGAGAATTTCGGGATCGGGTGGTTAATTTTCAGATGCAATAATTTTTTCCTATTTGTATTTTTTTTTCTAATTGTTTCATTACCGAATTCGAAATCGAAATCAGTTAGCTGAATTTACTTTATTTCAACCACGGTTTAGCACTGAAAACCGAAGGATTATATAAAATCAAGACAAATTTTTACTATTCAGCTATCTGAATTTGTTTAATGTATGTGGAAAATAGTGCTTAGGACTGCAACCCAGTGATTTAGCAGTGAAAATCGAAGGTTTACATAAAATCAAGGGAAATTTTTACAATTAATTTGTTTAATTTATGCGAATAATAAAGTTTTAGACTGTAACACTATAATTTATAGAAAAGTGGTGAAAAATACACAATTCAGCTAGCTGAATTTTCTGCATTTATGCAACAGCCGCTGTGTAGCTCTTACAAATTATCTTACTAAACTAAACTAGTTAATTTTTGTAATTCTGCTAGCTTAATTTGAGATATTTTAACAAGGAGATATATTATATAAAAACAAATCTTTAATCTAGTTTGAAGGGGAGTGTATAATTGTTGCAATTCAGGTGACTCTATTTGCCTACATAACCAGAATCATATATTGGACACTGCCAAACTTAAGCTCAAAATCAGTTAGCTGAATTTACTATATTTCAACCACGGCTTAGCACTGAAAACCGAAGGATTATATAAAGTCAAGACAAATTTTTACAATTCAGCTAGCTGCATTTGTTAACTGTATGCGGAAAATTGTGTTTAGGACTGCAACACAGTGAAAATCGAAGGCGTACATAAAATCAAGACAATTTTTTACAATTCAGCTAGCTGAATTTGTTTAATTTATGCGGAAAATAAAGTTTTAGACTGTAACACTATAATTTATAGAAAAGTGGTAAAAAATACACAATTCAGCTAGCTGAATTTTCTACATTTATGCAACAGCCGCTCTCTAGCACTTACAAATTGTGTGTTGTACTAAAACTAGGGAAATTTTTGTAATTCAGCTTAATTTGATATATTTTAACAGGGAAATAAATTATATAAAAAAAATTTCATCTAGTTTGAAGGGGAGTATTATTGTTGCAATTCAGCTGGCTCTATTTGCCAACATAAGCATAATCATATATTGTATACTGCCAAACTTAAGCTCAAAATCAGTTAGCTGAATTTACTTTATTTCTCAAATAACCATGAATATTCAGAGAAAATCGTAGGATTATATAAAAATTAGACCAATTTTCACAATTCAACTAGCAGAATACATTTAATTTATAAAGAAATCCCCTTTTTGGCACACAAACATGAATTCTATAAGGACCCTCATGGAAAGCAGTGATGCTAGAAATTTTTCAGAGTTGCAAACACAGTGATGAACCTAAAATACTCCTCATCTCATTGACATGTAGTTTATTACCCAAAAAAAAAATATGTGAAAACCCCCCTTAAGATTCGAAAACAAGAATGTCATATGAGAAAAACAAAACAAACAAAAAACCGAACTAAACGACAATAAAAAAACCCAATGATCTGCGATCTTGGATGTTGTGCACAACAACTTCTTGTTCAGTTTGCTGAATATCTAAAAAGCTTCACCACTTATCTCAAGAGACAAAACAACTCACAATATCGTATAACAGAAGAAAAGGAGAAAAAAACTCCGTTCAATTTTATTTAAAATTTGCATAATTTTGTTAAATTCCTTCGCAAAGAGAAAAAGAAACAGACAAAAACAAAAACAAAAAAATTAAATTTAGCCAAAAGAAGAAAAACATGTATTTTATCTCAGCAGAAGAGGGGGAAAACACTGAACAAAAATTAACAAATTACACTTACAATACTGTTGACATCATGATCATTTGTTCATAGAGATAAACTTGCAAAAAAGAAAAATAATAAAAATCAAAACTATCCAACATAACTGTTGTATACATACGAAATATCTTAAGGTGCATCTGACAATTACCTTTTGGCGAGTGCAAAGTTGAAATGAATTAAGCAAAAGCAGTAGAAAAATCACATATGGACAATAATTTGTAATAGTTGTTTCGTTAATAGCCAGCCGGTTGGGTGTTTCCTACCGTAAAGTCAGGAAATGGCAAATAATGGAATGTCTTTTATTTACTAAATACATAAAATCTTATAAAAGACAACATTTTTGCTAGCTGAATTCACTAAATGTGAGCAATTACGAAAGTTTAGCACTTAAACACTATGGTTTATGCAATAAACTATTCAAACTGTTTCAAATCAGTTGGCTGAATTTACTTTATTTGACCAATAACCACGGTTAGGAGTGGAAAACATAAATTAAATATAAAAACAAGAAACATTTTTTCAATTCAGCTAGCAGTAGTTATATAATTTATGCATAAAACATTTATTAGCATTAAAACACTACTATGTAGTCAACAAATCAAACTCAGTTCGCAGAATTTACAAAACTATCACTATTTAGCATTTAAACCAAATGCTTATTTTAAAACTAAGCCAATTGTTGCTATTCAGCTACTGAGTTTGTTGTTCTTCAACTATGATATTCATTATATTAGAAAAGTTTTATTTAATTTGAAGATTAGTATAATTGTTCCAAGTCAGTTGGATGTATTTGCCTATATAGTCATGAAAAGCTTAAAATCAGTTAGCTGAATTTACTTTATTTGCCCAATAACCACGATTTAGCAATGTAAAACGTTAAATTATATAAAAACAATAAATATTTTTTTAATTCAGCTGGCAGAAGTTATTTAATTTGTGGAGAAAGTTCTCATTAGCATTAAAACACTATGAGTTATAGAGAAGTAATTAACAAATGCAATTCAGCTAGCTGAATTTACAAAACTATGACTATTTTCCACTTAAACCATATGTTTAATTTTAAAACGAACCAAATTTTTCTTATTCAGCTAACTGATTTTGTTGTTCTTCAACTATGATATTCATTATATTAGAAAAGTTTTATTTAATTTGAAGATGAAGATAATTGTTCCAATTCAGCTGGCTGTATTTGCCTACACTATCACGAAAAGCTTAAAATCAGTTAGCTGAATTCACTTTATTTGCCTAATAACCACGGTTTAGCAGTGTAAAACGTTAAATTATATCAAAACAATACATATGTTTTTAATTCAGCTAGCATAAGTTAATTAATTTGTGCAGAAGGCACTCATTATCATTAAAACACTATAACTTATAGAAAAGTAGTCAACAAATGTAATTCAGCTAGCTGAATTTACAAAACTATTACTATTTAGCACTTCAACTATGTTTCATTTTAAACCTAAGCAAATTGTTGCTATTCAGCTAACTGATTTTGTTGTTCTTCAACTATAAATTCAGTTATTTATTAGAAAAGTTTTATCTAATTTGAAGGTTGTCTATATGTTAAATTATCCATGTACATACGTTTAATTATCATATTGATGCTCGAAATAAGTTAGCTGAATTGGCTTTACATTCGTCTCTTGGAGCAACAATAGCCACTGTTTAGCAATGAAAATGAAATTATTATAAAAACAAGAAAGTTATTTAATTTATGCAGAATTCAAAAAAGTTTGATCTATAGAAAATTTAGTAAAAAAAAAAACAATTCAGCTAGCTGAATTTTCTCAATTTCTAGTACTACTTTTAGTACTTAAAAATTGTGTCACATTAAAACTAGGCGAAGTTTTGAAATTCTTCTAAATGACTTGTATTTTAGCTGAATAATCTATTTATTTACAAAACCTTTTATTTCAATTTAAGTTTGGAGTAATTATTGTAATTCACCTCGCTTTATTTCCCAATATTGGATGGACCATCTACTTTAGCTTACCAAATTTAAACTCGACATCTGTTAGCTGAATTTACTTAGTTAGTCAATTACCATAAAGATAGATTATGTCATAACAAACTACCTTTTTACATTTCAGCTAGCTGAATTTGGGTAATTTACGGGAAAACTACTGTAACTACACTAAAACACTATGATATATAGAAATTTAGTAATAACCTTTCAATTCAGCTGTATGAATTTTCTGAATTTGCCCAACAATTTTTTCTGATTGTTGTAGTTTAACTAGAAAAAATTATTTCATTAACAAATCGTTTATTTAATTTGATGATTAGTATAATTGTTGCAAATCAGCTCGCTTTATGTGTCAATATATGCAGGACCATATACTTTTCATTACCGAATTCAAAATCGTAATCAGTTAGTTGGTTTACTTTATTTCCAGCACGGTTTAGCAGTGATAATTGAAGTATTATATAAAATCTAGACAAATTTTTACAATTCAGCTAGCTGAATTTGTTTAATGTATATGGCAAATACTATTTAGGACTGCAACACAATGTTTTGGCAGTGAAAATCGAAGGATTATATAAAATCACAAGCAAAGTTTTACAATTCAGCTAGCTGAATTTGTTTAATGTATATGAAAAATATTCTTTAGAACTTCAGCACTATTATTTATAGAAAAATGGTAAAAAGTACACAATTTGTGTAATTCTGCTAGAAAAGTAAATTATATTAAATACTTTTAATTTAATTGTTGCAATTCAGCGGGCTCTATGTGTCAACATAAGCGGATTCAAATACTTTACACCGAAAAACTTAAGCTCAAAATCACTTAGCTGAATTTAATTTAGTTCTTAAGTAATCATAGTTTTGCAGTGAAAATCGTAGGATTATATAAAACCAATACAAATTTTCACAATTCAGCTAACTGAATGTGTTTAATGTATATGGAAAATACTGTGTCAAGAACTGCAATACTATTATTTATAGAAAAATGGTAAAAAATACATAATTCAGCTAGCTGAATTTTCGGCATTTAATTTGAAGGGCAGTATAACTGACCCTATTTGCCAACATAAGCGGAATCATATACATTACGCTGACAAACTTAAGCCCTAAATCATTATCTGAATTTACTTATTTTCCCAAATAACCATGGTTTAGCAGTGAAATTCGTAGGATTATATACAAACAATACAAATTTTTACAATGCAGCTAGCTGAATTTATTAAATATATTAAGAAGACAATGCTAAGCACAGCAACATTAAGATTTTGAGAAATGAAGTAAACAAAATACAATTCAGCTTGACGTATTTTCTGAATTTAGGTAACATTTGTACATATCAAAACCAGGCGAAGTTTTAAGTCTTTTAGCTGAATTTGTTATGTTACCTATAAAATTCATTACATTAGAAAATTTTTATTTAATTTGTTGATGTTTATAGTTGTTGCAAATCAGCTGACTTTATTTTTCAATTAGTTACATTTCTTTATCAAAGATATGCTCGAAATCTGTTAGCTGAATATACTATATTCGGCAAATATCCACGGTTTAACAGTGCAAATCGAAGAATTGTATAAAAACTAAGCAAATTTTCACAATTCAGCTAGCACAATTAATATAATTTCCGGAAAAACCCATGTTAACCACTGAAACACTATAATTTTAGAAAAGTAGTAAAAAAAAGTACAATTCAGCAAACTGAATTTTACAAAAGGTGCTTGCACTTACAAAACATATATTTTTCGATTGCCTAACTATATAAATTTCACCAATATGTACTATATAGTGCTGCAAACCGACATCTGATATCACTACTGGTATAATTTATACAATTCAGCGAACTTAATTTGCGTTATAAATAAGTAACATTCCCTGAAGGGACCGGGAACAATTTATCACAATCAGAGAACTATTTCCTTTCTAGTTTCACATCAATGATTGGGATTTACAGTTTTACACCGACTCCGAACGGTTGTTGTTGAGAAGTTTTTTCACTGCTAATTACTCGATAGTGTGGCCGTCACTAATCGAGATGACTGTCGTCGAATGAAATGTAACTTGGTCAGATCAGGGTTTTCACCACCAATGGCAATAGCTGAAGTTACATTAATTTCTTTAAAGCGATATATTACATCAACCAGTACAATTTGTACAATTAATCTAGCTGAAATTACATTAATTATAATAAATTAATGCATTTAATTATTAAAACATTTATTTCATTTTAATAGTTGAATAATTTTGACAATTCAGCTAGCTGAATAAAGATTTATGGGCAGGAATTAATCAACGGCATTGATGAGCTGGAGCTCGACACTTCCATATATTAAGCCAGTTGTATTTACTTAATTTGATGGCATACTAAAGTGAAGCACAAACACACCAAAGATTATGCAAATAATTAGATTGTGTTTAATGAAGATTGCTGAATTGACTAAATTTGATAAATATCTGTTATTTAGTAATATAGGAATTTTTTTAAACCCGTTTTATTTGTTCAATTCATCTGGCTTAATTTACATTATTTATATCAAATATATTCAGTTAATTATCAGAATTTTTATTTGATTTAAATAGTTGAATAATTTTGCCAATTCAGCTAGTTGATTTATACTTAATAGACTGGAATACACCAATGAAATTGATGAGCGTGAGGTCGACAACAGGAGAATATTGCGGTAGTTGGACTAACTTAATTTGAAGATATACTTCAGTCAATTGCAAACTCATTGAACATTATGCTAAAAACTGTGAGGGGTTTTTAAATTCAGCTTGCTGAATTTATTATGTTTGATCAACAACCACTACTTGGTACAGAAAACCATATATTGTTTAAAAATTTACAACAATTTTACTATTCAGCTTGCTGAATTGCTATTTATAACAAAATCTTCTTTAATTAGTAAAAACATTTTTTAAATTTGAGGAATAGTATAAGTGTTGCAATTCAGCTAGCTGAATTTAACCTAATACACAGCATTTATGCGGTCACTTCTGTTAAACACATACGCTCTCTGGAACTTGTTGTATTTGTGAAATTTACCTTGCTGAATTTACATAGTTTAGACAATAACCCCCAAACAAGTTGATTATTTAACAAAATATATTTGTTTCTACAATTCAGCCAGCTGAATTCTCTTGATTTATTCCAGGCTATACATTTAACTAAAAAAGTTTGTGAGTTTGCGCTCAACGTAAGGCAATATTAAGCTGGCTGAAGATATATTACTTCAACAGACACCACTGTGCAACATTGACATACTGTAGATGATGCAAAACTTGGCTCAATTTGTGAAATGTAACTGACTGCAGTTGTCTCATTAAAGAAAATACCACTGTTAGCTCTAAGCAACTATAGATTTTGTAGATACATGTTAACAATTTTTTCTAGCTGAATTATGTTGATTCGCACCAGAAATAGATTTGGTCATAACAAAAGTTGTAGTCAATGTGCTTGACCAGGACACAAAGAAATAGTCGGGTAACTGGCCGATATTTTTCGATTATGTAGAAATTACTTTAATCTGAAAACTGCCTTAGTAATAATAAATGTTGCTATTACACTAGCTGAAGGGACTGGACAGAGCTTCTCACAATCCTGGGTCCTACAGGTCTACACTAGTTCCCAATTGTTGCTTTTCCATAGTTAATTGCTTCATAGTGTCTCCATCACTAAGCGAGGAGACCGTCGTTGAAGGTAAACGTAAGATACCCTGAACAGGCATCGAATCCCTCGTCCTCAACTACAAGAGCCGTGAACACTAACCATTGCACCACCTAAGTAGCTGAATATATATATAATTTTACCAATAAATACTGTTTAGCGGGGAGAGACTGCGAGTATTGAAGAAACAATTCATATTTCTACAATTCGGCCAGCTGAATTAACTTATTTTATTTCTAAAATATCATTTACTCAGTCTTTACGACCATGAAACTATGGGCGTTGTAGAAGCAGACCAAATTTTTATGATTCAGCTAGCTAACTTTATATAATTGATTCCCGAAATCTCATTTAGTGATTCCCTTGCAACGAAACTAATCTGGTTAATACATCTAAAGACGAACATTTTTCCAGAGATACAGAAAATTCATCTTAATTGAAATTTGCTTAATTGAAATAAAGTTCAATTTACAAATAATTATACTTCTATTCAGCTAGCTGAATATATGTTTTATATGATTTTGATTTTGATTTTTGGAGAAAATGTTTGCAAATTTAGACATTTGGAAGCAAAGTAAACACGCTGAATTGCATTTTTTGATATATTAAATACAATTTTTATTATTAGTTGTAAAACAAATTTTCCTTGTGTTATAAATTCTGCAATTCAGCTAGGCGATTTTTTTTATTAACGTATAATTCAGAAATTTTTCCAGAAAATGTAAACTACTGAAAGTTATTAAATATTTCTTTGTTTTATAATTTATTTGGATTAAATAGTTTCCGCTGTATAACAAATATTTGCAAAGAAATTTGCAATTGTATTAATTTTCATACGGTTAACAAACATTTTTTAACTGCAATTTTCAAAATTGAACAATAAATCAAACTGCGTTTGACGTCACAAGTATTTCATTTCTTTCTTAACTTGTTGCCAAAATCGCAATAAAAACCGTTCGAAAATGTAAAACATACGCATGAATGAATTTCTTCAGCCGATGGATGGTTGGTTTAAAGGGCCGCTACAAATATATAACTCTATACAGTCACTGGACGTCTGACGTCTCCGGGCTTATAACGGCAAACGCAAACGCACCTCTTTGAAATAGTTCAGATACACTCGCACAAATAATTTATAATAAATTCATAGTTTTTATGGTTATGTACGCGATCTACGTTAGTATCGATTGATGGAATTATATGAAACATATCTGATTTGATTACTAATGAACGCATAAACGAGGGGTAGTAACTATGTAGACTGGAAAAGATTAAGAAACAAATCATAGTTAAATTAAAAATTCGTTATATTTATATACTGTCGATTGAGTGGTTTCTGCGGTAATGTTAGTAAATGCCGAAAAGTGTTGTGTTTTGCTTATTTCATGAAAAAAATCATACCCGAGAAAATATTTAGCTAGCTGAATTTGCTTAATTTATGCAAATATCAGTACTTAACACTGATACACAACATATTATTTGTATGCAAGTCGAAACGTGCAAATTCAGCTAGCTGAATTTAATTTATTTGCCCCTTAACACCCGTTTTCATCTAAAACAGGAGGATTGTTTAAAATCAAGTAAAAGTTTTGCAATTCCGCTAGCTGAATTTACTTAATTTTTCTTGAATCCACTACGCAGATGAAAAGTCAATTTTTGTAATGATTCAGCTGGCTGAATTTACGTCATATTGTTTATTTGGCCAATAATCATAATTTTCATCTAAAAGATGTGGACTTTATAGAAACAAGTAAAATTTGCCCAATTCAGCTAGCTACTCACTACTCAAATCTATCAGACTGTAATTTATATAAAAACATGAAAAATTTCGAATGATTCAGCTAACTTAGCTTACTTTATTTTAAGCAACTGTACGAAAAAGGTAATTCAGCTAGCTATATTTTAAATTTTTAGCATAGTTTAACAAACTACACAGTTTAAAATCTTTGCTGGTGGATGGTGGAAGAAATAAGTAAACCAAGCAAAAGGCTTATTAAAACTTTTGTACTTAATCGACAGTCTTTAAGATCTAAAGCCTGGATTTGGGCACATTTCTGAAATGAAGCTACTTGATTTGTAAAAATATTACTTATTTTCAACCAATTCACACTTTTTCAGCCCTAAATGGCAAAATTGAGTAAATTCAGCTAGCTGAATTGTCAAAATGTTACTTTCTTTTACATAATACACATTTTTTCAGATGAAAACGATAGTTATTTGAGCACATTAATTAAATTCAGCTTGCCAGTTCTCCCCGATCCCTTCATGGTATGTAATGCGAGAAAAAAGTTTACTTGAATTTAAACATATTGACTTGTTATAAATGGTATATAATGGGTTGTCAAAAATTTGAGTGGTGTTTGGTAGTCCGTGATAAACCGGAACAATCACACCGTTGAATATCAAAAACATGTCAAATTGTTTAAATTCAGCTAGCTGAATTTACTTAATATGTTACCAAGGCATGGTTTGGAGCTGAAATACTATAAATTTGGTTAAAATTTGGAAAATATTTGCAAAACATGTAAGTTGAATTTACTAAATGTCTCCTTATAAATCTGAAAATCTCTTGATTATATAGGAACACTTAAAATTTTAATAATTAAACTTTCTGGGTTTACTTACTTCGTCCACTAACCACTCCCAAAATCTGAACTGTGAAATTTTCTGAATTAAGTCGAAATTTTAGAATTCAGCTAGCTGAATTAACTTAATATGTATTATTGCCACCCGCCCACAGATTAGATCAGAAAATCTTTGAATTATGTTGTATTAAGTAAAATTTGTATAATGAAATAGCTGAAATTACTACTTTTATCCAATATTTACTATTTAGATCTGATAAACTGCTGATTATATACGAGGACTTTAAATTTCAATAATTCAGCTATTGGGGAGTCTTATTTCATACAGCAACGATAACCGCCAACATCTGAAACTGTGCTGCTTGACAAATTGTGTCTGAATTTAACAATTCAGCTAGCTGAATTAGTTTAGATTTTATAATAAATTATATTAAAGATAAATGGATTATGCATAAGAATTCAAATGCTTTATTCAGCTTGCTGAATGTGCCTAATATTTCTAATTAACACCGATTTGAGCACAAAATCTTTTAACTAATTTGTCTTATACAATTCAGCTAGCGGAATTTTCTGGATTTGAAGCCAAAAGTGTCATAATTATAAAAACTTTTGTTTGTATATAAAATAATTCATTTTAATACAATTCAGCTTGCTGAATTATACAGATTGAACTGAAAGTTTAAGTTTAAGCTGTATAATAACTTATATCGAAGATAAAGAGATTGTGTAAAACAGTTTAAATGCTTTATTCAGCTTGCTGAATGTACCTAAATTTTCTAATTAACACCGATTTAAGCTGAAAAAATATGGATTAATTTGAATAGGCAAACTGTTTACAATTCAGCTAACGAAATTTACTGGATTTGAAGCCAGAAATGTCATAATTATAAAAACTTTTGTTTGTATATAAAATAATTCGTTTTAATACAATTCAGCAAGCTGAATTAGACGGATTGAACTGAAAGTTTAAGTTTAAGTTGTATATTAACTTATATTGAAGATAAAAAGATTATGTAAAACAATTAAAATGCTTTATTCAGCTTGCTGAATGTACCTAATAGTTTTAATTGTCACCGATTTCAGCCGAAAATCTGTGGATTAATTTGACTAAGCACACTTTATACAATTCAGCTAGCGTAATTTTCTGAATTTGAAGTGTCATATAATTATAAGAACTTTTGTTTGTATATAAAATAATTCGGTTTAGTATAATTCAGCTAGCTGAGTTAGACGGATGGAACTGAAAGTTTAAGTTTAAGTTGTATAATAACTTATTTTGAAGACAAACAGATTATGTCAAACACTTCAAATGCTTTATTCAGCGTGCTGAATGTACCTAATATTTTTAATTGTCACCGATTTCAGCCGAAAATCTGTGGATTAATTTGACTAAGCAAATTTGATACAATTCAGCTAGCGTAAGTTTCTGGATTTGAAGCCAAAAGTGTCATATAGTTAGAAAAACTTTTGTTTGCGTATAAAATAATTCTTTTTAATACAATTCAGCTAACTGAATTAGACGAATTGAACTGAAAGTTTAAGTTTAAGTTGTATATTAAGTTATACTGAAGATAAAAAGATTATATAAAACAATTAAAATGCTTTATTCAGCTTGCTGAATGTACCTAATATTTTTAATTATCACAGATTTCAGCCGAAAATCTGTGGATTAATTTGACTAAGCAACTTTTATACAATTCAGCTGACGAAATTTTCTGGATTTGAAGCCAAAAGTGTCATGTAGTTATGAAAATTATTGTTTGTATATAAAATAATTCGTTTTTATACAATTCAGCTAGCTGAATTAGAAGGATCGAACTGAAACTTATATATTTTGTTACCAGCAATAAAATAATAAAATATTTGTATGTGCGTATGATGATTTTTTGCAAATTACACAGTTTGCCTGTTTGCCATTGATCACTACAAACCACAACTCGATATGTCACTCAATACTTATGTATATATAAAACAAAGATATTTTGCTTGAGATATGTCTTTCAACAGCCTTCAAAGTATTTTCAGAAATGGAATGCAGACTGATTCATGGCAGGAACGTTAAACAAAATAATGGAAACATTACTCACTCTTTCAAAGTAATGCAGACGGAAGCAATTGTTTGCCAACTATGCTATAAGTATACATTGTAAAAAGCAGTCCATGTTTTGCGTTGTTCCCAAGTTTTGTTAGAAGCACTTGCTAAAACATTGGAATCTCTTAAATAGATACTTATCACACAACCCTCGTATACATATGTCTCCGATGAAACATGAAGCATTGTGCCTCCAAAGCCAGCAACACACTTAACTTGAAAAATATCAAAGCTCAAACTGAAATTGCTGTGCTTTTTTTGCCTTGCTGAATAGTAAAAAAAATATAGCATAGTTTCGTTTTCTGCACGTCAGTGGTTCAACTATGGAGGTGGTGCTGTGATGGTACTTTAGTTACACAACTGAAAGAAAAAAACTTTGATTGAATAAAATTCAAACACGCGAGTTTGTACGGCTACCACATCTACCTGTTGGGGTGGGGAGGGGTATTACCAACTATGTGGACTATGTACATCACTAGTCGGCGATGTATTCGCAACTCAGCTTAATAATAGGAGAGTAGCGGAGTTCTTGTTCGTTGCATGTGTGTCACGCGCTAGAATATAGAAAATGCCAAAAGAAATTAAAAATTTACGAAAGAGAGAAAACACATGAATTAAGATTTAATCAAACCGACGGAGTGCTGTGTGTTAAACGCTTTCTATTTCGTCGATTTTGAATTGAATTTGTTTAATGTTTGCATTAGAAGTTCTTTTAAAATGTTAAGAATTCTTACATGAAGTTTACAATGTGTCGGGCCGAATTTTTTGATATTCAGCTGAGAAATTTTAAATTCAGCAAAGATAATTTGAAAACGAAAATTACACAATTTGTTTTAAAAATTTCTTGCTTGTAGTATTTTAAAAGAAGTTGGTTCTAGCCACGTGAGGATATGAAGTTCGTTGCTGAACTTTTGGTATTTTCTCTTTTTTTGTTTAAAGATTTAATTGACACTTTAGTGGTGAACCCAGCGGAATTGTGCTTAGCTTTTCATTGCTTCCCAAACTTTGATCAGATTAGATAATTTGTGTATAAACTGCCGCTGCACTTTTTTGCCCCCTACAAGTTGGCGGGACAATTTAAGGTGTAAGAATATTAATAATAATTTGGTACTACCGACCAAGACATTATGTGTCTTAAAATATTGTTTTTTGTCAACTGTTTATGGTCTTAAAGACAATTTGATTGCTCTAAGAAATATTGCAGTAAAATATTCATTAACTTTTTTCAAATCTTATTGAAATTTTAATTGTGAACCCTGTGTAACGAAGGCAAGTTTATTATTACTTTACAACAACTCTTGTTAAATTATATATACAAATTGGGTGCTACAAGCTGCTCCTTGCTGACAAATTTTGAAAAATTATAGTATTAAAACTGCCCTCTCAAAGTCAAGTACTACATACCCACAACTGTTCCAACGAAAACAAATATTATTGGCAAACAAATTATCACTTCAAGCTGTCTATCTTTTAAAGTTATCCATTAATTACCCCTTGTGGCTGATGAAGCGGTTACCCTCTTCACAAGAACATTGGAGATTAACTGGTAATCTATTTATAGATGATGGGCATTACTCTGACTGTCTTGTCTGACAATCTTGTGTTCTGTCCATGTCTACACTAAATATAAAACAAAATCGTAATATTTTTTATAAACTATTTGTTAAGTTTCATCGAAACCCACCCTCTCAAGTATCAAGAGTCACCATGAGTTCTTTAGTTGAACGTTGTTGGAATGGCTTTAATGGTTTGTTTTATAGTACGACAACAAAATACGTTTTATATTATGTTGTTTTTTGCTTTATCAGATTATTTGGAATTTTGTTGGTGTCTTGCGACTTTTTTTTTTTTGTTTATATTATAAACAATTCTTGTTGGTATTTTTTCATTTATTATATTTTTAAATTGGAGTAGTTTTAATAGGATTTATACAAAAAAAAAAAACAAAAACAGCACAGCCATCGATCGACACCACTAAAACCGACATGAATAACAAGATCACTTAGCAGCAGCAGGCAGCTACAACTAAATTTGCATAAATCCGGTTTTGCTTAACAGTCAAAGGAGTCGAGTCATAAAATCCAACCGCAAACTTTGTGTATGACTGACTTAACAATCAGAGGTGATTGCGTTCTAAATGTTTTTCTTTTGTTTTACGGCTGCTCTGTGTAGTTTTAAGTCGAGATTTGATGCGAATAAAAATGAGATTAAGGCATTTAATTTATGGTGTTCACATACAGCTGAATACTCTGTTCCGGAATTCTTTTGTTATTCCAATGCAAATATTTTGTATACGATCTGAAATATTTTTTTTTTTTGGTTGACGTTGACACTTGTCTAATGCAAAATCTTCCCACACGCAAAGAAAAAGGTTTAGAGTTTGAAAACAAACGTAGGAGGCCGTTTGCCACAAAAAAATGCGTTTGTTGCAAAAGTAGTTCGTTTGCTACACCATACTCAATGTTTACTGCAAACGTTGGAACATTTACCCCACATCAAAAGCGTTATGTCAACTCCATTTCAGGGTAAGTGTAACTACTAAAATAAATTTAAATTTAAATTTTAAAAAGCTATTTTCATCTAAACTAAATACAATTCTGCCAAATTTTCATATTTCATTTTTGCTAAACCATATCAAAAGATTATTTGACTATGGCGATTTGAACCTGCAACACTTGCTAGTTCCGGTTTTCTACACAAATGCATTTTACCCATTATATATTTTGTACTTTACCCATGACACGTTTTTATTTCCTCACAAACTGAGAAATTTATCTTACCGCAATATAAATCCACAAACGAAATATTAGTTGTCGAACACTCTGTTTGCAGGGAATGACATTTTGCTTCTTTGAATTAAATATTTTTACAAGAAACTGTAAAAATTCTGAATGATATTTCTAATAAAAGTGCAATTTGAAATTTTATTGAAAATTAGAGTGTTTTTTTCAAAAAATTTTTGACACCGGTAGAAATTCCAAACAGACGCTGATGAAAATCTGTGGCTAGATCAGTTTGCCAGGAATTATGAGGATGCATTTTTCAAAAACTTTGTGTTGAAAACTATATCTCTATTAATTGGGATATAGAATAGACTTGAGCATATATAAATACAACAAGCGCATCACATCCAGTGTTAAAAAAAACCGACAGTTTTGAATAACCGGTTATCGTCTTATGCGAAAACTCACTCTTCCGGGAAACCCGGTTTCGGTTGTACAGATTGGGGAAAACCGGTGATTCCGGGTTTTTGTTCGGTTTACCGTTTTGCTTGGAGATTAGATTGGAAGGACTGGGATTGGATTCGATTGGATTGAATTGAATTGAACTGAACTGAACTGAACTGAACTGAATTGAATTGAATTGAATTGAATTGAGTTGAATTGAATTGAATTGAATTGAATTGAATTGAATTGAATTGAATTGAATTGAATTGAATTGAATTGAATTGAATTGAATTTAATTTAATTTAATTGAACTTAATTGAATTGAATATTATTAATTTAATTGAAAAGAATTGAATTGAATTGAATTGAATTGAACTGAATTGAATTGAGATGAATGGAACTGAACTGAATTGAATTAAAGTAAATTGAATTGAATTGAATTGAACTGAATTGAACTGAATTGAACTGAACTGATTTGAATTGAATTGAACTGAACTAAATTAAATCGAATGGGATGTAATGGCATGGAATTGAATTGAATATACCTGAGCTGGAGTGAATCGAACGGAATGGAATGGAATTGAGTTGAACTGAACTGATTTAAATTGAATGAGATGAATTGAACTGAATTGATTTGAATTAAATTAAATTAAATTAAATTAAATTGAATTGAATTGAATTGAATTGAATTGAGTTGTTTTGAATTGAATTGAATTTAATTTAATTGAACTTAATTGAATTGAATATTATTAATTTAATTGAAAAGAATTGAATTGAATTGAATTGAACTGAATTGAATTGAGATGAATGGAACTGAACTGAATTGAATTAAAGTAAATTGAATTGAATTGAATTGAACTGAATTGAACTGAATTGAACTGAACTGATTTGAATTGAATTGAACTGAACTAAATTAAATCGAATGGGATGTAATGGCATGGAATTGAATTGAATATACCTGAGTTGGAGTGAATCGAACGGAATGGAATGGAATTGAGTTGAACTGAACTGATTTAAATTGAATGAGATGAATTGAACTGAACTGAATTGAATTGAATTGAATTGAATTGAATTGAATTGAGTTGAATTGAATTGAATTGAATTGAATTGAATTGAATTGAATTGAATTGAATTGAATTGAATTGAATTGAATTGAATTGAATTGAATTGAATTGAATTTAATTTAATTGAACTTAATTGAATTGAATATTATTAATTTAATTGAAAAGAATTGAATTGAATTGAATTGAATTGAACTGAATTGAATTGAATTGAGATGAATGGAACTGAACTGAATTGAATTGAATTAAAGTAAATTGAATTGAATTGAATTGAACTGAATTGAACTGAATTGAACTGAACTGATTTGAATAGAATTGAACTGAACTAAATTAAATCGAATGGGATGTAATGGCATGGAATTGAATTGAATATACCTGAGTTGGAGTGAATCGAACGGAATGGAATGGAATTGAGTTGAACTGAACTGATTTAAATTGAATGAGATGAATTGAACTGAATTGAATTGAATTAAATTAAATTAAATTAAATTAAATTAAATTAAATTAAATTGAATTGAATTGAATTGAATTGAATTGAATTGAATTGAATTGAATTGAATTGAATTGAATTGAATTGAATTGAATTGAATTGAATTGAATTGAATTGAATTGAATTGAATTGAATTGAATTGAATTGAATTGAATTGAATTGAATTGAATTGAATTGAATTGAATTGAATTGAATTGAACTGAATTGAACTGAACTGATTTGAATTGAATTGAACTGAACTAAATTAAATCGAATGGGATGGAATGGCATGGAATTGAATTGAACATACCTGAGCTGGAGTGAATCGAACGGAATGGAATGGAATTGAGTTGAATTGAACTGATTTAAATTAAATGAGATGAATTAAACTGAATTGAATTGAATTGAATTAAATTAAATTAAATTGAATTGAATTGAATTGAATTGAATTGAATTGAATGGAATTGAATTGAATTGAACTGAACTGAACTGAACTGACCTGAACTGAACTGAACTGAACTGAACTGAATTGAAGTGAACTGATTTGAATTGAATTGAACTGAATTGAATTAAATTAAATCGAATGGGATAGAATGGCATGGAATTGAATGGCATGGAATCGAATTGAATCAAACGGAATGGAATGGAATTGCATGGAATTGACTGGAATTAAATTTAATTGAATTGCATTGAAAATAATTGAATTGAATTGAATGGAATAAAATTGAATTGAATTGAGTTGCATTGAATTGAATTGAGTTGAGTTGAATAGAATTTTATTTAATTGAATTGAATCGAATGGAATGGAATGGAATTGAATTGAATTTAATTGAGTTGAATTGAGCGAAATGGAATTGTCTGGAATTAAGTTTAGTTGAATTTCATTGAAAACAACTGAATTAAATTGCATTTTATTAAATTGAATTTAATTGGATTGGATTGAATTAAGTTGGATTGAGCTGTATTGAATTGAGTTGAATGGAATTGAATTGAATTTAATTAAATTGAATTTAATTTAATTTAATTTAATTATTTTAATTTAATTTAATTTAATTTAATTTAATTTAATTTAATTTAATTTAATTTAATTTAATTTAATTTAATTTAATTTAATTTAATTTAATTTAATTTAATTTAATTTAATTTAATTTAATTTAATTTAATTTAATTTAATTTAATTTAATTTAATTTAATTTAATTAAATGGCTTCGCGGTAATATGAATTAAGATGAAATGTGAGAAAATATTTTTTGTTCAATAAAGCTCAAAATCTTGAAATTGAAAAAAAATTTAATTGAATTGAATTGAATTGAAATGAAATGAAATGAATTGAAATTAAATTAAATTAAATAAAACTGAACTGAATTAAACAAAATTAAATTAAATTAAACTAAGTTAAATTAAATTAAATTGTATTGAATTGAATTGAGTTGAATTGAATAAAATTGAATTGATTGAATCGTATGGTATTTAATTGAATTGAATCGAACTGAATAGAATTGAATTGAAGTGAATTGGGTTGACTTAAACGTAATAGAATTGAATGCAATTGAATTGTATCGAACGGAATTGAATCGAATGGAATTGAATAAACTGATTCGTGTTTCAAGCTCATTAAATATTAATGTTAAATATGAATTTGTTAAATATTATTTTATACTAATTTAAATTTGTTAATTGTCATTCGAATTTTAGAATCAGTTGCAAATTATATTCACGGAAAAAATAAAAATAAAATCATGTTAGCACAGCTCGGACATGTGGATGTTGTCGAGATTTGGCCACAGAAAGACTGTTGATATAGCTATGTACCGAGGACCGTTGACGGTAACTGTGGCTCCTTCATCACTGCGAAAGAAATAAGGTCCGATGATGCCGCCACGTCATAAACCCTGCCAAAAAGCTAATCTTCGAACACTTGTGTATTATGTGCGTTCCAACAACTGCAAGTTTGGAATTGTCGCGAGTCAAAAATAGGCCTCGTTCGAAAGATGATTTTTTGGCGAATAGTCACGTTGCGTATTTACAACTGAGCCTGAATTTCAATAAGTATTTTTAATAATTTCCACATGTTGCTTGGGCGTGATACGTTGCATGATGAAATGGCAAACCTTACTGAATATTTTGACAGCTGGATGTCATTGGTAACTTTGACAGCTTCTGAAATGTTACAATTGGAATAAGTATCATTACTATTCGGATATACATGCGTATATATGTATATATATATATGTATATATATTTTTTGTTTGTTAATTGAACTTGAATCACGTTTATACTACATTCATCCATACACCCTGAAATTTTTTTCTTTTTTTGTTCTTTGGATGCAAATGTAACATGTTTGTAGCTTGCCGCAAATATGGTATACTTGTGTCCAAACACATTGTGTTTGCTGTTCAATATAACCTGTTTGGGACACAATGATTAAGAGGTTATAATGTATGTATTTGTGCCCTAAATATGGCTTTGTTTGTTAAAAGCTGCTGAAAACAAAAATGTGGCAAACAATAAAGAAACAAAAGCAGCAGATCTTCAATTCACGAAAACAATGCTTGCAAACATGTACATGATTTCTGCAATATGTTGCTGTGGCCGTTGTTTTTCAGCGCTTATATCTGTTAATTATGTAAATTTTCCAATTTAAAGTAATTAGAGCGTAGTAAATTATGAATGGGCAATTATTAATATTAAATTCTTAACATTAAATTGAAGCCTCTGGTGGAAGAAGGTGTTGACTCACTTTTTTTCAAAACCAATATATTGCTTCTTTTAATGTTTCCGTGGTGTCTGATTTAACAAAATTTTAATTTTTTTTAAATTTAATTTTAATGATTTAATTATCAGACTTTTATCTTCTTGGCTTTTTCTTATCTAAAACAAAATCAGATAAAAATAGTGAATTTAACCCCTTCTTCCACCAGCGGCTTCAGTTGTTAATATCAATTTCTTAATATTAAATTATTAATAAATTATTGTTTTTTTTTTTTTATTTTCAGGTAAACAATTACTATGAAACAAAAAAAGTTTTTATAATTTGCAAGAATAGTAAGTACAGCTGATGAGCCTTAGAAGAAACTACAGTGGGTTCTCATCCTAACCAAATAATTTATTTAAACACAACAAAAATATATGTATTTCCGCTTAAATGCTAACTAAGAAGTAGTAAGCATATAGAGGTTATACTGTTTAGAGGTGCACTTGTTTATGTGAGGGAACTGTGCGACTTAGACACTGGTTCGAGACCTGCACCAACAAATTGTCAATATAAAAAACTGCGTCTGATTTTAAACCAGCATTACCAAACTCACACTATTAACTATCGCCCTTTGTACTTCACGCCTGGCACACTGCTTCTTTTTCACATCCAAGGAATACGTTTTGAGTAGGGTCCCTGCTTCAAATCTAGGAATTCGCTCGCTCTCTTTAAAAACAAAAGTGTTTTGAATTAATTATAATTTCCATTGAACCCAAGCAAATTAAACAAAAATATAATAAGGTTTAGATCCGTTTTCAATTGACGTTTGCAATTAATTATTGACAATAGGAAAAGTATAAGCAAAATATTGCATAATACTTTATTAATACCCGGAGCAACAAATTGGAATTTGAATTCGCAATTTTTTTGCTTTATAATTTTCTGATTATTTTCTGTATAATTGTTTTCTGTTTGTTTTACATAAATTTACTGTGTACTCTAATCATATCATCATAACAGTTTGTATACGACAAATGCAAATGTAAAACATGTCAAATTGAACTTGTCCCATTAGTGTGCCAAACGTCAGACATGTGACGGCACAACATAATCAAACTGACTAGCGACGGCGACGAAATGCCAGGCCGAATGACGGCAACAGTGGCTCCATGGCCATAACATTGCAGTGATGGGTGCCACAATAAATTCACCTAATTCGAAAGAAATTTTCAACGAAAAAGTTACTATTAAAAAATGCACCACGAAAGTTGCTGGTTATACCTGAAACTGTGTAGATATCGATAGACCCACTGTGGACTGCCCTGTTGGACTGTCTGTCGGTCGAGGTTGTTACGATATTATCGTGTGCGGTGCCCGGACTGTTTCACATATTTAAATACGCGTAATCGGAAGCGACGTGCTTAGATTTTTATTAAACGAATGCACAGAAAGAAAGTGAAATCGTTTGTGAATTTTCGTAGGTTAATGCGAATGCGAATTCACGTTTGGATTATCCCCCTGACCAACAAACTGAGTTTGCGGACTCTTATGTATTTACGTCAGTTGTATGTTTTTAATTTTTGGATTTTTTCTTTACGTTTTGGCGATTTGTATGAATGAACTCAAAACTTTGTATTACAAAATCACAGTGAAGAAAAAAAAATCGTCACAAAATCGTTAATTAGGTCTTAAGTCATATAATGACAATTAAAAAAAAAAATAGCATATCATGAATTGTTGTGTTATTTTTTTGGTGGAAAATGGAAGTGCTGGACGTTGAAATATTTGGCTTAATTTTTGAATAATTTAAAGTTTTTAAAAAAAAAAAAAATTCTGCAATTGCTGACAAATTTAAATTATTAAATCTTACTTTTCACAACTAAAGAAGCAAAAATTAAAGCGAAAAATTTAATTTTAATTCTTTAAAAAAAATAGATTTCATTACATTTCAGAACCAAAAATAGCAGAAAAAAAAACAAATAAAAAAAATTAAATTAATGTTGTAGCAGATTGTATCATTATATATGTGTAAACCTATTATTTTGTTCATCATTACATTCATTCATTATTACAATCATTCGTTATTACTTTTATCATTATTCATCATTATTTTGTAAATTGCATTCGCTTGTATTCAAATGGTAAAAGTTTTAGTAACCATCTCATTTATATGAGTATTCACATTTTGAACAACACTAGTTGAAGCTTTGTACCAACACTTTGAGTTATTATTTGTAAAGCTCTCTCGTTGTCTGCGACTGTTGAGTGGTTTTATTATGATATTCGAAGTTATGTTCGAAAGCTCTTTGCTTCTCCAAAAGCTCTGTTCGTGATTGTATAAATACCGCCGCACACGACTAGGGAGCTCATTCTTAATATACAGGTTGGTACAAGCGGTTGCTCATCTAAACACGGCAAGCATGATCAGACTAGTGGCAGCGATGGTTGCCTTGTTTGTTAGTGTTGTTGTGTTTATTTGCATAGGAAGCAGTGTGTGTATTATTCGCGATGGTGGACTTACACACACATGTTTCTTAAGCGAATCGTTTATACCAAACTGATTTTGCTTTTGTTTTATATTATTTCTTCATTCTTAATATACAGATTCAAACGTAATAGTAGCGACAACATTGTAAATAAAAACCCTAAATCTAATTTGAATAAAGCCGTCTCGTTTTTATTTAAAATTCAACTTGCTACATAATTGGCGCCCAACATAGTGGCCTGAAAAACGTCCCGTTATTTTTGGAAGTATATACATACATACGAGTGTAGCCGTGGAGAAACCCGTACACCGTTACTATAAAGTGTGACGTAATTTTGGCAATTTGTTATCGATTTTGGAAACCGTGGCAGAATTTTTAAGTACTTTGCGGAGAAGCGAACGAATTGCGGGTAAGATAAATATGGTGACTCTTTCTACGGAACAGTTTGAACGCCTTTTGAGCGCAGTAAACCAGCCAAGTGAAAAATGTGGGTCATTCAGCGGTTGTTCGGCCCGTTATAACGGTGAACGCAGTCCGTCTAAGGTAGAGGAATTTATTTCGGCCATTTCGACATACAAGGTTACGGAAAATATAAGCGACACGAGTGCTGTTAATGGCATGCCAATGCTGTTGGAGGGAGATGCTGCGGAATGGTGGCGTGGGGTGAAGGCAAAGGCAAGAGCGTTTAATGACGTCGTTAGGATGATTCGGGAATCTTTTTCTCCTCCCAAGCCTGCCTGGCGTGTGTATGCTGAGGTAAATGAGGTAAAACAACATAAGGGAGAACCAACGGATACGTTCATAAGAAAGAAGAGAGCCTTATTCTCACAATTAACCAACTGCCCGGCTGAATCCGATCAAATCGACATGGTGTTTGGTATGCTGCACGTGCAGATTCGTGAGCGCATTTCGCGAGCAAAGATCGCGACTTTTGATGATTTGCTGGCTGAAGCCAGAGAAGCGGAACAGGTGATCGGTGAACGCAGTTCGGTGAACGCTGAGGTCAATAATATTGCCAGTGGTTCTGGAGGCGGTCCAAAACGTTGTTCATTTTGCCGTAAGAAGGGGCATACGGTTGATACGTGCTTTAAGAAACAGGAAGTTATTGCGAAACAGATACCCGTAAACACTGATGTGGTGGTCAAACCGAAGTTCGCATGTTACGGATGTAATGCACCAGGGGTGGTGCGCAGTAATTGCCCGAACTGCAGTAAGAAGCATAGTGGCAATACGCCGGTCAGTGTCAGTTTTAACTCCCTGGGTTTATGTATCGGTCGTGACATACCTATAGTTAACGTAGAATTATTTGGAGTACCTGGTCAGGCATATTTTGATTCTGGGGCGAAGACTAGCATCGCCAGTACCAACCTTAGACAAATCATGGAATTCAAGGGATGCAAATTCGACACCATAGATTGTCAGACTTCACTTGCCGACGGAAGTTCGAGCATCAGAAAACTTTTGAAAACCACATGCAAGATAGTCATTGGTGGAAGATGTCTCAATATAGACTTTTTAGTTTTTCCAGAGGGGAAGAACAATAGGACTCTAATTGGCACCGATTTTATGGAGAAAGCAGGCATTGTATTGAACATGGGTCAACGATATTGGTACTATGAAAACTGCCCGGTTCAAGTTTTCGACTTTGCTGAACCATGGCCATTAGACTTGAACTTGTTGGAAACAATAAAAGTAGCACAGACTCAACCGAAACGCAAAACTTCTGCAGTAGACGTAAGGGAAGAGCCAAAGTTTGTTACCCCTAAGCGTTATTGCAGTACTTTTGTTTCAGACTTCGAAAATTATGGACCAGATTACCACAAGGATTCCGACTACTCTCCACACTCGATTCAGGCAATTTTCAAGGACGCAGTACCAACGGACATGCTAACACCTGATAAAGGCCGTACTTCAGAATTGTTTACTGGCGTTACTTACAAAAACCAAAATGAAAATGAAAGTGACCCTATTTTCGTGCCATTATATGCATTTGACTTCGAGATTTTGAAATCCTCGGATGCTGAAAATTTAGCGGATGGGGAAAAGCTGAAATTGGATCAAGTTTTGGTAAAGCACAGAACCGTTTTTGAAAGCTCCAACGAGCCTACACCTTACGCAGAGCATAAAATTAATACCGGCGATCATGCACCAATATTTTCATCCCCTTACCGATTGTCTTTTGCTAAAGCTCGTGAGCTGAAAAATGAAATAGGAGTAATGCTTGAGAATGACATTATTGAGGAATGCGAATCTGCTTGGGCATCTCCAGTTGTAATGGTACCCAAGAGAGATGGGTCAATCCGAGTATGCGTCGACTACAGAAAATTAAATGCCATCACCGTTCCCGACAGATATCCGTTACCACGTATGGACGATTTACTTCATGCTGCTAAGAGCACAAGATATATGACGACGCTAGATCTTGAAAGCGGATACTACCAAGTAGGAATTGCTGCTGAAGACCGTGATAAAACATGTCTGATATCACCTTTTGGAACATTTCGATTTAAAAGAATGCCGTTTGGTTTACGAAATGCGCCGGCAACTTTCCAGAGGTTGATAAATCAATTTAAAGCAGGTATACCTGAGGTGAATATTTTGGCCTACCTTGACGACATAATTATCTGCTCGGAAACATTTGAACAACACCTACAAAACTTGGAAGAGGTTTTAAAACGACTAAAATTGTTTAAACTACGACTTAATAATCGGAAATGTCGATACTGTTGTCCGAAAGTTATGTTTCTTGGACTTGTTTTAACGCCTGAGGGAATTTCTGTCAATCCTGCTAGAACTGAAGTGATTGTGAATAGGCGAGAGCCCGCTAACTTAAAAGAATTAATCTCCTTTATCCAGACTTGTTCTTGGTACCGCAGATTTATTGAAAATTATGCCGAGATTGCACGACCATTGACAAATTTAACGAAGAAATCAGTGACATGGAAGTGGGGAAAATCTGAGAGGGACGCTTTTAAAACCCTCAAAGTTGCTTTGACCATGCCACCGATTCTGTCACAAGCTAAAGATGATAAGCCGTTTTCCATCCGGACGGATGCTAGTGCCTATGCTCTGGGAGCAGTTCTACTCCAGGGGGAGGGGCAAGAAGAGCATCCAATTGAGTATGCAAGCCGCCTATTAAGTAATGCAGAACGAAACTATTCCACTACCGAGAGGGAAGCTCTGGCAATTGTGTGGGGATGCAGCAAATTTCGTGGATACATCGAAGGTGGTGAGGTGAGACTTTTAACAGACCATCAGCCGTTAAAATGGTTATTGACGATAAAGTCGCCGACTGGAAGATTAGCAAGATGGGGACTTCAGATTCAGCACTACAACCTGTCTATAGAATATATCCCTGGCAAGATAAACTCTATTGCTGATATGTTGTCCAGACCACCATGCAATGCAAACAATCATGGCGCTGAAGATAATTGTATTTGCGCATTCTTCATCGATATGCCTGGGAAAAACTCAAGTGAAATCAGAGAGGAGCAGTTGAAGGATGATTACGTAAAGGACATTATTACGTCACTTGAGGCAAAGGATGAGAATTCCCTAAAATGGATGAATCGAAGCTACATTCTCAACGATGGAATTCTGTATTGCTATGGAAATGATGATAGCGAAGACGCACAACTTGTGATACCGTCGCATGAACGCCCGGATATACTCAAGACATATCATGACGAGAATACCGCAGGTCATTATGGCATAGAAAGAACTACTAATCGAATAACAAACCGATACTACTGGCCAGGAATGCGTGGTGAAATTGCGAAGTATGTCAAAAACTGTATCGATTGTCAAAGGTTTAAGGCAAGTAATTTAAAACCAGCGGGACTTCTGCAGACAACTAGTAGTAAACAACGATTCGAGGTCATATCTGTGGATCTTTTTGGGCCTCTACCGAGCACTGAAGAAGGCTATAGGTGGATTTTGCTTGCTGAAGATGTCGCCAGCCGTTGGATAGAGTTGTTTAAGCTAAAAGATGCAACAGCAGAGGCATGTGCAAAAACGCTTATAGAGGAAATATTTTTTCGTTATGGGGTTCCTCGGCGAATCAAGTCTGACAATGGCGTACAATTTGTGTCAGCAATTATGCAAAAGGTCGCATACTGTCTTGGAATACAACAACTGTTCACACCCGTTTATCATCCCGAGGCCAACCCAGTCGAAAGAAAGAATCGCGATTTGAAGAGTCAATTGGCAATAATAGTTCAGGATCATCACGATAATTGGCATCACTGCTTACCTGCAATTCGTTTCGCTATGAATACCGCACGATGTCACAGTACTGGATACAGCGCAGCTTTTCTTACATATGGCCGAGAATTGCGTACGTTGGACGATGTACAACATGATGTTCGCGCTATAGTCCAATCAGAAAATTTCATTCCTGAAATATCGTCATATCTCCAAACCATGATTAATATTTTAAAAGACGCCAAGGAAACTGAAGTGAAGACTCAAGATGTTAACAAGACTTATGCCGATCAGAAGAGACGTCCACAACCAGAATTTAATGTCAATACAGAGGTGTTGGTTAACACACATGTTCTAAGCAACGCATCGAAGGGCAAAACATCAAAATTTGTGCCTAAAAGAGACGGTCCATACATCATTATTCGGAAGATTGGCTCATCTACGTATGAAGTTGCATCTCCTGATAACTTACATATACCTCTTGGCAGCTATCATGCTTCAGCCTTAACACTATACAAGGGTACCAATGCCACGGTGTCGCCAACGCCAGTACATCCAATGAGAAAGCGTGGAAGACCTAAGAAGATGTAATCCCAGATGTCTAGAGGGTGACAAGGTGTCCAAGATGACGATATTTTTTTCAAGATTCCTAGTTGATGACCTTAAGATGACCAAAAGATGATATTTATCCCAAGAAGCCTAACTAATAAAGTTTTTCGATGAGCCGTGAAATGTGTTGACGCACTGCTCGGGGCGAGCCCTGTACGTCAAAGGGGGAGTCTGTAGCAGATTGTATCATTATATATGTGTAAACCTATTATTTTGTTCATCATTACATTCATTCATTATTACAATCATTCGTTATTACTTTTATCATTATTCATCATTATTTTGTAAATTGCATTCGCTTGTATTCAAATGGTAAAAGTTTTAGTAACCATCTCATTTATATGAGTATTCACATTTTGAACAACACTAGTTGAAGCTTTGTACCAACACTTTGAGTTATTATTTGTAAAGCTCTCTCGTTGTCTGCGACTGTTGAGTGGTTTTATTATGATATTCGAAGTTATGTTCGAAAGCTCTTTGCTTCTCCAAAAGCTCTGTTCGTGATTGTATAAATACCGCCGCACACGACTAGGGAGCTCATTCTTAATATACAGGTTGGTACAAGCGGTTGCTCATCTAAACACGGCAAGCATGATCAGACTAGTGGCAGCGATGGTTGCCTTGTTTGTTAGTGTTGTTGTGTTTATTTGCATAGGAAGCAGTGTGTGTATTATTCGCGATGGTGGACTTACACACACATGTTTCTTAAGCGAATCGTTTATACCAAACTGATTTTGCTTTTGTTTTATATTATTTCTTCATTCTTAATATACAGATTCAAACGTAATAGTAGCGACAACATTGTAAATAAAAACCCTAAATCTAATTTGAATAAAGCCGTCTCGTTTTTATTTAAAATTCAACTTGCTACAATGTGTTTTTTTAAAGATGTTCCCTCATTCTTTTCATAACTAAAGGAACCAACATCAAATACACAAATTTAAATTGATTTTTTAGTTTTTTGGTTAATTATGACAAATTCATACTACAAGCTTACAAGTCATGCACATTTTTCTAATTCAAAAATAGTTGGTTTTTGTTGGAAATAATAGACAATTCAGTCCAACGCACACTCTCTAGTTTCGAACTCCGTGACAAGTTCATCATCAGATGCCTAACTACTGTGCCTGAATTGATACCATCGGTTGATCATCAATCGCAATTCACATGTGCGAATTAGTATCGATCGAAGATCCCTAATGGCCAGTTTTTCAGTCAGTGGTGATCTTCGTTTCTTAGTTAAATTGTGGTTAAACATCGAATTGTGTTTTTTAGTCATTGTTTAACTATGATTAACTATGACCACCCAATATTGGTTGGTTAACTTATAGTCAGAACCATATTATTTTGACAATCAAATTACTGGCTGTCAAAGTGAGAAACGAAGATTGTATAAAATACATGTTCTAGATTTGCGTATTTGTACACATACCTTGAGTCTAGATCGTTAAATTGTTGCGCCTATACAGTTTTTTTTACACATTTTTGTTAAAATGACTTTGATTTTATGCATCAATTTCTTATTTTACATAATTCCATTTTGTTTGTTCCCCTTTGTTGTTTTGGTATTTATCCCAAAACACACGTTTTTTCCAATAAGAATACAAGGGTTGCCATATTAGTTGACAATATGGCGATTTACATTAACACACCACTGAAAAACTAAATGCAAAGTTAACCTCTAATTAACTTAGAATTAAGATTAAGTAATCCGATAGTTTAACTACCCACTTAAAAACTGGCCATAAGTATCACAACACACACTGAAAGACCTATACTTCCAACAACAAGAACAGACAGAATTTTTCCACCATGTTCATCTTTTCCTCATGCGTTCTCGCATTGTTCCAGTGCTTTGAAGTGAGTTTTTAATCTATAGCACAGAGTTGTATTTTTGCCTGGTATAGTATTTTTGAAGACCGTGCTAGTGTCATGAAGACCGTGCTAGTGTCATAGTAAAAGGTTGCCAATTATATTTCGGGTCCTGGCAATACTAGTGTTGCCAGATGGAAAATGGAATTTCCATTGGAAAGTTTGACATTTTCTGGCATAAACATACATAGAACGTTTTCACTTACGAGCCTATTACAGTGTGTTGAAAAAGTCATCTCGGTCAAAAAATTTAATTAACCTGTGACAATTTTCTTGCGAAGGTTTTTTACTATTTTCGTTGAGGATTATCGAGACAAGAGTGTCTCAGTTAACTTGTTTCGACTTTTGGTGATGAAGCACGAGCAAAGACCACAGCACGCTGAAAAATTCGTCTTGTTTTGTTGTTTGGATGCAAATGTAATATATTTGTAGCTTGTCGCAAATATAGTATACTTGTGTCCAAACACATTCTGTTTGCTATTCAATATTAAATGTTTGAGACACAATGAATAGTAGGTTATAATACATGTTTTTGTGTACCAAATATGGTTTTGTTTGCCGAAAACTGTTGGAAACGAAAACGTGACAAAGAACAGAGAAACCAAAAAGTAACAGATCTTCAGTTCATGAAAACACTATGCTTGCAAACATGTACATGGTTTCTGCAAAATGCCCACCATGACTCCTCGAGCAACACAGAATGCGAATATCAAAATTGCTCATGACTTTTTGACATAATTCGGTCTGGTTTTCATTTATAACGCCTATGATTTCGATCTTGTGCTCTGGAATTGTCTCGGTCTTATTAACTGGCACCATTCTTTTCACGTAGCCCCAGAAAAGGAAATTAAATGGAGTTACATCGCAAGATCTCGGCGGCCATTTGACATATTTGGTTTGTGAGATAATGCATCCTGGGAACATCAATCGCAATAGGGTCATTGTTGCATGCGCGGTGCAGCTAGTAACACAGTCCTAACGAAACCAAATATTGTCCAAATTCATGTCATTGTTCTCATATCACGATAATGTTCAGCGTCCACTGTAACAGCGTTATCGGCATCATTTTCGAAGAAGTACGATTCAATAACCCCACCCCGCCAGCCCAAGAATTACACCATGATTCGTTGTGGGTGCATAGTTTTTTCTTGAATGACTGGTGGAATTCCAGTACCCCAAATGCGGATGTTTTGCTCGTTATCATCGTACACGCTGAAAACAAAAAATTTCACACCAATATATTCCAGGAACCATGTACATATTGGCAAGCATTGTTTTTATGAATTGAATATAGTTTTTATATATAGTTTCATATTTTTTTTTGTGCCAGTGACAACTCTGAAATTTGGCTGCTGTCACATTTGTTTACTCGGATTATTAAAAATGGGGCGCTTTACGAAAGAACAACGCGTTATAAGTGTGAAAACTTATTACAAATGTTTGGAAAGTATCTCAAGAACTTCTGACATCATCTGATGCCACCAAGATCATGCGATTTAACACTTTCCGATTTCTTTCTTTGGGGTTTTGTGGAATCTCGGGTTTATGCAAATAAACAAGAAACACTTTCTGAGCTTAAATCCGTAATCCAACGCGTCATCGATGAGATACAGCCACATCTCTGTGAAAAAGTCGTGGAAAATTTAATGAAAAGAGTAATGGCCTGTTATCAGAGCCGTGGGGGCCAGTTGACACATATTTTATTCCATACTTAATCGGAACTTGTCTGCTTTACAATCCTATAAAAAAGATCACAACTATATCAAAAACTACGTGTTTTCATTTTAAATGGAAAAAGTGCATTCTCACTGAGACACCCTATATGATGCTTTTTTGTTTCCGTGTTGACTGTCACGTTTTCGTTTTCAACAGTTTTCAACAAACAAAGCCACATTTGGGTCTCAAATATTTATATTATAGCCTACTAATTATTGTGTCTTCAATATGTTATATTGGGTAGCAAGCACAATGTGTTTGAACGCAAGTATACTATATTTGTGGCGAGCTACAAACACCTTATATTTGCATCCAAACAACAAAAGAAGACGGAATTTTTGTAGCGTGCATCCGTTTAGGTGAAAATATGCCTCATTTCTCATGAAGTTTTTTTTTTAAATGGGCATCAACTGTTTGTTGTTGTTTTGTTTCTAGGTTTTAGTTCCTGTATCAATTGAATTTGTGGGAATTTTGTAGATCTTCTAGATCTGTATACGCTGAAAATTAGCTGCCCCATCAACATATTGCAGGAACCATGTACATGTTTGCAAGCATTGTTTACTTGAATTGAAGTTCTGCTGCTTTTTGATTCTTCACTGTGACAGACAGCAGCGTTTTCAGTAGTTTTCCACAAACAAAGCCACGTTTGGGTCACAAATATATATATTATAACCTATTAATCATTGTGTCCCAAAGATATTATATTGAATAGCAAACACAATGTGTTTGGACACAAGTACACTATATTTGCGACAAGCTACAAACACGTTATATTTGCATCCAAACAACAAAAAAGACAGATTTGTTTGCGTGTATCTGTTTAGGTGAAAATGTGCCTCGTCGCTCGTGAATGCTTTTTTGTTTTGAAAAATCGGCATCAACTGCTTGTTGCTCAAACATGTATGTAATTGGTAAATAGATGGCGCTGCAAATGGTCTCTAGGCTTTAGTTCCTGTATCAATTGAATGAAAAATAGGTCTTTTGTTAAAATCCGCTTAACGGTGCTGTAGGAAAGGTTCAATTTCTGTGCACGACGACGTATTGAGGTTGTTGCGGTCGGGTCTATATTTTATTGCACAGCAGCCATATTTTCAGCCTAACGACCAGTACGAAGACGAAGTACGTACGTACGAAGTACGAAGACGAAATACGCACCGACCGTGCTTTTTTAAAATTCTAAAATTTCGAACGGTTGATTATTGACCAAGATGGCCGGATATATTGACAGAACAAATCACGCAAAGCGCGAAAAAACATATCTTGCAGAAACAGCAGTTTCCGAAAACGTTTGGATCACTTTTACTGATTGTCCAACTGACATTGGCCGTTGGTGGTGCAATCGTTAGTGTGCGCGGCTCTTGTACATGAGAACCAGGATTCGAACCCTGCTCTGAACACCTTCAAGTTTCTTTCGGCGGTGGTCACCTCACATACGGACGGCGACACTATCCAGTACGAAATTGGTGTAAAACTGTAGGTCCCAATCAAGTGAGTGAAAACTGGAAAGCGCACAGCTCAGTGATTGTGAGAAGTTCTCCCCGGTCCCTTCACGGGATGTAATGGGAAACCATTAATTTTTTTATTTAACTGTACATCGCTCCACTACAAATTGATTTTTAATTGCGAGTGATAAACCCGGGTTTTTTAACCGATTTCTAAAACCGGATATTGTAACCAATTTTTATACAGTTTATTGTATCCGATTTTATAGAACCGGCTTGAGTACATAACTTATATTTTTAGTTCATCTTTTGTAATTTTTAAGATTTGGCAACCGTATAAAAATTTTGAGAGATAAGAGAGAATTTAAAGACATTTAACGATTTTATTAATTTAAAGATTCGATAACGCCATCTGGGAGATTTTACCTCGAGATGACATACTTTGCCGCACCATATCATCCTGAAACCGTTGAGCGGATATATCGTGTTACACCTTATTGTAAGCGTATATACATCTACTAGAAGTTACTGATATCCGAGTTGAATATTTTTTCATTTTTGGGGGGAAGAAACGAAAAACCCATATTGCAATTTGTTCTAAAAATTTACAAATATTTTTCAAACTTTAAGAGTTTGAACCCCTAGAGTGCTGGGATTTTACTCAAATTTGTACTACTTTATATTCAGGTCAAACTAGATTAACGTGCAATTTTTTATTCAAATGAACTGCGAAATGAAAATTTTATAGTTTACTAGCTGGCCCGGCAGACGTTGTCCTGCAAATTTTGTTGCAATACCGTTAGCAGGAGCAGAAATAATGGATTTTTAATTTGTGGTTTGTGTGGGAGATACCACGCCCCTTTGTCCAATTGGACCGAATAGTAAATCTAAACCAACCAGGGCGCCAACCAAACGCATACAAAAAAATTTATTCAAATCGGTTCAGAAGTTTAGGAGGAGTTACACACAAAAAGGCAAAACCCGAAAACTTTGACCGCAAGTCCGACCGGTTTAAAGTTATCCGATTGGGCTGAAATTTTCACCACGTTAGTTTTAAACCAATTGGCATAAGAATCCGTTTGGAATTTGTTAAAATTCGAGAAAAATACTTGTTCCATACATTTCATTGCCACCCTAATGTATATGTTTGCACTTATTGTTTTTATGAATTGAAGATCAGCTGCTTTTTTGTTTCTTTATTGTCTGTCACGTTTTTGTTTTCAGCAGTTTTCACCAAACAAAGCCACATTTGGGTAACCTAAAACCTATATTATTATAACCTGTTAATCGTTGTGGCTCCAACATATAATATTGAATAGCAAACGCAGTGTGTTTGCATACAAGTATACTATATTTGCGACAAACTACAAACACGTTATATTTGCATACAAACAACAACAACAACAAAATACATATTTTTCAGCGAGTACATCCATATCTTTTGCCAGGCAAACAAACATCTTTGCCCAATCATGATAACCTCTTCCTTGACTGTTATACAAAAATTTAATGACTTTGCGCGGGCCTTAATGTTAAACTCGTAAAAACAAGAAAATAAAATCGACCTATTATAAACAATTTTGATTCTTTTTTTAATTTAAAGTATTCACTTGTGCCATATCAACGATTTCGTTGACGGTGCCCCGTGTGTTGAGAAATTAAACAAAAAAGCAAAAAAGCGCTAATTTTACTGTTTTCATAATTTGCACTTTTTTTGTCGCATGTGCGAGAAAATGACAGCGTTTTTAAATGAAACAAACAAAATTTTACAACTCAGTTTTTTTTTTTGCTCTTTTCTTTTTATTTCATCCGTGCACATATTTCTTAACCCATTTGACCGTTTAACAGCGGTCAATCAACTTGGAAAAATATTGTAATCAAACAAATTTAAAAACAAAAAAATAAACAAAAAATCAAATAATTTTTTCTTTCCTTGTGCTGAGAGGAAAAACCGTCTGATGTTATTTTGTATGAACTCAGATTATAGAAACCCTATCAATAGTTAATTGATTTTTATTATAAAATTTTGCTAATCAAAGCAACAGAGTGCGGCAAAAATAACTGTTAGACTGGCAAACCTCATAACTAGTGAATGCAATTTTGAATATGAACAAAGCAAATGAATAACATGGTCGTTTGCTGTTATTTAAAAATTCAAATGTGTAATGCTTTCACCAGGTCCTTGGTAGAAAGAACAATTATAACTAAACCCCTTAATTTGCTGGAAAATATATTTCGCTTTAAACTGACCAAAATTCAAACTGAATTTGTTGTATCAAAAAATCATGTTTGCACCCGAAAGAAATATAAATTATTTCTTTATTTTTAAATATTTTATTGAACATGTAAATCAAATAGTTACTTTTGGGCGTAACGTTTTTTCTTTTTCTACCTTTTTGCGCTGTCACTTCTTCCTTTTCTATGTCAAATTAATCCATTTAATACTGTTAACAATAAAAAAAAAAATTTTATAACAGTAATTGATTGATTGTTATTAAATAGGAATATCAAGTGGGTAGTAGTTATGTCAAATACTCGATGAAATGTATATCCATTTGGTTTTACCACTTGCACGTTTTTTACTTTTCATTTCAAATTGTTTTCGTTTATCTCTTAACAAAAAGGGGGGCTTTTAAGAAAAATTTAAATTTTTATACTTCACAACAAAAAGTAACGAAGTTCACGAAACGTATTAAAAATTTGAAGTTAAATCAAAAATGTAGCAGATTTCGCGAAATGTATAAAAAATTAGGACAAATTAAAAATCATCCCTGATGAACATATACATTTAAAATTCTACAAACATTTAACGAAATTTTGCGAAATTTACTGAAAGGCTATTTTCAATTTGAAGTTTCGTCAAAAATGTTTATACAAGGTGGCGCAAAAGTAAACTTCCGATGTTTTTTGGCCGTAATTTAAAAAAAATTAAAAACTTTGATTCTTCTTGTGGATTATTTTTATTTGGTCTTTTAACTTTTTTTACATCAAGTCGAGAATATGATGTCATGTAAATGGCCGCAGCCACAGTTGATTGTCATTTGAGCCCTTTTTATGGCATTTTGACTCCTCCAGCGAAAACAGCACACCATACAGTGACTATGATCGGCTCTTCGTGGGTTACACGCGGATTTTCAGTGCCCCAGAAGCGTAAATTTTGCTTATTTACGTACCCGCTAAGATGGAAATGGGCCTCATCACTCATGATTATTTTTGATGAAAAATCATCTTCCTCTTGGTGGTGATTAAGGATGGCTTGAGCGTATGTTAGACGCGATTGGCGGTCAGCAGCTAACAGCTGATGCACCGTCTGGACTTTGTACGGAAACATCTTCACATCTTCGCTGTAAAGACCGTCGACTGATACCCATTTGCGTGGCACGTCGTCTGGTCGATGTCGACGGCGCTTCCATGACATCCTCGGCTACAGCAGCAATATTCTCTGCAGTACGGCTACTCCGGGGTCTGCCACGCCTGGCAGCATCTCGTGTTGTGCCAGTCTTTTCGAGGCGAGCGGCTAAACGTCGCAGTGTTTCACCAGTAGGCGTTGGACGGCCAGGAAATCTACGACGAAATTCACGTTGTGCCAAAGTCACCGACCGATTACTGGTCAAATAAATAGTCAGCAATATTCCGCGTTCTGGAGCAGTGTAGCGTAACATTGTTTATTAACGTGTATTTCGCATGTGTTTACTACACAAATGTCAAAACAGAACTGACATTAGGGGCCAATCGCAAAATTTATAGCATTTTCTGATAGGAGGATTACTTTTGCGCCACCTTGTGAGTTAATTTTGTTACATTTTTGATGAAACTTTAAATTGCCCTTCAGTACAAATTGTGAAAACATAAACAATTTGAAAAACAAATACAAAATGTATTAGTAGTAGTATTTTCCACTGTGAGCAAACGCGGCATGCAGTCTGTAAACATGAGTCTGTATGCCTAACCTAACCAACTGGTTGTGTTCAAAAGGCGGACACAATGCAACCCATCGCTATTTGTTGGCTTCGAAGAGAGAATTAAATACAAATACATGTATTTAGTTAAAATATAACTAAATATATGAAATAATATGTTTTATATAGTTTATAATCATTTTGATAATTTAGATTCAAGTCGGGATGATACAAAAAAACGCGGGACAATCTTACAAAAAACGGAGAAAAGCGGGTCAGAAATATGTATGCCCTATAAGGTGGTTGAGTTTTTTTTTTTTTGAAAAAGCGTGCCGTCCAAAATATTGTGACACGGGGTCCAACTCAATAATGCTGAAAATGTCAGTCAAATTGGAAAACGTCGCGCGGTACTGTAGGTGTTTTTTTGGTTTATTCGAAATATCATTATTTTGGAAACCGGACGCCGAAAATTTTATATTTTGTTGTTGTTTGGAAGCAAATATAACGTGTTTGTAGCTTGTCGCAAATACTTGTATACTTGGGTCCAAACAAACTGTGTTTGCTATTCAATATAACATGTTTGGGACACAATGAATAATAGTTTATAATATATGTATTTGTGACCTACATATGGATTTGTTTGTTGAAAACTGCTGCAAACTATAACGTGACAGACAATAAAGCAACAAAAAAGCAGCAGATCTTCAATTCATAAAAACAATAAGTGCAAACATGTACATGGTTCCTGTAATATGTTGCTGGGGTCGTTCTTTTTCAGTGTGCGGATTAAAATTTCACGGAATCAAACAACCCGGTGAATTCTGTGTATTTTCAGTTTTTTCGTTTTGAATTGAATTGAATTTATTTTAATTAAATAGATTTGACATAAATTGAATTGCATTCAATTTCATTGAACTGAATTTCATTAAATTGAATTGACTTCAATTTAATTGAATTGAGTTGAGTTGACTTTAATTGAATTGAATTGAGTTGAACTGAATTGAATTGATTTGAATTGATATGAATTAAATTGAATTGAGTTGAACTGAATTGAACTGAATTGAATTGAATTGAATTGAATTGAATTGAATTGAATTGAATTGCATTGAATTGAATTGAATAGAATTGAACTGAATTGAATGGAATTGGAGTGAATTGAATTGCACTGAATTGAATTGAATTAAATTGAGTTGAACTGAATTAATTAAATTGCATTGGATTGAATTTAATTTAACTGAACTGAATTCAATTCGATTGAGTTGAACTGAATGGAACTGATTTGAATCGAATTTAGTTGAACTGAATGAATTGAATGGAACTGAATGGAATGGAATTGAATTGAATTGAATTGAGCTGATCTGAACGGGAGTGTACTGAACTGAACGGGAGTGTACTGAACTGAACTGAGTTGAATTGAATTGAATTTAATTTAACTGAAGCGAATTGAACTGAGCTGAATTGAATTGAATTGAATTGAATTGAATTGAATTGAATTGAATTGAATTGAATTGAATTGAATTGAATTGAATTGAATTGAACTGAATTGAATTGAATTGAACTGAATTTAATTGAATTGAATTGAATTGAATTGAATTGAACTGAATTGAATTGAATTGAACTGAATTGAATTGAATTGAAATGCATTGAATTGAATTGAATTGAATTGAATTGACTTGAATTGAATTGAATTGAATTGGATTGAATTGAATTGAATTGAATTGAATTGAATTGAATTCAATTGAATTGAATTGAATTGAATTGAATTGAATTGAATTCAATTGAATTGAATTGAATTGAATTGAACTGAATTGAATTGAATTGAATTGAATTGCATTGAATGGAATTGAATTGAATTGAATTAAATTGAGTTGAACTGAATTAATTGAAGTGCATTGGATTGAACTTAATTTAACTGAACTGAATTCAATTCGATTGAGTTGAACTGAATGGAACTGATTTGAATCGAATTTAGTTGAACTGAATGAATTGAATGGAACTGAATGGAATTGAATTGAATTGAGCTGATCTGAACGGGAGTGTACTGAACTGAACGGGAGTGTACTGAACTGAGTTAATTTGAATTGAATTTAATTTAACTGAAGCGAATTGAACTGAGCTGAATTGAATTGAATTGAATTGAATTGAATTGAATTGAATTGAATTGAAGTGAATTGAATTGAATTGAATTGAATTGAACTGAATTGAATTGAACTGAATTGAATTGAATTGAATTGAACTGAATTGAATTGAATTGAATTGAATTGCATTGAATGGAATTGAATTGAATTGAATTGAATTGAATTAAATTTAGTTGAACTGAATGAATTGAATGGAACTGATTGGAATTGAATTGAATTGAGCTGATCTGAACGGGAGTGTACTGAACTGAACGGGAGTGTACTGAACTGAACTGAGTTAATTTGAATTGATTTTAATTTAACTGAAGCGAATTGAACTGAGCTGAATTGAATTGAATTGAATTGAATTGAATTGAAGTGCATTGAATTGAATTGAATTGAACTGAATTGAATTGAATTGAATTGAATTGAACTGAATTGAATTAAATTAAATTGAATTGAATTGAATTGAATTGAATTGAATTGAATTGAATTGAATTGAATTGAACTGAATTGAACTGAATTGAATTGAATTGAATTGAATTGAATTGAATTGCATAGAATTGAATTGAATTGAATTGAATTGAATTGAATTGAATGGAATTGAATTGAATTGAATTGAATTAAATTAAATTAAATTAAATTAAATTAAATTAAATTAAATTAAATTAAATTAAATTAAATTAAATTAAATTAAATTAAATAAAATTGAGTTGAACTGAATTAATTGAAGTGCATTGGATTGAACTTAATTTAACTGAACTGAATTCAATTCGATTGAGTTGAACTGAACGGAACTGATTTGAATTGAATTGAATTTAGTTGAACTCAATTGAATTGAATGGAATTAATATGAATTGAACTGAAGTGTACTGAACTGTACTGAATTGAATTTATTTTAATTTAACTGAAGTGAATTGAACTGAGCCGAATTGAATTGAACTGAACTGAACTGAATTGAGTTAAATTAAACTAAATAAAATAGAATGGAATGGAATTGCAGTGGATTGATTGAATGGAACTGAACTGAATGACTTGAATTGAATTGTATTGAATTGAATTGTATTGAATTTAATTTAATTGAATTGATTTTAATTGAACTGAATTGAATTCGATTGAGTCAAACTGAGTTGAACTGATTTGAATTGAATTGAACTGAATTGAAATTAATTAACTTTAAATTAGTTAAATTGAATTGAGTTTAATTTAATTTAATTTTGTTTATTTTAATTTGACTTGAACTTGAACTGAACTGAGTTGAATTGTATTGAATTGAATTGAATTGCATTGAATTGAAATGTATTGAATTGAATTGTATTGAATTGAATTAAATTGAATTGATTTGAATTGAATTGCATTGAACTGAATTGAGTTATGTAAAATTGAATTGATTGTAGACAACATAAAATATTCACTTTAATTTTGGCTTTGAATCTAGTTCACCGGTTAACCGGTGAGAAAATTCCGGCTTTTCGATTATTCAAAAAAATGCATTTGTTACAAGACGGCAAATGGTGATTGGCATTGAAATTGGTTAACCAGTTTCGCCGTTTTTCGGCTTCAGTTTGGTTTCTAAACCATTTTCAAAGTATCAAACAATTTGTTCGTCGACTCTCTCTTCACTTACTGAAGGTGACACTCTCGAGCTTACCGCTAATGAATCGTATTTTAATCACTTCTAAAAACCCTCTCAAATTAAAAATAATAAATTTGAAAATTTAAATATTTAACTAGAAATACTTGTAATATTCCAAAGATGTGAAATTTCCTCCAATCACTTCCGTTTCACAAAATACCCATCATTCCCCTTGCAATTCCCTTTCCCACATCACAAATAAATATCGCATGTACTTAATTTCACAGTTGACTGGATTAGCTCGAATGATTTTACAATCATTCAATTTAATGGAAATCTCGCAAAAGACTGACGGCCGTGTTTTTTTTTGTTCGTCCCAAACGAAAGGGTCAAAAGTTTAAAGTTAATACAAAACTTAAAAAAAAAAAAATTCAACAACAACAATAGAAAATGATTGGCTATTGTATAGATTTAAATTTCATTCATCAAAATATTTGCGATTAATTTTTATTTATATTTGATAGAAAAAGGAAACTTTGTAGTGCAGTATCAGTTTGAATTTCAGGTTCATTTGTTGGTGAGTGTGTGTGTGTTTTTTTTTTTTGTATTATTATATTCTATTCTATATATTTTTTTGCAAAATGTTACTTTTGTTATCGTTTTTAGGTGTTAATTTTTTTTTAATATAACGTGACTTTTGCCTAATAAATATGGGGGAAATTTTAACACAAAATAAAAAAGAACGTCCATGCAAACAATTACAAAAGCGTGAAGAGGGTTTTTAAAGTTCAATTATATTTGTTAATGTCTTTAATTTGTGTTTGTTTTAATTTGTTTTTTTTTATTTTTTTTTGTAAATTTGTTTTTGTTTTAAAATTGTTTTTGTTTTAATTTGCTTTTGTTTTAATTTTTTTTTAATTTGTTTTTTTTTTTTATTTTTTTTTTTAATTTTTTTTTTAATTTTTTCCTTAGTCTGTATTATATGTTAAATTAAAATTATCGTGAAAAATTTCATAGTTTTTGTTTTGGAAAAAATATGCAAATTTTTGTGACGCCATTCAACAAATTCTGATTTATCCATGTATGGGGGGCTTGGTTTTCAACTTTCGGCTGTTCAAAATCCCCACTTTGTTGCACAGTTTTATTAAAGTTCATAAATTATCAATTTCATTTTCTATAATTTTTTTCATGTTAAAGTGAAGCAGAATTTTGGCGTTTTTTCACTCTCTAAATGATAAACGAAACAATTATCGATGTTTAATTTAATTGCGATGTTGGTTAACAGCAAACTAGCAACCACAATTAACAGCGAATTGCATCAACAAAACCTCAATTTCAAAGAAAAAGTAAAAACATTTGAAAATGGTGATTAAGATCTAAACACTTGCATTAACGAAAAAACAACAACATTTCAATCGAGTCTTTTAGCTCCCCCTCCAAACCGCCGTCCAATTTCAATCACAGAAATGTAATGTTTTCAATAATTTTATTGTTTCTTCGCACACAATTCAATCGGTGTTATCGCGTTTTACGCTACAAACGAAATTAGAAAACAAAAATGCGATTTTCAACACAAAGTTGGAATGATCGAAATAACTCAAAACACCCCCGGTAAAAGAAGGGACCGACCGGCGGCCTCTTCATCTTCTTCGCCATTATTTTTCACATTCAGCGTCCATCTAATGGCAGACGATCATTAACGTCGTCATGATTGCGGTACGTGATTCAATGGCTCCCTCCCCTACCAACCAAATATTTGGCATGTTTTTATAAATTTCTTAAGTTTTTTCTATCTTTTTTTTCTCAATTTGTTTTTGAAAAAGCGGCGTCGCTAATATAGCGACAAAAAGTCAAATAAAACAACAAATGAAAACAAATTTAAAATTTTTGTTTGTTTTTGTTTTTGACTATTTTTGACCATGTAATTCTCAAAATAGATCCCCTAGAAAAACAATGCAAATTGAAATAGAAAAAAAAAGCAACAGAACAAAAACAAAATTGATCTCGAAACTTACATTTTCACTTGGTAATAGTAGTAAATTGTGAATGATTTCGCTGAAACAAATTAATCTAAATTGAATCCCTATGATTTCTACTGATTGTATACAAAAAAAGATGAAGTTTAGAAAGTTTGAGTTCTTTTGTTTCTGTAAAAACAATTAAGTTATTTCTATAATAAAAAAAGTTTTACTTAAACTGAATAGAATTGCTATAATGGAAACTAAAGTCAACTAAAAAAAGGCCCCAGCAACATATTGCAGGGACCATGTATATGTTTGCATGAATTGTTTGTTTTCATTAATTAAAGATCCGCTGCTTGTTTGTTTCTTTGTTGTCTGTCCCGATTTTTGTTTCATTAGTTTCCAACAAACAAAGCCAAATATCATAAAGGGTTATCCATTTTGCGGTTTCAAAACTTAAGGTAAATAAAAGACAAATAAAATATTTTTTTTCATGATATTTCTTTTTTATTATAAAGTTTGAACGTTGACATTATGTGTGAAACACTACATCATTTAAATGACTACCACGCAAAGTGTTGCAAGCATTGATTCTTTTGAGGTAATTTTCGACCACTTTTTGACACATATTGGGCGGTATCTCAGCCATAACTTGACGAATGTTGGTTCTTAAGTGCTCAAGAGTTAAAGGTTTATCTGCATAAACACGGTCTTTCGCGTAGCCCCACAAAAAAAAGTCTAATGGTGTCAAATCGCATGATCTTGGTGGCCAGTTGATATCGCCACGACGAGAAATTGCGCGGCCAGGATATGTCACTTGCAATAAAGCCATATTCGCTCGAGTTGTGTGGCATGTGGCACCGTCTTGTTGAAACCACATATTCTCCAAGTCGTATTCTGCAATAGCAGGCAAAAAAAAGTCTGTTATCATATGACCATAACGCTCCGAATTGACGGTGACAGTCGTTCCATCGTCGTTTTCGAAGAAGTAAGGTCCAATCACACCTTCGGACTAAAGAGCGCAACAAACAGTGACTTTTTCTGGATGTAATGGCCTCTCTTCAGTTACTTGAGCATTCTCAGAACCCCAAATACGACAATTTTGTTTATTAACATACCCACGGAGTGAGAAATGTGCTTTATCGCTGAAGAAAATTTTGTTCGAAAAATCGCCGTCCACCGCCTGTTGTTCAAGCACCCATTCCACGTATCTACGACGTTGTGAATGGTCAACTGGCTTCAAATGTTGTGTGAGCTGGACTTTATATGGATGTAGGTGTAGATCCAAATGCAAAATATGCCATAATGTGCCGTAAGACAGTCCTAATTCCTGAGAACGACGAGGCTGCACAGGCCTTACAATATCTGTAACCGCTCCAGTCTCTGCAATTGCTTGCGTGATTATGTAAACCATAATCTCCTCTTAAAGCACGATATGTGGCTGTGCCAGAATCATCATTTTTGTAGTAGGTTTTAATAATTTGTATGCGTTGTGTGATACTTAAGCGATCCTTTTTCGTCAATGTCAGACAGTCAACTGAAAAGAAAAAAAATTGGTTTAACAACTTAGTTTGACAGATGTCGAATTCCAGCCCTATACTTTTGAAACAACGAAATGGATAACCCTTTGTATTTCAACCTACTAATCTTTCTGTCTCCAACATATAATGTTGAATAGCAAACACTATGTGTTTGGACACAAGTATACTATATTTGCGTCAAGCTACAAACACCTTATATTTCCATCCAAATAACAAAAAACACCGATTTTGCAGCGTATACGTACATTTCTATATCCAAAACAATATCAGCATATGGTTGTATCAGTTGCCAGAACGATTAACTCCAACCAATCGTTTGAAGTTGTCATACGATTACGTTTATGGTCAATTGAGAGCAAACGCGGCACCCATCTTACAGACAGCTTTCTTAAACCCAACTGATCATTTAAAATCGAAACCACACTGCCATATGAAATGCCGATGGCATCAACAATCTTACGCACTTTTACTCTTCGATCGACCAACACCATATCGTGGATTTTTTTTCGATATTTTCGGGTGTATTGACTTCAATGGGCCATCCAGAACGTTCAGCGTCAGTTGTACTTGTGCGACCACAACGAGAGTCATTAAATCACTTTTTTACCATTGAAATCGATGGTGGTCCCCATAGTATTTATTAAGCTTTTCCTTGGTTTGATTGACTGGGTTCTTTCGCAAAAAAATAATGTTTAATGAGCACTCGAAATTCACTTTTTTCCATTTTTAAAAAAATGCAATAAAAAACAGCTGTTAAACGCAAAGTAAATGACGGAACTTGCTCAAAATTTGACAGGAGTCTATTAACAGGTGGTACTTGATGGGAGCAGTGTTGCATTTCATATAACAACGAGGGAAGTTCGAAAAGTCACGGACTAACTAGATGTCTCACATATGTTGGGAAATTTCTAGTTTAATGGGAAGTTTTATAGGATGGAGCCTGCAACCAATATTTAGTATATATTGTAGTTTTGAACCCAATAAAAAGAAAAATTTAGAAAAGCTAAAGTGAAACAAGTTTAAAAAAAGAACATTTTATTAAATAAGTGCATTTTCTTACAAAAAGTAAATTTCCTCAATAAAAAATAAATAAGTAACTTTTTTTAAAAAAGTACATTTACTTACAACAAATTGCCTTTTCTTAAAAGAACTGCCTTTTCGTTAAAGAGTACTTTGTTTGTGAAACAAAATTACTTTTCTTGAGATAAGTACCTACTCTTAAAAATGTACTTATTCTTGGAAAAAGGACCAATTCTAAAAAAATCCCATTTAAAAAAAAAAACTTTTCTTCGAAAAAATACCTTCGCTTAAAAAATACTTTTCCCTACAAAAATTCCTTCTGTTAAAAGTACATTTTCTTAAAAATCAAATAATACCTCTTCTTTTCTTTTATTGAGATAAGTACCCTTTCTGAAAATAGCTACATTTTCTTAAATAATAACCTTTTCCTAAAAGGAGTACCTCTTCTTTAAAAAGTACCTGCTCGTGAAAAAAGTACTTCTTTGTAAAAAAATTGTGCATACTCTTTGGCTTTTTCTTACAGAAATGACTTCTTAAAAATAGTACATTTTCTTAAAAAAATACATTAGCTTTTAATAAAAGAAGTATCTCTCTTTAAAAAAGGACCTTTTCGGCAAAATGTAATACATATTCTTACAAAACAGTCCTAAAAATATCCCTTTTTAAAAAAAAATTAATTCTATATAAAAAAAAATTTTTTAAAAAAATTTTATCATTTTACAAAAAGTATATTTTCTTAAAGTTCCAGTTATTTTATCGTATATTTCACTTTTTATCGTATATTTTCCAAGAACTAACTGTCTTGGAACTAACTAGTACATAATATATAGCGAAAGGAACTTCGGTCCTACCACGTCTCGCCTGACACCTCATGAGATTTTTTAATAATTCTTAGTCATCCATCGAGTTATTTTCTAAAATTATATAGATGTTTACAAACACTAAATTTAAAGAGAATGTAATCTCCGATAATGTAATCTCCGATAATTTATTTCTCAAAATTTGAAGTTGGCAAATATCGTTATAACTTTAGAAAATAAATTTATAATTAATTTATTAATTGTAATTTTTAAATTGTGATTTTTTTTTCTGAAAAACACGTACAAATTATCGATTTTTTAACTTTCATCCTCCGACAACTTTTATTTATCGAGTTATTATCAATTTTCTAAAGAGTCGGACTTTAGACTTGTCACTCATGAGCATGAACATCAGCTATCATTGATATTTATTGTCGCTTTACCGCCACTATCATGTTCACAATCATGTCACAATATTTTTTCGTAATATTTTTCAAATTCATTGGTCAGTTTAAAAGTTATCGATGCTCATGAATGACAAGTCTCATGCTCATGAATACCAAGTCTGTGGTTTGCTTTAAATTTTTTTTCCATCTTCTCAAACTCAAGTTTAGAGAGACACATTTGATCGGTTTTTAAAAATTTAACTCTCTCTAGTTATCGAGTTGTCATTGATTTTTAAAAATTAAATCGACCCTTTGGAACTTTAAATTTAGAGAAACTTTTACCTACCGATATTTTTTAGTTAACGAATTATTATTTATTTTCTAAAGCGAACCAAAGACGTGTCATTCATGAGCATGGAAATCAGTTATCGCTGATGTTTATTGTTGATTTACAGCCCTTCTTGATACCACATAAGAATGTAATCGAAGTTGTTCGCATTGCTGTCATGTTCAGAAAATTTTGTGGTAGTTTTGTTTCAAGTTCATCAGCCAGCTAAAAAGTTATCGATCAAGCTCATTCTCCTGAATATCAAGTCTGTTGTTCACTTAAAGTTAAAAAGGAGAAGCTGGCTTTAAAAAAGTCGATTATTTGGTTACTCTCTAACTTTAAACTTTGACTAAAATCAGTAAAATTTCAGAAATTGGATAAATTTGAGAATAAATATTGGTAACTCCATAACGTTTTTTTTATGTAAAATCGATATAAACAGAAGTTTTAAAAATATGTGTTTTCTTAAGAGAGAACGGAAATTTGCCCGAAAATAATTACATAACAATTTTCGATAACTGTCTTTATTGTCGGAAGCTGAAGTTTAAAAAAATCGCTAAATTTAAACATTTTTTCATACATTAACTAAAACTAAGAAAATCGCTCATATTTAATTAATTTCAAAAATTGTTTTTAATCATGTAAAATTTAGAAATAAGCGAATTTTCAAATTTCGACTTCTGATAACTTTATATCCGTTATTGTTATCGTTTATTTTCTAAATTAATATCGATAATTTTAAACTTAAAATTTAGAGAGAGAAAAGCTAAAATTTGTATACACATCAACTCCCGATAACTCTTCGTTATTGAGTTATAACTTTTTCTAAAGTTATACCGATGTTTTTAAGCTTCAACTTTAGATGAGACTAATTATCGATTTTTCAACTTCCAACTTCGAATAACTTATATTTATCGTGTTATTATTTAGTTTCTGCAATTACATCGATATTTACAAACTTAAAATTAAGCGAGAGCTAAAATATTGACTTTTTAAAATGTTAACTACCTATAACTCTTAAGCGCACTAAGATTTGTCAGTCATGTGCATGAAGTTTGTCGATAATTTTTTTCCCTGGCTCATAAAATGGAACAAATTTGTTTGCAAGCTAGTTAGTGATGTGAATAACAGCGATTTCATTACTTTTGCGCTTCAGAAGTACCGTTACAACGACAATAAATATCACCGATAACAAATGATCATGCTCAAGACTGGCTAATTTGAGGTCTCCTTTAGTATCGAGTGAAATTTCGTTTCTAAATTGATAGCAGCGATGTCTTCAAACTCAAATTTAAAAAGAGAACATTATTGATGTTTGGAGGCAAACTTACTTTAACACACCCAAGACTGAGCTTGGTGGATAACTTTTTATCTGGCTGATGAATTTGAAAAAATTTTATCAAAAAACGTTGTAAACATGATAGCGATGTGAAAAACGTCGATTACATTCTTATTTGGTATCAAGCAGGGCGCTAAACCAACAATAAACATCAACGATAGCTTATGTGCATGCTCGTGTACGACAAGTCTTTGGTTTGGTTTAGGTATCGAGTAATCTGAGGTTGAAATTTAAAAAATCTATAATTTGTTTCTCTAAATTTGAAGTTTATTGCTTTGAAACCAGAAAATATATAAATAGATAAAATTCAAAATAAGATTTTCTTATGAAAACCCAAAAAGAAGTGATCGAATTTTTAAATTTCATCTTCCGATAAATCTTAGTTATCAAGGTTTTGCTTTTTTTTATAAAATTATACACCTTTTCAAATTTACAAAGAGAAAAATTATTAATATTTTCAATTTCGACTTCGATAACTCTTATTTATCGAGTTGGAATTAAATTTTTAAAATTGTATGGGTATTTTCAAACTTAATATTTAGTGAGAAACATTCAGGTCGATTCCTAAATACGCGCTTTACTTCGACGAAGACAACGTTTCACTTTCGACGCTCTGTTTTCGATCCATTCTAAAATTCTCGTGATGACTTATCGATAAAAATTGTAAGATTTGTGGCATCACTATTTAAATCAGCTATAAGTGTAATCAGCGGATAGGGTAAACTATTCATCATTAAGAAAAAATTGTAAACAAAATCTAATATTTTAATTTAAAATGGATTCCATTGCGTTTTATGTTACTCATAACTCGGGAAATCTACGAAGTCTCCTTAACAACTTAAGAAACAACACGATGGAAATATTTTCAATGAATAACATTTTATTTGTAGTTAATACTTAAATTTTTTTTAACACTTTTATTAAATAAAATTAAATGAATTTTTGATGTTTCTAACCCGGGTGCCACGGAATCAAGATCAACGGTAAACGCGCGGATATTGGCGTCGAACGAAAATGACATATAAATTAGTGACACGAGTATTTTAGAATACATACATATGATGTTAAAGAAAGCACATGTTTTTGTTTGCACATCTCTAAAAACATATATTTTCTAGCAATCACATCACCAACGTATTATAGAATAGCAAAAAGTGAATGGGGCGCGTATTGATGGTGAAGGTGACTATTGGAATCGACCTGATTATATTTTTTAAATTTCAAATAAATAAATTTCTGACAAATCTTAGTTATCGAGTTATTATTATCGAGAGAGAGAGAAAGAGAGAGAGATAGAGATAGATCGAGAGAGAGAGAGAGATAGAGAGAGAGAGAGAGAGAGAGAGAAGATTAAAGACTTCGTGTCCAGTTGTTATTTATTTCCTAAAACTATATATACATTTTCAAACTTTAAATTTGAAGACAGAAAAATTATCGGTTTTTAATATTACAAATATTTAATATTTCAAATACCGTTTACTCTTAGTTATGGAGTTATTATTTATTTTCTAAATTTCTATTAATAAACTTCAAATTTAGGGCAAGAAAAATTAGATTTTTTTTAATTCCAACTTCCGATAACTTTTAGTTATCGTGTATTATTTATTATGTTTTAAAATTATATTCACATTTTCATACTTTAATTGTTAAATAAAATTGTCGCTATTATTATTAATGAAATTATTTTTTTTTTAAATTTCTGCTTTCGATAACCATTAGTTATCGGAATTTCTCTCAACTCCCTTTATGGCTGATTTATTGATTTCTTGAATTTTATGATTGATCTCAGCTGCGAATACCACTTATATTTTTACAGAAAACAAAAACCCTCACTTGCAAATTGTTCTAATTTCAAAGTATCTAATTATTTTGCACACATGAATTAAACCGGTTTTCGATAAAAATGTTTTTTTTTTTGTATTTGTATTTAGATACATTTTTCGTTGCTAAACAAAAATTATGCAATTAAAAGTTTCAGAAATTGCGATTGCACATATTAAGAAATCTAAACCCATAGCATCAATTAAAACCGCATTTTATGTAAATTTGTATCAAGTGATTTTTTTTTATTTATTATATTTTTGCAAATTGAATTGTATGCAGATCGAATAACCAACCATTCCAACCAAAACCAATCGACCGACCAATCAACCAACATGAACCAACTATAGATCAATCGAACGACCACATCGATAAACTAATCGATATGCGCAGCACTGCAAGCAATTTACTAACTTCAATATAATTATTTATTAATTAATTAACAAACTAAAGAAAACGAAAGTAAAAGTTTATTATTATAAATAAATTACCGATTTGCATTAAACAAAACAAAAATGGTCAAACAAGTTCTGCGAAGAATTAGCCTTATTTGTGCGTTGGTTGGTTGATATTGAAACAAATTGGCGGCGGCCAAACCAATTATTTTTTCGGGTGTAAAATAGACAAAAAAAATTGTGTTCTAATTCTTAAAAGCCCCAAATTTTTGTGTATTTTTGGCCAAATTTTTGTTGCTATGTTGCAAATTTTTGTTGCTATGTAACCAAAAAAAATATCGCCTGTGATTGCAAATAACACAAAAAAACACACAAATGATGGCGGCATTAAAACGATTTGAGAAAAGCACAATCATGTTGTTGGGGATGATGCCGTCACAATCTTAGATATTTTGTTTTTTCTTCTTTGTTTTGACTAGATCGCACAACGAAATCAAGGAAACGTCATTAGATTTGAGAAAAGCACAATCGTTGCCAACATAGTGACAATCAGCTATATTTTGTGTTGTGACAATTTTGGTGTAAATGACCCAGTTATAGTAAACGTGTGCAGATTTGTTGGTAAACGAGAGCAGTTTCTATTGCTAAATTTAAAAATTTTGAGAGATAAGAGAGAATTTAAAGACATTTAACAATTTTATTAATTTAAAGATTCGATAACTCTTCTCATCGATTTATTATATATTTTCGAAAATTTTATCTCTATTTTGAACTTTAAGCGAACCACAGACTTGTCATTCATAAGCATGAACATCAGCAATCGTTAATGTTTATTGTCTGTTTACCGACCTTTTTGACACCATGTAAGAATGTAATCGAAATTGTTCGCATCACTATCATGTTCACAACATTTTTTGGTAATATTTTTTCGAATTGATCAGTCAGACAAAAAGTTATTGACCAAGCTCATGCTCATGAATGGCAAGTCTGTGGTTCGCTTTACTATTTTAAACGAACCACAGACTTGCCATTCTTGAGCTTGGTCGATAACTTTGTGTCAGTATTTTTGTATCAGTATTTGAAAACATATTAAGCGAACCACAGACTTGTCATTCATAAGCATGAGCTTGATCGATAAATGTTTATCTGCTTGATGAATTTGAACAAATATTACCAAACAATTTTGTAAACATAACACTGATGCTAACGTCTTCGATAACATTCTTATTTTGTAATAACAACAGCGGTCAACCGACAATAAACAACAACGATAGCTGATGTTCATGCTCATTATTTCCAAGTCTGTGGTTCGCTTAAACAAAACAATTTCAATTCAATTTTAATTCAACTTCAATTTCGTACTTATTTGGTCTAAAAAAGGCCGGTCAACCGACAATAACCATCAACGATAGCTGATGTTCATGCTCATGAATGACAAGTCTTTGGGTCGCTTTCACCGGGTTTGTCAATTTCAACTTCCGATAACATTTGTTTATTTTCTAAATTATTTCGATATTTACAAACTTCAAATTGAGGTAGAGAAAAATGATAAATTTTTTAAATTTCTACTTTCGATAACTCTTAGTTATCGTGTTATTATTTATTTCTTAAATTATATTAATAAAAAAAAATATCAGTTTTCTGTCTAAAAATATGATGTTTGCAATGACTACTACATAATTTCAGAAAATAAATAAATTCAATAAAATTTAAAATGTGGAAACCCCCGTAAAATGGGAAATTCAAATCCGTTTAGTTATTAGAATGTTAATTTAATGGGTAAAGGGACGAATTTATATTAAAATTATTTTATTTCCAGGTGAAATCTGAAACGTACCACATACTTGTCAATCCTGAGCATGAACATCAGCTATCGTTAATATTTATTGTCGGTTCCCCCCCCCCCCCCCCCCCCTTGTGATACCAAATAAAAATGTAATCGAAGTTGTTCGCACCACTATCACGTTAACAAAATTTTTTAGGTACAAATTTTTTCGATGTTCGATTCATCAGCCAGTTAAAAAGTTATCGGCCAAGCTCATACCCATGAATGACAAGTCTGTGGTACGCTTAAACCACAATAAAATTATGTAATTTTTTTTGAACTTCAAATTTGGAGAAACGATTATCGATTTTTAAATTTCAACTTCCAACTTCTCTAGTTATTAATTATTCTCTAAAATTAAATCGTTATTTATAATCATTAAAGTTTACACAGAAAAAACTAGCGACTTTATAAATTTCACTTCCCGAGAACTCCCACATATCGAGTTAGTATTTAGTTTCTAAAGTTAAACTGCAAATGAAGGGTTTGAAAAATTAGCTATTTTTTAAATTTAGACATCCTTCAACCCGTAGTTATCGAATTACTACTGATTTTATAAAATTAAGTCGTTTTTTATAAACGTTCAAGTTAAAAAGATTGATTTGGCCTTCCGATAACTTTGACATATCGAGCTATTATTTATTTTCTAAAGTTATACCGATATTTACAAACTTCAAATTTAGGGCTTGAAAAATTAACGATTTGGTAACTCGTAGTTATCGAGTTATTATTTATTTTATAAAATTAAATCGATATTTATAAACGTCAAAATTTAAAGAGAGAGAAAAAAATTCGATTTCACTTTGCGATAACTCACATATCGATCTAGAATTTATTTCCTACAGTTATACCGATATTTACAAACTTAAAATTTTGGGCTTGAAAAATTATCTTTTTTTTTTAATTTCAACTTCCGATAACTCGTAGTTCTCTAGTTATTATATATTTTATAAAATTAAATCGATATTTATAAACTTTGCAGTTTAACGAGAAAAAAATAACGACTTTATAAATTTCACTTCCCGATAACTTCCACAAATCGAGTTAATATTTATTTCCTAAAAATATATCGGTATTTTTAGTCTACCAAGTCAGGGAGACAAAAATTATCGATTTTAGATCTGTCAACTACCGATAACTCTTAGTTATCGAGTTTTTATACTGTTTTCTAAAATTATATCGATATTTACAAAAACTTCAAATTGTGGGAGAACAATTTTTAGATTTTTATCTTTCGATAACTCGTAATAATCAAGATACTTATTTTCTAAATTTATAGCGCTATTTTTTAAATAATATCTTTTTTTAAATTTCAACTTCCGATTGTTCTCAGTTATCGAGTAATGGAAAGATGAAATTAAAAAATAACGATTATTTTTCCTTCTCAACGTTTGATGATTGTAAATATTGTTATAAATTTAAAAGATTAGGTATCTTAGATTTCCTATGGAACCAAAGCATACTGCGAAAATTATATCGATATTTTTAAACTTGAAATTTAGAGATATTAAAAATTTTCGATGTTTTCCCTGCCGATAAGTCTTACTTACCGTGTTATTGTTTATTTTCAATAATTATATCGATTTTCGCAGAACCAAAATGTTGAGAGAAAAAATAATTGATATTTTAAATTTCAACTTGCGATAATTCCAACAATTGTCTAATTTGGTTTCCCATAACACCCATAAACGCGATAAAGCAAACAAAAAGCAATAGGAACGCATTGGTTTTCATTGGTTTTGTCGTTCTTGTGAGTGTTAACTAAATCTGAAGTTTGAAAAGTCAATACTTTTTTAGAAACGAGTCGAAAATTCTCATGAAATCTGGTTTAAAATTTGTTAGATAACTTGAAAAAAAATCATTGTACAACGAACCACAAACTTGTCATTCATGAGCATGAACATCAGCTATCGTTGATTCTCAGTTCAAAATTTTTTTTTTCTAAAATTCTATAGATATTTACAAATTTCATATTTTGGTAGAGAATAATTATAGATCAGATTATAATATTTTGAAATTTCTACTGTCGATAACTCTTAGTTATCGGGGTATTTATTTTCTAAAACTATATCGACATTATCGATTTTTAAATTACAATTTCCGACAGTTCTTAATTATCCTGATATTATGTGTTTTATAAAATTATGTCGATATTTAAAACCTTACAATTTAGGGAGAGAAAATAATCGATTTTTTCAATGTTAACTTTCGAGTACTTATTTATCGGGTTATAATTTATTTTCCAAATTTCTATAGATATTTACAAATTTTACATTTAGCGGGAGAAGATTTACAGGCACAGATTATAGATTTTTTAAATTTCTACTGTCGATAACTCGTAGCTATCGGGCTATTTATTTTCTAAATCTATATCGATACTCTCAAACTCAAAATGATAACTGATATCGAATGTAAATGGAACTAATTACTGTAAAAATGTTTGAAATAAACAAAAAAATAAAAACATATACATATTTGACTCGAAATCGAAAAAGATGTATGTAATTGTTATCAATCGGATATCTGCAGTTGCCGTTGAATAAAAGTCAATGTAAAATTTAGTATTAATTTTTTTCCTCAAACATTTACTATTTACATATTTGAAACTGACAGTTTTTATCTTATATTCTTCTTTGACTGTTTGCAAGCACAGTGGTGATACGAAAGTAAATACATAAAAAAATTTGCAAATTTTAAACAAATACACCGTTTCCAAATTATACTAAGAGAATTAACTAAAACATAGATAAGTATTTCATTGCCAAGATAAAAAGTTTAAAAGCTAATAATAATTTTTTTTTAGAAAAATTTGGATAATTTAAAGAAAAATATGTCTTCGAAATTTTTGAAAAAAAAAATGTTTTATTTTGTTTATAAAAACAATTAAATAAAACAGGAACGACAATAATAACATTTTTATTATTTTCTTCTTTGGTCAATTCGATTTATTGTCGTGTTTTCTCACTCAAGCTAACTAGACCCACATTTTTTAAAATAAAATTTTTAATTTCGAATTTCAAAAATGTAAAAAGATAGTATTCTTTCTATTTATTGTTTAAAATTATCTTGATTTTGTGGATTTTGTAAAACTTTCAAATGTATTAAGTTGTTTTATCTCTTAATATAAAAATGCAAATTCAATTTCAAATTTTAACTCTCAATTTGGTGTCACTTGGGACTCTTGCTAATGGAGCTGATGTAGTTTATTCGCATAAAAATATTCCAGCTTAGACTCTTGGTAACGTGTCCGCTGTCTGTGATTCGAATAAATAAAGAGTCAATTGAGACTCTTGCTAAATTGTTTGTTTTTCGATGGTGCAAATAGTCAACTAAGACTCTCACTAAAGAATATGTCGTCTGCCTATCGAATAAGTAAAGAGTCTGTGGGACTCATGTTGAAGAAACTGTTGTGTGTTATAAGCGAACCACAGATTTGTCACTCATGAGCATGAGCTTGGTCGTTAATTTTGGATGATGAATTTGAAAAAATATTATCAAAAAATTAGGTAAACATATCAAGAGTCGATGAGACTCGTGCTAAATAATCTGTCGTGAGTTGTTCTCATAAAAAAAAACAATCAAGCACTTGCTACATAATAAGTCATACGAGTGCGCAAAGAATCTTCTGCCATTCGAATATGCAAAGAGTCAATGGAGACTCTTACCATGGGGGGTTTAATCATAATATGTGTAGAGTCACTGAGACTCTTGCTGATGGATATTTTTTATTTTCTCAAATTTGACATATGTATATACTCGGTGGAGTTGTATTTTATGTTTGGATGTATTTTGAGTAATAGCCAAAAAAGAGTCGACAGCTCTTTCGGGATCATTCGATAGTGTGAATCTTTCGATTAGATACCGACACAAATTTACTTTAGCTAATCAATATATTAGTGGAAGAGAATTTAAATTGGCAAATGCAAAGTCAATGATAATATGGGTAGAAAACTTGTCGTCTGTCTTTCAAATATGCCACCAGTCAATGAGTAAAGGCTCGGCGCCTGTCAGTCGTATATCAAGAGTCTAAGTGCTAAAAAATCTGTCGTGAAGCATTGGACGAAAAACGTCAATGAGACTCTTACACATACATAACACAGTGCAACACGAAAAAATATAACCATATACGAACACCACTACGTGACAAAAGACAAAAAAAAAAGAAAAAAAGACCCGTGTCTCCCAGTGTTGCCCAAAGTCATGCACTATTTTTTTTATGGGCCCCCAAAGATTTGGGGCCTCGGTGTCAGTTTTGCAAAAAAGTGATAATTTTGTCAGGCTCATATCTTGCAAACCGTTCGGAATTTTGATTTACTCTCTGAGGGAAAGTTGCAGCTCTTATCATAGAGAATGCGAACATATAAACTCAAAAACTTCTATGTAATAAATTACACACAGTGTAATAAGTCATACAATTGCGAAGTAATTTCTGCCATTCGAATGTGAAAAAGGTCAACCGGGACTCTTGGCAAAAAATCGGAAAAATTTGTTGTCGAAGAGTCAATGATTCTCTATCTACTGTATCTGTCGTTTGCGAACGAAATCGACACATTTATCTGGTCCGCGGAGTGCTGTTTTGTGTCTGATAGTATTTTGCGTGAATGCCTTTAAAGAGTCTTCAACTCTTTGGAAAACATCCGATAGAGTGAACCATTCGAATATGTCAAGAGTAGATTTGACTTTTGCTACAAAATATATTATTGGAACTGCCATTTCATTGGAATATTCAGAGTCAATAATATATACTAGGACTATGTAGAAATCTGTCATCTGTCATTCGCATGTGCAAAGAGTCAACGAGTAATGGATCGACGTCTGCCATTCGAATATGAAGAGTCAATGAGACTCGTGCTAAAGAGTCTGGCGTTAGTTATTGCAATAAAAAATGTCTATTAGACTCTTGGTACATAATAAGTCATACGAGTTTGTAGGGCATCGTATGCCAATCGAATATAAATAGTTACGTGAGACTGACGGAAAGATTTATAATCGAAATTTGCGAAGAGTCAATGAGACTCTAGGTAACGGTGCGTTTACACGGGACAGTTTGCGACAAGATAGTTGAGAATATGTATTAGTTGTCACAAAGAGAAAAATTGTTTATGTGACGTACGCGTCCAGCCAGTTATAAAGACAGTACAGTTTTAAGCAACCGCCGACAGTGTCGATTTTTTGTTTCTTAGCTCTTTTGAAATTGTATTTTGTCTTACCTCTCCAAATTACAATAGAACTGTTGTACTCTGCAAAATTAGATATGTATTCATGTTTATATGTTTGTATTGTCAAACAAAAATATTTCAAAAAAAATTAGCAAAATTTTCAAATGCAAATATATTTCCCAATTTGTAAAGTCGTTTGCGATGTTTTGCTTTTTTCTCAAATTACTAAGAAACGTCACCGATATGGCCGATGGCTGAACGAGTAGAGGTTGACGCAGTAGGATTTGTTGTAATTGTGTGAACCAACAATAGGGATTTAGTTTTTGTTTCATGACTAACCGCCAAATTCAACACAGATCCATATGAACAAACACAGTAAACAAAAAAGTACAACAACAAAATACACTGAATTTAACAGATGGAGTCATAAGAAATAAAAATCAGTTGTTCTATTGCGCCAACCTTTACTAGTTCAGCCACGATCTGGCCGCTTATGTCAAATCTCTTGCCGAAGTTACTGTCATTGAAAAATAAGAGACAGTGGCGAGGCAAGTGAGAGAAGTGTAAGTGTGGTAGTAAAAATGTATTAATGTATTTCTACCATAGAGTAAATATGGGTAGAGAAAATCTTTCACTCACCAAATTTCTGACATTTGTCCTCGTGTGATGTATACGTTTGATGTTGAAAAGAATTGCTTTACTAATACCAGATAGAGGCAATGGTTCAAAACAACGAACAAAATAACAACAACGGCATTTCGTTTTGTGTGTTAAAATTAATGTGTTAAATACAACACAAATGTATGCTAACAATAACAGTCAATAAAAAAGTTTAAAACACATTTAAATTTCAGTTTTTCACCAAAATGGCATGAAAAATTAAAGCAAGAAGTTATTGTAATTCCACCTGGTGTATATCACTTTTCGTCAAACATCTCTCTATCACACCGACCGCATCACGAAGAGTGTGAAATGAAACGTCAGATGAGAGAATAAGTTTATCTAGGTATGTATTAGTCTATGATTTCTACTGTCGGAGCAAAACAGTCCCGTGTAAACACCAGGTAATGGATCTGTCGGGTTTGGCCGAACTCGACATAATTATGTGCTCGGCAGAGTTTTGTTATGTGTTTGGATGCATTTTGTGTTATAGATATTAAAGAGTCGTTAACTCTTTCAGGAATATCAAAATTGTGTGAAAAATGTTTAAGATACACACAAATTCACATTTCCCGTTGGAAAAAACTGAGCAAGTTTTTGAGAGTAGAATATAAAAAAATTATTAGGGTTTTAAACTAAAATTGTGGGTTATACAGAAAAATAATAGAAATGAATTTATGGTTCATTATTTCAACTTGATATTAAATTGTTTCTTGTGTAAACTTTTTTAAATTTCTTCGCTTACTGTAATCGATTTTTCTGATTCTACACATAATTTCTTTGGTTTTTTTTTGATATCGCCTCATTTAAGTTACACTGAAAATGTGTTGTCATTAGGGTTGTATTTCTTCTTCAATTCCACTGCGGAATTATCGTTTATCTGTTTATTTGTTTAAACAAAATACACAAATTTCTTGCACTCATTTTTATCATATTTCCAATTTACGTCATTTTCTAATCGACAACAGCCACCAAGCACTTACTCCCCCCTTTCCACCGTGTTGACAAACTGCTCAGAAGAAAATGTCATTAAAATCGTGTAAATAGAGCAATAAATGATGAACTAACTGACTTGCCATAACATAAAACGATAAAATGTAATGATACAGTGCACACTGGGACAGATTGACAAAATGACCGGACAAAATTCCAAAAATCGGAGCAGTAATCCAGATAAAATAAGTTACTTAAACAGTGGCCAATTAACCACTGAGGTCGAAAATTAACTGTTTTGAAGATTCCATGCACGTTGTTGATCAGGCAAGGGGCCCAAAGTTGAATATTGTTTCAATACATGCATGCAGGCTAATTTTGGGTTATTTTTAGTAGATGTGTGTTATATGAAGGTTATGTTTCTGGTTGTTTTAAACTCATTTTATTGAGCTACGAAAATGTATATTAAGTTAATTTAATTTACTTAAGGTTTCTAGTTCAATTGCAATGAAAGTTGTTGACTAAAAATATTACATTTTTTATTCTTTTGTGGACCGCAAAAAATTAGCACCAACTAGGAACAGCGCGCGATTTTCACTTCTGAATACTTTGGACCCTAACCGAAGTCACTGATTTTATTTCGTTACCCTTTACTACCATTTGCTGACGAAAATTTTTTTTTTAAACTTTGCTCTAGTTTTTGATTTCAAATTTAAATATAAATTACTTGTATAAGAATTGATTTTTTTCAGTGTAAATTCAAATACATTACTGTGTCGGAATTTAGGTCTGGCAATACCATAAAATGTCAAACTAAAATTTCGAAATTTCAAACGTAAATTTTGAAAGTTCCGAGGACGACGATGATGAAAATGTCGAACGTAATGATATAGATTTGTTTAAACCAAGTTTTTTTTTTGTGGTCCCAAATAAATCTTGTATGGTTACGAAACAAACTTCTCAAACTTTTTATTTATTTTATAATTCCTAATAAATTTGGTAGAAAAGTTTAAAACGAAAGAAACCAAACTAAATTTTATGTGAAAAGGTAGAATTACACTTGCTCTTCCCTCCGTTATGTTAGTTATCGAAATCCTGATCGAAAAATGTTTGCCAAAAATGAAATCGGGCCATCCAAAAACCTATGAAACGATACCCATAACGTTTTTTTTTTAAATTTAACCTCCCCCCCGCTATGACTCCAGCCCCCTCCAACCAATGGAAAAAGCAATGCCAGAAATGTGCTCAGCACCCTCGAAAACCTACCGACTAATGAGTTTGACACGACTAAAACCAAAAACAACGACGTTATTAATTTTGTCCGGTCATTTTTTCAATCTGTCCCAGTGTGCAGTGGTGACATTAAAAGAGCGAAGACAAAAAGAGTCGAACGAACGACACCTACGTACATGTAAAATTTTACGCTTTAAGCTACAAAATACATCCAACTGGTAGCCAAATACTCGTACGCAAGAGTCGTAAACAGATATACTCGTTCACTGGCAGTTTATCTAAATTGTTAATTTTAGCAGAAGAAAAAACAATGCAGTGTTCGCTAGGTACCATGTTTAGACACAGACAGACAGATATGCAAGGAAAGATAAACCCACCATTACTGTCGATTTAAAATTAATCGATTTTCTAACACGTTTTGGAAGGAAATGAGTCAAAGCTGTCATTAAAAATTTAAAATGTTGTTAGTTTTTTTTTTTAAAGGTTCTTAGAAAGATTTAAGAGTCTTTTAGAAGTATTTCCAGTTACCTGATGTGTTTCTGTGTTAACTGTTTTTCTTATCCTCCCAAACACTCCTTGTAATAGATCACGAATCATATGCCAAACATTTCACGCTGGTTAAAAAGTGGCCCCAGCACTATATTGCAGGAAACATGTACATGGTTGCAGGCATTGTTTTCATGAATTGAATATATGCGGCTTTTTTGTTTCTTTGTTCTCTGCACGTTTTTGCTTTCATTGGTTTTCAATAACTAAATCCACATGTGGTCACAAAAACATATAATATATTAAGCATTGTGTTTCAAACATGTGATATTGAATAGCAAACACAATGTGTTTGGATACAAATATACTATATTTGTGGCAAGCTACAAACACGTTATATTTGCATCCAAACAACAACAATATATTAATTTTTCAGCGTGTGAAAATTCTACAATTTTGACCGTTCTCCATATTATTTTCTATTACCGAATTTCACTTCTCTTAAAGGTAGGATGTAAATATGGTATGGAAGTCAAGTGTAAGAGCGTCCAGTTTTACCTCTCTGCTCATCTCTCTTCTCACAACTTACTCATATTTTATAGCAGTGAGCAGAGCGTCACCACAGGCTGTCAATCGCTTCAAACTTATGAGTCGTAGTTTTGGGTTGATTTTAAGAACTCGTAACTCATGTGATATCAACTGTGCACACATGAGTTTGTAATGCAATTGTGATTTGCAGCTTCAAGCTCTCTACTCACTAATAAAAATATTGAACAAGTTGTAATCATAATTTCAAGCAGTGAACTGAGAGTCATTGGCTGTCACTTATAATTTATGAGTCGTGGCTGTGAGCTGCTTTTAAGAACCCAACGGTACACAGGCGAACTTCTGATACTATTTACGACGATTTTTGAACTTGTAAATGCGGAGGTTGTTAAGCAACTAATATCGAATACTCTCTAACTCTTTCCTTAGAACTTGCTGATAGTTTTTTAGCAGAGAGTCGTAAGCTGACAATAACAAGTTTAAATTGTAGGCCAGTTATCACAAGCTACTGAGTTTCAAAATTGTGGCACCCACGTAAACTGTTAAAACATGAGTAAGTCAAACTCCGCACTAAACTAAGCACCTCTTTATAAACTCTTTGATAGGACTCTCACTCACTGCTCAAGGCCCTCTAACTCTTTCCTTAGAACTCGTTCATAATTTTTAGCAGAGATTCGTAAGCTGGCAATTACAAGTTTCAATTGTAATCCTGCTATTGTAAGCCAGTGAGTTCTGAAATTGTTTCAACGAACTAAACTTCTAAAACATGAGTAAGTCAAACTCCGCACCAAACTAAGCACCTTCTTATAAACTCTTTGATAGGACTCTCACTCTCTGCTCAAGACCGTCTAACTCTTTCCTTAGAACCTGCTCATAATTTTTTGCAAAGAGTCGTAAGCTGACAAACACATGTTTAAATTGTAAACCAATTATTATGAGCCACTGAGTTTCAAAATTATTGCAACGAACTAAACTTCTAAAACATGAGTAAGTCAAACTCTTAAGTACCTCATGATAAACTCATTAGTAGGAGTCTTAATTGTGTGCGTGACAGCTGACAACTCTCTACTCAAGACTCTATATCTCTTTCCTTAGAACTTAATCCTAATTTTTAGCACAGAGTCGTAAGTTGACAATCACAAGTTTGAATTGTAAGCCAGTGAGTTTGAAAATTGTTTCAACTAGCCAAACTTCTAAAACATGACTAAGTCAAACTCATAAGCAACTCATGAGAAACTCATTGGTATGATTTTAACTTGTGTGTGACGGCTTACAACTCTCTGCTCAAGAGTCTTTAACTCTTTCGCTGTAACTGGCTGATAATTTGTAGCAAAGTCGTAAGCTGACAATCACAAGTATGGTTTGTGAGCCACTGAGTTGTTTCAAAATTGTTGCAACGAGCTAAACTTTTAAAACATGAGTAAGTCAAACTCATAAGCAACTCGTGAGAAACTCATTGGCATGACTCTTAACTTGTGTGTGGCAGCATAGAACTCTCTGCTCACTGCTAAAAATTATGAGAAAGTTGTAATTTGTGTGTACATAGGCGGCAGTTTGTCATGAGCTCATATTACTCCAGTTTTACCAATTTACAACTTTTTTCTTATAACAATGAGCAACACAATCATGAAAAGAGTTGGTTGACTCTTAGCTTTGAATTACTCATGAGCACTCAACACTGTACATAGTAGGGAGTTTGTTCATGAGTTGCTTATGAGTTCATGTTACTCAAGTTTTAACAATTTAGCTTGTTGCATCACTATTGTAACTCACTGCCTTATAACTTGTTTGTTATAATAATGAGCAACACAATCATGAAAAGAGTTGTTTGACTCTTAGCTTTGAATTACTCATGAGCACTGAACACTCACGCAATACCAATTTTGCTTTCGAACTATTAGCAATCCCAATGCAGTTTACGGTTATATTTATTCCCGTACACTCGTAACTTCATCTTTTGCCCGCCATTTGAACTGGCAGGGTCAATTGACTCCTTTCCCAAAGGATTAGTCGCCTGCTGTTTTAAAAGAGTCAATGAGACTTTTGTTAAAGGAACCATCAACTGTCAGTTGATAAGGCAAAGAGTCGATGTTACCCGCTGTTTTAAAAAAGCAAGTGAGATTTTTGATGAAGGAACTATCAACTGTGATTTGAATAAGCAAAGAGTCCATGTGACTCTTAAGCTCGCTCAGAACCAATGTGTCAATCATATCGATCTCTAATAGTACCGAACTCTTACACCAACAAACACTAGCAATAACAAAATACATAGCGGTGCGGATGCGACACAATACCCGCGCGACAAAGGTATTTGTTTGGAACTTACTTTCCTAAAGTATTTGTCGTTTGCCATTCAAATATCAAGAGTCAATGCGACTCCTGGTAAATAAACTGTTGTGACCCATTTTAATGAATTCAAATAAAAATTTCACTTTTACTACATTAGAAGTCTGAAGTTCTTGCAAAGAATTGTCTGTAATTCGAATATGCAAAGAGTCTATCGGGACTCTTGCTAAAAGATTTATAATCGAAATATATGAAGAGTTTACTGAAACTCTAGGTAACGGATCTGTCGGTTGTGGGAAGACGAACTCGTCATATATATTTGCTCCTACTATATCATATGTCGTGAGTCACTCGTGTAAATACAAATAAAAATGAGACTGTTGTTACATTATAAAGGGGTTTTCAACAGAGACGCTACAAAAGAGCGGGAAAAAAAGACAGCAAACGACGCCATATTTTTTCCCGCTCTTTTGACATTTCTCTTCAGTAAGGTTTGCCATTTCATCATGGAAAGATATACGAGCCAACAACGAGTCGAAATTATTAAAATTTACTACCGAAATTTGGAGTCAGTGGCCTCAACTTCGAGTCCAATTTCTGAATTCTGAATTTAATTTCTGGCTGAATGGCTTCGTCAATAAGGAAAATATGCGTTATTGGTCAGACAGCAATCCACACGTAATCCATGAGTCATCATTGCATCCCGAAAAAATTACGGTTTGGTGCGGTTTATGGGCCGGCGGCGTCATTGGGCCGTACTTCTTGCGTGATGATCAAGACCGGCACATTACTGTGAATGCGAATCGCTACCGTTCAATGATAACCGAATATTTTTGGCCCCAATTGGATAATATGGACTTGGAGGACATGTGGTTCCAACACGACGGCGCCACAACTCACACAGCGAATGCCACAATCAATTTATTGGAAACCAAGTTTGGTGATCGTGTTATCTCACGAAATGGCCCAGTCGATTGGCCGCCTCGGTCGTGCGATTGGACGCCGTTAGATTATTTCCTGTGGGGCTACGTCAAGCCTATGGTCTATGCCAACAAGCCAGTGACGATTGATGAACTTCGTACGAATATCGAACGTGAAATTGCAGCAGTATCGGCCGATTTATGCTTGAAAACCGTCGAAAATTGGGTTCAGCGTCTGGACTTCTGCAAGCGTGCCCGTGGTGGCCATGCAAAAGAAATCGAGTTCCATACATAATGGCTTCGAACGTACTTTCACAGGAATAAAGAATTTCATTGGTATCTAAAACCGGTTTTGTTTTATTTAAAAAAACTTTTGTAGCGCTCTTATTGATGAAAACCCCGATATAACCGACGAGTTGGTAAAGCATTATCTGCCGTTGGAATATGCAAAGAGTCACTTAAGACTCTAGCTAAAAGATTTATAATCGAAATATGTGAAGAGTTACTCAAACTCTAGGTAATGGACCTGTCGATTAAGGGAAGCCTAACACGACATGTTTATTTGCTCCTGCTATATCATCTGTCGTGAGAATAAATACAAATACAAATAAGACTCTTGTAACATTATAAGTCCGAAGTTATCTGCCATTGGAATATTCAAAGAGTCACTTGAGACTCTTGCTAAAAGATTCATCATTGAAATGTGTGAAGAGTTACTTAAACTCTAGGTACTTGATCTGTTGTTTGTGGGGAAACCAAACTCGACATCTTTATTTTCGTCTGATCAATAATCTGTCGTGAGTCTTTCGAATAAATACAAATAAAAATGAGACTTTTGTTACATTATAAGTCCATCGAGTTTAAAATGTTTTGTCTGCCATTGGAATATGCAAATAGTCACTTGAGACTCTTGCTGAAAGATTCATAATCGAAATATGTGAAGAGTTACTGAAACTCTAGGTACTCGATGTGTCGTGGTTGGGAAGCCATACATACTCGACATATTTATTTTCTCCTAGTCAATAATGTGTCGTGAGTCTTTCGCATAAATACAAATAAAAATGAGACTCTTGTTACATTATACGTCCATCGAGTTTACAAAGTTTTGTCTGCCATTGGAATATGCAAAGAGTCACTTGCGACTCTTGCTGAAAGATTCATAATCGAAATATGTGAAGAGTTACTGAAACTCTAGGTACTCGATCTGTCGTTTTTTGAGAAGCCGAACTCGACATATTTCTTTACTCCGCAGAGCTCTGTTTTTGTGTCTGGTTGTCTTTTGAATCAACCATTAAAGAGTCGTGAACTCTTTCGGAAATATTCGATAGTTGTGAAACATTTTGAAGATATACACTTAAATATTTTAAAATTTTTGGAGAATACTTTAGTTAATACGACTCTTGGAGAACGTTAATTGAATCTTTGAATCCGGTTCTTATACTTATAAGGATGTTCTTGAATGTGTAGTCGATTTCCTAAGAAATGGAAACTATTTTCGAGGTCTATACTGAAATCGATGAGACTCCTGCAAAGAACAAGCTCGGATAGGGAAAACGATACGCTTATTAACTCCTGACAGCTCTTCCGCCAGATTTGTTACCCTTGTATGGTTTTCATACAACTTTTTTCTGCTGTATTGAAATAAACGTCATTTTTATTTGTCATTGAGACGATTCACACCTCAATGAAGTTGTACAAATGTGTTGTCACTTGAATTTTTTGTTTTAACTTCTCAATGAATTTTCAAGTGGGCTGTGATTTTACACGAGATTTTTTAAAAAAAATATTATAATTGAACAATGAACAACAAATTATTAAAAAAAAAACAACAACAACAACATATGTACATAAATAATAATAACATTAATATTTTTGTTTAACTAATGTGACACTTAGACCTCAACATCCCCATGCTCATGATGAGCATCTTCATGATCATGTTCAGGCATCTCGATGCTGATTTCAAAACATGTGTGAGCGAGCGATCTGTCTGGCTGTTTGATTTGAGCAGACTTTGTCGTCTCCGATGACACCTTTGCACATATTTTTGTAAATTCTTCCGCCTTTTTTTTTTGGTTTTGTGGCAGATGAGACGTATTGGTGGTGGATGAATGGATGGCTGAATGGCTGGCTGAAATGCTTTCAGAAAACAAAAATCGCATCATATGGGGTTTTAGCCACAAACACAAAAATATCGCAATTTCGCGAATGAGTCATATTGTAAAGAATCTTGAAATACCAAGTGTGTGAGTTTGAATGGCAAATTTAAAATTTGAATTTGATTTTCGTGTGTATTTTTGCACCGTACAGTTGCACCGAAAACGCCAACCATTTATGACCAACCAACCTTGCGATGCGATGATGCGCTGCTGTGCGCGACGGCGATGTGCTGCTTTAACATCGAGTACTTTGATTTTGACAAGTACTATGATTTTTGGTTAATATAAATGCTGGGAAAATTGTTTATATTTATTGCTGGTTTGAGCAAGAACATAGATATGATCCACATGTTAAACACATGCAAGCCGGAGATATTAAAATTTCCGTATAATTATACAATAAATTTAGCATAAATAGTTTTTTTAAAACTCTTTAAAACTACTAAACTCGAGCATTTTTTTGGTTCTCCATAAGAAAACTAAAATTTTTATTGAAATCTAATTTTTGAAATGATATCGACACGTTCCCTGCAGAATTTATTAAGCGACGTAGGGAGTTTTTCCATATTCTCAAAATGTATGCCAAGCACCACATTTCGATATACAGAGAATGTCCCTTGCATAACCACGTCATGAGTTATTAAGCAAATGAAATGGTAATAACCGAAAAAATAATACAAATCAGCTACTTGACAGAAAGTTTTTTTCGTTTCCTGAACAATTTCCATTTTGTCGCTTATGTTGTGTCGATATCGTCATTTTAAAATATCACGGGGCTAATTATGTATGACGATAATCGTACAAACGATATCATCATGCCGATAATGCTGACTCATTGAACGTACAAATACATGCGTTTATGAAGCTTCACTACTGACAGAACGATAATCGTTTCTTACATAATTACCACACATTATTCGATATTTCGATATATACAGCAAGATATCGAAAATTTTTATTCAATTTTTCTTAAATTTTTCTTCACAATTTTTCTTCATATCGTTAAGAAACCTACCACCAGTGTTTTGAAGACAAATTCTTAACTTTTGTCAATATTTTTTAAAATTCAACATCCTATATCTTGACAACTGAGCGACATATCGAAGCTAATATTTGATATTTTTTGTGATATTTTTTTACAAGAAACTTATATTTTTTATGAAAAACTAAAAAAAATATCGACACTTTAGAAGATGCAACAATCGAAGATGCAACAAAGAAGCTCAAGACCGTGTAATTCTTTCAGGTCTCTAAATATCTGGCAGCCCATAGTAGACATCCTCCTGCTGGCTACTACTGGTCACGTGTGAGAGGATATTCAGTGGAGTCATCACCTTCCTTATCATTACAGCTTCAATCAATATCTTTAAAAACATTCTGTTTTTAAAACATGAACCCGTCATTAAGGGAGTTGTCGATAAGTTTTATTTAATCGTTTTCAGTTTATTTCTTTAATCCCTGATATCTCTACAACTATGGAGTTATCGATAACTTTTATTTAATTTTACCGGATCATATTAGTGAAGTTGCATACAAAATATTTGGTCGCTTAAAATAGTAAAAAAAAACTAACGATTTTTTAAAACGTCAATCTCAGATACCTTGATAACTGAGAAGGGAATTATAGATAGGTTTGATTTAAGTGTCTGAATATTTTTTTGGGGATTTCTACACAAACTTGTATAATGGAAGATATGAAACTAAATGGTAAAAAATTTATCAATTTTTAAAAATTTATCGAAAACTTTCATTTAATTGTTTCTGCTTATAGTTAGTTGTCCACAACGTTATATATAAGACATCAAAAATATAAAAGAAATATTGAACAAGTTATCGATATTTTAAAACTTCAACTCCAGATATCTCGATGACTTTGGGAGTGGTCGATAAATTTTTTTTTTGTCTTGGCTGGCTATATTTAGAAAGTTGTTCAAAAAATTATTTGGTCGAATAAACTTATAAAAAAGTTCTAGATTTTTAAAAATTCAACTTCAGTATACATAGATAACAAACCCAGCTATCGATTGCTGTTTTTCGATTTTTTTTGCTTATTTGTTTCGACTTGTACAGATAGAATTTAACAATTTCAAACACATTTTTATCAATTTTGAGCAGTAGTATCGGTTATCGTAAATGGTATTATTGTTGTTTTTCTTCACTATTATTATTGTCATCGTTCTACAAGAATGCTTCGCTATCACTATCATACATACAACATTTGGTAATATTTTTTCGATTTCATCAGCCATATAAAAAGTTATCACCAAGCTCATGTTCATCAATGGCAAGTCTGTAGTAAGCTTAACAATAATTGGTAGAAAAGTTATCGATTTTTTAAAACTCCTACACCAGATATGTGCATAACTAAGGCAATTATCGATACCTTTTATTTAATTTATTCTTTGTGAAGTTATGTATGTAATATCTGGTCGAGCAAAGTGGTAAAAAGCTATCGATTTTTAAATCGTTAACCTCAGGTATCTTGATTATTAAGGGAGTTATGGATAACCTTTATTTTTATTTAATTGTTTCTGCTTATATGTATATGGGCACTTGATAATATTTTCACAAAAGTTGGTAATATTTTTTCGATTTCTTGAGGTAGATAAAAAGTTATCGCCTAAGCTCATGTTCATGAATGACAAGTCTGTAGTCAGGGTAAAAATAATTGGTAGAAATGTTATCGATTTTTTGAAACTTCTACACCAGATATGTAGATAAGTGAGACAATTATCAATAACTCTTTTAATTTATTCTGTTTACGTTTGGGAAGTGGTAAGAAAGTTATCGATTATTAAAAAGTGTATCTCAGATATCTCGATAACAAACGGAGTTATCGATAACTTTTATTTTATTTGTTCTGTTTATATTTGGGAAGTTGTATGCAAAATTTCTGATACAAAATTTAGAAATTTTTTAAAACTTCAATCCCAGGCATCCGATAATTTCAGGAGTTATCGATAACTTTTATTGCGGTGATTCTCTTTATAGTTGGGAAGTGGTAAACAAGTTATCGATTATTAAAACTTTAACCTCTGATATATCGATAACTAAAGAGTTACCGATAACTTTTAGTTAATTTGTTCTATTTATATTTGGGAATTTGTATACAAAATTTCTGATCGAGAAAAGTGGTACAACATTTATTAATTTTTTCAAACTTCAATGCCAGGCATCCCGATAACTTGGGGAGTTATCGATAACTTTTATGTAATTGACTCTGTTTATATTTGGGAACTGCTAAAAGAGTTATCGATTATTAAAACTTTAACCTCTGATATATCGATAACTAAAGAGTTATCGATAACTTTTATTTACTTTATTCTGTTTTTATTTGGGAAGTTGTATACAAAATGTCTGATCGAGCAAAGCAGTACACAATACAGTTGTAAATTTTTAAAACTTCAGTCCCAGGCATTCCGATAACTTGGGTAGTTATCGATAACCTTTGATTAATATTTTCTGTTTATATTTGGGAAGTGGTAAAAAAGTTATCGATTATTAAAACTTAAACCCTAGATATCTCGATAACTGAAGGAGTTATCGATAGCTTTTAGTTAATTTGTTCTGTTTATATTTGGGAAGTTGTATACAAAATGTCTGATCGAATAAAGTAGTGCATAATAAAGTTATCGGTTTTTGAAAACTTCAATCCCAGGCATTCCGTTATCTTGGAGAGTTATCGTCAACTTTTATTTAATGTTTTCTGTTTATTTTTGTGGAGTTATATAAGAAAGTAGTTAAATGTTTATGGATATTTTGTAACGTCAATCCCTGAAATCTCGATAACTATGGTAATTATCGATAAATTTTATTTAATTTTTTCGGATTATTTCTATGAAGTTGTACAAAAGATTGTACGTATACAAAATATTGCAAATGTAAAAATAAATTGTAGAAAATTATTGGATTTGTTAAGCGTCATCCCCATGTGTATCGATAACTACGGATCTGTAGATAATGTGTATTTAATTTTTTCCGGCTAAGATTTAGGGTGTTCTATAAAAATACGAAACCGGAATGAGGGGCCTCAGATATCGTACTCTTTTGCCAGTGGCCAGTTCGAGCGATTCGCCCACTACTGTACTATTTTCCCCTTTATCCGAATTTTGGGGTTCATAACAACGAAAATATGGCGTGGGTCCCAATTTTCTTTTCTTTATTGTTTTTAAAAATTTGTAGATTTGTTTCAATTCAACGAAACTGCCATTCGGTTTATTTTATTTTATATGTGTGCTTTTTTACAGAAATTGCCACCGTATGGCATTTCAGGTCGTCCTTATTAATTGCTTATATTTTAGGACAAAGTAGTTCGATTGTTTTCTATTCCTTTACTAAATACAGAATGTATGTAGCTCTATATTTACTAAAAGTCCAGAAGACAATCAAACGAACTGGCCCTAAAATAATCGGCCTTATTCCCGTTGTCGTCGTCGACGTCGTCATCAGATTTTTGTCAACTTTAGAACGTTATAAATGTATTGTCACATCGACAACAACAAATTTGTTGATGTCTATGATCCAAAAACAACCGTCTTAAAACATTAGGCAAAATTTTTTTTTGTCCAAATGCCAAAAGCCGCCAACAAAAATGGTGTCGATATTGTATTGACGTCGCCGACGACAACGGGAATAAGGGCGATTAACAATATACGCGAATGTCATAATGTGATAAAAGGTGGATCTTTCCGTGGAAATTCTTATTCATAATTCTTCTTAGGTGCAGAGATGTGTAAACAGAACAATTTGACGTGAAGTTCTAGGTTCTTTAGCCATCAAAGACCACTCTTTGTGTCTCTGCAGCCCAGGGTTTACCTGCTAATCGGCGTCGATACTATTGAATAATCCGCCTTAGAACACTTAATCCAGTTCCTTCTTTAATTTCTAATTTTAGATTTTTGGGCTTTCCAATTCGTTTCACATTTCATTGCCGTGGAATATCGAATTGCGATAATTGTCATCATTTTAGACTTTTAAAAATCGAAAAATTGTGAATTTATAGTCTGTGCATCATTTTAAAGCCAATAAACTTTTATCATAATTAAATATGCACACAATGTGTGTCAGAAAACCATAATAACACAATCTTTTAAATAAAAATATCGTACTAGAAATTATGCCAATTCTTGACAAGACAAAACAAAAGTTGAGCAAAAAAAAAAGCAACTAGAAACTAGTACGAGAGACCGATGTATTTGAAGAAAGAAGAAGGAAAGAAACTTGTCGTTGAGAAAGAAACTGAAGTGAAATCGTTAACAATATTTTTTTTTTATTTTTTTTTTTTTACTAATTTAAAGTGTTAACAATTGCAATAAATTACTTTCGAATTGCGCTGAATTTGTGATTAAATTTTTTCCATTTTTTTTTCTTCTTTCTATATTGAAAAGCAAAAATGTATTACTAACATAGAAACCTGAAATTGATGACCAATGCGGACTTTTGTTCATTCTTTATCTGTTTTAAATCTTGTTTTTTCTTTATTTTTTTTTTTGGTAAAGATTTGTTTAATTTGCTTATATTGTTTGGGTTTGAAATTTTTATTAAACAGTTAAATTTTAATATCTATTTATTTAAATAAACAAACAGAAAAGTACAAAAAAAAAATACTTCGAATGACTGTAGCATTCACACAAATTTTATTTCAGTTGGCTGACTTTCAAAAGGCACAATTTGGCTACCAAACAACATGATTTCTTATCAGATGGTGAATTTAAAATCATTGAATTAAAAAAAAAAAAAACTTATTTAAATAAATTAAAACTCGTTAATGTGATTAATATGAAGAGTTGTTGAAAATGTTGTGCGGTTAAAAAATGCACCACAATTAATTTCTCTTTGATTTTATTATCAAAGGAAAAATTCAGTTCCTAGAATAAAATTTCATATTTTTTACATAAAATTGTCCTCTTTTTTAAAAAAAAGCTCTTTGAACTGTTGTAATCTCTTACCCCATAAATTGTTCAGATGCTCATATTCTGCGATGAATCTAACCAGTTCTAGTGTAGACGGTAGCATCTATGACAACTTCACCCACATTTTTATCTCATGTCTACCATGTTGGACCGAAGTTCCTTATCTTATCCTAAATGGAAAAAAATTAAACTTTTTTTTTAACACTAATATGTTACAACCCAGTATTATCAATTATATTGGGTACTTTTGCTTTGGTTTGTGTCTAGACTAACTAGGTGTCTCACATATGTTGGGAAATTTCTTGTTTTATGGGAAGTTTTCTAGGTACAGCGGGATGGGGGCTAAAAGGAAAAAAAAATAACAACTTTTTTTAACACTATTATGCTACAACCACGGTTGCCACAGTTGGTAATATCCAACCAAAATTGGTAACATTTAAACGGCTTGGTAACATGGTAACATTTTATTCATTTTGGTAACCTTTTGAAATGAAATAATTAGTATAAGAAAAAGCATTTGATTTCATACTACTATTAGAAAATTTGACGAAATGTCATCTAAAATGTTACTTCCAAACAGAAGAAAACATGAAGCAGTGGCAACACTATTTGGGAGAATTGAATGATTATGGGCCTAACCAAAATACGCGCTTGTCGTCGTTCGCACTAAATAACCAAATATATTCGTCTCTTTCGCACTAACGAACTCTTTGTGCTTTGTTGATTGGTCTGAATATAAAAGTTTTAGAATACTTGTGCACTAAATAATTTTGTATTGCAATTGAAAGGCAATAAAATGCAAAGAAAGTGAAGATTATGTATCTTTATTTTGATGTATGATGATGAAAAAGCTTCTCAAAATATTGTTCGGTACCGTTATAAACCCGTAGGTCCCAATCAGTGAGTATAAATCTCGAAAGAGCACTGCTAACTGAATGTGTGAAGCTCTCCCCGATCCCTTCATGGGATATAATGGGAAACAATTTATTTATTTTTTTTTGATGTATGCATGCAATATGATTTTTTGTAACGAATTATTGTAAATAAACATTTAATGTTCTAAATAAAAAAATTTGCTAATTTTTGGTAACTTTTTTTGGAAAATTCTGGTAATTAAAAAATGATCCCTGTGGCAACCGTGGTTACAACCCAGTACTATCAACTATATTGGGTACTTTTGCTTTGGTTTGTGTCTAGACTAACATATGCTGGGAAATTTCTTGTTGAATGGGAAGTTTCTTGTTGTACACTTTCTTACAACAAATTTCCTTTTCTTAAAAAACTACATTTTCTTTAAAGAGTACATCTATTCTGAAATGAAATAACTTTTATTGAGATAAATACCTACTCTTAAAAATGAACCTATTCTTGAAAAAAGGACGAATTCTAAAAAAAAACCTTTTTGTCAAAAAAAAAATACCTTCCATTCGTACCATTTCTTACAAAAAATCCTTTTCTTGTAAGTACCTTTTCTTCAAAATAAAATTATACCTTTTCGTTTCTTGACATAAGTAGCCTTCCTGAAAATAAGTATATTTTCTTAAAAAAATAACCTTGTCCTAAAATGAGTACCACTTCTTTAAAAAGTAGCTGTTCTTAAAAAAGTTCTTCTTTGTAAAAAAAAATGTCATACTCTTATGGCTTTTTCTTACAGAAAGTACGAGTACTTCTTAAAAATAGTACCTTTTCTTAAAAAAATACATTAGCTTCCAATAAAAGAAGTACCTCTCTTTAAAAAATTAACTTTATCCGGAAAATACAGTACATATTCGTACAAAAAAATACCTAAAAATATACTTTTTCTTAAAAAAATAAAATACATTCTATAAAAATAAAATTTTCTTAAGAAATGTTTATCATTTTACAAAACGTATATTTTCTTAAAGATCACTTTAAATTATCGTATTTTTCAACAAACGCCTTACGAGTCTTGGAACTAACTAGTTCATAATATATAGCAAAAGGAACCTCGTTCCAACCGGGTGTCTCCCGACACATCATGTGTATTGTTTTTCTCGAAAATTACTTCGTTGGTTCAGCAGTTATGCAAAACCTAAATGATATAATTTTTTTTCTTTTTTTTTTGAAAATGCTGTAAAAAAAAACTACTGAATATTTTCTCAAATTTCTTTTCTTATTTGAAAGTACAATCCTTCCGGTTAATAATGGAAAATAATTTCATTCAAATGGCTGCCTCGGCTGGCCATGCAGTAGCCTACACGATCGGTCCAATTTTTAAGCACATTATCGATTGTGTGCAGCTGTATTTCACAAATGGCTTCACGAATATTGTCCTTTAAAGCGTCAATTGTCTCTGGCTTGTCGGCGTAACACTTATCTTGGAGGGCACCCATCAAATAATAGTCCAACGGTGTCAAATCGCAGCTCCGAGATGGCCAAACGACATCAGCTCTGCGGCTGATAATGCGATCTTCAAAAACAGGACGCAAAACATCGAGTGTAGCTTCGGCTGTGTGGCACGTAGCGCCGTCCTGTTGAAACCAAATGTTGCCAATATCCTCCTCTTCAATTTTTGTGAACAAAAATTCGTTGAACATGGGCCGATAACGATCGCCATTGACTGTAACGGCCACTCCTTGCTCATTTTCGAAGAAAAATGGCCAATTATGCCTCTGGACCAAACTCCGCACCAAACAGTGACTCGTTTTGGGTGCATCGGCTTTCAATGTATGCGTGCGAGTTTTCTGTGCCCCAAATGCGACAATTTTGCTTGTTTACATACCCGCCAAGATCAAAATGAGCTTCGTCTGAAAAGATGATTTTTTTTGGCAAAATCGGCATCTTCGGTAAGTCGATCGCAGGCCCATTTTTCCAATATTTCCCAGCGTTGTTCAAGCGTATACACAACCATATTCATTCAGCGGAAGGATAAAACTAATTATCTGTCAAATCAGACATTAGCTAAGTGTTGCCATTCACGAAATAAGCACTAGTTGAAAAAAAAAAAACCTTTGATGGCGGACCCTTTATGTAACTGTACATGTTAACCCACTGTCACTAAACAGTAGCATCTGCGACCACTTCACCCAAATTTCTATTTAGTTAGAGTCTTATATGTTCTTTCCACAAACCTAACTTCGATGGTAAAGAAGTTATTTCAAATCTAACCTATATGGATGTGTTATACCTATACGCTGAAAATCTTGTATTTTTTTGTTGTTTTGGTGCAAATATAACGTGTTTGTAGCGTGTCGAAAATATTATATACTTGTGTTCAAACACATTGTGTTTACTATTCAACATAACATGTTTGACACACAATGATAAATAGGTTATATATGTTTTCCAATTACATCCCACGAAGGGATAGCGAAGAGTTTCTCACAATCACTAAGCTGGGCGCTTTCCAGTTTTCACGCACTTATTGGACTTACAGTTTTACACCGGTTCCGAACGGTTTTTGGGATGGTTTTTCCTGGCTAAATACTCGATAGTGTTACCTAGGGTGTCCCAAAAAATTTTTCTTTTTCGATTTTGATGGTTGGTCAAGCTTGATTGGAAAACTTGTAGGGTAAAGTATTTTTGAGATTTTGTTCAGATTTTTCGGAAGAGGTTTAGAGGTCGCGCAAGTCGAATTTCCCCCAAAAATCCGGTATTCCGGGCGTTTTTTGAATTTTACTTAAAACTCGGTCAACAACCACGATTTTCAATAAGGTAGCACGTATTAAATTTTTTCGTAAATTTTGGATAAATTTTGTTAGTAAGGATTTATAGCTATTAAAATTTCTATGCAAATTTAAAAAACTAATGATGCATTCTAAAAGTCGTATAAATTCCCAGCAATTTTGTAGACAACAATTTTTAATTTGCTGTTACTGTTCCAGAGTTATACCATTTTAAATCTTTTTACCCATTGTATGAACCTAAAAATATTATAAACTGTTTGCAATTTTTGCATCGGGTTTGCTTTAAATTTCTATTAAAATTTAAAACACTAATGATGCACTTTAAAAGACGGATAAATGCCAAGCAATTTTGTACAAAAAATTTTGAATTTGCAGTTACTGTTCCAGAGATATGCCATTTTAAAACTCTTTACCCATTGTATGGAACTAATAATACTATAAACTGTTTGCCAATTTTACATCGCATTTGCTTTAAACATTGTATTCATAAAAAAAACCTACATGCGCTAAGTAACGACAAAGATTAACACGCAGAAAAAAAACGGCCCCAGCAACATATTGCAGGAAACATATATATGTTTGCAAGCATTCATATATATGGAAATGTAAAGCAAGTCCGATGCAAAAATGGCAAACAGTTTATAATATTTTTAGGTTCATACATAGGGTAAAAACTTTTAAAATGGTATAACTCTGGAACAGTAACAGCAAATTAAAATTTTCTTTCTACAAAATTGCTTGAAATTTATCCGTCTTTAAGAATGCATCATTAGTTTTTTAAATTTGCATAGAAATTTTAAAAGTTATAAAGCGTTACTAACAAAATTTATCCAAAATTTAAGAAACAATTTAATACGTTTTACCTTATTCAGGAAAATCATTGCCAAAACTGGTGGTTTGTTCATATACAATAAAAGTTTGGACGTTTAGCTTCAAAACTGTTGACTTACAAACTAAGAATATCGTGGTTATTGACCGACCGAGTTTTAAGTAAAATTCAAAAAATGCCCGGAATACCCGTTTTTTTTGGTGGAAATTCTACATGCGCGACTTCTAAACAAACCACTTCCGAAAACTCTGTAAAAATTCTCAAAAATAATTTACCCTATAAGCTTTCAAAAAAAGCTTGAGCAAAAAAAAAATGTTTATTGATTGGGACACCCTAGTGTCGCCGTCACTAAGCGATGTGGCCGTCGTCGAAAGAAGTGTAAGGTGTTAAGAGCAGGGATCGAATCCACGTTCTCTCGCACAACAGCCGCGCACACTGACCGTTGTATCACCGACGGCCACATTTTAAAGCCCAGCGGACCAAAACTTCGTATACGATATCGCATACGAGAGTTACGCGAAACTTTTGCGGGTAAAACTCTCGAAAACAGATCCGAAAGCGATCGGAGAATGAATCATCAGTCGCTCAGTTTGTGGCAGTAAAAGTTTCGTTTACGATGTCTTGCAAGAGATTCGTTTGCGAGACTTTTGCAATATCTTTTGCGAGAACAACACGAAAAATAAAACAAAATGCTATAGCCAAAACTTTGTTGTTGTGTCGTGTGCCTGCACGTGTGTGCCTCTGTTTGGCGCACGACACAACGACAACAATGTTTCTCTCTTTTCGTCCGTTTAGCACCCGTTTTTAAACCAGTTAGCGAATATTTGGGCGAGTTTAATTTCTCCCCCGGTTTTGGTCCGGTAAATACTCGCTTCTGAGCCCGTTTGCGAGCATTTAGCGTAACACTCGCTAAGGCTCGGTTTTTTGCCCGCTGGGAGGTTATAACATATGTATTGTTACTTGTATGTAGTGAACTTCTTATAAATAGTGAAATCTTCATGGTGAAGTTTTTATACATAGTAAAAAGTTCATGGTGAACTTTTTATACACAGTAAACAGGTCATGGTGAACGTTTTATAGTGAAAGGTTCATGGTGAACGGTTTATAACATAGTAAAAAGTTCATGGTGAACGTTTTATACACAGTCAAAAGGTCATGGTGAACGTTTTATACACAGTAAAAAGGTCATGGTGAACTTTTTATACATAATAAAAAGTTCATGGTGAACGTTTTATACATAGTAAAAGGTCCATGGTGAACTGTTTATAACATAGTAAAAAGTTCATGGTGAACTTTTTACACACAGTGAAAAGGTCATGGTCAACTTTTTATACATAGTAAAAAGCTCATGATCAACTTTATATTCATAGTAAAATCGTCATGGTGAACTATTCATACATAGTCAAAAGTTCGTAGAGAACTTTATAGGCAGTCAAAAGTTCGTTGTGAACTTTTTATACATAGTAACGGGTCCGCCAAATAACTTTTTTTTTGAAAATTCTATAAAAAAAAAACTACTGAATATTTTCTCAAATTTCTTTTTTTATTTGAAAGTACAATCCTTCCGGTTAATAATGGAAAATAATTTCATTGAAATGGCTGCCTCGGCTGGCCATGCAGTAGCCTACACGATCGGTCCAATTTTTAAGCATATTATCGATTGTGTGCAGCTGTATTTCACCAATGGCTTCACGAATATTGTCCTTTAAAGCGTCAACAAAAACAAGCAAAATTGTCGCATTTGGGGCACAGAAAACTCGTACGCATACATTGAAAAGCCGATGCACCCAAAACGAGTGACTGTATGGTGCGGATTTTGGTACAGAGGCATAACTGGCCATTTTTCTTCGAAAATGAGCAAGGAGTGGCCGTTACAGTCAATGACGATCGTTATCGGGCCATGTTGAACGAATTTTTGTTCACAAAAATTGAAGAGGAGGATATTGGCAACATTTGGTTTCAACAGGACGGCGCTACGTGCCACACAGCCGAAGCTACACTCGATGTTTTGCGCCCTGTTTTTGAAGATCGCATTATCAGCCGCAGAGCTGATGTCGCTTGGCCACCTCGGAGCTGCGATTTGACACCGTTGGACTATTATTTGTTGGGTGCCCTCAAAGATAAGTGTTACACCGACAAGCCAGAGGCAATTGACGCTTTAAAGGACAATATTCGTGAAGCCATTGGTGAAATACGGCTGCACACAATCGATAATGTCCTTAAAAATTGGATCGATCGTGTAGGCTACTGCATGGCCAGCCGAGGCAGCCATTTGAATGAAATTATTTTCCATTATTAACCGGAAGGATTGTAATTTCAAATAAAAAAAGAAATTTGAGAAAATATTCAGAAGTTTTTTTTTATAGCATTTTCAAAAAAAAAGTTATTTGGCGGACCCTTTACAATGTTTACATACATAGTAAAAAGTTCGTAGTGAACTTTTTATAAATAGTAAAAAGTTCTTAGTGAACTTCTTATACATAGCAAAAAGTTCTTAGTGAACTTTTTATACATAGTAAAAAGTTCTTAGTGAACTTTTTATACATAGTAAAAAGTGCTTAGTGAACTTTTTATACATAGTAAAAAGTTCTTAGTGAACTTTTTATACATAGTAAAATGTTCTTCGTGAACTTTTTATACATACTAAAAAGTTCTTAGTGAACTGTTTATACATACTAAAAAGTTCTTAGTGAACTGTTTATACATAGTAAACAGCTCGTAGTGAACTTTCAACAAATTAAAAGTTTCAGGTGGAACTTTGTCTATACATTATAGAGTTGCAGAATGGGACAGCTCTGAGAAGAGGGCAAGATTAGCGTAGATTCAAAACGAGGTCTGATTACTTTCGATAAACAAATATAAGTATTCTTTCATAGTGGGGGAGCTCACAGTCGGGCATGTGATGAATCGTGCGATTTGCCAATCACTTGAGATTTGGAAATCATACGATTTATTTATGGAAATCGTACGATCCATGTGCTGGAGCTCACACGTTTCACTTATGATTCGATTTTGTATTTGAAAAATGAAAACGTATGATTTTACTGTCAAACATAACCGAAATGAAGAAGAAAGAGCAGATTCAAATACGGATACTAATGGATTCTTCAAGGGTCTTCTATTCATAGCATTCGTGTTTTCTAGTCATAGACAAAAATTTAGCATAAAATTAAATTTCGACTAAATCGTTAATATCTTTTTTTTACGGTATTTGCAAATGATTTTAAAATAATTAATATTTTTTTTTAAATACGGCGATAAACTGATCATTTAAAGATGAAACTACTTTAAGGCCGATGATATGTTAATTTTAAACTATTAATTTAAAGATAAAAACCCCCGAATTATATTTAAATGATTTTAAAAGCCTTAACAATTTTTTATAAAAATACAATGACCTTGATTCGAGTTAAGTTCAAACATGCGGTGATGCTTAAACATGAACAAGAGTGAAATTGAATTTAAATTATCTTAATTTTATGCGACAATAACATAACATAATTGTAACAGATTAACATATTATATTTCTATTTAATTTTAACTTTATTTTTTTAAATTCTTTTTTCAGGTAAGATTCTTCCATCAAATGTCCAAAATTTTGGGGGAAAAAATTAATGTTAAAAAAACTTCCTTGTTTGGTATGTATGTACATATGTATGCATCTAATTATATATTAGAATTTCAATATCACCCACAAGTTTCCACTGACTTAAAATTCACAACTTTATAAAGTCATTAAAACTCAATCAGGCCCAATAAGGCAAACATGTCAAAAGCCAACTTAAGTAAAAGGTTTTTCCTGGAATTCAACACGAAAAACCAACTGCATTAATAATTACGGGAAAAACAAACTTTTTTTTATTTAATTTAAATTGCATCAACTCAATGTTAAAAAGAAGAAAACTGAATATTTATTTGAACTATTGATTCGACTGGGAATTCACAAAAACAAAAAAAAAAACAACAAAATAAAACAGCTATACAAACATTGTATGACAGTACTTGAAGTTAGTTAACTGTGAAAAGTTAAGAACTTTCATCAAATATAAAAAGCTGCTTTCAAAAGCTAAACAATGACACTGCAACAGAGTTCACAGTGAACTTGTATACATAAGGAAAAGTTTACAATGTACTATTTGTTCATAGAAAAACTTTATAGTTAACTTACATTCATAGGCGAGGTTCATAGGGAACTTATTTATATAGAAAAAACTTTATTTTTTTAAAAAACATGTGCATGAATTTATTTTATATAAAAATTTATTAAAAGTGAACTTATTTGATAGAAAATAATTAGTAGCCAACGACTTATTTTATAGAAAAAAAATTCATAGTGAAATTTTTGTACTTAGAAAAAGTTACAAATTAAATTTTGAACGTAGAGTTTTATGGAAAACACTTTATAGTGAACTATTTTTCAGATGAAATCAATATAAATTATATTTGTTTGTAGTGCAATGTTCAGTGTGAACTTTTTTTTTAATCTTAAGAAAGATCACAGTGAAAGTTTTTAAACGTAAAAAGATCAGACTGGATTTTTTTGTAGATATGGAATAGTTCATACCAACCTTTGTTTACATAGAAAATATTCGTGTGTAGTGAAAATTCATAGTACACTTTTTATTGCATAGAAAAACATTTTAGAATTCTTGAAATATAAATTTGAAAAAAATGAGTTCCCGTTACATCCCACGATTGATGAAAAAAAATTATAGTGATCTTGTTATAGAAAAACGTAAACTTTTTTTGGTATAGAAAAACATGAACTTTTTTGATAGAATAATGTTCGCAGTAAACTTTTTTACAGAATAATGTTCGCAGTGAACTTTTTTATAGAATAAAGTTCGCTGTAATCTTTTTAACAGAATAAAGTTCGTGGTAAACTTTATTACAGAATAAAGTCATAATGAACTTTTTGGTTTCCCGTTACATCCTATGGAGCGATTAGGGACAGGATCTCACAACCAGTGAGCTGTGCGCGTTTTAGTTCTACACTCACTGATTGATGAAAAAAATTATAGTGATCTTATTTATAGAAAAACGTGAACGTTTTTTTATAGAAAAACATTTATTGATAGAATAAAGTTGGCAGTAAACTTTTTTACAGAATAAAGTTCGCAGTGAACTTTTTTACGGAGTAAAGTTTGCGGTGAACTTTATTACAGAATAAAGTTCGCGGTGAACTTTATGACAGAATAAAGTCATAATGAACTGTTTTTTCTAGACAAGCGCTCACAATTAACTTTTTTATAGAAAAAATTTAATTTTTGTTATAGATTTTAAAGATTTTTATAGAAAAAATTTAAACATTTGTGTAAAAAAAATTTTTTTCTATAAAAAAAAAAGTTCGTTATGTTTTTACTAAGAAAAAGTCAATAATGAACTTTTTAACATACATTTTTATAGAAGAAAATTCATGTTAACTTATCTGTATATAACTATAAAAGAATAAAGTTACTGGCTGACTGACTGACTCAACATCGCCCAGCCCTAACCGCTGGAGCTAGGAACTTGCAATTTGGCATGGAGGTCCATCCTCTAGCGTAGACGTCCGCTAAGACAGGGAGGGGCAAAAAGCGGAAAAGTCTCTCCCATGGCGGCCTGCCCAAACACCTTTGGCTAAAGAGCTGAAATTTTCAATATTTGTTAATACGGATATGCCATTACTCCCTGGTATGGTACTATTTGCAGTTTAGCCCAGAAACTTGGTAAATTAGCGAGTAAACGGGGGGAAAGTTTACCCTTGGCGTCCTGGCCCACTACAAACGAGATAAAATAAATTATGTAACACAGAAAAATCTTAAAAAAAGTTCATAAAACTACCGATAACAAAGTATCGGGCTTCTCAGCTAGTTTTTACATGAAATCACTATAAAAGTGATATTATTTGTAGGGAAATGTTCATTGCGAACTTTTTTTTACACATTACGCAAGATCACAGTGCAATTTTTTAATCATAAAATTATCATAGTTCAATATGATTTTTTTTTGTATGGAGTACCAAATTATACCAAATTTTTTTTACATAGAAATAATGCATGCGTAGTGAAAATTCTTAGTGAACTTTTTATTACATAGAAAAACATTTTAGATTTGTAGAAAAGAATTTATAAAATACAATGGTTTCCCATTACACCCCGCGAAGAAATTGGGGAGTGAACTTCAAAAAACGTCACAGTGATTTTTTTCGCAGTAATCTGTTTTACAGAATAAAGTTCGCAGTCATATTTTTTAAAGAATAGAATAAAGTTCGCGGAGGACTTTATTACAGAATAAAATCTTAGTGAACTTTCTCTAGAAAACAGCTCGGAGTGAATTTTTTTTTATGGAAAAATACTGCTAGTAATTTTTGTTTTAAAGAAAAAAGTTCAAAGCGTTTTCTGGTACTTAAAAGATCAATAATGAATTTTAGAGAAAAAAATGTATATTGAAAAAAATTAAAAGTGAACTTTTTGCAGATGAAATATATCTGTATAATATTTTAATATTTTTGTAAGGTAATTTCAGTTGTGAACCATTAGTACACCTACGAAAGTTCATAGTAAAAGTTTTTAAACAAAAATAAAAAAACATAGTTCAGAGAGGAATTTTTTAAATGGGATTGTTTATATTCATCAGGGATGACTTTATACTAAACATTTACATAGAAAAAATTCGTGCGTAGTGAAAATTCTTAGTGAAGTTTGTATTACAGAGAAAAATATGTTATTTCTGTAAAAAAAATTACATAGTGATCTTTAACGAAGTTCACGGTAAACTTTTTTCCAGATTTTTTTTACAGAAAAACGCAGGTTTCCTTTATAGAAAACGCGAAGTTTTTTATAGATAATGTTCGCAGAGAACTTTTTTATAGAAAACAGCTCACATTGAACTGTTTTATAGAAACCAGCATACACAAAATTTTTTTTATACAAAAAAGTTCACGTAGTGACCTTTTTTATTAAAAAGTTCGTAGTGACCTTTTTTATAGAAAAAATGTTCATAGTGACGTTTTTTATTAAAAAGTTCATAGGAACCTTTTATATAGAAAAAAGTTCATAGTGACTTTTTTTTATAGAAAAGAGTTCATAGTGACTTTGTTTATAGAAAAGAGTTCATAGTGACTTTTTTTATAGAAAAATGTTCATAATGACCTTTTTTATAGAAAAAAGTTCGTAGTGACCTCTTTTATAGCAAAAAGTTCACAGTGACCATTTTTGTACAAAAAAGTTCGTAGTGACCTTTTTACAGGAAAAAAGTTCATAGTGACGTTTTTTATTAAAAAAATCATAGTGACCTTTTTTTATAGGAAAAATTTCATAGTGACCTTTATTATAGAAAAAAGTTCGTAGTGACCTCGTTAATAGCAAAAAGTTCACAGTGACCATTTTTTGTAGAAATAAGTTCGTATTGACCTGTTTGTATAGAAAAAAATTTCATAGTGAACATGTTTTATAGGAAAAAGTTCATAGTGAAAATTTTTTATAGGATATATTTCATGGTGAAATTTTTTTATAGAAAAAAGTTCATAGTGAACATTTTTTATAGAAAAAAGTTAATAGTGAAATTTTTTTTTAGAAAAAGGTTCGTAGTGAATTTTGTTAAGAAAAAGGTTCTTAGTGAATTTTTGTTAGAAAAAGGTTCGTAGTAAATTTGTTTTTAGGAAACAGTTCATGTAAACATTTTTTTATAGAAAAAATTCATAGTGGACATTTTTTATAGAAAAAAAGTTCATAGGGAACATTCCTTATAGAGAAAAGTTCATAGTGAACATATTTATAGAAAAAAGTTCATAGAGAATATTTTTGTTACAGCAAAAGGTAACTAGTGAACATTTTGTATAGAAAAAGTTCAGTGAATATTTTTTATAGAAAAAAGTCAGTAAACTTTAGCTAGTTCATAGTAAACTTTTGTTTAGTAGAAACAATTCAGTGATATGTTTTATGTAAAAAAGTTTATAGTGAAATTTTTTGTAGTAGAAAAGAGTTCATAGGGTAGTATGTTTATCATAGTTATTTGTTATTTGTAAACTTATTTGTTATTTGTAAACTTTGCGACGTAGGAAAAAGTTCATTGAGAACTTTTCTATAGACTACAAAGGTATTTTGAACTCTTTTTCACTACAAGGATTACATTGTATTTTTCTTCATAAAACAAGTTTATTGTAAACTTTATTGTAAATTGTTTCATCGAAGAAAGTTCACTTCCAAGATTATGTAACTTGCAAGCTGTAGTTGCTGGGTTTCCCTAATTTAGCTATCGAGTTTTATCGCTACAAATGCACATAATTGCATAGGAAAAAGTTCATTGAGAACTTTTCTATAGATTAAAAAGGTATTGTGAACTCTTTGTCACTATAAAGAGTACATTGTAACTTTTTTCATAAAACATGTTTATTGTAAAATTTTTTCATCCAAGAAAGTTCATTGCCGAGAGCCTGTAACTTTCAAACTATACTTGCCGAATTTCCCTAAATTATTTATCGATTTTATCGACATAAATGCACACAATTGCATTGGAAAAAGTTCATTGAGAACTTTTCTATAGCCTACAAAGGTATTGTGAACTCTTTTTCACTATAAGGAGTACATTGTATTTCTTTTTCATAAAACAAGTTTATTGTAAACTTTTTTCATCGAAGAAAGTTCATTGCCAAGGTCTGTAACTTTGAAACGATAGTTGCCGAATGTCCTTAATTTAGCTTTCGAGTTTTATCGCCACAAATGCACACAATTGCATAGGAGAAAGTTCATTGAGAACTATTCTATAAATTAAAAAGGTATTGTGAACTCTGTCACTATAAAGAGTACATTGTAACTTTTTTCAGAAAACAAGTTTATTGTGAACTTTTTTTTATCGAAGAAAGTTCATTGCCAAGAGTATGTAACTTCCAATCTGTAGTTGGAACTATAGTTGGAAAAAGTCCATTGAGAACTTTTCTATAAATTAAAAAGGTATTGTGAACTCTTTTCCGTTATAAGAAGTACATTGTAACTTTTTTCATAAAAAAAGTTTAGTGTAAACTTTTTCTCATAGAAAGTTTATTGCCAAGAGCCTGTAACTTTCAAACAATACTTGCCGAATTTCCCTAAATTATTTATCGATTTTTATCGCCATAAGTGCACACAATTGCATTGGAAAAAGTTCATTGAGAACTTTTCTGTAGATTAAAAAGGTATTGTGAACTCTTTTTCGTTATAAGCAGTAAATTGTAACTATTTTCATAAAATAAGTTTAGTGTAATCTTTTATATCGAAGAAAGTTCAGTGCCAAGAGTCTGTAACTTTCAAACTATAGTTGGAACTATAGTTGGAAAAAGTTGCATAGGAGAAAGTTCATTGAGAACTATTCTATAAATAAAAAAGGTATTGTGACTGGTTGTCACTATAGAAAGTACATTGTAACTTCTTTCATAAAACAAGTTTATTGTAAAATTTTTTCATCGAAGAAAGTTCATTGCCAAGTGTATGTAACTTTCAAACTACACTTGCCGAATTTCCCTAATTTATCTATCGATTTTTATCGTCAAAAATGCACACAATTGCGGTACTGCGAATGAAAGATTTGCGTCATAAGATTTTACCCTCTTGAGACGCATTTCGGTAGACGTTTTTAATGTTATTAGTTTGATTTAAAAATAAATGTTAAGCACTATTAACAGTGGTAGTACATAAGCAACAACTAAAACAGCCAAACGGCCAAAATGAAACAACAAAAAAAAAAAACAAAAACAATTGTCAGCATTTAAAAAAAAAATTGTCGCGAAACAGAGTAAATGCAGGAAAGCCAAAATGTAGAAAAAGTAATTAAATTATTTCTAATAATAAAAGGCAGACAAACGAGCGACTGTCAATGTGAAGAAGACCAGAGGGAGAATGACCGTAGACAAACTAAGGACGGTTCGGTCAGGTAGAGTGTGAGAGAGGCGGATAGATATACAGACAAGACAAGCCAAGCTTAACAAGTGAACGAACATAACAATGAAGCGGTCACGTTTCAGACCAGGTCAAGATTAATACAATGACAAAGTAACAGCAACCGCGTCAACTACATCCACTGAATTCAATATCTTTTTAACGTGTGTGTTGTTTCTTCTCCGTCTTCTTTTTCTTTTTCTTCTTCTCCTTCTTTTTCTGGTTGTGTTGCGTTTTTGCGAATAGCTCAATTAACATTTCGTTATAACCACCACATTCCAGCAACAATTGACAACATTGTAGACAAGCTAACAAACCAAACAGAAAAATAAACGTTTAAGCCAAAAAACACACTCAAACGAAAATTGATGCCAATGTACATATTGAGTTTGACGAGACATGGCTATAAACCATTTCCGCACCTTGCAATGCGCACGTGCGGAATCACTTTCATTTTCGTTTCAAATTCAACGCAGTTGTTGTGCCCCTTGGATAAAAATTGAGAATTTGCCGTCTTAAATGGAATTTTTGGGGGTTTATTGCAAAAAAAGAAACAGTATTTTTTATTAAATTTAAACTCATTTGAGAACTGGAAGATGAAGCATATTCATCTATAAAATGTACAGTGGGGCGATAGACTTAATGGAAAATATGTTAGGAAAAGCGAAGCTGTAGAATAATTTTTTTTTTATATATAAAAATCCTCCTCTCCTACTCAACTATTCTATAAGTTTGCATAATAAAAAGTTCATAGTGAACTTTTGAATATAGCGTAAAGTTCACAACGAATATTTATATATGGAACAAAGTTCACAGAGAACTTTTGTACATTTTACAACCAAGCCACAGACAATTGTGTACATTTAGAAAAGTCCACAGGACTATTTTTAAACATGTAAAATTTTTTACAGAATATTTTCTTACACAAAAAATTTAGCATGGAGCCATTTTTGTATACATTACAAATAAAATTGCTCATGAACTTTTGTGCTTAACATTTTACAAAGTTGTTTTATGTTATGAAGCTGTTCCCATTTATGATCAGCCTCAGCCAACTTAACCGCAGAGCAAAAAGTTCATTGTGAACCTTTTTTTGAATAAAACAAACGCCATAGATATAACTTTTACATAGAAACAAATCATAGTGAACTTTTTTTACATACAAGAAAATCATAATGAACTCTTTTACATAGAAACATTTTCATACTCAACTTAATTGCAAACAAAACGGCTAATAATGATCTTTTTTTTTACATGGGAAACAGTTCTTAGTGAAATTCTACAAAGGTTTTTTTGTGCAGTTATTTACGAAGAAAAACGTTGTTGGTCTATTTCTTCACAGAGAAGAAAGTTAAGAGTGACATTTTTTTTAATAAAAGAAAACGTTATGCATATCGTTTTTTTAATTTTGAAAACAAAAAGAACTAGAACTAGAACTTTCAATAGAAAAAAAAAAATTAACTCGGTGACATTGGGGAGGACTAACACTGAACTTCTTTACTTATAAAACAGTTCTTAGGGAACTTTTGACATATAAAACTTTTTGCAACAGTAAACTTTTTTACATAGAAAAACTCCATAGTGTACTTTTTTCCTTTTTTAGTTTACATTGTGAACATTTTTATTATAGAACAAAGTGTATACTGATCGATTTACATAGGAAGTAGTCATGGTAAACTTATTTACATATAAAACTGTTGATAGTGATAATTTTACGTAGACTAAGTTCGTAGTGAAGTTTTTTTACGTAGAATGAAATTTATAGTGATTATTTTTACATAGAAAAACTTCATAGTAGCATTTCTTACATAAAAAGTTCATAGTGAACTGGTTTACATAGTTTTATGTGTTCACTTTTTATTATTGAAAATAGCGCATTGTGATCGTTTTACATGGGAAGTAATTCATAGTAATTTATTTACATAGAAAAAAAGTTCATTGTGACATTTCTACGTAGAAACAGTACGTATTCAAGATTTTTTTTTACGTAGAAACAAATTTATAGTGAACTTTTTTACATAGAAAAAGTTTGTCAGTTAAGTTTTTACATAGAAAGAGTTTCACAGTTAATTTTTTAGACAAGCAAAAGTTCTTTAACTAGAGAAAGGTCCATAGTGAATTTTTTTAACACAAAAAAGTTCATAGTGATGAAAGGGAAAGTTCAGAATAAACTCGCTTGCATAGAATGAATTACATAGACAGGTTTTGTATTGTAGAAACAAGTGCACAATGAAAAAGTTTTAGTGTTAGTTTTGCATAGGAAATATTCACAATAAACTTAGCTCCATAGTTTATATTGACATTTTCGAGTGGAAAAAGTTCGTAAAACCCTCTTTTAACGTATAAAGAAATTTATATTGAACTTCTTTACATAGAAAAACGTTCACAGGTGAGTTTTACATAGAAAAAGGTTCAGAGTTAAGTTTTACATAGAAAAATGTCCATAGTAAACTTTTTACATATGTAGAACTATCTTCATAGTGAACTCTTTAACTAGAGAAAGGTCAATAATAGTGCATTTTTTAACACAACAAAGTTCATAGTGAACTGGCGTGCATAGTCAATGTTCAAAATGAACTCGTTTGTATAGAAAGAATTTCATAGACAACTTTTGTGTAATAGTAACAAGTGCACATTGAACAAAGTGTTAGTGATAGTTTTGCATAGGAAATAATTCACAATAAACTTATTACCATAAAAAAGTTTATAGTGACTTTTTTACCTAGAAAAAGTTCGTAGTAAAGTTTTTTTACGTAGAAAGAAATTTATAATTTATAAATTTATTTATATATAAATGTTCACAGGTAAGTTTTTTCATATAAAAAGGTTAACAGTTATGTTTTTTCACAGGAAAAAGTGCAAAGTTAACTTTTTACATAGAAAAAGATGCATAGTGAACTCTTTAAATAGGGAAAGGTACGCAGTGAACTTTTTTGCATAGAAAGAAATGATGATAAGTTTTTGTATATAGGAAAACATTCATAGTGCCATCTTTTCCAATAAAAGAGTTTATAGTAAACATCAACAAAAGTTCGTAGTAAACTTTATACATTGCAAAACGTTAAATTTTAAATGGAAATAATTGCAATATGATATCCTAAGATAGAATGAAAACCTAAAGTGATCTTATTTACCTTTAAAATTTCTTAGTTAACTTTTTAGATAGGACGGTATAGAAAAAGTTCATAGTAAACATTTCTATATTGAAACTTAAACTTTTGTAAATTGAAATTTTTGTACATTGAAAAAAGTTCATAGTGAACTTTTGTATACAGGGTGATTCAGGATGTTCCGGACAAATTTCTCCAGCGTATTCCTTGGCTCATTTCATGAAGAAAAGTCCACTAGGACCGAAAATGCAAGGGTGCCAAATGGCAGCGGGTTCAAAATTTTCGGATTGCTGGTGGGAGAGTAGGGTAAAGGTGCTAACTTCTTTACAGAGAAAAATTTTTCATAGTAAACTTTTAATTGTAAATTTTTTTACATACCAAAAAATTATAGTGATCATTCTTATATGTAAACAAGTTTACAGACTCCTTACAGAGAAAAATGCACACAGTATAGTTTCTCACATAGAAAAAAGTTTATATATGTATATTGAACTTTTTTACATCCAAATAAGTCAGCAATCCTTCTTACAAAGCGAAAGTACATGATTAATAAAAGTGCGCTTTCTGGTTTTACACTAACTAATTGGGACTTACAGTTTTACACCGGGTGCGAACGGTATTTTGAGAATCTGTTTCATGGCTAAATATTCGATACTGTCGCTTTCACTGTGCGTGGTGACCGCTGCCGAAAGTAATTTAAGGTGGTCAAAGCAGGGTTCGAACCCAGGACGACCACCACCACTGGTTCATAATTACCTTCTTTAATTAGAAAAAGTTAATTTACATAGACAAAATTACACAATTAACGAAATTTTTTCCACAGCAAAAATTTCCACAGTGCACTATTTTGCATAGAAAAATTTTAAAGTCTTCTTGTTTTCTTGCAAAAAAGTTCACCGTGGTATGTTTTGTGTCTTACATAAACAAAGTTCATAGTAACCTTTCTGATAGAAGAAAATAGTTCATAATGATTTTTTTTTTATATTGATAAAATGAAATTTTTACGTAGAAAAAATATCAGTTATTCATAGTGAACTTTTTCACTGCGAGTTGGAGTGGGAGTGTACATGTATAAAATTATTTTTCTAAATTTTTTACAATATGAATCAATGTGGTTCATAGCGAACTATTTTCTACATAGAAAAAAGTTCACGTGAACTGTTTTCTATACAGAAAAAAGTTCATGTGAACTCTTTTCTACACAGAAAAAGTTCATGTGAACGCTTTTCTACATAGGCAAACGTTCATATTGAACCATTGTCTATATAGATAAAAGTTCGTAGTGAACTAGTTTCTACAGAGAAAAAAAGTTCATTGTGAACTATTTTCTACATAGAAAAAAGTTTAAAGTGAACTATTTTTTACATAGAAAAAAGTTTAAAGTGAACTATTTTCTACATAGAAAAAAGTGCATAGTGAACCATTTACGACATAGAAAAAAGTTTATAGTGAACTATTTTCTACATAGAAAAAAGTTTATAGTGAACTATTTTCTCATAGAAAAAATTTCATTGTGAACTATTGTCTACATAGAAATAAGTTCATTAGGAACTATTTTCTACATCGACAAAAGTGCATTGTGAACTGTTTTCTACACAGAAAAAAGTTGCATAGAAAAAAGTTCATTTAGAACTATTTTCTATATAGAAAAAAGTTTATAGTGTACTATTTTCTACATAGAAAAAAGTTTATAGTGCACTATTTTCTACATAGAAAAAAGTTAATAGTGAACTGTTTTCTACATAGACAAAAGTTCATTGAGAACTATGTTCTACGTAAAAATGATCATCTTTCAAATGTAAACAAACCAGAGCATCGAATGTTGGTGATTGCTAACTAATATGCGATGAGATAAAAAACGAAACAACCAAACACACAACATCACACATAATTTGTCCGAAGTAGCTGACGTATACGTGTGTCACATAACCACATATTTGTCATATCAACAGCAACGAAATAGCCAAACACACAACATCACACATACTTTGTACGAAGTAGCTGACGTATTAGAGTGTCACCATAACGTCGACTGCGCTTGCAAATGAAATTTTGCGTGGCTATGCTTTATATCTCCGTTCAACAACAGCAACAGACACATGTACATACATACATTATTATGTTAATTCATACGCTATAGACACAATTCCGTTTGCCTCACCCCTGCCACACCACTCTGTCATTGCTCTCTTGCTCGCTCATTTTTGTTTAACACGTCATTATTCTCTTTCGCAGTCGCAGAAAATGTGGTTTTAGCAGCAGCATAAAATCTGGTTTTAGCAGCAGCATAAAATCTGGTTTTAGCAGCAGCATAAATGTGTTAACTTTGATAGATTTAGTCCCTTCACGCCGCTTTAGATGTTAACACATCAAAAACTTTCATATTTTCTACATAGAAAAATGAGAACTATTTTCTACATAGAAAAAGGTGAACTATTTTGTACTGTACCTACATAGAATAAAGTTCATACTGAATTTTTGGTTTTTGCAATTTTTTTTTGTGGTAGAAAAAAGTTCATAGTGAACCATTTTATGCAGTTATTTATACATTTTCTCAACAGATATTCCACTGTACAACTTGATTTTGATTGCACTACTATTTACTACTTACACTCTTGAAAATAAATTATTGTACACCATCTTTGGCAAATGAATGTTGCCCAGCGTTAACGGCAACCTCGTGGGTGTTTTGGGGCTACTGACTGTCCATATGTTGGGGCTGGGGTTGGGGTATAACCATTTATCATTTCATATCATTCGATTATATTTACATTTTATATAAGTCATCCAATTTGCGAATTTTTTTTCTCTTGTCTCTAATATGGAAGTGTTGGCGTTGCCGTCAATATTAGTGCGACTCTTATTAGTTAATCTTCTATCAACCACCTGCACCTCCTCCTCCCACTTTGTACTCCCAGGCGTTTTCGGCATACTCGGCTCATACATGATTGGCATTTTAATTAGCACACCCTCTTAATATTAGTAACTATAGATATTGGAGATTATACGAACATTTAGTGGTCACATATGTGGATACCTAAGGTGACAAAAGCAGCGAGCGGGCGGTTGGGCGGGTTAACTGCAACAAGTCAAAATATAGAGCGTAGTAATTATGCGAACAGGCGTCTACTTCCCCCCGGTGGAGGTAAAAGAGGCGGCAGGCGATTGTTCCAAAAATTGTGAACTACAGCAAAACTGAATTTAATTTCAGACGTGAAGATATATTGGCCATCTATGCACAGGTATTCGTTAGTGAGTTGATTATAATAATTTCGTGAATTTTACTGAACAAAAATATGCAATCTATGACAATTTTGCTATTCTATTTTTGGTTTTTTTATGTCACAATTTCGCAAATGCCGGATATCATGTGTAGTTAGTCAGTCAGCATTATATAAGTAATTAGAAGTTAATATCGCATGCAAATTAGTCTCTTTGTGTTTAGTCTCAGAAGCTACTGAAACCAGTTTGAAGTTTAGTGAATATTTTGGGTTTTTTGTTTGTTGTTCATTTCTCAATATTAATTTCCGTTTGCTCAGGTCTTTGTTTGTGCTGTTTTCAATATAAAATTTATTTTTCCTTGACTCCCTACACTATGAGACCTCCCCCTAGAGGTGAGGGCAAAAATGTGCACTTAAATTTTATCTGGAAATTAGATCCATAGTCTAGGCTTTGTAGCAATATGAAACTCAAGGCTTAACTCAGCTGAGTTCTGTACTTAAACTTCATTCACGAATCTAATGTTTTTTCTTATATTATTTTGACGCATCACTTGTACAAAGCTGGTAGCAAAATCTTATTGATTAATTTTCGAGTCGAGAGGCTTGGATTTTCCTGAATTGACGATGCTACAGCCGCGATTGTGTCTTGAACCCGAACATAGAGATCTCGATGGTAAGATCTTCGTGTGATGCTTCCAGATTCGGCAAACATGTTTACCCACCTCATAATGGTCTACTCTATTCGGGGGAGTGCTGCTAAACTCCCACCGAAATTACCTTTGGATGAAAATGAAGGACTGCAAACCATGGTATCACTGCACTATCCAAATCTTCTTTTTGGTATCCAAAGCATTCGAAATAGTAACCTGCAAAATAAAATAAAAAATAATCCTATTACTCACACAGCAAAAAAATTATTACGTTTGGTTTTTGTAGCACGATGCCACCCTGTATTACTCCTCTAGACTTTCGGAGTAAAACGTTCTTTTTATTTTTATTAATTTTTTCATGCCGTAGATTTTATTTTTTCTGTTGATGTAATTAGTAGGTAGCTGTAAACTTCTTTTTAGGTTTGAAAATATTGCTTTTATTTTTACTCATTTGTTTTTAATTTCGATTTTATTTTTTTTATATTTTTAAAATTTCCATTAGTCGGGCAAAATTGAGCAGCAAATTTTTATATAGAAATTACATACACTGTATGGGTGTTGTGGCAGAATATAAATTTCATCCCGATTCCACTCGGTTCACTCATTTTAGATTTGAGGGAAAAAATAAAAAATTTAAAAAAAAATTTGTAAATGAAAAATAAAAAAACAAATACAATTAATAAAAAATTAATAAAAATTTTGACACATAAGATCGTCCTTACAGAGACCAGAAACATAGAAATTATGAGAACTAATAAGGGCGGATCAATAAGTCCGTGACTTTTCGAACTGTCCTCGTAGTTATATAAAATCAAGTACCACCTGTTAATAGACTACTGTCAAATCTACAACAAGTTCCGTCATTTACTTTATATTTAACAGCTGCTCAAAACATACAACCTTGTGCTTTTTTTAAATGGAAAATGGAAAATGGTGAATTTCTTCAAAATGGTTCACAACTCTCGAATATTTCGGAAAGAGTTCACGACTCTTTAATGGTTGATTCAAATGACAACCAGACACAAAACAGAGCTATGCGGAGTAAAGAAATATGTCGACTTCGGCTTCCCAAAAACGACAGATCGAGTACCTAGAGTTGCAGTAGCTCTTCACATATTTCGATTATGAATCTTTTAGCAAGAGTCTCAAGTGACTCTTTGCATATTCCAATGGCAGACAAAACTTTGTAAACTCGATGGACGTATAATGTAACAAGAGTTTCATTTTTATTTGTATTTATGCGAAAGACTCACGACACATTATTGACTAGGAGAAAATAAATATGTCGAGTTCGGCTTCCCAAACACGACACATCGAGTACCTAGAGTTTCAGTAACTCTTCACATATTTCGATTATGAATCTTTTAGCAAGAGTCTCAAGTGACTCTTTGCATATTCCTATGGCAGATAACTTCTGACTTATAATGTAACGAGTGTCTCATTTTTATTTGTATTTACACGAGTGACTCACGACAGATGATATAGTAGGAGCAAATAAATATGTCGAGTTCGGCTTCCCACAAACAACAGATCCATTACCTAGAATTTCAGTAACTCTTCACATATTTCGATTATAAATCTTTTAGCAAGAGTCTCAATAGACTCTTTGCATATGCGAATTACAGACAATTCTTTGCAAGAACAAGTGAGTTCTGCGCTTTCTAGTTTTTACATTCACTGATTGCAACCTACAGTTTTACACCGGTTCGGAAAGGAGTCATGATATTTCAATACCAGACGCCGATCCCTTATCATGAGCCTCATTGACTCTTTGCACATTCGAATGGCAGACCCCAGATCATTCAACAAGTCTGAATCAACAAGTCAACGAAACCAAGGATAAGCTTGATAAATACTATGGGGACTCTGCACCATCGATTTCACTGGTAAAAATGTGGTTTAGTGACTTTCCTTGTGGTCGCACAAGTACAAATGGCGCTGAATGTTCTGGACAGCCCATTGAGGTCAATACACCCGAAAATATTGAAAAAATCCACGATATGGTGTTGGCCGATCGAAGAGTAAAAGTGCGTGAGATTGCTGATGCCATGGGCATTTCATATGGCAGTGTGGTTTCGATTTTAAATGGTCAGTTGGGTTTAAAACGCTGTCTGCAAGATGGGTGCCGCGTTTGCTCAGAATTGACCATAAACGTAATCATGTGACAACTTCAAAGGATTGTTTGGAGTTGTTTAACCGCAATTTGCAGGAGATTTTGCGGCGTTTTGTAACTGTGGATGAAACGTGGATCCATTACAGGACTCCGGAGATCAGGCAGCAGTCTAAACAATGGATTTCTCCGGGTGAACCGGTTCCGAAGAAGGCCAAGGTAAGTTGTCGGCCAATAAGGTGATGGCAACAGTTTTTTGGGATGTTATTTTTCATCCATAATGCACACGTGTGCAGAATTCCATGAATTGGGCTACGAATTGGTACCTCATCCGCCATATTCTACAGATTTAGCCCCTGTGACTATTTCCTATTGCCAAACCTAAAGAAATGGCACGGTGGAAAGAGATTTAGCTCCTACGATGATATTATTGATCAAACAAAAGCATATTTTATGGACCTCGAAAATCCTATTTTTTGGAAGGGATACAAAAATTGGAGAAACGTGAATTAAGTGAATTGAGCGAAAAGGAGATTATGTTGAAAAATATATAGGTTTTTTGTTTTATGCAATAAAAACTGTGTTTCATTCAAAAAGTCACGGACTTATTGATCCGCCCTCCAAATAATAAGAATTTCTGAGAAATCAGAATTCCTTCAGAAATCAGAATTTTTGAAAAAATTTTCAAATCAGACTTTTGAAAGAAATCAACATTTTTTTCAGTAATCGGAATTTTCAAAGAAATTAGAATTTTTTTGAAAGAAATTTTGAGAGAAATTAGGTTATTTTAAAATATAAGATTTTTTGAAAAAATACGATTTTTTTAAGGAATATGCATTTTCTTAAATACAAATTTCTTCAGATCGAAAATTCTTCTTCTTTTGATAAGAAATTATTTTTCTTTTGATAAGAAATTATTTTTCTTTTGTGAAGAAATTATTCTTCTGTAGAAAAAGGTTATTCTTTAGATGAAATATAATGTTTTCTTTTAATAAAAAATCCAAACCTCTAGTTGACTTTGGAAATTCAGTATCATTTTTCCCGAGATCGATTAGCTAAGGTAACAACAGTTCTTTGCCTCTTATTGCCCTCCCTTTAATGGTTATTTGGTGATGAAGACACTCAAAAAAATTGTATTATTTTTTCAGCAACATTTTGAAGGTTCTTGCTCAGCTCAATGTTTAATGAACCAATTAGCGTAATAGAATTGAATTAATTTGCAACAAAACTGTTAAACAAAAACATAAAAAACGATTATTAACATCATTATGTTAAAGTTAAAATGCTGCAGTTAATGATATTTAAAAATATTATACATCGTTGTCGGATAGTTAAACCATAGACTGGAACAACACGTATCATTGTACACGTTGGGTATCCGTGTTTTCTTCATCTTCATCTTCATTTTCTTGTGTTCCAAGTCCATATTATGATTGAAACTATAATATCACATGGTTGGACGTTTTGTTTTTCTCTTCATTGTATATTATTACTCGGTATCATTTGTGTAGTTTGTTTGTTTGTTTGGTGGTCTGTGATGCGACCATGACCTAATAAATGCGCGCAATCGCATAACTCTTGTGCTCAATTGTTGGATCTTAAAGTCACCAGCACCACCACCACCGCCACCATCTCTAAGTACTGGGTACATGAAAAAGTGTGTACTACACCTAGATGAATAAGAGTTTATATATCATCGGGATACCCCCAGCACCACCACCACCACCACCACTGGCTGATTCACCTATTAGCGACTAAACAACAAATCTTTCAAGTGTCTGTTGATGATGCTGTTGTGCTGTTTGTCTATCTGTCTGTCCATTTGTCTGATATTTTGCAAAATTTAAAACAAAAAGTAATATGATTTCTTGCAAACCGTATACAATTACAATTTTGATTTGGATTTGAATTTATATATTTCGCCGTCGCCGTCGCCGTCTTTGTCATCACCTTCACCGTATTCTTCTTCATCATGTAATGTATTGCACATACACACTATTGCTATTGCAATAGCTATGCAGCTTGGCCTGGCCTCCTCTTCAAATCTTCCCAAAAGACAAACCGACTGACTGACTCAGTTGTTATTATTAATCCACGCCTTGTCATGATTTCATATATTCTCGGTCCGGCAATAAAAGTATCGAATCGTACAACGCAAAACGCTGATGGTCTGATCATGATGCCGATGAAGACGACGACGACGACGACGACGGCGGCGGTGGCGGTGGCGATAATGTCGGTTGCAAAGTGCATTAGAAATCGCACACAAGGGTATCCACCTCGGCGCTAGAGCAGAAACCCCATTACACACAGATCACACGAAACAATGCATTTTATTTTCTTTTATTATTTTCAATTAATTTTGAACTAATTTTAATGCAAAATTGTATAAGCAGACATAATTTTTTACGATTTTCAGGGACACTCTTCATTGGCAGATTAACAGAAGAAATTTTGAAATTATTTAAAATGTGAATTTTCAAGTTTACACATATATTTTCAAATCCCAAAGTAATGGAAAAAATTTAAAATTTAAATAACAAAAAAAAAACAAAATCTAAATTGAATTGAAATACTAACAGAAATAGAAAAGTAAATTTATACAGGGTGTCTCAAAAGAAAGTTTGTATTTTACGAGTCGATCTAATACAAAATAGGATGTCTTTAAAAAAAATTTTATTAATTACACTATTGTAGTCGAAAAATGTATCAACGTTCTAGTAAATTGTATCGATTAGAATCAAGTCTACTGATATCTGTAGAACGTCAAATTTTTTAAAAAAAACTCGTTTTTTACCTATTCTCAGATTTTGAAATTTCACTGTTTTCAGCATAACTCAAGGAACTCTAGATTGTTCACTTACAATGTTTGGCAAAATTGTAGCCATGGTAAAGCTGAACAACTTTTCTGAACATATTAATACAATCTGAACGTGTCCAGTCACCCTAAATAGCACATAAAGACCATTTTCTATGTTAAAAATGTTCATTTGTATGTATAGGTCATCATTATTCGAGAACGACGTGTCCGATTTTGTTCGAATAAATTTAGAATTACAATAGCTTTAATCTAAATAAATAAAAAACTGGTTTCCCGTTACATCCCAAGAATGAATTAGGAAGAACTTTAATCTAGTCCTACACTATTTCTCAATGTAATCAGTTATAAAAAAAAGAATGGTGAAAAAAATATATTTTTCTGCATAAAAAATTAAAATTTGATATTATTAAAAAAATAAGAAACGACAAAAAGTGAAAAGTTTTATTACTTTCTTCTAAAGTCACATGACCTATGAACAAAATGAGACAAGGATCATAAAAATCGATGAACACATTTCACTCGTATTCACAATTTAGTGAAGGTATCTCATTTTGTCAAGAAATGTATTGCTCATCATACCCAACCTAAGCAAAAAAGCACAATCACAAAAATTGACTCCGAAAGGTTCCGAACTTGTTGCTTTATAAAAAGCATTGAATCCGAACCTTCTTACATAAAAATTTAATTGTACCTATAAATGATATTCAGTTTTTTCTTAAAAAAAAAATACGAACTTTTTGAAGAAAATGTAATTCGAAATTTTTTATTAAAAAAGTCACCTCGGAAGTTCATCTATAAAAAAACGTTACAATATTTGGCTCTGAAGTTTTTTATTGCAAAATTCGACTCTGAAATTTTTGATTACAAAAGTTGACCGCACTTTTCTCTTCAAAAGATTTTATTTATAAAAAATGACTCCGATTTTTTTTTTTAAAAATGTATCTACCAACGGTTTTATTATAAAACGTGACTCCCAACTTTTGTATTGAAAAACTTGACATTTTTATTAATGAAGTTGACTCCAAACTTTTTCATTAAAAAACTTCACTCCGAACTTTTTTGTTGAAAAAGATGACTCCGAACTTTTGAATTGAAAAACTGGACTCCAAATTTTTTTATTCATCAAGTTGACTCCGAACTTTTTCATTAAAAAACTTGACTCCGAACTTTTTTATTGAAAAAGTTTACTCCGAACTTTTTTATTGAAAAACTGGGCTCCAAACTGTTTTATTCATCAAGTTGCCTCCAAACCTTTTCATTAACAAAGTTGACTGAACTTTTTCTTAAAACAGGTGACTCCGAGTCTTTTTGTTAAAATAAATGCCTCCGACCTCTTTTATTAAAAGAGGTGAAGAGGAGGTTATTACAAAAGTTGACTCCTAAATTCTTAATTCGAAATTCGACTCTGAACTTTTTAATTACACAATTCGACGAAACTTTTTTTATTAAAAAAGTTGACCGAACTTACTTACTTACTTACTTATCCGGTCTCGGACAACCCCGGAGGGTCAGGGACCTTACAAAACGAAGATAACATATTTCGCCAACCAGTTCGATCTTTTGCTTTATTTCTCCAGTTGGCAATACCAAGTGTACGCTGGTATTCGTCAACCTGATCTCTCCAGCGGAGTCTTGGTCTTCCTATTTTTCGTCTTCCTTCGAGTTCGGTTTCGAAAACCCTTCGTGCTGGTTCGTCTTCATCCATTCTACTGACATGGCCTAGCTAGCGCAATCGCGTTATCTTGATCCGCTTAACTATGTCAATGTCAGGATAAAGCTCATACAGCTCATGATTCATGCGTCGCCGATACTCGCCGTTGTGCACTATAGGGCCATAAATTTTTCGGAGTATTTTTCTCTCGAAGACTCCTACAGATGTTTCGTCTGCTTGCGATAGGACCCAGGATTCTGCGCCATAAAGCAAGACAGGTTGAATGAGAGTCTGGTACAGCTGGACTTTTGTTACTCGAGAGAGGGCTTTATCTCTAAAGTGCTTGCTTAGCCCAAAATAACATCTATTCGCAAGCACAATTCTCTGCTTGATCTCAAGGCTGACGTTGTTGTTTTTGTTCACGGCAGATCCGAGGTATATAAATTCGTCCACTACCTCGAAGTTATAACGGTTATCAACGTTCACGCTTTGGTCTAATCGCGTGGAGGCCCTGTTCGTTGAAACCATTAATTTTGTCTTGTCCTCATTTACCGTCGAACCCACTTTTGTCTTGTCCTCATTTACCGTCAAACCCACTTTTTCTCAATTCTCGAAAAAACCGCAGTAACTTCTCTAATTGTGCGCCCAATAATATCTATATCATCAGCATACGCGAGCAGCATGTGACTTTTGCTGCTGATGGTTTTATTCATGTTGACTGCAGCTTTTCTCATAATGATCTCCATTAAGATGTTAAAGAGATCGCACGACAGGGTGTCGCCTTGCCTGAGGCCTCGCTTAGTTTCGAAAGGTTCGGTAAGATCCTTACCAACTTTCACTGCGGATTTGGTGTTCGTCAAGGTCATCCTGCGAAGGCGTATGAGTTTTGCAGGAATACTATTTTATGAAAAAAACTTTTATGGAAAATGTTGACTCAGAACTTTTTCATTAAAATCTTTTTAATACAAAATTCGACGTAACTTTTTTTTGTTAACAAAGTTGACCGTAATATTTTATTAAAAAAGATGACTCCGAACTTTTTGATTGAAAAAGTTGACTCCGAACTTTTGTCTATTAAAAAGTGGACTCCGCTTTTTTTTATTAAAAAAGATGACCGAATTTTTTATTAAACAAGTTGACGATCGATTTTTTATTAAAAAAGTTGACTCCGAACTTTTTTGTAAAAAAAAGTCGTCTTCTAACTTGTTTATTACAAAATTCGACTCTGAACTTTTTAATAACAAAGTTCGACGGATTTTTTTTTATTAAAAAGTTTTACCGAACTATTTATTAAAACAGTAGGTTAAGAAATTTTTAATTAACACAATTGATACCTACCTATTTTATTAAAAATTTTTTATTAAAAAAGTCGACTCAGAACTTATTTGTATGCAAAATTCGACTGAACTTTTTTATTTTAAAAAAAATTACTCCGAACTTTTATATTAAAATAGTTGTCTTTTTTATTAAAAAAGTTGACTCACAACTGAACTCCGAACTTTTGTATTAAAAACGTTGACTCCGAATTTTTGTATTAACGTTGACTCTGAACTTTTTTTAAAAAAAATATGATTTCGTACTTTTTTATTAAAAAAGTTGACTCCGAACTTTTTTTATAACAAAGGCTGACTCCGAACTTTTTAATTAAAAACCTTGAATGCAAACGTTTTTATTACAAAATTTTTTTTATCAAAAAAGTACTGAATTTTTCTCATAAAAAAATATGAACCCGACCTGTTATTCGAAAATTTTAAAAAACTATTTTTTTTGAAAAAGGTGTATTTCCACCTATTTCTATTAAAACAGTTGCCTGAACTGTGTCACTTCGAAATTTTGCTAAAAGGGAGCAACGAGCATTTAAAATTGTGTTGTACCGCAAAGCTTACAGGGCATTTTTCGAAAATAATTAATGTTTTCTTTAGATTTTTTTTTATGAATTTTCGAATTTTAAAAGTTGATGTCGAAAATTTCTTGTGTCAAATCTTTAAGTAAATAGAAACTTGACTCCGAAATCTAGATTCCGAAATAATTTTGTATAAAAAGTTTATACAATAAATAAATATTTTCCCATCATATCCCATCAAGGGACACCAGGAAAGTTTCTCACAATCAGTAGGCTTTGCGCTTTCTGGTTTTACACCCACTGATTGGGACCTACAGTTTTACACCGTTTCCGGACAATTTTTTTGACAAGATTTTTCATGACTAACTGATGGATAGTGTAGCCGTCAGTAAGCTATGTGACCGACATGGTATGAAAAGTAATATAGTCAGTACAGCCCACACTCGAAACGCTTACTCTAAACACCTTGGACTTAAAAGCATTTTCGTCCTAATGTGTTTTATTAACAATTGTTAACTCCGAAAACATTTTTCATGCATATAAAGTCAACTCCGAACATTTAGAATTGGAAAATATAACATTGATCTTATTTACGTGCAAAAATTTAACCACGAAAATTTGTCGCATCCACAAGTTTAATTTCGAACTTGGGCTATCTAAAAATATTTAACGTCGAAAATTTGAATATGAAAATTATTCCTCCAAAAACTTTTCGTGTGCACATCACTTACAAACCTGCGAAATGATTTCATTTACAAAAATTTGACTCCTAACTTGGATTCACTAAGATTTCATAACTCCGAAAATTTTTTACATGGAAATTTACATCTCGGAATCATTTTCTATACATAAAAAGTTAAGTCTGAACACTGTTCACAAATAAAATCTTGAACTCTGAACGGTGTCCGTACACAATAATTTAACTCCGAAAGGAGTTTACATACACAAACTTAACTCCGAACTTGTTTTATCAACAGTTGCGAACTCCGAAAATGTTCTTCATGGAAATTTGCAACTCTGAACATTGTATACGCCTAAAAAGTTAGATAATGATTTTTTTAAATATAAATTAATAACTCCAAACAAATCCTACTCTTATTTTATACTTCAATTTATGGATTATTGAAAAAATGTACTCCGAATTTTTTCTATTGAAAAACTTTACTTAAAACCTGATTATTAATAAATTGTTACATTTTAACTGTTTGTGCACAAAATTGGTTATCTTGGAACTTCCAAGATCTTTCTATAGTACTGAGATTTTTCGGATTCTTTTTGTGTTTTTTTTTTGTTGTTGCTTATATTTCTTGTTGTTTTTGTTTTCTATAGTATAGAAAAACACAATATTGATAAGATTAAATAATGATGGTATTTTTCGTTTTGCAAAAACAACTTTTGTTTACCACATAAATGAGATAACAACTTGTGTCATCTTTCACACTTTCCTTTCTTTTTGTATTGTTTTTTATCGCCAGATATTCTTTCACCCGATCAACAGGAAACTAAAAAAATCAATTAATTTTTTTTTTATATTTTATTTCTAATTTTTTTTTCATAAGATCGTGAAAGTTTCTATTTACTTGTCAAGCTTTAAGGAATGTCTGTAGACTGGTATATTGCTAAAGTTAAGTGAAATTTCAACTTGATAACGAAATATCGATAAAATATCTGCTTTAGATGATGTTCTAGACGAGATTCTTAAGAAAAAATTCAGTGAAAATTCTTAAGAAATTCAGTAGTTGCAAATATTTGGTGTCTCTGCTCAGTCAAGACAGTCAAGAAAAAAATCTAAACAGTATGAAAAAATTAAAATCTACAAAAACACTTAATTGTTCTGTCGTAAAGTGTCTGCACTAAGCGGTGACAAAGGCTATTCTGGGGAGATATATCTGGAGAGGAGATGGGACGCACAATATCCCCAAAGAAGGGACATAGAATTATCCGACGATCACGTATCCAAAGTTTGATAAGGCAAAACTGTTCCGACGAAAACGTTTCTCCGCACGCTTGGTTGGACACAGTATAATTTTTAAAAACTGTCAACTTGCAATTGTTATTCTGTCTTATGGTGTCTAGACTAAGTAGGCGCAAATTCTATTCTATAAATTCTAGAAATGTAGAAGGGCGGTACAATCCGGACAATCCAGTGACATACAGTTTTCCGCTGACAGCGTATCTAGAATATTAACAGACGAAAATGTTCTAACTAAAAAGTTTTATAGTAAGAGATGTCTATAGCAAAATAGTGTGTAGGCTAAGCGAGGGCAATATTTTGTTTTGCCACATGGGTCTGAGCTACAACCTGTCGACAATTGACGCCCAACTTTCACTAAGTAAACCCTCTAAAAAATTCACCAAGAACTAAAGACATGGCTACAGGCATGAAAAAAATCAGAATAAATTCAGGTTAAAAACTTCGAGGTCGAAATGATCGTGACAAGAAGTCATTGCAATGCTTTGTCAAAAATTTTCCTGTTTGTCAGAACAAAGTGTCTAGGCTAAGTGGAGCCAATATTTTCTGCCAAAATGTATCCGAGCTACAACGATCGCCTAATTCTCTGTCGACAATTAGCCCCGACTGTTCTTTAAATAAAACCCCACACAAAATTCTACTGCAAAACTTTTCACGTTGCAACGAAAAACATAGAATAAAGAAAGAAATCAATATAAATTCGGATTAGAAACGTCGGGGTCGAAATCATCCTCTTAAAAAGTCATTGCAATTCTATGTCGAAAGTCTCCCTTCGCAAGCATGTCTACCGTGAAAGGTGTCTAGGCTAAACAAAGGCAACATATTGTGGCAAAATGTGGCGGAGCTATTATAATGAAAGCCTAATTCACTGTCAACAATTAGCCCCGATCTTTCATTTAATAAAATCTCAAACAAACCTTTATTAAAATACTTTCCACGCAGAAAAAACAGATCTTCAAAATAATCTAAATAAAATCCGATTAAAAACATCGAGGTCAAAATGATCGTCTTAAAAACTCATTATAGTGCTTTACGAAAATTCTCCTCCACACGTATGTTTCACAAAAAAGTGTCTAGGCTAAGCGAAGCCTATAATCTTTTGTCAACATGTGTCCGATCTATAATGAAAGCCGAATTCTCTGTCGACAAGTAGCTCCGACATTTCATTTAATAAATTCTCAAACAAACTTGTACCGAAAAACTTTCCACGGTAAAAACAGATCTTCAAAATAATCGAAATAAAATCAGATTAAACACTTCGAGGTCAAAATGATCGTCTTAAAAGTCATTGCAATGTTTTGACGAAAATCTCCCTTCACACACATGTCTACCAAAAAAGTGTCTAGGCTAAGCGAAGCCAATATTTTTCCTTCAAACTGTGTCTGAACTATAATGAAAGCCTAATTCTCAGTCGACAAGTAACCCCGATCTTTCATTTAATAAAATTTCAAACTAACTTTTTCTGAAAAACTTTCCACGTAAGAATAAAAAGAGATGTGAAAAATCTAAATAAATTCAGATTAAAAACTTCCAGGTTGAAATGATCGTCGTAGAAAGTCATAATAATGCTTTGACGAAAATGATTCTCCACACGTATGTGTACAAAAAAAGTGTCTAGGCTAAGCGAAGCCAATATTTTTCTTTCAAAATGTGTCTCAACTATAATGAAAGCCTAATTCTCTGTCGACTAGTAACCCCGATCTTTCACTTAATAAACTTTCAAACAAATTTTTTCTGAGAAACTTTCCACGTAAGAATAAAAAACAGTTGTGAGAAACATAAATGAATTCAGATTAAAAACTTCCAGGTCGAAATGATCGTCTTCGAAAGTCATAATAATGCTTTGACAAAAATGATTCTCCACACGTATGTCTACCAAAAAAAGTGTCTAGGCTAAGCGAAGCCAATATTTTTCTGTCAAAATGTGTCCGATCTATAATGAAAGCCGAATTCTCTATCGACAAGTAGCCCCGATATTTCATTTAATAAAAAAAACAGACGTGAAAAATCTAAATAAATTCAGATTTAAAACTTCCAGGTCGAAATAATCGTCTTAGAAAGTCATTGCGATGTTTTAACAAAAATCTCCCTTCACAAACATGTCTATCAAAAAAACGTGTCTAGGCTTAGCGAAGCCAATATTTTTCTGTCAAACTGTCCGAGCTACAATGAAAGCCTAATTCTCTGTCGACAATTAGCCCCGACGTTTCATTAAATATAATCTCAAACAAACTTTTACTAAAAACTTTCCACCTAAGGAAAAACACACAGTTGTGTAAAACATTTAAATAAATTCAGATTAAAAACGTCGAGGGCAATACTTTGACGTAAATGATACCCACACGTATGTGTACCAAACGACGTGTCTAGGCTAAGCGAAGCCAATATTTGTCTGTCAAAATGTGTCCGAGCTATACTGAGAGCCTAACTCTCTGCCAACAAGTAGCCCCAATCTTTCGTTTAATAAAATCTCAAACAAACTTGTACTGAAATGTTTACCAAGGATTAAAGAAAAGCAGTTCTTCAATATTAATTCAGATTATAAACTTCGACGTCGAAGTGATCGACTTTGTCATTGCAATGCTTTGTCGAACATCTCCATTCACATGCATGTCTACTGAAAAAGGTGTCTAGGCTAAGCGAAGCCAATATTTTTCTGTCAAAATGTGTCCGAGCTAAAATGAAAGCCTAATTCTCTGTCAGCAATTAGCCCCGACCTTAGATTACAGAAAATCTCAAACGAGCTTTTACTGAAAAACTTTCCACGGAATTAAACAAAACACAGATCTTCAAAATAATCAAAATAAATTCAGATTAAAAACTTCGAGGTCGAAATGATCGACGTAAAAAAGTCATTGCAATCATTTTCCTTTCGCATAAATTCGAATACGAAATCATTTTCGTATTGTAATCAAATGAAATTGAAATGAATTGCTAATCATAGTGTTCGTGGTCTCTTCCAAAAACATCTTAAAAGTTTAATCTCATCGTCTGATCACACTGAACTCCAATTTTTAGAAGACAAAAAAAAAAACAAAGCACGATCGCACAGTGACTGTGATCTCAGTAAATGTAAAACCAAAAAAAGTAAAAACTACAAACGAAAAAAAAAATAAACTGAATAAAATTAAACTTTATAAATAACAAACAATGTGCGAATGTATGTAATAAATGAATTACATACTCACACCGATATACCGCCGTCATACAGCAACACACACAGACACACACTAGCACACAAATCCCAGACCGATATACAGATTTTACAGAAATATTTTGTAAGTTTAATCAGTTACTCGGTGAGTCTGTTACTCAGTCATTCAGTCAGCCACTCACATCGAATCAAATACAAGATAATGAGGAGGGTGGCTTAAGACGCTTGTTGCAAGGGGGGTACCAATTGTATTTGCAAGATACAGATACAAAAATGCTTGGACCCAACCACTTACAGACCACATACAAACATTAATACACTGGAGCAACAACCACAAAAGGTGTTCGCACTCTAAACAAAAACAGTGCTACGCACACAGTGGGGGAAAATATTACATTATGTTGAAAGTATTTCAGTGAAATTAATAAAAAGTACAAATTTTAGTTTGTACGGAAGTATTTTCTCTAGAAATACTTTTGTCACTGTAACAAAAACCCCTAGATTTCATACTCACCGATTGGGACCTACACTTTTAACCCTGTTCCCAACGATCTTTTGAGAAGCTTTTTCATGGTTAAATACTTGACAGTGTGACGTCACTAACCCCGACCGTCGTCGAATGAAATGTAATGTTAGCACAGGGATCGAACTCCCGATGTCATGTACAAGAGCTGCGCACACTACACGCTTAACAATCTGTCTATTTTTGTCGTTTGGATGGAAACACGATTCTAACGTGTCGCAAATATATTATACTTGTGTCCAATTACATTGCGTTTGCTATTCAATATTACATGTTTGAGACACAGTGATTAATAGGTTATTTGAAATGTGGCTTCTTTTTTTGAAAACTGCTGAAGACAAAAACGTGACAGACAACAAAGAAACAAAAAAGCACCAGATCTTTAATTCATGGAATCAACGCTTGCAAACATACACATGTTTCCCACCACATGTTGCCAGAGCCGTGTTTTCCGGCGTGTACCATTGCACCAACGACGGCTATATACATATGTATATATCTATTTGCAGCCATCTGTCTCCGCTTCTATGGAACCTTGGGCTAAATGGACTATTGGTCACTCTCGAAAATGCGGGTACGAAAACTGTTGCTTTTACGGACGATGTGACAGTAGCTACACGCTGAAAAAAATTACCTCTGTAACGTATTCTCGGAAACACATTCTGAAGGAACCATGTAAATGATACGAACACACTCCAAATATTCATATATTTTCAGGTCTTAAACTCACTTATATTTAAGTGCAAACATTAGTATGTTTACTTGCAAACATGCATATTTTTACTTAGAACCACATGCTGTTACGTCGCCAACATCCATATTCTTACATCGAAACATTCGTGTGTTTCCTCCCAAATGACCCAAACGAACGAATGCATGAAACGCTACTGATCAGTCAATATAAGAAACACTCAATACATTTATTAACGTATTCAGGAATATTTACGAATCACTGACTGAGAGGATAATGCAAAAATACAGTTATACACTTGCAATAACCTTAACTTAGACTGAGAAAAATGTCTCTTTTCCCTCTTTTATTATTTTGGTCTCGAGAGAGCACAACGACAAACCAAAAATGTGTACAAATCAGTGCCCCAAATACAGATGTATTTGTGCAACAAACAAAGCTGTATTTGGATCACAAATATATACAATATAACATATTAATCCTTATATCTGAGTAGAGTCGGTGGTTTTGCAATGGTAGTGTACGCGGCTCTTCTTCATGATATCGTAGGTTTGATCCCTGCTGTGATCACCTTAAATTTCTTTCGACGGCAGTCACCTTACCCATAAAAGAGCTACCGTTCGGAACCGGTGTAAATCTGACAATACCAATCAGTGAGTATAAAACTAGAAAGTGCACACCGCAAATTAAGTGAAACTGATAATTAGGTGGAACTTGGTCATTTAAAATGGAGATGGTTACATAAATATAGTTATATAGTGAAAGGCTTTCTCTTATTTGCCCGAAGAATCTGATTACTGGCAACTTGTAAACGGAAAAGTCTAAGAAAGTCGGAAAATTACTTTCCTGCCGATGTTCTGAATCAAAGAGCCCAAAAAACATGGATTTAGAGGTAAACTGTGTTCCCTACAGTTGAAGCCTAAAATGTTTGCAACAACTTTGTTGAAGAAGGTTTACCGCTACAACCAACAAAATAGAAGTTAGTGGCTGCCAAAGAGTGAGTCAAACTCGAAAAATCAAAAAAAAATCCACTTGATAGTCACAATAAAAAAAAAAAACATTTTTGTATGAAACGGTAATTGTAACTCAAAAAGCCAATGATGCAGTTCGATTTCTCGTACCTGAATTAGGGTAAAACCGTCCTCTCCGGCCTTGTCTTAATAAATTTCGGCTAAAAACTATCACAGTGTAATGGGTTGCCCAGAGTTACCCATTACCCATGAAATACGAACCCTGCTGTTGACACATTAACAGAGTTCGTAAATGGATATGGTTTGAGTCTTTGCTAATAAAATTCTGAGTTTATCGTCATGGTTATTATAAATGAATTGGTTGAATTTTTGAATTTTGTACATATTCAAACACAAATCTTCCCCATAGTGCATCTTTGAAGAAATCATCCATGTTTGAAGTGTAAAATAAAAAGTTACGCTTTTGTTTTTTGTGTGTTTTTTTTTTGGTTTAATATGACTAGTATTGCTACTGTTGTTGTTGTTGTTGTTGTTTTTGGTGTTTCTTTCCATTATTTATTTCTTCACTACAGGTGATCATACATCGAAAGAAAACAATAACAAATATAATGACAAGAAAACAATAATAATGACAGCAACAACAACAGCAACAATAGAGCAACAAATATTGTAAACAACATAAACTATTGCCACGAATGATTTCGAGCATACCACCTCGATTCACACACACACACACACACACACACTTGACTAACAAACAATCAATACAAGTGCAATGTTGCACACAGACACTTGTGCATGAATTGAATCGTATATATGTGTGTGTGTGTCGTCACCGTTTAAGCCAACGTCTGTCTATCCGTGAGCCATCTCATACATACGTTTGTGTGTGTGTGCGAACAGCATTTCAAAGATCTACTTGACTCCCTGCTTGCAACCTTCCCCCCTCTGAAGTGGCCAACCCTCCTCCCGTTCGTTCTCCTTAAGCTGCTGTTCATGTAAAGTGCAACAACTTGTGGTAAAATAACTGGTTGCAACTTTTTTTTTCTAGCTGTTTTGGGGCATTACAAGTTTTTACTTTTAGTTTTTGTTTTTGTGTTAATAAACAATTTTAGTTGTTGCTGCTGCTGTTGATGTTGTTGTTGTTGTTGTTGTTGTTGTTGTTGTTGCCGCAGCAGCAGAAAAAAGGGAAAGGCAAACATTTTTAGTCAATGGCTTTAAGACTTAACAACAACAGCCACGCAATATCAGTTAAAAATATTTGGCCAAAAAAAAAAAATTCCGAAAAAGTCATTAAAAACATTACGATTTTTGTTTCGACAAAAAAACAAAAAAGGAAACGTCAATTTGTTTAATGATTTTATTGAGATATTTTTCACTACGAGGCAACATTTTTCATAAAGTGCTAAAAGAAGGCCAAACGTTTTCAATTAGTGAAGCTGATATCTTCATTTGATATCAAAAAAGTAACAGAAATTTTCTACAATCCCTAGCAGTACTTTGTTACATGCATAAAAATTACGGCCCCATCAACATAATGCAGAAAACATGTACATGTTTGCCAGCATTATTTCATGAATTGAAGATCTGCTGAATTATTGTTTCTTTGTTGTTTATCTCATTTTTATTCTTAGCGGTTTTCAACAAATATTGTCACATTTGGGTCTTAAAAACATATATTATAACCTATTAATCATTGTGTCTAAAACATGTTATATTGAAGAGCAAACGCAGTGTGTTTGGGCACAAGTATAGTATATTTGCGACATGCTACAAATACGTTATATTTGCAATCAAAAAACAACAAAAAGATAAAAAAAATTGTGCCTGTAGTAATCAAGTTTTAAGACTAAATTGTCAGCAAAATTAATATAAAAAAATCCCATAATTGACTGAAGACGCTGATGAAGATAATGCTTCATTAACATCGAAACGACCGTCCAGCGAACGTGTCCCATCCGCGGCATTTAAATTTGTTTTACTAACCGGGAAAGACCACCTTCACCTCGCATAGTGACGGCGACACTATCGAGTATATAGCCATGAAAAAGCTTCTCAAAATACCGTTCGGAATCGGTGTAAAACTGTAGGTCCCAATCAGTGAGTGAAAACTGGAAAGCGCACAGCTCAGTGATTGTGAGAAGTTCTCACCGGTCCCTTCATGGGATGTAATGGGAAACCATTTATTTTATTAACCGGGAAAAACATGGTCTGTTAGCACAAAAAGGAATTACTTACAACTTTTAAAAATAATTTGAAATTTAAATTTTAAAGTAATATTTTTTAATATTTAATATTTAATAAAATTTGGAAATTAGTCCATCATTTCAGATTTTCAGTAAAAGTACTTTTTTTTGGGTACACATTATGTACATATTTTGGTACACTTTGATACACTTTATTTAGTTTTTGACACCAAAATGTACTTCTGTGGTACAATGTATGTACTTAATTTTAGTATTTTTGTTTGACATATTTTGACTTATTGTTTACAAAAATTTTTTTTTTTTCGATTTGAAAATATTTACTTTTTTCAAGTTCTGAGAATTAGAAAATACGATTTCTTTTCGAATTCCTCGAATTGTACCTGATACTGTTTGGGAGCACTCAAGTATATTTCATTAGAAAGTATGGGTTCTGGGTTTGAATGTGACATCTAAGGTCAATGAATGGAAATATTAAAGCTTGCGCTAAGACGCTTTGTTCGTTTCCCGTAAACATAAATGTTTGTTTGCCGCAAAGAAATTCCTCGAACCAAGTTTAACTAATACTATCCGGTCTTTCAAATTTCAATTGACAATAAATAAATTTCAATTGATGTCTTTTACAATTTAAATGGTTCACTTTACATTTCAAATAAAATTTTTATATTGTAATTGAAATTTAATAGACGCCAGTCGAATTTTAAAGGACATCCATTGCTTTAAAAAAAAAAAACATCAATTGAAATTTAAAAGACCTCAATTGAAATTTCTAATATAATATATAACACCGTTTTATGATTTTTTAATTTTAATTGATATCTTCTAAATTTCAATTGATGTCTTTCACATATCAATTGATATACATTTCGTATAAATTTCAGTTGATGTGGTTTAAAATTCGATAGATTTTTTTACAGTTTTAATAGATTTTTAAATTTCCATTGATGTCTTTTAAATTTTAACTGATATTTTTAAATTTCAATTGACGTCTTTCAAAGTTGGTTACACGGCATTTCAATTTCAATTGATGTCTTTTAAAGTTCAATTGATTTTTTGTAAAGTTCAAATTGAATTTTTATATTTCTATAATTTTTTATATTTCTATAATTTAAAATTTCAAATGGAATTTTTAGATATCAATTGAAGTTGTCTAAATTTCAATTAATATTTTTAAATTTCAATTGATGTCTTTCAAATTGCAATTGAAGGCGTTTAAATTTATATTGACTTCCTTTACAATTCATTTGATTGTTTTAAAGACCAAATAGAGTTTTTGAATGTCAATTGATTTATTTTAAATTTCAAATAGTATTTTTAAATTTCAATTGATATATCTTTAATTTCAAATGAATTTTTTAAATTCCAAATAGAAGTTATTTGACTTTAAATTTAAATGACATCAAGTGAAATTTAATAGATGTCAGTCGAATTTAAAAAGTCATCAATTATTTTAAAATGAACATCAATTGAAATTTAAAAGAAGGCAGTTGAAATGTAGAACCCTAATATATAAAATCGGTTAAAGATTTTTAAATTTCAATTGATGTCTTCTAAATTTCAAGCGATATTTTTAAATTTTAATTGATATCTTTTAAATTTAATTGATTCACTTTAAATTATAATTGATGTCTTTTAAAATTAAATTGATTTATTTTAAATTTCAAGTAAAATTTTTAAATGTCAATTGACGTGCCTGAAATGTCAAATAGAATTATCAAATTTGTATTGATATTTTTGAAAATTGCATTGATATATTTTGAATTTAATTTTTCTAGCACTTTAAGATTAAATAACTTAAATTCCAAGATTTCCAAAACGACGCTAAAATAATAGAGGTTGAAAAAAAGGACGGGAGCAACATTGGATGCAACCAATACATTAGTCGGGCAAATACGACTATATTATGCCCTACACCATATAATAACCAAGCGGCGGAAGCCATGAGCTGGAAGGTCTGATATCGAATACGGCAAGACCTTCCCTACACATTACCTTCTCCTTTCATTTTAACCTCGAGTGTGAGTGGGAGGTAAGGTCTTTCATCCCTCTACACGAAGGCCTTATCAAGGCCTGCATAAAGAGTAGTGTTAGAAAGAATTAAGCAAAAATAAAGAAAATATAATAAAGGGTCGAAGAATATATTTTCATATTTAAGATTTATACTTTACCAATTTTAATACTTAACAATTTTTATTTTTAAAGGATCTGCAGCCACAGCGGCCATGCCCATGATCTTAGTACTTATACTCGGACGCTTTATTTACTGCGCTATCGCATGCTATGATTTTGCAGCGACGAATTGCGAACATGTGGACAGGTAGGGTTTCATGAACAACAGTGTCCTCTTGCATTCTTTTAACAAGCCTGAGGTAGCCTTATAAAATCATGCATTTCGCATGCCTTATTATAGAAGGCATTACCAAAGACGGATTCCGGATGCCTTCTTCGTGGAAGGCCTCCGAAATTCCACCGCTGGGAATTTGTGGTGTATGTGGACAATAATGACTATGTTCTATAAGAATGTTCTATAATTTTTCTTGAATTTCAAAACAAAAACTACCATCACTGACTTGAAGGAATCTTACGAACCAAATTGCTTTAGAGATTTATGACTTTCTTGTATTTTTCATTTCGCTTGCAAACTCTGAAGCCGAAAGGACCAAACTTGGTAGACGGTACAGTTTGTCTTCATGGCTGTTTCAAAATGTTGACCGTTATGGGTAATTTAATGTAAAATTGCGCATATTCTGCCAAATGGGCCGGAAGGCGTTTTTCAAAATTTAGTACTTTCTCATATTGTACACTATGTATTGCACTTTCATATATTTAGAGAGCTGAGGCAGACAGACATGTGACATCATTCAAAGCTCATCAATTAACGTCACGACACCAACCGCAACAGTTATAAAAGAATCGTTTATTTACAAATTTCTTTTTGTTTTGTTTTAAAAAAAAATTTCCATAGCAATTTAATTATTTTTATTTGTAAATTTTGTTTAGTATTTAATTTGTTTTGTAAAAAATTTCCAGTAACATTTGTTTTTATTTTTTTATTTATTTTTTCGTTGCACACAGTAAGAAAAGTTTGACTCTTTCTTTTTGATAACAGTCTGTGCATTGAGCACGACCCGTGAGTGAACGACCCAGTTTCGTCAAAACTGAAAAAGACACAGGCGGACACGTGTGCATATTGTCAACGTGTGTATTGAGTTGTAGAGTATCGACCGTCTAAAGTCAATAAAGAGCGGACTGGATGAAAGGTCGTTTGTAAGGAATAACAGGAAAATCTAAATGAATATTTGTTCAACTGTTACCATTATTTTCGAATGACGTCGTATCATTTTCATTATTTTGGCCACCATTGTCTTGTTGATTTTTGTTTATTATTGGTTGTGTCTGTAGACAAATGTTGGCCAAAAGCGACGCAGCGACGAACAATAACAGTATTTGATATTATATTTATTTAAACTCAAGCTTAAGTTAAAAATAAACCAAAGAAAAAGAAAATTTTTTAAAAATTCATTTTTTAAATTGTAACACAATTTGGGAGTAGAATTTTATATCTAAAACCCAAAAATAAAGGCTTCAAAAATCTAGGATGATCGACAGAGATTTTCACACCTATTGGGACGTCTTTCTTTAGAAAAATTTTTCTTTTCATTTTGGGCCAGAGAGTTCTCTGAACGTCTAAATCCAACTGGTATTAATATCACAAACTGACCTTGGAAGTGTTCGCGTCCATTCGAACTTCAAAAATATTGAAATTTTTGTTTTGTCAGAATTCCTGTAATTTATTCTACCAGGCCTTGAAAGAAACTGGTAGCTTATGTTCGGACATGGCGAGAAAGATGCGTTCCCCAATTTCTTAGGGAAACTTTTGTCTGCACCAAATTGCACCCTCAAAATATAGCGTCAATTGAACAAAAACTTTCAATATTGTGTGTCGCAAACTGTGAATAACAATTTTTTTCTCATCAACTTTAAAAAAGCAAGTACGCAGCTAAGAACGTGATAAAGTTCTCTTTTAAATGCTGGCATTTTTTATACTAGTCGGACTGCATTTACCGGTGTTATGGCCCAAACATCCCTTACAATACCACATTTAGTTTCTCAAAATATCGTTCGGAACCGGTGTAAAACTGTAAATCCCAATCAGTGAGTATAAAACTAGAAACCGCACTGGTTGTGAGAAGCTCTCTCCAATGCCTTCATGGGATGTATTGGGAAACCATTTATTTGTCATCACATGTCAATTCCATACAGGTGGTACTGAATTTCATCAAAGAGCCAACAGTGGTTTTATATCTGAATAGCAATAAAATTCACCTCAGTGACCAGCAAATTCGTCCACGGTTGTTATTGAGGAATTTTGTTAATATTGTGCTATAAACCCATTATAATAATGACAATTTTAGCCGATGAAAATCGATTCTGAATCTAGCCAATAGGGCACACATACACTTGTCATTTTGTTTCATCGTTCACTCACAGAAACATTCGTTGGGACATCCTAATTTACAGGATGTATCAATATAGATTATAAAATCCTTTGCTATAGCGGAATTCATTGCAAATTCGGTTGCTGCAACCGAATCAGAAGCGAATTCAGTTATTGGAACTGAAGTATTGAACAATTCTTTGCACATAATGTAAACATTGTAAAATTCGGTTCTGTTGCAGCAACATAATTTAGTTGGTTCAAACTCAATTCGATTGTCGTAAACGCATTTCAATTGCAATAAACGAATTCACGGTTGCGACAAACTCATTTCAAACAAATAGTTCTGTAAGTGTCTGGTATATTGTTCCATTGACATCGTGCATCGAGCGCCAACATTGGACGCCTTGCAAAAAATCAAAACATTAACAAGCTACCCACTGCCTTCGCCATCTAATTAGTGACCCTGATTTTAGAAGGTAGATTGGTGCAGAGCTCTATCTCTCTCGCCACCTAACATTAATATTCACTGTATTGGTTCTGTGGACTGACCTACATTTAGTTGCCCCATGGGGTCCACCCCTGCATAAACATATATAATATTCCCACTTACAATTTGGACATGAAGTATGATAATACACGTGCAGGTAAGACACACCTTTCCTACTAAAACTGGGTCTGGTGAGGTCGAGTATTGAAGAGCTGATTCCCGGGACGTTAAAAATTTTTTTTATACGAGGTTACTTATAGTCCCCAACCCGAATAACGATCTCAAGCGACTCCTCATGATGACCATACCTAGGAAAATATAAGTCAAATATAAAATATATAAGATTTCAATTGTAATTCAGAAAGTATCAAATGAAATTTCGAATTTCCAATTGAAATTAAGAAACGATCAAATAAAATTCCGAATTTCCAAATGAAATTTAGAAACAACCAATTGATACATAAAATTTTTTGAAAATCGGAAAATATCAAGTGAAATGCAGAAAAAAATAATCGAAATTCAATAAACTCAAATTGCAATTCTGAAATTCAGAAAATACTAATTTCGGAAATTCGGAAAATATCAATTGAATTTCAGAAAACATCGGAAAGTATCAATTGAAATTCAGAATTTCCAACTGAAATGCAGAAACGATCAAATGTAATTCAGAATTTCCATTTAAACTTCAGCAACTACCAATTGAAATTTTGAATTTCTATTTGAAAATTAGAAAATATCAATTGAAATTGAGAAAAAATCAGTTCAAATTCAGTAAACGCAAATTGAAATTCTGAAAATATCAATTGACATTCGGAAAATATGAACTAAAATTCACGAAAATTTCAATTGAAGTTTCATCTCGTTATATACATTTGTCTTCATTTCAATTGATTATTTCTGAATACCAGTTGATGTTTTCTAAATTTTAATTTATATTTTCTGAATTTTAATTGATGTTTTCTGAATTTCGCTATCCAATTTCAAAATTTTAATTGATATTGTCTGAATTTCAATTGTAATTTTCAGAACTTCAAATTAATTAAAATTTAGAGGTTCTCTATGAAATTCAGCAAATAGCAATTGAAATTCATATAAAATCAATTGAAATTCAATAAACTGAAATTGAAATTCAGAAAATATCAATTGCAATTCAGAAACAAATCATTTGAAATACGGAATGTATCAATTCGGAAAACGTCAATTGCAGTTCTGAAAACACAATTTGAAATTCAGAAAATATTAGTTGAAATTCAGACAAATTTCCACTGAAGTTTCTTTCATCTAGTTACATATATTTGTCTGAATTTCGAATGATATTTTCTGTATAAAATTTTATGATTTTTGAATATCTTTTTATAGTTGCTGAATTTTAATTGACGGTTTCTGAATTGCACTATCCAATTTCTTAATTTTCATTGGCATTTTCAGAACTTTAATTTAGAATTTTTATTTGAAAGTTAGAATATATCAACTGATATTCAGATAAAATCAATTGAAATTCAGTAAACTCAAATTTAAATTCAGAAAATATCAATTGCAATTAGAAACAAATCATATGAAATTCGGAACATATCAATTGCAATTCGGAAAACATCTGACATCTGCAATTCATATTATATTTTCTGTAAAACATTTGATGTTTTCTGAATATCAATTGATATTTTCTGAATTTTGATTGAAGGTTTCTGAATTTCACTATCCAAGTTCTGAATTTCGATTGATGTTTTCTGAATTTCAAGTGATATTTTCAGAACTTTATATTAAATTAAATTTTAGAAGTTCTGTATTAAATTCAGCAAATATCTATTGAAATTCCGATGAAATTAATTGAAATTCAAGAAACCTAATTGAAATTCAGAAAATATTAATTGAAGCGCGGAAAACATCAATGTAATTCTGAAAATATTTATTGGAACTCAAAAAAATTAATTGAAATTCAGAAAAATTTCAACTCAAGTTTCATTTCGTTATGTGCATTTGTCTGAATTTCAAATGATATTTTCTGTATAACATTTGATTTTTTCTGAATATCAATTGGTATTTTCTGAATTTTAATTGATGGTTTCTGAATTTCACTATTCAATTTCTGAAGTTCAATTGTTGTTTTCTGAATTGAAATTGATGTTTTCTGAATTTCAATGGATATTTTCATAACTTTGTGGCAGAATTAAATCTTACAATTTCTTTAGAAAATCAGAAAATATTAATTGAGATTCAGAAAAAATTAATTGAAATTCAATGAAGTCGAATTGAAATTCAGAAAATATCAATTGAAATTCAGAAAGAAATTATTTGAAATTCGGAAAATATCAATAGAAATTCGTCAAGTATCAATTGAATTTCTGAAAATATTAATTGAAGTTCTGAAAATATCCATTGAATTCAGAAGATATCTGAAGCGGAGATTGAACAGATCTGAAGCGGGGATTAAACAAGGGATGGTATTACCATGTTCCCGAGCCACTCTCGAGCCTAATATGGACATGTTGGAAATTGGGAGCCGTACTCCGACATATTGAACTTTGGCTCATGAGCCGCGTGCATTAACGAGCGATCTAATCCAAACCTTGGGTCGCCCGATCGCATCCGTTTTATATCGAAATGAATAATGAAATTTTTTTGAATGGATAATGAAAATTTTTCTTTAAAACCAATTTGGTGAAAACTGTTAAAAGTCTAGTATTAATGAAATGTTATTGCTGTATTGGCTTGATACATGCAACTATTTCATAAGTTTGGATTCAAGTTTACATTTTTTCGCGCCTTCAAAATATGGATTACTACACGCAGAAAAATTTATTTTTGTTGTTGTTGTTTGGATGCAAATATAAAGTGTTTATAGCTTGTCGCAAATATAGTATATTTGTGTCCAACTACATTGTGTTTGCTATTCACAATAACATGTTTGGGATAGAATTATTAATAGGTTGTAATATATGTATTTGTGACCCAAATGTGGCTTTGTTTGTTGAAAACTGCTGAAGGCAAAAACGTGACAGACAATAAAGGAACAAAAATCAGCAAAGGTCTTGTGTTCACGAAAATAATGCTTGCAAACATGTACATGGTTCCTGCGATTTGTTGCTGGGGCCGTTATTTTTCAGCGTGTATTCGAAACGGATGCGATCATTCGAACCGTGCATTGACGCACATTATCATGTTCAAATGGGGGAGACCACAGCAGAAATTGTTGTATTTTATAAAATGACTCATGAGACTGTGAATTTCGGCGAAATTCTTGTTGTGTTTTATAATAGATGGCTTATGGACTTGCAAAATTCGTAAGACTGTAAGTCGAAAGGGACTGTTGTAATAAATTCATGATTGAGTGGAGTCTGCTATCAGCCTTCGAATACCATATTGTTATGAATTGTTGTACAAAATGTTGTTGCTGTCTTTGACACATTTCCCTACGTCCTCTATTACGGGTGTGGCTTCTCAATCCTTTGTGCCACCTTGAGAACATCTTACAATAAAAACATTGGACTTTACTTGCGTTTATATTTTTCTAACACAAAGTGACACTAAGGACAACGGTATTCTATAGAATACAATGTGACTAGAACTAATCTGTTTGGTAGCTGCTCTGAAAAATATTTTATAAAATATCGGAATGAAATCCAGTTAAAACGTGACTAATGTACGTCGAAGTGTCAATGTAGAAGAGTACGAGAAAGTTTCAGTTTCAAAGGACATGTTGGGTGATATAAGTAAGTCTACATTTACCTTGTCCTTATTCAAGTAATAATGGTTTCAACGCCCTCTTCTAGTTGAATTTTAAAAGGTTATTTTCGTTTTAAATGTAAAATATTGCTGTCCAATTAAAACAAAAATATATTACATTTGTTTAAAATTTAATTAATCCATTTTATCTTAGTTTGTCTGATTTATATGATAAATTACTCGAAATTTCTGTAAAAATCTTCAATATGCTAGGGTTTGCCATAACAGCAAAAGTATCGCTCTCTGTCTCTTTCGGTTTCTGTCTCTCTCCCTCTGTTAGACCGTCCCGTATTTTCATGTTACTTTACAGTCACTCAAATGTGTACAGTAGAGAACTGCGTTTGCATACTGTTATTAACAATGTGCAAGAGATGTTTAGTGTAAAGAGACTGAAATGAGTAAATATAACAATATTTTAAAAAATTTATAGTTTATTATGTTCACCCAACATGTGTGTATAAAATAGAAGATAATATCAAAAGGAATGTGGAAAAAACACATACATGTATATGAAATGTTAACTGTGCAATGGAGGAGGGAGTTATCAACAACATAATACCTGTATTAAAAGCTTTTTTATTTTGTGTTGAGAATGACTTGAGTTGAGTGGAATTGAATTGTTTGTTGAAACTCTTAAATGTTCGAGAGATTTTTGGGGACTCTCCCTCTCTGTGTGTGTGCGTGTGGAAAACCAAATATTACTGGGAGTTGATGAATGAGAACTAGTTTAGTTATGTATTTGTTTGAATGTTGGGGCGATGTGTGGAGACTCTTTTGTCGCTGGCAGAGTCTACTTTATTGTGACTGCTACTGATACTTAAACTTTCTAGCTCTGTGATTTACTTCTCTGGGCTTTGGGAGACTCTTTGAGTGTTTTGCTGTGCAGATCAACTTTTTAGGTATCGAGTGATTGGCAGAGAATTTTGTTTTGCGTTTTGAGTGTTTTTATTTGGGTTTGTTGTGCATTATGTGGTGGCCGTTTGTGAGTGCTGCTGGTGGGGTCTGCAATTAAGAGAGTCCTCACCCTCATACACCAAACGTTCGTTTGTTATATTTTGTGAATTAGTTTTGTGTGCTCATATCATGAAATGCTCAACAAATGAATTTCAGTACGATTTAATACTTGCAACGTGACGGTTTACCATTTACTAACGAAGTCATCATCGTATCTCTACTTATACTATATATAATTAAATGCTTAAAATAGAATTGAAGAATAATTATTGTCTTGCAAAAAAATTAATGAAAAATATATGAAAATATTTAATAATTTAACTCGAATAAAAAAATAGTATTTAATATTGCAAAATATTTAAGCAGTAGAATCAAGCGAAATCAAGTGCAAATTACGACAACAAGAGAAAAAGTATTAAAAGGTATAAATTAAAAGGGAAAATTCTTCTAGAATTTACCAACAAATCAAACGTACAAGTGGTGGTACACAAATCTATTAGCCAACTAAAAAAAAGAGAAAAGCATTAAAAAAATTTAAAAAAAAAATATTTTTTTTTTTTGCTGAAATCACAGAAAATTTTTAAAGAAAATTTGTGAAACAACTGGGAAAATTTAAAAAAGCTTTAAAAAAAATAACAGCAGAAAAGGAAAATTACGCATAAACTTTGTTTAAGCGTGTACACGCTAAGCCCGTTACATTGATTGCTTAACAAAAATTTTGCATAAAAGGAATTAAATTTTTCGGTGAAAGTACAAAAATTTCGCAAACGTTTCGCAAGTTGCTGCTGTACCAGTGAGGGGGGGCCATAAAGTGATATATATTCCCAAAACGACGCTGTTTTTTTGTGCATTCAATAGCAACAACCTGTATGCTCAGCTACAAACACAGCAGCAGCATCAGCATCTTCATCACCACTTACAGCAGCAGTTTTTTCCAGCAGCAATAAACACATAATTGCAGCAGATTTAGTAGCATTTATATGCCAATGTTTTGAGAATACGATTTCCGAAACACATCAAACGGTATGAAATTTGCAATATTTTACTTTAATTCAAAACAAATTTTATAATTTAAAAAAAAAAAAAGAATAAATAATAACTTTGACTGAAATACATACTCTACAGGGAATTATAAATACAACCAGGAATTTAGAGAAATTCTTTTTTCGAATAAATGTATTAAAAATTTATATTGTGGTATATTATAACCAAATACTTGTGGAGGAGGGAACAGCTGATATGCCTTGTTGGACATTGAAATATTTCTAAACATCCATTGGGAAAAATAAAATTTCACAATTTGGTGAAAATTAAAAAAAAAATGTAAATGCCGCGGGCGGGATTCATGGGTGCCACTAACCGGGAAAAATATGATCTGTTAACCTTAAAGATCAAAGATAACTAAAATTAAAAAAAAATTAATAAATAATAAAAAAATATAGCCCATAATTTCTCGTGCGGGAGTTTTTTAATCAGTCTGTTTTTTTTGAAGTTAAAGCTGAGAAGCTTAAAAATAATTTTTAATTGAAATTTGATGTCGTTTCAGAAAAAAATATTGAAACATATTTTGAAACAAATATGTAAAGTATGATCCTTTGCACGAAAACAGCATGTGTAACCAATTTTTGCAAAATTTAATTTTTTTATAAAAAATTGTTGTAAATCATACATATGACGCTTAATCTGACAAAAGTTCTAAAATCGTTATCACAATAAAGGGTGGCCCAAAACAAAGTCACGATTTTTAAAATTTTTCCCTGGCCAGCTGTTGAACAGCTGATATGCATTGTTGGACATTGAAATATTTCTAAACATCTATCGCGAAAAATAATTTCACAATTTGTTAAAAAAGAAACAAAAATTCTCAAAACTAATTTCCATCATATCGCTTGCGGGAGTTTTTAGTAAAACTGTAAGAAACCTTAACTTTCCACCTAATCGCATAAATCACATTCACTTCACTTGGCATTTTTAATGTCACTCAATAAACAAACTAAGTACCTTCTGTAAGATTCTAGAGAATTTTTAGGTATAGTAAATGAACAGAAGGCGACAAAATGAGATGCCTTCACTAAATTGTGAATAATATCGAAACACGTCCATCGATTTTTATGATCCGTTTCTCATTTTGTTCATAGGTCATGTGACTTTAGGATAAACTAAGAAAACTTTACACTTTCTGCCGTTTCTTACGTTTCATGTTATTTTAATAATAAAAAATTTTAATTTTTTAAGCAAAAAAATATTTTTTTTTTCACCATTCTTTTCTTTATAACTGCCAAACTGTTGATTTCATTGAGAAATAGTATTATAGTAGATTAAAGGTATTGTAATTCTAAATTTTTCCAAATTTATTCAGACAAAATCGGACAAGTAGTTCTCTAGTAATGATGACAAATACATACGAACAACGACCATTTTTAAACTACAAAGTGGTCATTATGAGCTACATATTTAGGATGACTAAACATGTTCAGATTGTATTAATATGTTCACAAAAGTTGTTCAGCTTTACCGTGGCTACAAGTTCGCCAAATATTGTGAGTGAAAAATTTGGAGTTCCTTGAAGTTATACTGAGAAAGGTGAAAACAATTTTTTTTTTAAAAAAAAAACTACAGTTAAATCTGAGAATTGGTAAAAACCGATTTTATCAAAAATTTTACGTGATACAGACATTCCAAGGGTATCGATCAACTCAGTAGGCTTGCCTCCAAATGGTTGAATTTACTATAACACTGAAAAAAAAAATTATGTCAAAAAAATGCAACAGTGTTATCATCGAAAAGCCTTAAAAAATTTTTGCAGAATTGAATTTTTTATGCAAAATTGTTCATCAATCATATGACGCATAAACTGACAACATTCTAAAATCGTCATCATGATAAAGGGTTGCCCAAAATATGGTTACGATTTTTATCATTTCTGTGCGGCCAGGTAGAACAGCTGATATACCTTGTTAGACATTGAAATATTTCTAAACATCTGTTGGAAAAAATAATTTTAAAATTATTTCCAAATTTCCCTTGCCGACAGTGTTGCCAAAGGTGCAGATTTATCTGCGTTTTGCAGTTGCAGATTTTTACCAGCAGATTTGTACTCCAAAAAATAGTTTTTTTTTTCAAATCAATGAATTTTTTTCAATTCTATTGGAATACCACAAAGGAGCAAACAAAAATGTATTCTAAAGCGGACTTCTACAGTAGTAGATCTGCATGACTGACAAAAAATCCAACGGACTGTAGATTTTTCCCTTAAAGGGCCCATAGAACAGTGGACAAGTTGCTGCACATCACATCAATTTCAACCATGTACATGTTTGCAACAAATGTTTTCGTGCATTGAAGAACTGCTGCTGTTTGTTTCTTTATTGTGACAGACAGCTGTTTTCAACAAACAAAGCCACATTTGGGTCACAAATACATATATTATAACCTATTAATCATTTTGTACCAAACATGTTATATTGAATAGCAAACATAATGTGTTTCGACGCAAGTTAACTATATTTGCGACAAGCTACAAACACGTTATATTTGCATCCAAACAACAAAAAACTACAAAGTTTTCAGCGTGTATGAAAGTTGATGCAACTTCCCCTTACACTGATGGATGAGTGATATCAACTTGAAAAAATCAAACTCGCTTTATTTAGCAGCAACTGTGTTGTACAAACCACTAACTTCACCTTACACCATGATGTTGGTTAGGTGTACATATTCTAAGATCTGCTGCAAATATGGGCGGGATTGGACAAAGGGGCATGGTCATATATATAGAATTTATGGTCAAAAACTATGTTTTTTTAACCTTTTTTCCCCAGTTCAGGTCCATAGATAGCAAACCGTTCAAAATTCAAGGAAATAATCAACTACAAAAATGTACATAGAACCTCAATAAACAACTTTCTAGAACATATGAACTTCCTTCTTTATGACAAGAGCTACAACTTTCCGTCAGAGAGTAAATCAAAATTCCGAACGGTTTGCAAGATATGAGCCTGACAAAATGATCACTTTTTTGCAAAAATGACACCGAGGTACCAAATCTTTGGGGCACATAAAAAAAAGTGCCATCACTTTTTGCAAAACTGGGAGTCACGGGTCTTTTTTCTGGTCTTTTATCCCGTAGTGGTGTCCGTATATGGTTATATTTTTTCGTATTGCACTGTATTATTTTGTCCCTTGTTTATGCGAGCGCTGTAATTATAAATTTATTATAAAAATGTAAATATAAATAAAATATTTGTTTTGTTTTTTAATGATTGTTTGTTAATTTCGGTAGAAATTTCGGTTAATTTTTCATATTTGGACAATTTTAATCGATAACACTTCTTCGGGACGAAACCTTTTATGTTGAAATTTCACATTATTCTGAAAAATATTGGCCCAACTACCCCATACACTCATGGCTAAGTCGGACCGACATTTGAAAAATTATAATTGTTTTGATTTACTATGAATTGTTTCTTAAAATATCCAATCAGATTTGTCTTGCAATCTGAATTGCATTTAGTGCATAAAGGTCAATGTCTAATTAATGCGAACAGTCCCTAAAAAGGAATAATGGTATCCAGTCCGTGCGCAGGATTTTCTGTCGGTTGAGAATTTAGGTTGAAAAATAGCACTACATTCAAAAATCACCACTTTGGGAAATATTTTCGGGTTTGGGCCCGGGAGCCTGCGTACGTGGCTTATGTGAACACAGTTTGTGCACTGTATCAAATTTTGTGGTTATCGAAAAAGAAACAGAGATGGTTTTAGTATTATTTTTAAAGTTGTTTTGAAGGAACAGTTTTTTTCGGTTTGTTTGGAAATTTTCAGTTTTTCGGAAAAAAATATGGCAGCACTGTTTGAGGGAGTGTGTAGTCGTTCTGTTTTTTTAAGTTTTTGAAACTGTCGTCTAAAAGTTTCGATTTCATCTTTTGCCAGGCAGCTCAATGAGTGTAAGCGCATCAAATACCTTCCAGTATAAAATGTAAATTTTATCACTTGCGATTATTTCGCGCAGGGATGTCGATATATTCATCGCTGGATAGGCAAAAAGAGCTATGTGCTGTTTTGTCCAATTTGTATTTATTGCAGAAAAGAAAAGCTCGGTTAGTCACCCAAGGGGTGTCGCGCAGGGGTGTCGATATATTCGTCGCTGGATCTGCAAAAAGAGCTATGTGCTATTTTACCCAATTTTTGTTTATTGCAGAAAAGAAAGGCTCTGTTAGTCAAACATGTGACCACGAAAGCGTTTCCCTATATTTTCACTTATGTAGCAAGTAGGAAAAACTACTTAAGCTTTCGAAGGAATAACTTGGTTAAGTATCCTTAAATTACCACCGTAGTCGGAATGATGCGGCATTTACACGGTCCTAGATTAGCGCATTTCAAAGGTTAACTCCGTTAACCCACGCTAGCCCTGAAGATTACTCATACAATTTTAATCTGTAAAAACGGAAGTTTACTTTTTAACCTCATTTTCAACTGGTGTACAATTTGATGCAACTCCTGCTAATTACCAAAAAAATGCAACCAAAATAAAATCATACACAAAAAAACAACTGTTTGACAGATAGAAGCCGATCAAAAATTTTGCGACGCGTCGCCGTTACTGAAAAGTCTTGAAGCACACGTCGCCGCCGATGTTATTGACTCTCATCGGTTTAAATGTGGGCCGATTTGCACGACTCATCCAATTTTAAAAGTTCAGTTATTTCAAAATCCTCCATAATTTCTACTTATACATAAGTGGCAAATTCAAGAACCGCCAATTTAATTTTTCGGTTGTGCCGCCGTCTTCAATAATTTGTTCTCGGCGTCGCCACCGATTAATTCACGTCCGTTTAAAATATGAGCCGATTTGACCGACTGATCCAATTTTAAGGGTACAGTTGTTTCAAATACATTCCAAATGTGTGCAAAACTGGCAGAGCCAAGAGTCCACAATTTAATTTTTCAGTTGTGCCGCCGTCTTCAATAATTTGGTCTTGACACGGAGTTGCTCTAAATTGGTCTAAGGACAAAGTTGCCACCTGAAATGTTACTTTAATCTCAAATTGGGTGGTGTAAACGGCAAAGATTAGAGCACAAGGTTGTCGCTAACGTGGCCGCTATAAACTGCGGTCAAAATGCGACATTACCGTCAGATCCAGTTTATGTTTAATTTGACCTATATTTCAGGAAGGTATATACCAGATATTTGTGACTTAAGTAATTAAATAACAGAGCTTTACATAGAAAAAAAAACCTCCTAAATGTGCTCAGCTCAAATATTTGCTCGTTTTCCTTTTCAGCACAGATTTGTTCAGAACTTAATAGAACTAGGAAAATCAAAGGTATAGAACAAGTGTTGCCAGAAAGTTTTATTGTTGCCCTGATAAATTAGTAAGATGACTCCACTTTACTTTGAAAGCCCAGCGTTGATATAGTTTATTGTGATCTTCACCCGGGCTACTATTGAAATATTAGGTACAATTTTTTCTTTATTTTATTTTATTTATTCATACTATGTATATATTTAATTAAAATGTAGTCTCTTTTTAATTCCTCTTCCCCCGCCCCTTCAAAGTGGGTTAAACAGAAACAAAATCCTCCATCTCGAAACGAAATAATTTCAAACGTGTTCGAAAATAACAAAATAAAAAATTTCAAATACAGCAGACAATTTCATTACAAACTTTTGATTTTTTTTTCCACAATTTTTCTGTTGAACACAACAACACCAACACACATCAGCTAAACGTCCAGCTTCCAGTGTTTGAGAGTCACAGTCAACGTCATCATACTGGTATAAACAGGCAAACAGACAGACAGTCATCTCGCTTTGATGCTAATAATGGTAACCATATTCATCAGTCCATTTGTTGTGACTACAACTGTAGAGTGTGAAAAATGTATATAGTATATACATACATAGATACATTTGTATCTAAGTCGTTATCGAAGAGCTGCCTGGTGCACTACATATTGGGATGGATGTTGAGATTCATGTGCGATACACTCACTCACTCACTCACACAGTGAATGAAAATTTTCACTTTTATTTTTTTTCTCGCATTTTTTTTATTATAATGAAATGAAAAGAAAAATGAAAGCGTTTTGTTGCCTATTTTAAGAAGAAGAAAGGAATAGCAGCAGGTAAAGTCTAAGAAGAAGAAGAAGAAAATATTAAAAAAGAAGAAGACAATAAGAAGTAACAATAACAATAGATTTTAAAAGAAGCTAAGATCAAATTTAAGGCCGTGTTTTGTAGATTTGTACTATGACAGCAATCGTGTGGAATTTAGACAAAATAAATAGTAACAAAAATGCGAAAAAATACCAAAACAAAATACTCAAAATCATTTATAAAGTCAACAAGCAAGAAACCATAAAATTTGTAATGTAGAGAAAATTGTTTAATTTGAAATTATACCAAGTAATCAAATCAAAAATTAAATTTCATCCAATACTGTCAATATTTCTTGCCTTTGGATCTTGAGAAAAAAATAAGAAACCTAATAATAAAAATTTTGCAATAACTACTCTATATTTATAAATAAATATAAATATAAATATTTGTAAATTTAGTATAAAAAATAAGTAATAAAACTAAATAAAAATTTAGAAAAAACATAAATTCTAAAACAAATTAAAAAAATAAAATTGTAGTTACCAGCCAGATTCTTGAAAAAAAGTTTTATTTGACAAATATACATATAAATGTCGAATCTATAGACAAGTAAATCAAAATTTTAAGAAATAAAAATAAACAAATTAATGTAAAACAATTTCTAAAAGCCAAAGTGATGACTCAAAATTAAAAAAAAACGATTTTTTTAATTGTTCTGAAAAAAACTTTTCATTTTTGTTATAATTCTCACGAACTGAACCATAGATCTAAGTCAAAACACCTGTAAAAAATCTTAATAAATCCAATTAATGGATAAATCTTTGTTTTTTTTACCATCGACTGTCTGGTTTAGAAGATATTGATGTTTACTTTAACAAAATATATTTATTTTTTGGTAACAAGTTAAATGTTAAAAAAATTTAATCAAAGTTTATGCCAAGAAAATTAGTTATTAACGAAAACTAATAACTAAAAACTGAATTAATATTAAACAATTATTAAAAGCCTAAGTGAAGAATCAGAAGTTAAAAAAAAAATAATTCAACTTTTTTTTTAATTTTCCTGTGAAAAAACTTCTTAATTTTTGTTATAATTCTCACGAACTGAACCATAGATCTAAGTCAAAACACCTTTAAAAAATCTTAATAAACCTAATTATTGGATAAATCTTTGTTTTTCAACAATCGGCTGTCTTGTTTAGAAGATATTGATGTTTACTTTAACAAAATATATTTATTTTTTGGTAAAAAGTTAAAGGTTAATAAAGTTTAATCAAAGTCTGGGCAAAGAAAATTAGTTATTAACGAAAACTAATAACTAAAAACTAAATTAATAATAAACAATTGAAGAATCAGGAGTTAAAATAAAATATAATATAACTTTTTTTTTAATTTTTCTGAAATAAAACAAAATTTTGCTTTTGTTATATTTCTCACCAACTGAACAACAGATCTTCGTCAAAATGGCATTAGAAAATATTAATTAACCTGATTAGTAGATAAATGTTAATTTTTTAAAAATCGGGTGTCTCGTTTAGAAGATATTGGCAATTATTTTGAAATAAAAATGTAGATACAATTTAACATTTAAAAAAAGTTGGATCAAAGCATATGCAAAAAAAAAGTGTTTAACAAAACTAATGCCCAGAAACTAAATTAAACAATTTTTAAAAGCCTAAGAAAAGATTTAAAATTAAAAAAATATAAAACAATTTTTTTTAATATTTCTGAAAAAAATCATTTTGTTTTTGTTATATTTCTCACGAACTGCATCACAGGTCTTCGTCAAATCCACTTAAAAAAATCGTAATTAACCTGATTATTAGACAAATAATTATGTTTTAAACATCGGCTGTCTGGTTTAGTAGTTTACTTGAAAAAAATAATTTTTTTGTTGAAAATTTAAATTGGGAAATAGCCTATGCAAATATTATTGTTTATTAATGAAAACTACTAGCTAAAAACTAAATTAATGATAAACAATTTTTAAAAGCCTAAGTGAAGAATCAAAATAAAATTAAAATAAAGCTTTTTTTTTAAATTTTGTGAAACAGACATTTTGGTTTTGTTATATTTCTCTCGAATCGAAACAAAGATCTTCGTCAAACCCCCTTTTAAAAAAGCTAATAAACCTAATTACCAGATAAATGTTTGTTCTTGAACAATCGGCTGACTGATTTACAAGATATTAACGTTTACTTTTCTCGAAAAAAAGTAATATTTTTTGGTAAAAATTTAAATTTTAAAAAAGTTTAATCAAACCATATGCAAAGAAAATTGTTATTAACGATATCTAGTGGCTAAAAACTAAATTAATAATAAACAACGTTTAAAGACCTAAGTTAAGAATTACAAGTTAAAACAAAAATAATTAAAAATAATAATTTTTGTGAAAGACAACATCATTTTGTTATATTTCTCAAGAACTGAACCACAGATCTTCGTCAAGAAGCCTTTAGAAAACTTCAATGAACGTACCTATTATTTAAATGTTTATTTTTTAAAAACCGGCTGACTGGTTTAGAAGATATTGGCGTTTACTCTTCGAAAAACGAAAATTTACTTTTTGGAAAAAATTTTAATTTGAAAAAAAGGTTTATCACAGTATCTGCAAAGAAAACTGTTTATTAACGAAAACTAATGACGGCTTCATTTCTGATAAAAAAAATTCAAAAAATTGTTCTGGCTTTTACCCCAAAAGTGGCTTTTTGTGTTTGTGAAAAAAGGTTTTGTGTTCTTCTCTGAGAATGTTGCACTGGAACTGCAAAGGGCATAAACGTAGCATTTTCTGCTCTTTCAGTGATTGCAGCCTTTCGCAAATATACGATACTTGTGCCGAAACACATTGTGTTTGCTATTCAATATAACATGTTTGAGACACAATGATTAATAGGCTACAATATATGCTTTTGAAATCCAAAAGTGGATTTGCTTGTTGAAAACCGAGAAAACTAACAACGAGACAGACAACGAAGAAACGAAAAGGCAGCAGACCTTAAATTCATGAAAACAGTGCTTGCAAACATGTACATGTTTCCTGCAATATGTGTCTGGGGCCGATATTTTTCAGCGTGCAGTATCGGGCTATTGCCATCGACAATTAGATGATAGGTGTCGATTTGTTTTTCGTGGGTATTCTCCCGGATTTGACGTAGCGTGAAAATCTGGTCAGTTGTCGATTTTCTGGGCCTAAAGGCACATTGGTTGGGTCCAATCAGGTCAGCGATAATTGGTTTTACTCTTTCGCATATTATACTTGATAGAACCTTATATGCTATGGATAAAAGGCTTATTCCACGGTAGTTGGCACAGATACTCGGGTCACCTTTTTTAAATATGGGACATAGTACACTGAGACTCCAATCGCCGGGCATGCATTTATCTAACCAAATTTTGCTAATAATCTGATGCATGCACCTTATCTGTTCATCTCCGCCAGCCTTAAACAACTTCGAGGCTTTGTTGTTTTTAAGTCGGGCAATAACTGTTCTGACTTCGTCTCGGTTAGGACGGGGGCAATTGACTACGTCGTCCAAATTGTGATCGATTGTATCATCGTCATCAGATATCTCAGGTACCAGTAGCGCGGGGTAATGATCTCTCCATGTTCCCAAATGCTCTGCACATATGCGTGTTTCCTGAAGAGGGGGCCCTGAACTATGTCCATTAGTTCTGTTCTTGACTTTTTGGTAGTATTTACGGGGTTCATCTTCCTTCTGTATGCCTCAACAATAGTATAGTAATCGTCAATAGTATACTAATAGTATAATAGTAGCAACAATAGTATAGCAGTCGTCAGTTCTCTGACGGAACCGATTTCGAAGGTTTTTCTTTCGCTACTAACTGTTTGCAACAATTCTCATTCAGTTGACTTTTGTATACCCTTGTATGGACAAGGGAGGTGATGAGATGCCTTGAAGTATTTGAAACAATTCTCATTCAGTTTAGTTTTGTTTTTCCCTATAGTTATAAGGTAAATGATGAAATGTCTTTGGTAGGTAATGATATACCCATCCTCGTATTGCCGACCGCCGACCACATAATCAATTTACCAAGTGTATTATAATTTATTTTTATGTTCCCTATTAAGACTATATTATGAATTAAATTCGTATCAAATTTAAAAATCGGGAAACATTTATGAAAAACAACACTTTTTATATAAACTGGTAATTCGCAGTCGATATCGGATGTTACGGATTCTAAGAAGTAATTCTCATTCAAGTGGTAAACAATATTTTGCATAACACAATGCAAATGCAAATAAACACGTTTTGTTTTTTAAATAAAACAAACATATAAAAAGTGCCAATATAAAAAATAAATTCATAAATAAATTCAAATTAAATCAAATTTATATTTTCGATTAAAAAAAGATACAAAATCATGAATAAATTCAGTTGGTATGTAAATGCAAAATCAAACACTGCGGTTTGATGAATAAATTTCGGAAGAAAACAAATTTTGTTTTACCAAATAAATTATTTGATTATTAGCCAACGCTAAACAAGCAGCAAAAGATCTCAGCACATTTATATTATTTAAACAAAATTATCATGGCACCCACTCATTTAGACTGAACACAAAAAAAAAAATAAAAAAAAAAAAATTTTGTGAAACGTGCAAATTTATTTAAATTTTTCGCTTAAACAAATAATTACTTTGCTATGCAATGGCATTTGACGAGATGAGATGAGGAAGATTTAAAAAGCTGATATAAATTGAAAGGGGACAAACAAGTATTTCATGCAAAATTAATTGCTCTAGATTTCGAGCCACTAATATCCAGTGATTTATGGGTGAAATGTGAATTATCATTTCACTTTGCGCTTAGCAATTGCATGAATATTATCGATTTTTGCGTTATCCATCTCACCTCCGATTTGAGTGGGTTTGTTTCCAGTCATTGCCATACAATTTTAATGCACATTTCTTGTTTATTTCTATGTTTGTTGACGTTGCAGAACTCCAATTAAATATTTAATTGATCACATGTGAGTGCAATTAATCGACTGGCTAATTAATGAAAAATGATGTGTAAAATATGTTATTTAAAATAAATAGTAAAACGTTTAATAATTATTACAATCATATTGTATTCGGACGGACGGACAGATGACAAAACACAACAACTACAGGGGTAGACGTACAATCTAGCAAGTGAATCAATTGAAAACAAAAAAGATTTTATAAATTTACGTTTTATGAAAACATTTAAGATTTATAAAAGCTCGTAACTTTTATAAAAACCCTTATGTTTTACCATATCTTTTCTTTTATAAAGGTTCTAATGCTTTTTAAATCCTAAAGTTTTATAAAGTATTTTGTTTAAATTGAACGACTTGAAAATGTATTGAGAAATCAATCATACTATAATTACACGGCTTTAAAAAGCTCTAAATATTTATAAAAGGTATTTTATTTGTTGAAAAGCTATTAAGTTGCATAAAGGCCCTAAAGTTTTGTACAAACTTTTAAGATTTATAAAAGCTATTAGAATTTATAATAGTCCTCAAGTTTAAGAATATCTTATGAGTTTTTAGAAAGCTTTAATGTGTTATAAGCTCGAACATTTTATAAAACCTCACAATTTTAAAAAAAAGCTATTAAGTAATATAATAGCTTTTGCATTTCCAAGCTTCCAATCTATTAGTTTGTATAAAGTCCCCTAAGTTGTTAAAAACTTTTAAGATTCATAAGAGCTTTGGGAATTTATAAAAGCCCTCAAGTTGAAGAATATCTTTTAAATTCTTACAAAGCTCTACTGTTTTTATAAGCTATAAAAAAAGCTATCAAGTAAAGAAATAGCTCTTACATTCTCAATAAGGTCTAATACTATTTAATAAAACCTTTTCAGTTTTAAACCCTTGTAAGTTTTGTAAAAGTTCTCACGTTTTATGAAAGCTCATTGTTTTTTTAAAGCTCACATATTTTATAGAAACTCCTGAGCTTTAATAGCTGTCAAGTTGTATGAATTCGAATAAAAGAATGTCAATACAACCCCAATTTTAAAAACTTTATTTTGAGAACTTTAGTTTTAGTTTTACAAGTTTTTTGAAAGCTCTCATTTTTTTATTTACGATCTCTAAGGGCGACTTTCACACTCGTCATTTAAAAGCTCAATTTAAAAGCTTACTGATATTTTTCATATTAAATGACAAGCAAAATCTCTCAAGATAAAAAAAAAAATATTAAAGCAAGTTTCACACTCGTCCGTTAAAAACTAACTAAAACTAACTAACTAAATGAAATGACATTTAAATGACAAACATCGGGCATTTGAATTCCATTTAAATGGAAACTGTTCATGAGTTTAATAAAAGCTCTCGAGCTCTTATAAAGCTCTAGCATTTTAAAAGCTGTTAGGGCGAGTTTCGCACTCGTCATTTAAAAGCTCACAAACATTTATATTAAGTGACATTTAAACGACACACATCGGGCATTTAAAGTGCATTTAAATGGAGAACCTTCAACTGTGAAAATGGGCATTAAGCTTCCAAAAATATTTATGCTCAGGTTCACATTTACAAATTCTAAATTTAAATTGACTTAATGGCCCGATGTTTGTCACTTAATATGCAAATTTTCCGTGAGCTTTTAAATTGAGCTTTTAAATGACGAGTGGGAAACTCCCCCTAATATTTTTTTAAACTTGAGAGGTTTTATAAAACTTAAAGATCGTAAATAAAAACATAACAAGCTTTTAAAAAACTTAAAACGATATTCTAAGGCCGGGGCCACACTGGCGTTTTCAAAAGCTTTCGTAGAAGTATACACAATCATCGTATATAACTCAACGTTGAGCTTTTTTTGCGTCAGAGCTTTTGAAAACGCGCGACAAGAAATCGCCGGTCTGGTCTCGGCTTAAAACTTAAAAAAAAGCTTTATAACATTTTGTAGTTAATGTAACACATAATATAGAACAACGCTTCTCTTTCTTAAAAAATGGTTGTTTCAATTGTTTTAATAGTTTTTAATATTCTATAAAAGATCTTCAGTATAAAAAGTTTAGATTTGGAGTTTATTTTTGATAACCCTCACTAGGTTCTTTTTAAAAACGATCTACTGTTTTATAAAAGCTCTCGAGTTTTAATAGCGGCTACGCTTTCTGACTTCAAATGATTGAAATTTAAAATAACATTTATTTAATCAAGTTTATTTCAAACTTTTTCTTAAATTGTATTTAATTGTAAAAGCGAATTTCCCACTCGGCATTTAAAAGCTCTCAGAAAATGTGCGTATGAAATGACATTTGAATGACAAACATCTGGCATCAAAGTTCATATAACTAGAGAGAGCACAAGTTCGTTATTCCATTTTTTGCTTTGAATCTATTACAGAGCTTTTGTTAAAATATTGTAATATCCTTTTAAGTTTTTAAAAGCTTTCGTATTTTTAAAAGCTCTAATGTTTTATAAGTAAAGTTCTATAAGTATTAAGTTTTTTCTATATTTTGTATTAGCTTAAATTGTAACATTTATAAAGCTTTTGTCGATAAAGCTTTTTGTTTATAAAGCTTTTGCCATTCTCCATTTAAATTAACTTTAAATGCCCAAAGTTTGTCACTTAGGGCGAATTTCACAGTTTCTCACAGAAACTTTTCATATTAAATGACAAAAATCGGACATTTAAAGCCCATAATTTTCAACTGTGAAACTGGGCATCAATGTCACAGAGCAGCTTTTAAATTGATATTGTAAATGAAAATTTGACACTAGGCGTAGGTTGTTTTGGAGCTTTCATATTTTTAAAAGCTTGCAGTTCTATGAAATTGGAAAAAGCTCTTTGGTATAGTTTAAAGCCTCGAACTTTAAAATCTGTAAGATTTGTTTTAAATTTTTTCAGTTGTCAAAACGCTTTAGTATTTTATAAAAGCTCTTCAATTTTAAAAGCTTGCAGGTTGAAAAGCTGTAATATTTTATAAAAGGTTAACGATTTTTTTTAATGATTTTAAAAGCTTTCGAGTTTTAAAAGCTGTCAAGTTTTATGACTTGCAAATGAATGAAACTGAATATACCAACAATTTAAAAAAGTTAAGTTTGAATGTTATTTAAGAAATCAGATGTTTCGTTGCCTTTGGTCTGTGTTAAATGAAATACTAAGGGTGAATTTCACATACTTTGTTTAAAAGATAAATTTAAAAGCTCACAGAACATTTTCGTATTAAAGGACAAAACATCGGGCATTTAAAGTCCATAATTTTCAACTGTGAAACTGAGCATTAATGTTAGTCAATATGAGAAGATTTTAGATTGATATTTTAAAAGACAATTTTGAAACTACGCCTATGTTGTTTTAGAAGCTTTATTTTTTTAAAGCTTACAGTTTTATGAAATTGAAAAAAGATATTTGGTATAATTTAAACTCTCGAGCTTTAAAATCTCTTAAGTTTTAGTTTAAATTTTCAAGTTTTCAAAAAGCTTAAAATTTTTATGAAAGCTCTTCAGTTTGAAATCTTACATGTGGCTGTTGTATAAAAGCTCGTGAGTTTTTGTTTAAAGCTGCTCTATTTTATAAAAGCTCTCGAGTCTTAAGAGCTAAATTGATCATTTAAGGTTTCGTGGTGTGTAATTTAAAGCTTTCTAATATTTTTTTTTTGTACTTTATTTGAGGGATTTTAATATTGATTTTCAGGTGAAAAATTTAAAATTGGAGGTAAACAATTTTAAAAAAGCTTGTAATATTTGAACTACTAAGGGCGAGTGCCACACTCGTTATTTAAAAGTCCAATTTAAAAGCTCACCGAAAATGTTCATATTAAATGACAAGCATCGGGAATTTAAAGTGCATTTAAATTGAGAATTTTCATCTGTGAAACTGGCCATATGATATCAGTTGACCTAACATAACATTTGATCAATTGTTAGATTTCACACTCGTCATTTAAAAGCTCAATTTAAAAGCTCACAGTAATTTTTCATATTAAATGGCATTTAAATAACAAACATCGGGCACTTAAAGTCCATTTAAATAGAGAATTTTCAACTGTGAAACTGGGCATAAATCGTGTCATATTTACAACCTTTATGTCATTAGTCATCGATATGAAAGAGTAAGCGTGATGTATTTTTGGGTCTCGCACCAGTTTTATATGAGAAAACACAGAAGATCCTAACTAGTTTTCCATTTTTCTCCACATTCTGTTTTGTGAAGTTGGATCAATTGGCTTCGGTAGCTTTATATCTCATTTACGGATGTAAAACTCCTTTATATTTCAACACAATTAATTTCTTCTCTTTTTTTTGGTTAGAAATTCCCTAAGGCCTGTGACTAATAAAAATATTTTCCCATTTCGTAAAATGACAGGACAATAGAGGTTCTTCATCGACTAATAGTTGCTATTAAAATGCATCATTTCAATAATAAATAAAAGCAACAATAAAGAAAAGCGTTATCTATTCCCAATATTTGAGAGACAGCAGAAATCTGCTCGCTCACCCGGCCACTGACTGTCAAATTGTTGGATTTTTCAAAAATAAATGCAGAATTTAATTGATGTCACATGGCAGTGAAATTTTTTAAAAATATCCCAAAAAAGAAAAATTCTAAATGAAAGTGAAATTTTTTATTTTAGCTAGAATAATATAACGACATTCATGTGAAAATAACAACGAACACAACGCCAATCTCCTCAACATCGAAATGTCAAAAATTTTTGGTTGATCGAAAAAAAATGTCTACGCACAACAGCCACAGTAAATTTGGAATTTTGAAATTGGGGGAATGTTATTTGCACTGAGTATAGACAAACTTGATTTGTTTGCTGTTCGAATGGGGCTGGCTTAGATTTAAATTTTTAATTTTTTTATTTTTTTTGTGTTTTCTATGACATTAAGACATGGACTATTTTTGTATGTTATCAGTGCAAGGGGCGGTGAAGTTTTGTTAAGCAAACTATGAATAAAAAGCCGCCGCAGTAGGAAGAAATGTATAGTTTTTGTGGCAACAATTCTTTAATATCTTTATGCCAAATTCCTTCGGTTCGAAAATTAACATTTTCAAAGAATTTTTTATACTTGTTAAATTTGAAATTTAAATTTGCATTTTTTTGTGTTTCGATTTTTAGGAGGGTGTTTTTTTTTTTTTGTAGAACTTAAAATTGTTGTTAGAGGAATATTTTTTTTCAATTTCCTTTCAGCTAAACAGCCGTGGTTTCTTTTTTGTTTCTTTGGTAACAGGATTTGTTCCGTCTTTTACAAACACAGCCTTATTTGTCTGAGCCAAATGTTACACCTTATCAGGGATAGTCAATTCAGTTCATAAACTTGGTTGCACTTTTGCTTCATTTCAGTCAACAAATGGTATAATACGATCGCTTATAGGAGCGGAATCCTGTTACTTTTTAACGATAAAAATCGATAGTTTAATTGACAAAATTCGAAAATTTTATATTGAAATTTTATTCTCAAATTGACAAAATTCGAAAATTTTATTCTCCAATTGACAAAAGTCCAATAATATTTTATATTGAAATTTTATTCTCAAATTGACAAAATTCGAATATTTTATATTGAATTTTTTTCTCAAATTGGCAAAATTCGAAAATATTAGATTGAAATTTTATTCTCAAATTGACAAAATTCGAAAATTTTATTCTCCAATTGACAAAAGTCCAATAATATTTTGTATTGAAATTTTATTTTCAAATTGATAAAATTCGAAAATATTAGATTGAAATTTTATTCTCAAATTGACAAAATTCGAAAATTTTAGTTGAAATTTTATTCTCAAATTGACAAAATTCGAATATTTTATATTGAAATTTTATTTTCAAATTGGCAAAATTCGAAAAATTTGTATTGAAATTTTAATCGCAATTTAATAAAATTAGAAAATTTTAGATTGAAATTTTATTCTCAAATTGACAAAATTCGAAAAATTTATATTGAAATTTTATTCTCATATTCGGGCCTGTTCTGCATACAGAATCATTTTGAATCAGAATAAAAAGTCAAAAATGTTTATGTTCGTAAAACATGACATACTTTTTGTTCTGAATTGTTTGTTTTTAAAATCACAAGGTATTCGAATTCTAATTCAAAGCTGGTATTCTGCATCTGGATTGTTTTACAGAAATCCTAATATTCTGAAACGTCTTATGTTTGTCTGAATTCTGTTGACAGAACACGGACGATTAACAAAATTCGCAAATTTCGTATTGAAATTTTATGAATTTTGACATTTTAACTACCGATTTTTATCGTTGAAAAGTTACAGAGTTCCGGTGCAGACAAATAAATTGTTTTTAACAAGTTTTAAAAATATTGGTTCCGGTGTGGCCAAGTTCCAAGTCAATTTCCTTTTGATTTAAAAATGTATAGTATTTCGACGACACCGACTCCAGCGCTATGAAAATGCACTCAGGCTACACTCCAACTCCAGCTGTTTGAAAAGGCTCGTATCAACCACGACTCCAGCATTTTGCAAAAAACAAACGACTCCAACAACAAATATTAAATAATTATTTGAGAAACCGATATTGATCGAATCCGTTCCGAATTCGACACTTTTTGCAAACGCCGAAGAAACTTCTAATACTTGCCATTTAAAGCAAGTGTTTGGTTAGTAACGCTATTTCAAGTTATGGCCACCACAAGAGAAGCAAACAAAATCTTGAATTTAATCTAAGGCAATCAAAAACCGTATGGAATTCTGGCCTAAAGCAAACCAATTTTATCTAATACCGGCTAAGATGTTAATCGTAAAGCCATGACAACTGTTTAAATCAAAAATGGCTGTTCAAACTTTAAATGTTAAAGAAAATCCAGAACTTCGTAAAACTTTGAACGACTCTGACTCCAGCAAATGTCACAGACCCCGACTCCCATCACGACTCCATTGAACTGTTTACAAACCGTCAATTTTTTTTGAATTTGTTCGTAATTTGAAAGGAAAATACTTTTTTAGAATAAAAAATCCTAAACTGCAAGTGGTAAAATTTTAACGATTCAGGGCAAATATCCCAGGTTTCGACTCCAATGTTCCGACTCTTACTTTCGACTCCAATGTTCCGACTCTTACTACGGCTCCACAAAATTTGTACATGCCCGTAATTTTTTTTGAATTTTTTTTTATAATTTAGAAAATTTGTAGCCGGTGTGTGGTCGATACTACACAGTTTGTTCTTTTTTTTATAACTAAAAAGAAAATCCTGATTTTGAAGTCTTCAGAGTCGTACATTTTGTTTCGACTCCGACTCCAGGCATTTATTCCAAACTTAGACTCGGACACACCTACAACGTCACAGCACTGTTTACAAATCCTCAATTTTATTTTAATTTGTTCGTAATATGGAAAACACGTAGATATGATACAGTTTGTTCCATATTTAGAAAAGAACATTCTGAACTTAACTATCTTACGACTGAATCCGACTGCATGGATTCAAATTTCCGTCTCCCACTACGACTCCACAGCACTGTTTATAAACTCCTTTACCACCCCAAGCATATTACCCATAACTGTATAGTGTTCAAGGATTCAAATTTTCGTCTCCCACTACGACTCCATAGCACTGTTTATAAACTCCTTCATTTGGGGAAACTCCTTGCCATTCTGTGGTGACATTAAACAGTTTGTTCTTCTTTTAGAAAAGAAAATTCTGAACTTAAAGTCATCGGAGTGGACACCAGACTACGACTCCAAACAAATATCACTGGCTCGACTTCAAGACTCCCACTACGACTCCACAAAACTGTTTACAACCCCTACATTTTTTTTTTAAATTATTCATAAATTGGAAGATCTGTGGTAGACACCATAAAGATTGTTCCATTTTTACGACTCTGACTCCAAACCAATATCCCAGCCTTCGGCTATACTCCATATCATTGTTTCATTTTTGTTCCGACTTCAGGCAAATATCCCAGACTTCGATTGCAAGACTTCAACTGCAAGACTTTGTCGACTGCGAGACTCCCACTACAATTCCAAAGCACTGAATACAAACCCTGTTTTTTTTTTAATTTGTTCGTAAATTCGAAAACCCGTACCAGTCTGAGGTAGAAACTACACAGTTTTTTTTTTTTTTTTTTTTTTGAAAAGAACATCCTGAATTTGAAGTCGTCAGACTGGTCGACATTTTTACGGCTTCGGCTCCATAAAAAATATCCGAGACTCCGACTACAAGATTCCGACGGTGGACAAATATCCTAGACTCCAAGGCTTCAAAGCTCCGACTCTCAATATGACTCCACAGCACTGTATACAAACCCTTCAGTTTTTCAAATTATTCATAATTTGGAACATCAGTAGTCAGTGGTAGACACTATACTGTTTGTTAGTTTTTATAAAAACTTGAAGTTATTGGAGTCGTTGACATTCTTACGGCTCGTGACACCAGACAAATATTCCAGACTCCGACTCGAAGATTCCGACTACGACTTCATATCACTGTTTCAAAACTTTCATTTTTGTTACGACTTCAGGTAAATATCCCGGCTTCGACTGCAAGGCTTCAAAATACCGACTCCCACTACAACTCCACACCACTGAGTACAAACCGTCCGTTTTTTTTTGAACTTGTTCATAATTTCGAAAATTCGTGTCAGTCTTGAGGTACGAACTACACCGTTTGTTTGTTTTAGAAAAGAAAATCCTGAATTTTAAGTCGCCAGAGTAGTCGACATTTTGTCGACTCCGGCACTATACAAGACTCCGGTCTTCGACTCCAAGAATCCAATTCCAGAAAAATATCCTAGACTCCAAGGCTTCAAAGCTCCGACTCCCACTATGACTCCACAGCACTGTATACTTACCCTCCAGTTTTTCAAATTATTCATAATTTTGAACATCCGTAGTCAGTGGTAGACACTATAGAGTTCGTTATTTTTTGTAACAACTTGAGGTTGTTGGAGTCGTTGACACTTTTACGACTCGTGACACCAGATAAATATTCCAGACTCCCACTCCAAGACTCCGACTTCATAACACTGTTTCGAAACCTTCATTTTTGTTACGACTTCAGGCAAATATCCCCGACTTCGACTGCAAGGCTTCAAAATACCGACTCCCACTACAACTCCACAGCACTGAGTACAAACCCTCCGTTTTTTTTGAAATTTGTTCATAATTTCGAAAACCCGTAGCTAGTCTGTGATAGAAACTACACAGTTTGTTTTTTATTTTGTGAAAAGAAAATCCAGAATTTTATGTCGTCGAAGTAGTGCACATTTTTGCGACTCCGGCTCAATACAAATATCCTAGGCTCCGACCCCAAGATTCCGACTCCAGCCAAATATCTTAGACTGCAAGGGTTCAAAGCTCCGTTTCCCACTGTGACTCCACACAATGGTTTACAAACCCTTAATTTTTTGAAATTATTCATAATTTGGAACATTCTTAGTCTGTGGTAGACACTATGTGTTATTTTTATGAAAACTTGGAGTTGTTGGAGTCGTAGAATTATTACGACTCTGACTCCAGTCAAATATCCCAGATTTCGTCTCCAAGACTGCGACTTCAATAAACCGACTTCAAGACTCCAACACCAAATCGCTGTTTCAAAACCTTAATTTTTGTTTCAACTTCAGGCAAATATCCAAGTCTTCGACTGCAAGGCTTCAAAATTCCGAGTCCCACTACAACTTTACAACACTACAACTTCACAGCACAATTCCTCGGGGTTTTTTTTTTTTAATTTGTTCATAATTTCGAAAACCCTTCCCAGTCTGTCGTAGGAACTAGATTTGTGTAGTTCATGTACTATATAGTTCATTTAGAGTGACCAGACATCACCCTGCCCAACATAATGCACATGTTCGAACAGACTCGTGATTGTTATGTGCAGGCACTTCAATTGAACGAGTTCGAGAACTAGTGAACAAGTTCGACACCAGTTTTGTAGATACTGCACAATTTGTTCCTTTTTTAGAAAAGAAGATACTGAATTTGAAGTCGACAGACTAGTTGAAATTTTTACGACCCAGACCCCATACAAATATTCGAGGCACTGTCTCTCCATAACTCCGACTCCTGAACTCCGACTGCAGAACTCAGCTTACGACTCCTTTGCACTCTGTACAAAACTTTAGTTTTTTTCTTTTGATTTATACACAATTAAATGTAAAAAATTTTGTCTGTTCAGTATTTGGAAAATCCATAGACAGTCTGTGATAGACACTATAAAGTTTGTTCTTCTGTTTTTTTTAACTCGTCTGTCCATCTTTGGAAGCCATTTTTGTTTTTAAATTTAATTTGAAATAAAAAATTTCATTTAAACTGCCTAACATTCGTGGACGTTAAATATAAAATATCCATTTGCTGCCAATAATTTAAAACAATTTCACATATCCGGATGAATTTGCGCCCGCTCTCACACCCTGAACACAACACAACTCGGATTTTCAACATCCTGTCACTCCATTCAATGTGTTGCAGGCACTGGCGATTATCGCTGGAGTGTTGGAGTCTTTTGTGTGGAGTTTGCTGGATTGCATTGTGATTGTGATGCTGGTAGTGAGTGGTGCCTTGATTTAATTAATCGTGTGACTTTATAAAGTTGCGACTTTTGTTTTTTGATTGGCAAATATTCATTGGGTTTTACTTGATTTCATTATTGTGAAATGATCCCGGTTAACAATGGATATCGCCCTCGTAAACTCCAAACTTTAGCATTTTTGTTTTGCCTTCTTCCTTTAGGCATGAACTTGCAATTCGTGTATTCTCTTTAATGGATTCATTTACAAAATCAAACAAAGATCTCGTCATTTTGTTATGTATATATTCAGTTCAGTTCAATTTTTATTTTTTGTTGTTGACAATTTTTAGTATTTTACGTCAGCAAATGGACGACGACAGACCATCGGTTAGAAGGGGACAAGAGTAATATTTAATATGCCGCCACAATGCGACATCAAAATATAACAAATAATTTCGTGGTATAATTTATTAAAACGCTACAACAATAGCAGCAAAGACAATAAAACAATATGTGGTGGTTTTTATTTGCATATACATATATATATTAAATCTGGCGACAAAAACGGCCCCCTACAGTCGGCAATAGTCTGTCTTGTTGCTAAAAATATCTCCAATCCAAAGTGAAACTCCCACAATTTCTTTGTTTCTTTTAAGAATGGTAAATTATATACTCTATACTCTCTATACTCTATACTATCTATACTCTAGAAGAAACAAATCGTCGTAGATATGACAAATGTTCGTTAGTATATTTGCGTTGCTGGTACGAAAAGATTCGTGATTCCAACGATTTAATCGTTGCTTTAATGAATTGTAATTTGTGCACATGCATCAATACGTTAGCTCAAGTTTGATGAAATTACAGATAAGTGTAACGAAGTTTTAGCTCTCAGTGAAATCTTAAATTTTTCATTGACATTATTGCGACATTATAGGTAAAAAACGATTTCCCATTACATCTCTTGAAGGGATTGGTGAGAGCTTCTCACAACTAGTGAGCTGTGCGATTTCCAGTTTTACACCCACAGGTCAAAAAACTTTTTTACTCAGAGACAAGACATTTCAATCGACAATTATTAATAATTTTAATTTCGAAAACTTTCAGGTAAATTATTTAATAATTTTTGCAAACTTTCAGGTCAAGACGTCGAAAACGCTTCAATTATTTGGGTTGTAATTTACGTATAGTTTTTATAAATTTAGGGCGAATTTCACACTTCTCATTTAAAAGCTCGCAGAAAATTTTCATATTAAATGGCATTAAAGTGACAAATATCGCGCATTTAAAGTAAATTTAAATGGAGAATTTTCAACTGTGAAACTTTATTTTAAAAGCTTTTATAGTTTTTACTTTAACATTTTTGCGAAAGCTTTCGTGGTAGCAGGCCAAAAAACGCCCACTGTTGGCTAAAGCTTTTTGTTTAAAACTTAATGGTTTATAGTTTTTAAATATATAGTTTTACAGTTTTTAAATTTAAGTTTTTCGAAAGCTTTCACGTCAACAGATTTAAAAACTATTGCCGTTTGATAGAAAAATATGTTCATAAAAAGTTGTTTTTTAATCCACCCGAGGCTTTGACAAACAAGTTGCAACACCACTCGCTATTTTTAGTTATAAATTTTCAAAAAGCTCTTAGATCAAAAAACCTTCGGCACTTACGTTTTTCATTAATATTCTTCCAAAAGCTTTCACGACAATTGCTCAAAAACTTTTTAATTACGTATATTTTTTGTAATTAATTTAAGTTCTTCAAAAACTTCCATATCAAGATCTTTAAAAGCTTTTGCAATTTAATAAAATAAAGTTAATATGCCTTCAAGTTTTGTCAGTCAATTCGCTATTTTTAATTAAGGACTTGGGAAAAGCTTTCGGGTCGAGATGTCAAAACAGCTTTATATATTTGATTCATAGAGGTTTCATTCACAGATTTTCCTATTAAATGACAAACATCGGGGATTTAAAGTAAATTTAAATGGGGAATTTTAAAGCCATTTAAAATTAAAATTTTGTGTGAGCTTTTAAATTGAGATTTTAAATGGTAATTGTGAAACTAGGCCTATGTGTTTTAGAACGTTTCATGTTTTTAAAAGCTTAAAGTGTTATGAAGGCTCATAAATTGTAAAAACTATTTGGTGTAAATAAAACCCTCGAGCTTTGAAATCTCTTATGTTTTGTTTTAAATTCTCAAGTACTCAAAAAGATTCAATATTTTATGAACTCTCGCTCTTCTGGTAGAAAATCTTACAAGTGACTGTTTGATAATATCGCGTGATTTTTTTCTAGCGTCTGTATTTTATAAAAGCTCTCGAGTTTTAAGAGTTAAATTAATGGTTCAAGCTTTTGTAGTGTGCAATTTAAGCGTTTTAATATATTTTATTTTTACTTTATTTGAAGAGATTTTAATATTGATTTTCACCTTCTGACACTTGAGATGAAAAATTAAAAAAAAACTTTTACTATTTAAACTACTCAGATGTCAGTTGATCTAACTCGACATTTGATAAATTTAAGATTTCACACAAAAAGCTTCTCAAAATACCGTTCGGAATCGGTGTAAAAACTGCATATCCAAATTAGTGAGTATAAAACAAGAAAGCGCACAGCTCACTAGTTATGAGAAGCTCTCTCCAATTCCTTCATGGTGGGTTGTAATGAGAAACCATTTATTTGATATTTCACACTCGTCATTTAAAAGCTCACAGAAAATTTTCAATTCCATTTATTTGAGAATTTGAAACTGTGAAACTGAGCATAAATTGAAGTTCTTCGAAAACATTTCCTAGCAAGAGCTTTAAAAACTATTGCTTTTTAATAAAAGAAAGTCATTATGCCTTCAATTTTTGTTACTCTACTCGCTATTTGTAATTAAGAATTTGCTAAAAGCTTTCAGGTCGAGGTGTCAAAACAGCTGTAAATATTCGATTCTTATGCCCAGTTTCACGGATGAGAATTCTCCATTTCAATGTCCGATGTTTGTCATTTAATATGAAAATTTCCTGCGAGCTTTTAAATTGAGCTTTTCAATGACGGGTGTGAAACTCGCCCTTAGGCTTTTCATTGGTGTTCTGTTGAATGCTTTATCGCGAGGGTGACTAAATTAGTTCATATATTTTTTTTTAAATTTTGAAAGCTTTCAAGTAAGGCGGTCACCTCGCTTGGTGATGGCGACACTATCGAGTACTTGGCCATGAAAAATATTCTTAATATTTCGTTCGGAACCGGTGTAAAATTGTAGGTCCTAATCAGTGAGTGACAAATTAGAAAGCGCACAGATCACTGGTTGTGAGACGCTCTCACCAATCCCTTCATTGTTATTTCTTATTAAATTTGCTTTATTAATATTTTTTTTTTATTTTTATATTTTTGGGAGTTTTATTTTATATTTCTAATCCCCAGTTTCATCTTCGCAGGTTAGTCTAGAATTAACGTTAACTAAAAATTTTAGCTGCCAGTTTGATTGGAATTTGAAAAGTTTAACTATTCGTCAGCTCTCACCAGATAAAATGACCCGAATTACTATAAAGTGCATACGTATTCGAGTTGTTCCGTCAAAAATTGTTCTAATATCATTGACTGAAAAAAATGCAATACAAAGATGTGTATTTTTACTGTGGCAAGTCACCTATCACAGGCAGCAATTAATATATAAACAGTACGATTTTGTTGAATAGGACCACATAAATGAAAATAATGTTGAAAGGTGGTTTTAAAGTATATAATTCAAATCACTGTCGTTACCCAAATAGCCGCATTTTCGCAGTAAAATCGTTCTCTGATGGCCCCAGCCCAAATTCTACACTAACCAGTGACACTAGCGCATTTTGTTTCTCAACAACCCCTTATATATTTTCTGAACGCAAAATGAGAAAATGTTGAAGATTAACGAAGCCAGCCATCTTCTAAACCTCCTTTGGATTACAGTTACATTTCTTCACAACGCGTCATCCAGTCACTCCTACCACCATGCTGTTATTTGCGAAGCAAGTAATAGCGCCATCTATTTGTCGATTATTTAGTGGTATTCTTAGTGATATCGGAAAGTTGTTTAGCTAATTCAACAACCGTTTGTTGTGAGATCATAAACAGTAACTTTCAACTTACAGCTAGGGTGTGTTTATCCGCATTCGATTAAAATTAAGCTTCGCAATACGATAATTATGACGATTAACGAAGCCGTTAATAAGAAATTGAGCCTCATCGCTGATGATGCTTTTATACGAAAGCCCTTCATTATTTTGAAATATTTTTCAATAATAAAAACGTTCTTTTGTTTGAGGTTGCATTTTTAATAACCGTGAGGTATCACTTTGTCATGTTTTCTTCAACAACAACATTTCACTGCACGAAATTAAAATCTTCACTTAAATTGTCGGACACCCTTATTATATCCTTCTTAACGTTCACGAGATTTTAAGGAAATAAATCTAAAACCTTTAAAAAATAACTATAATAAATGATTCACATAAAACTGAGATTCCAAAATATTAAAATGTTATAAATTTTTATAAAACCTCTTTGGTTTACAGTTACATCTCTCCACAAGCCGTCTTCCAACCACTTCCACAACCATACCGTTGTTTGCTTATCAAATAATAGCGCCATCTGTTTGTTGGTCCTCTCCCAGTATTCTTTGTATTATCTGGAGGATTGTTTATCAAATTCAACAACCGTTCATGGTGAGATCATAAACATTGACTTTGAACTTACAGCCAGGATGTTTTTTCTTCAACCACTACACTTTAACGCACACATGGCACGAAATTCAAATCTTATGTGAAGTATCGGACACCCTTATTGTCTTCTTCTTAACGTTCACGAGTTTTTAAAGAAATAACATTTTACAAGTTACATTTTAAAAGTTACTGTAGTAAATGAGTCTCATAAAACCGAGATTGTAGAATATTAAAATGTTATAAATTCTTCAAACCCCATTTGGTTCACAGTTACATCTCTCCACAACGCATCATCTAGCCACTTTTACAACCATCTCGTTGTTTGCTTATCAAATAATAGCGCCATCTGCTGTTGATCCTCTCCCAGTATTCTTTGTGTTATCGCGCAGGTTCCTTAGCGAATTCATCAACCGTAAGTGGAGAGATCGTAAACATTAACTTTTAACTTGCAACCAGGATGTGTTTATCCTTGGATGCTAGAGAGAAGATAAACCTAGAAAGAACTGATATTTGCATAATTACTATGGGCAATAAATGATAATTTAAAGCTAAAAAAGCTAACAATCAGGCAAACCAGACCGCAACACTTGTAAACGAAGTTTTTGGAAAGACCTTGTCTGCAGCTAAAGTTTTGAAATGAATTCAAATTCCTTAGACTCAACACAACTACAATTTGCGTAGAAGCTAGTAAATAGTTGACTTTCGTATGAAACGTACTGTAGTTACAATATAATTATATATTGTTTGTTGATTTGTTATTGAGTCTTCTCTTCTTCTCGGTACAAATTTAAGTTCTAATGTGACAAAAATAATCACAAAAATACCCAGAATACTGGCCACCACCGAACCAAACCGAAAAGCGTCGCTTCACCTTCACCTTCATCATCAACAACAATGAAATAAATAATAACAATAAACAAATTAAATAGAAATTAATTAAATAAATGGTGAAATAATAACTAAATAACAAGCTGCCAAATACTAACATACAATGTACTCCAATAGACGAGTACTTAGAAGCGTAAACGTCACGAGGAAAATTATGGCAATTAAGTTTGGAACAACAAAACAAAAATGTATTTAGTTTTTTGTGAGTGTATCATCGTTACTTCCAAGCAATTACATTTGGTCACATTTTTCCGAACGCCATGTGAACAGTAATGGGCTATTCTTCGATAATAGAGTAATTGAATTGTTTTTTTTTTGTTGTTGTTTTAAATTCGGGTTTAGTTGTCATATTTTTTACTGTGCAACTGGCCCTAAGTGCGGGAGTTTATTTTGGTAAAACTTCCGATTTAAATTTGAATTTGTAACAGCTAATTTGTATCAGAATTTTGGCTTCCCTTCTCGTTGGTATATTGAGAGTGGTTTGGGAGAGGGTCTCAATTTCGCACACATTTTGAGTGACAAATTGGGGGGTTTGTGGTTTAAAAGTATTTAGAAAAACAAGTGATAACAATTGCAATAGGAAAAAGGAAGTGGATAGAGATTTTAACTAAATGATTACAGCTAAATATAGCACAGACATCTAAACATTCTTCGCCAAAACGAATTTGTGTGAATTTAGTAGTTTATTTGAAATGTTTAGTTTGTCATTTTGTTTTGATATAAAATTTAAACAACCAAAAAAAATAGTTGGCCTTAGGATTATAGTAAAAAAAAAACATTTCCTAAGAGCTGATATACGATTACAATACTAAAATTTAGTGGTGCCAAGTTTAAAGCGATACAAATATTTATTGAAAGATCGGTTCATCCGCCTAAATCATGAATTCTATTTTGAGTGATATTAGTTGATTTCTTAAAATATAGCAAACAAGTTAGTTTTCCTACGATCTTATATACAAAATTACATTTCTTAGGTGGTGCCAAGTTTTGGCTGATAAATAATATTTATTTCAAAGTAGTCCATTCCCATAAAGCGATAATAATGGAGAGTAAATGAATCTGTTGTTGACTTTCAAACATCAATTTCTGCGTAATGCCAAGTTTCTAGTGACATATATTATGATTTTCTTTATTATTAATGTCAGTGAACTCAAGGAAATGTGTGCCAACGAGAGTGCTCAAACCCGAAAAACCGGCGACACCGGTTAACCGCTTTCAATATCAATAACCGTTTTCCGGTTTTTTTAAAACTCGTATTTTTCGAATAAACGAACCCCCGGGTTTTTCACGTGGGGTAAAACCGGTTTCGTGTTCAAAGTGCAAATTTCCAGTGCCATTAAATATTTCAAATTTTTTCAAATCAATTCAATTTGATTTAATTTAGTTTACTTAATTCAATTCATATTAACTCAGCTCAATTCATTTCAATTTAATCCAATTCATTTCAATTCCATGCGTATCAATTCAATTCTATCCAATGCAGTTCAATTCAAATCATATCAATTCAATTTATACCAATCCCATTCATATCACTTCAATTTTATTCAATGCAATACAATTCAATTCAATTCGGTTCAATGCAATTTATTCCAATTCTATTCAATTCAATTCAGTTGCATTCAATTCCATTCAATTCAACTCTATTCAATTCAAATCATTTCAATTAAATGCAATTCAATTCGATTCATTTCAATTCATATCAATTAAATTCATATCAATTCAATTGGATTGCATTGAATTCAACTGAATTGTATTGAACTGGATTCAATACAATTCAAGTAAATTCAACTCAATTCAAGTCAATCCAGTTCAATTCAATTCAATCCAGTTCAATAGAATTCAGTTCAATTCAATGCAATGCAGTTCAATTTCGTTCAATTAAATTTAATTCAATGAAATTCTTATCAACTCCATTCATATCAATGCAGTTCAATTCAATCCAATTCAAACCAATTCAGTACAATTCAATTTAATTCAATTCAACTCAATTCAGTCCTAATCAATTTAATTCAGTTCAATTGAATTTAATTTAATTCAATTCAATTCAATGCAATTTAATTCAATCCAATTCCCTTCAATTCAATTCAATACATATCAATGAAATTCATATTAATTCAGTTCCATTCAATTAAATTCATATCAATTCAGTTCAGTTCAATTCCGTGCAATTCAATTCAATACAATTCAATTCAAATCAATGCAATTCAACTCAATTCAAGTCAGTTCAATGTAATTCAATTCCATTCAATCGAATTCAACTCAATTCAATTCAGTTAAATTCAATTCATATTAATTCAGTTCATATTAATTCAATTCATATCAATACAATTCATATCAATTCAATGCAACTCAATTCAGTTCAATTCCATTCAATTCAATTAAATTCAATTCAATTCAACTCAATTCAGTCCATATCAATTTAATTCAATTTATATCAATTCAATTCATGTCAACTTAATTCCATACAATTCAATACATATCAATACAATTCATATCAATTCAATTCTTATCAGTTCAATACAACTACTCCATTCAATTCAATTTGATTCAGTTCAATTCCATTCATGTTAATTCATATCAATTCAATCAGTCATATCAATTTATATTAATTCGATTCAAATCATTTCAATTCATATCAATTCAATTCATGTCAATCAATTCAATTACTTTTCATTTAATTAAATTGAATTCCATTAAATGCATATCAATTCCATTGATATCAATCAATTCAATGCATATTAATTCAATTCATATCAATACAGTTTATATCAATACAATTTAATTCATGTCAACTCAACACAATTCAGTTCAACTCCATTCAACTCAATTCAGTTCAGTTCAATTCAATTCAGTTCAGTTCAGTTCAATTAATTTCAATTTAATTCAGTTAAATTCAATTCAACGCAATTTAATTCAACTCAATTCAAATCCATTCAATTCAATAAGTATCAATGAAATTCATATCAGTTCATATGAATTCAATTCATATCAATTCAAAAAAAAAAAAACCGTTTCCCGTTACATCCCATGAAGGGATTGGGGAGAGCTTCTCACAACCAGTGAGTTGTGCGCTTTCTAATTTCTCACTCACTGATTGGGACCTACAGTTTTTACACCGATTCCGAACGGTATTTTTGAGAAACTTTTTCATGGCTAAATACTCGATAGTGTCGCCGTCACTATGCGAGGTGACCGCCGCCGAAAGAATTTTTTTTTTTTTTTTTTTAAGGTGGTCAGAGCAGGGATCGAACCCAGGATCGCATGTACAAGAGGCGCGCACACTACCTATTGCACCACCGACGGCCACAATATCAATTCAATTAAATTCAATTCAATTCAATACAACTCAATTCACTTCAATTTAATTGAATTCAATTCACTTCAATTTAATTGTATTCAATTCAATTCATACCTATTTAATTCAGTTCATATTAATTAAATTCAATTCAACTCAATGCAATTCAGTAAAATTTAATATAATTCAATTCAATCATTTCAAATCAATCCATATCAATTCAATTCAATTCCAATCAATTCAATTCCATTCAGTTCAATTCAACTAAATTCAGTTCAATTCAATTCATTTCAGTTCCATTCAATTCAATCCTATTCAATTCAACTCATACCAATTCAATTCAATCCTATTCGATGCAATTCAATTCAATCCAATTCAATTCAATTCAATTCAATTCAATTCAATTCAATTCAATTCATATCAATTCAATTCAATCCTATTCAATTCAATTCAATTGAATTCAGTTCAATTTATGGTAATTCACTGTAACCTAATCAAATTCAATCCAGTTCTCCATACAAGAATAAAGATTGACCAAGGTGTTTTTTTTTTAAATTTAATGGTATACAAATTCTGAAATTGTTGCTCTATTTTCTGAACAATAATAAGTCTTTCAACGACCGAAAGAAAATTTTAAAAAACTTGTATTTTGTGTTGATTTTGTATTAGTTTTTCGATAAAAAAATATTATAAATTGATTTCCATGTAAAACGGAAAACCGAAAAGAAACCGTAATTAAATCGGAAATTTAAACTTAAATTTAAAAATAGTTAAATTTTCAGTTTAGTTTAATTTTCCAGTCAGTGAAATCGAAAATCTGGTTTCCAAAAAAACTGATTTTTCAATTAAACCGAAAGCCGGTTATTTGAAATTGCCGGTTGTTTAACATTCTAACCCCAACATTAGAAACCGTCAAACATATATCTTTTATTTCCACTTAAAGTGGTTTCATGCATATACTTTTTAAAAGTGATGCCAAGTTTGAGACAAATTCCCAACTGATAATTTAATACTTTGACACAGTATCCGCATTTCACGGCCATTCGGCATCAATTATAATTGTATCTACATAAATAAATTGTGCGTAAACAGTTCGTGACACATATTTCCTTTGAGTTGTTCGCTATTAATTTCTCTTAATCTATTATTTTAATACAAATTCAAGTGATTGTTAGTTCTCTTAAAAAATCATTGCAGATCATTCTTTTGTTTTGTCCCCTTTTGTGTCTGTACACAAGTAAAATGCTTTAACCTTCATTTTATTTATTTGATCTTTAGCTTCCGTTCAAGAATTTTGAATTTGATATTTTGCTTCTAATTTGTTTGATATATAATTATAATGTAGTGGTCGTCTGTCGTCCCGTCCCCTGATAATTTTAATTTATACCTACATATACTTTATTTTGCGTTCTTCGATTAAATTATTGCCATATAATAATTTACATATACAGATAGAGAAATTCTTGAATATAAATATCACCTGTAGTAGATAATGAATTTAAATCAATGTATTGTCTAAAATTATATAAAATGACTAATACATCTGTATAGCATTCGCTGAACTAACGCATCATCTACAATCAAATTTTATATTTTTGGTTTTTATTTTTCGTTGAAAAGAGATACAAATTTGTATACATTTTAATCTATAAAATTCAAACAAAAAAATATTTGCGATTTTGTGAACGTAAATTATAATATTTGTCCGCTGGATGCAGAGATTGCAGTTCAAAAATCCTCAAAGTCGTCAAAGATTATTGGAAATTCCCGCATAATTGCAAATTGCAAACTTTTTACTTAAACTAAAGTACAATTTGAAATGAACTTTTGACTTGATCATATATTTTGTTTATATTCAAGTTGGTTTTCTCTCTCACTCAACAAAAAAAAAAAAAAAAAAAAAAAAAACTAAACATCACTAATTATGGTCCACGTCATTTGTCATATTGGTAAGAATTGATTAATGTCATTTTGACAAAGGGTAATTACGGATATTTCAATAAAAGTTTATTTCCGTTTGGCTTGAATGAATTGTCGAATTATTAATTATTATGCTGTAGGTCAAATTTGATTTCCAGACAACAAAGGTTTCTCTATGTCATCGCGTAATGATTTCGTTAAATTTGCCAGTTACGTTTGCTGGGCACCACTAATTATGTATTTCCCAATATACATTGTAATTAAGTGGTATGTTAATATTTACTTTTACTTTAGCTTTGTGGATTTTAAATTATCTCAATTAATAAAACTTCAGGTTAATGTAAAATAGGGCAGCATTTTTCTCATGTAAATTAAATGAAAATATTAAATAGTAAAAATGTTTTATTTTTGTACTAATATTTGAATTTGAGGGAAAATTTCATTTCGCTGGGCATCACTTATTTGGTAGAAAAACACCATTTCGCTGGGCATCACTTATTTAGAAACTGGACAAGTATCTTCCATACTTGCAAGTATATAAATGCGTTATATCCTTAGAAATGTAGCCAAAATACACAAGGAATCATTTTTCCAATCACATTACATTAAAGGAATTTAATTCTCATTAGTATTCAATTTTGTACCCGAATGCAATATTGAAATGATCAAAAAATTAAATGGGAACACTATTTGTGAAACTTTCTTAATGACGTCACAAAAGTTATTCTAATATCCATTAGTATTAACTTTGCTACACAAATACGCAATGATAAAAATATTAAAATGGCAGTACTTTTTTTATAAAAACAGAAATTGCCAATGACTTTGAAGAAATAAATATAATTCCCCTTAGTAATAAACTTTGTATCAAAATATTATATTGCAATGATAACACTGTAAACTTTTTTGTCAGTGTAAAGCCAGGATATGCCAATCCTATTAAGCAAATAAATTACTTATCTTTAGTAATATGTTTCCTATCAAAATATGATACTTTAGTGAAAAAGAAAAATAAAATAGCACCACTAATCTAATCTAATATCCATTAGCAATAACTTTTTTATCCAAATTCTCAATGATAATAATATGAAAATAGCACCACTTTTTGTGAGTGTAAAGGCAAAACTTGCCAACGACTGCGGTAAATAAACATAATTCCCCTTCGTAATAAAGTTTGTATCAAAATATGATATTGCAATTATAACACGGTTAAATGCCACCACTTTTGTTTGTCAGTGTAAAACCAGGACTTGCCAATTTTATTAAGGAAATAAAAATACTTTTGTTTAGTAATAAGTTTTCGTCATAATCTGATATTTTCTTAAAAAAATAATATAAAATGGCACCACTTCTTTGTAAGAGTGCAAACAAATTTTCTTATCACATTACAAAAAATAATCTAACTTCCATTAAAATGATATTTTTAATCGAAATAAAATTTTGCAATAATACAAAATAGTTAACATGGCACCACTTTTTCTGAGTATATATCCACACGGTTACCAATGGCATTCAAAAATTGATTTAGTTCCTATTGATATTAAATTTTACATCCAAATATGAATATTAGATAACTGAAATTATAAATAGCACTGAAGTTTTACTGAAAAATAAAATTTGGAATGGCACCACTTTTTTGAGTATGTATCCAAAATTTGTCAATCACATTCGAAAATGTAATTTAATTCTCGCTATTAATCAATTTTATATAAAAGTATAAGAAGGCAATGAATACTCACAAAATGGCAGTACTTTTTTCTGAGAGTGCAGGCAAATTTTGTTAATCACGGTAGCAAAAGTAATTCAAATTCCATTACTATTACATTTTATATTTATATATGGTATTATAAAAAAAAGAAATATGATATTACAAGGATAAAAATAGTTTACATGGCACCACTTTTTCTTAGGATACAGTCACACGTTAACCAGTGACATCAAAAACGTTATGTTATTCTTATTGATATTAAAATTACCAACCGATTTACAATTATATTTAATGAAACTTAATCAAATTTAAAATGGCACCACCTTTTTAGTAGGTATCCAAACAATGTCAATCACATTAGATTATTTGTAACTTAATTCTTGCTACTAATAAATTTTGAATAACAATTTTGGAAAAATATGAAAATATGGAAAAATATTAAAATGGTAGCACTTTCTTGTGAGACTACAAATTTTGTTAATCCTATTAGTATTAAATTTTATATATGATATGCAATATGATATTCCTATAGTAAAAATAGTTCACATGGCACCACTTTTTCTTAGGATGCAGTCACACGTTTTCCAGTGACATCACAGCACTTATGTTGTTCCTATTGCTATTGAAATTTGCATCCAAATATGGGTTTACAATTATATTTAATGAAACGTAATGGAATTTAAAATGGCACCACTTTTTAATATGTACCCAGTCACTTGAATCAGTTTCAAAAATTTAATTTAATTCTCGCTACTCATACATTTTTTAGAAAAATATTATATGCCGATGACAAATAATAAAATGGCACCACTTTTTTACGGTTTTATTTAACACACCTTTTTTTACTAAACTTAACAAAAACAATAAAAAATCCCATTAGTAACGAATTTATTATATGTTTTAAAATATGAAATATGGTATTATAATGATAAAAAATAGTTAGCAAGGCACCACTTTTTCTGAGTATGCAGCCACCCGTTTTGTAATGACATTAAGAAAACCATTTTGTTCCTATTTGTGTTAACATTTGTATCCGAGTTTGGTGTTACAATGATAACAAATGTAAAAGGGCACCACTTTTATAGAGTATGTAGCCAAAATATCATAATACACGTGACCAAAAAGAACTCAACTCCCATTAGTAATAAATTTTAAATATGATATAATATAGTATGAAATATAATACCACAATGATGAATATAGTTAACACGGCACCACTTTTTTTGAGTATGCAGCCACACGTTTCCCAGTGAGTGACATTAAAAATAGTTACTTTTGTTCCAATTGGTTTTAAAATTTACATCCAAATATGGGTTGTAATAATAAATTAAAATGGCACCACTTTTTTAAGTATGCAGCCACAATTTTTCAATCACATTCGAAAATATAATTTAATTTTTTATAAATAAAATTTAGCATCCAAATATGATTTTCTACTGATAAAAATATAAAAGTAGCACCACTTTTTAAGTTGAATGTCCCAAAAAAAATGCTAGTCACGTTAGAAAAAATCATTAAATTCATATACTATTACATTTTGAATGTATAATTTGGAAAGGGTAAACAATTTAAAATGGCAGCACTTTTATTGAGTCTTATTGATTGGCATTACGTATTTTGACAACTGTTTAGCTCTTGCGGTATTACGCGCATGTTTCCTAGAAATTTTACAACAACGAAAACAAGCAATTCGTAAAGCTGCATACATGTAGAAAATATTTAGGAAATGGCAGCACTTTGCCGTCAATACATGCAACAAATATTCAAATTGCTGCAAAATTCGATCACGTTTAAAAGTTTTACCAAAAATTTTATGTAAACCGTTAGGAATATATTAAACTGTATGAATATAGTAGACTGCTTGGCAGCACTTAACAGCAATTTAATAGTACATATTTCTCCTCTATTAGATTTATTCGCCTTTAGGGTGATTTATTACCTATTATTTAAAAAATGATGTCAAATTAATTGCCTAACAAATTGGTGTATCACAATTAAATAACAACTTGGCAGCACTTGTATTATAATTTCTTTTTAAAGAAGCATATCTCAACTCAACGCTTAAAGAATGTATATGTTATAATATATAACACTCAGTTAAAAGATCCAACTATCCTCATAGAATATTCTCCTAAGAACTTGGCAGTACTTAAGATTATACGTAGTTATATCCGTTTATGCCAAATACTAGACAGTAATTTTTTTATATAAAAATAGGATATGAGATAATAAGTTAATATTAGGATATACATATATGGTTACAAAATCATTGTATATAATATGAAAACAAATTTGGCAACACTTTTGTAATTTGCCTATAATTAGCCATGTCTTAAATTTTGCTTGTATAGAAATTCTACTTGTATAGAAATCTATTAAAGTTTTGCATGAATAGAATGTGAGGAAATGCGGTCAGCTGTAACATAGTTTGATGAATTTGGCAGCATTTAAGATTATTTGTATATCTTGGGTATAGTAACCAATGTGAAGAATTCTGCAGTCATAACTATTTCACTACCAACAAAGTGGATATGTACCAAAATTTTTTCCAAAAATATATGTATAACGATTTACATGTTTTACAACTGTGATTTAGAAGGGGAACGATTTTTTAAACAAAACACAAGTTTAATTAAAGGTTCGTCCTAAGTTCGCCATTTCAGTCGAATTATTACGAAATGGCATTCAAAAATAGGCCTGTTTTTTATTCGCTGCTAAACTAATTTTTCGAACACTTTGTATGGGGAAACGTTTGTTTAGCGGGAAATAAAAAGACACGCTTAAATGTTCGCTAAATATCGACGAAATATTTCCGCCAGTATAGGCCCACGTTGCTCGGACGAAATTTCAGCAACGTGTATAGAGCAACATTTTAATGTTTCTAAGGAAAATATAACGCTCAATCAAATTGCAGGATTTCATGTTCAATGTTGTCAAATGTCATATAATTTCTTTTAAAAAAATATGTTTTTTTTAAAAAAAATTAAAAACAGTATTGTTCAATTCAGTACTGTTCAATTTCGCAGCGAAATAAATTGATGTTGCTTAATGTTCTTCTTGCGAATTACTTGGGTTTTTAGAAGATGGATTTGTTTTAAAATTAAGTATAGATATTGGTCCAATTTTCAATATTTATTTTTATATTTGTTGTATATTTGGATTTCTTATGTTGTCATATCTTGAATTACTTTAACAATTGGTTGCTATGTCATGTCTTATCTGCGGAGCGACCGAAATTTAAACGTGCACTGTTCAAAATGCATTTTATACAGGCATTTACAATCGTATCATGGTAGGTAGATTTTAAATGCATTGAAATAAAATATTTCAAAATTATTTCCATATACAATAATGCATATTTCTTATCATTCCTTATCAGAATTTCAACTAAAACAAGCAAAAAAACTTGTATAGGTAAAAGACGAATAAAACAGTTAAATATAAAGCAAAAATTATACCAATACATGTTTGGCAGCATTTTTGTGTGTGGAATGATCAAATTATTGTGCAGATATCAAATTTGGAAAATAAACTATTCATATTTCCAACTTCGCTTATGTTGAAGACTGAGCTACTTGGCACCACTTTTTTTCGTTCACTACGAAAAACTGAAGAAATTTTGAAAACTTAAATGGAACTGATTATATCCTTTACTGTCAAACGTTTATGTATCAAATTTTCTAAAAAGCGTTTAAGCAACAACAACTCGTCACTAATTTTTACCTTAAATGGAAACAAAAATTGAATATTTATTAATTTGCTGGCAACTAATTTTAAAACCGGTCACAACAGCGAATAATTGTGATGTGACATAAATACATTTTGCAATTGCATACGCAGTATTTATTGTCAACTCATGATATTATCTGTGTTATTTGAGATATATTTTTTTATATTATTATTCGTTTAACTAGTAAACTTATTTACTGCAAGTGACTTGACAAAAACCTTTGATTAAAGTAGGGATCTCCATGATACAAGTTTGACAGTTTAGACAATTTTAAGTAAACAAATTCTAAAGTTGTATTTAATTATATCGCACGCTTTACCCTCGCTCTTGAAACTTGTCTTAAACTTGTCTAATTAAATAAATACAAATCGAAATGTTATCTTGGACACAAAAGATAAAAACAGAATGTTTATATAAATTTCAATTTCTTACGTTTATTTATTCAAATGTTAAAAATTCTGTTTTGTGCTGTTGTGTCTTCTGTTATCAGTTAAAAAAAAAACAGAAACAATTTGAGGGAAATACGTCAATTGAAACGCGAATGATTCTGGGGAAATTTTATGGCATGCGCATGTTTGAAAGTAAGCAAACGATATTTGATTGTAAACAACTAAGAATGTTTTACTCAAAATTAACTTGACAACACTTTTTTGTTAAAAATTTGCTCAATTCAACTGGCACTGTGTAAGAAACATGCTAAGTCTTTCTAAACTATGGAAGTTACAAGCTGACAACATGAATATTCTAAAAACAATTTAATAACAAGTAACTAACTTGGCAGCACCCTTTAGGATCTATAACTGATTGCTGACATGTATGGCCAAAACGGATGAATTTCTCACACGATTTTTAGAATATTTTTAGCCGCTCAAACCATTTGAATTTAAGAGTTAAAATAAACACAATTTTCAAAAAACTTTTGAATACAAAGTAACTAAATTAATACTTTGCTAATACTTTGAAGAAAGTGCTGTCATATAAGTTAAACATTAATTTGATTTGGCGTTTAATTAGAGCTTTAAAAAGAAATTACCATGCCAACTAATTTGATAAAATCGTAAGTTTCAAATAGTTTATAACTAGAGTGTTAAAAAACTCACAGCAAAGCCATTAGTAATGAATTGGAAAAAGTGCTGCCAATAAACTTAATAAATTACTGAAATATTTATTATTAAAATATTTGCTTTTAATTGGAGATTTAGAAAAACCAAAAGCAGAAGCATTAGCAATGAAGAATTTAAAAAAGTGGTGCCAACTAAATGCATAGATTATAAAAATCTTTAATTTTAAATGTTTTCTAATTACAGATTTAAACAAAATATACAGATCAAAAACATTAGCAATAAAGAATTTAAAAAGTGCTGCCAAATAATTGAATACATTTGAAAACTCTTTAATTTGGGAAATCACTAATTAAAACCTATTTCAAATTATTTTTGAGAATATATTTACATTAATTTTTGTAAATATACATATCCACTGCATTGACAGCTCTTTTTGTCAACTCTGCATTGTTAATGTTTTTCTGTACATTTTAGGAATTTCCAATTAAAACCGTTTCAACTTAAAGAATTTGGAAAAATGTTATCACAATTGGCAGCACTTTCTGCAATTAATCAATGATTTTAGGTATCTAATTAAAAATTATTTTAAATTAAAAATTTTCAATAAAGTATTACCTTTATGGGCACCACTTTTTTCAGTTATTCATTTTTAAAATATGTATTTTGTTACAAAAATTTCTAAAATTGTATTCTAAGAAATTCCTAGCAATAGGGTTTGGTGTTCTTTTATTTTGTTTGGCAAAATCGTATCTTAATTGGCAGCACTTTTTGCAAATCTTCATTGCTATTGACGTTACTCTGTTTTTTTTTTTTTAAATACAATTAAAAATCATTTCACGTTAAAAAAGTATTAACTTTATCGGCTCCACTTTTATCAGTTAGTCATTTTTAAATGATGCATTTGTTACCAAGTTTGCTAACATTGTGTTATAAGCAATTCATAGTAATCGGTATTTTATTGTTTTCTTTTTATTTGGCAAAATGTTAAATTAATTGTCAGCACTGTTTGTAAATTTTCATTGCTAATATCAATATATAATATCAATATATAATATATAATATCAAATTGAAAATCATTACAAATTAAAGATTCTCGAGAACGTACAAGATATTGTTTCTGTTAAAGACCGGTATTTTGATGGGCACCACTGTTTTCAGTTATTCATTTTTAAATGCTGCCTTCTATTACAGAGTATGTTAGAATTGTGTTATAAGTAATTCGTGGCAATAGGTTTTGTATTGTTTTGTTTTGTTTTAAAAAATGTTATCATTATTGGCAGCACTTTTTGTAATTCTTCATTACTATTGATGTTGCTCTGTTGTAATTAAAGATTTTCGAAAGAGTATTACCATAATAGGCACCACTTTTTCAGTCGAACGCACGTTCTCATGCACAAGAGTCGCGCACACTAACCATTGCACCACCGACGGACACATCTATACCCACATAAAATGCAACTGGCTCGACATCTAATGGAAAACAAACATATGAGTAGACGGGAGTGGAGTAAAAAGGTTCAAAAAAACGTCGGCCTGGAACATAGAAAACCCCCTGTGTTACCTTAATGGGCATCACTTTTTTCAATAATTCATTTTTAAATGATCCAGTTTGCTACAACGTTTGGTAAAATTTTCTTATAGGAAATTCATGGCAATAGGTTTTGTATTGGTTTAATTTGTTTGTCAAGATGTTATATAAATTGGCAGCACTTTTTGTAATTCTTCATTGCTATTGATGTTGCTCTGGTTATTATAATATCTAATTAAAAATCGTTTCAAATTAAATATTTTCGATAAAGTAACTATTACCTTAATGGGCAACACTTTTTTCGGTTATTCATTTTTAAAAGATGCACTCTGTTACAAAGTTTGTTAACATTGTGTCATAACTAATTCGTGGCAATAGGTTTTGTATTGTTTTATTTTGTTTGCCTAAATTTTACATTAATTGGCAGCACTTTTTGTAATTTTTCATTGCTATTGATGTTGCTCTCTTTTTTTTTAAATATCTAATTAAAAGTCATTTAAAATGCAAGATTTTCGATAATGTGTTACATTTATGGGCACCACTTTTTTTAGTTATTAATTTTTAAATGATGCATTTTGTTACAAAGTTGGTAAAATTTTATTATAGGAAATTCATGGCAAATAGGTATTGGTTTATTTAGTTTTGGAAAATGTTATATAAATTGGCAGCACTTTTTGTAATTCTTCATTGCTGTTGATGTTGCTCTGTTTTTGTTTACATATCTAATTAAAAATCATGTCAAATAAAAGATTTTCCATAAAGAATTACCTTTATGGGCACCACTTTTTTTTGGTATTGTTTTATTTTGTTTGGCAAAATTTTTTACTTATTGGCACCACTTTTTTTAGTAATTTTTGTGATATATAGATATCGTTTAACTAAAGTTACCGCTAATATTTTTTATTTATTTTTAGAAAATTAGACTACAGTTTTACACTGGTTCCGAACGGTTTTTTGGGTAGCTAGATTTATACCACTTTTAACACTAACCTCTAGATCATAGATGTGTTTTCTTGTTATTGTTCTCTTACAAAATATATGGTGAGGCACGTGTTTCTACACGCTTGCCTACCTTACGAAACATTAATTCATGGAATAAACTACGTTACGTATTTAAGACTACACGGATGTTTACCAAAACTGTACAAAGAATTGACTATAACTTTGTATTTTCCTTGAACAATCAACTGAATATCCACAATATAAGATTGTAATTATATATTTTCGTTTGCGTTTTTGTGAGCCATAAACCTTGAACTGACCCACCTTAACCTGCGTTACATTGCGTTTCTGGATAATCGACTGCTATTTCCGTGTCTCCCCCAGTCTATTCATGGGATGTAATGGAAAACTATTTATATTCTTTATTTTGTTTTATTTCTGTCTGACCATCAAAGTTCCTGCTGAAAATAGATTTATGCGTTAATTTGATAACTTCTTAGGAATTGTATTGGAATTTATCTTTAAGTACAGAAATGTTACGACCTTATGCTACCTAAACCTCTCTCTTGCTAGGGGAGTTCGTAGCCATATACCGCCTTGATGAGGCAACGTCCTTGACATTTGTCCACACCCGCACAATATTAAGCTGAATAGCACCTACTACTCCCACGACTACGTCTATGACTACGACAATGTTACTACTGGCTTTGTAGTTAATCATAGTAATTCGTTACATAAAACGTAACTAACAATTGATGTTTTAATGACAATTGAACACAATAGTGAACAAATAAAAATAAATGAAATGAAATGAAATATAATGAAAAAACTTGCAAGTCATTTTAATACTTATAATTCCCCATCTTATTTATGGTTACAATCAAATCTAAAATACAATAACTAGTGAATGACAAAAAGTTATTGTACGAGTATCTTGTTTTTTTAAACCGCAATTTTACAATTGACAGATTTTGGGAATTAAAAATAAAAATCGTTTCATTACTCAAATTTGTCATGTCATGTTTACACTTTGATTTTATTATTACGTTACGTTAGTCATAATTTTAATGAGAATTTTAGCAAATATTGTGATGCTTTTGTATCAATAAAAAACAACAACTACACATAACACATTGTACACGAATCATTTAGTTTCCCCACTTTATTTCTCTCTCTCGCTAAGTAATTCGACTTCCCAACACTCTCTCGCCAGTTTTCGTTACCGTAACTAGTCTCTCGCTTGCAATCTAGTTTCCCTCTCTCTTTCTCGTTCTCTCGCTCTCACCCTCTTGCTGGCACACCCCTCTCGTCGTAAATCGCCCCGTGTTTCGTTTACAATCTAGTTTCTCTCACGCTCTCTTTCAAACTTTGGTTTTCATGTCATTCTCGCCTTAAATCGCTTACAATACAGTTTCTCACTTTCTCCCTCACACTTTTGATTTCATGCCCTTCTCGTTTTAAATCGCCCCCTTCTTTCGCTTAAATCTAGTTTATCTCACTCTCTGTCTCAAAATTTTGTTTCCATGTCCTTCTCGCCTTAAATCGCAGCCCTCTTTCGCTTACAATCTAATTTGTCTCACACTCTCTCTCAAACTTTGGATTCCATATTCTATTCCTCTCCCCTGTTTCTTGTTTCCATTTTCCTCTCTCGCCTGTAATCACCAACCATTCACACTGTTTTTATTTCTTGCACTCACTCTTACTCTCTCACTCTTTTTCGTTACCTCTTAAAATTTCGCTACAAACATTTCGTATTTCGCTCATTGTTTTATGTTTTCTCGAATTTTCGTTTAATCTAGTTTTTATTTACGTTTGAGATTTTAACCACAGCCAAGACATTTGGCGATGACGCAAAAAAAGGAAAAATAATAATCGCAAGCGGGATATGGGGCGGTGTATTCAAGTGAGCAGCCATATATAAGTACAAACCTAAAGCGTAGTATGCAAATCAAATTTGTGTTCTGTGTGTGACGACGCTTAAAGGTAACGACGAGAATATGGTAATCAGCCTAGGGTAAGGGTAAAAAGTTGGGTTGACGTACATATATGTGTTATGCCTAGACTAATCCCTTTGCCACATGTCCATATACATAGTTGTGCCGTACACAAATTAGATATAGTAGTGGTGAAAATGTATAGTATGCAGTTTAGACCAGTTTAACAGGTAATGGGGGAAAAACCTGTGGCTCAACACGTGATTTTAAGTAATTAGTAATATTTTTTCAATTTTGAGATCGTAATCTCAATCTTCGACCCATTCAGTGAAAATTCATATTCAAAATTGACAATATTGAATTTGAAATCTGAATATTCACTGCATGGGTCGAAGAGTTTTACAACGATTATGACTGATTGGAAAAATAAGCTCCAGGAACATATTGCAGGAACCATGTACATGTTTGCAATAATTGCTTTCATGAACTGAAGATCTTTGTTTCTTTGTTGTGTGCCACGTTTTTGTTTTCATCAGTTTTCAACAAACAAAGCCACATTTGTGTCACATAAACAATGTTAGAGCATACATATGTTTGTTAAACATATAAATATATTACAACCTATTAAACATTGTGTCTCCAACATGTTATATTGAATAGCAAACACAATGTGTTTGGACACAAGTATACTATATTTGCAACAAGATACACACACGTCCAAACATAAACAAATAAAGATTTTTCAGAGTGTATATCCTTAATGTGGACATCGGTGGTGCAATGATAGTGTGTGCGGCTCTTGTGCATGAGAACATGGGTTCGATCCCTACTCTAACCACCTTAAATTTCTATCGACGGCGGGCACTTCGCTTAGTGGCGGCGACGCTCTCGACTAGTTAGCCATGAAAAAGCTTCTGAAAATACCCTTCGGGTGTAAAAACTGTAGGATCCTATCAGTCAGTACACACTGACAAAAACCGGTCTCTGTAGCATATTCTCCCAACTATATTCTCCAGGAAATATGCATATATTTGGAACAGACTCCAAAAATCATATATTTGCAAGTCCTTAACACACATATATTTACATGCAAACATTAGCGTGTTTACCTGCAAAGGTGTAAAAACTGTGGGTCCCAATCAGTGAGTACACGCTGATAAAACCGGCCTCTGTAACATATTGTCCCAAATATATTCTGCAGGAATCATGTATATGTTTAGAACACCCTCAAAAAAATCATATATTTGCAAGTCCCAAACACACATATATTTAAATGCAAACATTAGCATGTTTACTTGCAAAAATTCATACTTTTACCTGGAGCCATGTGTGTGTTTCGTCCCACACATCCATATACTTTCGTCGAAGCATTCGTGTGTTTACTTCCAAATGAACGATTGATCACTGAGTCCATGTAACTGAAACGCAACATATCAGTCACCATAAGAAACACTCAATTTATTTACACACGCATTTAGGAATATTTATGCATCACTGACTGACGGAATATTGCAAAAGTATAGTTACATACTTGCAATAACATTAACGTATGCTGAGAACAATCTCTCGTTATCCCTCTTTTATTATTTTGATCTCGACAGAGCACAGCGACAACAATTTTTGTAAAAAGTGCACCAAACACAACAATATTTGTATCACAAACAAAGCTGTATTTGGATCACAAACACATATATTATAACATATGCTGTCTCAAACAGGTAATATTTAATAACAAACATATTGTGTTTGGACACAAGTATACTATATTTGCGACAAGATGCAAACACTCGTTATATTTACACCCAAACAAGGAAAGAATTACAGATTTTTCAGGGTGTATAAAACTAGAAAGAGGAAAGTGAGCTTGTGAGAAGCTCTTCCCAATTCCTTCATGGGATGTAATGGGAAACCATTTATTTATTCGTGTAACGGAATGATGTTCGGCTTAAGTCTTTTTCAGTCTTTTTTTAAATCTTTTTCTTTTTATAAGTCTTTTTCAATCGAACTTAGGCTCTAAAGGTGAGGGTATGTCTAAGTCGGTTCAGCCGATTGAAATTTCTATACTGCTTTCACTTTTGGTAACTTAAATACCCCAAAAGTTTACCACATTTCAAGAAGAGTAACGTAACTCTTGCATCAGCCCATTGAGATGAGGGTTTTCATGAGATTTAATTTTGTATGGAATAAGCGAGCGAAAATTTTGTGAAAGGTTTTATGAAGGCACCCACAAGCTTTTTTCCGCATTACTTGTTATGCCATATCTGTCTATTGTTGAGTCAGCTGTTTTTGTTTTCTTTCACCTGTTGGAAAGCACTACTTGCACACACATCAATCAGCTGTTGTTAAGTCAGCTGTCGTCGTTAACCAAATTTAATTTCATAGCGAACAATGAACCGTTCAAGCAAAATTTAAAATTCATATTAATTCAAAGGAGGAATTCACTTTAGCCCCCGTACATGTGATTTGTTTTTGTTTTACCACAAACCTTTTCCTTCTTCGCAAAAGTTAAAGAAAAATTATACAAAATTTAAAACAAAAATATGCGGAACTTAAAAATAAAAACCAACGTAGATAGTACAGAAAATAAAATATTATAAAAATAAAACAAAAATAAAAACAAAAAAAAATCTAAAAATAATTCAAAGTATAATTAACACAACGAATCGTTTCAATGATCAGCGCGGGGACATGGGAACAGTAAATGGACAGACAAACAAAACCAGAAACCAGAAGAACACAAGAAATACATAAATTTAACGCAAACAAAACTTAAATGAAATACAAGACACAAACAACAGAATAAAGAACCAACTGCCACCACTCTTTGAATAAATTATAATAAAAAAAAAAATATCAAATTAAATAAAAGATAAGACAGGCAAATTTTGAAACAAAACTCAAAACTTTTAAAACTAAACTTCTCATACATTAACTAAACTCAAATAGTTGGGATTAGTCAAGCAATTTGAGGAACTGAAAAGACTCATACAATCACAGAAGGGTCAACAAATTTATAGACGAACTTGCAATTTAAGGGACAGACGTAAAATATTTCAATATTTCGAAAATACTTTTTAAAAATTTCCTACAAATATTAAAACTTCAGTTCTCAATACCACTAAAGATGAAATTATTCCCAAGAAAATCAAGACAAATATATAAAAAAATTACCCAAACAAAAAAATCAACTGATTACAGATGAAAATACAAATAAAACCTGATAACAAGAATCAAAAATCCGACAAAAATAATTAAATAAATGCTTGAATGAAATTGTAAGAAAAACAATACCCGCATGTTGTTTTTTAAGAAATTAGTTCGAAAACAACCACTCCATTCAACTAAATGTCAAAACATGTAGTATTATTGTAAATGACTGACAAAATGTCAAACTCTTGTATTGAATTAACCACAAACATGTGACGCTTATAAACAAAAATATCAACTGACATAAAACTGTTTCTTCAGTTTTGCTAAATTGACATCTGTAAAATACGAGGACGGTCCCTAGCCGACCTGACGTATAGATGGTGCCAGTAGTTTGAAAAAAATATTTTGGTGAAAAGTGGCAACCTTACAAAACATATGTTTTATGTTTCAAGGCGCCACGTTGTTTAGTATTTTTATTTGAGCCATCAAAAGTAAACGATCTCAGTGAATTTATTAACATGGAAAATATTGCTCACCGTCATGTAATTCAATAATTCCATTTGAAAGGTCTCAGTCCAAGCAATATTAAAGCCGAGGTACGAGCGCGGATCAATAAGAACTTCGTAACTTTTTGAATGAAACACAGTTTTTTTTTTTTCCTTTTAGCTCAATACACTTTTTTACACTTAGTCCAACTTTTTTCTAATTTTTGTATCCCTTCCAAAAAATAGGATTTTCGAGGTGCATAAAATAGGCATTTGCTTAATCAAAAATGTCATCGTTGGAGCTAAATCTCCTTCCACCCAGCCATTTCTTTAGGTTTGGAAATAGGAAATAGGTACTGGGGATTAAATCCGGAGAATATGGCCAATTCGTAGTCCAATTCATGGAATTTTGCCATTGAGACTACACACGTTTGCACACGTACGTTTATGGTCAATTGAGAGCAAACGCGGCACCCATCTTGCAGACAGCTTTCTTAAACCCAACTGATCATTTAAAATCGAAACCACACTGCCATATGAAATGCCTATGGCATCAGCAATCTCACGCACTTTTACTCTTCGATCGGCCAACACCAAATCGTTCGACATTTTCGGGTGTATTGACCTCAATTGGCCGTCCTGAACGTTCAGCGTCATTTGTACTTGTACGACCACAACGAAAGTCAGTAAACCACTTTTTTTACCATTGAAATCGATGGTGCAGAGTCCTCGTAGTATTTATCAAGCTTTTCCTTGGTTTGATTCACTTTTTTCTATTTAAAAAAAAATGCACGAGGTTGCATGTTTTGAACAGCTGTTAAACGTAAAGTAAATGACGGAACTTGCTCAAATTTTGACAGTAGTCTATTAACAGATGGTACTTGATGGGGACAGTGTTGCATTTCATATAACTACGAGGGAAGTTCTAAAAGACACGGACTTGATGATCCGCCCTCGTAGATTCTACTCTGGGGGAGTTTGCTCCTTCGTTTACGACTGTAAAATATTTGGTAGCAGAGCTTAAACGAGGCCCTACGAACCGCCAAGACGAACACTGTAGTGGTCCACCAATTGAGGTGTCCACGCCAGACACGGTAAAGACAATCTACAAAATCGTATTGGATGATCGTCGGCTGAAGTTGCGTGAGCTAGCTGAAATAACAGGCACTTCAAAAAGTGCTATACATCGTATATTGACCGAAGATTTCAAGATGAGAAAGCTGTGCGCCAGATGGGTGTCGCGTTTGCTTTTAATAGAGCAAAAACAGCGTCGTGAAGATGTTTCAGTAGAGTGTTTGGAGATGTTTCACCACAATATAACCGAATTTTTTAGTCGATATATGTTCATGGATAAGACATAGGTCCATCACTTCACACCTGAGACAAAGGAATAGTCAAAGCAGTGGACTGGAATGGGAGAATCGTGTCCAACGAAGGCGGAGACGTTTCCATATACAGGCAAGGTCATGGCGTCTGTTTTTTTTTTTGGATGCGCATGGGATAATTTTTATTGATTATCTTTAGAAAGAAAAAGCCATCAACGGCTAATATTATGCTAATGTATTGCAGAGTTTAAGTGATGAAATTGTGGAAAAAAAGCCGTATTTGGCGAAACAGAAAGTGTTGTTTCATCAAGACAATGCTCCATCCAGTTCACACATCCACTATTGCGAAGGCCAAAATTAATGAATTAAAGTCCGAATTTCTTCATCATGCACCTTATTCGCCAGATTTAGCTCCCTCGAACTATTTTCTATTTCCAAACTTGAAAACAAAATGGCTCAGTGGTAAAAGATTTGCCAACAATGAAGAGGTGGAGTCTGCGGTTGATGGCTATTTTAAGGAGTTTGAAAGTTCTTACTATAAACAGAGTATCGAAGCTATTGAATATCAGCTGGAAAATGTGTATCGAGCTAAAAGGAGATTACGATGAAAAATAAAGAATATTTTGTTCTAAATTTTTTGTGTCTTCTTTGTTAGGTCAGCTAGTTTTAGACCGCCCTCGTAAACTGAATCGAAAGCTTGAATTGGGTCTTCGGCTCAAAGTAAAATGCGCTTTGGGCACATTTATTCTCGAATATATGGAATACGAGGTACGTCTCGGCATTACCCTACGCTAGACTATAGTGCCCAAAACTGTAACCGAAAAACCCATGAAACCGGATTTTTGCTACTAATCGTGTGTCGGTATTTTAAAAAGTTTGGAATAAACCGAAATCCGGTTATTAGAAGCTGTGCGCTTTCTAGTATTACACTCACTTATTTGGTCCTACAGTTTTACACCGGTTCCGAACGGTAGTTTGAGAAGCTTTTTCATGGCTAAATACTCGATAGTGTCGTCGTCACTATGCGACGTGACCGTTGTGAAAGGAAATGTAAGGTGGTCAGAGCAGGGATTGAACCTACATACGTTCCCATGTATAAGAGCCGCGCCCAGTAACCTTTGCACCACCGACGGTCTCTGCCAAATAACTTAAATCTCGGAGGTAGTCTTGTATTCCTTCATCTACTTCAATTTAGGTACTTCTCAATTTAGGTACTTCTTTTTGAAATTTTATTAACTCGGAGTCGGACTGATAAAATAAACCCCTACTCCTAATCTGACTTCGGGCAAATTCCATTAACATCGCATTTAGACCGCCGTTTATCGCGGCCAGGTTAGCGGTAACCTTGTGACCTATGCCGTTTACACCGCCCTATTTGAGATTAAATTCAGGTGGCAACTTCGTACTTAGACCAAATTAGAGTAACTCGGAGACCAAATTACTCGTTTCTAAGTCGCCGGCACAATAGAAAAAATTAAATTGATGGTTCTTGGTTTTGCCAGCTTTGTAAAAATTTCGGATGTGTTTGAAACTACTGACCCTTTAAAATTAAATCAGGCGAGTCGGTCAAATTGGCACACATTTTAAACCGATGAGAGCCAATTATATCGGCGGCGGCGTGAGATTCAAAACTTTTTTGGTAGGTGCGACGCATCGGAAAATTTTCGATCGGTTTCCGTCTCTCAAACAGTTGATTTTTTTTATGTTTCATAAAGCAACTATGGTATAGAGAAGAAAATTTACTCATGAAGTGTAATGCCGACAAAGAAAACGAGTGAAGCGTGTCGTTTCTCTGCTCTCTCTCTCTCTTATTCTCTTCGTTGAATATTTCAATACACGAGCAGTTTTCTGATGATGTTACAGTATCTAACTATAGAAATTCCATCCATGTTTAAATAAAATTACATAAAGTAAAGGGTTTTTCAACAGAGACGCTACAAAAGTAAATCGATAGGGACAGCAAACGACGCCATATTTTTTCCCGCTCTTTTGACATTTCTCTTCAGTAAGGTTTGCCATTTCATCATGGAAAGATATACGAGCCAACAACGAGTCGAAATTATTACTACCGAAATTTGGAGTCAGTGGCCTCAACTTTAAGAGGCCAGCTTTAAGTGGCCTCAACAATCAGCGATGAGGCTCATTTCTGGCTGAATGGATTCGTCAGTAAGCAAAATATGCGTTATTGGTCAGACAGCAATCCACACGTAATCCATGAGTCATCATTGCATTCCGAAAAAATTACGGTTTGGTGCGGTTTATGAGCCGGCGGTGTCATTGAGCCGTACTTCTTCCGTGATGATCAAGACCGGCACATTACTGTGAATGCGAATCGCTACCGTTCAATGATAACCGAATATTTTTGGTCCCAATTGGATAATATGGACTTGGAGGGACATGTAGTTCCAACAGGACGGCGCCACAAGCCACACAGAGAATGCCACAAACCAAGTTTGGTGAATGTGTTATCTCACGAAATGGCCCAGTCGATTGGCCGCCTCGGTCGTGCGATTTGACGCCGTTAGATTATTTCCTGTGGGGCTACGTCAAGTCTATGGTCTATGCCAACAAGCCAGCGACGATTGATGAACTTCGTACGAATATCGAACGTGAAATTGCAGCGGTATCAGCCGATTTATGCTTGAAAACCGTCGAAAATTGGGTTCAGCGTCTGGACTTCTGCAAGCGTGCCCGTGGTGGCCATGCAAAAGAAATCGAGTTCCATACATAATGGCATCGAACGTACTTTCACAGCAATAAAGAATTTCATTGGTATCTAAAACCGGTTTTGTTTTATTTAAAAAAACTTTTGTAGCGCTCATATTGAAACACCCGTTATGTAAAAAGTATGAAATAATCAAGTTATGATGCGGCATAGAAATACGTTTGAGTGAATCGCGTCGACTTTTTTGGTTCTCTTCTACTAGGGTTGCCAAATTGCGGTGGTTATTTCTTCTCTACTTGTACATCCTTTTTGTATGTTTTTATCACGGTTGCATTTTTTTGATACGAAGCAGAGTTGCATAAAATTGTACACCAGTTAAAATTAAAAAATTATTCTTCAGTTTTTACAGTTTAAAATTGTATGATAAATCTTCTGGATTAGCGTGGGTTAACGGAGTTAACTTTCGAAATGCGTTAATCTTGGTCGGTGTAAATGCGGTATAACTCCGACCCTTAAACTCCTAATCCAACTCTGACTCCACACACCTGCACAAAAGTAGACACAGTGGCCACAAAAGTAAAAAGAATGGATTGGCCGAAAAAAAAATTCATGGCAAAAATATAGACCCATTAAATCCATTAAGGCAAACAACCAAACACACATACGTAAATACAATCACAGGTACACTAATACTCTCCAACACAGAAATTGCCTACACATTTACACTTCCACTCACTGTACAAGACGAACGGCAATAATTTCATTACGATATCGAAGCTACGAAACAATAGCCCAAAGAAAACCTCATATACGAACATATATCTCTATATTTAAACAACCATACATACACATCTATGCGTACCATAGAGTAAAGACACCTGGAGTAAACACTTCTCTTATTACATTTACAAGATTAGGCTTGACAGCATTTTAAAAAGTATTGCTTTAATACTACCAGATAGAGGCAATGGTTCAAAACAAACAACAAGAAAACAACAACCACGGAATTTCATTTTGTGTGTTCTAATTTTTGTATTAAATACAACACAAATGTTTACTAACAATAAAAATATAACAAAAAAGTCCAACATACGTTTAAATTTCAACAGTTCTCAACCAAAACAACATGACAAATTTAAGTCAATAGTTCTTGTAACGCCACCTGATGTAAGTCAATTTACGTCGAAGATCTCTCTATCGCACCAATCGATCTCACCACGACGAGTGCGAAATATAACCTCAAATGAGACAGATGGCACCTCTAGGTATATAATTACTCTATGATGCATATGAACGAATATTCACAGTCACCGGGCAAAAAATCGAAATGCCAAAAAGTATTTCAACTACACACATGAAGTTTCACTTCTGTCGCGTGTCTTTATGACACATTGATATTTTTTTTTGTTGTTTTTGAGATTATGGAATGTCTAAAGAATTTGGGGGAGAATTTAAAGAAAATAAACTCAAACAATTTTACGCTACATAAAACTTTTGCACTATAAAACCAAAAATAATAAAACCAAATCATCTTCCAAATAACGCCAAGTATGACAATGTGATTACGAGTTAACTACCAAAAATGGAATCATATAAAAATTTTCGATTTTGTAGTGCTAAGAGGATCAAATTAAATACAAATATTTCTAAAATTTGAATAAAACATCACTAGATGAGTAATGAGTTGAATAGATTATTTTGCGGATGATTGGATTGTAATTGGCAACAAAACTAATATATTTGTGATATACAAGATATATGTTTGCAAGCAAACACAGTTTGTTTATCAGTGAGTATATTATAATTCGTGTCAAATATGATATGGTTGTGATAAACAAAATATATTCTTGAGAGGTATTTTAAACAGTTAACAATATGTATTAATTTTGTTCATACTGAAAGAATGTTCATATTATTATTATTTGGTATCATTAATATGTTTGTAGAGTGTTGCCAATTATATATGTAATACCAGAAAAAAATATGTTTGGGGCAAGAACGTGATTCCTAAGCCCACCGATTGGACTAAAGATATTTTTCCTTTTTCTGACTGCAAGAAAATTTTAAACTAAAGCAACTGATTTGTCTGGCACAACTAAATTTAAAGGACGTAAGTTATGTCCCAAAAATGGAATCATATAAAAATGTCTAAACTCGTAAGTTCTAAGAGGATCAAATTAAATTCAAATAGTTCTGAAATTTAGAAAATCACCAGATGAATAATGAGGTGAATACTCGTAGATTATTTCGCAGATGATTGGATTATAACTGGCAACAAAAGTGAAATGTTCACGATGTACAAGTTATATGTTTGCAAGCAAACACATTTTGTTTGTCAGGGGGTATACTATAATTCGTAACAAATATGATGTGGTCGTGATAAACAAAATATATTCTTGAGAGTTATTTTAATCAATTAAAAATATGTATTCATTTAATTATAAGAATGTTCATACTGTTATTATTTTGTTATCATTAATATGTTTGTAGAGTTTTGCCAACTATATATGTAATATCAGTCCACCGATTGGAAACTGAAACTGGTGATTTCTCTGACAGAATAAAACTTAAAAGACTAGAAATATTTTTCTTTTTTCTGAGTGCGAGAAAATTTTAAACTAAAGCACAACTAAACTAAAGCACAACACAATTGGCACAACTAAATTTAAAGGACTTAAATTATGTCCCAAAAACGGAATCATATAAAAATGTCTAAACTCGTAAGTTCTAAGAGGATCAAATTAAATTCAAATAGTTCTGAAATTTAAAAAATCACCAGATGAATAAGGAGGTGAATACTCGTAGATTATTTCGCAGATGATTGGATTATAACTGGCAACAAAAGTGAAATGTTTGTGATATACAAGTTATATGTTTGCAAGCAAACATATTTTGTTTGCCAATGGGTATATAATAATTCTTATCAAATATGATATGTTTGTAATAAACAAAATATATGCTTGAGAGGTATTTTGAACAATTAAAAATATGTATTAATTTAATTATAAGAATGTTCGTATTGGAATTATTTTGGAATTATTATTATGTTTGTAGAGTTTTGCCAATTATATATGTAATATCAGCAAAAATATGTTTGGGGCAGGAACGTGTTTCCGTAGTCCACCGAATGGAAACTAAAGTACCTTCTTTCTCGGACAGAATGAAATCTAAAAGACTAAGGTTATTGTTTTTTTGTTGACTGCTAGAAAATTTTTTAACTAAAGCAACTGATTTCTGTGACACAACTAAATTTAACCAACTTAAATTCTTTAAATTTTTTTTAACCCATGTTGAACCACTGTTTGAGTTTTCGAGCAGCAATGTTTTTTATTTTCAAGCCAAATTTTTCTATGACGATGTATACGCGATGCAAAACGCAATGATGCAGGACTATAGGAAATTTTGTTGGCTTTCAAAAAATAATTACATTTTAAAACCCCCCACCCCTCCCCCTATTGGGGCTGTTGGGTTGTAGAAAATAACTTTATATTTAGACGAAATTTATAGAAGGAAAATAAGACTCATTAAAAGAATTATTGTTTCAAAAATATATTACTTTTGAAGAAAAGGCTTCAAATACGTTGTTGCTTTTGGCCGGGAAAAAAATTTGGGATCGTTCAATTGACCATTGATCGCCTTCTGCGACAGCCGCTATAGGTTAAACAATGTGAGATAGTGAAAGTCTGAGGACGGATTTAACTTCACTGGACCTTACGAGGACGTTACCAAAGCTGCCCGACCTAACAAAGAAGACACAAAAAAGTTTGGAACAATTTTTTTTATTTTTCAACATAGTCTCCTTTTAGCTCTATACAATTTTTCCACGGATATTCAATAGCTTCCATACCCTTTTTATAGTAAGAACTCTCAAACTCCTTAAAATAGCCTTCAACCGCAGACTCCACCACTTCATTGTTGGCAAATCTTTTAGCACCGAGCCATTTTTTCAAGTTTGGAAATAGAAAATTGTCAGAGGGAGGTAAATCTGGCGAATCTGCGTGATGAAGCAATTCGATCTTTAATTCATTAAATTTGGTCATCGCAAAAGGGGATGTGTGATCTGAAGCATTGTCTTGATGAAAGAACACATTTTTTTTTGCCAAATGTGGCGTTTTTCACAATTTCATCATTTAAACGCTGCAATAACTTAGCATAATTTTCGCAGTTTGATGGTTTTTCCTTTCTGAACATAATCAATGAAAATTATCCCATGCGCATCCAAAAAAAAAAAAACGAACGCCATAACCTTGCCTGCAGTTGGAACCGTCTACGCCTTCTTTGAACACCATTCTCCAACCCCAGTACACTACTCTGACTGTTCCTTTGTCTCAAGTGTGAAGTGGTGGATCCATGTCTCATCGATGTTTATAAATGGACGCAAACATTCGGTTTTATTGCGGTGTAACATCGCCAAAAACTCTACTGCAATATCTTCACGACACTGATTTTGCTCTATTGAAAGCAGACGCGGCACCCATCTTGCGCACAGCATTCTCATCTTCACAGCTTTGGTCAATATACGATGTATAGCACTTTTTGAAATGCCTATAATTTCAGCTAGCTCACGCAACTTCAGCCGACGATCATCCAATACCATTTTGTAGATTTTCTTAACCGTGTCTGTCGTGGACACCTCAATTGGTCAACCACTACGGTATTCGTCGTGGCAGCTCATACGGCCTCGTTTAAGTTCTGCTACCCAATACTTTAAAGTCGTAAAGGAAGGAGCAGACGCCTCTGCAGTGGAAACTAGCTCGGCTTTAATATTTGCTGGGACTGAGACCTTTCAAAGGGAAATATTGAATTAAATGACGGTGACCAATTTTGTCCATGGTTACAAATTCACTGAAATCGTTTACTTTTGATGGCTCAAATAAAATTACTAAACAACGTGGCGCCTTGAAACTTGAAACATATATTTTATAAGGTTGCCACTTTTCACCAAAACATTTTTTTTTTTTAAAGTACTTACACCATCTATACGTCAGGTCGACTAGTTTTGGGACCACCCTCGTAAAACTACGACACAACGAAATCTTTAATAAATCAAGTCTTACAAACTTCAATTATTTCTTATCTTAGACCTGGGGAAAATTTACAAGTCTCGCTAGTTTTACTATTACGATATTGAAGGGATCGCACTTTACCACAGAGCTTTCTTTCGCAACACATTTAACCCTTTGACGACTACAGCCCACCATGTTTGCCATAGGGTTTTTGGCACCCATAATTGTACAGGTAGGAGATACAGCAAATGTATCCATTGGAGATTTATAGAGGACATTAGTAGCAACAATAATGTAGTAGGCGTCAATTCTCTAACTGATCCGTTTTGACACCTATGAGCCAACAAAGTGGTCTGAATTCAAAGGGATGCCACCGGCTGAAAATGGGTCGCACGCGGGGGGAAAATGATAGGCACGTTTTTAGTTCATAAAAAATAAATAAATGGTTTCCCATTACATCCCACGAAGGAATCGGGGCGAGCTTCTCACAGCCAGTGAGCTGTGCGCTGATTGGGACCAACAGTTTTACCCCGGTTCCGTACGGTATTTTTGAAAAGCATTTTCATGGCTAAATACTCGATAGTGTCGCCGTCACTAAGCGAGGTGACCGCCGTCGAAAGAAATTTTAAGGTGCTCAGAGCAGGGATCGAACCCAGGACCTCAAGTACGAGAGGCGCGCACACTACCCATTGTATCACCGACGGCCACGGTGACATGGACTGAACAAATGTTTTGCCTTTTAGCTAAAATGGTTTTTACTGGTTTTTATTACATTAAGCTGTTGCCACTTATGACTTTCAGAAAAAAAATGCGATCTACACAGAATACTACGAAATGTGGCAACATTTGCTGTAGTGGGTGAAACAACTGCGATACGGCAACACGTTTGTAGCCAGTGCCAACAAATACAGGGTAGCAGTGTATGTTGTTGTAGTTGTAGGCAGCCACAAACAGACATTCTATTTTTGTTCATTCGTTTCAGTTGTCAAATATATACCAACAATACAAGAATACAAAAAAGTATAAAAAAATTTACTTATGAGTTTGACAAGTGATGCGAAAAATTACATCGAAAAAATTAAATCCCCCGTTTAAACAAAAGACTATACCTGATAGATAATTCTACCATCATCAATACGTATAACATTTACCGCACGTTGTTGTGAACAATATAATTCCATTTTTGTTTTCAATCGGAAATAAAAATCTATCCTTCACATTTAGAGATAGAACCCTATCCTTCAAATTTCTAAAATAAACCCAGTTTTCCATTAAATAAAATAATTTGAATGAACTTAACAAGTTTCTGTTTTTGAGTCTCTCCTTCTTGATAACCTTCTCATTCACAAGGAATGATAACAAAATTATCTAAGATAACTTTTTGTTGCCATTTCTGAAAGTTCAACATCTGGCAACATTGTCATTGCTCAAGTCGGACTTTAAGTGGAAAATTGAAATAACACTTAATATCGGTTAGCTGCCCCTTATAAATTAAGCTACAATTAACTTTAGCGGGGTAAGAAAAACATACTTATTAGGTCATTGAATTCGAAAATATTCAAAAAAAATTGTAATCGCTTCGGTAGAAAATGTACGGTCGTCAAAGGTTTAAAGCAGTTACGTCGATATTTTTGCAAGACTTATAATTTATATTTTAAAAACAAGTAGATAGATAATTTTCACTTTTCCATCAAATTTCGATCATTGGAATTTAACTATTTTAAAGTTTATTTGAATTATTTTTCGAATTGTTGTTTCTTAAATAAAATTTAAAGATTTTGAAGTTTATTTGTATTATTTTTCGAATTGTTTTTGTTTTTTTTGCAACAAATTTTATCAAAACTATTTGCACATCATATTACGCAGATATTCGACAGATGCGTTTATTTTTGTTGCCAGATCGTTGTCACTTTGGCCTTGTTGTTGCTCTTCTTCCGCACTGTGTGGCCCTCAGCAGATTCTAAGGGGAGAGAGGTTGGGCAATGTTTGTGCACTCAGACATTAGTGGCGCTGTCACAGTCTACTATTTCCTTCCTTATTGTTATCATGAAATACATATGAACATACTTATTTTTAGAGACTTGGTGTGGCATATTGATCGCGATCGGTGGCAGTTTGACGTTATTTTTTCTTCTTCTTTTTTTTCTATTGGTTTTGTTTACTTATTTTGAAAACAATTTTTTAATTATTTTTATTATATTTTAAATTTTCATGTTCTCTGCTGCTTCAGCCACACATTCTAGAGTACAAACAAAATTAAATGGTCAATTGGAGAAACATTCACGTTATTTTTGGGTAAAATCCTCAAACCAAAATGTATAGAATGTCACCAAGAAATTTTTGAGTTTGAAATGTAATTGCCGCCACGTCCCACTCCTATTTTGGTTGATCGAAATCGATGTTAATTATTATGTTATGGCAGAATATTTGTAGGTGATTCATTTCATAGGAACTCGTATAGATTTATTGTTTAGTATTGTTTCAAAAAAATCAACGATTTTGGGGGACAATCCCTAAAATTATTGTAACCCTATGTTGACACCTAAAGATCCAATCATAAAGATTAGATTTGTCACCAAAATCCAATTCGTTAGTTTTTCAAAATCACATGCCACATTTATATTCTGCATTTTATGACCTTTGCATTCCCTGCTGCACCATTTCCATTTGAATTTCGAAAAACATCAATATAATTTAAAAAAATATCAATTGAAATTAAAGAATTGCATTTGAAATTAAAAACACCATAAATGCAATTCAAAAAATTATATAATTAATATTTAAAATATGTCATAGGGAATTCAAATAATATCAATTGAAACTTTAAATCATCAATTGAATTTGAAAAGATATCAATTGATAGCCAAAAGACATCAATTTCAATTTAAAAGCCATCAATAGGAATTCAAATGACGTCAATTAAACAACTGAAATTTAGAAATTCCAGTTGGAATTTAAAATTCTTTAGTTGAAATTCAAAAATTCCATTTGAAATTTAAAAAATATCAATTGATATTTAATAGACATCCATTGAAAAGACATCAATTTAATTTGAAAGACATCAATTCAAAATCCATCGATTAAAATTGAAATGACATCAGTTGACTTGGAAAATACATCAGTTGAGTTGGAAAATACATCAATTGCAATTTAAAATATATAAATTGAATTCGAAAATATATCAATTCAATTCGAAAATACGTAAACTAAAATTAAAAAAGTCCTAATCCAAAAAAAAATCCTAATAAATAGGTTAATCATTTTTGAAGATCAACAGATGAATTTTGTAGATTTCAGTTGATGCCCTGAAATAAATATTTTAATTGAAATTCAAAAATTCCCCATTACACCATTTACAATTAATCTTGAAAAATATCAATAAATTTTAAAAAATTTTAAATGAAATTTAAAAATTCTGTTTGGAATTTAAAATACTTCAATTAAATTCAAAAATTCCATTTGATATTTAAAATATATCAATGAATTGTAAGGGAAATCTACTGAATTTGAAAGGACATATAACTATTCAATTTGAATGTCATCAATTCAATAGACATCGATTGAAATTGAAAAGACATTTGTTGGATTTGGAAAATACATCAATTGAATTCGAAAAGACAGACATTAATGGAAATTTGACAGATAGAAATATGTAAAGAAAAAAAATAAAATTTAAATTTAAAAATTCTAGTGAAGGTCGAATAAATTAAACAAAATTATTCCATTCCATTTGAAATTGAAAATATATCAATTACAATTTAAAGACATATCAATGAAAACTGACTAAATGAATTTCAAAACACATCAATTGAAAATTTAACAAACAGCAATTGAGTTAGAAAAGACAACGGTTAATATCAAAAGATATCAGTTGAATTCGAAAAGGCGTCAATTGAATTCGAATATCCATCAACTGAAATTTAAAAGACATCAGTAGAAATTGGAAAGACTTCGATTGAAAATCAATAATTCCATTACAAATTTAAAACAAATCAATTCAAAAATCAAACACATAAATTGTAAAGGAAAGGATTAAATGCAATTGAAAAGACAACAATTGCTATTTAAAATAAATGAACTAAAGCTTAAAATGCCTCAGATGAAATTCGAAACACATCAATTGAAAATTTACCAAACATGAATTGAATTAGAAAATACCACCATTCATATTCAAAAGACATAACTTGAATTTGAAAAGACATCAAATGAATTCGAAAATCCATCAATTGAAATTTAAAAGACATTAGTAGAAATTTAAAAGTTTTCGATTGAAGTAAAAAAATTATATTTAAAATTTAAAACATGTTAATTTATTAATTAAATTTGAAATTAATTAAAATTGTAAAAAACATAAATTGAAACTGAAAATACATCAATTGATATTGGAAAGACATCAGTACCAATTTGAAATACATCCATGGTACCTTACAAGACCTCAAATGAAATTCAGAAGACATCATGACAAATGAGATTTGAAAGGCATCGGTTGAATTTGAAAAGACATCAAATAAATTCAAAAAGCCATGAGTTTAAATGTTAAAGAGACTGTAGAAATTCAAAAGACTTAGACTGAAATTCAAAATTCCATCTGAAATTTAAAATATGTCAATTAAAATTCAAAAAACATTAAATAAAACTCAAAAGCCATCAATTTAAATTGGAAAGGCATCAAATAACAATTTAAAATACACCAATGGGATCTTAAAACACCTCAAAGGAAGTTCAATTGAAAGTTAACGGCATCAAATGAATTTGGAAAGACGACATCAAAAATTTTAAAGACATCGATTGAATTTAAAAAGACATCATATGAACTCAAAAAGCCATCAATTGAATTATTAAAGACACACTAGAGATTGAAAAGACTTCGACTGAAATTTAAAAATTCCAATTGAAATTAAAATATTTGAATTAAAATTTAAATATCGTTAATTAAAACTGAAAAGCCATCAATTGAAATTGGAAAGTCATTCGACGGAATTTAAAATCCAAACTTAAAACGCTTCAAATGAAATTCAAACAGACATCACTTGAATTTGAAAAGACAATAATCGAAACTCAGAAGACATCAGTTGAAATTGAGAAGACATCAAATGAGTTCAAAAAGTCATAAATTGAAATGTAAGACACATCAGTAAAAATTTAAAAAACTTCGAGTGAAATTCAGAAATTCCATTTGAAATTTAAAATATATCAATTAAAATTAAAAAAAACATCAATTCAAACAAAGATTTGAAGGACATCAGTTGAATTTGATTTCAATTGGATTTGAAAAGTCATCAATTATTATTGAAAGTCCTCAAGTGAAAAGACATCGATTGCAGTTTAAAAGATATCAGGTGAATTGATCAATTGAATTTTAAAAGACGTTAATTGAATTCCAAACGACATCAATTGAAATTTAAAACGCATCAATTGAAATTTAGAACACATCAATTGAAATTTAAAACGCATCAATTGAAATTTAGAACACATCAATTGAAATTTAAAACACATTAATTGAAATTCAAAAATTCCATTTAAAGTTTGAAATATATCAATTAAAATCTAATCTATATATACTGTAACTAAAACCCTCTTCTAATGATTTTCGAAAGCCATCAATTGAAATTTAAACGACATCGACTGAATTCAGAAAGACATAAATTGAATTTTAAAAGACATCACTGGAAAATGAAAGGACATCAGTCGCAATTCAAAAAATATCAATTACATTTTAAAGGCAACAATTGAAATTAAAAACAAAATTAATTAAATAAGTTCATGATTTTTAAATTCACAGACCATTTTTGTAAATTTCTATTGATGTTTTTTGAATATCAATTAATGATTTTTAGATATCAATTAAAATCTTTTTTAAATTTGAAATGAAATTTTAAAATTTCGTTTAATTTTTATTTGAATTTCAATTGTTTCTATTGCTGTCATACCTTACGCTACGTTCACACCGAATAGTTTTTATTTTGCACCATCTAAGTTTGGACAGAAGAACGAACACTTTTCCCTGTTGGCAATTAATGAATCTCTTTAGCTATTAATCTTTTTCCATCCATGCCTCTTCCCTGTCTTTCTCTGTCATTGTCTCTGATTCAGTCAAATCAGTGTAAATACTCTTAAGTTCTCTCTTGCTCTTTTCGCATAACTCTCAATCTAATGTTCTTCTGCTTCTCTCTTTGCAGTGCGGGACACTAGACGCACCCGATTCGTCATATCACAAACAGAGATCCAATAGAATGGACGTTTATCAAATTGACGATGGTTTCCATTCAGATGGCGGCACTGAGACACCACCGCCATCGCCCAGTTCCGGTTCCTCGATTGCATCCACATCCGATCATGGCTCACTAGAGAGTGTGGACACTGGGGGCACACAACGACTGGCTGTGTTGTCGTTTGAACAGGTGCGCAAACTACATGATGTAATGGATGAAAAAGTGGCCATACATGGACGTGGAAATTTCCCCACATTGGAGGTGACACTCAAAGACTTGGTGAACCTGGTGAGGCGCAAGCTGGAGGCGGATGTGGGCTCTGGCGGTGCCGGTGTGATAGTCAAGGATATACGTTTGAACGGCGGAGCAGCTAGTCATGTATTGGCTTCAGAGGATCAGCCCTATAATGATCTGGATTTAATTTATGCCATTGAGCTCAGCTCACCACGTCACTTTGATCGTGTCAAAACAGCGGTACTGAACACACTACTCGACCTCTTGCCCGAGGGTGTTTCCAAGCGTCGCATCATGCCGTGTGCGCTCAAGGAGGCATACGTGGGCAAAATGGTCAAGGTTAATAATAATAATGACGGCGACCGCTGGTCGCTCATATCATTAGGCAACTCGCCCGGTCACAAAAATGTCGAACTGAAGTTCGTCGATACAATGCGCCGCCAGTTCGAGTTCTCTGTCGATTCGTTCCAGATTGTATTGGACTCGTTGTTGCTGTTCTACGATTGTGCCGCCTTGCCCATCTCAGAGAACTTCTATCCCACGGTGGTGGGCGAGTCCGTGTACGGCGACTTCCAGGAGGCCTTGTATCACTTGCAAAAGAAATTGATCTCAACGCGGCAGCCAGAGGAGATACGAGGCGGCGGTTTGCTCAAGTATTGTAATTTGCTGGTGCGCAATTATAGTCCCGTGGACGATCAGCGCATCAAGACGCTGGAGCGCTACATGTGCTCACGCTTCTTCATCGACTTTCCGGATATCAACACGCAGACTGTAAAGCTGGAGGCGTATTTGCGCAATCACTTCTGGGGCATCGATGAGGAGCCCATGCAGTACCAGTACCTGATGCATTTACGTGAGGTGGTCGAGAATTCGACGGTGTGCCTGATGGGCCACGAGAGACGGCAGACACTGCTGTTGATACAGACCTTGGCGGCTCAAGTGTTGTACAAGGAGCAACAGAAACAGGTCCATGAACAGCAACAGCAACAGTATCAGAACCAGCAGCAGCACCAACAGTCGATTTGCGAGCAGCAACATCAACACCAACAGCAGCAACACCAGCAGCAGCAACATACAGTACAAGCAACCACAATGACACTGGTGGCTGCAACACCGTCACAGACTCAGCATCAGCACCACCAACATCAGCAGCAACAGCATCAACTTTCATCGCCACAACAATCACAGCAACATCAGCATCAGCAGCAACCTCAAACGACTACAATCTATGTACAACAGGTTCCACAAACAACGCCACAAAGTGTTGCCACAACAGCCACCATATGCTGTGCCATGCCAGCCGCCGCCGCCGCCGCTTCCGTTGATCCCACACAGCAGCAGCAACAACAACAACAGCAGCAGCAGCAACAACAACAACAACAGACACAGCAGTCGGCACCACAAACAATACAGATACAAGCTGGACCGCCGGGTCTTATATACGCCAACGGCGTCTACTATGCACCTGTGATTCCCGCAACAATTTGCACTTGCAACTCCACATGGTTGAGCACGTGATTAAGTGTTGCGCCATCAATAACAACAACAGCAACACCAGTTGCAGCCAAGGCAGCAACAGCAGTAGTAGCAGTAGAAGATAATAACACCACAACAGCAAATGCAGCGGCCGCAACAGCGACAGCTGCCACACAATTAGCTCCGGCCAAGTTTATAACAGATTCCATAATAAGCTCATCAAACCCCTGCATCAATTCATGCTCATCCAATTCAATCTCCCCAATTCCTACCATATTATTAGCAGACCCGCTCCAGACCGGCATCCTGCAAACGGTCCTTTCAAATGCATCATGTTGCATGCATAGCAGTAGTAGCAGCAACAACAGTTGCCTACTCCTAGCAACTCGCGAAAATACTAATGACAACGATGATGATAATCCTGAAGCAGCAAAAGATGATGATGAAGATGAAGATACCGACGACAATCAAAACGCCCAAGATGATGATGAAAACGAAGATCAAGACGATTATCTACAACCAGCAACCGAAGATGTTGACAGCGACCATGATGACACACGGCTGCCAGCCATGGCCGGCGATTTGATTTTAACCCACGAGCAACATGATTTCCATTTGGAAGGTGACATCGAAGAACTTCCCGAGATCCTACAAGCCAGCGACCACCAGAAGTTAAGCGGTGAATTTGCCTACTTTTATCCCTACGATGGTTCCGAGCCCTCTCTCTTATTAATAGGTAAAGATTTTTATATAAACGTAACACCTCAACCCTCAAGATGATTACAATAAATGGAAAATAATGGATAAAACGCGCGAACCCTACTATTCTCCAGCCAAAAATATTCTCCTCAGCTTGGCATTATTCACAATAGAGAGTATACAGTTTTAAGAGATTTTTCTTTCCCTCCCAAAACAGTTTACCATCAAACCCTCCCCCCCCACGCTAATTAAATCTAAGCAAACGTTCGAATTTAACTCCTCTAGTCTTTAGTAACTGGCTTTTCTTCGCACAGTATTGTTAAGCTCCGCCTAAGTACATTTTGAAGCGGACTAATTGGTTGATCTTATTAAATTTTAGATTTTCAAAATCCTAGGATTTTCAATTCCTACTCTCTGCAAATATCTGCATGTCAGAGATATTTTTTGACACATTGATTCAGTAGGTGGAGTTGTAAAATCAATTTCAACAAATATTCATACACATCCGCAAAATATCCGCGTTTTTGAAAACAATGTTTGACAAACTTAAACTATTTTCTACGATTTTTGTAAAATTGTAAGGTCTTTAACTATGGTTTTCTAAGTCAATCGCCAAATATCCGCTTAAAAACAAAGCGGATGTTGGGGGAAAATTCAAAATTCAAATAAATTTATTCTAAACAAGTAATTATGATTTTAAATATTTTCATAGCGAAAACTCAATAAACGCGTTTTAAATTTAATATTAGTTTATATTCTTATATATCCGCAAAACATTCACACTATCAATTTTGATATCTGACACATTTAAATTGCAAAACATCCGCTTACAGCAAAGCGGATATTTGTTCAAAAATATAACAACAAGATCAAAATTCAAAACCATTGATTTAAATTCAATATTGGTAAATATTCTGCAACATCCGGATTGTATAAATCGCTTTTTGACAAATTTAAATAACGTCTTGCTATTTCTAAAACATTTTAAGACCTTTTACTATGACTTTATAATCTAATTTTAAAGTATCAGCTTAAAACAAGGCGTATATTTTTGTAAAAGAATCAACAATATGTTCAAAATTTAAAAATTTCCCTTCTAAATTCAATATTAGTAAATATTCCCATACATCCGCACTGTCAAAATCGATATTTGGCCAACCTAAATTATTTTGTTCGATTTCCGAAACATTTTAAAACGTTTAGCTATAATTTTCTAACCCAATTATAAAAGATCCGCTTACAATAAAGCGGATATTTTGTAAAAAAAATCAACAAAATTTCGTTTATTCGAATCAGGTTTTTAAATATGTGGACAAGAACGTAGCAAAAGTTCAGTATCGTTAAGCTCATTGTGCTATAATTTATTGAGGATTTGCTTTAATATTTCCCAATATCCGCTGATTTTTTCGTCTGAGCTGGGTAAAAGTCACAAACATACGACTCACTAAATTCAATCAATTCAAATAAATAAATTTCTGTTTATTATCCGCATTTTATTTAGGTGTTTAAAATGCGGATAATAAACAGAAATATATTTAGTTAATTTCTTGAACGCGCGGGCATCTTCAAGTTAGTTGCATATTTTCAGCAACATCCGCTTGTTTTCACTAAGACATCCAAATAGTTGGGTACTTTCATAATTTATTGGCAAGACAGCGAATAAAACTACCAGCACATCCGCCTGATATCCGCGTATAACTAGAATCTTAGCGACACTTAAATGTTTTCAGATAAAATTGTATTTAAAGAATAGTACCCACAATTTAGTAAGATAGGGAAAATACATTTTAAAAAAATAACCATTAATCCAGACAAACTTTCACACTTCCGCATAAAACATCCGCGTAAATCCAGCTGACTGATTTTACTCAAATTCTTAATCTCATTTGCTGCCAAATAATTGTTAAATAGGTCAACATACACTAAAGTTTGAGATAAACAAAATTAACTATTAACAACCTGAGCGACCATCTTTATAAAAATTTCATATTTCAGTAAATATCCGCACGATTTTACTGACATATCCAAGAACTATCTTAATTTCCTTGTAGTCGTCAAGACAGTGCATAAAATTATATACACATCCGCGTAACATCCGCATATATTTAATGATTTAGTTCCACCTGAATGTTCGTTGTTGCAAACGATAGTTTCAAATAATTGGCATAACTTTATGAGGATATTTAAAATAAATTACGAAATATGAAAAAGTTTTCCAAATCTCAAATATTTCACATTCTCGTTTCACAATTATTTTCCCAGCAAATGAGTGCTGCTAAGTTTATATTTGTTTTAGATTGATAACTACAAAAAACTTGAGTATACACCTTAAATATAGTTGGATAGTTTTTTCAACATCCGCGTGAAATCACTGAGATATTCGAACAATTCTTGTATTTCTTAATAACCAGCAAAACTGCGGTTAACATGAACTTGATATCCGCATGATATCCGCGCATAATTATTATAATAATGTCACACGAACATTTGCAAATTGAAAAAAAAATTACAAATATTTAAAAACTTGAAAAGGAAAACTAAAAAAAATATAAAAAGTTCAGAAAAAAATTTGTATCTTAGTTGCATATGTAACAGCCATTTGGGCAGTTTAAAAAAACCGTTGCAGCGTTATAAAAAATAGCGCATTATTCTTAACATCTGAAATGAATAACGCGGATATATGATGGTGCCCTCAGTAGTTAAATAAATCCGCACATCTGATTAGTTAGAGGTATTTTCGTTTTAGATTAATATCGGATTTGAACCAATAAATTTCTATATCGGATAACTTTGCATATCTTGGTCAACATCCGCGCGAAATTACTGAGAAACTAAAACAATTCTTTTACTTCTTAATAACCAGGAAAACGGAGGTTAAAACTACATAGATATCCGCACGACATCCGCGTATTGCTAGCAAAATAATGCCACCAGAACTTTTGCAAGCCAAAAATAAAGACTATAAAGAAAATTAATAAATTAATTTTAAATTTAAAAAAAAAATCAAAATTTCCTTAATTATTGAATAGTCAATATAATAATAGTTTTAATTGTTCTCTCAATTCTCAAATATTTCACCCTATCACTTTACAATTCGTTTCAAATTTCGTTTTAGGCTGGTATCAGATTTAAAACTGTACATTTCTTGACCGAATATCTTAAAGTTAGTTGAACATTTTGGTCAACATCCGCGTGAAATCACTGAGATATTCGAACTATTCTTTTCAGTCGTAATAACTAGCAAAACGGAGCTTAAAATTAACTCAACATCCGCGTGACATCCGCGTATTGGTAGCAAGATAATGGCACATGAACTTTTGCGAGTAGAAAAAAACTTTAGAAAAATTTAAAAAATTTGTTTAAAATTGTAATTTAAAAATAATTTAATAGTTGCATTTGAAAATTTCTAATAGTTTTCATTGTTCCCTCATTTCAAAATCTCAAATATTTCACGGTATCTCTTTACAATCCGTTTAAATATTCCTTTTTAGGCTGATATCGGATTTAAAACTATACATTTGTTAACCGAATATCTTAAAGTTAGTTGAACATTTTGGTCAACATACGCGAGAAATCACTGAGATATTCAAACAATTTTTTTCTGTCGTAATAACTAGCAAAACGGAGGTTAAAATTTACTCAACATCCGCATGGCATCCGCGTATTGTTAGCAAGATAATGCCACATAAACTTTTGCGAGTAGAAAAAAACTTTGTAAAAATTTCAAAAATTTGATTCAAATTTAAAAAAAAATAAAAAAAATAGTTGAAAATGTAATTGTTCTTCAAAATTTGTAATTGTTTTAATTGTTCTCTCTATTCCATATCTAAAATATTTCACCTTTTTGCTTTACAATCCGTTCTAAGTTTCGTTTTAGGCTGATATCAGATTTATAACTATAAATTTCATGACCGAACGCTTCAAAGTTAGTTGCAGATTATGGTTAGCATCCGCGTGAAATCAATGAGATATTAAACCAGTGCTTGTATTTCTTAATAACTAGCACGACTGCGGTTAAAATGGACGTGATGTCCGCATAACATCCGCGTATTAGTAGCAAGATAATGGTACAATATCTTTTCAGAGTTGATCAGACAAAAAAAAATTCAAATTTGATTCAAATCAAAAAAAAACATCCAAATAGTTCATAATTTAATAGTTATAAAATTTCTAGTAGTTTTCATTGTTCGTTCAATTCAAAGTCACATATATTTCATCTTTTCGCATTACAATTCATTTCAATATTCCTTTTGGATTCATTTCGGCTTTAAAACAATACCGAACGTTAGTTTCACATTTTTGTCAACATCCGCGTGAAATCTTTGAGATATTACAACAATTCTTTTATATCTTACTGTCTAGCGAAACTGCGGTTAAAATAAACTTCATATCCTTATTACATCCGCGCACAACGAGAGATATAACGGCACAAGAACTTTTGCAAATTGGAAAAAAAATAAAAAAAAATAAAAAAAAATTTTAAAAAATTTTAAAAAAAATTTTAAAAAGGTTTAAAAAAAAAATTTACAAAAAAAATTAAAATTTTGTGGGAAATGTAATACGAATTTGTGCATTTTTAAAAAAAGTTGATCTGTCCCAAAAAAAATTGTGTGAACATCTGCATTGAATAATGTGGATAATTTGTGGTGTTCAGTAAATAATTCAGTAAAATCAAAGAGGTGTGTTTTTGTTATCAGCATTTTCAACTGACAAAAATTTCCAGAATGTAGAAAAGTTTACAAAATATTTCGATAGTTTAGAGTTTGTCAAACATCCGCAATATTTTATGGAAAACATTTTATATTTTATATTTGAATTCATTTAGAATTGTTGAGAACTTTAGTACTCGTAATGTTTTTTGTGTTGAATTTAAAAATTATATTATTGAACCAATTTAAAATACCCTTAAGCTTTTTAGCACATTTTAACGTGTTTAACAGTTTTGTAACGTTCGTACAGTTTTTATAAAAAAAAAATAAAATTAAAAAAAAAATTTAGATTTTTCCGTTATTAAATCAGCCTAAACTATCAATATTAAGTTAAAGTATTTTCCGATTATTTTTCCCTCTTCCACATTGAGGTGTTACGTTTCGAATTTGTCTGGAGTTTGGGGTCCTAACTAGTAGTGTCCATCTCCTCCTTACATTTTCCTATATAAATATATATATAAACAAAAAAAACAAAAATTATTTTCATTTAATTAATTCATGTAATGCTTTTCCTTTATATATATATTTTATATTTTAATTTTTATAATGTTTTTAAATATATTATATATTATGTAGAAGAAAAAACTAAAAAAAAAACAAAACTATAAAAAACATAAACTTGTGACCGCGAGCGAGCTTCATGAAATCTATCTATCTATAAAATATATATTCATATAAATAAAATGCATCCATTAAATACTTCTTTCCATTATAACTTTTTTCTAGAATTTATAGATGATTTTATTGTAAACGTTTTTTCCCCCCGACAATGAAAAAAATATTGTCATCCTCTCGTCCCTCTAAGGAGAGATAAGAGAGCGCAGAAAATGGGAATTAAAAAAATATTACATAAACAATTTTAAGTTTTAAGCAGAACTGCAAATAAAAAATTCCAAAATTTCACCCATTACTCTGTATGTAAAGAAATAGTAAAGAAAAAACGAAATATATATATTTATAAACAAAAAAATAAAATATAAAAATAATTTAAGCTTTTCCAGGAGAGACAACACAATTGAGCGGTGGACAAAATCAGCAAGAGAGAGAGAGAGAGAGAGAGCTTTTACTCGAAAAGAAAGTAACAAAAAACCATTAATCAAATGTTTTCATTTAAAAGCGAAATTACAATTTTAATATACAATTAAAAAGTGTTTCAATATATTTGTTATCAAAAAGATTTGAAATTTCATGATTAAGGTTAGAAATCCGTTATAAAAGCTCAGTAAGGTTTTTATTAGAAATATTTAAACTCTTTTTGCCGAAATTGCCATACTTAGGGCGACTTTCATACTCGTCATTTAAAAGCTCAAATTAAAAGCTCCCAGAACAATTTCATATTAAATAACAAACATCGGGCATTTAAAGTCTATTTAAATGGAGAATTCTCAACTGTGAAACTGAGCATTAAAAAGGTAAAAGAGCTATTTATGTGTGAGTTTCCTTATTCAAAAAGCTCTCTTTGTATAAGTTTCTTTATTGTAAAGCTCTCTTTGCATACATTTCCATGCTAAAAACCTTCTGCAAAAGTCCTTACATTCAAAATTCACAAAATAAGCGCGAGTTACAATATCGCCCCTTAAACGTTCATTTTAAAAGCTCCTGTTCATGTTCAATGCCATTTATTTGATAAACATCAGAAATTTACATTTTATTAGAAAGTAGAAAGTCCAACTTGTGAAATTTATGCCCAGTTTCACAGTTGAAAATTCTCCATTTAAATGTAGTTTAAATGCCAGATGTCTCTCAATTAAATATCATTTAATATGAAAATTGTCTATGAGCTTTTAAATTGAGCTTTTAAATGACGAGTGTGAAACTCACCCTTAGTCTAAGTTTTATATTTCACAAACTAAGGGTGAGTTACACACTCGTCACTTAAAAGCTCGATTTGAAAGCTCAAAGAAAATTTTCATATTCAATGACATTTAAATGACAAATATCATCCATTTAAATGTACAATTTTCAACCGTGAAACTGAGCATAAAGCTTTCAATTTAAATATATTAATTATTAGATTTCATATTAAATGACCAAGGTTGGTCATTTAAAGTCTATTTAAATGCAAAGGTTTCAACCGTGAAACTGTGCATAAAGCTTTCAATTGAAATACATTATTTTTTAGATTCATCAAAAACCTGGTTGCTAATTAGCACTAATTTTATAACAATCTAAGATCGACAGTTTTTGTTTTAAAGAATTTATATTTCAAACAACAAAAACTTCACAATAAAGAGTGCATTAAAATGCTTTGAGACAGTTTTCACACTCAAAAGTTCAAAATCTCTTATGGCCAGTTTCACAGTTGAAAATTCTCCATTTAAATGTAGTTTAAATACCCGATGCTTGTCATTTAATATGAAAAATGTATGTGAGCTTTTAAATTGAGCTTTTAAATGGCGAGTGAGACTCGCCCTTACAGTTTTACAATTGGCAATTCTCCCCTTAAAAGCTCTTGTAAATGCCCTTACAGTTTTACTATTGGCAATTCTCCCCTTAAAAGCTCTTGTAAACATTTGTTATTTCTACGACATTTAATTTGAAAATTTTTCTATGAACTTTTAAATTTAGCTTTTAAACTTCGTTTGTGAAACTCATCCTTAGTTTCGCGAGATATAAAGTTAAATCCAGTTTTTGAATGCTTTTGATGATACAGGACACTGTAAAGTAAAATGACGTTAACGTTTTTTCAATTTAAAATTCGAGCTCTATGTTATCTAGGAAGTTAGAAAGTTCGAATAATAAACAGAGGTCCAGGGTAAAATTATATTTTCCTTATATTTTTTGAAGTGAGCTTTCAAATGAATTCAAAATAAAGACAAATATTCGTTAGAAAAATCTTAAGCTTAAAAGCTCAAATGGAAACTACATTAACTAAAACCTAACAAAATCGGTCATAAAATTCAAATGAAAAATAAAAATGTTGGATAAGAAAAACTATAAATTTTTATAGGAAACGTTATTCAGTTCATAATTATTAGAAAGCTCGTAGCTAAAAGTTATGACAGAATCTTTTTCGACAAAATCGGTCATAAAATTCAAATAAAAAATAAAACTATTGGATAACAAAAACTATAAATTTTCATAGGAAAGGTTAATCAGTTCATAATTATTACAAAGCTCGTAGCCAAAAGTTATGACGGAAACTTTTTCGTGACTAATTGTCAACTAAATCTTTAATTGTGCATTGTAGGGACCCACTAGAGCCAAACACTTTTGACAGAGTTTTACTATCGAATTAAAACCGAAAACCGAGTTTCAAAATATATTTTCGTAAATTAGGATGAGATCTTGAATTTTAGTAAATTTTTTCTTTTTTTAATTCCACCTACTAACGTTATTTTGAAATAAATTCATAGAGTTTTTATAAATTTTAAGTTAAACAAAAGAAAAACAAATAGAGACTAGCACTGGAATTGTATAACTTTTTAATGATAAAAATCCGTAGTTACATGAAGAATATTCGTAAATTTTGTATTGAAATTTTATGGATTTTGAACATTAACTACCGATTTTTATAGTTAAAAAAAGTAAAGCTTTTCGATAACAAATCTATATGGCTTAAGATTAGTTCCGCAGTTGAAAATTCTCACATTTAAATGGACGTTTTTAAATGTCCGATGTTTGTCATTAAAATGGCATATAGTATGCAAATTTTCTGTGAGCTTTTAATTGACGGGTGTGAAACTGGTCTTTAGTTACACAGTTGACCATTCTCCACTTAAATTAATTATCCCCGATGTTTGTTAGTTAATGTGGAAATTTTCCTAAGGCTTTTAAGATGAGCTTTAAATGGCGATTAAAAGTTCAGGGCTTTAAAGCTTTGTTTAAATGACGAGTGTGAAACTCGCCCTCAATTACATAGTTGATGATTCTCCACTTACATTATCCTGATATCCCCGATGTTTTTTAGTTAATTTAAAAATTTGCCTTGAGCTTTTAAGTTGAGCTTTAAATGGCGATTCATGTCTTACAGATTTGTTCGAATATTTTTCGGCTGTTTTAAATTTTTTAAACGGCAGCATTCCTAAATAATTTATTAGGTGTGTTTGTTAATTTTAACAAAGCAAATAGAAACCAGAACAAAAATTAAAGATTTTGGTTAAAGAAAGTTTTAAAATTTTTATCAGGAAGTTTTCTTAACTCATACTTACTTAAAAAGCTCGTTGTTTAAAGCTTTTTCCCGACTTTTTTTTGCCAGTTTTAAGTTATCTGTTTAGTTTACCATAAAAAGATTAAGTTTTTTGCATATTAAAGAAAATCATCGGGTATTTAGAAAAAAGCTTTATGTTATAGCTCAGACAGAATTTTCATATTAAGGTCGAGTTCCTTACTCGTCATTCAAAAGCTCTATTTAAAAGCTCGAACAAAGTTATCATATTAAATGGTATTTAAATGAATAAATAATGGCTAACTGTGGAACTGACCAGGAATGACAAGCATCGAGTAACGTCGGTTAAAAGCTCTCAGAAATGTTCATATTAAATGACAACTATCGGACATTTAAAGTTAATTTTAGTGGAGCATGACCATGTGTGACACTAAACCAAGGTGTTGAGGCTATTTTTCAGAAAAAGCTTTCACTTTAAATCATAAAGCTTTCACTTTAGATATATGAGCCAAGTATACAATTTTGATAGAGCTTTAGTTTCGAAAACAAAATTGGACTTTTTAAAATACATTTTCTCACATAAAATAGATTTTAATAATTTATTTTTTTGAAATTAATTAACTTTTTTTAAATTTAATAATCTATTTTCATTATTAATGCTCAGTTTCACAGTTGAAAATTCTCCATTGAAATGGATTTTAAATGTCTGATGCTTGTCATTTAATATGAAAATTTTCTGCGAGCTTTTAAATGACGAGTGTGAAACTCGCCCTTAGTTTGACAATCGCAATTTGAAAGCTTACAAAAACTTAACCCTAATCTCGAAAATTTTCAAATTTTTTTACATTTTCAACAAATTTTCAATTTTGAAACAAAAACTAAAATTAATGTAGAAAAAATTTACAATTTTAAAAAAAATATGGATAACAAATTTTAAATTTTGAAAAAAATTTCAAAACAATTTAAATTTTTCAAACAAATATTTTCCAAAATTTTAAATTCGTAAAAAGCTCTTTTTGGTGTAAATTTTGTTTAAACAATTTATTTATTATATTTTTTTTATATATTGAGATTTTAAAATAAAACAAAAATATTTTTTAAAGAGTCGTTATGAAGAAGCTTTTGGTCTTGGAAAAAATGCCTATAAAGCTTTTAAAATTTCCAAAAAAAAGAGTAGCTTGAAAAATTAACTAAATCTGTCTCTACGAGTAACCCTAACAGCTTTCACTCTCTGTAAACCCCCGCTTAAAATGTGTTGAAAGTTCGAAAAATAACTACTGTGTGTAAATGCCAGGAAAAAAACAGAAAATCTTCAAAAATCTCTTAAAAGGAACATGGAATTTGTTGACTTGAAATTCAGGATTATTAATATTGTAGTTCATCGACAAGAAGGAGAAGAAGAAAAAGTTAAAGAAAATTTTGAATTAAAAAGGATACGTAGGAGAAAACGCGTTAAAGCAGAATAAAGTCTTGATATATTAGTAAATGAAAGACATAAAATAAATAAAGCAAACATTTTTTTATGATTATTATTTCTATACATAATTATATTATATTAATTATTAATGTAATTAAAATTAAATATTTAACAAAATAAAATGAGAGGAGAGAAAGCAAAAGAAAACCGAAAATTATGATTTTTTGTAAAACCATGAAACACCCCCTCCCTTCCCAAACAATATTTTATAAAATATAAATAAAAATACATATATACATATATAAATAATAAACAATAAAAATAAAATATACAATTCCTGTACTGTTTATAATATTAAGACAAGACGAAGTAAGATAAATTACTAAGGAAAACAGAAAATTTTGCAAAAGAAACTGAGAGAAAAATCTCTATGTAAAATATATATTTAAAGAATTTTCGAAATTTTTTATTTAAAACCAAACCAAATTCAAATTATTTTAAAAGTTAAAAACTATACACTAGAAGAAATTCTTCTGGGATGCCTTTCAAAAAGGCGGCCCACAACACAAAAGGAACAAAATTTCCCCAAAAAAAAAAAAACTCCAAAACTGTGTAAAATATTTTACTTACTTTTCGAAAAGAAAATTAAAACAAAACAACAAACAAACTCCAAGAATTTCAAAAATTGACTTTCCAATAAAAAAAAGATTATCTATGTACATGTAAAATATAAACAATATTTCAATATTTTTAGTTACAAATTTCAAACCAGAGGGCAAGAAACATGATGATCTTGCATTTACTTCAAGTTTCCGCGACTTGAAGGAAAAAAATCAAACAATCTGCAACAACAAAAAATCAAACAAAATTCTAAAACTGATAAATTTATATTATAAATATAAAAATAAAAATAAAATTTATCTGCAAAATAAGAAAACTAAATTTAAAACAACCTCCCTTCCCCGCCCAACCAACTGTGTAAATTTTCTACTTATTACTATAATTAATACTACTATAATTATTACAATTTAAAGTTAAATATTACGCTAATTTGTTTTCGATTTTTATTGTATTGAAAATTGTGTTTTCATTTTAATTACATTTTAGTTTTATTTTTGAATTTTTGTTTGAACTTAAGTTTGAATTCAATGTCAAGTTACGGCAAATCTGAGAGAAAACGCAGTAGAAATGTTAGCAGCAGAAATGCAAACAGCGAAACAATTGTTTTTTTTATTATTATATTATTATTATTAATATAATTATTATTTTAATTCATATATTTTTTTTAAATAGTCCTTAATTTTAATTATTTAGCGAAGAAGAAGAAGAAGCGAAGAAGATGAAGAAGATAAGGAAAAAACCATAACTTTAAAATAAAACTCTTTTTATTTGTTTTACCATAATAAGCGTGTGTAATAATACAAAAACAACAAAAAATCATACATATTAAAGAAATTTACAACAACAACAAGAGAAAAATACAAAAATTGTCCCCCCAAAAAAATGTTAAAATGTTTAAATAAAAAAATACAAATAAAAACTTTAAAACAAACAAAAAAATTAGTCACTGAATGTGTTTTATTTCCCTAAAAAACAAGTTAAAAAATAGAAGTAAAGGGTGAGACGAATGAGCAGCGTCATTGGTTATGCGACCACGGACACGTCTCAGGTTTATTAGGTGACCCTGTTGCTCATCCAGATATTGGGCATATTCTTTTGTCCTTAGAAGGCGGATGAGCCAAACATACGGGCCAACGGCGGATGGAAACCAAAAGAAGAAAATCCAGGTTCGACATATTGTATCCTGGTCAGCGTCTGATCCATAATAGGCGACTACAATCATGCATCTTGCCAGTAGGTAAAATGCAAAACCCCGGTGAAGTGGGTTTGCCTCCCGCCACCATTCAAAATGGCTGTGAATATATGTACAACAACGAAAAAGAAAACATAACAACCCCTATTTGTTGACGACCTCCGCAAAAGTTATATGGACCACGAATCAAGGATATGCACTTCGAATGTAAGAACTCTATATATGTCCGATGCAAGCATCCAATTGGCAGATGTCCCCGAAAGTTATAAGGCTGCCATTACCGCTATCCAGGCTGCATAAGGAGAAACAATACTGCGACATATTCTACAGTTGCCATGAGAAACAACTTGAATTTGGTTGTGGATTTGTAGTGGGAAAAAGACTGCGACACCTAGTCTCTAGCTTCAATCCTGTGAGTGAACGTATAGCCACAATCCACAATTGTGTGCATGCTCCGACAAAACAGAAATATGATGAATCCAACGACGTATTCTAGGAGCTCCTAGATGAAACGTAAGACCGCTGCCCTGGCCATGCCATTAAGATTGTACTAGGAGATTTTAATGCTAAAGTATGCAGGGAGAATGTGTTTCATCCAACTATTGGCAATTTCAGTCTACATGCTGATAGCTCCGACAACGGTATGAGACTGATTGACTTTGTGGCACAAGATTCCAACATAAAGACATCCACAAAAGCTACTTGGGTATCCCCTGATCAAAGACAGAAGAACCAAATTCCTCACGTGGTAATTGATGGAAGGTACTCATCCAGTGTAATCGACGTACGAGTGATCAGAGGAGCTAACATCGATTCTGATCACTACCTGGTAGCAGCAAAGGTTCGCACAAGATTAAGTAGAGCGAAAATCGTACGAAATCAGACGCGGAGAAAGCTAAATATCGGAAAGCTGCAATAACCACTGGTAGCCATAGCCTAATCAAGGAAGCTCCCACAACCCGCTCCCGATGATGATCCTGAAACGCGGTGGAAACCCATTTCCAACTCTATAAAAACTGCCGCAACGACCGAACATGGTTTTGCGAAACCGCTTCCCAAGAAACCATGGTACGATGAAGAGTGTCGCATAGCAAATGATGAAAAGAACGCTGCACGTACGGCAAAGCCTCAATCAATTGCAAAGCGAGCTGCGACTGAGCGGTATAGGGGAAAAATAAAGGAGAGAAAACGTCACTCTAGGCGTAAGAAACGGCAGTGGAGAAAGCGCGAGAGTGAGATTATTGAGACATACAGAAGGATTAATGAAGGCCGAAAAGTCTAACAAATAGTCAAAAACGGAACTTATGGACACGGTTCAGGGTCCTCGTTATGTAAAGACAATGATGGAAATCTCATCGCAGATGTGCATAGAATGTTGCTAATATGGAGAGAGAGGGAGTGAGATATCCAATGACGAGTGTAACTTGACGGTATAATCCGTTAGTATATAACTATTTAAAAAGTCCACTTCCATACCCGTTGACCATCCCATAAGTACTTTGATGTAGCTCTCATTCCCGTTAATGCGGCTAAAGTGCTTACTGATAAGTTTGACTAACCTCACCAGTCAGTCGCTTTCGAGCGCATAACGCGAAAAGATTGCATTAGATCTGGGGCCCTAGTTCTGCATAGAACAGTCGTATCTTTTTGCAAACTGTCTTTTTCAAAATGGTTTAAATAAATTTACCGATTATAGCGGGCTCGGCTGACTATTCGATTATAGCCGCTTCGGCTGACTATTCGACTATAGCGGCTTCGGCTGACTCTTCGATTATAGCGGTTTCAACAGAGTATTCTATTGTAGCGATTTCGGCCACCTATCCGATTATAGCGGCTTCGGTTATCGATTCTGTTACAGCGGCTTCGGCTGACTATAGCGGCTTCGATTGGCTACTCGATCATAGCGGCTTCGGCTGACTATTCGACTATAGTGGTGTCGGCTGGTTATTCGACTATAGCGGCTTCGGCTGACTCTTCGATTATAGCGGTTTCAACAGAGTATTCTATTGTAGCGGTTTCGGCCACCTATCCGATTATAGCGGCTTCGGTTATCGATTCTGTTACAGCGGCTTCGGCTGACTATAGCGGTTTCGATTGGCTACTCGATCATAGCGGCTTCGGCTGACTATGCGACTATAGCGGCTTCGGCTGACGATTCTATTATAGTGGCCTCGTCTGACTATTCGACTGCAGCGGCTTCGGCTGACTATTCGATTACAGCGGCTTCGGCTGACGATTCTATTAGGGTGGCTTCGGTTGACTATTTCACTATAGCGGTTTCGGTTGGCTACTCGATCATAGCGGCTTCGGCAGACTATTCCACTATAGCGGCTTCGGCTGACTATGCGACTACAGCGGCTTCGGCTGATGATTCTAATATAGTGGATTCGTCTGACTATTCGACTACAGCGGCTTCGGCTGACTATTCGACTATAGCGGCTTCGGCTGTCATTTCTATTATAGTGGCTTCGGCTGGCATTTCTATTATAGTGGCTTCGGCTGACTATTTGTCTATAGCGGCTTCGGCTGACGATTCAATTCCAACGGCTTCGGCTGACTATTCGACTATAGCGGCTTTGGCTGACGATTTTATTATAGCGGCTTCGACTGACTATTCAACTATAGCGGCTTCGGCTGACTATTCGACTATAGCGGCTTTGGCTGACGATTTTATTATAGCGGCTTCGACTGACTATTCAACTATAGCGGCTTCGGCTGACTATTCGATTATAGCGGCTTCGGCTGACTATTTGATTACATCGGCTTCGGCTGACTATTTCCCATTGTGGATTTCTTACAGACTATTCCCCTGTACTGTTCCTACACAATCCATTCAATGATGACCGATCCCGAACCGTAAATGTAAATCACATACCGAGCCAATAACCCGCATACCCGACCTACACAGCGAATCCGAATAATCGCGTGTGCAACAAACTAATTTCCCGATCATCTTAAAATCGACCAGGCCGCAACGAGCCCCCAGTAGAGTATTGTCAAACGAACACAAGTGGCCCCGAAATAGTGTCGTCGATCCAGACGAGTATTCGCAACGAGTGAATCAGTTGTTGTTATTTCTGTAAATTAAAAATTAATAAAGAATCTGAATTCGAACCCCTGAAAAAGCATATCGAGAAGATTTCTCGTGAAAATGTTCCAAGGTGAAAACAATGGAAGATGTTTCCATCGTCTATTAGTCATTTCTGAGCCGTATATTTCAAGCATCCGCAAGCTACCGCAGAAAAAACCTTAAGTTGTTTTCACCGGAAGCTGCTCGCTCCAACAGTAACTGCTGCAGCAGGTCAATTTGTCGCCACGAATGAAATTGAACCTGACCTTGCGCCAGACATAAGCTCGAAGATGATATCAGCTCCGATTATCATTTGGATTAAAAAAATTGTACTCTCACTATTTCGGGAACATTCCCCAATTTATTTTGGAAATAAAAGTACATATTCGTTGCATATGATAATTATATTTCATATTATCTCCCATCTATTTAACAGGATACTCGTATATAATAATTTCGGATTCGTAATCAGCGACCCTCAAAACCTCCATATACCGATTTTTGACAAGATCTGACACCTTTTTAATATCCATTTCCGTCATATTGGATCGGTCATTTTATTTACAATAATTTAGCATTCGAATTCGTAATCAGCGACCTTGAAAACCTCTATATGCCAGTTTGTAATCCGATCATACGTCATTTGAGGTTTTGGCCATGAATTCGTTCTTCTCGTTCACTGTTCGCCGTGACCGCCGGTAGTGTGCGCGGATCTTGTACAGGAGAACATGGGTTCGACCCCTGCTGTGATCACCTAACATTTCTTACGATGGCGATCACCTCGCTCTCGAGTATCTAGCCATGAAAAAGCGTTTCAAAATACCGTTCGGAGCTGGTATAAAAGTATAGGTCCTAATCAGTCAAGAGAAGAAGCTCTCCCCAATCCGTTCATGGTATGTAATGGGAAACCATTTTTTAGTTCTTTTTAAGCAGCAAATTTTATTTGCTGTTAATAGCAAAGTTAATTTGTTAGGTGTTCATGATTTCTCTATAATACAGTCGGATCTATATTCCGATGATGAGAAAGAATATCAGACATTTTTTCAGTATGTGCGTGTGAAAGGAAGGGTGATCCCTTTGAATCCATAGCCCTATTGCTTGCAGTCTCGTCGCCTCACACATTCTTAGTACTTTAATGGAGTTAAGTGAATGTTTCGTCGCCATTGCCCCGGGGTTATTTCCACAAACATCACATTTGTTGAAACTTTACCCAATTTGCCAATGTTCAACATCTTCTCCATCAATGTCAATGAGTCCTAGACGTTTAATTCTCTTTTTTTTTGACCCAATCAGTTTTATAGGTGTGAAGTCCCTTGTTGTTGAAGTCCCTACCAACATCTGTGCTTCAAAATAGACCTCAGCTAAAATAAATCGGTCGAGGCGAAAAAGTCTGTTTTAGGTTTTCTAAAGCATCAACAAAAATCGAAGTTTTTTATTGTGATATAAATACATGTTTCAGAATGAATTCAGAATATTTGTATTGTTGCAACTCTTGGATTTCAATTTAAGTTCACAAAACGACCTAAAAACTGACGTGTAAATACTTGGATTTACAGTTTCTGTTCTGATGAAAATAAAAACAAAAACAAATTAATTGTTTTTATAAAGTAACAATTGTATTGAAATAAACGAAAACCTAGTAAAATACTGGTTTAAGGCCTGTTTTAACGTATGACAGAAACGCAGATTTTCCGAAAAAATTGTCTTTATCCCTCCTCTGTTGTGTAAATTTCAACCATTGCTACACTGAAAAATTTACTTGATAAATATTCTGAAATTCTTCAAAGATTCTAAGAATTACTTCATTACTTTTCAGCCACAGAAACATTTCGTGGAATCTATGAAATATTTTCATAAATTCTGTGAAATGGAATCTACAACATGTATTCATAACATCAATGAAACATTTCTATAGATTCAACACCCTGGGAAAAAACAGTCTCTGTAACATATTCTCTCAAACACATTCTGCAAGAACGATGTATATGTTTGGAACACGCTCCAAATATTCGTATACTTGCAAGTCCTAAACGAATTTATATTTAAAAGCAAACATTACAATGTTTATTTACAAATATTCACACTTTTACATGTAGCCATATGCATGTTTCATACCAAACACTTATATACATATATAAATACTTACGTCGAAGCATTCGTGTTTTCCCTCCCAAACGAACGAATCTCAACATAAGAAATACTCCTTTCATTTACACACGCATCCAGGAATTTGTGAATCACAGATTGCACGAATAATACAAAAATACAGTGTAATAACATTAGCTAGGCTCTCTTTTGTTTGTTTGCTCTCGAGAATGCATAGCGACAAACAAAAAAAAATTAAGCACACAGTGCACCAAACAGTAAGTTGTAGTTGTATCACAAACAAATCTGTATTTGGATCACAAACAAATAGATTATAACATATTAATCATTGTGTCTCAAACATGTACTATTGAAAAGCAAACACAATGTGTTTGGACACAAGTATATTTGCACAAAAACACACAATATATTTGTATCCAAACAAGAAAATCGAGAGAGTTTTCAACATGTATGCAATTTGTTCATAATATTGTTGAAGCCTTTACATAGATTATATGAAACGAAAAGAATACAATTTTCATCATAACATCTATAACAAGTTTTCATAGATCTCATTCTACACGTATTCTACACGCTGAAAAATAACGGCCTCTCTAGCATATTCTCCCAAACATAGTCTGCAGGAACCATGTATATATTTGGAACACACTTCAAACATTAATATGTTTGCAAGTCCCAAACTCACCTGTGTTTAAATTTAAACAGCATCAGCTGGCAAACATATATGCTGTTACGTGTAAAGATATACGTATTTCCCCCAAACATAATAATGTTTAAAACCGAATTATTCTTTAATTTCAATATATGTATGTGTGTGTTCTTTATTAATTAATTTTATCTATATAAATCCACATTTATAAATAATTCATACATCAAATTAAAAGATTTAAAACGGCCGTTATTTACATTTAGGTGCATGATTGCATTATTTTTTTTCATGAAATGAGAATCTGCTGCTCTTTTGCTTCTCCTGACTTTGTTGTCTCTCAGGTTTTTGTTCTCGGAAGGTTTCAGCTATGCGTTGGTTACCATTACGCGTTGGTACACAAATAAGATATTTATATACAAATCTAGTTCATGCAAGCCAAGTGTTTATGTCACAAATGGTCCGCCGTTCCGATTTTCTCAGTAAAGGCTCGGACAGACAAAGAACTTCACATTGTTGCCCTTTCCAGTTTCTATTCTCAAAGTCGTTTCTTAGCACACATACATAAATATATATACATATATACGAAACACATCACAAAAACTAAAGTAACATCACAAACCATTTAAGCGTCCGAGACTTCGTTTATTCTTTTTTCACTGATCAAGCGCTTTTGATATCCTCTGTTCGATGTAGCATTGACGACTGAATACATGAAACTATATTGCAATACATCAGCCAAAATAAGAAACACTGACTTCATCTGCAATTTGCACGCACATTCAGGAATATTTACAACTCCCTGACTGAGAGAATAATGCAAAAATACAGATACACACTTACAAGATAGACTATCTCGTTGTCCCTTTTTTATTCTCTTGCTATCGAGAGAGCATAGACAGGGCAACAAACACAGCTGTATTTTTATCACAAACATAAATATATGTGGGTTGCAAACACATATATTCTAACATATTAATCATTGCGTCTCAAACATGTAATATCGTATAGCAAACACAATATGTTTGGACACAAGTTTATTATATTTGCGGCAAGCTCAGAACACACTTTATATTTGCATCCACACAAAAAAAGGCAGATTTTTCAGCGTGTACTTACATACCAACTTAGGTGCCCTTAAACATCCCAGATGGGTCAAGGGCCTTACAAAATGAAGATAATATGTGTCTTCAATCGGCTCGATCTTCAGCTTTTCTTCTCCACTTCAATCAATCTTACACCTGGCCCCTCCAGCGAAGACTTGAGCGTCCTGTTTTCCGATTTTTTCGCTTAAAAAAAAATGGTTTCATGAAGGGATTAGGGAGAGCTTCTGACAACCAGTGATCTGTGCGCGTTCTAGTTTTACACTCGCTGATTGGGACCTACAGTTTTACACCGGTTCCCAACGGTATTTTGAGAAACTTTTTCATTGCTGAATACTCGATACTCTCATACATTCTACTGGCATGGCCTTACCAGGGTAAACGCGCTTTTTTGATACGTATAACTAACTCGAAGTCGGAATACAGATTACACAGCTCGTGGTTCAACTGTCGTCGGACAGTCGCCGCTTTTTTGTATATCTTTTTCGGAACATTTTTCTCTCGAAGACTCCCAGTGATGTTTCATCAGCATGCGATATGACCGAGGATTTTGCGTCATAACGCAAGGTAAGTTGTATAAGAGTTCTGATATAGTTGGATCTTCGTTCCTCGATAGACCGTCTTATTTCCGAAGTTCTTGCTTAGACGGAAATAATACCTGTTTGCAAGCACAATTTTCTGTTTGATTTCTTGGCTGGCGATATTGCTTCTGTTCACGGCAGATCCGAGAGAAGTAAATTCGTCCACTACCTCGAAATTATAACGGTTGTCAACGTTCACCCTTTCATCCAATCGGGTGCATGTTCTGGTTGTTGAAACCATAAATTTTTGTCGTGTCCCCGTTTACTGCCAAACCCACTTTTGCTGATTCTTTCTCAATTCTCGAAAATACTACAGTAATTTCTCACAGATTTCGCCAAATGATATCTAAATCATCCGCATAAGCGAGCAGCATGCGACTTTTACTGCTGATAGTTTTATTCGTGTTGACTGCAGCTTTTCACACTTCGATTTTAATTAATATCGTACTAAATGGTTCGGTGAGACCTTTACCAAACTTTACTGAGCATTTTCGCACTGACCATTCTACACGCTGAAACATATCGGCCCCAGTAACATATTGCAGGAACCATGTGCATGTGTGCAAGCATTGTTATCGTGAATTGTTCATCAGCTGTTTTTTGTTGTTTTATTGTGTGTTGCGTTTTTGTTTCACCAGTTTTCAATAAACAAAGTAAAATTCGGGTCACAAATAACAGGTTTTTCAACAGAGACGCTACAAAAGTAAATCGATAGCGACAGCAAACGACGCCATATTTTTTCCCGCTCTTTTGACATTTCTCTCCAGTAAGGTTTGCCATTTCATCATGGAAAGATATAGTAAGAGCCAACATCGAGTCGAAATTATTAAAATTTACTACCGAAATTTGGAGTCAGTGGCCTCAACTTTAAGAGCGCTACGTCCAATTTATGGTCGTCATAATCGTCCTACCAGATCCACAATTAAGCGTCTAGTGGAAAAATTTGAATACACAGGCACAGTACAAAATGTTCCCGTGCCAGTGTGACAAAGAAGTGCCCGTAGTGTCGAGAATATTGCTGCCGCTGAGGCTTCAGTTCAAGAAAGCCCAAATGTGTCTCTCACACGTTGTTCTCAAGCGTCGGGCATCTCTGTGACGTCGTTGTGGCGAATTTTGCTAAAAGAATCTTGGCCTACATCCTTACAAGATCAAATTGACGCAATAACTGAAGCCGCTTGACCACCATAAGCGTCGAATGTTCGTGAATTGGGCTGAGCAACAACTTGAAAATGATTCGGATTTTCATCATTTCTGGCTGAATGGCTTCGTCAATAAGCAAACTATGCGTTATTGGGCAGACAGCAATCCACACGTAATCCATGAGTCATCATTGCATCCCGAAAAAATTACGGTTTGGTGCGGCTTATGGGCCGGCGGCGTCATTGGGCCGGCGTACTTCTTCCGTGATGATCAAGACCGGCACATTACTGTGAATTCGAATCGCTACCGTTCAATGATAACCGAATATTTGTGGCCCCAATTGGATAATATGGACTTGGAGGACATGTGGTTCCAACAGGACGGCGCCACAAGCCACACAGCGAATGCCACAATCAATTTATTGGAAACCAAGTTTGGTGAACGTGTTATCTCACGAAATGGCCCAGTCGATTGGCCGCCTCGGTCGTGCGATTTGACGCCGTTAGATTATTTCCTGTGGGGCTACGTCAAGTCTATGGTCTATGCCAACAAGCCAGCGACGATTGATGAACTTCGTACGAAAATCGAACGTGTAATTGCAGCAGTATCGGCCGATTTATGCTTGAAAACCGTCGAAAATTGTGTTCAGCGTCTGGACTTCTGCAAGCGTGCCCGTGGTGGCCATGCAAAATAAATCGAGTTCCATACATAGTGGCATCGAACGTACTTTTTCACAGGAATAAAGAATTTCATTGGTATCTAAAACCGGTTTTGTTTTATTTAAAAAAACTTTTGTAGCGCTCTTATTGAAAACCCCGTTACATACATAACAGTTGGGGCAATTGTAATCACCCTATTGGAAAACCCTATAACTTTTGCAAATGGCGCCAAAAGTCAATTCGGTTTTGAAATTTGTGAAGTAAACAAACGCGGAATACAAATCGACAAGCTCTGAATCGGTTTACTCCGCAAGACCGCGGAATAATTGTTTCCATTTTTGTTTGCGCTACAATTTGTTGGTTGTGTTGGCGTAGCGTGAATTTCGTCGCAGAATTCCTGGTCGTCCGACAGCAACTGGAAAAACACTGTGGCGTTTGGCCACTCGCCTTGAAGAGGCTGGGACAACACGAGATCTTTACAAGGTTTCCCGTCCCCGGAGCAGCCGTTCTGCTGAGAATATCGCTGCTGTTGCCCAAGAGGGCGAAGAGGAGCCCGGAACATCGACCAGACGACGTGCCACGCAATTGGGCATTAGCCGGCGGTCCATACGAATAATTTTGATGAAAGATTTGAAGATGTTGCAGTGCAGACAGTGCATCAGCTGTTAGCTGTTGACCGCCAAGCGCATGTAATCTACGCTCAAGCCATCCTGAATCTCAACGAAGAGGTGGACGATTTTTCATCGAAAATTATCATGAGCGATGAGGTTCATTTCCAAATTAGCTATTACGTGAATAAACAAAATAATAGTTTCTGGGGCACCGAAAATCCATGTATCATCCACGAAGAATCATTACACCCGCTCAATGTTACTGCGTGGTGTGTTGTTTACGCTGGATGAGTCATCGGACCATTCTTTTTTATTGAGAATGTCGCGGGCCAAACGATGACAGTAGACGGCGCGTGCTACAGAGCCATGATTATCGAATTTTTTCTTCCTTTAATGGGTGAATTAGGACGGGAGAACATGTAGTTCCAACAGGACGGTGCAATGGCGTACACTGCTCGAGCCACAACCGATATTATGAAGGAATGATTTCCGGGTCGCTTAATCTCTCGTTTTGATGTTTTGCACTGGCCGGCCAGATCACCCGATTTATTTTATTCCAGACTTATTTTTATGGGGTTTTTTGAAGTCGCGGGTATACGTCAACAAGTCTCAGACTCTTGAATCCCTTAAACACAATATTCGCCAAGACTGCGAGAACCTGGCGCCTGAAGTTCTGGCAAGAGTGATGGCAAATGCAATAAAATGAGCCCGTATGCGCATCTACTCTGGCGACGGCCACTTGCCCGGTATCATTTTGTCAAGTTGATGGAATAAATTCTAATGGATTAAATAAACAAATATCACATTGGAACATTGTGTGATTACTTTTGCCCCACCTTGTATATTATAACCTTTAAATCATTGTATCCCAAACATGTTATATTGAATAGCAAACACAATGAGTTTGGACACAAGTATACTATATTTGCGACAAGCTACAAACAAGCTAGCTCAGCCGTTAGTCCATCAACATCTACGGCTTTGTTGTTCTTAAGCCGGGAAATTGCAGTTATAACTTCGCTCTGGTTAGGTTGGGGGGGGGGGGGTTAGTTGGCAGTCGACACCATTGTCCTGTACTTGGTCAACTCCCTCATCTGCATTGAATTGTCCTGGGACAAGTCACCAGCGAATTGACCTTACAATTCACGAAGCTATTCAAATGGAAATGTGGCATGGCAGTGGCTTCTCTTTGCTCCATTACCCATTGAACGAACTGCAGGCGCTTTCCATGGTCTGCTGGTTTGAGCTCCAGAATAAGCTGCATTTTGTACGCATGAGAGTCCAAACAGAACCAGATACGCTTCAGACGACGATGGAAAAAGTCTCTAGCGTCTAAACGAAATTAGTAAGAGAGCGTCTGGCGACTTCGGTTGATTTTTTTCTCTCTCTGCATCGTATTTCTTTGCGGCTCTTCTGGAATTTGTTTGGAAGTTTTGAAAAATAATTTTATAGTTGCTCAGGAATTAAATTGTTTTTACTGTTTTTAAAAATTTTGTATTCGCTTTTATTGTAATGTGTTTAAAAATAAATCTTTATGAAACCCTTTCTTTAATTTTCCCTTGTACCCACAAACCGAAAACCCGCAGAAACCGGTTAACAGGGTTTTTTGCTATTAACCGTGAGTCGGTTTTTTTAAAAATTTATATTTTGAACAAACCGAAAACCGTTTTTTTTACGTCGATTAACCGGTTATACGGGTTTTACTCAATCTGTGTTAATATCCTTAAAAGAATTAATAATAAATGATACGATTTTCGAATTTCAATGCAATTTGGGATGAAGAATTGGATTTCTATTTTCGTATATGATTTTATGCTTCAAATGAAATTTCCAAACAATTTTTTTATTACAATTTCAGAATGATTTTACGATTTAAATAAGAACTAATTAAAAATTAATTAGGAATTTGTCTTTTTTCAAATTTCAAAATTAAAATTATTTTATATGAAATGTAGATTTTCATACTGGAAAATATCTTTCGAATTTGAATATAATTTGAATTTAAATCAGTTTAACGTGAACTTGAATAACATTTTTAAATTTAATATTAAACACGCATTTCAAAATGAAGTACGATATATTTTTTATTTAAAATTAAAACGTAATTATCATATTTAAACAGAGTTGTAAGTGCTACTTGTGTAATTTAATTTTAAATAAAAAACCGAAAACAAACCGTTTCCACCGGTTTTTGACAAAAATTTAAAGCCGAAAACCGGGTTCTTGACAAACTGATTTATCGAACAAACCGAAACCCGGATTTTTGAATAATTAATTTTTTGAACAAACCGAAAACCGGTTTTTGAAAAATGACGATTTTTTGTACACTCTAATCCACATGTATCACCGTATATATTTGGTGATTGCTCTTATGATTTTCATGAAAATGTGGTAACTTCATTCTCTCAATTGAGAGATTTCGTGAGAGCGCGTCCAAGAAATTAGAAAAGACTATATTCTAGCGGCGAGTCGTCAGCTGAAGAGGATTTTGGTGGCGATTTTTGCCTGTCATAAGAAACATATGTAGAAAAAACTTCGTCGTCTGTAGCGTGTTTGATTATGTTTAGACTCTGAAGGTGGAGGGACGTCTTTTGTCAAAATTTGCTGCGTAGAGCTTCCTGAGTAAGCTGAATTTTGTACGCATGAGAGTCCAAACAGAACCAGATACGCTTCCGACGACGATGTAAAAAAATCTCTAGCGTCTAAACGTGGCCGTCGGTGGTGCAATGGTTGGTGTGCGCGGCTCTTGTACATGAGATCCTGGGTTCGAACCCTGCTCTAACCACCTTCAAATTTCTTTTGGCGGCGGTCACCTCGCATAGTGACGGCGACACTATCGAGTATATAGCCACGAAAAAGCTTTTCAAAATACCGTTCGGAATCGGTGTAAAACTGTTGGTCCCAATGAGAGAGTGAAAACTTGAAAGCGCACAGCTCAGTGATTGTGAGAAGTTCTCCCCGGTCCCTTCACGGGATGTAATGGGAAACCATTTATTTATTTATTTTTGTCTAAACGAAATGTGAAAGAGAGCGTCTGGCGTATTTGGTTGATTTTTTTTCTCTCTGCGTCGTATATCTTTGCGCCTTTTCTGGAATTTTTTTTGGACGTTTGGAAAAATAATATTATAGTTTTTCAGGTATTAAATTGTTTTTACTGCTTTGAAATTCGCTTTTATTGTGCATATTGTGTTTAAAAATAAATCATTAAGAAACCCTTTCTTTGGTTTTCCCATAGAGTAATCTCATACTAGAGAGAATATTTTGTTCTTCTGACGTTTCCTTTCATATTCTCCTTGATGCGGTCGGTGTGATAGGGATATGTTTGACGAAAAGTGACATACACCAGGTGGAATTACAATAACTTCTTGCTTTAATTTTTCATGCCATTTTGCTGAAAAACTGTGAAATTTAAATGTGTTTTAAACTTTTTTATTGACTGATATTGTTAGCATACATTTGTGTTGTATTTTACACGATAATTTTAACACACAAAACGAAATGCCGTTGCTGTTATTTTGTTCGTTGTTTTGAACCATTGCCTCTATCTGGTAGTAGTAAATCAATTCTTGTCAACATCGAACGTAAATATCACACCCGGCCAAATGTTATAAATTTGGTGAGAGAACTATTAGGTCTACTATAACTATTAGCCTATGAGTTTTCCTTTGTATCCACATGTATCACCGTATGTATGTGGTGATTGCTCTTATGATTTTCATGAAAATGTGGCAACTTCATTCTCTCAATTGAGAGATTTCGTGAGAGCGCGTCCAAGAAATTAGAAAAGATTCTATTCTAGCGGCGAGTCGTCAGCTGAAGAGGATTTTCGTGACGATTTTTCCATGCCCTAAGAAACATATGTAGAAAAAACGTCGTCTGAAGAAAAAACGACTCTGAAAGTGGAGCGACGTCTTTGTCAAAATTCGATGCGTAGAGCTTCGTGAAATTTGAAGTTGTTGAGAATGATGCCGAATTATCGTTTTCGGGTTTTCGGCGACACTCGCGGTTTACAGCAGCAATGTTGTCAAGAGACCGACCGGTACGTTGACCTACTGGAGTTTCGCTGTCCATAAGCGACCCAGTTTCTTAATATTTTTTAATCACTCTTCGAATGGTCGAGACATGAGGTGCACTTTCTCGTCTGAAATTTCAGTTTAGATTTTAGGGTGCTATTCCGAACGCTAGACTATACTGTAGACTAGACTAGACTGTATACTAGATTAGATTCTAATTTGGTATTGCAACAGGCGACCGTTTTCAGTCGTCGATTTTTTTTTGGTAGTTGGCAAGAATTGTCTTTTTGTGATTGGCAACTCAACTGATTAATTTGTAAATCAACATAATTTGTTACATTTATTTGGCTGTGTGAAAATACAATAAGATGTAAATATCTTTGGATGTGTTTTATTCGTCTGATGAGGATGATGCCACTGTCTCTGTCTCTGTATCATGAGAAAGCAATTGCGTGACAAATCGAAACCACTTGATCTTTCAGATCCAATGTAAGCTGTAAACATTATACATTATTTAAATAGTTAAAAGTTATAATGCGATCGTGTTTAGGTTTTAGAGTAATTTTCGACTAAATAAAGATGCATTTAAGTACCTGTCGGAGGAACTTGGGCCGCATATTAATACAGGTGCAAAATCAAGAGCGATTATACCGAGTATAAAATTAGCCACTCTGTTGCGATTTTTATCCGAGTGCTCCTACCAGAAATACTGCGATAATGACTACAATGTTGGACTTTCCCCAGCCGACTGTCTCCCGGGTAATTAGTGAACTGGTAACAATTGTTGAACAACGTTTGGCACTGAAATGGGTGGTTGGTTGGTTGGTTGAAAAGGCTGCAAGACAGCACGCTGTCTAGCACACTTAGGCTAAAGAAGCCCATTGTGATACCTGCAGTTTCCTCCATAGCAACTATTGACTAGTCGTCTAGCCAATTTGCCTTTTTAATAAATTTGTCTATGAGACCTACAGGAATATCCTGTAGGGCTACGGTGCTAACGTAATGTGTACCGAATATCCTACTTCTGAGTCCTGCCAGAGAAAGGCAATCCAAGAAAAGGTGTTTCGTCGTTTCCTCGTCCTCTTCCATGCAGCATCTACAGAGAGTAGAGTTTCAATGCCCCAATCTTAGGGCGTGTAGTCCTGCAACATAATGTTCCGTAAGTGTTCCTAACACCTGTGGCCAGAGGACCCTGGCTTGTTTGCAAGTTGAAGTAAGTCACCACTTGTCCTTGAACATATTATCGGCCCACTGCCTGATCTGCAAACGGCAGGTAGAGATTGGCATACTAACACTTTCTTTTGCCGAAAGAACCTGTGCCGTAGTGCCCTGTCTAGCTAACGCATCCGCTACGCAATTGCCTGGAATGTCGCCGAAATGGATACAAAGTCAAACTTATGGAGAAAACAAAGAACCAAAGCGTGCGTTTTTTCAAAAGACTTCATTTCCTGGCATTAAAGGATGTGTAGATGGAACACACGTCCATATACATTCACCTAAACGAGATTTTCAGCATGTCTACTTAGGAAGAAACGAATATCACAGCATTAATGCTATGATTTTAAGTTTAGTATTATTCTTATCATAAGAATTATTTATATAATTCGATTTTTTCTTCACAGGTCTGCGACAACCGAATGATAATTCGTTTGGTAGGTGCTAGACATCCTGGAGCTACTCACGACTCTCATGTTTGGAGAACAAGTGTATTTAAACAAAAACTGGAACAGGAAAACGAATTAAACACATGGGTTCTAGGTAAATAAATAAATAAATGGTTTCCCATTACATCCCATGAAGGGACCGGGGAGAATTTCTCACAATCACTGAGCTGTGCGCTTTCCAGTTTTCACTCACTGATTCTAGGTAACATCACATTAAGAGAGCTACAATTACAAGTAATTCAGGAAAAATGTATTTTAATTTCCTCAGGAGATGCTGGTTATCCTCTACAAACGTATATTGTAACACCATTTCGAGTGACCGCAAGCGGAAACCCACAGGCAAAATGCAATAAGGCTAAAAATATTGTGGAGAGAACTATAGGCGTTCTAAAGGGGAAGTTTAGGTGCTTGCTGGCATTGAGAGGACCTCATTACGAACCAGAAAAATTTACCAAAATAGTTAACACGTGCTGCGTTCTACACACTATATGCATGAAGTATAAAGTCCCTACTAATGACCAGAGACAAATGGCCATATTCATAAGAAGTTATGACAGGTTTAACGTCTCTCAAATCTCTCACAACTTTTTATGAATAAGGCCCTAATGGCCAGTTTTTAAGTGGGTAGTTAACTATCGGATTACTTAATCTTAATTCTAAGTTAATTAGAGGTTAACTTTGCATTTTATTTTCAGTGGTGAGTTAATTTTAGTCGCCATATTGTCAACGAATATGGCAACCCTTGTATTCTTATTGGAAAAAACGTGTGTTTTGGGATAAATACCAAAACAACAAAGGGGAACAAACAAAATGGAATTATGTAAAATAAGAAATAGATGCATAAAATCGAAATCATTTTAACAAAACTGTGCAAAATATTATATAGGCGGAACAGTTTAACGATCTAGACTCAACGTATGTGTACAAATACGCACATCTGAAACATTTATTTTATACAATCTTCATTTCTCACTTTTTGACAGTCAGTAATTTGATTATCAAAATAATATGGTTCTGACTACAAGTTAACCAACCAATATTGGGTGGTTAAATCATAGTTAAACAATGACTAAAAAACACAATTCGATGTTTAACCACAATTTAACTAAGAAACGAAGATCACCACCGACTGAAAAACTGGCCATAAGTGTAGAAACAGAAGTTAATGATCATGAAGAAATACCAGAGGCATCCGAGATAAAGTCAACAACAATGATAAAGTCAACAACAATCGATTAGAATAAGAATAATGCAGTCTTTGCAAGACAATCACGATTTATAATAAAAATTAATATTTATTCATTGTTCTCTATTTGAATATTTAGTAACTCTAGTTGTTTTTTTTTTGCTATTTCAATTTTCAGTTGCTGGTATTCGTTTTCTGAATTATATTTTGTTTCTCTAGTTCATACATTTTCAACAATGTCTTTTCCATCCTGTTAATACCCTTGATCCTTTTTTCGTGATTAATGAATTGCCATTTTATGGTTTTTATGCGCTCGTTACATCTATTTTGGCGTTTCATCGGCTGGCGTTGGTCTTTGTTACATTGCTGCCCATTAACGCTTTATTGGCTATACCTAGATGTGGACGATAATTCCTCCCGAACATTTTCTTTATCACCCAAAGCAACGCCTGGAGGATTTACCAGTAATGGGGCATGAATCAAATTTGCCACTGTCTCATCCAAAGGGCTTAAAGCCACACACCTCCTCCAGTAGCTTTGGAATTCAGCTTGTGGTTGTACAACTTATTTTTCACATTGGATTTGTACAACTTCTTTTTCACATTGGTTTGAATCCAAACCTTAGAGACGTTTGTAAAATTATTACTATTAAAATAATTATAAATAAAAAATTAGTTGCCCTGTTCCAATCGCTTGCTATTCTTGTAGGTGATCCATTACTATTTAATATTTCGCCGATTTCCTCCTCTTGCACTTTGAATTGCTCCTTGCTGGAGCCGAAGTGTCGTTTTCCTGTGGCAAAATCTGGGTGTCTCTCCATCCACTCTACCATTGTTTCAAACTATATTCTAAACTATTATTCAATGTGTCCCAAGCGTGTTATATTGAGTACCAAACACAATGTTTTTGGACACTAGTGTTCTATATTTGTGACAAGATACAAACACGATATATTTGCATCCAAACAACAAAATAATAAAAAAAAAATACAGCAGACAGTTGTCCGAGGCCTTCGGCCACGGACTGTCCCTGCAGGCTATGTCAGAGACACGGCCATTAAGTTTAACGTAGAATATGCCATCCGATAAGACAGAAAACATATATAACAATAAATGATAAATAACATAAGCAAATGAATTTATTTATTTGACAGTTACTTTTGATAATATCCATAAGCTTATGGTAGGAAAAATAGGATAAATATGTTTTTAAATTAAAAGAGTAAGGATCAATGATAAATAACAGACGCAAATCAATTTGATTTATATTTTTTATATTTATATATCCATGTTAAATTCAAATTCACATTTAACATTTTGTTTCACTTAAATATATAAGTAAATATACGAAATTTCAATATTTCATCAATCAAAACAACAGCCGAAGGTTTGTGTCCACACTGAAACAACAGCATAACTTGTGTTCACGCTACAAACTCAAACACTCAATCAAACACCACACATATGTTTGAGTGTATGTGTTTAAACAATTTTCATTTGAGAAATTTAAATATTAGGAAGATATCAACCAATATGAAATGTATATCAAACGAAAGATAACATCTTCATTTACCTACAAAAAAAATTTTAAAAAAAGTTATCTCGCCGTTTCCTCATAATCAATGAAATAAAGATTACAACAATAACAATCTGACATGACTCCCTATACCGTAAGGTAAGACGTATTCTACGCCAAAATTCAGCGTGTACAAAGGCGTGACAGCTTAGAAGGAATACCAAGCTTAAAATAGCTAGCTACAGTTTTCCCCGTATCGGGCTATCGAAAGCAGCCTTACAATCTGCAAAGAGGTGGTAGGTGTCGATTTTCTTCAGGATTTGTCGTAATGTGAATATCCGGTCGATTGTTGATTTTCCAAGCCTAAAGGAACACTGATAAGGTCCGAACAGGTCTACCTCAAACGGCCTTAGTCTTTCGCACATTCCGTTCGAGGCGCCTTGTATGCAATGGATAAAAGGCTTATTCTGCAATATTTAGTACATACACTCGGGTCGCCATTTTATAAAACATGACAAAGTATACCAAGGGTGGTATTCTATAAGTCGTGAATCAGTCACTTCGCGTTACTTTTGTCGTTTTGGTAGTTTATGAAACGTTACAGCTGTTCGGTGACTACCTGCGTTGAGTTACGTTATTTAATGAGTAGTTTATAAAACGCAGCGCAACGTTTTTGATCACTTCAGCTGTCAAGTTGAACACGCCACAGTTCTTCGCGTTAGTTGAAGAAATTACAAATTTAAAGAAAAATGTCGATCGAGGATCGGCAGATGGTAGTATTTTGCATTTCATTGCATATAAGTAGTTGCCAATTTTGGCTGAAATGCATGCGACGGATAGAGCCCAAACTTTTTTTTTTTAATAATTCAAAAATTATACGATTTACTCACTGAAATTCTGATATATAATAATAACATTAGAAATGGAACGTTAAAATAAATAATGCGTTGCAAAACTATTATAATTATATTTAAAAATTATAAACATCAGTTGATGTTGACAATAATAAACAAAACAACCAACACATTACAATCAATACATACCGCCAAATGGCACGTGTTTTTGAAAAGACAACTAATTTAATATAGATGGGGAAATTTATTGGACATTGAACCCCAAAATAACATAGGTTTTTTACACATTTTATGTGAATATTGTTGGTATTTGCAGTATTATAAATAATAGCAATCTTAAAATCTGTCGAACTACTGAAATAGAGCTAAATTTTGTAATCTTTTTCATTCTGAGCATTTCACTCAAAGTAACTTTTTCAGAGCTATAATTGTGTATTTTAGTTTGGCAACTCTATAAACCGCATATGTCAGTGACAGCTTTCGTAAACAAACGTAAGCGCGAAGTGATATATACACTAATTTTTTTGACTTTGGCGTTCGCGTTAGCTTCTGCGTTTGCGTTCACTTTGGGGACTTTTAGAATACTACCCTAAGTCTCCAATCGTCGGACATGCATTTCCCAGATTTTTCATATGAACTGATGCGTGCACCTTACCAACTCATAACCGCCAACCTTGAATAGCTCAGCCGTTGGTCCATCAACAACTGCGGCTTTGCCGTTCTTTACTTCGCTTTGGATTAGGTGGAACGGGGGGGGGGGGGGGGTGCAGTCGACACCATTGTCTTGCACTTGGTCAAATTCCTCATCTGCATTGAATTGTCCTGGAACAACAAGTAAGCAGCGAAGTGATCTCGCAATTCACGAAGCTATTCAAATGGAAATGTGCTTCATCGGTAAAGATGACTTGTTTTGAAAAATTTGAAAAAAATTAGCTTCACTTTGCTTCATTACCCATTGAGCGAATTTCCGGCGCTTCCCATGATTTGCTGGTTTGAGCTCCAGAGTAAGCTGAATTTTGTACGCATGGCAGTCCAAACAGAACCCGATACGCTTCAGACGACAATGGAAAAAGTCTCTAGCGTCTAAACGAAATGAGTAAGAGAGCGTCTGGCGACTTCGGTTGATTTTGTTTCTCTCTCTGCATCGTATACAAAGACGATTTACAATTATACGACCAGAAGATGTGCGCAACTTGGCAACCCTGGTAAAAGAGAACCAAAAAGTACTAGGAGTTCACTCAAACGCATTTCTCTCTCGCGTCATAGCTTGCTTATTTCATACTTTTTGCATAGTTTATGTAATTTTACTTCAACATGGTTGGAATTTGTATAGTTATATACAATAACACTATCAAAAAGCTGCTCGTGTATTGAAATATTCACTGAAGAGAGTGAGAGAGAGAGTAGAGAAGTACTAGGTTTTCACTCGTTTTGTTTGTTGGCATTTGAGTGAAGAGAAATTTTGACTGTCGTATATCTTTGCGGCTCTTCTGGAATTTGTTTGGACATTTGGAAAAATAATATTATAGTTGTTCAGGAATTAAATTGTTTTTACTGTTTTTAAAAATTTTGTATTCGCTTTTATTGTATTGTGCTTAAAAATAAAAACCCTTTCTATAATTTTCCTTTGTATCCACAGGTATCAACGTATGTATGTATGTGTTGGTTGCTCACAGTGTTACCATGTTGGCATAATTTGTGCCGTTTTGGCATAATTTTTTTGGGTTTGGCACTTGTTTTTTGAAAAATTATGCCAAGTGCCGTTTCGCACAATTTCCTCAACATTTTTCCAATTTTTTTAATTTTTTTGAGGACATTTGGCACAAATTTTTAGTCGGTCTCTGGCAACACTGGTTGCTCATATGATTTTCATGAAAATGTGGCAAATTCTATTCTATCGGTGAGTCGTCAGCCGCAGAGGATTTTCGTGACGATTTTTCCCTGCCATAAGAAACCTATGTAGACAGTAGCAATATTTTCAAGAGACCGGCCTGTACATTGAGGCACTTTGACCATTCTTCGAATGGTTGACAAATAAGAGTCTAAACATAATCAAACACGCTACAGACGACGACGTTTTTTCTACATAGGTTTCTTATGGCAGGGAAAAATCGTCACGAAAATCCGTTACGGCTGACGACTCGCCGCTAGAATAGAACCTTTTCTAATTTCTTGGTGGCGCTCTCACGAAATCTCTCAGTTGAGAGAATGAAGTTGCCACATGTTCATGAAAATCATAAGAGAAACCAACACATATAAGCCATACCTGTGAATGCAAAAGAAAAGTAAAGGGTTAAAAATAATTTATTGTTAAACACAATACCATAAAAGTGACTACATTTTTAAAAGCAGTAAAAACACTTTAATTCCTCTACAACTATAATATTATTTTTCCAAACTTTCAAACAAATTCCAGAAAAGAGCCGAAAATATATACGACGCAGAGAGAAAAAAATCAACCGAAGTCGCCAGACGCCTTCTTTCTCGTTTCGTTTAGACGCTAGAGATTTTTTCCGTCGCCGTCTGAAGCGTGTCTGGTTCTGTTTGGACTCTTAGGTGCACTTTCCCGGCGGAAAATTCTTCGAAGTTTGCGAGCGGTCTCAGCATAACTTTCTAAATTTTTCTAATTGTAAGTGTTCACCATTGTAACGCGTTGTTCTTCCGTAAAGCGCTGCATTTTTACTAATCGAAATAAACATATGTGACAGCTGTGTAATTTCAGATTTGCCACTTGCACAAAACCAAAATGACACTAAATTTAAAAGTGCAATCATACTGAGACAGCCTTTAAAAAAAATCCCTGTGCATTTATTTCATCTTGAAAAAAAATAATATAAATTAAAAGAAAATTTTTGCAGTTTAAATTTTAATTTTAGTTTAAATTTTATATGATGATTTTTTTTATTTATATATTTTTTTATTATTATTTTTTTTCTAATTGAAACCTAGAGATTTTAAAACAACATTGATTGTCATAATTTTAATTTAGGAAAAAACCAAACAGTATTATCTGATTTCAAATGTAATAAATTAGACTTTGAATGTACAAATGATTTTAATATTTTAAAAATATTAAAATTTTGCTGGTAAAATTTAGAAAATGGAAAAAGAATTAAAATTGTTCATTTCATAAATGGCTGAAAGTTAGGTTTTCGTAACCAATCCCAACCGAATATAACCCCTAAATGATTGTTAATATTTCACAACTTTCCATGTTTATTTTAGCCATTTAAGCATTGGGGTTTCCCCTCCCCCAAAAAATAAACTCTTTCCACCATAATTATGTATTTAAGTTTTAAATCTTTATCCCTCCATGTCTGCCCTACAATAAATAATTTATTTTTTGTAAAACAACTTTTGAATTTTCAACTATAAATAATTGCATTTAATACCAGAAAGAGAATTGACTGTAAAAATGCAATAAATTACAAAAAGGAATACAATTAACGTTGTAGTTATTGTTGTTGTTGGTTTTGTTACTTTGCTTTTCTGAGACCTGGTACGGTTCGGTGTCCAGAAGACACACCACAACAATTCCAGCCATCCCCAGTTGACTTCCTCCTTTCTAAAAACTGTGAACCCCCCCTCAAAGAAAAAAAAACACTACAAGATGCGATGAATTTAACGAAAAGAGGAGCACAAGGAAGCTGTTGCGATGTAGAGGGGGAATATAAAATTTTTCCAAAAAATATTGTTTATATAGTCATTGTTGTTGGGGACGTTGATTATTTTGGCTAATAAGAAAACAACTTATTATGACACAAATGGCATGTTTTCTTGTCCCCAGCCAGTCGCAGTAGCAAGTATAGTGTTGGTAGTGTAATCTCAGGCCAATAGTCAAGTAGACGCGCGTACCTTTTCACAACTCTTCTTCACTTCATCACTGTTGAGCCACGCAGCGATTTACAGAAGATCCAGCCGATGAAATAAACAGTAAAACATTTCGTTTTTAACTTGTTCGAATTGTTACCAAAAACACAAAAAAAATTATACTGTATCTCTTCATCATCGTCCAGTTGGCCAGTTGTCTGTCCACTATCAGGCTGGTTAGTTATTTAGAGGATGACTGGCTAAGCGCCTTCATCATTGCAAGATGAACACACAATTTTTTTTGGACGCCGCCATCGAGATTGTTGTAAAAGTTGCTGCTATCCCCCCTATAATTATCCGCTGGTGTAGTAAGTGACGAGTTACCAAAAGGAAGATCACACAAAAATGTAATCTACGTGACACCAAATTTTGGCCCAGGTAGGGGCAAACATCGAAAGTGCCGCCACACGGAAAAGAAACAAACGATTTCAGTTTGTGTGGCTTGATTGCTACTCAGCCCCAGGGTTGCCTGCAAAAGTTTAAAGTTTTTCTGCTAACGAAAAGACGTTTGCAGTTAAAGTCGCTTCTTTTATGGTAAATCAACTCAAGGGCGTCACCAGGACCTCGGCAAGGGAGGGGCAAAATAACTCTCTTTTGGTCAACCCATATATTGCCAGTATGTTTGTTGAGGTAGCCAATAAGGCGGAAATGGCCCCGTCGCTGAAAAAAAATATAGCCCGAAAACAGTGGATCTTTTTCACAAGTCCAAAGATTGACACTGTCCCAGGCTAATTCTTTCCCTGGTGAAATGTCGCACAATACCGAACAAAAATATCATGATAGTTATAAAATCTCTACTGGAGGCAAACACCTCTAAATGAATAACCCGGTGGAAAAAAACAATCACATACACTGGCACTGTCTTTTAAATTGATACTGTTTTCCTTCAATGAAAATGACCAATCAAATCTGTTTGTCAAGGTTGTAGTCATTTTCGCTTAAAGTCCCAGTAGGACTACACCATTTCCAATTGAAATTTGAAAAAAATCAATTGAAATTTAAAAATTCTATTTGAAATTTGAAATACATCAATCGAAATTTGAAAATTCTATTTGAAATTTAAAATACATCAATTAAAATTTGAAACACATCAATTGGAATTTAAAAGACATCAATTGAAATTTTAAACACATAAATTGAAATTTAAATTACATCAATTGAAATTTAAAAATCTAATATATAAAATCGGTTAATAATTTTTAAATTTCAAGTGACGAATTTTCCTTTTCAATTGATGTCTTTCAAATTTCAATTGATGTCTTTCAAATTTCAATTGATGTGTTGCAAATTTCAATTGATGTATTTTAAATTTCAATTGATGTCTTTCAAATTTCAATTGATGTGTTTTAAATTTCAATTGATATTTTTCAAAAATAAATTGATATTTTTCAAATTACAATTGGAAATGATACACGTGTTCGCATTGGTATAGTATACAAACTAGGCAGGGGTACTGGGATCTTCACTATACCTCTATAATATACGTTTGTTAAGGAATGGTCCAAGATGGATTCATAGGTGGTGAAGGCATAAGCACAGCTGATTTGCTTTGTTTACATTGCAAACCATTTTCGAACTGTCAAGTTCGCATATGTTTTGTTTTTGAATGTGTTTGTTTACATTTATTGTTGGCCACAAATTTGCCATCAACTACAAAAACATCTCCTGCGTCTACCATGAGTATTTTTTATCATGGAATGGCCGCTTGTGTGGGTACACACAATATAGCATACAAAGTATATAGGAATGTTTACAAATAATCTTATTGCTTTTTCTTCGTATCTGATATACAACCTTAACATACATTGTTTCTAGTAATGTTTACAATTTCAATACAATTCTGATGAAATTGTATGACAGAATGGTATGCGATCAGTACCTAGAGTCGAATTAAATTGTGTATAGAAAAGAAGACAAAATATAAAGAACTGTGTACCACCCCCATGCCACTGTATATACCGTGTATTGCGGCGCGTATAGAACAACTCAAATTAATAAAAATGAAAAGTTTTCGATTTCTTTCTTAATAATTTTTAATATTTATGTACATTAAAATTTATATTTTATTTGCATATTTTTTATAAAACACGTGCGCACGCTTACGCGTAACAAACACTACTAACGATTTATTAAAAATAAACACATTATGACTGATTACGTTTCTAAAAAATGATGTATGCTAACAAGTATAATATCCCATTAAAAATCTCATGAATCATCAAAATCCAACAAATCCATCAAAAAAATCGAATCAAAAATGTTCAGCTTTCGTCAATGTACACTTTTTCAGTAAACAAAGTATGTAAAGATGTATGAAGTTGACTTGGAGATGAACACAAATTAGAACAAAATCCAACAAATCCATCAAAAAAAATCGAATCAAACATGTTAAGCTTACGTCAATGTACACTCTTTCAGTAAACAAAGTATGTAAAGATGTATGAAGTTGACTTAGAGACGAACACAAATTAGTCATCTTCGTAACTGCATGAACCATCAAAATCCAACAAATCCAACAAAAAAATCGAATCAAAAATGTTAAGCTTTCATCAATGTACACTTTTTCAGTAAACAAAGTATGTGAAGATGTATGAAGTTGACTTAGAGACGTACACAAATTAGTCACCTTCGTAACTGCATGAATCAACAAATCCATCAAAAAAATCGAATCAAAAATGTTAAGCTTTCGTCAATGTACGCTTTATCAGTAAACAAAGCACGTAAAGATGTATGACTTAGAGACGAAAACCAATTGTTCAACTGCGTAACTGTATATGCACTCTATATACAAAGTATGCGCAGATGTGTGGAGTTGTCTTTTTTGTCTCACACACAACCTCTGCATACTTTCCGAAGTATTCGGGAAAAGTTATATTGTGGTATATTCTGGCTCAGAGATAAACGAGAAGTAATTGCAGTGATGGTGCCTGAATTCAACCATAGAGCAATTGATAAGGGTCGCCATTCTTCTCTTTTCGATCTCTCGATGACAATGAGGCAGTAGGTTATTTCATCGAGTTCAAGTGTCTGTTGTAAGTTCTTTCCTTATCCGGTCTCGAAAAACCCCGAGCGGTCAGGGACCTTACAAAACGAAGATAACATATTTTGCCAACCAGTTCGATATTTTTCTTTATCTCTCCAGTTGGTAATACCAAGTGTATCCTGTTGTATGTTACCCTTTTAAAAAAATGGTTTCTCGTTACATCTCATGAAGGGATTTGGAAGAGCTTCTCACAAACCAGTGAGCTGTGCGCGTGGTAGTTTTACACTCACTGACTGGGACCGGCGGTTTTACACTGGTTCCAAACGGTATTTTATCGCCATCACTACGAGAGATGACCGCCGTCGAAAGCAATTTAATGTGGTATTGGGCAGGGATCGAATCCACGTTCTCATGCACAAGAGCCACGCACACTACCATTGCTCCACCGACGGCCATAAGTTACCCTTTGGTTGGACAGAAATAAAATGGCATGAGTATTTTTGTTCGATGCAACCAACATTAAACATAATTTAGCTGTTATTAGTATCAATCAAACACTATTTAAAGTTAGTTTGCTGCATGGTTTGCTTCTGATTCGTTATCGCTCTCTCGCCAATGTACTCTGTATCCTATCAATTTCCGACCTCATAGTCAATCAACTGTGTCATAGATACCCCAGATTTAATTCCTTTTCAGGCAAAGCGTGGCCCAATGGTTAGTCTGCGCGATTCTTTTAAGTAAGAACTTATGTTCGATCCCTGCTCTGACGACGCCCACCTCGGTTAATGTAACTATTGAGTAATTAGCCATGAAAAGGCTTCTCAAAATCCGTTCAGAACTGTTGAAAAACGGTAGTTCTCACTGAGTATTAGAAAATCTCCACTGTTCCTTAATGTAAATGTAAATTGTTTGCTTCAAAAGAAAAATCAGTTTGTCGCAAACATTATTCCTTCCGTAAAACGGGGTTCGTTTGCGGTAAACGAAAGAACAGTTATTGGAAACAAAGTATGTAACTCGCCTGAAGGGATTGGGAATAACTTCTCACAATTAGTCAGCTGTGAGATTATAAAATTTACTCACTCATAGCTACTTAAAATTTTACTAAAATTTCCAATTGAATTCGATTTTGTTTTGATACATTTTTTCATTGCTCTTTACATGACAGTGTCGCCTTCTCTAAACGACGGGACAGTTGCCAAATAATTGAACTCTTGCTCTTGTGTACGGAAGTCATTCCCGATAACCATTACACCGCTGACGTTCACCGTTTCGCCAGATATACAAAATGTTAAATTTACAAACCTCCTCGTTGAGCCTTAGATTGGACACCTCAGTCTATCTGATATTAAGTAAATGTTGATTTTACTTTTACAGTTGCATCCATTACAATTTAGATTTTGTTGAGAGGCACATCATAAATTATACCAATTCCCAGAAAATTTTATATTTTTTATACCGTTGCATTTCAAAAAACAAAATAAAAAACAAAAAAATACAAACTTTTAAACTTGTTTGATTTGTTATAAAATCAATTTCTATAAACGACCACCAGCTTCTTCTGAAATCATCACCAATCACCAGCCTAAGGCGGGGGGTTAATATTCACTTTCCAAGTTACGTCTACATGACGTGACATATTTCAGTGTTTCTGAATTGTAAAATGACACAAGTTGTAATGAGATGTCACCGCTCACTAAACTATTGATGACAATTCGATGGGAAGCGTTTTGATTAATGTGGACATTAACATGATATACAGGTCCAGTACAAAGTACGAGGGTGCAAGAAAGTATAATGTACGAAAGGTGCAAACGGTTAAATATTTAAACTGGAATGGAGAAAGGAGGGACCTAGTGTATTAAAACATCTACTTTTACGTATTGCCCGATTCTGAAGTAGAAAAGTATTCAAAATCGCCCGGTGGTGGTCTCAACGCCGTAACTTCAAAATTCAACTCACTATTGTGCTGTAAATTTGAAAATAGATGGTGCAAAGATTCTAAAGTTTGCTGACCTGTAAACAAAATTTGGGAATAACATTAGATGATTCATATAGATTTGATACGGAAAACACGCTCCAATCACTTGACCATAATCCTGTGAGTAAATATGCGTTTATTACACTGTGAGACAAAATTAGATTTTTTGCCAAATGATGGGGTTCTGTCAACGGATTCTGGCAGAAAGGTCTAAAAGAAATATACATGTATCGGCGTTTTGCCAGATCTGTACAGAATTTTGTTTATGGCGAGTCAAAGTTTCCGCCCCTCGGAACTTTCCTGCAACATATCGGCATGCAAAGTTGTGTGTTCCTTACTTCTGAGGTACAAAATATGTGCAGAAGTTTTATAGAAAAGATTCAGATAAACATTTTTGTTGAACAAATTAACCCTCTAACCGTCACGTATAACCATAATTTTTACTTTTTTTTGAACACTCGCAAAAAACTGCTCCAAAATGACGGGGGGGGGCGTGGTCAAAATGTTCTACAAAAATCATCGCCATAAAATTTCACTATGTGTCCGAACACTCCAAAACACAAATCTCAGGCCAAGTGCTAGATAAAAGATGAAATATGATAAAATTCATTATATTATGTGGACTATTTTTAATGGAGACAGCAAAATGACAAAATTCATTATTAACCCTTAGAAGGCAGTTAGTTTTTGCTTATTTTCTTAGAGGTTTAATTTCAGTTAGAGGGGTAAGTTGTTCCACAAGAATGTTTATCTGAATTTTTTCAATAAAACTTCTGAACATATTTTGTACCTCAGAACTAAGGCATACACAATTTTGAATGCCGATATGTTGCAGAAAAGTCCCGGGGGGCGGAAACTTTGACCCCCCCTAAAAAAAATTCTGATCAGATCTGGAAAAACGCCGATACACGTATATTTTTGTTTTACCTTTCTACCAGAATCTGTTGACAGAACCCCATCATTTTTTTTTTGGTGTCGCACAGTGTTATTAATTATAAAATGAGTCACAACGAACAGCGAATTGGTTTCTTTGACAACAAAGATTTCTATAAAAGGATATTCTGAGAACAAAGACTTCTTTAACATGACAAATATGTTCTCTAAAATTGTTCCAAACTTTTCCAGAAAGATTTAAACTGCACAACTTTTCCAAATGCTTTTGAACACAAACAACACAGAGGGGTCAAGGGCCTTACAAAATGATGAGAATATGTTTCTCCAAACGACTCGATCTTCAGTTTTTCTCCTCCAGTTGGTAACACCAAACTCACGCTGGCAATCGTCCACTTGGTTTTACCAGCGAAGTCTTGGTCGTTATATTTTTCTGATGTCCTTCGATACGTGTTCGAATACCTATCGCGCTCCATCAATTCTTCTGGCATGGCCTAGCCAGAATAAAGACTAGCGTCTAAGCATTATTATGTCGATGTCCGGATACAGATTATACAGCTCGTGCGTCATCCGTCGTCGATACTCGTCGTTCTCTACACGCTGAAAATAACTGCCTCTCTAACATATTTTCCCAAACATATTCTGCAGGAACCTTGTATATGTTTGGAACACACTTCAAACATTCATATGTTTGCCAGTCTCAAACTTGTATTTAAATGCAAACAGTATCATGTTTACCTGACAAACATGTATGCGTTCTTCATCGCAAACATCCATATTCTTACGTGGAAGCATTCGCGTGTCCCCCATACCTACATATACCTACGTGGAAACATATGCGAACTTCCTCCCAAATAACTACGTGGAAACATATGCGAACTTCCTCCCAAATAACTATAATAATGTTTAGAAACGAATTATTCTTTGATGTCAATATATATGTATTAATTATTATAATTAATTTAAACAATATAAATCCACATTTATAATAATTAGTACAAACAATTAATAGATTTAAAACTACCTTTTTTACATTTATTTGCATTATTTGTTTTTTTTTCATGAAATGGGAATCTGCTTCACTTTTGCTTCTCCTTTCTTTGTTGTCTCTCACGTTTTTGTTTTCAGAAGGTTTCAGCTATGCGTTGGTTACCACTACGCGTTGGTACACAAACAAGATATTTATATACAAATTAAGTTCATGCAAGCCAAGCGTGTATTAATTACTTGTGTTTTATTTATTAAATTCCACAAATGGTCCGCCGTTCCGATTTTCTCAGTGAAGTCTCAGAAAAACAAAGGGCTTCACGTGGTTGTCCTTTCCAGTTTCTTTCCTCAGAATCGTTTCTCACTTTGGTAGCACAAATACATATATACGAAACACATCCACAAAAACCAAAGTAACATCACAAACCATTTAACGGTCCGAGCCTTCGTTTATTCTTTTTTCACTGATCAAGCGACTTTGATATCCTCTGTCCGATGAACCATTGACGACTGAATACATGAAACTAAGACGCAATACATCAGGCAAAATAAGAAACACTTCATCTTCAATTTACACGAACATTCAGGAATACTTATGACTCACTAACTGAGAGAAATAATGCAAAAAGGCAGATACACACTTACAAGATGCACTCTCTCGTTGTCCCTCTTTTATTCTCTTGCTCTCGGGAGAGTATAGCCAGTGCAACAAACACAGCTGTATTTGTACCACAAACATAAATATATGTGGGTCGCAAACACATATATTATAACATATTGTGTCTCAAACATATAATACATGTAATATTGAATAGCAAACACAATGTGTTTGGACAAGCTCCAAACACACTTTATATTTGCATCCAAACAACAAAAAAGACAGATTTTGCAGCGTGTATTATAATAGGACAATATCTTTTTCGACGAATTTTTCTCTCGAAGACTCCCAGTGATGTTTCATCAGCATGCGATATGACCCAACATTCTGCGCCATAAAGCAAAATAAGTTGTACAAGAGTCTAATTTAGTTGGATATCCGTTTCTCGAGAGAATCTTATCTCTAAAGTGCTTGCCAAGCCCAAAATAACACCTGTTTGCAAACACAATTCTCGGTTTGGTTTCTAGGCTGACGTTAGGTTAGGTTTAGAACACGTGACAATAAGAGACAGTATATAGGTTGGTTGACTCATTTGGATTGCCCATATATATGAAGAGAAAATTGTGAAGGGAGGGAAGAGAGTGGGGCGAGCCCCACTGATAGTGAACATTTTCGAAACATAGGTAGACGTAGGACAGACAAAAGAACCACTCAATTATGTTCCCAGTGTACATATGCATACATCACCTGATAAGCCCTGATAAATACATACAATACCATCCAAGATGAGGATCCACATGTGCAGGTCAAGGCTTACCATTAAAAATTACCAGTGGGATAGAAACAACCAATAGACAAATCATCATCAGACCCCGCGAGAATTCCATCAGTGCCTGAAACCAACCAAAGCAACGGCGACGCCTACACTGCAGGACTCGGCACTGACATAGAAGGTGCTCACTGGCTTCCACCTCTTCTTCATCACCACAAGCACGGCAGCAATCAACCCCGTTCACAATCCAGTTGCGAGTGAAACCTCCAGCATCACAGTGATCCGTGATCACCCCAGTGAGGAGTCGCAAGTCAGCCTTATTCAGTCGAAGAATGGAGTTAGTTCTCCCTAAGTCCACTGCCGGCCATATATCCAGGTAAACCTCCCACCCAGTCACTCCTATCTTTACGGCAGATCCGAGGTAAATAAATTCGACCACTACCTCGAAATTAAAACTGTTATCAACGTTCACCCTTTCATCCAGTTGGGTGGATATGCTGCTTGTCGAATACATTAATTTTGTCCTGTCCTCGTTTACGACCAAACCTACTATTCTTCTTCCTTCCCGATTGTCGAAAATACTGCAGTAACTTCTCCAAGACGTCGCCCAATGATGTCTAAATCATCAGCATATAGGGGCAGCATGTGACTTTTGCTGCTGATAGTTTTATTCGTGTTGACTGCGAATTGAAATGTTGATGAGATCGCATTAAAGAGTGTCGCCCATCCTGAGGCCTCGCCTCGTACTAAGGGGTTCGGTGAGATCATTGCCAGTCTTTACGGAGGAGTTCATGTCAGATGGTTGCTTTCTACAAAGGCATGTCAGCTTAGCAGGAATACAAATCGCCGACATACATAGCTTGGTGCAGTTTTCCTCGTATTGGGCTATCGAAAGAATCCTTATAATCGTGGATTTGTCAAAGGCTAAGGTAAGCTCAGTCATGTCCAGGCACTTTCGTTAGGATCCAATAAATCTTCCGAAATAAGAACAGAATGGTTTACTCTTCTCTGGGGTTTGAATTCAGATTCTTTATTGGTTTTATTATGATATAAAACAATTTAATTTACAGAAACAACGTCAATTTATCCACACTTTGAGAACACACTTCTGGGAATAGTTTGGAACAGTTAAGGATACCCTTCTGGGAATAGTTTGAGAACACTCCTTTAGGTTCGATCTGAGAGCACTCTTCTAGGAGCGGTTTGACTACAATCTTCAGGGAACGGTTGAGAATACTCTTCTGGGAATGGTTTGAGAACACTCCGTTGGGTTCGGTCTGATAGTACTCATCTCGGATTGGTTTGACAACACTCTTCTGGGGACAGTTTGATAATATCTCCTGGGTTCGTGCAATCGATTTTAGGTAATCGAGAACTTGGTGTGACGCACACGGGGGAAATCGGACCTGGTTAGCAGGGAACGGTTCAATATCGGGTCGGTTCGTACTTCCAGACAGTACCTCACATTCGGACGGAAGCACTTGATCGGACTCCCGTCGGTCAATAACAGAAACGTGGAATAGTCGGCCTAAGCCGCTATTGTGGAATAGTCAACCGAAGTTGGTATGATTGAATAGTCAACCGAAGTCGCTATGGTGGAGTAGTCAACCCAAGTTGGTATGGTGGAATAGTCAGCCTAAGCCGCTATGGTGAAATAGTCAGCCTAAGCCGTTATGGTGGAATAGTCAGAATAAACCGCTGTGGTAGAATAGTCAAACGAAGTCGCTATCGTGAAATAGTCAACCGAAGTTGCTGTGGTGGAATAGTCAGCCTAAACCGGTATGGTGGAATCGTCAACCGAAGTTTCTATGGTGGAATAATCAACCGAAGTCGATATGGTGGAATAGTCAGCCTAAGTCGCTAAGGTGGAATAGTCAGAATGAGCCGCTGTGGTGGAATAGTCAACCGAAGTTGCTATGGTGGAATAGTCAGCCTAAGGCGCTATGGTAGAATAGTCAGCCTAAGCCGCTATGGTGGAATCGTCAGCCTAAACCGCTATGGTGAAACAGTCAACCGAAGTCCCTTTGGTGGAATAGTCAACCGAAGTCGCTATGGGGAATAGGCAGCCTAAACCGCTATGGTTGAATATTCAACCTAAGTCGCTATGGTAAATTTATTTAAGGGAAAAGTTTACTCTTCATTCCTTTCCACCGCATTGATGTGAATGAGAATTACAGCGAACTACTTATTCTTGTGTGGTCGCTGTCGCACACTGACGATTCATATCAGTGTGACTGATGTTGACTGGTATCGTATGTATGTTTACCATACACTGTCGATAGAGCGTGTGTGTTGTTGTTCGCGGGTGTGATTGGCTGGTTGAAGTGTTCGGTGTGAGTCATGGTTGTTCGCGGGTGTTGGCTTGAATTATGTATGGAAGGAGTATGATGTCACGTTACAAGGTGGTAAGCGTCGATTTGTTTTTCGTAAGGTTTCTTCAGAATTTCATGAGAACGTGGATTCGATGCCTGCTCAGACCACCTTACATTTCTCCCGACGACGGTCACCTCGCTTAGTGATGACGTGATGGAGAAGCCATGAAAAGGCTTCTCCAAATACCGTTCGCAACCGGTGTAAAACTGTAGGTCCCAATCAGTGAGTGTAGAACTACAAAGCGCACATCTCACTGATTGTGAGAAGCCCAAGCCGTTCATGGGATGTTATGGGACACCTTTTTTTTCGGAATTTGTCGTAATGTTAATATCTGGTCGATAGTAGATATTCTAGGCCTAACGCTACACTGATACGGTTCGATCAGGTCTACAACAAACGGCTTTAGTCTTTCGCACTTTATGTTCGAGAGGACCTTGTCTGCAATCGAAAAAATACTTACTCCATGATAGTTGGCACATATACTCGTGTTGCCTTCTTTGAAAACAGGACAAAGTATGCTAAGACTCCAATCGACGGGCATGTATTCGTCTAGCCAGATTTTGCATATGAACTGATGCATGTTGTACGTTTCCAACTCATAGCCGCCAGCCTTAAACAACTCAGCCGGTAGTACATGAGTGTCAGCGGCTTTGTTGCTCTCAATCCGTGAAATTTCAGTTTTAATTTCTCTTTGGTAGGAAGGAGGCAGTCGACGCCATCGTCTGTATGTGCTCAACACCCTCAACTAAACTGAAGTCTCCTGGGACGAGTATAGCAGAGGGGTGATCTCTCCATATTCCAAACATATTCTGCGACAAGATTCCCGTCCTTATGTTTATAAAAGGCGGGGCTCTGATCCATTCCCGTTGGTTTGGTTTCGTACTTTTCGGTAGAATTTACGGGGAATCATTATTCCTTCTGTAACATTCAAGTTTCTCACTCTCGCGCTTTGTTCAGAACCGTTTGTTAAACAAACGGGTTTCCTCTCTCCTCTTCTCCTTATACCGTTCTGTCCCGGCTCTCGTTGCAACTGACTGAAGCGTTGCCATACGTGCAGCCTTCTTTCAACACTTGACATGCGACACTCTTAATCGTACCATGGTTTGTCTTTAGGTGGTTTTTCATAACCAAGTACGGTCTCTGCAGCAGTTTTCATAGAGTGGGACCTGTACTTCACTGAGCTTTATTAACAAGGGGCGGGTGTGCATTCTGCGCCTGTATCTGAGTGAGCTTCTCCGCAATTGCGGTCGTGACTATCTATGGTAGTTGCAGCTTTCCGATGTTCAGTTTTCGATATGTCTGATTTCGTACGACTTTCGCTCTGCTTTTGCGGACCTTTGCTGCATCCAGGTAGTGATCCGAATCGATATTAGTCCCTCGAATCATACATACGTCCATTACACTAGTAGTGTGCCTTCCGTGAATTACCTGGTGTGCAACCTAGTTTTCAGTGTGTTGATCTGGGCATATCCAAGTAACCTTATGGATGGCTTTATGTTGGAAATTCGTACTACCGACAGCCATGTCGCGGCAAAATATAACAGTTTCATTCCGTTATCGGAAGTGATGGCATGTAGGCTGAATTTACTGATGGTTGGGTCTAACACATTTTCCCTGCCGACTTTCGTGTTAAAATCATCTAGAATCCTTTCAATCAATGTTTATGAATCCGTTTTGTAGTTTCCTCATGTCTTTATGAAAGTAAAAATTTTATGAAAAAGTATTTATGAAAAGCTTAATAGGATTTTTTCGAAATATGCATGATAAAGATTTCAAAATGACGTCGTGAAAAAAAAATTTTGAAAAAATTGAATTTTAAATTGAAAAATTTTGAAAATATTTTCTTCTATACATGTTCATTATGACACGTCGTTTGAGCCCAATGTTGTCCAAAAAAAAAAATTTTTTTCGAAAATGTACTAGGAATCGAAACTTCAACGGCCGGTAGGGGACTATAAGTAATCTCGTATAAAAAAATACGTTCCCGTAATCACCTCTTAATACGCGTCGTTTGAGACCTCCCAATATTTGAAATTCCAAAAAAGGGGTTTTCAGTACACCCTAATGTATATGGTCTCGCAAATCATTTCAAATTTACGGCAGTCCACTCCGTCTTGAACTATTTTTTTTTTTGATTTACGCCCAATTTCATCAAACAGTGTTAAAGTTAACTGACAGATAAATATTATAAACTCCATACAAACTGACAGCTAAAATTGCTCGTTAGCTCTAACTGCAAGATAACTGAACGTGGTGAAATCGACCGTTAATCGGTTAAATTTGAATTTTAGCGAATTTGAATTATTTTCACAAAACTTTGATAATCAATGCATTTCAAACTGTAGAACAAATAAACTTTAATAATATAATATCCAAGTTCACAACCATGCGATTAGCGACTAATAGAGTGAAAGCTTTACTCGTTATACTTCAGTCAGGGATGATAAATGCTGTGGATGAAAATGTGTTGTCAAATAACGTGCCTGTTAAAAGGTACCTTTTCACATAAAGTGGAGTTCAGATTATTAGACTGATTTGTCGAATCAGAAGAAAAATTTCAATGTTCTGTTCAGTAGTCAGATAAATTGGATGGTCTGCAAAACAGTTTGAAAACCAAACGATTTCTTTGAGGTTATCGATAAAACAGAGAGCGAGAGATAAAATGTCGGAGAGAATAAACGAAGAAAAACTCGGAAAACTACAAACTACATTGAATTTTTGGAATTTAATGTGAAATGAAAGAAATACTAATCTTCAGCGTAATTTATTTTAATAAAATAAAATTTTAATAAATAAAAAACAAAAACGCTTGTAGAAATAAAGAAATTAAACATTGCGGGGAGCTAGGAGGTGTGTGTGTGCTTAGTTTTTTCCTATAAATTACCCAGCCAACCAAATTCGGAGCGCTCCTAAAAATAAATAATAAATAATCTTGTTTTTAATTTATTTGGCTACATTTTAAAGAAATAAACATTTGTTTTAATGAAGAATTACGACTTATTAAGAATTATTACTATGAAATCGACTGTAGTTTTTTCGTAAATGAAATAATATGTTAACCAAAGTGCTGCCACCTATATTTTGCTGTGCAAACCACATTTTTCATCGAAGTAAAATAGAGAGTTTATCATATTTTAACATACTGGCAACCCAAACATAAACCAAAGCAAAAGAATAACTTTGAGAAAATGTGAGTATTTTAGAATTTTCTTGTCAATTTATTTGTTTAAAATATAATTTTTTAGGGGAAAGCATAGAAATGGAGCACAAGAAAAGATTTTTGTGGAATTTATGGAGTGTCATCAGGATATAGCTAGAGGCTTCGTAAAGGGAGATCGCGTTATTACAGACGCTCATTAGTCACAATTGACAGACAACCTTAATTCTTGTGGTCCGCCAACCAAAGATTGCAATGGTTGGAAGAAAACCTGGTCTGACTGGAAAGTTTATGTCAAGAAGACACTACTGTGAAACAATTAGAAGGAAAATTCTAAACCTGGGGGTGGCCAATACAATAAGTATATTTTGTCTGATGTTGAGGAGTGCAACAGAGTGCTGAGCCCTCTGTGCCTCCACTACAGCCACTATAGATATTCCGGGCATGTTTTTTTCTTTTATTTTTAAGTTTTACAAATTTTACGGATCTTTTCAGTTTAATTTTTTACTTTGTTTACTTAAAAACATGGTTTTGGCTTTGAAGTTCGTAACGTTGCCATATGTATAGGCATATATGATTTGTTCACAATTTTGGGAATTAACCAAATCGTACGAAATGTGAAGAAGGTAAAACACAATCGTACGGAATGATAACTACGGAATTAAAACCATTCCGCGAGAGTTCTGTGACAGGCCTGTATAGTTTGAATTTTTCAATAAATATCTCTTTTTTTTAATCGATTTAATTGGCATATTTCACTCCCAGTTGATGTATTTTGTACTTTTGGCTTAACACGCTGCTGCAAAAGTATGAAAATCGCACAACGCAACCCGAATTCTTCCAGTCACCTGTCACCGTTTCTTCTTCGAAAGCATCTTTTCTATAAGTTCTCCAAGCACTTGAACAGCTGTCTCATCGGTTCCTCCTTGGCCTTATCACGTTGCATTTGAAGACCAAAAATACTACAAAAAGGTACTAAAGTGTACCAACCCTAAAAAGCATGTCTGGATAGTGAGAGCTTTTAAAATCAAGAAGAGCAAATGTGCTTAATAACGAACATGTTGTCAATGAAATGTTGCTGGATGCATGGTATGATGTTGCTGGCGCAAGTTTCTTCAAGCACTCTGTGAATTTCAGTAGAGAATGATAGATATGAAATTAGCAAAACAGTATCCTGTCAGAAATTAGAATTGTGACGGATATACAATGATTTTCATAGAGGTTAGCTTTGATAATCGCCTAAAAGAAGCCACGCTCCAAAAAGAGAAAATGTAATTGTTTCTCTACTAATGGACAAACAAGTTTCATGAACAAACAATTTTTTTCGTATGAAGGGATGAAGGGATTAAGCTTCTCAAAATCTATTAAGAGTAATGGTGAACTTCAGTTTTACACAGATTCCGGAAGTTTAATAATTTAATCCTACGGTGACATTAACAGATGACACACACACTGCTCCATAGAGATATGTATATGTATATAAAGAGTTTGCAACAGCTGTTAAAGCTTTGACCAGATGTCACGTCGCAAGTTGGAATTTCATCGATTCGGAGTTGCAGATGATAAAATTAGCACAAAACATAATTTAAAACTCATTATCATCAGTCATACATAATTAAAATGCCATTAGTATCAATCAATGTGGCCGTCGGTGGTGCAATGGTTAGTGTGCGCGGCTCTTGTACATGAGATCCTGGGTTCGAACCCGGCTCTGACCACCTTCAAATTTTCTTTCGGCGGCGGTCACCTCGCATAGTGACGGCGACACTATCGAGTATCTAGCCATGAAAAAGCTTCTCAAATTACCGTTCGGAATCGGTGTAAAACTGTAGGTCCCAATCAGTGAGTGAAAACTGGAAAGCGCACAGCTCAGTGATTGTGAGAACTTCTCCCCAGTCCCTTCATGGGATGTAATGGGAAACCATTTTTTTTTTTTTTTTTTTAGTATCAATCGAACATAATTTAAAAGACATTAGCATCAGTTAAACATAATTTAAAAATATGTTGCTTATGTTTTGCCTAAAGATATGCACTTATGGTTCCCCAAAGATTTGGGGCATCGGTGTCATTTTTGCAAAAACCTGATCATTTTGTCAGGCTCATATCTTGCAAACGGTTCGGAATTTTGATTTACTCTGTGAGGGAAAGTTGGAGCACTTGTCATAAAGAACAAAAATTGTGAACATAAAAAACTTCTTCTTCAAGGTCAAAATCGCAAAAAAACTTTAAAACATTCGATTTTTTTTACCTTTCTCCCCTGTTCAGGTCCATAGGCAGCAAACCGTTAAAAATTCAACGAAACAATCGACTACAATAGTTTACCTAAGATCTCAATAAACAACTTTCTAGAACATTCACAACTTTCCTAGAAATGATTCTAAACACCGTTTACTTCAACATTGAGATACAGCACAGGCAAAGCAGTAAGCTCAGCACACGCAACAAGGGACACAGCACACAATATAAAAGCGACACGACGCTCACATCGATGCATTACACAGCGCGACGTCAAAGAGAGCTCAGCGGTGAAAGAAAGAAAAGTGCTACAGCATAATTCACACACAACATTGGCAACTGACAATTTAAATATGCATTCTGAAAATATTGATTTATTGTCCTTTTATTTTATGACAAGAGCTACAACTTTCCCTCAGAGGGTAAATCAAAATTCTGAACGGTTTGCAAGATATGAGCCTGACAAAATTATCACTTTTTTGCAAAAATGACACCGAGACCCCAAAATGTTTGGGGCCCATAAAAAACAAGTGCATGACTTTTGGCAAAACTGGGAGACACGTGTCTTTTTTTTTTTTGGTCTTTTATCACGTAGTGGGGTCCGTATATGGTTATATTTCCATGACTTAAAAGATTACACACAATGTAATAAAGACAACTAAATTATGTTTTATGGTGGTTGTATTGAATGAAAATACGCATTACCTTGTATTTCTGTCCATTTTATGTCCAACAACTGAATAAAGTAAACCAGTCGAATCCGATGAAATGGCTTACTACCTCGTCACCATCGAGAGAACGCAAAAAAGGGATTGAATCTCTTATATAATGCTCTATGATTTGTAAATCATCATTTCTATGGCACCGTCACTAGGGAAATGATGTAGAAAGAGAGACCAATTAAGACATACTGATTAGAGACCATGCAGCAAACTAAGTTTAAACGTGTTTGATTGACACTAATGATGGCTAAATTATGTTTACATCGAATGAATATACGCATTCCCTTTCTTTTCTCTCCGTATTACGTCAACCACAGAGTAAATTACCAAAGCAACTCGAACTCGATGAAATGACCTACTACCGCGTCGTCATGAAGAGGCATCGTAGAGAGTAATGGAGGCTCTTTATTATTGCTTTGTGACTAAACTATTATTACAATTTTTTCCTTAAAATACGTACGAGTACTCACCAGCAACCATGGTACAAAGAAATGGTAGAAGCACTAGCCCAGCTGATATGAAGTTTTTTCTGGACTGAGCGTGAGTAAGTTTTTCTCTTATGTCAAAGTTTGTTTACATTTGTTTGTCTGCAACCCCCGTTCGGCAGCAACTGCTGTTTTTAAAATATTTATCTGCAAAAATTACATAGAAACGTTTTAATTTTCACACTTAAACACTTTGAGTATATCAAATAACACTCAATCATTTTCTAAATGGCACTTTTTGCAAATTTGTTTACATTTTCATAATTTTTCTATCAGCTGACTTGACACAACACAGACACTAAGCAAAAACAAAATGCCTGTTGTTTTTGGCTTGTTGTATTTGTTGTCGTACTGCATCTACCATTATATTTCTACCATGCCAGCAACATTTTGATTGCGTTGCAACACATTTGCTATCAAACACCTTCAACAAGTTCGAGTTGGAGGTTATGTTTGCACTGAAATTGATAACTGTAGGCCCATCATTTAATGGTAGAGTAAGACCATGATAGAATTATTTATCAGGTAAACGAGTCAGCCCAGCTGATTTGTGGTTATTCCATCTCGTCCGTGGGAAGCTGTCAAATTTGATTTTGTTTCTTTTGGTTTGTTCATAAACATCAAAGAATTTCATTTCAATCAAGATGCAATTTATAGCAGAGACTTTGTATCAATTAAGACAAACTTATTAAATTTTTAAAATTTTATGTACATTGTGTTTTTCATTATTCAGCTAATTGTGACAACTTGACCTCGGAATTTCTGATGCAACTACCTAATAGATAATTCTACCATGAGTAAGATAAATAACAATATCTAACTGGGGTCTTCGCCGGGAAAAACAGAGTGAAGAATGAATTGAATGCCTACGAGAATTGGAAGAAAAAAGCTAACTCTCCTGCGTTGTCTGTGGCCTTCTACGCTCAACCAAGTATTTTTTTTTAAAAGAGGTTGTAGCAACCGTAAATTAGGTTAGAGTCCTGCCAGATCTAACTATTGTATAAAATTGCTTGGCACCACCTTTAGACACCAGTTTTTTTTATTTTTACCAATTACATTTCAAAATTGTAAAAATATTAATGTCCACTCACTGTAAATCATGTATAAAAACTAATATTTTCCTATTACAACCCGTAAAGGAACAGAGTAACGTAGGGCTTCTCACAATCTGTGCGCTTCCGTATATTTTTTGGCAATTAATTGCACGCGAGAACATTTAAAGGTCCAAATTCAGCGTGTTTTTTGTGAGACAATATCTATGCGCTATATAAAAAATGACTAAAAAAATACAACCACTCTCAGTCTGTTTATTTACTTTTTCCTTTTCCATTTAAAAACATCTCATTAAAAAATGTATTATTTTAAAATAGAACAACTTCTACTTTTAGAAAAATTACTTAGTGCCAAAGATCATTGTGTATTAAAAAAAAACCAGCAGACAGTTGTCCGAGGCCTTCGGCCACGGACTGTCCCTGCAGGCTGTGTCAGACACACGGCCATTAAGTTTAACGTAGAATACGCCATCCGATAAGACAGAAAACATATATAACAATAAATGATAAATAACATAAGCAATAACATCCATGTTAAATTCAAATTCACATTTAACATTTTGTTTCACTTAAATACATAAGTAAATATACGAAATTTCAATATTTCATCAATCATAATAACAGCCGAAGGTTTGTGTCCACACTGAAACAGCAGCATAGTTTGTGTTCACGCTACAAACTCAAACACTCAACCAACCACCACACATATGTTTGAGTGTATGTGATTAAACAATTTTCATTTGCGAAATTTAAATATTAGGAAGATATCAACCAATATGAAATGTATATCAAGCGAAAGATAACATCTTCATTTACCTACAAAAAAATTTTTAAAAAGAAGTTATCTCGCCGTTTCCTCATAATCAATGAAATAAAGATTACAACAATAACTATCTGACATGACTCCCTATACCGTAAGGTAAGACGTATTCTACGCCAAAAACGGTAGCCAAAGAAATGTTTGCAAATAACTGAAGCCAAAATATGGCAACACTGCAAATAAGATAAAATTCAAAACAGAACATTTATGGAATCGAGTAAAATAAACAGAGATATAACGGAAATGGTAGATAGCTCAATGAAATACAACAACGATACGACAGAAGCGTAGTCGACGGCAGTCGCTGCTGCTTGTCAGGGATGGTAAAAGAAGTTAGTACTTAAATGGTACTTAATACCAGTTATGTTATATTCGCTTGATGGCTTTGTAAATAAAAGATGAATTTTTTGTATTTTTCATTAAATATTGGCTTTGACTAAATAACTTATTTTTTAGGAGTTGATGGTAATATTGATAACAAGTTTTCATATGTTATTTTGTGATTTTTTTAAATAGATACTATTTATTTTATAGGAAACCAAAGCTATACAATTTAAGCTGCACCTCGTGATACCTGTGTGCTTGGAGAGATCACTAGTAAAAGTATCAACTCTGCACGAACATGATGTAAAATGTCTTCCTGCCTTTCCTGCAGTAGTCCCTTTAATGACCTGCAGTATCGAACGATATCACAACAAACATTATGCTTTCTATACCAGAATTTTCCTAATTTTCTCACAAACTAGCCAAATCCAACGATTTTTCGACATGTGTTTCATGGATAATTGGGCTGGTCCTCGTTCAAAGAACATTCATTATTAGTCGCTTTACAGACCCCAGCCAAGCCGATGTTCATAGAGCTAAGAACGAACACCATTCCGGCTGCTTGGCCAAACGTAGTACTTCACTTTTTTGCAATCAATTGTATAAATGTTGCTTTGTGATTAATTGGGGAGAGCAGTAGTGGCAATACTAGTCTTGCCAGATGCAAACTGGACTTCCATTGGAAAGTTTGAAATTGTTTAGTATAAACATATGTACATAGAACGTTTTTACTGACGTTGTAGTTACACTGTGTTGAAGACTGCATCTCGTTCAAAAAATTCAATTAACCCGTGAAAATTCTCGTGCGATGATTTTTGGCGTAGATCATCGAGACAAGACTGTGTCAATCAAGCTGTTTCAACTTTTGGTGATGAAACACTACCAAAAACCATTGTAAATCGCTGGTACCAAGAGTTCAGTCTCGGACGCCGCACACTGTGGCCTCCAATCCGAAAATTTTGAACCCGCTGCCATTTCGCACCCTTGCATTTTCGGACATGGTCCTAGTGGACTTGTATATTAAAATGAGGAAGATGAGAGAATCCGAAACAAAAAAGGTTATTTTTTTTAAGAAAGTTTACTTATTTTCAGAAAGGCTACTTATCTCAAGAAAAGAAAAGTTATTATTTTAATTTTAAAAAAAGGAATTTTTGTAAGAAAATGTATTTTTTTTAAGAGAAGGTATTTTTTGAGGAAAAGGTTTTTTTTAAGAAATGGGAATTTTTTTAGAATTGGTTCTTTTTTCAAGCATAGGTACAACATTTTTTTGTTTTACATTAAAGGTACTCTTTTAAGAAAATTTAGTTTTTTAAGAAAAGTCAATTTGTTTTAAGATAATGTATTTTTTTAAGAAAATGTACTTATTTAAAAAAAATACTTTTTTAACAAAAGTTACTTTTTGTAAGAAAATTTACCTTTTTAAGCATAAGTTTAAGATAAGTTTTTCTTAAGAAAATGTACTCTGTTTAAGGAAATGAATAGGTATTTTTTTTTGAGAAAATTTTCTTACTTTAAGAAACCGCACTTATTTGAGAAAATTTTATTTTTTTAAACTTCTTTCACTGTGGCTTTTCTAAATTTACTTTTTATTTGGTTCAAAGCTACAATATGTAATAAACAGGCTCCACCTAGACAACTTCCCATTAAAACAAGAAATTTCTCCCCATATGTTAGTCTAGACACAAACCAAACCAAAAGTAAGAGTGCAAGAGTAAGTGTGCACCCAAATGTAATTCCATGCTCAGGGTTGTATCCTATGGATTTGCCAGTGTTGAACTTTGACTTTTCTAAATTTTGCTTTTAATTGGGTTCAAAACTACAATATGTAATAAACAGGCTCCACCTAGAGAACTTCCCATTAAACCAAACCAAACCAAAAGTACCCAATATAGTAGACAATGATGGGTTGTAATAAAGTAGTAAAAAAAAGTTGTTTAAAATTTTTTCATTTAGCCCCCATCGCGCAACGTGCGATAAGGAACTTCGTTCCAATTAATGGGTTCGACAAGCAGAACATCCACCCGATTGGATGAAAGGGTGACCGTTGATAACCATTATAATTTCGAGGTTGTGGACGAATTTATTTACCTCAGATCTGCCATGAACAGAAGCAGCAACGTCAGCATAGAAATCAAACGGAGAATTGTGCTCTTTCCGGATAAGCAAGCACTTCATAGATAAGACCCACTCTCACGAAATATAGATACAAACTTGGTAGAGAGCTATCTATTAGGTAGTTGCTTTAGAAATTCCGTGGTTGAGCTGTCAAAATCAACTGAATAATGAAAAACAATATGTACACAAAATTCAATAAGCTTGTCTTACTTGATACAAATTCTATGCTATAAATTGCATCTTGATTGAAATTCGTTGATTTTTATTAACAAACAAAGAAATAAAATCAAATTTGACAGCATACCCACGGAAAAGATGTAAAAACGACAAATCAGCTGAGCTGACGCGCTTACCTGATAGATAATTTTACCATGGATCCAACCCTATCAGACGTTCGTACCTGTCTTGCTTTATGGCGCAGAATCCTGAGTCATATCTTATGTTAATGAAAGATCACTGCAAGTCGTCAAAAGAGAACTGCTCCGAAAAATGTATTGTCCTAAAATATAACATTGCGTGTATTGACGACGCATGAGCCGTCTTCAATAATTTTGTCTCGGCGCGGTGTTGGACTAAGCACAAAGTTGGCACCTGAAATGTCAATTTAATATCAAATTGTGTGGTGTAAACGGCAAAGGTTAGAGAACAAGATTATCGGTAACCTGGCCGCGATAAACTTCCGTCTAAATGCGACTTTATCGCTAACCTGGTAGCAATAAACTGCGATGTAAATTAGTTATGAACGGAATTGAGGAACCGGTTGGAAGGAACTGCTTCTTTACAAGTACCGTCCGGACCGGGGCTTACAAGAACCGAAATACGGGTCCAAATAAACAGAAAACGGTTCTTTAAGGACCGAAAAACGGGTTCAAAAGAACCGAAAACGGTTCCAAAAAGACCCAAAAACTATTTTGGGCTTTGAGTGTGTATTTTTATCAAATAATTATTCATATATACATATATTTTCCCATTACATCAAATGAAGGAATAGGGAAGAGAGCTTCTCACAATTACTAAAATGTGCGCTTTCCAGTTTTCACTTTCTGATTGGGACCTACAGTTTTACACCGGTTCCCAACGGTTTTTTGAAAAGTTATTTCATGTCTTATTAGTCGATAATGTCGCCGTCACTAAACGATGCGGCCGTCGTCGAAAGAAGTGTAAGGTGTTCGGAGCAGGGATCGGGAGCAGATATCTCGTTGCACCACCGACGGCCACATTTTTTATTCTTATAAGGCCTATTTATTTTGGCCTCTTTGCGACGGCAATTTGCTGAGAACCGGAGCCAGTCCAAATACCTGGTTCGTCTCGGAACCGAACTCGACAGAAAATGTGTATTTTTGTTTAAATTTTATATTCTTATAAGATATTCCACTTAAGCCTCTTTGGGACAGTAATTTGTGGAGAACGCGAACCGGTCCAAATTCGCTGTTCTTCTTGGAACCACACTCGACAGAACCGGTATTCAAAATACGCGGATCCGCGCATGGCTAGTGTAAATGCAACACTAACCTCCAATTAACTTTTAAATACGATTAATTAATCCTATAGTTAACTACCCACTTAAAAATTGGTCTAAAGAAATAAATTGAGTTTTGTTAATTTTAGTTTTAAATAGATCCTTGCCACCTATGCACAGGTGTACAGTAGTTTGACGTGACCAAAGTAAATCATAATCGGTTAACTACATTCAATTGCCTCTTTTACCCGGTTGCTCGAATCAGCAATTCGCTTAACATGTTGCGGTTTTGAACACCATAATCTTGATGGAATAAAGAAAATAACTGTGAACTGTATCGCATGCCGAATACCTCGATATTTCTCTTTTGTTTCTCATATCAATCGTACCACAACAAAAATACCACAGTTGTACGATTTTGTTTTCTCATCCCTGGCCGAGGGCTGATTAAAGAACGTTAACGGTCGGATAGAGCTGAAGCGACCGTTGAATACAATGCGAAAGTCAGTCGTTTGGAAGCGCGCGTATGATAAAGTTGTGTCGAAGTAGAAAAACTCAATGAATATTCTTAAAAGAAAACGCTGTATACACACATAAAACAAACGAGCGACAGAGAGTGTGTGTTGTGATAGAGAAAGAGAGTGTGTTGTGTGCTTGTGAAAAAGATAAAGAAAAGATTCCAATAAGAAAAAAAAACATACTGACATCAACAACAACAACATAAATATCAAATTAAAAAGAGTTAAACGGGAAATCATAGTAGAGCGCAAGATACATACATATGTACAGAATAACAAAAAGAACCACATTATCATTGGTATGTGACGAAAATAAATATATAGTACATACATACATATAAATTATAAATAATAAATAAAGGAAAAAAAGAAAATTATTTTAATTCAAGAAGAGTAAAACATAATAAAAAAAAAAACACTACATACAAAATTAATCACTTTGTAACGTGTATAGTCTCAGTTCTAAGCGCTGTCTACCTACTTATACAAGAAGTAGTCGCCTAGTCTCGTCTCGTCACCGTCGGCTATGGAATTAAAAGTGTAACTAAAGATAAAGAAAAGAAAAAAGATTTGCATTTAAGTTCGTTTGTTTTTCATTTGAGGCCAAGAAAGAAAAAATAAACCTTTCAAGAGGCGTTTTGCAGAGGCGGGTCGGTTTTTGCAGTTAGTCAGTTAAATGAGATAAATCTTAAATAATTAATTACATAGAAAATTACCGTTATACACATGTGATTAATGAGTAAGTTAGTGCCGTGTGGTGTGTATTGCAGTGTAGAGTGGCCTGTAGGCAAAACATGGGCGAATGCTGTTTGCGCGAGTTGTAAAATAAATTTGAATTTCATTTGTGAAACGTTAAAAGTTTCTTCGTTCATTCGGTGTTGTAACGCAAACGGTAGTAAAAGTTTCGGCCTTGCTGTGTCTCTCTGTTACAGCTTCAGTCTTCAGCGTTGTAGGTTTTGTTGTATACGAAAAGGCAGAGACAAAATTACAAAAAATAAATGTGATATCAGACCACCCCCGCGACCTATTGACAACAACAAAAAGTGGCAAAGAAGAAGTGGGAATTCAAAAAAAAAAACAGAAAAAACTTTACATCAACAAAGGAAAAATTTTGTCTAAACCTGAAAGAAGAGTAACAAATTTGAAGCTAACGATGCCAAACGGTTTTGCTTCTTCTCCAGTCGTGTTTAGTTTCACATCTATCACTGAAAGAAATTTCTGTAAAAGAAAATGTTGAGCAACTTCAGGGGACTGAACTTAACAACATCGACTTCTGCACCGGAATTTTGGAAAACTTATTAGCGATAAAAATAGGTATTGAAATTGTCAAAATTCATAAAACTTCAATAAAACATTTTTGAATTTTGTCAACTTAACTACCGAGTTTTATAGTTAAAATGTTACGGAATTCCGGTGCTGATGTGAATTTAATTTTTTCAAATGGGACACTTTTAAGAAATATGTATGTTGCCAGACGTAAATGGAATCTAGACAAAAACCTACCCCACTGTATCTAGGTACTCTAAAATTTTAGCAACTGAATAAAAACATTATTTACTGTTTTAGGCAAAAATTACAAACTTTTTGTAATCAAGTGTTAAAAGAAGATCAAGCTACAGTAGCTAATTGGCCGGAAAAAATTGCACTAAGTGAAAAATTACTAGTTCGAATGATTGTGACTAGTTTCACAGTTCGTTGCAACAAATCATCATCAGATGCCCACTACTGTGGTTGAATTCAAATTGTGACAGTAGTAAATGTGTGCATAGTTTTTGTTCAAATTTGTCGCTTCAGTAACTTAGCTTTTCTATGCACAACAGATCGGAAACGGTGTAAAACAAGGCGCAGATCAGTTTAAACCCAAAACCGCACACATTTCACTATTTGTGAGAAGAACTCTCATGATCTCTTCACAAAATCTGGAGTTCCATTTGGAAGGCTGAGCTGAATAGAGTGACGAGCAAAATTGTAACAGGGTTGAAACAGTTTGGAAATAATTTTTTAAATATTTTATTACAATCAAAATAAAAAATATTTACCTAAATCAATTTATTGTTCTCGCGTGAATATAAACACATAAAATGTTAATTCTATCTTGATATATACAAAATGAACATTAAATATTGTAAAGTTATACAGTGCAAAATCTAGTTTTTGTTGTTTTCTGATGTTTCAATATTTTGTTTTCTGATTCAATATTTTGTCCCGTAGCTTCTGTAAGAGCTTGAATACGGCTTCCTCTGGCATCGCATCCCGAGATTGTTTTACTCTATCCCACAACTCGTTTACGCCTTTTGGAGCATCTGGGTACCTGGCGGTCTGAGATTCTATGTAACTCCAAAAGTTGTCGATTGGGTTTAAGTCCGGTGACTGCGCAGGCTGTTTCATAGTTGTAAATTGGTGACGGTTTAACCAGTTTTTTGTCTCCACTATTATGGTTAACTTCTGTCAATGAACTGCTTCTTGAATTGGACAGGGCCGAATGCCAGGTCTTTGTCTATGCCGATGATATTGCTATCATCTGTACAGGTAGAAACCTCAATTTACTTAGCACTCGTACAACCAGCCTACTTAGTCTGATTTCGAACTGGACCGAGCCGAGCTTATCTTGTTCTCTCGGAAATATAAAATACCTGCATTTGAACTGCCGTCAATTAACCGAATGTGGTGGAGAGGGTGAAAAAGGCGTCTGTTGCTCTTTACAGTTGGTGGTGCAATGGTTAGTGTGCGCGGCTCTTGTACATGAGATCCTGGGTTCGAACCCTGCTCTGACCACCTTCAAATTTCTTTCGGCGGCGGTCACCTCGCATAGTGACGGCGACACTATCGAGTATATAGCCATGAAAAAGCTTCTCAAAATACCGTTCGGAATCGGTGTAAAACTGTAGGTCCCAATCAGTGAGTGAAAACTGGAAAGCGCACAGCTCAGTGGTTGTGAGAAGTTCTCCCCGGTCCCTTCATGGGATGTAATGGGAAACCATTTATTTTTTTTAAAGGGGCGATAGGAAAGCGCTGTGGAGTATCTCCTAAGATCACCATATGAATTTATACGGCAATAGTCAGACCAATAATTCTCTATGGCATCGTAGTTTGGAGGAGGTTCCTCCAAAAGAAATATATTTTGAATTCCTTGATGAAAATTCAAAGACCAGCACTGATTAGCGTTAGTGGGGCAATGGGCACGGCGTCAGGCACTGCACTTAGTGCTGTCCTAAACATCTGTACTCCTGATATCATGACCGAATCGGCAGCCGCTACATCCCTGGTGAGAATCAGAGATTGTGGCGTTTTGATATCGGGGAATTCCGGACACGCTGAATTACTACACCGGATCAACTCTGTTCCCGTAAAAATGGACTACTGGACAAATCCAAGGACTTCTACTCCGAACAGGAATACCTGGGAAAAGACACTGGAAGGGGACACCAGTAGTATCAGATTTTTCACGGATGGATCAAAGTTGGACGAGCAAGTAGGCTATGGGGTCCATTCACCGGACCTAAATGTAAATATATCCTCCAAGCTACCTAATCACTGTAGTGCATTTCAGGCGGAAATTACCGCCATTCTGGAGGTTGCTGAACTACTAAAAAGTAGTGTCACAACCCTCCGGAGAATATGTATCTACACAGACAGCCAGGCTGCCATAAAATCCCTGGAAGCCATGTTTGCTACGTCCCTGACGGTGAAAGAATGCCACTCATCACTTAGGGTGATGGCAGAGTATTTTGATATCAGGCTCATCTGGGTACCGGGATGCGTTAGCTAGACAGGGCACTACGACACAGGTTCTTCCGGCAAAAGAAGGTGTTATTATGCCAATCTCTACCTGCCGTTTGAAGATCAGGCAGTGGGCCGATAACTAACCTGCAAACAAGCCAGGGTCGTCTGGCCACAGGTGGACAGGTAGAGGACTATGCAACTACTTAACTTGCCGAGAGGCAGGTTATCCACAATGATAGGAACACTTACGGGACATTGTCTTGTAGGAAAACACGCCCTAAGATTGGGACATAGAAACTCCACTGTCTGTAGATGCTGCATGGAAGAGGACGAGGAAACGACGAAACACCTTCTCTTGGATTACCCTGCTCTGGCAGGACTGAGAAGTAGGATATTCGGAACACATCTAGTTAGCACCATGGCCCTACAGGATATTCCTGTAGGTCTTATAGACAAATTTATTGAAAGGGTAAACTGGCTGGACGAGTAATCAATAGTTGCTATGGAGGAAACTGTAGGTATCACAATGGGATTCTTTAGCCTAAGTGTGCTAGACAGCGTGCTGTCTTTCAGCCTTTTCAACCAACCAATCAACCAACCAGTTTTAAACGATTTTGACCTAATGTTTTGGGTCGTTGTCATGCTGAAAAATTACTTCTTCAGTAGCAGGTCCCGGTTTTTCTATAGCAGCTGGTAAATGATTTTGCAGAATTGGAAGATATTGTTCTTTTTTTTCATAATACCTTTAATTTTAACCCGAAGACCTATTCTATTCTTCGTAATACATCCCCGTACCATTATGGATCCAACACCATGTTTCATGGTGTTTGTTACAGCATTCGGAGTAGTAGTATTTTGACCTTTAGTCCAGTACCAAGAACGGACATCGAACTCAAATCAATTGATTTTAGTCTCATCAGTCGATATAACCTTAAACACAAGGCGTAATTGTTTATTTTTATTATTTAAAACGTAACGAATTTTATACTTTACCTTCTTCCAGTTAGCCTCAGTCCAGTTATCGTAGACCTGGGTGAATTCTTAATGTAGCTTTATATTCGTCTGTGATAAAAAAAATGGTGTATTTTCCTTCTCTGCAACCTTAACACCCAATCTTGTGAGCCTTCGAAGAGGAGTCCACTCACTGTCGTCCATATTTAACTTTTTAGTGCCGCAGCTGGGGCAATTGCAATGCCAGTTGTCACAAATTTTGCCAAACGACGACAAGTACGGTCGTCAATCTGTCTGCAAGATGAAGTTTTAATATTTTTCTACCGTTTTATTCTTCCGATTTATTCTCTCTTTTGTAACGTTCTGAACAGAATTATTATTTTTTAATAATTCCATGACTTCAGCGACGTTAGATGCTTCCATTTCAATAATGAGCAATTGAACAAAACAGTAAATTTATGAGCTTCGCGATGGTTACATTTGATTTTTTAGACCTTTAACGAGTTGAGTGGGGCAATGCCGTCGGTGTTGCAATGATAGTGTGCGCGGCTCTTGTACAAGAGAACGTGGGTTCGATCATTGATCTAACCGCTTTAAATTTCTTTCAACGATGGTTACCTCTTTTGTTTTCCCCAAAATATTTTTTTTTTCAAACTGGCACCATCTATACGTCAGGTCGGCTAGTTTTGGAACCGCCCTCGTACTCATAGATATACTGTTAAAGCAGTAGGAGGCCGTCGGTGGTGCAATGGTTAGTGTGCGCAGTTTTTGTAGGTGTATGAGAACGTGGGTTCGATCCCTACTCTGACCACGTTACATTTCATTCGACGACGATTTCTTCGATTAGTGACGGCGACACTATCGAGTAGCTAAACTTGAAAGAACTTCTCAAAAAAACTGTTTGGAATCGGTGTAAAACTGTAGTTCCCACTCAGTGAGTGGAAAACTAGAAAGCGCACAACTCTCTCATGTGATGTAATGGGAATATATTTATTTACTTAAGGCATCTCGTTAATTAGACGATTTATGTGGACATTGACTTATAGCTACATGGAACCACCCTGTTGGACCTAGATAGACCCCGTGTAAAAGATGTGTCTTACAAACAATGTAGAAAAAACGGGCTGCTCGTGGGCGGGCAAGGTACCGTATAGAGCGAAAATACCAAGAGTTATATATAATTTGGATGACAAATTAAGGCAAGTCTAATAAAGATATACAGAAAGGGTAAACATTTGTAGATTTTCGAATGGAGTCAAAAACTGTTCAGTGGGTGACAAACTGGAAACTGCTCACTGGTTGTGAGAAGCTCTCCCCAGTCCCTTCGTGGCATATTAAGGGAAAATAGTTATTTATTTAACAGGCTCTACAGGTCCCCAGAAAGCACAATCGAACTTTGTAGGGTAAAGATTTTAGATTTTGAGTAACGATCTTCTTCGATAGTTCATTCCTCGCCAACTCGTGATTAGTGCAAGCTGAGAAATAAATAAAACTCAAGTCGCAATAAAATTTAAGACCACACCAGTGTTATATATGTATATATTCAGTGTTTTTCGATGTAGAAAATTATAAGTTTCGGAATTTTCTTTCGTGAAATTGTAGTGAAATGGAAATATTTTGAAAAAATACTAAATAATTATTGTGCCAACATATTACTATTAAACGTTTAATAAAGGTTAAATAGATTCAACTATAAAAAAATACATAAGCTTACAAATAAAAAAACAAAAACAAAAATTTAATTTACAAATAAAACAAAATACCACTAAAAAAATTTTAAAATTTAATAAAAAAATAAAAAAAAAATTTTTGAAAACAAAAAGTTTTAATTTAAAATCTTTCTATATTATAGCTGCCAAAATAAAAAAACTTAATATAAATTATAAAAACCAACTAAATAACGACTAATAAACGTCTTTTGTTTTCGAGAACATCACGTTTTGAAATTCCTAGAATAACGCGTCATTCCAAACTCGCCGAGGTTGGGTTTACTTTAATTCGATTTTGTGTTTTTCGTTTGCGTTTTCATTCATCATCACCATCAACGTCGTCAGTTGGCGCGACGCATCTTCTGTGTAAATCCCAACGATCTTCGTCGTCTTCTCTGACGCTGCTGTAACAAACAAAGTAACAACATTAACTACTACAAAAACAACGTCAAAAATGTAAGTAGCAAAAGCAAATAAACACAATAAATTAAATAAATATATATAATTTTTAGAACGAAATGAAAAGGAGAAACAGAGTCAAAAACAGACAGTACAACCCAGGTATACACTAAAACACCATTTCCCAACGGAAGGTTAGGGTTCAAATTAAGTCTGGACTTTTAATTACAGTACTGATATCAAAAAAGAAAAAGTACAGAGTTCACTTAAACTATTTTCAAGAAATTTACCGATTTTCGAAAATCAAACTGATACCGCAATCCGAAATTTCAATATAATCACAACTGTATTCAATAGAACGCTGGCAAGCTTAAATACAAGGGCGGATCAATAAGTCCGTGACTTTCCGAACTTCCCTCGTAGATATATGAAATACAACACTGCTCCCATCAAGTACCACCTGTTAATAGACTACTGTAAAATTTTGAGCAAGTTCCGTCATTTAACAGCTGTTCAAAACATACAACCTCGTGCATTTTTTTTAATGAAAAAAAGTGAATTTCGAGTGCTCATTAAAAATTATTTTTTGCGAAAAAACCGCCAATCAAACCAAGGAGAAGCTTGGTAAATACTATGGGGACTCTGCACCATCGATTTCAATGGTAAAAAAGTGGTTTACTGACTTTCGTTGTGGTCGCACAAATACAAATGGCGCTGAACGTTCTGGACGGCCAATTGAGGTCAATACACCAGAAAATGTCGAAAAATCCATGATATGGTGTTGGCCGATCGAAGAGTAAAGGTGCGTGAGATTGTTGATACCATAGGCATTTCATATTGCAGTGTGGTTTCGTTTTCAAATGATCAGTTGGGCTTAAGAAAGCTGTCTGCAAGATGGGTGCCGCGTTTGCTCTCAATTGGTCTTTAACGTACGGGTGTACACTAGGGTGATAACTTTTTTTAGATAACATTCTCCCCAGGGCTTTTCTAATGGCAAATATTGTATTAATGAAAAAAAACTATTTCAGTTCAATTTGGTAAAAAAAAACCTTACGCATCGGCAGCGATTTCTAAACTGCTTTTAATATATTTTTAAAAAATTTTTTTAATAACAAGTTTTTTAAAATATGGTTTGTACATATGCAAGCATGTAAACAAATAATAACAATAAATGATTAAAAGTAGGTATTGTAACATATAAACTTTAGATTCAAAGTACGCGATGTTTTACAAAGCGGATATCAAGGGTTTACAACAGAGACGCTACAAAAGTAAATCGATAGGGACAGCAAACGACGCCATATTTTTCCGCGCTCGTTTGACATTTCTCTTCAGTAAGGTTTGCCATTTCATCATGGAAAGATATACGAGCCAACAACGAGTCGGAATTATTAAAATTTACTACCGAAATTTGGAGTCAGTGGCCTCAACTTTAAGAGGCCTCAACAATCAGCGATGAGGCTCATTTCTGGCTGAATGGCTTCGTCAATAAGAGAAATATGCGTTATTGGTCAGACAGCAATCCACACGTAATCCATGAGTCATCATTGCAAGTTTATGGGCCGGCGGCGTCATTGGGCCGTACTTCTTCCGTGATGATCAAGACCGGCACATTACTGTGAATGCGAATCGCTACCGTTCAATGATAACCGAATATTGTTGGCCCCAATTGGATAATATGGACATGTGGTTCCAACAGGACGGCGCCACAAGCCACACAGCGAATGCCACAATCAATTTATTGGAAACCAAGTTTGGTGAACGTGTTATCTCACGAAAGGGCCCAGTCGATTGGCCGCTTCGGTCGTGCGAATTGACGCCGTTAGATTATTTCCTGTGGGGCTACGTCAAGTCTATGGTCTATGCCAACAAGCCAGCGACGATTGGTGAACTTCGTACGAATATTGAACGTGAAATTACAGCAGTATCGGCCGATTTATGCTTGAAAACCGTCGAAAATTGAGTTCAGCGTCTGGACTTCTGCAAGCGTGCCCGTGGTGGCCATGCAAAAGAAATCGAGTTCCATACATAATGGCATCGAACGTACTTCCACAGGAATAAAGAATTTCATTGGTATCTAAAACCGGTTTTGTTTAATTTAAAAAAAAATTTTTACCGCTCTTATTGGAAAACCCTATATATCTTGTACTATTTTTATTCCACGTTTGATTCAAAACTTTAACGCGTTTCGTGCGTAACCTTTTTTAACGATAGCGAAAAACTAAAAATGCAGTTCTTAATATTTGTCCATGCCCTACACGATTTTGTCTGGGGAGATTTGATATTTGCAAAAAATGCAAAAAGTTATTACCCTAGTGTACACGTTTGTAGTCTCAATGGCAAAATTCCATAAATTGTGCTACGAATTGGTACCTCATCCACCACATTCTCCGGATTTAGCACCCAGTGACTGTTTTCTATTTCCAAACCCAAAGAAATGGCTCGGTGGAAAGAAATTTAGCTCCAACAATGAAATTATTGACCAAACAATTGCTTATTTTATGGATTCGAAAAATCATATTTTTTGGAAGGGATACAAAAGTTGAAGAAACGCTGGACTAAGTATATTGAGCTAAAAGGAGATTACATCGAAAAATAATTTTTTTGCAAAAAAAAATGATCCGGACTCACGGATTTATTGATCCGCCCTCGTACATTCTCGTATGTATTTATTCTTTGGCAAACCTATATCATAATAGCTTAAGTTGGAATTTGTAGCAAATATTTGTGTTTTACACAAAGAAAAAAAAATAATTCATTGTAACGTTTCATTGGGTTTATACTTGATCATTCATGTATATGAATCAACTACTGTACAAATAATACTTGTTCTACTGATTACTCGAACATGCATGAATATTGACGCTAACGTGATAGTTGCTGTTTTTATCGAATAATGAAAAATATATGTATATTTGAAACAAAACGCAGCTATTGTTTAACCTCATACCTTGTATATCAAATTGTGGTGGTTATCTTTACCTTAAAGTCATCGAGATAACTTTATGATTGATAACAAGTTCGTTATCATTAATCTAGAGGCTTAATAGGGTCATTTAACTTTATCGCAAAATTACTCAACTTTAACTGCTTTTTGTTTCAATTTCAATTTAAAACAACTGGTACAATATTTAACAAGTGGTTTGACACAATTTGGTCCACGTCTTTTTAGTTTATAAAATATAAGATAATTTCTATCGTCACTTAAATTTCATCCTGAGATTTAATTTGGTTAAGAGTCACAAGAGGAACACATTTTTTAACGGATTTATAATGTTTTACATGGATCAGCTAAGGACCAGGTAGATGAACTACACGCTGGACAATCTGCCGTTTTTTGTTGTTTGGATGCAAATATATGGTGTGTTTGCAGTTCATCGCAAATATAATATATTTGTGTGCAAACACATGGTGATTGATTTTCAATATTACATATTTGAGACACAATGGTTAATATGTTATAATATATGTGTTTGCAACCCAAATTTGTACGTGTTTGTGAGAGAGCAAGATAATAAAAGGGGGCCAACGAGAGAGTCTCTCTTGTAAGTGTGTCTCATTATTTTTGCATTATACTTTCAGTCAGTGATTCATAAATATTCCTGAATGTGCGTGTAAATTGCAGATGAAGTTTAATGTATTCAGTCATCAATGGTTCATCGGACAGGGGAAATCACGACCTCTTGATCAGTGAAAAAAGAATAACGCTGCAGCCACACGGTCAATATTTGATTGCTTGTGTTTCACATATACTGGTTCTCAGAATTCCTTTGAATTGACAGTTGTGACATAGGCTGCACAAGCAATTTTATTTGTGAATATTTTGTCGTTTCGCAAACAACTCAAATTTGCTGCTTCGCTTGTAGTTTCCGCCCGATGTGGCTGCATTTGATTCTCATGGATTGCACAAGGATTTTCTGAGCCCCAAATTCGACAATTTTGTGTATTCACGAAGCCAATCCGATGGAAATGCGGTTCATGGGAGAAGGTTTGAGCTCCTGAGTAAACTGAATTTTGTACGCATGATGGTGGAGGTCTTTTGGCAAAATTCGCTGTATAGTGCGTCGTGAAATTTGAAGTTGTTGAGAGCGATGCCGAATTGATGTTTTCGGGATTTTGACGACACTATCGATTACAGCAGCAATGTTTTCAAGAGACCGACCGGTACGTTGACGCACAGGAGTCGTAACGCCCATAACCGACCCAGTTTCTTCAAATTTGTTGACCACTCTTCGAATGGTTGCCACCTTAGGAGTACATTCTCGACAGAAAATTCTTCAAAGTTTGCGAGCGGTCTCAGCATAACTCTCCAAACTTTTGTAACAAGTTTCCACAATTATAACGTGTTGTTCTTTCGTAAAGCTCTCCATTTTTAATAATCGGAATAAACATATGTGACAAATTTCAGAGTTGCCACTTGCACAAAAAGAGAATGACACTAAATTTAAAAAGTGCAATCTTACTGAGACAGCCCTTATATTTGTCTTTCCCAGACTGGGAGTGAATTTGTCCGTATCGAATGTAGGTTTGACTAGAATACTGAAGGGTTTAACATTTATCAAATCCTTCTTCATGTTTTCCGTCACGAATTTGTAAAATAGACCGAAAGAACAAAATATCCATTAGTAATACCGATGAACCTTTGAAACTAGCCGGTAAAAACTGACCTAACTGGCTACAAATTGTATCAAATTTAAAAGTTTCTTATGTTTAGTACTTCCAGAAATACTAGGGTATCGTGAACAAATAATCTCGAAGGCCGATCGAAGCTTTAGATTTTTGATAATTAGCTGTCACAAAATGACGCAACAACAACAGCACCAAATAACTAAACACACCATGACATCCCACAACCGCAACAACGACAGCAACAACAAATATCATATTTCCGGCGGATATACAGTACGAGTACTCACATGTAAACAGTGTCCAATGCCAGTGGCGAGTTAAATTAACATTTATTTTTACTCTAATGATCATTAGTAGGTGGCATTACCTCAGAGGCCTAGACGGCCACCACACAACTACTGCAAATGGAAATGCTCCACATTTAAAAGGAGGACGTTACGACAGACAACATGAAAAAAGTTCATCCTTCAAAACTCAATGTTAGCTCGTCCGGCATTCAATAACAGCCTAAAAATTCTACATAAAAAAACATGCATTTTACGAAGGTATCTTATTTTTTTTTTTTTTTGAAATCAAAACTAAAGAAATGAAGACAAAAGAAGAGAAACAATGTAAGATAATTATTATTTACTTAAATTTCAAATACCTCCTACTTAGGCACACCCACCCACGATACACATTCTTTTACTTTTGTTTTTTGTTTTCTGTTTTTTTTTTTGTTTTCTTTCTTTAGTCTTCTGAATAAAATGTGGAAAATTGTAGGAAAAATGCCTTGAAAGGGAAACAAAATCTAAAACATATGATAAAAAAAATGGCATAAAATAAGACAATCTTGAGTATAGTTAGCAAATATTGTAAATATTTTGGGTGTTCTGGGTGCATGTTAGTTGCTATTTAAACACGCTTACACTACCATGTTATATCGTATACACAGTTCCACGGTTGTTTGGATAAACATTTACAGGGTGGCACACCAATTGTGCGACAATAAGAAATTCATATAGCCTTTCATCCTTTGTTGGGGATGATTTTTATGGATTTTTTTCGGCCGTTTTATTGGTCCTTTTTTATTTTATTATTCAAGCTCAAGACCATCTGAGGAGTCGGAGAATAAAACGTACACCCTGAAAAATCTGTCTTTTTTGTTGTTTGGATGCAAATACATATAACGTGTTTGTAGCTTGTCGCAAATATACTATACTTGTACCCAAACACATTGTGTTTGCTATTCAATATAACATGTTTGAGACACAAAGATTAATAGGTTATAATAATATATGTTTTTGAGGCCCAAAGGTGTCTTTTTTTGTTGAAAACCGCTAAAAACAAATACGTGACCGTTAATACTACGTAATGTGGCAACATTTGCTGTAATGGGTGAAAAAAATGCGATATGGCAACACGTGCCAATAAATACATGATAGCAGCAGATGTTGTTGTAGTTGTAGGCAGTAACAACAGACATTTTAGTTTTGTTCACTCGTTTCAGTTGTCAGACTCTACATAAATATATACCAACAATACAAGAATACAAAAAAGTAAAAACCAAAATACATATGATATTGACAAGTGAAACGAAAAATGACATGGAAAAAATTTAATCACATGTTTAAACAACTACACCTGATAGATAATTATACCATGATCAATACGTATATAACATTTACTGCTCGTTGTTGTGTACAATTTAATTCCAACTTTGTTTTCAATCGGAAATAAAAAACTATTCTTCAAATTTAGAGATATAAAAGTATACGTAGTCTTCCATTAAATAAAATATTTTAAATGAACTGACCATGTGTAAGCCATTTTGCAAAATTCTGCTTTTGAGTCTCTCCTTGATAACATTTTCATTCGCAAAAAATGATAACCAAATTTATCTAAGATACATTTTTGTTACCATTTCTTGGAATTTAAAATGTGGCAACATTGTCATTGCTCAAGTCGGAATTTAAGTGGGCAATTGAAATGCCGCTTAATATCGCTTAGCTGTCCCGTACAAATTAAGCTATAATTAACTTTAGCGGGTTAAAAAAAACACGCTTATTATGTACTAGTTGGTTCCAACACGTCTACGGCGCCCGTTGAACAACACGATAATTTAAATGGATCTTTAAGAAAATATACTTTTTGTAAAATGATAAACTTTTTTTAAGAAAATTTTGTTTTTGTTATAGAATGTATTTTTCTTAAAAAATTATATTTTTAGGTTCTTTTTGTTAGAATACGTACTATATTTTCCCAAAAAGGCCCTTTTTTTAAAGCGAGGTACTTCTTTTATTAAGAGCTAATGATTTTTTTTACGAAAAGGTACTATTTTTAAGAAGATCTACATTTTGTAATAAAAAGCCACAGAGTATGAATTTCTTTTGCAAATAAGTACTTTTTTTAAGAACAGGTACTTTTTAAAGAAGTGGTAATCTTTTTAGGAAAAGGTTATTTTTTAAGAAAATTTACTTATTTTCAGGAAGGCTACTTATCTCAAGAAAATAAAAGAATAGGTATTATTTTATTTTGAAGTAAATGTACTTTTAAGAAAAGGATTTTTTTTAAAGAAAATTTACTTATTTTTAGAAAGGCTACTTATCTCAAGAATATAAACGAAAAGGTATTTTTTTATTTTGAAGTAAATGTACTTTCAAGAAAAGGGAGTTTTTAAGAAAATTAATTTTTTTAAGAGAAGGTATTTTTTTTTTAAGAAAAGGGTTTTTTTAAGAACTGTGAATTTTTTTTAGAATTGTTCCTTTTTTCAAGAATATGTACATGTTTAAGAGTAGGTACTTATCTCAAGAAAACTTATTTTGTTTAACAACAAAAAATCTACTCTTTAAAGAAAATGTTTTTTTAAGAAACGGCAATTTGTTGTAAGAAAATTCACTTTTTTAAGAATATCTACTTATTTAAAAAAATTACTTCTTTTTAAGAAAATTTATTTTTTTTGAGAAAATTTACTTTTTTTAAGCAAAGGTAATTGTTTAAGATAAGGTATTTTTTTTGAGTAAATTTTTTTTTTTAAAAATTTCTTTTTTTTTGAGAAAACACTCTTATATAGGAACTTTTTCTTTTTTAAACTTCTTTCACTTTGGCTTTTCTAAATTTACTTTTTATTGGGCTCGAAACAAATATACAGGGTGGTTCAGTCACGACTGGACAAATTTCACCAGCGTATTCCTTGGCACATTTCATGAAAATATGCCTCATTTCATGAAATAGGGGGCGAAATGGCAGCGGTTTGGAAATTTTCGGATTGGTCGTCGGAGGGTACTAGGGCAAAATGCTCTGAACCAGTGGTCAGATTTTTGGAAAGGCCTTTAAGACACCTTTCAGAATGATTAAAAAAAATTTAACAAAAATTAAATCGCCGGGATACGGAGCGTTGGAAAAAGACATAAGAACGTGCACATAACCTCAATTTTCCCATTCATATGGCAGATAACTTATGTTTGTTTTTTTCTTAAAAAATAGCCCTACCTCTTATAATTCCAAAATTACGTAAACGAAGTCCAGAGGTCTTACCGTTCCAAAGTTATGACTATTTGACTGAAATGTTATGAGTATTTGACTGAAATGCAAAAAAAAAATTTTTTTGGTAGCCAAACATTTTATTTGTTTTTGTAAATTAACACGTTTAAGATTTTATTGTATTGCAATTTTTGGCTGAAGAATCAAACACAAAGGAAAAAACATTTGATGTTAAAGGATGTTTTCAATGTGGTTCCTTTGGGACGGTATGACCTCTGGACTTAATGGACGTAATTTTGGGAAGATAAGAGGTAGGGCTATTTTTAAGAGAAAAACAAACATAAGTTATCTGCCATCTGGATAAGAAACTTGAGTTTATATACACGTTCTTATGTATTTTTTTCAATGGTCCATATCTCGGCGATTTAATTTTTTTTTAAAATTTTTTTACTGATTCTGAAAGGTTTCTTAAAGGCCTTACAACAAGCCCAAAAACAAGAATATCTGACCACTGGTTCAGAACTTAGCAATTTTACCCTTGCAATCTCCGACCACCAATCCGAAAATTTTCGGGGATGGTCGTAGACGGACAGATTTTCATGAAATGTGCCAAGGAATACGCTGGTAAAATTTGTCCAGTCGTGACTGAACCACCCTGCATACTAAATATTGGTTACAGGCTCCACCTAGAAAACTTCCCATTAAACAATAAATTTCCCAACATATGTTAGTCTAGACACAAACCAAAGCTAAAGTTCCCAATATAGTTGATAATATTGGGTTGATAATAAAGTTGTTAATAAGAGTTGTTTAATTTTTTTAATTTAGCCCCATTCCGCAATGTGCGATAATGAACTTCGTTCCAAAAAGAAGATGTTTTGAAAATGCATCCGTATGATTCCTGGCAACCTTTCTGTCTCAAATACATATGTAATATTGAATTGCAAACAAAATCTGTTTGGGCGCATGTATACTATATTTGGGATAAGCTACAAACACGCTATATTTGCATCCAAACAACAACAAAAACCTGATTTGTCAAGGTGTAGTGTAAAAGAAATATTTTTTGGGGGTGTTGTAAAATGCATATGTGTTACTATATTCTTCATTTTCGATCTAGAGTGTATAAAATTTATTGAATTCAAATAAAAACTTTAATTACTCATTATCATGCAATCGACACAAAAATCGCAACTCTTGTCGAAAATATGGGCCGAAATTTCTGAAACAAGATATAAAAAATTAAAATTTTTCAAATTTTTTCTAATGAGGCACTAGATGGAGGAAGTTGTTTTTACACTTTTTCCTCCTAGACTATAGCTACAATTGTGTCGAAGACTGAAACACAAAATTCCAATTGGTTTCCGAGATATAGCCGTTGGAAGAATTGCACATTCTTCGGAAAAATTAAGTTTTAGCCAAAATATACATGAGACCATAAAATTCGAACAGCAGCTAAAATAGCAAACCCAAAATAGGGTTTTGTCAGTTTCAATAAGTACTTCGAGAAATTTCACACGAGAAGAAGTTTGCACTCGATGACTTCAAAAATGTTGCATAGTGTTTGTAAAGACTTTTTAGTGAAATCGTTGTTCAGTTCCCCACGGTTATGTGGGGTTAGTTGTTTTGTTGACACAGTTTGTTTATTTACAAATTGTTTATTCTGACATATTGGCTAAGTCGGTTGTTCGGTCGTCATTTATGTAGTCAGTTTGTCTGTTAAACTCCCTCAATGCCAATTTTCCATTTTTTCTAGCATAATGTCTTTACGCTGGTAGGTGGTTACAGCATAAGCAAAAGTTCCAAAAAAGGTACTCACTCAAATTGGCAATTACATTTGCTTATATTTATGTTTTTGCATGTTTTGAAAGCACAGTGATTTGCAGGGTCATCGGTGCTAAATGTAATAAAGTTTTTAGTGCTTGAATAAAATTGTTAACATTTTTCAAAAGGACGAGAAATATGTTTAATATTGACCAATTTAAGGAACACACCCAACATTGAAGGCAATTACGAAATTAAAACGAAGAAACAACATTAAATGCAATCAGATTAATTAATGTTGAAAATTATGAATTTAGACAAATTTCAAATATTTAAACCAAAAAATAGTCTGGTGAGAGGTTATATCGCACGAACGAGGCGGCACAAAGTGAGAATAATTGCTTACCAACCTCGCCTCTAGATTGGTTCATGGTATAGTGTGCTGTGTGGCATGTGGCAAAGTCCTTTTGAAATCACATGTCAACCAAGGCCAATTCTTCTATTTTGGCCAAATAAAAGTCAGTGATCACCGAACGGTACCTTGCTTTATTGGCCGTAACGTTGCGGCTATCATCGTCTTTGAAGAAGTACGGTCCAATGATCCCCCGGCGGCCCATAAACCGTATAAAAGAGTGCATTTTTCAGGGAGCATTACCAACTCTTGAACAGCCTCTGGCTTGTCTTCGATCATCTGTTTATTGAGGTACCCATTGAGTCAAAAATGAGCCTCGTCGCTGAAGATCATAAAATTGAAGTAATTTTCGAAACACATTTTTCACAGACAGGATATTCGATAGCAAAACTCTTAAGCCTATTCGAAATGGACTGGTAAGGCAAACTGAGCATATTTGTTTCTAACACATGTCCCGCGTGAAGCCTAGTATTCGTTTTTATGATATTTTCGTTGCCATGAGAAGTACACGTAAAAAAAATTAGTAAAATTTCATAACCCGAAAATTTCGTTCACTTTCCATTTGCTTGGTACTCAACTCATTGCGAACATTAGACCCCTTTCACACTCGGCAAGTTACTTGCGCAAGTCTCTTGCCCAAGTCTTTGTTTGTTGATGACAGAGGTAAGGTCGGGATAGGGGAATAAATTTTGAGTACAGACTTGCTTGTACTCGGAAAGTTGAAAAACTGACTTGCGCAAGTAACTTGCCGAGTGTGAAAGGGGTCTTACGTAGGCAAAATCCATTACAGGGTTGTTACGCTAAAATTATTTGGTACGGAAACAATTGTTTAATAATTGTTTGGGACCGGAAGTTTGACATTTCAATAATTTTAACAACCAAGCATGCGTTAAAAATAAAATGAAGTGTGTTGAGGAATAATAAATGAAGTATTCGTAAGGAATGTCAAAGACAGGTGGTAACTCTTCGCAACAAAAATTTTCGTTTAAACATAAAAAAAAATGGTTCCCATTACATTCCATGAAGGAATTGGGGAGAGCTTCTCACAACCAGTGAGCTGTGCGCTTTCTAGTTTTAAATTCACTGATTGGGACCTACAGTTTTACACCGATTCCGAACGGTATTTTGAGAAGCTTTTTCATGGCTAAGTACTCGATAGTGTCGCCATCACTATGTGAGGTGACCGCCGCCGAAAGAAATTTAAGGTGGTCAGAGCCGGGATCGAACCCAGGATCTCATGTACTAGAGGCGCGCACACTAACCATTGCACCACCGACGGTTTAAACATTATGTTTGGCAATTATGATTTGTCAATCAAACCAAGGAAAAGCTTGATAAATACTATGGGGACTCTGCACCATCGATTTCAATGGTAAAAAAGTGGTTTACTGACTTTCGTTGTGGTCGCACAAGTACAAATGACGCTGAACGTTCTGGACGGCCATTAGAGGTCAGTACACCCGAAAATGTCAAAAAAATTCAACGAGATGATGTTGGCCGATCGAAGAGTAAAAGTGCGTAAGATTGTTGATGCCATAGGCATTTCATATGGCAGTGTGGTTTCGATTTTAAATGATCAGTTGGGTTTAAGAAAGCTGTCTGCAAGATGGGTGCCGCGTTTGCTCTGAATCGACCATAAACGTAATCGTGTGACAACTTCAAAGGATTGTTTGGAGTTGTTTAACCGCTATTCGAAGGAGGTTTTGCGGCGTTTTGTTCACCGGATTTAGCCCCCAGTAACTATTTCCTATTTGCAAACCTAAAGAAATGGCTCGGTAGAAAGAGATTTGCCTAATTTATGGACCTCGAAAAATCCTATTTTTTGGCAGGGATACAAAAATTTGAGAAACGTTGGACGAAGTTTATTGAGCTAAAAGGAGATTATGTTGAAAAATAATCTTTTTTCCAAAAAAAAACTGTGTTTCATTCAAAAAGGCACGGACTTATTGATCCGCCTGCTATATGATTTTTTCTAATTTTGAAAATCGAAAAATGTTGATCTTTTTTCGAATTTAATGATATATTTTATGATTCATTTTCTTTCAGTTTTAGAGGTATTTCACTCAATTCTGCTTGAGTAAAAAGAGTGATTGGTTTCCTTTAATATGACAGCTAAGTTTACAAATGTCGTTTTTGAAAAAAATTTGACTTTTTTAATTTGATTTAAAACATGGAACCAAAAAACCCGGTCCCACTTGCTGTTTAAAGATTAAAAACCGGTTTCCTGAATAATTGATTTTTCGAACAAACCGAAAACCGGGTTTTAAAAAATGTACTCCAGTTTTCTGGACACTACTCGCAACATCAATTTTGAATTTAAACGTTTTTACAAACTAATACAAACAGTTGACAGACACCCGCATACACTCTTGTACGCACAAAATTGTGGGGTTTCCGTTGATGGTCCTATGTTACTACTCCTTGTTTACCACATCTTTCTTTTATCTATCTCTCTCTCTCTCTCTGTTTCTCCCAACAACCGTACAACATAAACGAAGAACAAAATATGTATGTAGATAAAAAAAACACATGAAATACAAAATCACGTTATGCCGTTCAATTTTTCGACAACATCCTGTTCGTAGAGATAACGGTAAATGTTTGTATACACACATGTATCTACACCTACAACTGTGCACATACATACATATACATATGCTGATGTTACAGCAAAACATGAGAGAGCAAAAAAGTCAGAGTAAGAGATTCAAAGAATGTGTTCTCTCTTGAAACATACATTTAGAATATTTAAATTTCTTTCTCTCTCTATGTCCTTTTTTGTTTTCCTTACTCGGAAATGTGTTACCAAAAATAACAAAATTGTATTTCGTTTTTCTACATTTAAGTTTTTTGGGTTCAATTCAAATGTTGTTGTCTTTTTGTATTGTGTTTTCCTTTTCTACTTTTTGTCCTCTCTTGTTCTCTTGTACTTTTGTTCTTTTCTACTTTTCACATATTCTGAAGTGTAAAACATTGGTTAGGTTGTAGGCGTTTAGTTGGTTAGGAATTCTCTGGGTCTCTTGAGGGACATGTGGCAAAGGAAATTCATAAATTTTGTATCCAAATTTGAAAGCTCGTGCTGCTGTGTGTTGTTGTCGATAAGTGCTACTGCTGTTCTGCTATTAAATTGTTTGTTCTTTATTCTTCTTTCCAAATATTGTTTGGTTGGGTCAAAGTATTTAAAGAGAATAGTTTTTTTTGTGATTTTGGGGAAAATTCTTGAGAGTTCAAAGGATAAGGATGCTTATATGAACTTTCGACACAAAGGTTTCACTTGAAAAATTCTTTGTTAAGATGAATAGGGCGGTTTTCTTTTAAAGGAATATTCCTACCACAGATATTTGCTTTGTAGTTTATACGTATTCTTTTATAAGTATCAACTATTTAGATACCAGGGAATACAGGATTTCATATAGCATTGATACTTAATACAAACATATTAAGTCTTGAGTTGATTGGAGGACTGACAGTCAAAAGCTGCTCAATTCTTGGCATTACTTTTGCCCAAGTTCTAGTTCCTGGACACAAAAAGTAACACGTCCTTGTAAGATTTGTGCCAATTACTTTTTATATATGATACAATAAGTTAAAAGTTGTACCAGTTTATTTCCAATATTTTCATATTTTTCCCAATAATTGTGCTATTTTAATTGTGCCAAAGTACTTTGACGCGAAAAGTTTCTTCACGAACAGCATATTCATGCTAAAGTCTTTTCTTTCCCTAGAGGAAGTAAGAGCTTTTGGTCATTTGCAAGAAAAGTAAAGTATAGTCCTTCCTCTATCCCAACTCTTGTTAAATATGGCATAACATTCACTGAACCGGTTGATAAAGCTACACGCAAAGAAAAAACTTGTTCGTTTTGGGGACTGTAGTTGGGGAAACGAACTTCTGTTAATCCATACATGTCATTTCGTGTGGGAGAACCGAAAAACGTTTGCAGTAAACGAGTTATGAGAAATGAGAGCTGAAACCCCCTTTACGATAAACGAAAAACGGTTCCACCAACTGTTCTTTCGGTTACAGCAACCGAGTTGTAATTAAAAATTGTATTTATGGCTTCCATATTTTTTTTGTTTATTTGTTTAAATTTCCAAATTCTATGATTTGGGTTGTACCCATAAAATTTGTCTTAAAAAAAGTTGGCATTTTTGTCTATTTTTTTCACTGTCTATTTTGCATTCAAATAACAACTAAAAGCGCAGTAAACTACAACGCGACAATTGCCAATCCAAGATATATTGACAAGGTAGAAGGATTAGAGTGTGTGATCACTTCTATGTGTATGCGTGAGTGTGTATGACAAACGAGTGGATAAGACTGGATAAGAATGAGAGAGTGAGATAAATTTACGGTCTTCGTAATCTGTGCTCTGATTAGAAAAATGGCTAATTTCAGTTAACGCAAACGTTTTCTAAATTTGAGGCAAATGAAATTTTGTACGCGTTTGATGCAAACGAGAATTCATTTGCAACTACATGATATACATTTGCGATATATGAGTTTATTTGGGAGAACTACATGAACGGTTGTGATTAATAAATTAATACAAATCAATCAAAGTATTGTTGCTGCGACCAAGCAATGAACGTTTATTTCTTTGCGTGTAATCTTCTGGCTGAAATGTTTGCTAGAAACTCTTCCTTGCCGAACACAGCAATCTATCAACCACTCACCGTGATCAATTACGTATCTTGTTCCATGCCCAAGATATTTTTTCGAACGCGAGGAGTTAAAAAGGTTCCTGCGAATTTCGTCGTAAATAAATCCCCGGGCCCGGATGGCATATCAGGCACGTCTACTGCGCAACCTTGTATACCATACGGGAGTTGTCCCGACGCGTTGAAAGTTTGCTAATGTCCAGCCAATTCCTAAAGAAGGTGATAAAGGGAACTCCGCTTATTACCGCCCAATTGCAATTTGTTCTGCGCTCTCGAAGGTTATGGAGAACATGGCTAACCACCATCTTGTGAAATAGCTTGAGTCCAATGATCGACAGTCTGCCTTCCGTAGAATGAGGTCTACTGGACACCTGATGGCGTTCCTTTCGTAACAGTGGAGTCGATCCATCCACCGGCTTGATTAGAGTAAGGTAATGGCTCTTCATATTTCCCAGGCCTTTGACAGAATATGGCAAGATGCACTCTTGGCAAAGCCCACTGCTTTTGGTGTCGGTGATAACTTCACGCGATTTATGTCGAGTTTTCTCAGAGATAACACTATACGAGTTGTTGTAGATGGGGTTTCGTCCGACGATCATAAATTGACTGCAGGTGTAACACAGGGCTCTATTCTTTCTCCTTCTCTTTTTCTTATTGTCATTGACGATCTCCTGGGCCAGATTGCGAATCCAATCTACTCTTTTACTGATTGCAGTAATCTCTGTCATTCATATTCATTCGACTGTAGGCCAAGTCTTCAACAGATTGAAGTCAAACGCCGCACGAAGAATGAAACACTCGATCGGCATCCGGTGTCCATTGTAATATGGGGTCGAATGAATAGAGTAGATTTTAACGCGGGTAAGACCCAGTGTTGTTTGTTGTCGCATAACAGATTGCTGTCTCCGGAATGTCGCCATTGACTTCACGCTGAAAAATATCGGCCCCAGCAACATATTGCAGGAAACTTGTACATGTTTGCAAGCACTGTTTTCATGAATTGAATATCTGCTACTGTTTTGTTTCTTTGTTGTCTGTCTTGTATTTGATTTTATCAGTTTTCTACAAAAAAGCCACAGTTGGGTCTCAAAAACATATATATATTATAGCCTATTAATCATTGTCTCAAACATGTTATATTGAATAGCAGGCACAACGTGTTTGTGCACAAGTATAGTATATTTTGCGACAAGCTACAAACACTTTATATTTGGATCCAAACAACAAAAAACCGCAGATTTTTCAGCGTGTATGGACAGTGTGGATATTGATGAATCAGACGCTCTTGATATTCTGGGCATGAAAATACAATGTGATGTGATGATGATGTGGGTAAAACATGTATTTGAAGTGTCGAAAGATTCATTCAAGTGTATTATAGGCTTTTTAAAGCGGTGCAAGAAATACATCACTCGATCTGATATTCTTAATATTTACACAACCTACATCAGGCCAAAGACTCCCATATAGTGGCAGATTCACCTAGGACATCTTTGGAGCTTCTCGACCGTGTCCAGAGGAGACCGACGGTGTTGATAGGGGCCAGTAGGGTATCCAACTCTATTGCCTCGCTTGAGTATTGTCGAAATGTGGGTTGCGTGGCGCTGTTCAATCGATATTTCCACTATACACTATAGACAAAATTTCTTCTTCAGCTGTACAGTCCGTACGTGGAATGTGGAAACTTCCGTCCCTATTAGCATATCCGCCAGCGCGATCTATTTTTCCGGCCACGAGGTAGCAATTGAGAAACTCTATGCACGTGAGCTACTCCTTCTTGTTCTCTATAACATATTCTCTCAAACACATTCTGCAGGACCCATGTACATGTTGGAAGACACTCCAAACATTCCTATATTTGTAAGCTATAAACTCACTTATATTTAAATGCAAACATGATAATGATTACTTACAACGATAAATACTTTTACGTGGAGCCATAAGCGTGTTTCATCCCAAAAATCCATACAGTTATGTCGAAACAGGGATATTTATGAATCACTAACTGGAAGAATATTCCAAAAAGACAGTCACAGGCGTTCTATAATATATATATCTTTTATATATCTTTCTATATATCTTTTATTATTTCGCACTCGAAAGAGCATAGCTACAAAAAAACTGAAGTAAACAGTGCACCAAACACAGCTGTATTTGTATCACAAACAAAGCTGTGTTTGGATCACAAACACATATATTATAATATATTAATCATTGTGTGTCAAACTAGTAATATTGAATAGCAAACACAATGTGTTTGGACACAAGTATACTATATTTGCCACAATCTCCAAACACACGTTATATTTGCATCCAAACAAGAAAAAATACATATTTTTCTGCGTGTAGGTAGATCTCCTCCCTGAGAGGACCATGGATCCCATATTTCGAGAATATGTACACACTTAGTATAGCTCGATACAATATAACTGATATACAAATGCAACTGCGTACTCTCTTCCAGTACACGCTGAAAAATAAGGGCCTCAGCAACATATCGCAGGAAGCATGTGGATGTTTGCAAGCATTGTTTTCATGAATTGAAGATCTGCTGCTTTTTGTTTCTTTATTGTGACAGACAGCAGCATTTTCAGTAGTTTTCAAAAAACAAAGCCACTTTTGGGTCACAAATACATTTATTATAATCTATTAATCATTGTGCCCCAAACATGCTATGTTGAATAGCAAACATAATGTGTTTGGACACAAGTATACTATATTTGCGACAAACTACAAACATGTTATATTTGTATCCAAACAACAATAAAAAAGACAAATATTTCAGCGTACAGTATCAGCGGTTTATTTCTAGCCGTGTTCGCCGATAGTAATGGTGGCGATGCAAAAATTTAAGAATCGAAGTTGGTGGCTCGCGGTCTCCCCTTTCGGAAGCTGCGTCTCAGATTCATATCGATACTCACCCGCAAGCTGTTACAAAGTCTTCAGTATGACAGATTTAATCGCCTTCAAATCAGGTCAAATACCGTTAGCTATGGAAATTCGTAACTGCACAAAATCTGTTCCGATAGCATAAGGCTGTAATTGACGCCCTACATGCTGAAAGGATAGTTTTCGTGAATTGAAGACCTGCTGCATTTGTTTCTTTAGTGCCTGTAACTTGTTTGTTTTCAACAGTTTTCAACAAACAAAACCACCTTTGGGTCACAAATACAAATAATGTAACCTATTAATCATTGTGTCCCAAACATGTTATATTGAATAGCAAATACAATCTGTTTACAAACACGTTATATTTGCACCCAAACAACAAAATGATAGAGGAACACATATATATATATATAAAGTATTTTGACCTTTACAATTATTCGTTTTACTAAATTATTAAATTTAAAATGTTTAGGGTGAATGAAAATTCGTTTGCAACAATGCAAACTACCATTATGATAAGCGCTATTGTTTGGGGAAAGTGTTTCAACTGTTGCAGTCAACGTTGACTTTTCGTAACAACCGAAATATGTTTGTAGCAAACGTATTTTTGTAATTCAAATCCAACATAGGTTTAAAATTTAAGAAAATTGAATTTTGTTTAAATTTGTGGCGGGTTATTAGTATTTTGGCTTCGACTGTTTTCAAACAATTCATATGAATGCGATTTGAATTTAAATTGTTAACTGAGTTAACATCTTGCTTATGCAATCGTCGAGAGTTTCTAAAAGGATTTGTTTGCTCTATTATAATATTATTTTGTTTTTGTTTTTGCGCATCTACCATGATTTTTATTTTTGTTTTGGCCAATTAGGTATTTATTTTTATGTTGTCATAACTTTTGTTTATACACATTTTTTTTTAAATCTCATGCTGCTTCGTAGTTAGCAAACGACCTCGGTACGCTAAGGCGGAGGGGGGGGGGGGGGTTCGGGTTTCGATCCCTCTCCATCTATATATGACAAAAATGTCATCAAATTTATTATTTTACTTGACATTCATATTATACTCGTACATACATGCTGGTATGATTTCATACATATTGTACATGTGGATGATGGGTAATGATGTTGACCCAAAAGTTGAGTTTTATTTCAACTGGCGGCGTGTCAGGAACGAAATGTCACAAAATGCCAAGTTGGTTGGAGTTTTTATGATGCACACAAAATCGAGGTTAGAGTGGGAAATTAAGAGGAGAGATTCCCTTTTTGTTTTAGTTTCTGAATACTAATCAAAACATGACGTTAGAGTAAAACAACAAGGTACGATCTGGTTATTCGCACCACCTACACTCAGTGGCGCCACCAAAAGTCACAAAAGAGGGGTGTGTGTCTCGTCCGCGTAGGGAATGTCCTGAATTATACAGACAGAATTCCTTCCCAATAGTTACTCACTTTGTTACGCTCCGATTGGCCAAAGTTCTTGGAAGTTTATGTCAACTGATTGAAATTAAGCGGTTTCTTTATAAATAACCGCATTCATAAGTAATGAATGGCTACGTAAATATACCAAAGAATTACATTAACAATTTATAATAATAATTCACAATAATTTCATGTATTCACCACTCCGTCGTAGCCTTGAATCCGTGCAGTACCTACAAATCTATATTTATTTCCAGATATGAACAATAATCGCTGTAAAAAAAGACTTGACTTTTGTTTATGATTTTTCACAGTTTTATTGTTTTAATGACTAACGTGAAGTTAAATATAAAATTTATTATGCGGTAACAAAAACAAAAAAAAAAATACAAAAATTTTATCAATAAACAAAGAAGTTGTTTTTGCTGATTTGAAATTTTTGAATTTAAAAGAATTCTTTGAATGAGGTAAGACGTTGATATAGAACTAATCTTTTGAGTTTATGAAATGTTTTTAAGTAAGACAATTACTACAACATTATCTACACGCAGAGAAAAAATGGTTCATAGCAGATTCATTTAATGTTTTTCAGTGCAAAAATATTTATTTTGCTACCTAGGCTCCTGTATGGCCGCTAATGTTGTGAATTTCCCCGCAAATGGAGAAGGAGGGTACCTTGTCAGGCATCGAAATTGCTATATTCTCAACCGGCCACCACAACAATCCAAATAAATAACCACAATTAATGATAACACTATGGAATTCGAAAAATGAGACAAGGCGGGAGATGACGGTTTTACCCTAATTCAGGTACGAGGAATCGAACTGCATCATTAGTTTTTTTTCGTTACAATTACGGTTTCAGGCCAAATATAGGTAGGCTTGCCAGGCGTACTGTTTTCAACTGTATCCGTACTTTTTTGTTCGTTGTACTGTTTTCTGCGTAACCCATGAAAAAGTAGGTGAGAGTACATTTCATCAACCATTGTACCTTGTGTTTGTAGTTCTTTATGATTTTCTTTGGCTCAAACCCAAATTAAACAAAGTGTTTTTTTCTCAAAAATTTTTTTCAGTGTAGAGAAAGTAAAATTAAATGAAATTGATAATTTAGAAGAATTTTATATTGAAAATGAAGATGAGTAAATCAATATAGTAATATATTGAAAGGATTTATGTTATTTCGCAAATGAATCTGATTACTGGCAATTTGTGAACGGAAAACTCAAAGAATGTCCGAAAAATGCGTTTCTGCCGATAATCTGAATCAAAGATTGCCAAAAAACTGGTTATAGAGGTAAACTTTGTTCCCAAAGATTGAAGCCCAAAACGTTTGGAACAACTTTGTTAAAGAAAATTTACCGGTACAACCAGCCAAATAGAAGTTAGTGGCTGTCAAAGTGAATCAACACCAGGGTTCGTATTTCGTGGATAATGGGTTACCCTGGGTTATTGCCGTGGGGAATGGGTAGCGATCGTTTACCCATTATTTACAGGGTATGGGGAAAACAATGGGTAGTTACCAACGACGATGGGGAATTACCCATCACGATTACCCGTCACCCACAGGGTATGGGGAAAATAATGGATAGTTACCCACAACAACGGGGAATTACCCGTCACCAGTACCAGTAAAATAATGGATGGTTATCCACGACGATGGGTAATGGGATACCCAGGGTAACCCATCCCCATTTCTAATCGAAAAAAAGAAAATATTAGAAAATATTCTATCTCTCGGAAACGGAGCGTCTTATCGAAAAAATAACCAATATTTGAGAGTTTCCAAAGGGTTTTTCAAAAAGTGGTCCAATTCGTATGGAAGATTTTCTTTTCAAAAATCACACAAAATATCAAAATCGGTAAAATAAAAATGTGGCTATAACTCAGAAACGGTACGTCCAATCACACAAATATTAAACTGTTTACCTTCTTTATGGACTTTAACCAATGGATATCTTCCATATGGCATCACTTTAAAAAAAAGCGCGGAAACTAAACTTTTTCGAATAAAAAATCGCTAAAACGCCTTCATGTCTATATCTCAGAAACGAAGCGTCTTATCGAAAAAATTACCAATTATTGACAGTTTCTAAGGGTTTTTCATAAAGAGGTTCAATTCGTATGGAAGATTGTTTTAAAAAAAATCGCCAAAATAAAAAAGTGGCTATAATTCGAAAACGGTCGTCTATTCGCAAAAATAATAAATTTTATTATAAAAGGCTTTAACCAATGGATATCTTCAATATGGCATCACTTTTAGAAAAAAATCGCTGAAACTAAAAAATCGCTAAAACGCCTTCATATCTATAACTCAGAAACGAAGCGTCTTATCGAAAAAATTACCAATTATTGACAGTTTCTAAGGGTTTTTCATAAAGTAGTCCAATTCGTATGGAAGAATTTATTTTTTTCGAAAAATCGACAAAATAAGAAAATCGCTAAATTAAAAAGTGGCTATAACTCGGAAACGGTACGTCCAATTACAAAAATAATAAATTGTTTACCTCCTTTGGGAACTATAACAAATGGATGTCTTCAATATCGCATCACTTTCAAAGAAAAAAAAAATCGCTGAAACTAAAATTTTCGAATAAAAAAATCGATAAAACGCCCTCATGTCTATATCTCGGAAACGAAGAGTCTTATCGAAAAAATAACCAATTTTTGGAGTTGTTAAGGGTTTTTCATAAAGTGGTCCAATTCGCATGGAAGATTTTTTTTTAAAAAAATTGCCAAAATAAGAAAATCGCCAAAATAAAAAAATGGCTATAACTCGAAAACGGTCGTCTATTCCCAAAAATAATAAATTTCATTATAAAATGCTTTAACCAATGGATATCTTCAATATGGCATCACTTTTAGAAAAAAATCGCTGAAACTAAAATTTTTCGAATAAAAAATCGCTAAAACGCCTTCATGTCTATATCTCAGAAACGAAGCGTCTTATCGAAAAAATTACCAATTATTGACAGTTTCTAAGGGTTTTTCATAAAGTGGTCCAATTCGTATGGAAGAATTTTTTTTTCGAAAAATCGACAAAATAAGAAAATCGCTAAATTAAAAAGTGGCTATAACTCGGAAACGGTACGTCCAATTACAAAAATAATAAATTGTTTACCTCCTTTGGGAACTATAACCAATTGATGTCTTCAATATCGCATCACTTTAAAAAAAAAAAAATCGCTGAAACTAAAATTTTCGATTAAAAAAAATCGATAAAACGCCCTCATGTCTATATTTGCAAGCAGAGCGTCCAATCGAAAAATAGCCAAATTTTGGCGGTTCCAAGGGGATTTTCATAAAGAGGTCCAATTCGTATGGAAGATTGTTTTCAAAAAATCGCCAAAATATGAAAATCGCTAAAATAAAAAAGTGGCCATAATTCGGGAAAGGTACGTCCGTCCAATCGCAAAAAATACTAAATTTTTCACCTGCGTTGGAGGTTTTAGCCAATGGATGTCTTCCATATGCCAATACTTTTTTTTAACAAATCCCTAAAACATATGAACGGTTTAGCGATTTTTCATTCGAAATATTTTAGTTTTTATGACATATTGACGAGATCCATTGGTTAAAGACTCCTGTGAAGGTCAACATTTATTATTTTTATTATTATGTTATAGCCATTTTTGCGAGTTTCTTATTTATTTTAAATTTAAAAAAAAAAATTTTTCCTTACGAATTGGACGACTTTAGGAAAACCCCTTGGAAACCACCAAAAATTGGCTATTTTTTCGATTGGACGTTCCGTTTACGAGATATAAACATGAGGGCGTCTTAGCGACTTTTTATTCGAAAAATATTAGTTTCAGCGGGTTTTTAAAAATAAGTGATGCCATACTGAAGACGTCCATTGGTTAAAACCGCCATAGGACGCTCCGTTTCCGAGATATAGAAATTTTTGCCCAATTTTTCCACATTTTCGATTAAAAATGAGGAAGTGGTACCCTGGGTTACCTATTACCCATCGTCGTGGGTAACTACCCATCGTTGTCTCAATTACTCTTTGGGTAATGGGTAATCGTGATAAGTATTTCCCATTCGTGATGGGTAAGTCCCCATCGTCGTGGGTAACAATCCATTATATTCCCCATTACCCTCTGGGTAATGGGTAATCGAGATGGGTATTTCCCCATTTTCGCGTGCAGCTACCCATTATTTTCTGAATTTACGGTTGCTACATCCTCTTTTCAAAATATTATTTCCGTGGGTGTACTTACTTACTTAGGCGGCCTAACACAACGAAGAGTGGTTAAGGATCTTACAAAACGATGTTGTCTTCCAACCGGCTAGATCTTTAATTTTTCTCTTCCAGTTAGTAACACCAAGCTGTCGCCGTAATTCTTTCACCTGGTCTATCCGCTGAAGTCTTGGTCATCCTATCATCGAATACCTTTCGCATTCTGATACATTCTACATGGTATAACCATCTCAGTCGTGTTATTTTAATCCGCTTACCCATGTTGATACAGTTTATACAGCCAGTGGTTCATATGTCGTTGAGACTTATATGACCATATATTTTTCGAAGTCTATTTCTCTCGAATACTTTCGGTCAAGTTTCATCAGCGTGCGATATGACCCTGGATTCTGCGCCATAAAAGAAGACATTTTGTATAAAAGTCTGATAGAGTTGGACCGTTATTTCCAGATAGAGACGATCTCATCTCTGAATTGGTTGCTTAGCCGGAAATAACACCTGTTTTCAAGCACAATTCTCGTCTCGTCTCGACTTTATCTCGAAAAAATAAAGGTTACCAATGTACAATCTCTCCTCCAATTTAGTTGATATTCTGCTTGTCGAAGCCAGTCATTTTTTTCTTGTCTTCATTTATTTCCAAACCCACTTTTACTGATCCATCGCGATTTTCAAAAATATTGCTGTAACCCACACATCGACGTGGGGAATGGGTAATGATCGTCTACCCAACAGCCACAGGGTATTGGGATAAAATGGGGAATTACCCATCACAATTACCAATTACCCATAGAGTAATGGTGAATATAATGGGTAGTTACCCACTACAATGGAGAGTTACCCATTACCCACAGGGTATGGGGAAAGAGTAATGGGTAGTTACACACGACAATGGGGAATTACCCAGCACGAGTACCATTACACATGGGAAATGGGTAGGCGGCCTGTATACATTACCCATGGCGATGGGTACCCAGTGTGCCAAACGGATCCGTTTCGGATCCGCAACGGATCCTCTTCTTCGTACTTTCTATCCGCAACGGTATCAGTTACAGATCCCCAAGCGGGAGAATTCCTCCCAAAAAAAAACAGATCAAAAAACGGATTTTATGTCCGTTTTTCGGATCTGTTACGGACTCGTTACGGACATCATATTAGGATCCGTTGCGGACCCGTGTATTTTAACAAAACGTATCCGTAGCGGAATCCGTTACAGATCGGTTTCGGATCCGGAAGCGGGAGAAATTCCTCTCAAAAAAACGGATTCAAAAACCGATTTTAGGTCCTTTTTCGGATCCGTTACGAACTCGTTATGGACATCATATTAGGACATCACATATTGTTGAGTAGTATTTTACATAAGTGACATATTATACTTGTTTAATTGGGCAATATGCTTTAAAGTTACAATTTTGTATAATAAATGACATGAAATGAAATTTGACTTTCAATGCTTTTCTCCTATTCTAAAAAAAATAGATTTCAATTGAGTTGTAATTTACGAAAAAAATTATTAAAAACTGATTTTTCTGAGTCCGATTACACTGATTCCTTTTCTTACTTCTTTACGGAGACAAATCGGGATTGAAGTGGATTATTCAATTCGCGGTTACACTGATTCCTTTTCTAACTTTTTTACGGATCCGTAAATTCGCGATTACTCTGATTCCTTTTTTTAAATTTTTTACGGATCCGAAACGGGTCCGTAACGGATCCGCATCCGTTTTTGTGCACATTGGGTATGGAGTAACCCATCCGCAGTTTTGATCGAACATATGAAATAATTAGCAAAAAATTCTATATTTCGGAAACGGTGCGTCCTATCGAAAAATACAATTTTTTTGTCGGTTTTGAAGGGGTTTTCATAAAGTGATCCAATTCGTATAGTAGATTTTTTTACAAAATTCGACAAAATAAGAAAATCGTTAAAATAAAAATTGGCTATAACTTGGTAGCGGTGCGTACAATCGCCAAAGCAATAATTTTTTTTCTTCTATAGGAGGCTCTAACCAATGGACAGCATAATAAAAAAAAAAAAACGCTAACACATATAGGGTTTTTCACAATTTTTTATTTGAAAAAATGTTGTTTTTGTGATTTAAAAAGGAAAACCAACTTTACTTTCGCGATTGGATTCACCGTATCCGAGTTATAATATGTTTTTTTATTTTAGCGATTTTCGAATTTTTGGCGATTTTTCTAAGTTTCCAACGAAATACATACCGAAAAAAACTCACAGCATCTTAACGAAGAAAACCAATCATATCAGAAGAAAATCTATGAACAAAAATAGAAGTTATGACCCATTATTTGTGCATATTTTTGAAATTTTTTTTAAGATTTTGTTTTTCTCTTTATCTTAGCGTGTTTATTTGTTTTATTGATTTCGTTTAGTTTCTGCACACTTTAAGTACTTTAAGTACTGGTGCACGTAGTGCTTTTTTAGGTACACTTGATGCTTTTCATGGTACACTTTATGTACTTTATGGTACACTATTTGCAATTATTGTTATACTTTATGTTAATTTCTGTTCAAGTTCTGAACTGTTTATTAGCCAACATTATGTACTTTTTTGAACACTTTATGTACTTTTTGATAAATCTTATGTAGCTGTTTTTGGTATACTTTATGTTGTACATTTTTCGTACACTATACGTACTCTTTGATACACCATTGGTACACTTCATGTACTTTTTTGGTGTACCACGTGTACTGTTTGGTACTCTTTATGCTTTTCTGGGTACACTTGATGTACATTTTGGTTCAAGTTCTGAACTTTTTATTAGCCAACATTATGTACTTTTTGGTACAATTAATGTACTTTTGAACTTTTTATTATTCAACATAATGTACTTTTTGGTACACCTTATGTACTTTTTGACATACTTTATGGTGTTCTTTTTGGCATACTTTGTTTTCATTTTAGTAAAATATTGGTACACTCTATGTACTTTTTGATAAACCCTTTGAACACTTCATATACTTTGTCGGTACACTACGTGTACCTTTTGGTACACTTTATGCTTTTTTTGGTACACTTTATGTACATTATGGTTCAAGTTGGGCACTTTTTGATTAGTCAACATTATGTAAAAAAAAATAAATGATTTCCCATTACATCCCATGAAGGGACCGGGGAGAACTTCTCACAATCACTGAGCTGTGCGCTTTCCAGTTTTCACTCACTGATTGGGACCTACAGTTTTACACCGATTCCGAACGGTAATTTGAGAAGCTTTTTCATGGCTAGATACTCGATAGTGTCGCCGTCACTATGCGAGGTGACCGCCGCTGAAAGAAATTTTTTTTAAGGTGGTCAGAGCCGGGTTCGAACCCAGGATCTCATGTACAAGAGCCGCGCACACTAACCATTGCACCACCGACGGCCACATTTATGTACTTTTTGTACTTTACTATGTATGTGTAAAGTATGTACTTTTTGGAATATTTTATACATTTTTATGTACTTTTTGGCATACTTTATATCTGTTTTAGTACAATTTTGGTACACTATATGTACTTTTTGGTACACCTTTGATAGACTTCATGTATATTTTGGGAACACGATGTGTACTTTTTGGTACTCTTCATGCTTTTCTTGGTACACTTTATGTACATTTTGGTTAAAGTTGTGAATTTTTATTGATCAACATTATGTACTTTCTGGTACACTTTATGGACTTTCTTATAAAACTTATGCAGCTGTATTTGGTATACTTTATGTCTGTTTAAGTACAATTTTGGTACACTGTATGTACTTTTGGGTACACGTTTGATCCTCTTAGTGTACTTTTTTGGTACACTGTGTACTTTTTGGTACACTTTATGCTTTTCTTGGTACACTTTATGTATATTTTCTGAACTTTTTATTAGTCAATATTATATACGTTTTGGTATGCACTTTTTATGTACTTTTTGGCATACTTTATATCTGTTTTAGTACAATTTTGCTACACTAAATGTATTCTTTGCTACAACTTTTCGTACACTTTATGTATGTTTTTGTTACAACACATGTACGTTTTTGTACATTTTATGCTTTTCTTGGTATACTTTTTATTAGTCAAGATTATGTACTTTGTGGTACACTTTATGTACTTTTTGGGATACTTTATTTCCGTTTTAGTAAAATTTTGGTACACCTTTTATACACTTCATGCATATTTTTGGTACACGACGACGTGTACATTTTCTTGGTTCACTTTATGTACATTTGGTTCAAGTTCTGAACTTTTTATTGGTGAAACATTATGTACTTTTGGTTCAAGTTCTGGACTTTTTTTGTTCATAATTATGTACTTTTTGGTACACTTTATGTACTTTTTGATAATCCTTATGCAGACGTGTTTGGTATACTTTATGTCCATTTTAGTAAACTTTTGGTACACTGTATGTACTTTTTGGTACATGTTTTCGTACACTTTATGTATGTTTTTGGTACACTATATGTACTTTTTGGTACACTTTATACTTTTCTTGGTACACTTCTTGGTCCAAAATCACTTATGTTTTTCTTGGTACAGTTGGTTCAAGTTCTTGATTTCTCTAAGTTTCAAACTTTTGTTATCTTTAAACCACTACAGAATAAATGGTGTTCACATCTTCTATATTTAACTTGACATCGTACAGCAAAAGTTACTTAAACTGTCGAAAACTTGTTAAAGTGTCAATGATAATTGAGTTTTTATTGATAATGCTAACAATCAAATGCAAAATGTGAAAGTATGTTTGCATCCTTTTGTTTATTCATCCAACCAGGACAACTATATAATCCTTTAGAATCCTTGCTCATATCGGCCAGTACCATAAAGCCAAAATTCACATCATTCTGCCGCACACATACTTACACAAACACAAACACTGGCACAACCATCACAAACAGATGTGGCAATAAATATGTATGTATGTATACTTACAACATACATAAGCGTATGGTTGGCTATGTGTGTTTATGTTGCTGACGTCATACTTTTAAACAACTAGAAGAAGAAGAAGTACCAACAAACATTGTCTGAATACCAATACAAACGATTAAAGCGCTAATATTTTAGATATCCATGCCATGTGAACCAAGAGGAGACCCATACATACACCCCCTACCCAAAAATGACAAAGAAAAATCGTAATTGTTATTGTTGTCACTACTAACGTGTTTACATTTCGGTGATGAAGAGAGAGGGATAGAGAAAGAGAGAGAGAGAGAGAGAGAGAGAAAATACACAGACAGTGGAAAACAAAGAGAGTGCCATCACTTGAATATCATGTCATCTATCGTTTGTGGAAATTCTAACTGTCAAATGCAAGAGACAACTTTAGACAAATGAAATTTCAGATTTTTGTCACCGCCACCGTCGGCGGCAACAAACGGCGACACTAAACATGTTGGCGACAACTAAAACGTTAACATCAACACCGCAAAAAAGCCCCCCCAACAATACAAACACCAACTGTGAAACAAAAAAGTACAACAACTTATGTAGATTGTTTATGAATATTAATGTTCAATTTCCGTTTGCGAGCAACGACGACTCCGTTTTGTTACATTTTATGCGGATATTCTAGCACTGACGCTGCCATCTCTGTTTTTGACAATGGAGCCGTACGGTGGATAATTGTAGCATAATTTTGGGAGAAACATAGTTAGCATGTAAAGAGTGTGAATCAGTTTTGAGATGAAAGCCACTGGACTCATGCCAGGTGATACCGCTGCATTATACAAATCCTCTTTCCGGTATTCCAAGTATGCATCTTAATAAATCAAAATTGTAACCGGCAAAATGAAAAAATTAAATTAGCCGATTATTCACATAGAAAAGTAGTTATTACGTTTTGATTTTGTAGCACGATTGGCGGGCCACCCGTACTTGTTGCTGATAGACATTATAAATAGGCAGATTGCTACCATGTTTGCTATCAGGCTATTCATTGGAGTAAACGTTTCAGCTGTTGAATTCAACATTGGGTATACTTAGGAAAATAAATATTTTTGCAGCAAACGAACTTCAAATGTTTGCATTGTTTCTTCTTTAAGTGAGTTTAAATATATACAAACTTCAAATGAAATTTATATATGCGAAGTCGGTTTGTGGCAGTATCAACACTAAAAGTCAATTACACCAACAATTTTGATTTTTCCACTTTTCACCAGAACAACTAAAAATTATTAACTTTGTCGAGTAGTAAAGGAGAGCTAGAAATAATGGAAATCGATTCAAACATCTATAAAAAAAACATAGATAACTTTACTTTCCGCTTGGACAATGTGCATTCTTGACAATATTACTATCAAAGTTTTGTAGCTCTTTAAACCACTGTGCGCTGTAGCCCAGTCTACTTGTCAATTCAGTCGAACAAAGTTATTTAATCTCTCAACATATAAGAGATGCATGCCAGGAGTTGTGGTAGAGGGAGCGCAATCATTGGTTTGTGTGATTTCGACAACATGACAAAACACAAAATATGGTTAATATAGAGACATAAAATGGTAACAGTCTGTGAAATGTGTCCGTACGATGAAGCCTATTGTACTACCATCATCTTTATCAGCCACATCTTCAGCAATACCATCATCTGCCACAGCATCGGCAACATCAACTTGAACATGGTGTCGTCATCAGTTGTAATTTGTTATGCTAGTAAACACTAAAAGAAATTTGTTATAAGTTTTTTATGTTTGAATTGTTTAAGTAGTTGACGTGCCAAGGACATTTATGTATTAGAGCATTAGACCATCACTGAGAGAAATTATATAAAGAATTACAATTTACAAGTTGTGTACAGCTTCTTTGTTATCTTCGCCGTGTACTAGATTCTTCTTTTTCTGTATCATCGCTATTTCCCAATTTTACTGTGGCCAATCTCTTGTAATAGCAAATCATAAGCCTGAACCCGTGTAGATTATTACCCCGCACACACCCTACAGAGGAGGAGGACCATCAGGCGGCAAAAACGGTTGACAGTTGTTTTAATTTGAATATAATTGATTGTCATTGGATTTGGTTATCAAACTTTATTATGTACCTGGAAAATTGTTAATCTATAATTCATTATAAATACCCTCTTACATAACAGATAAACTTAGGAAACAAATTGCTTCCCATGTTTGGCAGTGGAATCCAGGAGAGGCGGCGTCCAGAATGGCTTACGTCGCTCTGAAGTGTTGAAAGTTAACGAGGACAATGTTAATCACATTAGCGACGTGTAATTGAACACTGGTTGTAGGAAAATTAATACTTTTATGGGGGAAATGAAATTGTGTTGGGAAATATTTCCAGGAAAGGAAGTATGTAGTTTGTTAATCACAATATGGGTGAACATTGCAAGCGATTGGCCAACGAAGTTGCCATACAAATATTTGGGTAGACACAGATTTTGATAGCCATAAGTGGGATGGCAGTTATAGGAAAATATGTGGATGATAAAAAATCTTCAAGGAAACTATGTTGACAAAGAATTTTGATAAAAAATATTATGTATAATTGTAATGGCAATAAATTGTCTTCAAATGACTTTATAGTCAAAGCTTTGACTGTTTATCTATGACATATTCCTCTGAAAATGTCGACAAATCTATAGATTCCGAATCTAACTAGCAAAGACACAAACCACATTAGGTTACAGACCTCTGTTATTGAGTTAACAGAGCAATGTTAAAGTATGTAAAGGTCGGTTTACGTAAACTTTCACGATTTTTACCTAATTTATCCAATATATTTACAGAAAAACATTACATATAATCAGTTTTTCTATAAAAATTTATTGTCGACACATTTTTTGGTTATGAAAATAAATAACAACGATTCAACTGAACTGACAACAAATATTTGTTTGCAGAAATTGTCCCGTGGGCGACACATTTCATGAAAATTTTTTTAAAAAAACAAAATTTTGATAAAAAAAATTATTTAAAAAGTTCAATTAAACAAAAAATAAAAAAAAAATTTTCAAGATTCCTTTAAATAAAATTTTCATAAATTTAAAACAAAAACCTTGAACTTTAAAAAAAAAATTAAACAAAATTTGTTACATTTCACCATTAAAAAAAATTGAAAAAAAATTTTATTTTAAAAATTCTTTTGAACAAAATTTAAAAAAAAAATTAACAAAAGGTAACAAAACCTTTATAAAATTAAAAAAAAATTTTTTTTTGGAAAATTCTTTTCAACAAAATTTAAAAAAAAACTGAAGACAAAAATCGTTGAACTTAAAAAAAAATTTAAACAATATGTAACATAACCTCTTAAAAAACGAAAAGAAATATTTTTGAAAAAAATTTAAATAAAATTAGAAAAAATTTTTGTTTACAAAAAGTCAAACAAATTTATAAAAAATTTAAAACAATTTTGAATTTTTAAAAAATTTAAACAATATGTAACAAAACTTTAAAAAAAAAAATTACATGAGGTGTCAGGGTACACCCGGTTGGATCGAAGTTCCTTTCGCTATATATTATGTACTAGAAAGTTCCAACACGCCTAAGGCGCCTGTTGAAAAATATTATAATTTAAATGGATTTTTAAGAAAAGATACTTTTAAAATGATAAACTTATTTTAAATGATAACTTTTTTTAAGAAAAATTTTTTTAATACAAGTTATTTCAAAAGAAGTCATCCGATGTTGTTTGGCTCTCATTTTTTTTCTAAATGCAAAACTTCGATTTTGTTTTTTGATTATGTTTATTTGAACCTTTAGAATTTTATTGGTTAAGTTGAGAAGATGATATCGGTGAAATGGGCGCCGTCACAATTGATTACCATACGGGCTCATTTTATGGCATTTGTCACCACTTCGGCGAGAACTTGGGGCGACAGATTCTCGCACTTTTTAAAGAAATTGTACTCTTTTTAGAAAAAGGTTTTTTTTTAAGAAAATTTACTTATTTCCAGAAAGGCTACTTATCTCAAGCAAATAAAGGAAAAGGTATTGTTTTATTTTTAAGAAAGGTAATTTTTGTAAGAAATTGCATTTTTTTAAGAGAAGGTATTTTTTTAAGAAATGGGAATTTGTTTAGAATTGGTCCTTTTTTCAAAAATAGGTACATTTCTCAAGAAAATGTATTTTTTATTACATTATTCAAGCTCAAGACCATCTATATCTCTATTTATAGAGATTTATTTAAAAATAAGATATTTTGCAAATGCATCCTCATGTTTCCCGCAAATATTTTCTTGTGTGTTTTGCTTGTGATATTTTTCGAACACTTGCATAGTGGAAAATTCTCAATTCAGATGGGTTTTTGATTGCATTTAGTTTGATGAATTTTTCAAAAGCAGCATTCCAAACAACTGCTTATGAAGATCTGTGGCTAGATCTGAAGTAGCTATACGGTTTGCCAGGAGTTATGGGGATGCATTTGCAAAACATCTTCTTTTAAAAAACTATATCTCTATTTATAGAGATATAGACGGTCTTGAGCTTGAATAATGTAATAAAAAGTACCAATTAAAGAGGCCGAATAAATAAGAAAATCATTCATGAAAAGTTAGTTTGTTTCACAAAAATGCAACTCTTTAAAGAAATTTAATATTTAAAGAAAAGGTACTCATTTTTGAAAAAATTTTTTTTAGAAAAGGTACTTTTTGTAAGAAAATTTTCTTTTTTTAAGCCAAGTTTCTTCCATAAGATAAGGTATTTTTTTAAGAAAAGGTACTTTGTTTAAGAATATGATTGGGTATTTTCTTGAGAAAATTTACTTTTTTAAGAAAAAGCACTTATTTAAGAAAATTTTATTTCTTTAAACTTCTTTCACTACAAAAACTACAATATATACTAAATATTGGTTACAGGCTCCACCTAGAAAACTTCCCATTAAACAATAAATTTGCCAACATACTATGTTAGTCTAGACGCAAACCAAAGCAAAAGTACCCAATGTAGTTGATAATACTGTGTCACGGAAAGTTGTTTAATTTTTTTCATTTAGCCCCCATTCCGTAACGTGCGATAGGAACTTCGTTCCAAAATTAAGAAAATATTTTTACAAAAAATTTAAAGAAAAATTAGCAAAAATGTAATAAATTTTTTTTTTTAAATTGTTACATGAAATATATACGAGAGGAATTTATGAATAAATACTGGCGACACAGTTTAATTAAATACATTTTTAATAAGAAGTCTCTGTCGTTTCGAAAAACGCTAAATTTAATTAAAGAAAAAATTGTCGATTGGAAATTTTTCAAAAAAAAAATTTGTATTGACCACAAATTAGTACAAAATTTTCCGTAAAAATTTGTTTTAACTACAAATTAGTATGAGATTTTTGATAGAAAATTGTAACGAAAAAAAAATATATTAGTTAATAAAATATGCAGATGACAAATTTTTAGTTAACAAAATTTTGTCGACAATACTTTTTAGGTAAAAGTTGTTGGTAAAAGTTTTTTAGTTCATAATTGTATCGACGACAAATCATTAGTAAAGAAAGTATGTGGACACAAATTTTCAGTAAATTTTTGTTAGTAAAAATAAAATGACGACACATTTTCAGTAGGAAAGATTGTAATCATTTTCAGTAAATATATTGAGTCGACGTCCAATTTTCAGTAAAGCAGTTGTGGCGATGGGAAATATTCAGTAAAAATCCATTATAGCGACGAGAAATTTTTGGTAAAAATATTGAGTCGGCGACAAATTTTATTGAAAACAAACTTCTGTCGATTGTACATTTTTTCAAAAGAGTAATTATGTTGACCACAACTTATAACCTTTTCAGTACAAATATGGTGTCGACAACAAAACAAACAATATCAATAAATAAAATATATCGACGACAAATTTTTAATTAACAAAATTTTTTCGATCATAATTTTTAGTTAAAAGTTGTGTCGATAACATTTTGTTAGCTCTAAATTGTGTTGAAAATTTTTTTTTGTAAAAAATGTGGCGACTACAAATTTTCACTAAAATAATTATGTCTACTACAGTTAAAAAAATTGTCTGTCAAATTCTTCGTAAAAATATTCATTCGCTGACAAATTTTCAATAAAAATTTCTGTCGACAGAAACATGTTGGTTAAAAATTTTGTCGACTATAAAGTTTTAGAAAAAAAATTGTGTCGACGAAAAATTTTGAGTTAAAAAATGGTCCGATGAATTCTTAAATAAGACTCGACAAAAAAATTTTGGTTTACAATGTTGTGCCATCAAATTCTAGCTAAAATATTTAGACGATGACAAATTTTTATTAAAAACATTCTGTCGACAAAAAAAATTGAGAAGTCTACAAATATAGACGAAACGTTGGGAAAACGAAATAAAAATAAATGTTTATTTGGAGCATTAGAAGCCTAATTAGCTAAAGAGAGTAATCGAAAATAACAGTCGCATTGACCAATACCGAAAAATCTATAAAAACAAAATTTTAGGAAAAAAAATTATGGCAACGACAAATTTTCAGTTGAAAAATTGTGCCAATAAATTCATAGTAAAAATAATTAGACAATGCCAAATGTTTAATAAAAAAATTGTGTCGACAAAAAAATTTCGTTTAAAATTTAGTCGACTACAAAGTTTTAAAAAAAATTTATGTTGACGAAAAATTTTCAGTTAAAAAATTTCGAAAAATTTTCAGTTAAAAATTGTCCGACGAATCTTGAATAATTCTATCGACAAAAAAATTTTGATTAAAAATTTTGAAAAATGTTCAGCTGAAAATTGTCCGACGAATTCTGTCGACAGAAAAATGTTGATTACAAATTTTTTCGACTACAAGGTTTACAAAAAAAATGTGTCGACAACAAATTTTCAGTTAAAAAAATTTCCGTCAAATTTTTAGCCGATGACAAATTTTCAATAAAAAATTCTGTCGGCAGAAACATGTTGGTTAAAAAATATTCAGCTGAAAACTGTCCGACGAATTCTGTCGACAGAAAAATGTAGAATACAAATTTTGTCGACTACAAGGTTTACAGAAAAAAATTGTGTCGGCGACAAATTTTCAGTTAAAAAATTTTCCTTCAAATTTTTAGTAAAAATATTTAGTCGATGACAAATTTTCAATAAAAAAATTCTGTTGACAGAAATATGTTGGTTAATAATTTTGTCGACTTCAAAGTTTTAGAAAAAAAAAATTGTGTCGACGAAAAATTTTCAGTTAAAAATTGTCCGACGAATTCTTGAATAATTATGTCGACAAAAAATTTAGTTAACAATTTTGTCGGCTACAAAGTTTTAAAAAAAAATGTGTCGACAAAAAATTTTTAGTTGAAGATTGACCGACGAATTCTGTCGACAAAAAATGTTGATTAAAAATTTTGCCGACTACAAAGTTGTACACAAAAAAAATGTGTCGACGACAAAGTTTCAGTTAAAAATTTGTTCGTCAAATTCTTAGTAAAAATATTTAGTCGCTGACAAGTTTTCAATAAATAATTCTGTCGACGAAAAAAATTTGATTACCAATTTTGTCAACTACAAAGTTTTAGAAAAAACAAATTGTGGCAACGACAAATTTCCAGTTAAAAAATTGTGCCAACAAATTCTTAGTAAAAATAATTAGACGACGACAAATTTGAATAAACAATTTTGTCGACAAAAACATGTTGGTTAGTAATTTTGTCGACTACAAAGATTTAGAAAAAAAATTTGTGTCGACAAAAAATTTTCATTAAAAAAATTGTCCGACGAATTCTAAAATAATTCTGTCGTCAAAAAAAGTTTGGTTAACAATTTTGGCAACTAAAGTACAATTTAGAAAAAAAAATTATGACGACGAGAAATTTGTATTAAAAACATAAAGTTGACAGTGCATTTTTGGTAAAAAAAAAATTGGGCGACGACAAATTTTGAAAACAATTATGGCAACGAGAAATTTAAAAAAAAAAAATTTAATATGACAATACAAAAGACGATATTAAAGAAAAAATTTTCAAAATAAAGTTTTTAAATTAATTGTTTATAAAGAAATAATTTAACAAAAATATTTTAATAGAAATTCTTTAAAAAGAAAGTTGTTAACGAAAGATTTTTAAAGAAACTTTTTTAAATAAATTGTTTTAAAAAAAGCGTGAAAGTTTTCAAAAAGAAGCTGTTTAAAAGAAAGTTTTGTAAACAACAGGTGTTTCATGAAAAATGTTCCGTTTTAATTTTTTCAAATTTATTATTAAAACTCATGTATTTAAACTTAGTGACATTCATTTTCTGAAAGTTGTAGGAAATTTCAAGCGACACAAATTTTTATTTCAAATACTGAATGTTATTCGAAACCAAGTTTCGCTTAGAAAATTATGTGTTTAATACACTTGAGTATGACATCAATCACATTACCATAATTAGTTTCCCCTCTCCCCACTCTACTTTCTAAATCAAACAAAGCCCGCGAGAAAATGTTTAATAATATTTTCCTAATATTTTCTGTTACAATGCATAATTTTTCAACCTCTCTTAATCATAATCATTAAGCGGTTCTAATACAGCCAGTACTGCGGTCATAGTTTTCTGATGTAATCGGAAAAACTTGACATAAGAGACCTTGTAACACTTAAACTGAGATTGATTGTATTTTTTGCTGTTGTTCTTATTGTTGTTCTTTTGATTGGGCTCTTTTGATGGTTCTTCGAGTAGCTAAACGCCGGCCATTTCACTTCTTGGCTGTCGCCTAAATAACTCAGTACCGCTGCCTCCGCCGACACCGCCCTCTACATGTGATTAGCCGTAGTAAAAGGAAACGAAGAGCCGTGTTAAATGTTTTATATGATTATCGTAATAGATATAAAGTTTCTATTGTATTTTAATAGTTCATTTGTTAAGCTAAATATGCACATAGTATACTTATGTACACGGAAAGAAATGATTCGTTGCGGCCAAACGGAATCTCAGAAAAAATAACTTCATTGTGGGGAATGTAATTGCCGCAAATGAACATGCGTTGAACTAAACATATAATTTCCTTCATGATAAATAATTAAAATCGTTTACGAGAATCGATAAACATTTAAACGACTTGAAAGATATAAGTACATATATGGTTACTTTAGACTCAAAAAACATTCACAAAAATCTGAAATCATTTCCATTAATTGCGCGTTTTTCAAAAAATATAATAATAACTCTAAACTCAGAAATGTTTGCGAGTAACGAGAACTATTTCCATTAACTGTTCTTTTGTTTACCACAAACGAGTTATAGTAACTCCAAACTCAAGTAAGTGGCTGGGATCAGCATTTCTGAATTAAACATCTGCCACAGATCTCTTAACGAGATGGCCCAGCGGTTAGTGATGTGCGGTTCCGCATTTGTTAAGAACCGGTTCCGGAAAGAACAAAATAAATATTTTTGTGCCAAACGATGTTCAAACGTTTTCGGCAAACAAAATATATGTGACATTGGAAATGTTGTCTTCGGCGCAGTTTTTTGCAGTGAAAATATTCACAACGACAAAATTTTGGACAAATAAACTGTAGTCCTGAACTTAATATTCGTGTAGACAATTTTCTCCCAGAAGCCAAAAGTGTGAACACAATTTTTGTTTAAGAAAAGGGTAGAATCGAAAATAGTTTGTTTTCGAGAAAAGAGGAAACACCGACAACACCGTATTCGTTAGGAAAATAGTAGAGCCGACAGAATTTAATGCTGTCGTCGACACAATTCTTGTGTTGAGGATGTAAATTAAAGCAATTTCGGGTGATAAATGACAGTGCGTTTACGCTAAATGAAACGATAGTTACAGTAAATTTTTTTATTTGCCTGAAAAATTGCAACGTTTCGGTCACCCATGAAACTAAGTAGCAAACGAAAATTTTTGGCGACAAAAGAAATATTTTTGTGCCAAACGATCTCTAAACGTTTTCAGCAAACAAAATATTTGTAACCTCGGAAATGTTGTCTTCGGCCCAGTTTTTGGCAATTCAAATATTGATGACGACAAAATATTGGACAAATAAACTGTGGTCGTCGACTCAATTTTCGTGTGCACCATTTTCTCCCAGATGCCAAAAGGTAGACACAGTTTTTGTTTAAGATAAAGGTAGAATTGAGAATAATTTTTTGGAGATACAAACGGATAACACAGTATTCTTTAGGAATTTATTAGTGTCGACAGAAGTTGTTGTTACGAGGGTGTACCAATAAGTTCATGACTTTTCGAACTTCCCTCGTAGTTATATGAAATGCAACACTACTCCCAGCAACTACCACCTGTTAGTAGACTACTGTCAAATTTTGACTAAGTTCCGTCATTTACTTTGCGTTTAACAGCTGTTCAAAACATACAACCTCGTGCATTTTTTTAAAAATGGAAAAAGGTGAATTTCGAGTGCTCATTAAATATTATCTTTTGCGAAAAAAACCCGTCAATCAAACCAAGCAAAGCTGTCTGCAAGGTGGGTGCCGCGTTTGCTCTCAATTGTCCATAAACGTAATCGTGTGACAACTTCAAAGGGTTGTTTGGAGTTGTTTAATTGGGCTACGAATTGGTACCTCATCCACCATATTCTCCAGATTTAGCCCCCAGTGACTATTTCCTATTTTCAAACTTAAAGAAATTACTCGGTGGAAAGAGATTTAGCTCCAATATTGAAATTTTTTTTGTTCCTATTTTTTTGGAACTCGAAAATTCCTATTTTTTTTGGATGGGATACAAAAATTGGAGAAACGTTGGACTAAGTGTATTGAGCTAAAAGGAGATTATATTGAAAAATAAATATTTTTTTTTGCCAAAAAAAAACTGTGTTTCATTCAAAAAGTCACGTACTTATTGATCCATCCTCGTATCTACACAATTTCCATGTGGATAGTGTTGTCATCGACGTAATTCTTGTCTTGAGAAGGTAAATTATCGCAGTTTTTGGTGATAAATGAGAGTGCATGTACGCTAAAAGGAACAATAGTCACTGTTAAAGTTGTTTTATTTGCCTGCAAATGTTTAATTTTTGCGGCCACCCATGAAACTAAGTAGCAATCGAAATATTTTTGGAGCAAATAACATAAAAATATTGTTTGATTTTTAATCGATTTGTTTTATTTTGATTTCATCAAACAAATTATCAGTGGAGTTGGAAATGTTTTCTTCGACACAATTTTTGTCAAAGGAGACAATTTTTGGTTAATAAAATTTTGATACAATATTTGTTTAAGAAAAAAGTAAAATCGAAAAAATTTACTTTTTGAGAAAAACTGAAACCACAGCCTCCTTTAACAATGTATTAGTGAAGACAAAATTTGTTGTTTGCACAATTTCCATGTAAGTATTTAAATTTTATCGTCGCTACAATGATTTAGGGATGTACTAAGGATGTAGGTTGTAAGAAAATATAAGACCTCCAATTGCACATATGTGTACACCCTGTCGTAAATGCATATACTAAAATCTACAGCGTATTGAAGAAGGTGGTGGCACTTGATCAATGGGTATTTATATCAAGTGGAAGCATTTGGCGTTGTTGTAATTGCGGGCAAAAACAACAGGCATTTGGTTTTTATTTCGTACCGACGTTGTGTCAAACTCTGCATGTATGTATACCAAGAATAAAAGTAAACAAGCGTGTACAAAAACCAAATACACATGAATTTGACAGTTGCTGGGTTGAACGTCATGAAAATACTGAAATTATCTGTGCTAATGCTACCACTTAATATAAATACACTTTGCACTAGATGTTATTGGGCGACTTTTAATTAATTAAATTGTCAAAATCAGCTGATTGTGAGAAGAGTATTCAGGAACCCGCCTATCCCAAAAAACCGGGTTTTCAGTTGTTTCGAAAAGTGCAATTTTTCAAACACCTGTGGCAATGGTTATTTTTAACATAAAAAATAAATAAATTTGTTACAGAAAAAACATAAATTAAGTTAACTCATGATTCTCTTTATTATTTTATTTTTAAAATTTCACACAAATTTGCATTTAATAGTAATAAGGAACTGGTCGACTTCATGTCTTGTTGTCGTATCAAAAATTTTATGGGGAAGGGGGTAGAACACACGATTTTCAGCACAAAATATTAAATACAAAAGTTGGGGGAAATCCCTATTTTACGAGTTATGGGCCTCCAAAGTTCGGATAACGGGGAGTTTTTGTCGCACAATGTTTTTTTTCGGGCGATTATTTTGCATTTCGAGTCGTCTGGCCGGGCTCAGGGGTCAGGGAGAGAAATACCTCTGTTCCTTAATTTCCATTTCTGGACGTTTTTGATTTTAAGAAAATGTAAAAACTATTTTCCATAATTTTTCAAAATTTTAACGACCGATATTTCGATAACAAAGTGAGTTATCGTAAATTTTCATTTAATTTGTTGTGTTTATTTTGCCTCATGTTGTCGAAAATCGCTGCCAGACAAATTCCTTTAGACGCTTTTTAATACATAGTAGCCCCCCGTATATCCGAACTTTGGACGCCCATACCTCCTAACATATAAAAAAAAAAAAAAAACCGTTTCCCATTACATCCCATGAAGGGATTGGGGAGAGCTTCTCACAACCAGTGAGCTGTGCGCTTTCTAATTTCTCACTCACTGATTGGGACCTACAGTTTTTACACCGATTCCGAACGGTATTTTGAGAAGCTTTTTCATGGCTAAATACTCGATAGTGTCGCCGTCACTATGCGAGGTGACCGCCGCCGAAAGAATTTTTTTTTTTAAGGTGGTCAGAGCAGGGATCGAACCCGGGATCTCAAGTACAAGAGGCGCGCACACTACCCATTGCACCACCGACGGCCACAACCTCCTAACATATAACTTTACCCAAATTGTTGTATCTTACATTTTTTGCTTAAAATTATATCTTGTACCCCACCGGTGGACCGGTTTTCAGTTTTTGATTACCGTAAGTGTGAGGCGAGTATAAACAAACCCGATCAGCTGTGTTGGTGCAACCACCGTCTTCACTACGTCTTCCTAGATATGGTAAACAAATGGTATCAGCTGATCGCTTAATACACCGCAAAAACATATCTTCAAAAGTTGTACTATCGTACAGCACTTTTCTATGGAAAAAATCTACTACAGTTGTACAACTGTTACATACGACACATACAACAGCTAGGACACTCTTGTGGACAACCTAATTGTGTTGAAAATTTAAATTAATATAACTTTATATGATAAAAGAAAGTTCGTTTACGCAAAATGGAACGAAAATTACTATAAACACATTTTATTTGTCTACATATTTTTAATTTTCGGATCACCCTTGAAACTTAGAAGAAAACGACATATTTTTCCGACCATATATATATTTTTGCATCAAACATCTCTAAATGTTTGCAGCAAAGAAAAGATTTTTGCAGCAACAGAAAATATTTTCGCGCCAAATGGGTTTTAAATGTTTATGTTTTCTTGTTTACGCGTAGAATAATGGCATGGCAGTTGTGGTTATTTTAATAGCAGTATCTAGGGGTTGTAAACAATTTTTGTTAAGCGAATTCTTGATCACAAGTTTTTCGATCTATACTAGATTAATCAAGAGCCAGCTGAAATAGAGATTAAGGTTCCTATAATGAAAATACCAAAAAAATATTATTTTGATGAATTATTTAAAAGAGATAATAGTAATAATAATAATTATTTAAAGGAGATAATGTGCAGGATCGTCAACGGTCAAAACAGGCGATTAAAATTGCATTAATATTCTCCTCCGAATCCAAAAACATTGGAAGAATTTCCAACTGCCATTGCAAATGAAGTTAATGGAATTTAAAATTTGCATTTGATAAAGTAATGAATATTAAAATATATTTCAAATTAAAATATCCCATGTATGAAAAAGATTACAAATTGTTCAATGTGAGTTTTTTTTTAGAAGTTTCTTAATTAATTCAAATGCCATGCAGTTTAGAAGCAACTTAATTATTCGTGCCTATTTAACAGAAATAGCCATTAAATCACTATGTTTACAAAATGGAAACCAATTATTTTTTGATTTTCAAATGACGTCAACGGATGAGAGAATCTCCGTAGTCTTCTTCATCTCAATACCGCCGCTATCAGCGTCAGCATCATCATTTGAATCTAATGAGGTGTAAAGGTATCAAATGAATCACCCATTAGAATAAAAGTAAAAATACATAAACACGAGTATAAAAAAAAAGTGAAAACAAGACGCAATTGAGATCACCGCCGTCACCGTCACCATCGCCATCAGCATCATTGCCGTCGTACGTATTACCTCTACCTTCTAAACCCACCCGAATTTCACACCTTTTGTTTGGCGACACACCTTTTTAACGTTTCGACTACCTAGAATCGTGTAGTATTTCAACAACTGCGAATAATCAAATGACAAAAAAAAAAAAAACAGTACAACGTACATGTTTCTAAGTTAATGTTCATGTTTTTCTATAATATTATAAATCTGACTGGTTTTTAAAAATAAACCGTTTTTTGTTGTTGTATGTAAATAAATGCGACATTTGTCATTTTGATGTTTGACGTTTACAATTATTGTATTCACATTTCAAAATCATCTTCGTCGAATCACTCACATACACACACACACCCAACTCTATTGCAATCCGGTTAATCGGGTGTTTGAATTGCGCCAAATTACGTTTTAAGTTGGCATTTTTTGTTTTTGCATCAACGAAACTTTAGTGCATTCATCATTTCAAGCTGTGCATGTTATACTCGACAACTGCAGGGATTCCCAATGGGGAGGGTCAAATTTGAAAATATAAAAGTCGATCTTACTTTTCTCAAGAAACAATTAGCAATGACAAAATCTTTATCTAGATCTAAGATGATAGAAATACCATAGATATAATTTCAAAAAGGCTAATTATCTCCAGAAAAGGTATTATTTTATTTTTCAGAAAATGAACTGTTTTAAGAAAATGTATTTTTTTTAAGAGAAGGTATTTTTTTTTTGAAGAAACCGGGTTTTTTTAAGAAATAGGAATTTTTTGGAATTGGTCATTTTTTCAAGAATAGGTACATTTTTAACAGTAGCCACTCATCTCAAGAACTGTTATTTTGTTTCACAAAGAAAGGTACTCTTTAAAGAAAAGGTAGTTTTTTAAGAAAACGCAATTTGTTGTAAGATAATGTACTTTTTTAAGAAAAGGTACATATTTAAAGCAAATTACTTTTTAAAGAAAATGTACTTTTTGTAAGAAAATGTACTTTGTTTAAGCAAAGGTACTTCATTAAGATAAGGCATTGTTTCCAAGTAAAAGTACTTTGTTTAAGAATATGAATAGGTATTTTTTTTTAAAAAAATTTACTGTTTTTTAAGAAAATGCACTTATTAAATTATTATTAATGTAAACTTTGAAGTTTAAGAAAATGTTATTTTTTTAAACTTCTTATACTTTGACTTTTTCTAAATTTACTTTTTATTGGGTTCAAAACTACAATATATAAAGGGTTTTTCAACAGAGACGCTACAACAGTAAATCGATAGGGACAACAAACGACGCCATATTTTTTCCCGCTCTTTTGACATTTCTCTTCAGTAAGGTTTTCCATTTCATCATGGAAAGATATACGCGGCCAACAACGAGTCGAAATTATTAAAATTTACTACCGAAATTTGGAGTCAGTGGCCTCAACTTTAAGAGCGCTGCGTTCGGATTTTCATTGGAAAATCATCTTCAGCGATGAGGCTCATTTCTGGCTGAATGGCTTCGTCAATAAGCAAAATATGCGTTATTGGTCAGACAGCAATCCACACGTAATCCATGAGTCATCATTGCATCCCGAAAAAATTGCGGTTTGGTGCGGTTTATGGGCCGGCGCCGTCATTGGGCCGTACTTCTTCCGTGATGATCAAGACCGACACATTACTGTGAATGCGAATCGCTACCGTTCAATGATAAGCGTATAAGCCCCAATTGGATAATATGGACTTGGAGGACATGTGATTCCAACAGAACGGCGCCACAAGCCTCACAGCGAATGCCACAATCAATTTATTGGAAACCAAGTTTGGTGAAGGTGTTATCTCACGAAATGGTCCAGTCGATTGGCCGCCTCGGTCGTGCGATTTGACGCCGTTAGATTATTTCCTGTTGGAGCTACGTCAAGTCTATGGTCTATGCCAACAAGCCAGCGACGATTGATGAACTTCGTACGAATATCGAACGTGAAATTGCAGCAATATCGGCCGATTTATGCTTGAAAACCGTCGAAAATTGTGTTCAGCGTCTGGACTTCTGCAAGCGTGCCCGTGGTGGCCATGCAAAAATAATCGAGTTCCAGGCTCCACCTAGATAAATTCCCATTAAACATGAAATACTACCGACAAAAATAAAAATAAGCTGTATAATTTAACGTTATGTTCCAAAAAATCATACCGAGCTACGAAGCTGAGTTTATAACCTTCACAATGACATCTTCAGTGTTAAATACGAGTAAAAATGACGGAGTTATTTTGATTTTTTCTTAGGACCCCACGAAAATCCACTAAAAAATGGCTTTAAAACTTCTACATTTCTTTTGGGAACCACAAGTCTGGAGTAGAGGGTGGAAAGACCGACAGATATTAACAGGGTTCGTATTTCGTGGGTAATGGGTTACCCTGCATATCCCATTATCATTGTCGTGGGAAATGGGAAGCGATCGTTTACCCATTACCCACAGGGTATGGGTAATATAATGGATATTTACCCACGACTACACGCAATTACCCATCACGACTACCCCTTATACATGGGGAATGCGTAGGCGACCTTTGCACATTCCCCACGGCGATGGATAATGCGTTACCCAGGGTAACCCATACCCATTTTTGCTCGAAAATATAAAAAAATTAGAAAAAATTTCTACATCTCGGAAGCGGAGCGTCCACTCGAAACAAAGCTACCAAATTTTTGCGGCTTCGTAATGATTTTTCATAAAGTGTTGTAATTAGTATGGAGGACTTTTTTTTTTAAAAAATCGTCAAAATAAGAAAATCGCTAAAATGAAAAAATTTCTATAATTCGGAAACTGTGCGTTCAATCACAAATCCTTTGGAGGCCTTAACCTAATGGATATCTTTACTACGCCATCACATTTTTTTAAAATCGATAAAAAAAAGATTTTCAAATAAGAAAATCGCTGAAGCGCCCATATGATTTAGGGCTTAAAAAAAAAGTGATTATTTTTGTGATTGGAGGCAACGTTTTCGCGTTATAGCATATTTTTATTTAAGCGATTTTCATATTTTGGCGACCTATTTATGAAAACCCCTTAGAAACCCGAAAAACTTTTATTTTTCGATTGAACGCTCCATTTCCAAAATATAGATATAATGGCGTTTTAGCGATTTTTTATTATCCAAACATTTCAGTTTTAGTTAGTTTAAGCGATTTGTTTTTAAAAAAAGTGATGCGTTATTATAGACTTCCATTGGCTACTGTTTCCGCTGGAGGTAAAAAACTTGCTATTTTTGCGATTGGACACACTTTTTATGAGTTATAGCAATTTTTTTAACAAAAAAAAAATTCCATTCAAATTGGACACTATGAAAAACCATTAGAAAACAGGAAAAATTAAAAATTGTTCGATTGGTCGCTCAGTTTCCGAGATGTAGACATTTTTTCTAATTTTTTCATATTTTCAATCCAATATGGGAATGGGTTACCCTGGCTACCCCATTGCCCATCGACGTGTGAAATGTATAAAGGCCGCGTACCCATTTTTGAATTGTAATGGGTAAACGTGACGGGTAATTCCCCATCGTCTTGGGTATCTACACATTATTTTCCCCATACCCTGTGGGTAATGGGTAATCGGCATGGGTAATTAGTCGTGGGTATCCACACAGTATTTCCCCAATACCCTGTGTATAATGCATAATCGTGGATGGGTAATTATACATTACATTAAACGATCGTTACCTATTCCCCACGGCAATGTGTAATGGCCACACATGCGTGAGTAAATACAAACTGTTGATAGCTTTATAGAAAATATTGTCGTCGACACTATTATCTTTATAGAATGTATTGTCGTAGACTCTATTCTCTTCATAGAAAATATTGGCGTCGACTCTATTTTCTTCATAGGAAATATTGTCGTTGACTCTATTTTCTTTATAGGAAATATTGTCATCGTCACTATTTTCTATGTAGAAAACATTGTCGTCGGTACTATTTTCTATGTAGAAAATATTGTCGTCGCCACTATTTTCGATGTAGCATATATTGTCGTCGACACCATTTCCGGGGTAGAAGATGTCGTTGACACTATTTTCTATATAGATGTAGAAAATATTGTCGTCGACACTATTTTTGGTGTAGAAGATGTCGTTGACACTATTTTCTATGCAAATATTGTCGTCGACACTATTTTCTTTATAGCAAATATTGTCGTCGACACTATTTTCTTTATAGCAAATATTGTCGTCGACACTATTTTCTATTTAGAAAATATTGTCGTCAACCCTATTTTCGATGAAGAATATATTGTCGTCGACACTATTTTCGATGTAGAATATATTGTCGTCGACAGAATTTTCTATGTAGAAAATATTGTCGTCGACACTATTTTCAATGTAGAATATATTGTCGTCGACACTATTTTCGATGTAGAATATATTGTAGTCGACACTATTTTCGATGTAGAATATATTGTCATCGACACTATTTTCTTTGTAGCAAATATTGTTGTCGACACCATTTTCTTTGTAGCAAATATTGTCGTCGACACTATTTTCTTTGTAGCAAATATTGTCGTCGACACTATTTTCGATGTAGAATATATTGCCATCGACACTATTTTCTTTGTAGCAAATATTGTCGTCGACATTATTTTCTTTATAGCAAATATTGTCGTCGACACTATTTTCTATGTAGAAAATATTGTCGTCGACACTATTTTCGATGTAGAATATATTGTCGTCGACACTATTTTCTTGATAGAACATATGGTCGTCGACACTATTTGCTTCATAGAACATATGGTAGTCGACACTATTTACTTTATAGAACATATGGCCGTCGACACTATTTTCTTTATAGAACATATGGTCGTCGACACTATTTTCTTTATAGAAAATATATACAAAGTATAGAAAGTAGTGTCGTCCAGACAAATTTTTCGGTTTAAAAAATAATAGCGACGACGAATTTTTGTCCAATTAATTTAACAAGGTTATTGTTCGGCACAATAATTTCGACGTAAGTTTTGTTGTAAAAAGTACTTTTGTTGACACAGTTTTTGGGCGGAAAATGTTGAAAATTATGTGACAAATTTTTTTACATCATTGTCGATAAAATCTTTTTCCAAAAATAATAAAACTGGGCAAAATTCTTTTGTCCCAAGTTGTGTGTCGACACAGATTTCCATCGACACAGATTTTGGTGAAGAAAAGTTAGAGTCGCTCAGTTTTGTTTGAAATTAGTTATAAAATTGTCTTCTAAAAATTATGGCAGTCGAGAAAATTGTCTTCATATAATTCTGGAGCCGAAAATGTTGTCGCCGACACGATTTTTATGTAGACAATTTTGCTGTCCACCCCATTTCTGGAGATGGGACTATTGACGTGGACACAATTTTTGGCAAACAAACTATTGAAGTAGACATATATTTTTATTTATTTATTAGTGTCGGCAAAAATAATAAAATTCGTAAAAACAATTTTTACAACACAATTTTTTGTGAAGAAACGCTTTAATCGACATATTTTTTTACTTTCGACATTTTTAATTTTAAAATTAACGAGAGTCGACAAAAGTGGATTTTCTTGTAGAAAATACTACCTTCGACAAAATTTTCGTTTAGAAAATATTGCCATCGACACAATTATCGTCGACCCGAATTTTGGTGTAGAAAATATTGTCGTCGATGCAATTATCGTGTAGAAAAATGTATCATCGACACTAGTTTTGGTATAGAAAATATTGTATTGTATTGACGCAATTTTTGTTGAAGACAATATTGTCGTCGCCACAATTTTTAGTGCAGAAAATATTTTCGCTCACTCGGTTATTCGTGGAGAAAAAATATTCTCGTTGCCATAAAACTCATGCAGAAAAAGGTTTCGTCGGAACAATATCGTGTAGTGTAGAATAGTAAAAAATGTGGTCGTCGCTGAATTTTTTGATGCACAACATATTTTTGTCGACACAATTATCAATTGCGTTTCTGTTCTCCTTTTTTTGAAACCCTTTACACTACCGGCATCTAAATTAGGATCTGAGCAAACATTTGAGAACTCCTGCTTTTGTGACTGAAATATTTGTAATTTTAACAATTTTGTTATAACGCTGTTTCGTTTATTTTTCGATACTTAATTTTACGTTGCACGTCAATTTGTTCACGTTTTTCTTCTTTCAATCAATGACATTCAATCATTATTCACATCATGTGGGTCTTAGCGGGGCGGCAGTATATGTAGGCGACAGGTGGTGGCATCTAATGGTTGTCGGTCTTTGTTCTTTACCTCATAATGTTATTTGTATTTCCTAGCAATCCATTACTTTGTTTAGGTAGTGTCGTCAGATATTGTTGTTTCGGTTGTCTATTGGAATCACGATAATTATTCAATGAGTAGGAATAACTGATTCCAGCACCCTCCGCTCCGCAACTAAAAAGTATTAAGAAACAATTTGTTGAACAATTATATAAATAAAGAAGAAAAAAAAAGCGATTCAGGGAATAGATAGAGTTAAGAAATTACAAAATGACAATTAAGTTGTAGTGACCGAAAACGACGACGACGTCTAGAGGGAGGATAGATAATGTTATTGAAAAATGTTATTAGTATCTACTGGTAGGAAATTGAACAGCTAATTTCTCAAAATCGATTTTGTTTATGCGATAATTTTTGTATAGAACATCATGCTATCGACACAAAACTTCTTGGTGTCAACACAATTTTGGGTGTAGAAAATATCGTAAACGACAGAATTTGCAGTGAAGACAATATTGCTGACGCCACTATTTCGGTGCAAACACGGTTATTGTAGAACCAATTTTCGGCGTAGAAAACTCTGTTGTCAGCACAATTTTCGGTGTAGAGAATTAAGTTGTCGTCAAAATTTTGCGGTGTGCAAAATAATGCCGTCGATGCGATTTTGAGGCAAATATTTTAGAGGACAATATTTTCGGAATATAAAATATTTTTTGTCGACATTAATTTGAGCGTACAAATTACAACTGTCGACACTATTTTCTGTGTAAAAAATTTTGTTGTCGACTCTACTTTCTGTGTATAAAATATTGTCGTAGACTCTATTTTCTGTGTAGAAAATATTGTCGTCGACTCTATTTTCTGTGTAGAAAATATTGTCGTCGACTCTATTTTCTGTGTAGAAAATATTGTCGTCGACTCTATTTTCTGTGTAGAAAATATTGTCGTCGACTCTATTTTCTGTGTAGAAAATATTGTCGTCGACTCTATTTTCTGTGTAGAAAATATTGTGGTCGACTCTTTTCTCAGTGTGGAAGATATTGTCGTCGACTCTTTTTTCTGTGTGGAATATATTGTCGTCCACTCTATTTTCTATGTAAAAAATATTGCCGTCGACTCTATTTTCTGTGTAGAAAATATTGTCCTCGACTCTATATTTGTGTAGAGTATATTGCCATCGACTCTATTTTTGGTGTAGAAAACATTACTGTCGACTCTATTTTCTGTGTAGGAAATATTGTCGTCGACTCTTTTTTATGTGTAGAAAATATTGTCGTCGACTCAATTTTCTGTGTAGAAAATATTGACGGCTCTATTTTCTGTGTAGCAAATATTGTCGTCGAATCTATTTTCTGTGCATATTGTCGTCGACTCAATTTTCTGTGTAGAAAATATTGACGGCTCTATTTTCTGTGTAGCAAATATTGTCGTCGAATCTATTTTCTGTGCAGAAAATATTGTCGACGACTGCATTTTTTATGTAGAATATATTGTCGTCGACTGTATTTTCTGTGTGAAGATTATTGTTGTCGAAACATATTGCGGTATAGACAACAATGTTGACAATATCAACAACTAGGGTCGACGCTTATATTTTCGGCACAGAAATTTGTCTTGAAACCGTATTTTCTAGCTTCCCAGTATAAAACATTGCCGTGTATTTTCTGTGTAAAAAATAGTGCCGTCGACACAATTTTCTGTGTAGAAAATGCTACTTTCGAGACAAATTTCTGTGTAGAAAGTATAAACGTAGGCCCTATTTTCGGTGTAAAATATATTCTTATCGACGCTATTGTCCTTGGATAACACATTGTCGTATGTAAAGAAAATATTATCGTCTACACTAGTTTGGGTATAGAAAATATTGTTGTCGACGAAAAAGTATTGTCGTCGATAATATATTGGTCATAGAGAAGGACTGTATTTGTACATTGCGTATGTGGAATATTAAACTGTTCTACGTATCGCTGATACGCCACATATGGTTTTGAAATTAATATCAGTTATACGCATGGACTTCTGTATAGAAAATAATTTCGTCGACACTATTTGCTCTGAAAAAATAATTGTCGTTGACCCATTTTCCCAGTGTTGATAATAAAATCGTCGACACTATTTTCTGAATAGAAAATATAGACGTCGACCCAATTTTTTGGTATAGATACTAACTATAGAACCGAACATTTGATATAGAGGATCACTCAATTTTTACATAAGGTTTAGATAGGTGTTGGTGGCAGTCGATGAACGAACCACTCATGTATTAGTTCATTGCGATACCAGTAGCAAATGATATTATGCCCTTAGTTTGCTCCAAGAAGCTCAAGATCTTGTCTACGCTTAACTGAAATGATTATCCCAGGTTCCTAAATGTGTAGGATCCCCTAGTAGACATTGACCTTCAGGCTAGTCCTCTACAGTTACAATGAAAATGTTCAGTGGATTCTTCGTCGTTACAGCTTCTAGAAAAGACATTTGACCTGACCTTTAGTCCCGTCGAATGCCTAACAAAAATGCAGTATCCTGTCAAAACTGAATAAAATAATAATAAATATAAATAATAGCCTGGCTCGAGACAGAAGGTTCATGTATCGTCTGATTATCACTATCGGGCAGATTTGTCATGCACGTACATAATTTGTGCCTCTCGTCCACCTAGTCTGCATCATCATATAGGAAAGTTCTTGCAGGATATGTTTAGGGTCAAGTCGGTAGTGGCAGGCCAAGACGTTCCAATTCCTGTAGTACCTGTAGGGTGGTGCCTAGTCTCACCACCTCACCCGGTATCTGTATCCTGGCACACATAAAAGGTGAATATCGTATTGCTGGAAACTGAACAATCGTAGGAGGAAGTACGCATTTGCAAGTTATAGCCTTCTTGCAGGTGTAGAGGGCAAAATGTATATTGAGCATGTTTTACATTAAACAGTTTTTAAAATCGCTTATACGCGATGTATTGTTTTAAAATTAATATCACTTATACGCAATACCTTCTTTGTAGGAAAACTGGGACGATATTTTAAGGTATAGGTAATCTATACCTTATAGTATAGGTAATCTATACCAATAATCGTCGACAAAACTTTTCACTATAGAAACTGTTGTCGTCTACTCAATTTTTCGGTATAGCAAATTTGGTCGTTGGCACTATTTTCTGTGGAAAGGCATTCTTGGCATTCGTATTTGCTGTGTAGAAAATATTGTCGTCGACTTAATTTTTTGGAATAGAATCGGGGCAATTTTTTCCATAAGGAATCACTCAGTTTCATACGAGAACTTATGTATGTGGAACATTAAACAGTTTTGTATATCGCGTGTAAGCTATATATTGTTTTGGAATTAATATCAGTTATACGCAACTTCGTTATAGAAAATATGGTCGGCGGCACAATTTTCCTGTTTAAAAAATATTATAATATATACTATCGTCTTCTCAGTTTATAGGTATAGCAAAAATTTTCATTTACACTCTTTTTTGTGTAGATGACATTATATACGACACTATTTTCTGTGTTGAAAATATTGTCGCCGGCTTAATTTTTAGGTATAGAAAATATTGCCGCCGGCACAATTCTTGTCATAAAGAATCGCTCAGTTTGTACATCGACGTATGTGGAACATTATATTTATATAGCGCTTATACGCTATATGTTGCTTTGAAATTAATACCAGTTACACGCAAGACCTTCGTTACAGAAAATATGGTCATCGGAATGAGTTTTGTATTTAGAAAATATCATAATAAATATTGTTGTCTACTCAATTATTCAGAATAACATATTTGGTCGTTGTCACTATTTTCTATATAGAAGACACTATTGTCGACCCTATTTCCTGTACAGGAAATATTGTCGTCGACCCTATTTTCTGCGTAGAAAATATTGTCGGCGAATTAGTATTACGGTATAGAAAATATTATTGCCTGCTCAATTTCTGTCATACATAAGCGCTCAGTATGTACCTGGACATATTTGGAACCATTATATTTATATATTGCTTATACGCTCTTTGTTGTTTTGAAATTATAGTGAAAATATCACTTATACGCCAGATTTTCGACATTGCATAGCTATAGAATTTTCGTCGGCACAAGCTTTTTGTTTAGAAATTATTATAAAAAATGTTGTCGTCTACTCAGTTTTACAGAATAGCAAATTTGGTCATTGACACTATTTTCTGTGCAGAAGACATTATTGTCGACCCTATTTTCTGTGTAGAAAATATTGTCGTCGACTTCAGTTTTTGGTATAGAAAATATTGTCGCCGCCACAATTTTTGCCATAAGGAATCGGCCAATTAGTACCTTGACGTATGTGGAACATCATATTCATATATCGCTTATACGCTGTATGTTGAGTTATACGCAAGACTTTCGTCATAGAAAATATGGTCGTTGGAATGAGTTTTCTGTTTAGAAAATATTATAATAAATATTCGCGTCTACTCAATTTTTCGTTAAACCAAATATTGTCGTTTACATTATTTTCTGTGAAAAATACATTATTGTTGACCCTATTTTCCGTGTAGAAAATACTATTGCCGACCCTATTTTATGTGTAGAAAATATTGTCGTCGACTTTATTTTTTGGTATAGAAAATATTGTCGCCGCCATAATTTTTGTCATAAAGAATTGCTCAGTGTGTACCTGGACGTATGTGGAACATTATATTTATAAATCGCTTATACGCTATATGTTGCTTTGAAATTAATATTAGTTATACGCAAGACTTTCGTTATAGCAAATATGGTTATCGACCCAATTTTTTCTGTACAGAAGATACTGTCCTTGCCTAAATTTTTTATGTATATAAAATATTATCGTCAACACAGAAATATTATCGTCGACACAATTTTTCGTTACCAGGCTTTCTGTAAACAAATATTTCTGTTTTCTTATGGCAATATCATTAAGAATTTACTACTGCTTTTGAATCCAAATGTTTCCCGTTTAATTATTTCAAACATTCTGTTACTATATAACTCGTTACTTAAGCGGAAATTGTAAATTAAACCGTTTGACGCATCATCTCTTCTAAATCACAGTTGCTGACGTACTTGCATGTAATTCCCATCAAAATGATTGACACTTGTTGTTGAGTTAGTTATCGCTGAGTGTGGATCATTCCAGCTAAATATAAAATTATAACTAATAATTATAACCACAACAGTTTTGTTTTCATTTGCATTAGAATATAATGGAAAAATTTATTAAACATGTTATTATTAAACATGTTTGTCTAAATAAAACTTAAAGATGGACGACACTAAAAAGAGGGAATGTCTGCTTTGATCGCAGAAGTTTATTTATATTTTGAGTCAATATTTTATAAATTCGAATGCCAACTGTTATCAACGAACACAAGAAACTAGGTTGTATTTAATGTGTTTACACTTTAAGAAATATTAAGGAGATTGACAGACAATTCCATTTTATATAAAATCAGTGGAAAAGAGATTTGAACAATAATTTCAATATAATGGATTTTGTGATTTACAACGTTAGATATCGTTAGTTTAATGGGTGACTAATGTAATTAATATTTTGTTATATTATCTAATGGACTTAAGGCAATCATTCGAAATTGAGTTAGACCAAAATGTAAGAACCCTAACTACAAATGATTCATAGCTTAATATTTTCATATGAAATTTTTTGATTAAAACCAATTAAAAGGAACCGATTCTAGCTCGTGTGAAAATCGGCCGTCATTTTCTGTTCCATTTCGTCTAAAAAATTCCACGTGAATATGTACAATGCTGAGTATTTTCAGTCCTATTTTTTTCAACAAAATGAGTTTTTTGTTCCCACTCACAAAGTTTCAAATTTTGAGTTATGGGTCTTTTGTAGGTAGGATGCGATATATCTATTGATTTATGCATCAAACTAGGTTAGGTTACTTTAGGTTTTGGACACGTGACAATATGAGACAGTTTACAACTGCCGTATCGACATTACACTCGGAGAAGAAAAGATAGGAGGGAGGGAAGAGAAGAGAACGGGGCATTGCCATAGAAGGTGCTGAAAGGTCTCTATCTCTTCTTCATCACCACAAGCATTGCAGTAATCAAACCCGTTCACAATTCAGTTGCGAGTGCAGCCTCCAACATCACAGTGACCCGTGATTACCCCAATGAGAAGTTGCCAGTAGTCAGCCTTGTCCAGTCAAAGAAGCGACTTAGTCCTACCTGAGTCCCATGGCGGCCATATGTCTCTTGAAATTCTGCAATCTACTCTGGCCAACCAGGCGGTGTAAATCTCTTCCAGCGTCCACCGATCGATTAAGCCATACTAGTAACAGATCGTTGGATTTGCAGAGGCAATCAATCTCAAATCGGCAGAAATGCATCCTCCTCTAGCAAGACAATCTGCTTCAACATTCCCTGTGACATCACTACACTACACTGTTCACAATCCGCTTGCAATCGCTAATCAATTTGGATTTACACATGTGTGACCTGATCGCACTGGTGTCTGGCTTGCTATCAACGCAGATGACGAATTCAACCGATGGATACAAGTATGGGTCCATTATCTCAATTGCAGCTCTCATAATCGCCACGATTTCCGCTTGGAAGACACTGCAGTTCACAACCAATCTCATCGAAAGCCCGAGTTGAAGATCCTCACTTAAGATTCCCGCTCTTGTGCCCGATTCCATTTTGGAGCCATCTGTAAAGATTACATGACCAGAGAGTCAGTACTATCTGGCATCATGATTTTCCGGCAATGCCCAAGGTCTACAGTCGGCAGCATGTAGTCAGTGGCCCGGCTCAAACACTCTTCCGGGTGATTCTCAGTTAAAACAAAATGCTGTCCCATAACATCCCATGAAGGGATTAAAGAGAGCTTCTCACAATCAGTGAGATGTGTGCTTTCAGTTTTTGCACTCATTGATTGGGGCCTACAGTGTTACACCGGTTCCGAACGGTATTTTGAGAAACTTTTTCAAACTAAGCGTGATGACCGTCGTCGAAAGAAATGTAGGGAGGTGTGAGGAGGGATCGAATCCACGTTCTCATGTACAAGGGCCGCGCACACTAGCCATTGCACCACCGACATCAGCATTACACCATCGATTCTCAAACAACTCCTGGAGAATGTTGGCGGGCCCCACAGGGGCATGTCTCCAGCTACCCAATTCTCTCATGCAAAGGGAGCTTTCGCGTAGATATCAAGAGTAGTAAAATTCAGGATTATATCCATCGCCCCACTGATACACATCGACGCAGTGCGCTGAACCTTACTGAGCATTTTCAAGTGGTAGATGTTCCCCAATGCGTTCCACCAAACTACGCAGCTATAGGTGATAATTGGGCGCACGATAGTCGCAAAAAGCTAATGCACGATTTTCGGACAAAGACCCCATTTTGTGCCAATCGAATTCCTACAGGCGTAGAGTTGTTTAATCCTTTCTTCATTCGCTCCCCAGTATTTCGCTTGCAGTTCAGTTTCGGATCAAGAACGATACCAAGATATTTCGCCCCAAAAGATAGAGGTAGCTCTACACCATTCAACCTTGGTTTCCTAAAAAATCCAATATTTCGCCTTCGCGAAAAACGAACCCGCTCGGGTTTGCGGGTTAACACCCAGGCCACGGTATCTGCCCCAATCTTACAACTCACCCAGGGCATCCTGCACGAGGTCACTGATCGTAGGCATAGATTTTCCACCAACAAGAATAACAACGTCGATCGCATAGGCAGCAATTCTACATCCTCTCAACTCAAAGTCCTTCAGAATGCCGTCAACCATAAAAAGTCACAGCAGATGGGATAACACTCCACCCTGCGGCGTTCCCCTTGTAGTCAGCTTCCGAACTGAGCTCACCCCAAGTATCGAATTTACAACGTGATATCTAAGCATGTTCGTAATCTATACGACAAGAACTGAAGGCATCTCACCGGAATCCAGAGATTCCCTGATTGCGCTAGATGACACATTGTCAAAAGCACCTGCTATATCTAAAAAGGCAGCCAAACTGAAATCCCCGAGCTTCAAGTTGCGCTCAAGATAACCCACAATATCGTGCAGAGCTGTTTCCACTGATTTACCCTTGAGGTAGGCAAGTTGTCTGCCACTCAAGTAGCACGATCTAATTCCATTCCTGATGTACAACTCAACCATTCTCTCCAAAACTTTCAATATGAATTATGATTGGTATTTAGTCCTTTGGAGATACATAAGTACAGGTATCAAACTAGTAAAATTTTGTTTTTATAAATTTACGTATGAGGAATACTAATCTCGCTAAATCACTATATCGCTCATTCGCAGAACTGTTATTATGAAATTAATATCAATCATACGTTGGATCTGTAATTAATTAGTAATATTTTTCCTTCACCTTTCTTAATAAATGATTTTTCAAGCTGATTGGTCTGTAGTCCTTAGGAGATACATGTCTACATGTATCATACTAGTAAATCCTTTTTCTTAGAAATTTACGTATAAGGAATACTAATCTCGTTAAATGACTGTATCGCTCATACGCCGAGCTGGTATTGTAAAATTAATATCAGTCATATGCTGGATCTATAATTAATTTGTAATATTTTTCTTCGACCTTTCTTAATAAATGATTTTTCAAGCTGATTTAAATTAATGCCGATCATTCTTAATAAATGATTTTCAAGTTGATTCGTCTGTAGTTCTTAGGAGATACATGTCTACATATATCAAACTAGTAAAACTTTTTTTATAAATTTACGTATACGGAATACTAATCGTGTTAATTGACTATATCGCTCATACGCAGAGCTGGTATCATGAAATTAATATCTATCATTCGCAGCATCTGTAATTAATTAGTAATATTTTTCGTCAACCTTTTTTAATGATTTTGAAGCTGATTGGAAATTAATATCCATCATACGCAGCATCTGTAAGTATTTAGTAGTATTTTTTTCTCGATCTTTCTTAATAAATGATTTTTCAAGCTGATTGGCCTGTGGTCCTTAGGAGATACATGAGTACATGTATCCAACTAGTAAAACCTTTTTCTTATAAATTTACGTATAAAGAATACTAATCTCGTTAATTGACTATATCGCTCATACGGAGAGCTGGTATTATGAAATTAATATCAATCATACGTTGGATCTGTAATTAAATAGTAATATTTTCCTTAATAAGTGATTATTCAAGCTCGAGGTCTTAAAGATCTGTAATTAGTGGTGCAATGGTTAGTGTGCGCGGCTCTTGTACATGCGATCCTGGGTTCGAACCCTGCTCTGACCAGCTTCACATTTCTTTCGGCGGCGGTCACCTCGCATAGCGACGGCGACACTATCGAGTATATAGAAATGAAAAAGCTTCTCAAAAATACCTTTCGGAATCGGTGTAAGAACTGTAGGTCCCAATCAGTGAGTGAAAACTGGAAAGCGCACAGCTCAGTGATTGTGAGAAGTTCTCCCCGGTCCGTTCATGGGATGTAATGGGAAACCATTTTTTTTAATTACCAAAATTAATAATTGTTATATGAAATATTTCTTTTCAACATTTTATATATATTAAATTATTTATTTATATTTAATGTTAATGTTAATTTCTTTTTATTATATTACACTTATATATGACGTCAAAGTGGTTCACTAATTCCAATTGTGTTGTCTGACTCTTTGTTGGCCAACGTCATTATATTTCCATTACGTAGCAGCGTGATGTGAACTAAAAACACGCCACCGCAATTTTTGTTCTATAACTAAAATGTCTCGTTAGTATTGTAGGGTTTCTTCAAAAAAAAATTGAAAATAAAAATACAAATTCGAATACTACATGTTTATCTATTATTTACATTATTATGGGTTAGCGAAAATATATAAGAAAATTTGGAGTGATAGATAGTGGGAAATATATTACTGGCAGGAGAGTGAATAGTTTTCTCGGTAGAATGATTAAGGTTCCTAAGCACAAACAATGTAGATAGTTCAAGAATTTTAGAGTATTTTTCCCAAGCAATTATCTTACACCTAAAGAAATAGTATATACTTTAAAACTATGTCAATACCTTTTATAGCTGCATGAGAACTATCGATATCGATAACTATGTTTACACAGGTGAGAATGTCAAACTGTGTTGACATTTCTGATCAGTAAGGTTTCCAAGTTGTGGAAATTTGCCTTGAAAAAATAAATCTGTTCATAGAGCACTTCGTTAATTTTACGGTCAACATAACCGGCCTAGTGAGCAAGCAATTCCTGCAGTTATTGATCGCTTGGAGCGAAGATAATCCTGAAGGCGTTAACAAATCACCAATACATCCATTACAATTGACTGTTTGGTGCGGTTTACGCGCTGGCGGTTTCATCGGACCTTAGTTCTTTCGAACTGATCAAGGAGCTGCCGTTACGGTGAATGGCGACCGCTATCGAGCCATACTGACTGAATTTTTGTTTCCATTCCAAAATTAATCCGCTAAACATCAACGACATTTGGTTCCCACAATACGGCGGAAGTTGCCATTCAGGGCGCTTAACAATTGATTTATTGCAAAATCCATTTGGTGACAACTATATTTCCAGGAGTGGTCCTGTTCACTTTCCCCCTTTACTCGTACGATTTAACGCCTCTGGATTACCTTTTATGGGACCAAGTTACGGCATTGGTTTATGCCGACAAACCAGCAACTCTTGTAGCATTGGAAGCCAATATTCAAGCCACCATTGATGCCATACGGGCAGTTTTATTGGAAATAGTAGTCAAAAAATGGACTGATGGAATGGACCAAGTAACTCGTAGCCGTGGCGGACATATTCCGGAAATCATATTTAAAAAATAAATGTCATGAAATTATGTACCATATTATAGTAAAAACAATTTCATTTCAACTCTATTTCTGTCTTGTATTATAATTTTAAGTTCTCATGCAGCTAGAAAAAACACCCGTTACAAGTTGGTCAGATTACTTATACCCCATATGTTGTTTTGAATTTAATTACTTATACGCCATATGTTATTTTGCAATTAATATTAATCATACGCAAGATCTGAAAATTAGTTAACGAATCTAGTTTAATATGAAAACCTGATTTTGCTGACAAATCTCAAGTTGTATTATTAGATTTTATTGTACTAATATTTAATTTTTCTTTTCCATTCCAGGTAAGATTAAAATCTAAGCTATGTGATACTTTTTTGTAAGAGTGAGTACAATTTTGAATTTTTTTTTTAAACAAATGGAATTTGTGGCCGTCGGGGGTGCAATGGTTACTGTGCGCGCCTTTTGTATACGAGATCCTGGATTCGAAACCTGCTCTGACCACCGTAAAAAAAAATTCTTTCAGCGGCGGTCACCTCGCATAGTGATGGCGACACTATATAGTATTTAGCCATGAAAAAGCTTCTCAAAATACCGTTCGGAATCGGTGTAAAACTGTAGCTCCCAATCAGTGAGTGAAAACTAGAAAGCACACAGCTCAGTGATTGTGAGCAGCTCTCCCCTGTCCCTTCATGGGAAACCATTTAATTTTTTTATGGAAAAGACACAGTTGTATTTTATTAAACAACATTATTTTTTGGAAGAATATTTTTTATTTAATATCATTTGGGATAAACAGATCAGGATTTTCCGAAATTAGAAAGAAATTTAAACAGTCGTTACCAGGATATGATATCACGTTGGGTGGCGATCGTTTCGAAATTTTGAGATTGTTGTTATCAACGTCGTAGCCTTTTAGGTCAGTGGCTCTCTTGTTCACATTGTCACTAATTGGAGTTGTCTTCGTCAGGGGTTCCCTCCTCTATCTCTCTATCATTTGAATGACTTTATCGCATTATTTTTTTTATAGACTACTTTATTTTTTGTTATCTATATAAGTATACTTATAAATAAAAGGCTTGCATTACTGACACACTGACTAACTGACTGACTACTCCCCAGCCCAAACAGCTGAATCTAGAACCTTGAAATTTGGCACGTATGTTCCTTGTACGACGTAGGCGCGCGATAAGAAGGTATTTTTGGAAATTCGGACTGGAAGGGGGTAAAACGGGCATGGCAAATTCCTTTTTTTGTGGAAAGTGGGCGGTGTCACGCCCCTTTAAAAAAAAGCTCACCTAGCGTGAAATTTGAAATGGCCATATCTCATGAACCAGATGTACGACTATGAGATTTGGCATATACGATGGTCGTTTAAGGAAAATTACTTTTTTGTGAAAAGTGGGCTGTGCCACGCCCCTTTTTAAAAAATCGTTATATCGGCCAAATTAATGGACCGATTGTTATGAAATTTTCACAGCGTGGTACTGTCGTTCGGGCCTCTATCATAGGCCATATAAGAACAGAATTAGACAAAGGGGCGTAACACCACCCACATAAATCGAAATTTGAAGCGGTAATATCTCAAGAGCCATTCGGGGCATGAAGATGTGATTTGGTATATATATTGATCGTAAAATAAAAAATACTTTTTGGAGGAAAGTGGGCGGGCCGTGTTATGCCGCCCCTAATAATAGACCTATGAAATTTTCACAGTGTGGTACTTTTGGTAGGGCCTCTAGTATCTACATATTCTACAAATTTGGGGTGGTTCCGAGTTTACGTCAGCTAAGAAGGAATTTTCGGAAATTCAAATTTTGGGCGATAGAAATGGGCGTGCCACTAAATCAGATTAATTAAGATTCTGACCAAACGAGTCATCCGAGAAACATGAAATTTGGTGTGGATATTCCTTTTAGAACATAAAAAATATAAAATTAAGGTTTTTCGAAGTTTTAACTTTAAACGGCAGAAATGGGGGAGGCAGCAATAATGTTATATATTGTTATTCCATGGTAGTTGGCACGGATACTAGGGACATCTTTTTTATATAAGTTGCCGGGTATGCATTCATCTAACCAAATTTTGCTAATGTGCCAATGCATGCACCTTATCAGCTAATCGGGCTCTGAACGATATCGATTAGTCCCGTTTTTTAATTAATTTTCTCACTCTCGCGCTTTCTCCACTGCCGTTTCTTACGCCTAGAGTGACGTTGTCTCTTCTTTATTTTTCCCCTTTACCGCTCAGTCACAGCTCGCGTTGCAATTGATTGAAGCTTTGCCGTACGTGCAGCGATATTTTCACCATTTGCTATGCGACACTCTTCATCGTACCATGGTTTGTTGCGAAGCGGTTTTTCAAAAACTAGTACGGTTGTTGCGGGAGTTTTTATAGAGTTGGAAATGGGTTTCCATTGCGCTTCAGGATCGTCATCGGGAGGACTTGTGTTCTGTGACAAAAGTTGCGCGAGCTTCCTTGAGTTAGCTGTGACTACTTCTGGTAATTGCAACTTGCCGATGTCTGGCTTTCTGTGTGTCTGGTTTATAGCGATTTTCGCTCTACTTAATCTTGTGCGAACCTTTGCTACTACCAGGTAGTTATCAGAATCGATGTTAGCTCCTCTGATCAGTCGTACGTTCATTACACTGCACGAGTGCCTTACATCAATTACCACGTGATCAGTTTGGTTCTTCGTTCTTTGATCTGGGGATATCCAAGTAGCCTTTGTGGATGTCTTTCTTGTACCATCTTGTACCACTATTGACCATGACGAGGCAAAGTCAATCAGTTTCATACCGTTGTCGGAACTGTCAGCATGTGCACTGAAATTGTCAATAGTTGGATGAAACACATTCTCTCTGCCTACTTTGGCATTGAAATCTCCCTGTACAGTCTTAATTTCGCGGCCAGGGCAGCGGTCATACGTTTCCTAGACGCTCATAGAATATATCTTTGAAATCATGATCTTTCTCTTCTGTCGGGGCATGCACACAAATTTGGGAAATATAAAAATATTTCGCTTTTTCGAGGATTGTGACTATACGTTCACTCACAGGATTGAAGCTAGAGCCAATAAGTCGCAGGTCTTTGTCCCAAATTCGTGTTTTTCTCATGGAAACTGTAGTATATGTCGCAGTTTCTTTTTCTTGTGCAGCCATGTTCTGTCCATCGCATTTTCTGGATAGCCTTATATCTTTCGAGGACATCTGCCAATTGGATGCTCCGGATCTATATACACGCTGAAAAAAACGGCATCTGTAACATATTCTTCCAAACATATTCTGCAGGAACCATGTATATGTGTGGAAGACACTTCAAACATTTATATGTTTGGACGTTCCAAACTCACACATATTTAAATGCAAACATTTGCATGTTTACTGACAAATATGTATGCTTTTACGTGGAAACAGACGCGTGCTTCATCCCAAACATCCATATACTTAGGTGGAAGCATTCGTGTGTTTCCCCCAAACCTCCATATACTGAATAATATTTAGAAACGAATTAGCCTATTAAAATGAAATGAGAATCTGCTGCTCTTTTGCTTCTCCTTTCTTTGTTGTCTCTCACGTCTTTGTTTTAAGAACCCAGCAAAAAAAGAGTATACCAAGAAGTAGAATTTGCACCACAACTCCTTGGTAAGATGTAGTGCTAATTTAGGTGCAGAAGTACTTCTTTTAATATTGCGTTGTCCAATGCAGCACTACTTCTTGTTTGACTGTTTGGAAGTGCAGTTTATGCTAAAATTTTTATGCTATATTTCGTCCGCAAACGAGCAACCAAAATTATTATTTCAACAATTTGTAAATTTCTTGTCATTTGAAACTTGGCAACAAGTGATATGCTATTAAAAAGTTCTGAATTTAAGCAACAAATTAAGGGTTTAACTAATTATTTTATTAATTGTCCTTTTATTAGTACTCCAAAAGCTTCTGTCAACAGGTGAAAATGAAAGGAAATGAAAATCAATTTGAAAGAAAGTAAATACAAATTAAATACAAGTTATATATTTAGGCATCTTTGTACTTGTCCACTATCCCTTTAGCTCTTTAATAAATTTGCATCATATAACTCATAATGGATGTGATGCAAATGTAGATTTTTCGGAGTTGTTATTGATCAGCGTCAAAATTGCATTAAATATGCACATAGTGTTGCAGAAGATTTACAAAAATAATAACATCTACTAGAACTACTTCATTTTATTTTTCCTGGGAAGGTTTCAACTATGCACTAAACACATGCACTAAAACCAAAGCAACATCACAAACAATTTAACCGTTCGAGCTTTTGTTTATTAATTTTTCACTGTTCAAGCGCTTTTGATGTCCTCTGTCCGATGAACCAGTAATGACTGAATACATGAAATTAAAACGCAATAAAGCAGCCAAAGTAAGAAACATTAACATCATCTGCAATTTACACGCACGTTCAGGAATATTTGTGAATCACTGACTGAGAGAATAATGTATAAATACAGGTACAGACTTACACGATAGACACTCTTGTTGTCCCTCTTTTATTCTCTTGCTCTCGCGATATGATAAACAGTACAACAAACACAGCTTTATTTGTATCGCAAACACAGATATATTTAGGTCGCAAACACATATATTGTAACAAATTAATCATTGTGTCTCAAACATGTAATATTGATTAGCAAACACAATGTGCTTGGGCACAAGTATACTATATTCGCGACAGGCTCCAAACACATGTTATATTTGCATCCAAACAATAAAAAACGACAGATTTTTCAGCGTGTTCTTACATTTCAAGTGCATATCCGTAAATCGTGGTCATTATAACGTTTGCTGGGGTCGTCAACAAATAGGGGTTGTTTATGTTATCTTTTTTGTATTTGAATATTGATTACCAAAATGAACGGTGGCGGGAATCAAGCTTAGTCCAACGGGTTTTTGCATTTTAACCTACTGCCAGGACATTTGATTGCAGCCACCCATTATGGATCAGACGCTGAACAGAATGGAACATACCGAACCTAGGGTTTTTTCTTTTGTTTTGTATACGCCGTTGGCCCACAAAGGAATATACCCGATAGCTTGATGAGCTTCAGTGACATCAGTCACCTACTAAACCCGAGACATATCAGTGATCGCATAACCAATCAGGCTACTCATTTGTTTCGCCTTCTCACTCTAGCTAGCTAATGGAGGTAGCTGAGTTCCTTGGACTGCCCAATGACGGAATCATTTCTGTCCACTCCCAAGTGAATGGGTATCAGAAAGTTTCCACCTCCACGGACAGTCCCATGTCCCAGGAAATTCAATGTGGTAAAACTGTACTAGATATAGTCGTATAGCCGCGTACGAAGTATTGGGTATTTTTTAGTTCTTTATAAGAATAGAAGATCCACCATGAGATGTAGCATCAGCGTGCATGACTTGAATCAATTTATAGTTAGAAATACTAGAAGTTCTTGGTCGTGAAATGATTTTTTTGTTAAACAACATTATTCTATATTAACTACCTTCCAGTTTCCCACAAGGGAAACAATTTGCCTGTTGCAGAAAGTTTGAAATGCATTATTGGTGACGCCCACTTTAAGTCGTTCTATAAATTAAAATCAAGATGCGTATCCCTATAAGTTTATTCAAAGTTGTGATAATTAGTACTCATCTTCCTTTTAAAGCTTAACATAATTCTGATGTTGATTTTTATTTTAAAATATCTACAAATATCCATCATTCCCCGTGAACTACCCTCTAATTGCACTTATCTTTAACATGTTCTTTTAAATAATTGATGGCATTTTCTTGCCACCACCCAACTCAAGGGTAAATTGTGCAATTTTCCAGTCAATACAACTAAGAATTATTGGATACAAAATAGACAATACCAGGCATTGACAATGACAATTTCGCAAGAAAACCAGATTACACGAAAAAACACGTAACTGACTAAAAGTGTGCTCCTTTCTAGAACCTCTTGCCCTCTCTAGCTCTCTTTGGTGGTTTACAGTACTGTTGTTGTCCTACCGAAAAGTACAATATTTTATTGGACAGTTTCGCTTTCGGTTGTTGTTGTTATTATTTTACTATAATGCGATAAATTATTTATATATGACCTGGAAAATTTCATAAAATAATCATTGAAGTTGTATCCAAATACAGGGGGGTACATACTATGTATTTTGTTAGTTTGTCAAATTACATATACATAGAGAAAGAGAGAGAGTGGAATGGGAAGAGAGAGTCACATACATTAGAGTGGCTTGTTTTGAGGCTGAACAATTAACGTCAAATTTCCTGAAATCCTACCACACTGTTGGTACGAAAGTGCAGATAACGTTGCAGATAATTGCAGCATCACCATGTATACTGGTTGTTTTTCTTTTTTCCAGAAATCGTGCATATCCCGCAATGGAATTACACACAAACATCCTGTTTGTATATCTCGAATGAAAAACTAAGTGAACGAATATCAGTGACTCACATGCGACTCAAATTGGATTCCTGTAATACGAAATAATCGTTCGCCTGACCCTATGTTTGTTTCCAACTGACAGCACGTTCGAAATCGGGAAACCAAAATTTTTACTGAAACGTTTTGAAAAATTTTATGTTTTCGTTCGACTTGAAACGACAAGATTGTGGAACCGAAATCAACTTTCTTTCATCTAGAACACTAGCGAAAGCTTCCGTTCGAGATACAGAACTAGGTTGAACGTGTTTTCCCTTAAACCATTCTCATTCGATTAAAGATATTTTTTTTGAATTTGAAAAAACGTAAACATAAGTTTGATTAAAACGATTTACTCTAATATCCAATGCAATATTTACTATGAACACGTAGAAAATGTATGTAATTTGTGTAAATTACACATGTATCTTTTTCTACACTGTATAACTTATTCTGGCCATGTCTTCCGGCAGACGGACATTTCTAAGTATTTTCCTTTCTCTAAATCAGATTAAGAGTCACAGAAAACTACCGATTGGAAATTGTGAAATTCATTTATATTGTAACTTTTTAATTTATTAGTTGTTTATTTTCGTATTCTACTACTATTATTACTGTTGACATTTTTGTGTGATTGTTGTTGGGTAAAGTAATAAAGTAATATTAGTTTTTATGGCTAAATAAAGTCCTTAATATAATATCATTTTATATGCATCATTCAAGTCATTTGTGTCAGTCCAGTCCAGTATAATTAAATTGAAAATGTTCAAAAGGTTAACATAAAAATAGAACAAAAATATTAAAGATATTGAATTATAAAATTCCAAATATAGTTGGGTTTTATTATATGAAACCTACAACGTAAGTGAAAGGTTATGGTAGTTTATTTGTGAGGCGAAAGATAAGGTACAACTTTAAGATATAGTAAGAAGAGAAAGATTAGAGAAAGGAAGAGAAAGGAGAAAGAGGAAATAAAAATAAATAGAAATCAAAAATTGTATAAATAATTTTAATTATTAAATTCTATATATTTAATATTACTATTATAATATTAAGATTATTAATTGTACATTTTACATGGTCCATCCTCTATTTGATGTTACCTAGGTTTATTTCTAGCAGCATAATCTAATCGACAACCAGCAAGTTTGAAATTATTAAACTCGATTTAAAACTAAACAGCATTGCTAGTTTTGTACAGTTTCAACGTATTTTGTGGCTTATTCAAAATTTTCGCACATCAATCATACGCCTAGTTCGATGTTATAAATTTATATCAATCATACGCAATATATTTAAGGAAACTAGAACATAAATTTGTATAGAAACAGTAAACGAATATAAAGGCTAAATGGTTTCGTTGGGGGTTACAAGCAGCTGTTGTAATATTGGTAATCCACCCCATGACTTATTTTTTTCTAAATTCATATCAATCATACGTAACCTGACCAATCATCTGGCTTTTCGCGGGATTATCCCGCTTTTCGATGTCTCTTCCCGTCTTGGTTTTCAATCACAAAGAACAACATTAACATGAAGTCCCTCCTTATGACATGGTTGCTTTTAGAACTAAAAAATTATAATTTAGCATGGAAGTTATATATTGAGTATGACATTTTCAACAGTCACAATTAGGATTTGAATGGACATTGTCAGACTATCGTTTCGACGTTTGTGAACTTCAGCCTCAGAGGCTTTGTTGTAGGCTACTGGCATTTGTTTAAATGTGTGACTAACTGAAATAATGTGATTGGATTTTTTTGCGATTTTTTTCACATCAATCAGATATATCTATTTTTTTCATTACCTTCGGATGGGACACGAAAGTGCCGTAATATTTTGGTTATTTGGGCAAAAATGTTGAAGAGTTCTCAACAAATACTAATTTCTATTTTCACTGGAGTCGCCGACTTCAAATGCCGGTTAAGAGGAAAATATTTCGTATTGTAATGAGTTAATTTTGTAGTCCGGTTTTATAAAAATTAAAAAAATTATCAAATAAAAAATAGAGATTAACAAATCGAAAAAATATATATATTATTTTTAAATATAATTTAAACTACTATTTTTAAATTTTATATTTTATTTCTTTAAATGTTAATTCATACTTATTTACGTAGGTGGCCTCAGACAACCCAGAGGGGTCAAGGGCCGTACCGCTTAAGGGTAACATATTTCTCCAACCGGCTGGATCTTCAGCTTTTCTCCTCCTCTTGGTGACCCCAAGCTCTCGCTCTTCCACCTGGTCTCGCTCTTCCACCTGGTCTTTCCAGCGAAGTCTTGGTCGTCCTATTTTTCCATGTCCTTCGAGTACATCTTCGAATACATTTGACACTGGTTCATTCTGATCCATTCTAATGAGATGGCCTAGCCGGCGTCAATGCGCTGTTTTATTTCATATAACTACGTCGATGTCGGGATGCAGTTTATACAGCTCATGCTTCAACCGTCATCGATACTCGCCGTTTTCTGTTAGATACAGAACCACATACTTTTCGGAGCATTTTTCTCTCGTAGTCTCCCAGTGATGTTTTACCAGCATGCGATATCGCCCAATATTCTGCGCAATAAATCAAGACAGCTTGCCTGAGAGTCTGATATAGTTGGATCTTCGTTTCTCTGAAGTGCTTGCTTAGTCCGAAATAACACCTGTCTGCAAGCAAAACTCTCCGTTTCATTTCTAGGCTGACTTTATTGCTTCTGTTCACATTAGATTCAAGGTAAATAAATACGTCCACTACCTCGAAAGTATAACGCCTATTCACGTTCACCCTTTCGTCCAACCTGCTGGATGTTCTGCTTGTCAAACCCATAAGTTTTGTCTTTTCCTCGTTTGCTGGCAAACCCACTTTTGCTGATTCCTTCTCAATTCTCGAAAATACTGCAGTAACTTCTCGCAGATTTTGCCCAATGATGTCGAAAGCATCCGTATATGCGAGCAGCATGTGACTTTTGCTGCTGATCGTTTTATTCATGTTGCCTGTAGGGTGACAAATGTAAATCCCGCGGTTGGGATTCGAACTCACATACGGTGGACGATCGTTTTGATGTTTGTAAATCATCATCTTCAGCAGCGTCTAGCCCGTTACGCCACTATAATGTGTATTCACGCTTGTTACTAATTTATTTTTATCGTGCCGAGTGCTTGTTTGGCACTGCGTACATATTGCAAAGCATCAGTTTGACAATTTAAAGGTCCTTTAAGTCCCACATTGCGTATGAGGAATATTACAGTATTTCTTATAACACTCATACGCAGTGTAGGTATATACAATTTAATATTAATCATACGCAATGATTTTAAATAAAGTGTCCAAATATGTGCATCGTACAAAGACTATGGTTTTTTTGCGACTGGTGAAGGAAATCAAACAAATAATTTAAAGAAAAACTTTATTTTGATGAAATTATTTCGCAAAATTTCATATTTTTATATTAAGTTATGTTGAACCGAAAAATTAATAAAGAACATAACATCGTACAGTTTTGTTTTAGTTTGCAAATTAAATTAAGATCTTGTGTTCATAAAAAGTAATTGCTTGAAAACAATATATATGAATTTCTTTCACAATCGGTGCGCCACCCCTGTATAAAGAACAGTGATTTAAGAACTAATGCTGATGACACCTACTAAAATTGGGAAACTATAAAAACGCTTAAATGCCACATTGCGTATGAGGAATATTAGAGTATTTCGTATAACACTCATACGCAGTGTTGGTGTATACAGTTTAATATTAATCATACGCAATGTTGAGGAATGAGTTATTCAAACATATTTAAGATATTATTAGCTGATGTTAGATTATATTAGCTGAATTTTTTTTTTTTTTTTTTTAGTTTGAAAATTAAATTAAGATCTTATTGCATTCATAAAAAAGTAATGGTCGATGTGAAGCAAATAATTTATAATCATTAAAATATTTTTGAAATTGTTAAAGAGATTTTGTAATGAAATTATTTCGAAAAATTACACTTTTCCATAGAACTTGATCTTGAACCGAAAAATTATTAATGCGCATAACATCTTGAAGATTGAAAAATAAAAACTAAATTGGCAGTAATATTTCTTGCTGATTCCGGCTTTAGAATTCTATCTAGTTTAAAAATTTATTTGAAATAAAAATTAATCAAATAATTTTATTCTCGTTTTTCTGTAAGATATCGTAAATATTCTTATGATTTCCTAATCACCTTTTGTTTTTGCTACAATCATATGCCAGTTGAATGCAGTCAATTAGAGTTTCAATATTTTACTATCATTTCTACGTATCTGTGTTGCTTTTTGCTTTATTAAAATAACTACACTGACCTTTATCGGATACTATCATCCACTTACAGTTCCATGAAATTGCATCTGATCCGCTACTATCCAGTGCCAGTTACACTTTAGAAACATCCCATTTAAAATATCACATCTCATTCTGGGAAATTGCAAGCTTGTATTTTTAATATGATTTGTAACAAAATGCAATAACAACCAACTTGTGCTAATAATTCTCGGTTAAATGTCAATAATAATTGACGCTGACGTGTAATTAACATCTATGTTTTCATTGTTTTCCTCTATACACATTTTCCAATTAGAAAAGTGTTATTAATAATTAAGTCACGGACGGGGTTTGAGGGAAACTGCATCGTTTGCTCCAGTTCATTTGATTTTAAACTTAGCGCCATCGTTTCTTGTTTAATGACAGAATTATCACAGGTGGTTGTTAATGAAAAAATGAACTGTTGTGCCCCCGCGCGTAGTTCATTAAAGTTGTCTGTCCAATGCAGGGGAAACCAAAGCAACTGTAAATTATCTGAAGCGGTGAATAGGGGGGAAAGTGTTGAATATATAAATTTTGCATAAGAAAAGGAAGAACTTTAGTGAATAATAAAATAATATTGATTAATTGAAGGTGCGGAAATTAAAGACATTTATAGTAAATAATTTAATTATAATCAATAACTTCTGAGCAGCCGATATCGTTTGAATCAACTGAACTAAGCATTTAACAGCTTGCTAATAATCTTAGCTATTAATTTTGAATTCCCCACGGAATTTAGTTGGCACTCATGTTTAACAAGCATGTGGCCCTTAATATGTAAGCACAGGGTGGCGCACCTATTTTGCAACAATACAAAATTCAAATATATTTTTTTTAATCAATGTATTTCATTTAATTTTTGGAACGAAGTTCTTCATCACACGTTGGGGGATGGGGGCTAAATGAAAAAAAATTAACAACTTTTTTTTAACACTATTATGCTACAACCCTGTATTATCAATTATATTGGATACTTTTGATTTGGTTTGTGTCTAGACTAACTACATGACTCACATATGCTGGGAAATTTATTGTTTAATTGGAAGTTTTCTAGGTGGAGCCTGTAATCAATATTTACTATATATTGTAGTTTTGAAAGTAAATTTAGAACAGCCAAAGTGAACGAAGTTTAAGAAAGAATATTTACTTAAATAAGTTCCTTTTCTTAAATAAAGTAAATTTTCTCAAAAAAAATCCTATTCGTATTCTTAAACAAAGTATATTTTCTTAAAAAAATACCTTATCTTAAAGAAGTACCTTTGCTTAAACAAGTGAATTTTCTGACAAAAGTACCTTTTCTTACAAAAAGTAAATTTTCTTACAAAAAGTAAATTTTCTGACAAAAAGTATATTTTCTTACCAAAAGTACATTTTCTTAAAAAAATTCATTTTTTTAATAAGTACCCTTTCTGAAAAAAGTAAATCCCACCCGCGGCATTTACATTTTTTTCACTAACCGGAGAAAATATGATCTCTTAGCCTTAAAAGGAAATTACAACTTTAAATATGACGAGGATGTAAAAACAACTAAATTTGTAAATTTTCTTCTTTAAAGAGTAGCTTTTTTGTGAAACAAAATAACTTGTCTTGATACACTTTACTTAAATACATTTTCTTAAAAAAATACGTTTTCTTACAAAAATTCCTCTTAAAATTACCTTTTCTTAAAAATAAAATAATACATTTTCTTTTCATTAGGTAATCAGCCTTTCCGAAAATATGTAAATTTTCTTAAAAAAATAACCTTTTTATAAACACAGTATAACTTCTTTCAAAAGTATATGTTCTTAAAAAAGCACTTCTTTGTAAAAACAAATCGTGCTCTTATGGCTTTTTCTTACAGAAGGTAAAAACGACTTCGTCTTTTTTAAAACAACACATTTGCTCTTAACAGGAGAAGTACCACTCTTTAAAAAGGACCTTTTCGGGAAAATATAATACATATGTATATAATACATATTCTTACAAAAAGGACCTAAAAAAATCATCTAAACAGAATAAATTTAAAAATGTTAAATTGTAACGGAAAGTACTAACTTCACGTATGATTAATATTAAATTGAGAAGATCAACAGTACGTATGAGTAATATACGAGAATTAAAAAAAAACATCATGAGGCAGAAAGAACTTGCAATATACATTTGAACAATTTTATATACAGGGTGTTTCAAAAGTGACCACCCTATTGGAAGATGCTCTTATTTTTGCAAATGGCCTCCAATGTCAAATCTTTTTTGACATTTGTGGACTAGACAGATGTAGAATACAAGTAAACAAGCCATGGAGCGATATACTCCCCAAGAACGCGGAATAATCGTGTCTACTTTTTTGCGTAACAATTCGTCTGTGGTGTTGGCGCAGCGTGCCTCGCGATTAGAAAAACTACATATCGCTTCTGGGGCACCGAAAATCCACGAGTGTGGAACGAGGAGCCATTACACCCGCTCAAAGTAACTGTATGGTGCTCTGTTCACGCTGGAGGAGTCATCGGGCCATTTTTTTCGAGAACGCCGCTGGTCAAACGACAACAGTGGACGGGGCGCGCTATAGGGCCATGTTAACCGAGTTTTTTCTGCCGCAATTCGACGAATTAGGACTGGAGGACATGGGGTTTCCACAGGACGGACCAACGGCATGTACTGCGCCTCGAGACGCAACCGATATTCTGAAGGCGGCGTTCCCGGGTCGCCTCATCTCTCGTTGTGGTGATTTGCACTGGCCCGCATGATTGCCCTATTTAACCGTTCCAGGCTTGTTTGTTTTGTGGGGTTTTTTGAAGTCCCGTGTTTACGTGACCAAGCCCTCAAGGTCAACATTCGACACGAGTGCGAGAATCTGTCGCCCGAAGTTCTCGCCGAAGTGATGAAAAATGCCATAAAACGAGCCCGTATGGTAATCAATTGTCACGGCGCCCATTTAACCGATATCATCTTCTCAACTTAATCACTAAAATTCTAAAGGTTCAAATGAACATAATCAAAAAACAGAATCGAAGTTTTTCATTTAGAAAAAAATGAGAGCCAAACAACATCGGATGACTTCTTTTGAAACACCTTGTATAAGTAGATTGGTAATGTAGGAATCTATTTATACAAGGTGGCATAATGTGAATTGCCTACCACTTTGTTAGAAATTAAAAAAATTAGTTTTGTTTTCACGAGAAGTTTAGTTGAAGATGTACAATTTATTATTTTAAAAAGAAGTTATTTATTAATTTGAAGAAATTATATCGGTCATATGGCCACCTCCCGAGTTGACGCACATTTGTGCTTGTTTTACCGCATTTGGCGCGCGTAACACATCTGGCCCCAAATTGGCGATTTCTTCTTCAATGTTAGCTTTGAACTCTGGCAAGGATTGTGGTAAAGGCGAGATTTTAAAAAGTTCCAAAGGACGATGTCAAGCGCCGTTAGATCTGGTGATCTGGAATAAAAATAATTTTTTTTTCAAATAATACATTCTTACAAAAAGTATATTTTAACCAGTACATACTATATAGCGAAAGGAACTTCGTCCCAACCGGGTGTCCCCTGACACCTTTTTTTATTGTATAGAAAATTAAATTTTATTTTATATAACGACGACCTAGTTGTTTGAATACTGGCATACAACTGAATAAAAGGCTATATTTAGCTCACTGAAATAATTGTTTTTGTTTTGTCATAAACAAAGCGACGACAAAAAGTTCTGAATAGTATAGAGAACTTATTGCACTCTTTTTCCGCTCTCCTGTATAGAGTCTTAGTAAAAGAGCATAAAGGAGTCTTATCCGCTTTATAGAATATTTCATTATAAATGCACCATTTCGATAATGTTATTACATAAAACAACACAAAAAGCATAAATGTTTGGAAAGGCATCAATGTTTGTATAAGTATTGTACTTATATTCTATACTATTCAATACTCTTTGGCGACGACGACCTGCTTGTTTGAATACTGGCATACAACGGAATAAATATCAATATTTAGCTCACTGAAATAATTGTTTTCGTTTTGTCATAAACAGATCGTCGATAGAAAGTATTGAATAGTATAGAGCACATATTGCACTCTTTTTCCGGTCTCATGTAGAGAGTCTGTGTAAAAGAGCATAAAGGAGACTTATTCTCTTTATAGAAAATTTCAATATAAATGCACCATTTCGACAATGTTATTATATATTACAATACAAAAAGCATAAATATTTTAAAAGGCATCAATATTTCACATTATGAAAGTTATACCAAAAAGAGAGCAATACGTTTTGAATCAATCGATAGATGTCGCCAGTGCTTTTGAGCCATACAATTCGTTCCATGATGAGTGCTCTATACTATTCAATACTTTTTGGCGACGACGACCTGCTTGCTTGTTCGCTGCCACTACATCAATGCCATCATATTTATTTTCAAGCAGAGACTACTGTTGTACAACAACCACGTATGTGATACTAACGCTGTGTGTTGCTTGCATGTTTTCACTTTGATAGATTGCTCTACCCGTACCTGTAGATGTTAACACATCAATATCGCTGGAAAAAGTGTATCGAGCTAAAAACGAGATTATGTTGAAAAATATTAGAAATTTTTCCCAATTTTTTTTTGTGTCTTCTTTGTAAGGTCGACTCGTTGTGGGACCACCCTCGTATCACAATAGGATGTTGACTTTTTGTATGATGGCATCTGAATGAATTCAAACACTCCACTGTAGAGTGTTTTCCGTTTAAACAAATGACGAAATAAACTTGAATATAATTAATGTCATTATGAGTAATTCAAAGGCAAACACATGTGAATCATGTGGATTTGTTTTGGTTCTTTTGTTTTGCTGTCTCACTTATTTTGGTAAATCGTAATAAAAAATACATATATTAACTTGGCCAAAACGAGTGTGACATCGTGCCGGTTACTGGTTAGCTGAGTTGGTTGGTTGTTTTTTTTTTGCATTTTATGACTATCTTTTGTTTGGCTTCAAAATGTTAACGTGTTTATTTATTTCTTTCAGTATAATTACATATGCACATCGTCAATTAAGTTACGCTTGTATGGTGGAACAACAGTACATGGCCAAATTAAGAATAGCAGTTAACCCAAATATAACCAAAAAACATTAACCGGTAATTATAAATGGTAACCATTACGCCATAAAGAGCAAATTAAAATGAAGCTCAGAATTTGACTAAACAAAAGAGTTACGATGACTCAGCGGCAGGCAATAAAGTTTATGAAGGCTTTAAGATTTCAAGCTCGTAACTTACAAAACTCAGAAGAACGACGATCATTTCATGGTAGAAATACACGGTAATAGCGTCAGCCCAGATGATTTCCTTTGTTTTTAAATTTCATCGTACCCAGTAAATGTCAAGATTGTTTGTGTGAGTTTGTTTTCGTTTCATTTCATCTATCTATGTTCATATTTCTACAATTATGTGTGACATTTTTATCGGGTGATTCTGACAATAACTTGGCTTGAATATTACAACACTTCGAAAGCTACTACCGTGTATTTCAGTCATTTAAACTTAGGAATTTTTCTACCTTCGCTTCTGTACTAACAATGAAATGACTAAATATGTATTTCGAACTTTGGCATCTACATCAACTAACTGATTTGCTCTATCATTAAGAGCCAAGTTTTTGTTAACAATTAACTACTTGTTTATCGGCCTTCAATGTTTTCCCCCCAATCTATTGTCAGTTAGCCACCCATAGTCTTTGGATTTCAATAAAATTGTATGATAAACAGTTGGTGTCAAAGAAAAAAAAATGTTGATAACAACAAATTGTGTTTTTATTATGCTGGTGAATTCATTGTTTTGATTGCTTGACGTCATAGAAATGTTAATTGCGAAGCATAAACAAAAACTGGTCTGGAAGTCGGTAAAATGAAATAATAAAAAACAATAAACAAAATGGAAATAAGTTAATAAAAATTGAGCAGATGTTTATCGAAATAAAATGAATATCAGGGCGATAATATAAACAAAATACGACACTGCAACTCTGAGTCTGACTGCGGCTCAAGACTTCATCGTATTAAACTCTGCGACTCCTAATATAAATTCGGATCCACCTGATCAAATTCTAAATACTGTGTAAATATCGTGTCAAACCAGTAACACTAACAGCTCGCCTAAAAAGCTATTACTTATAAATAGAGAGGAAAGAGTAAATGCTTGCCAGCAATGAATGTGGCCATCAGTGTTCTCATTTTTTCAGCATAATTTGTATAAAATGTACAAAAATTTTAGCACCAAGTACATAATATCGTCGCCTGAATCTTGATTTGCCGTATAGGCCATTTTGACGTTATCGAGTTAAAAACAGATTTGGAACGAGAATCACTCAAATTTTACGGCACGCTGATTCTCATTCTTCTATCCACAGTGGTTTCAGAGATATAGTATAATATTGCTATCAGATTTTAAGCTTTAAACTCGTGTTATACGGCAAATCAAGATTGAGACGACTATATATACCAGAAACTACATATGATTAAACATTATGATTATACAACACGTAAAAATATAACCATAAATATATAACCACAACAATAAAAATATAACCACAACGCTACGTGAAAAAAAGAGCCGCGTCTTCCAGTTTTTCCCAAAGTCATGCACTTTGTTGTTTTGCAATTTTAACCTCGAATATGAAGTTTTATTGATTTTATATGTTGACAATTTTGGTTCTTTATGACAAGAGCTAGAACCTTCCCTCAGAGAGTAAACCAAAATTCCGAATGGTTTGCAAGATATGACTATGACAAAATGATCACTTTTCACCAAAAATGACACCGAGGCCACAAATTTTTTGGGGGCCCAGGAAAAAAAGTGCATGACTTGACTTTTTTGGTCTTTTATCACGTAGTGGTGTCCGTATTTGGTTATATATTTTCGTGTTGCACTGTGTAATGTAGTGTGTAATCATATGCAAATTCTGGTATATATAGTCGTCTCAATCTTGATTTGGCCTATAATACGAGTTCAAAGCTTAAAATCTGATAGAAATATTATACTATATCTCTGAAACCACTGAGGAAGGAAAAACGAGAATCAGCGTGCCGTACGGCAAATCAAGATTCGGACCACGATATAATGTGATTTGTGCTAAATTTTTTGTACATTTTGTATATAAATTTTTTTTGCGATTTTGACCCTGAAGATGAAGTTAGTTTGATTTTATATGTTGACAATTTTTGTTCTATGTGACAAGCGCTACAACCTTCCGTCAGAGAGTAAGTCAAAATTCCGAATGGTTTGCAAGATATGAGCCTGAGAAAATTATCACTTTTTTCCAAAATTGACACCGAGGCCTCAAATCTTTGGGGACCCATAAAAAAAGGTGCATGACTTTGGACAAAACTGAGAGACAAGGGTCTTTTTTTTGGTCTTTTATCATATAGTGGTGTCCGTATATGGTTATATATGGTGTCTCCCAGTTTTGCCCAAAGTCATGCACTTAGTTTTTTTTTGCGATTTTAACCTCGAAGATGAAGTTTTTTTGATTTTATAAGTTGACAATTTTTGTTCTATGTGACAAGCGTTACAACCTTCCGTCAGAGAGTAAGTCAAAATTCCGAATGGTTTGCAAGATATGAGCCTGAGAAAATTATCACTTTCTTCCAAAAAATGACACCGAGGCCCCAAATCTTTGGGGGCCCATAAAAAAAGTGCATGACTTTGGGCAAAACTGGGAGACACGGGTCTTTTTATTTTTTGGTCTTTTATCATAGTATGAAACATAAAAGTACCTAAAATTTACCACAAAGTACATAGCATGTTCCAGGAAGTACAAAAACTCTAACAGAAAGTACATAAATTGCAGGTAGTACCGCAAAAGTTCATAAAATGTAACACAAATGCACAAAAAAGTACATAAAGTGTAGTATGTAAGTGTACTCAAAAAAGTACATTTTTTGTACCAAATCAATACATATATGTAAAGTGGATGACCGATTTTGATGAAATTTTCAGACAACATTCAGAATCATTTAGCGGGTGACATAGGCTATACAGCCAGGGATAAAGTGGGAGGTGCCACGCCTCGTTTTCAAAATGTATGTGTGTTTGTTACGAATGGACTCGAAAACGGTTGGACCGATTTTGATGAAATTGTCGGACAATATTCAGAATCATCTAGCGGGTGACATAGGCACGGCCTGGGATAAAGTGGACGGTGCCACGCGCCCTTTTCAAAAATCGCTATGACGGCTTTTCTAATAGATCAATAGACCGATTGTTATGAAAATTTCATAATATGGTACTGACGACCTGCTGATACTCCTTGGCTATAGTTGGTTGTGATTGGATAAAGGGGCGTGGCCCCGCCCATACAACTTAAAATTTAAAATGGGTATATCTCATGAACTGTCAGAGATATGAAGGTGTGATTTGGTATAGATGTTGTTGGAACAGTATGAGTTACAGCCAGGGTGGAAGAGGGTGGTGCCACGCCCTCTTTGAAAGAAACTGATATAACAGCCATAACTATAGTTTGAGACGTAATGGAACAACAAATTTTGTTCACCCTTTGGCAAACTTGGAAGGCAAAACGTAGTTTGCAGGGTCCAGCTAGTATTACATAAAGTGGAGCAAAAAAAGTACATAACGTGTAAAATAACAGAAAGAAAAAATCACATGAAGGGTCAGCGGATACCCGGTTCGAACTAAGTTCCTTTCGCTATATATTATGTACTAGTGAGTTCCAACGCGCCCGTTGTAAAATACGATAATTTAAATGGATATACTTTTTGTAAAATGATAAACTTTTTTAAGATTTTTGTTTAAAGAATGTGTTTTTATTCAGAAGTACAAAAACTTAAAAGAGTATATTTTTTTCCAGATCGTCAGATCTAACGGCGCTTGGCATCGTATTTGGGAACGTTTTAAAATCTCGCCTTTACCAAAAACCTTGTAAGAGTTGAAAGCTAACATTGAAGAAGAAATCGTCAATGCCGTAAAACAAGCACAAGGCCATTTGACTAACACAATTTCTTCAAATTAATAAATAAATTTGTTTTTAATAAAAAATTTTACATTATGACATTACTTGTGCGCCACCTTGTATAAATAGATTCCTACATTACCAATCTACTTATAATATACGATTGTTTAAATGTATTTTGCAGTTTCTTTCTGCCTCATGATGTTTTTTTTTTTAATTCTCATATATTACTCATACGTACTGTTGATCTTCTCAATTTAATATTAATCATACGCGAAGTTAGTACTTTCCGTTACAATTTAACTTTTTTAAATTTACGTTGTTTAGATGATTTTTTAGGTCCTTTTTGTAAGAATATGTTTTATATTTTCCTGAAAAGGTTCTTTTTTAAAAAGAGTTAGTTCTTTTACTAAAAGCTAATGTTTTTTTAAGAAAAGTTATTATTTTTAAGAAGAAGTATGTAGTTTCTGAAAGGAAATGCCACAAGAGTATGATTTTTTTTAAACAAAGAAGTACTTTTTAAAGAACAAATACTTTTTAAAGAAGTGATACTCCTTTTAGGAAAAGGTTATTTTTTTAAGAAAATGTCCTTGCATGAGTTGAAACCTAACATTGAATAAGAAATTTTAATTTTGGAGCTAGATGTTATGCGAGCAACACTAGATGTTACCGAGCAACATCAATTGCGGAAGCGGTCATTTGACCGATATAATTTGATTAACTTAATGTAATAAATTCTACAAGTTCAAATAAACTTCTCCTGAAAACAGAACTCATTTTTTTAATTTCTAATAAAATGGTGGACATTATTTTGCGCCACCTTGTAAAAATAGATTCTTATATTACCAATCTATAAGTGATAGTTCAAATATATTTTGCAATTTGTTTCTGCTTCATGATGATTTCTTTGAATTATCATATATGTATTACTCATACGTACTGTTGGTATTCTTAATTTAATATTAATCATACGCGAAGTTAAAACTTTCCGTTACAATTTAACTTTTTTAAATTTACGCTGTTTTGATGATTTTTTTTTAGATTTTGTTTTCGAAAATTGTCCCTGATTTTCAATAAATTATCTATGCGATTTATGAAAAATATTTAAACTGTGTAAAGGAAATATTAATCAATCCGTTTGCACATGACCCATGGTCTTGCACTCTAGCAACTTAAACAGTTGTATGTAAACTGTAACGGAAATACAGTTGAAAGCTGTAATGTCACTATAGGCTTCCCTTATATCTTCGTCGCCAGAATACGCTTGATACTGTTTTTCGAAAATTGGGAAAAGTTCAACATCGTACCTTCCTTGTTCTTTGTTTTGATAATAAATAATTATATTTACAAAATACTTATTTAATATTTTTTCAATTATTTACAGATGTTGAATTATGATAAATAGTTAAGCCACCACATTCACAAAGTTTGTACACGATTTTGCAATATATTTGCAATTTGATAAAGTGGTAAAAGAAAATATTTACACGAAAATTTAAATTTTTTACAGTTGTAAATATTGATATTGATATTTTGTGTTAATGCATTTTAGCTGCTGATTTAAAAGATCTGCGCACATTCAACTGCACAGTGTGAAATCATTTTCATTTTAAGACAATTTGTACAGATTTTTCCTGTAAGCACCGGATTTGAGTCAGCCAACTTTATACTGCTTAGGGTGATTAACACATTTAATATTTGATTAGCATTACTAAGATGATAACTAAATTTAAATCAAATGATATCATAAATTTAACATTTACAACATGTGTCAGCTCATAGTCCAACAAATGTATACTTAACATTTGTTTGCATTTCATTTCATGCGAAACAGACAAGATTTACTCAATTACTCTTTCACGATCTCTTCGAGATATTTACCCAAATCATTATCACTTCCCGGCAAAATATTAAGAAGAACGATGATAAATCTTTAAGCAGATGTGGGTGTCACAACGGGTGAGACGTGACTGTCTCCCGCCACTGGTGGCGAGATTTATTAGTTGCATATAAATGCAAATTTTGAAAATAGTTTGGACTTTGTTATCAAAGAACAAATATAGATTTAAAGTGTTAGATCTTCAAACAAATCATGTGGAAAATTTTGCTAATTAAAAGGAGACTCAACGCTTAAGGCCATCTAACAGTTGGAATGATAAACGTAACGATAAGTTGGTCTGGCGGAAGTAACTCAGAAAGAAGAACAATTGTTCCACAGTAAATATTTGGCAAGTTTGGAGGCAGGTAAATAAGAATTTTAATTAATGTCTTGTTAGAATTCTTATAAAAACAGTTAAATTTTAGTTAAAAACTTAAGTATAAATAAATATTTTTGCAAAGTTCTCGAATTGTATTATTAGAGCTTTTAATCGTTACTTGCTTCCCTTCAAAAATTTATGTTTTCATTCGATATTTCTGTCTACGCCGCGTATCATCTTCATCTTCAGACATAGACATTTCAGTAAACAAAATACAGACGGACAAGTAACAAGAAATATAAAACCTAGAGTGACCAATCCCGACATTTTAGGGTTATTCGAAAAAACTCTTTTCACAAACCCAATTTCGGTTCCACAGAATAGGGAAAAATCGACGAAACCGGTTAATATTCGAATTTATTTCTAATTTCCGTTCTGTTTTTTCGTTTTGCATGGAAAAAACTTTACAAATGTTTATTGAAAAAATAATAGAAAATACAATTTTTCTGATTTTTTGCCTTTCCCGAATTGTTATACAATTTAAATTTAAATAAAATTCACACTTCAGATAATATTGAATTAAACTGAACTGAACTGAACTGAACTGAACTGAACTGAACTGAACTAAACTAAACTAAACTAAACTGAACGAACTGAACTTGTATAATAATTCAATTGAATTGAATTGCACTGAATGGAATGGAATTGAACCGAACTGAATGAAATTGAATTGAATTTAATTAACTTAAACCGAATTAAATCGAGTTCATTGAATTGAATTGAGTTGAGTTGAGTTGAAATCAATTGAATTGAATTGTATTGAGCTAAGTTGAACTCAATTCAAGTGAATTGAATTGAATCGACTTGCATTAATTTGAATTGAACTGAATTAACTTGAATTGAACTGCATAAAATTGAAAATAGGATTAAATTGATTTGAATTGTATTGAACTGAGTTGAATTGAATTGAATTTATTTAATTCAAATTGAACTGAATATAATCGAGTTGCATTTAATTAAATTAAATTGAGTTGATTTGAATTTAATTGTATCGAATTGAATTGAATTCCATTGAGTTGAATTGAATTGATTTTACTTGAATTGAATTGAATTGAATTGTATTGAGCTGAATTGAACTGAACTTTGAATTGAATTAAATTGGATTGAATAAAATTGAATTGAATTGCATTGAATCGAATTGAAGTGAACTGAATTGAATTGAATTGAATCGAGTTGCAGTGAATTGAATTGCATTAAATTGGATTGAATTGAATCAAATTTAATTGAAATGAGTTGAATTTCATTGGATTGAAGTGAATTGAATTTAATTGTATTATATTGAATTGATTACATTGAATTGTATTAAATTGAACTGAATATAATCGAGTTGCATTTAATTAAATTAAATTGAGTTGATTTGAATTTAATTGTATCGAATTGAATTGAATTCCATTGAGTTGAATTGCATTGATTTTAGTTGAATTGAATTGAATTGAATTCAATTGAATTGAATTGTATTGAGGTGAATTGAACTGAACTTTGAATTGAATTGAATTGGATTGAATAAAATTGAATTGAATTGCATTGAATCGAATTGAAGTGAACTGAATTGAATTGAATTGAATTGAATCGAGTTGCAGTGAATTGAATTGCATTAAATTGGATTGAATTGAATCAAATTTAATTGAAATGAGTTGAATTTCATTGGATTGAAGTGAATTGAATTTAATTGTATTATATTGAATTGATTGAATTGAATTGTATTAAATTGAATTTGATTGAATTGAATTGCATTGAACTGAATTGAATTGCATTGAGTTTCAGTGAAGTGAATTGATTTGAAATGAAATAAATTGATTTGAATTGAATTGAATTGAATTGAATTGAATTGAATTGAATTGAATTGAATTGAATTGAATTGAATTGAATTGAATTGAATTGAATTGAATTGAATTGAATTGAATTGAATTGAATTGAATTGAATTGAATTGAATTGAATTGAATTGAATTGTATTGAATTGTATTGAATTGAAGTGAACTGAATTGAATTGAGTCGAATCGAATTTAATTGAAAAGAGTTGAATTGCATTGGATTGAAGTGAATTGAATTGAATTGTACTATATTGAATTGATTGAATTAAATTGAATTGAACTGATTTGAATTGAATTGAATTGAATTGAACTGAATTGAATTGAATTGAATTGAATTGAATTGAATTGAATTGAATTGAATTGAATTGAATTGAATTGAATTGAATTGAATTGAATTGAATTGAATTGAATTGAAGTGAAATGTATTGAATTGTACGAGTATTGTATTGAATTGAATTGAAGTGAACTGAATTGAATTGAATCGAATTGAATTGAATTGTAATATATTGAATTAATTGAATAAAATTGTTTTAAATTGAATTGAAAGGAGTTTAATTGCATTGAAGTGAATTGAATTGATAAGAATTAACTAATTTCAATTGAATTAAACTGACTTTAATTGTATGGTCAACGATTATTCTGATCAACGATTGTTCTGAAATAATAATATTGAAAATCGGACAATGGGGTTTATTTTAGAAATGAACCCAAAATGTACTACTATTACTATTTTTCGATTTCGAGAGAAATACAAATTTGACTATTTTTCTTTTTATGTTGTTTGAACATTTTTTGACGTAGTGAAAATTAAAATTTTTTTGTTTTTCTAAATTTTAAATTACTGTAGAGTTTTACAACCATTTATTTCAACTAATTATATTTATATTTAAATTTGCTTTGAAACGTTGTAGAATCACCATGGACTGCTGCTAATTTGGTGTCTATTACGGTTAATTTTTTAGTGATTGTTCAAATATCTGATCACATTTAAATAATTAACAAACATTTGTTTTGCCATCTGGCGGATAATGAGTTTTCGATTTTTTTAATAGCGCGTATACGCAAGGGTGACACCCTCCATTTAAAACCAATCATACGCATGGTTGATGTTCTAATAAAACTATATATATATTTTTCTATTTAATTCTATTCTATTTAATTCTCTAACTAATTAATTTGTTTAATTGTTTCTCTTTTTAGGTAAGAACCAAATATAATTTATGCGAGATTTATTATAAATTTAGTAATACGAGTGAGTACATTACGAAACTACATACTTAAATTGTGAAAATTTTTTGATAGTTACAGATTGTAAAGATTTAGCTAATGTGTCACATTATTGTTATAAATTCTGACACACCTAGGTTTGAGACACCTAACCTGCCCTAACCTCGGCAAAATAGCATATATTCGCTTGTTCTTGAAGTGCAGTACGATCTTATTTTTTATCCGGAGAAATTCACCAGTAAAGACCTTAAAAGGATTAACATATATTTCCAAGTCCTTAAAATCCTTTCGGTTATACCGGTTTCGCCTTTCACAATTTGTTAATTTTAATAGAGTTTAATCAAACTGTGTTTTAAGAACTAATGTATTTCCTGAATATTAACAGAAGTTGCTGGCAAGGAAAGGAAGTCAACATAATATGAAGTTGTCATTCGTTTAATCCTTTTATAGGCAGCCACACAATCTGTCACAAGGCCATGGGCGCCAATGTTAAATAGGACTGAAGCCCAGGTCAAACTTGGTTTAAACCTCTAGTTTTAAACTATTGTATCTTTAAATTAGGACAGTGATCTTCTTACCTTCTATACAATTACTAAAGACACACAGAATTTACCGGGGAATCTTTACAATGTTTATATCTCCAATTTGTGTAAATAAACTTCCCAATTTCTTACACATTTAATTTCTGTACATTTGTTAAATATTTTGCGAATTCATAATACTCATACGCTTGGTTAAGATTCTTTAATATGTAGAGTGTTTTTGTGCAACAAATTTATGTCCAGAAAAATGATTTTCAGATTACACAGTCTGACAAAATCTGTGATGTCTGGAAAATTCTCTTAAAATTTTATAAAAGCCAAATGAATATTCAGTCGCAACGATAAGCTTGGCCGGCTCTTGGGGATGGTACAATGGTTCAATACCAGTTCTAATCACCTTTCATTTAATTCCACCACGATTTCGTTGCTTAGTGACGACAAATTTGTTCAATACATAAATGTTCAGAGTCCTGGCCTACAGTTTTGGTCATGCTCAGTGCGTCTACAAGCTATTAAGCTTAAATCTTAGCGATTGTGGAAGTTCTTCCCTATCTCTCTTCATGGGTAACTGAGTCCTAAGTGAAGTGAGAGTGCAATAGTCTGGATGTTATTCCAACAATGTTTTCCACTTCAGTCGCCAATGAAGATAACAAAACATTTTCTAAATAAAACTAATCATTATGTACTCTATACTTGAGGCCACTTTTGCATAATTGTAGTATTATTTAATTTTAAACGAAGACACCCTAGTCCATGTCCTTTAAAGGAATATTTTGAGCTTCATAAATTGTTGAATGTAGTTGTATCTCCCACTACAACTAACAACGGCTCCTTCCTCTCACTTAAAATATTTTTCAGAATTTATATTAATCATACGTATAGATGGTGTCCATAAAGTCGGTGCTACCAGCAAGCAGCTTTACTTCATTTCATTCGTTTTCTTCAAGTCTATGGAATTATATCCTAACAGCTCCTTAATTATTCGGACTTTATTGACCTTCCAGTATCAATTTATTTTGCTATACTATTTTCTAAAGAAGTCAGTTGCACATCAAGTATTTGTTGAACATATAAAAAATTCATATTACTCATACGCATGTCTGGTTTCCTTAAATTTATTAATACTGGCAGGTCTTAAAGAAGTAAAGAAGTAGGATCAATAAGTCCGTTACTTTTCGAATTTCCCTCGTAGTTATGTGTATGAAATGCAACACTGCTCCCATCAAGTACCACTTGTTAATAGACTACTGTCGAATTTTGAGCAAGTTCCGTCATTGACTTTGCGTTTAACAGCTGTTCAAATCATAGAACCTCGTGCATTTTTTAAAAAATGGAAAAAAGTGAATTTCGAGTGCTAAACATTATTTTTTGTGAAAACACCCGTCAATCAAATCAAGGAAAAGCTCGATAAATACATTGGGGACTCTGCACCATCGATTTCAATGGTAAAAAAGTGGTTTACTGACTTTACTGATCGAAGAGTAAAAGTGTGAGAAATTGTTGATTTGCTCTCAATTGACCATAAACGCACGGTGCACATGTGTGTAGTCTCAGTGGAAAAATTCCATAAATTGGGCTACGAATTGGTACCTCATCCGCCATATTCGCCGGGTTTAGCCCCTAGTGACTATTTCCCATTTCCAAACCTAAAGAAATGGCTCCGTGGAAAGGAATTTAGCTCGAACGATGAAATTATTGATCAAACAAATGCCTATTTTACGGACCTGGAAAAATCCTATTTTTTTGATGGGATACAAAAATTGGAGACACGTTGGACTAAGTGTATTGAGCTAAAAGGAGATTATGTTGAAAAATAATTTTTTTTTCCAAACAAAACTGTGATTCAATCAAAAAGTCACGGACTTTTTGATCCGCGTCGTATTACGCACGATTAAATTTTTTGCAAAAGCCCGTTTTACTTAACGAATGCTTATCGTACTCACACATTTTTATTACTCATACGTAAACGTGGATACCCATCGTACTGAGCGAATTTATATTACTTATACGTGGCGATGGTGTCCTAAAATTAGTTTCAATGTACAGCGTGATTTGAGTGTCGGAATTTAGTGTTTCTCGTACATATTTCTATCTTCTCACTATGTCAAGATTCGCTTGGTTTAAAAAAATAGTTTCACTTAAAGTATGATGAATTTTGGAGTAATTTATATTACTCATGCGAAAGTTTGGTGTTTTTAAGTTCTGTAATGCAAGTAGATTATGCAAATACAAATATCAACAAAGGGCTCTTCAAAGGTGTGTTTAGATTATCTGACAAAATTGTTCTCTGTTTATTTAGTAACAAATATATACGAGTCTGGAGTGTCATTGTTGAATTTAAAACACAATATTATTTACATCTAATAGTGAGTTTGTGAACGCTCGTGATATTAGACCACACGCGAACGTTATCCCTTTTTTTGACTCTGTTAAAATGTACTGAGCAAACCAAGATTACAAAAACAAAAAAAAAACATAACAAGTAAATTATTTACATTGTTTTGTTTTTTTTTGTAATTATTTATAAAGCGTAACGAAATTACAAAGTTTAACTAATTTTCCATGTCAACACAAGTAGTCAGTACAACGCAGTTACGTTCAGCCCCCAAACCATATCGGCCTCATGTTGTATGTCCTGCAACATTTTGCTAATTATCCTTATGAACTGAAGCAACTAAATATTTTTTTTCATTTTAATGAATTGTGATTCATTATTTCGCATTTCAACGTTTAACGCTAATGAACATTTTTCATAGTTACCATCTTCGTAATGAGATTTGTTTGTTACGATTTTCCCCAGAGCAAACATGAGTTTGCATTCAGAGAACGCGGCATGGCGTGACCTCTTCACCCTGTTTCACCTGTGGCCGTCTGTGTCTCTTAATTTAAATACGAATTTAATTATAATTTAAATTTATTTCAATTTTATATGTCAACTTTTCGCTTAGCTTAGCATGGTATGTAGTGCTGCCCGCCTGACTGTCTTGTGTGAGCATGAATTGAAATCCTTTCATTCTGTTTTTGTTTGTTGTGTTTATCCTTTGGCAATTCATGAGCATCAAGGTTATTTTACATAATATGTTGCCATGTTACGTGGGCGGTACATATGTATGTAGGATAATGTGTGTACGGGCGTCGCTATTTTATACTATTATGTACTATTTTTGCATGTAATCATTGTGCTGTGAACTAGCAGCAAACGGTAAAGGGTGACGCAACAGTTAAGTGACGGAATTTATTATCTACATTTTTAATAGAGATACAACATTTTATAAAAGTAAAATTTACTATAGTACGTATGGTTAATATTTAATAATTATATATTACTTATACGCTTAGTTTAGCTGAGAGTAGTCAACAATGTTCCCACAACATTTCGTCTAAATTCCATCTGAAGTACTGCAGATTAAATTGAATTGCACGCGTTATTTAACCAGAAATACATATAATTGGAATTGCTCGAATCAATATTACTCATACGCTTCATAAAGTCTCATAAACATACTGCTTACCCAAAACAAGACATGTACTTGACATTGCAATGTCAACTTCATTTATTTTACATCAAGCGACAACTCGTACAGTAAATACACTTGTGAGTTGATATTAATCATACGTTCAGTTGGTATGCTGATTGGCCAAACAAGATATGGTTCTACAACATTTTATCCTACAAAATATCTGTGGATTGTCGCGTAAAACAAAATCAATCCGGTTGAACATCCTTAGATTCCACATTTAATTTGCGTACATTTGTTAAATATTTTGTGAATTCATATTACTCATACGGTTGGTTAAGATTCTTCAGTATATAACTATATTTTTGCAAGAAATTTAGATCCAGAAAATTAGCTGTCGGATTAAACAGTCTGACAAAATCTATGTTGTCTGGGAAACTTAATTAATTCAATTCAATTAAGTCCAATTCAATTCAATTCAGTTTCATCTAAGTCAATTCAATGCAATTTAGTTCAATTCAATTCAATGCAATTCAGTCCAATTCAGTCGAATAGCTAGGATACGCTCAGGGGTTTCCAGAGTCCGTTACATACAATTTAGATTCGCTGAAGAGAGAGAGATAGACTGGTTGTTCGTGTTTGATGACAGTTTTATTGCATTTTCAATTCTTTTGACCTTAACTAATTTATAAGTTTTCGTGTTTAATTCACACTCTAGGATATTTCACTGGGATAATCTTCTGGGTTTGGTAAGCCTTGTAAGATCCTCGGCGGGTTGTGCTATAGTTGGCGGTTGTATGCACAGGAGTTTTCGACGGCTGGCATGGGATCTGGCTGGGGTCGATGTTTGTGACTTGAGATACTTCAGGACCCTTCGGGGGTACTGTAATACGTTGTCTTCTGCTGCAAGACGATGGTAGGCGTGACTGTTATGATAGGGGGTCAGATTAACCATCTTCTGAAAAGAGACCAGGCAAAGTATCGTCAGGACCCCGATCAGGTACACAGGACTAATCGCTGTCTAGGCACTAGTTTGGATTCCCTCAGGCAGAGTGTCCCCGAACAAGTAACCAAACAGGATAACTACAGAATTAAATACAACGATAAGGAGGGCTAAGGTGAGATATCGCGTGGCCGACTGATGAAGATGGTACATGGATTCAATCCCCGTTTTGATAGCTTTCAGTTATTTCGACCACGATTTCGTCACTTAGTGACTGTAACTTGAAACTTTGTTAAATACATAAATATTAGTCTGGGAAACTGACGTCCATGGTCTGTGCATCTACAAATTAGTAAGCGTACAGCTTACGAATGCGAAAATCTGTTCCCTGTTTTTTCGTGGGATATAATTGGAAACCACATAATAAGTAAAGTGAGAATGCAATGGTCTGAAAGTAATTGCGGCAATATTTTCCACTTCAGTTTTATTTATTTTAAGGTCACGATGAACTTTTCTTCCTATAAACGTAAAATAGTGATTTCCCATTACTCCCTTATAGGGACCTACACTTTTACATCGGTTTCAAACGGGTTTTTTGAGAAGGGTTTTCATTGCCATATACTCCAAAGTGTCGCCATCACTAAGCGAGGTGACCGGCGCGAAAGAAATATTAGAAGGTCTGAGAAAGGATCGAACCCAAGTTCCATGATGTCCGTGAAGATAAATTCCGAATTTAACTAGCAAAGACACAAACCACATTCATTTACAGAACTCTGTTAACAGGTTAACAGACATCTGTTAATGCGGTCAAAAAGATATATATATCAATAGAAGAGATTTTTAAACGATCAGAGCATTATATATACACGAAAACTAAATATTAAACTAATAACATTATATTATTAAAAAAAATTTCACGCCCAAACAAAAACAGCTTTGTAAAAGGGCTATTGTCCTTACATAAAAATGTACGCGTTTTTGAAACATTTAGAACGATTATTACAAAACACGGAATTCTCCCGTACTCTCATATACCTCGTTGAAAAGGTCTTTAAATACACTTTCAGAATCTGTAATCAGAATGTGCAAAAAGTCCTTCGAAGGATCCAAGTATTTCAATTTGGTTTCAGACACCCAACAAATATATTCCCCCATTGTGCGAAAACAAGGAATTCTGCCGTATTCTCACATACCTCGTTGGAAAGGTCTTTAAATACACTTTCAGAATCTGTAATCAGAACGTGCAAAAAGTCCTTCGAAGGATCCAAGTATTTCAAATTCGCTTCAGACACCCAAATTTTTTTTCGCTTATTGTGCGGAAACAAGGAATTCTCCCGTGTTCTCACATACCTTGTTGGAAAGGTCTTTGAAAATACTTTCAGAATCTGTAATCAGAAAGTGCAAAAAGTCCTTCGAAGGATCCAAGTATTTCAAATTCGCTTCAGACACCCAAATTTTTTTTCGCTTATTGTGCGAAAACAAGGAATTCTCCCGTGTTCTCACATACCTTGTTGGAAAGGTCTTTAAAAATACTTTCAGAATCTGTAATCAGAAAGTGCAAAAAGTCCTTCGAAGGATCCAAGTATTTCAATTTGGTTTGAAACTCCCAACAAATATATTCGCCCATTGTGCGAAAACAAGGAATTCTCCCGTGTTCTCACATACCTTGTTGGAAAGGTCTTTAAAAATACTTTCAGAATCTGTAATCAGAAAGTGCAAAAAGTCCTTCGAAGGGTGTCTGAAACCAAATTGAAATACTTGGATCCTTCGAAGGACTTTTTGCACATTCTGATTACAGATTCTGAAAGTGTATTTAAAGACCTTTTCAACGAGGTATATGAGAGTACGGGAGAATTCCTTGTTTTGTAATAATCGTTCTAAATGTTTCAAAAACGCGTACATTTTTATGTAAGGACAATAGCCCTTTTACAAAGCTGTTTTTGTTTGGGCGTGAAAATTTTGTATATATAATGTTATTAGTTTAATATTTAGTTTTCGTGTATATATAATGCTCTGATCGTTTAAAAATCTCTTCTATTGATATATATATCTTTTTGACCGCATTAACAGATGTCTGTTAACCTGTTAACAGAGTTCTGTAAATGAATGTGGTTTGTGTCTTTGCTAGTTAAATTCGGAATTTATCTTCACGGACATAGTTCCATGAAGATATGACTGCAACATTCTGGATGTAATTCCTACAATATTTTCCACTGCAATTCTATTCATTTTAAGGCTACAATGTATTTTTCTTCCTATAACCGTAAGAAACTAAATTGTTAATCAAAGTTTGTAAAATGCATGGATTATTAAGAATAAGAAAATCAACCATACGTATGAGTAACAAAAATTAGCTTAAAATGTTTGGGGTAAATTAAGTGTAGCAGCTGCACTTGGTGGCAACAATTTAGGGCCAGAAATGTCTCGGAGAAACAGTAAAATTCAAAAATGTACATAAAATTGTTGACTTAACAGACATTGGACACTCCATAAATACGTATTAGTAATAAAAATTGAGAAAAATTAGTCATGCGTAACCTGACCAACAGGCTGTGATTTAAAACCGCGACACAATAAGTTAAAACGCGTAATGAATAAAAACTGATTAAAAGTACATGTATTTAGTCCAAATACGACCAAATTTATAAAAAAGGGGGTTTATTTGGTATATAATTATTTTAGTATGTTAGATTCAAGTCGGTATGAGACACTAAAATCCAGGAAAATCTCGCAAATCCTGGGCAATCCAGCCAAAAGCGACACGGTTGGTCAGACGTAAAATTGCAAGTGGAATGGTGAATCGAACAGTCTCATATGTTGATAAATAGTAAAAATATAGCCATTTATGGGAGTTCTAATGAAGGCCCTCAATTTGTCGTAACTCTATATGTATAACTAATTTTAGTTATATAATATTAATCATACGTATGGTACTATGGTTCTAACATTGTGGTTGGGTCTAATCTCAGTCTTCTCTGGGGGGTGCAATATTGATACAAGTACAATAGTCAGTTGAGAAAAAAAACTAATAAAAATCTATTTTAGGACTCTATATATATTGGGATTCATGTAATTCTATACGTATAAGTAATTTTAATTATATACTATTATTCATACGTATGGTACTATGGTTTGTTGGTTGGGTGTAATCTCAGCCTTCTCAGGGGGATCCAATATTGATACAAGTTTAACAGGCAATAGAAAGAACCTGGCAATCCCCTACTTTAGGACTCTATATATATTGGGATTCGTGTAACTCCGTACGTATAAGTGATTTTTATTATACAATATTAATCATACGTTTGGTACTATGGTTCTATCATTGTGCTTGGGTGTAATCTCAGCCTTCTCAGTGGGATCCAATATTGATACAAGTATAACAGACAATTGAAAGGACCTGGTAAAACCCTATTTTAGGACTCTCTATATATATTGGGATTCGTGTTACAGATATTTCATCATGACTTTCGAGGGAATAGTAAAAATCAACTGCAAACTAATTATATTTTGTGAATTGGGGTTTCTGTCATCCTACTGCTGGCAAACTAAGTAAAGACTATTCTTTTCTGTTTTCCAGCCAGTTGCTTCTTAAAAATCTTTGGTTTAAGTTGACTAAAATTGCCCTAAAATAACGTTTTTATTTCCGACCATCTTGTTATTTCAGGTAACATATGTATAATTAATATAGTTATGTAGTTAACAATTTAATATTAATCATACGCAATTTGACAATAGCACAGTAGGGATATTATTAACTTATACTAACTCGGTAGTGATATAATTTGTAAACTAAATGGGAATCAAAATTAGCTTGAAGTCCATAAAGCTCTCAATTTTCACGTGAGTCTACGCCCTGTCCAACTAGGTTTGCTTAAGGAAAAAGTCAACGAAAATGAACTGAATTCTCAGTTAGTAGTTTTCCAAAAAAATTTTGATTATAGGGTTTAAAAATTATCGTATATGTTTTTAATAATTGTTCGGTTCATGACCAATAATAGCAATATTAAAATGAAAAATTGTGAAATTGATCATTATGGTGGATGGTTGGGAATATAGCTATTTCAATGCCCATCCACACCAGCGGCTTTATTATTTTTAAGTCGGGAGATTGGAGTTCTAATCTCGCCTTGACTTGGGGGTGTACAATCTACACTGTCTTCCACTATCATTATCTCCTGATCTTCACTAGAAGAATTTGAGTGGAGCAGTGCTGAGAAGTGATCTCTCCACATTTTAAGCATAAACTGCTTTTCTGTCACCAGATTCCCATAGTCGTCCTTGCAGTAAGACAACCAATTGTTCGGCCCGTTATATCATCTTATGACCCTCTGGAAAAATTTCTGAGATTCATTTTTCATCCTGCACAAACCGATCTTTTCACTCTCTCTCTGCTCCCACTGCCATTTTTACGCCTGGATGGATATTGTTTAGTAGTTATTCAATTAATAGTAATCATACGCTACTTAATAGTAATCATACGATAAATTGCACACTGATTTGATAGGGAATTCAGACAAAACCTAAAGCGGAAACAATACGTGACAGGTTCACATAAATCTACATAATTGTTAACACATTTAAGGTACAATTATATTCAATATAATATCTTCTTAACTATATAAGCAAAAGTCGTTATAGCAATGTTTTCAATCATTCCAAACTGTCTGACCCTATTTTTCAAAGCGTTTATTTTAAGTTATGTACATAGCTACAAGGATATACACTTTATCACCGGGAGTATTCATGTAGTACGTTAACAAGACATCGACGGGGCCAACAGAAACTACAACATTTATAACAGCACCATGGGGAATACTTTCTACCAACATCTCCTGGGGTAAACGCAAAGGCAAATGTACCTATGAGTTTATCTGCAAAGACTATAAAAAGACTCCTTCGTGCCGGTACACTGCCGCTTGCTGTACAGCTGACTGACAGGCTAAATAGCGCGCGCTTCTATTCCTCCCACTCTTCATCTCTGCGCCCTTCGCCCAAACGAAACACAAAGATAAAAGAAAAGTTATTGTTTGAATTCACTTGAGTTAAGTTTTGTTCTTCTTTTACGAAAATATTTTGTTGCTGTTGTTTTAACTTATTTTTATCCAAAACAAAAATAAGGTAGAATAAGAAAATAAACGGGAATGCAGCGGGGAATATGGCGATATCCATGGAACTCGGGTATAGTAGTAGTAGTGAAGCTGTAGATTAGCAATAGTCAATTTATTGTACAAACATTATCCTCGGGCGCAATGTCATCAAATTATGAACATGAAAATAGGCGAGCATCAGAATCCTTGCAGTGGATGATGATTTGGTAATGGCAATGGAATTGGAAATGGTTCTCTAACTTTGTAGTGGGTTGACCGTAACGTAAGATAAAATGCACTCCATTGTGCTATGTAGAATTGGATGGAACTTAGAGTGTTTACGAGTTTCCAACTTGGGGAAGGTTTCAATTAAAAGTTTTTGCTTAAAATATAAAAAAAACAATATAAATTTTAATGTTTGTTATTGTGGCAAGGTCGAGAATAGTTGTTTAAAACGATGTGGAAGTGTTTCATTTCGATAAAATGTGTATTTTGGGTATGAGTTTTAATTCGAATATGTAATACGATAAATATATGTAATTAAAATTAGTCATACGTATCAATGATGATGCGTGAATATGTTAATATGATGCATTATAAAAATCAAAATAAAATTATAATATTCTGGCGAGTACTTAAAAACTGTAATTAATTGATACAAATTGAAAACTAAAGAGGGAGGTTTTATTTGGAGTCAATGTGAAAGTTGAATTACGGTTTGTTAATATTAATACATATTACTAAATAATATTACTCATACGTAACGCTCGCACGACTCTTGTTCACGATCCCTGATCTTACCACCTTACATTTCTTTCACCGGAGAGGTAAGAATGGCTTTCCCGTCATCCTACTGCTGGCAACTACTTATTGTCCCATCAGATTTGGTGATTTTCTGGTGGAAATGAGAGTTGGTTCCTCACAATTATTGGTTAAAGTTTAACGAAACTACCCTAAAATAGCTCTACAGAATTAGATTCTACCGACAGGTTAATGTGTCAACTGTAGAAACTATCAATAAATTCAAGCAAAAGTATGATTAACATAAATTCCCAAAATATTTATCATACGTATTTCCATTTAAATAACAATGAATCAGTTAATTTAAATAGTAAAGATACAAAAATTTTTGGGAGATTTAATGAGCTTAACCCTGTACGTATAAGTAATTTTGATTTAATAATATTCATCATACGTTAAGTGAACAAATAGGTATTTAGTGTTAAATTAAATACGGGAGATGTTAGATTGGCAATATTCATGATACCTTAGGGTACTGATGCCTCTAATTTTAAAGTTAAGTTAGCAATCCTAACACTAATATTGTGGTTAGGTGAAATCTCAGTCTTGTCTGGAGGGCCCAATATTGACGCAAGTAAAGCAGTTGAGGTGGCTGTAGCTGGTGTAGTGGTTAGTGTGCGCTACTCTTGTATATGGGAACGGGGGATTCAAGTTACTGCTTTTTCATCATATCTCAAAAGCGAATTGGGAATATCAACTCCAAAGTAATTATAGTTTAGGAAGTCAGATTTGGTGATTTGCTGGTGAAAGTTAAAGTTGGTTCCTAACAATTTTTGATTAAAAATTACCAAAACTACCCTAAAACTACGTCAGTTCACTACCACGTTGTTATTTCGTGTAACATATGAAGAACTTAAGTATGCGTATGAGTAATATAAATTCACAAAATATTAGTTATTCGTATTTTCATTTAGAACGGACGGATTTTGAGGCCAGTCTAATAAGCAGGCCATTTGTTTCAAAAATACTTTTCAATACAGACTCCCAAAATATTCACTAAACATATATGCGATTCAAATACTTAAACAAAATTGATTTAGTCCGACGTTTAAACCTTACACTGTGAAATCCAAGCAAGATGCAATGCAAAATATCTAGATATGATTCTCGGCAGAATATTTAGTTTCAATCCAAACAGTATGGAAGCTTGATTTCAATCCGAAACCTATGGACAGGATCAGTAGATCCACAGTGGCCTTATATTACCAGGAAGGTTATTAGGGTTTTTCCCGTCCGATATTGCTCAACACCTTTGCTGTTTAGTGGCCAGTACCAGGAAAGCCACTAACCTACGTCTGTTGACTAAAGTCAAGAAAATAACAATGGTGTGAATCATGGCTGTCCTTCGCACAACCCCTAGAAAGTAGTCGGGCTACCTTTCGCCCTTGGTGGGAAAGTGCAGCATCCGAAAACCTCATAATTCGCGATGGATGACTATCGATCTTGCCTTATCCATCGGGGGAAATTTCTACCTTCAGCCAGACAAGTATGGCCAATTACTGACCAGAACCGTATTCTACACTTCATGTCTAGTCCTAGACAGGAGATATCTACTCTAGAAGCTGTAATCCCTGAACACTGTTTAATAGTCTGCGTATTCGTCTAAACTTATAATCATAACTCATTATTACTGCAGATATAGAGAATATAGGCGGCGTCGAACATATTCCATTCTACTGGCCGGCCATTTCTGTTACTAGGTGACAAGATCTGGCACCTTACTACATGATGGATCTAACAGACATTCAGGGTGTTAAACCGAAGGATCTTCAAATGAAAGAAATGTTTCCCTAGGTACTAATATATGTATATTCTTCAGTCATATTCTGGAACACCGGGATGGAGTATCGTATGGCTTAAAACCCTTTTAAAACCCCTTAAAACCCCCCCAGGTAAATTTTCAGGTTCCACGATGGGGACTCAATACGGAATTACAACAGCTCTCGTTGGATGTAGTTGTGATACTAGTGACCGCTATTTCCAAATTTCATTATATGCATAGAGATTAAACTTGCGTATGAGTAATATCAATGCGAAAATGATTCCTCATAACTGGTTCCCTTAAAATCGATTGAAGAAATTGATTTATGCAGGATGTTTTTCGTTAAATATTTTAAATGTCTGGTCATTTATTCAGTTGTTGTTTCTATAAGTAACTCTCTCTAAGAAGTGTATGAGTAATATAAATCCAAAATATTTATAATTATCAGTTTTTCGATTTTTGAATTTGTCAACCGATTAAATTAGAAGACCATTTGTTCCACTCAAAGTTTGCGGTAGAAATTTCTCGCAAAAGATTTCTTTGTTTAAGGAAATCTTAGGCAAGCGTATGAGTAATATAAATTCGAAAATTATTCAGCGTTCTTACTTCTTTAAGAAATGAAATTAAACACTCTTAAATCTCTTAAACAAATGATGTATTCATTGAAAATTTGCTACTATAAACAGGCAATTTGTTCAGCTGAACTTGTCTCGAAGCGTATGAGTAATATAAATTCACAGAATATTCATGAAGTGCATCTGCGTTAAATCTTTAAGATCGCGATTTGTTCCGCCGAAAGTTTCTGGAGGAAAGGTTTAAATGTCAGCTCGTTTATTCAGCGGAGCGTTTCAAGAATAACTCTCTGTAATAATGAGTATGAGTAGTAATTATAAATTCAAAATCCAAAGTTTTCTAGCTTAAGGTCAGTATTATTTATTGGTAAAACAAAGGTCGAATAACAAAATACAATTGTTAAATCAAATTCATTTACACAGCTTGTGTATATTGCCAACCGATGTATACAGGAAGCCATTAGTTGTAGAAGAAACTTGGAAACTCTCTTGCAAGATATTTCATTACAGGCGTAAAACCTAAACGAGCGTATGAGTAATGTAAATAAGCAACACTCTGTAGTAAGCGTATGAGTAATATAAATCTTAAAAATATTCATCAAACGACTTTTCGTTAAAAAAATCGCAAACAATTTTGGTGTGGTTCATTTAAATGTCAAGCGATTTAAACTGGACAATACTGTGTTTTAGAAGAAAGGTTTTATAGTAGACTCTCAAACTCTCCTGTCAGAATTTTTATTGTATACCTAAACCTTAGTGAAGCGAATGATTAATATAAATTCGCAAATTATCTATCATTCCAGTTAAATAATTTAAACAAATGATGTCTTATTTAAAAATGAACGTTTGTCCATAAATTTTTTGGATTTATATTAAGCGTATGAGTAATATTAATTCACAAAATATTAATATTATTAAAATGTGTTATCATAAACGAATTTGTTTAAACAAAATGTATATTGTGACGGGTTGCAATCGAAAGGAACATGTCTCGGAAGGAAATACACAACTGTGACCTTTCATTTGATAAAGTTTAAATACGCGTATAATTAATATTAATTCATAAAGTATTCACCAGATGTACTTTAAGGCAGCAAGTTGGACTCAGAATCTACATTACGTTCGCATATAAATAAAATTTTTCATGTAGGAGTTTCCGGGAGAGCACTAATTTTTAAGAATGTCACAGTTGTTAGACTCTTGATAAAAAGAAACATACCAACGGTACAGACCGCTGTGTTTCAAAAACAACTACAGTTTCGAGTATTTATATATTCATAAGTATGATTGATATTATTAAAAAATAATAATTGTTTACCCACTTTTTTGCAACACATCGTTCAAAGGCATTTTTTTATTGCAACAATACGTATGCGTAATTTCAGGGAATACAAGTACGTACGATTAATATACAAAATTCATACTAATTGTTCGAACACTTTTAAAGTATACGTGTAGTTGTCTTTCTTTCATCCATCATAAATATAACCTTTAATATCTTTATACTGCAGAGTTCAATGGCACGTATGAGTTATTTTATATAATACGTATGAGTAATATTATTAACACATAATATGCACATAAAATGATGTTCTCTCGCAGTGAATTAATATTTAAACAATTTTTACATAAAAATTGCATATTTTGTAATTATTTTGTAAACACTTGCAACTACAGCACTTGTTGTTTATTGCCAATTTAAATTCATACATTGAAAATGCATTTCCATCTGCGGTATTCTCCCATGTGAATTCCCTCAACATACATTGAATTATGCTTGTTAGTTTCACCTTTGTGGGAGGCTGCCCTAAAAAGAGTAGTGGAAATGTTAATCACAGTCAGGATGTTACATAAGCAGCACTTGAAAATTTAAAAAGGATTTTTATTGGTTTCATGTACATATGACCATTAAATACGATATATATGTATGTAGGTGGTTTTGCAGAAACACCGTAATGTATGATTCCATTTGGTGGCATAAATTCTGTTAGACTGTTACTTCTACAAGTTTGGCAAAATTGGCTTAAAGCTACAAATAGCTCACATATTTCTGGTTGCAAAACATGTTCTTTTTGGTTTGTAGAGGAAAATATTTTGTAATATCGAAAGTGATTTTGCTATGCTCCGGAATCAAGGAAAATGGATTAAAACGTGTGGCGAACAAAACTAGAAAAAAATTATACATTTTTAAGTACAAATTATTTATTATAAAGCTTTTCACTAAATTCATTTCATATTATTAATTTATATTCATCTTATATTCAGTATAAAAGCGTTCTTATCTTCCCAAACCAATTTTCGCCAACCTCTACCAACTTCAAGAGGAGAAAGGGTAATCTTTGAACCTCATAATCTCGAAACCTGAGATTATAATATTAAAGTTTCAAAGTGCTATAACTAATCGAATTTTTTAAATTGGTTGGTTATTGAGGCGTCGTTTTATTCAGAATAATGTGTAATTTTAGGAAATCTAAAAAAATGGATTTTGATTTTGGGAAGCTAAGGTCCCTTTTCCTATGGAACACCACATATGTTAATCGTAACGTAGCGTATGAGGAATAATATACATTCACAAAATAGTCATCATACGTACCCGCATTTCTCCTAAAATAAACGTTCGTAAACGAACCAGAATATATTTTACAGGGATACCTAACCAAAAATCCTTCATTCAGATAATTGTTTCGTAATACAACTTCGAAAATTCTCTTACTGTTGAGGTAGCAGTATGTGTGTGTGTGATGTTACTCAAGCGTATGAGTAACATTAATTCACAAAATGTCTTAAAAGAAGCAAAAGGCATCATAATTGCTCAAATTTCTCAAAACCCAAAATATCTTCCTGCCAAAATCTTTGTTTTGATTGCAGTTTAAAACACGACTCGTGTTTTTGTCTTTATTTTAAGAACAAATAATTTTGGGGTCAGGAGATATTATGCCAAAAATTCAATTATGAAATTTGTTTTATTTTAAATTTGCCAAGTTTTCAATCCAAACACTGTTGAAGCTAAGTTGCACGCCAGATCCTATGGGTAGGATCAGTAGATCCACAGTGGCCCTATATTACCAGAAGGGTTATTGGGGGTTTTCACGTCCAATACTCATAGTCCAATGTTGTTTGGTGGCCCTACCCTAGAGTAATGTTACCTCGAGATGTCATCTGACGTTTAATTTCATACTCTTCGTGGTGCGGTCGATGCGATTGAGAGTTATTTGACTTAAATTGACTTACACCAGGTGGAATTAAAAACATTGCTGATTTAGAGTTGTCATGTATTTTTGGTTAAAAACTGTGACATTTAAACGTATTGCTCATTCTTTTGTTACCTTTTATTGAGAGTATACATTTGTGTTGTATTTAACACAAAAATGTTAACGCACAAAACGCAACACCGTTGCGGTTTTCTTGTTGGTTGGTTTGAGACATTGCCTCTATCTGGTATTATCAAAGCAATACTTTCCAACATGCTAGGTCAATCACACCAAACTCCGTAGTTTTACCGAGACAAATCGTTACTCTAGGTATATGAATTACTCTATGGCCGGTACCAGGAAATACACTAACCTATGTCTGCTGACGAAAGTCCAGAAAATCGCAATGGTATGAATCATGACTGTCCTTCGCACAATCCTTACCAAGGGGATGCGATTACCCTTCACCCGGGGTCGGAGAATGATTGCAGCATCGAAAAACCACATCTTTCGCGATGGTTCACTATCGATCTGGGATCTCCTTAGCCTTCGGGGGAAACTTCTACCTTTAGCCAGGCAAGTATGGCCAAGTTATGACCTGAATCGTACTCTATACTTGATGTCCAGTCCCAGAAAGGAGATATCTACTCTAGAAGCTGGAAACCCTGGACACTCTTTCGTCTATTCGCCTAGACTTGTAATCATAGCTCATAATATAGAGAATATAGAGGACGTCGAGAGCGTCCAGATCGTCGAACATCTCCTATGGTACTGCCCGGCGTTTTCTGTTTTTAAATATGAGACCTAAATTGCAGTGACTGTGAACTGCATTCGTTACAGGAACATGATAACGGAGTTCTTATGGCCTCAACTGGACGACATGTAGTTTCAGTAAGAAGGCGCCATCTGCCACACCGCGCATGAAACAAACAATTTATTTCAGCTACGATTTCCAGAACAAATTATCTCAAGATATTCTGATGTCAACCGGCCACTTTAGGGTTTTGTGAAATCTCGGGGTTATGCGAACAAACCAGAAACAAATCCTAAGCTCAAATCCGAGATAAAACGCGTCATCGAAAAATCTTTGTGAAAAAGTCGTGGAAAAGTCAAATAATGACCTGTCATCAGAGCCATGGGGGTCATTTGACGGATATTTTATTCCAAACATAATCGGAACGTGCCTTTTCTAGAATTATTATTATTACGTGTTATTATTTTAAAATTAAAAAGTGAATTCTTATTGAGACACCCTTTAGGTGACAAGATTTAGCAGTTTACTATATGTTGGATCTCGCAGACATTCAGGGAGTTACTCCGCTGAATCTTCAGCTGAACGAAATGGTTCCCCCAGGGCTAATGTATGAATATTCTTCAGTCATATCCTGGAATACCGGGATGGAGTAGCATATGGCTTGAAACACATTTAACCATACCAGGTCAATTTTCAGGCTCAGCGTCGGCGACTCAATACGATATTACAACAGTTCTCGTTGGACTAAATGTGAGAATAGTGACTGGTATTTGTAAATTTTTGCTAGAAATAGCAATTTATTTGGGGACCTTAAATTGACGTATGAGTAACCTGATCAACTAGTGGCAACCAAAAAGCGGGAAACAATCGACAGAAAACGATTTTTTTAATTTAGAATGAAAAATTAAATAAAAATCCATGCATTTAATCAACATACTACTAAATATATAAAGCAAACCCTATTTCGAATATATTTTTTATTATAGATTAAAGTCGAGATGTGAATCTAAACTGCGCGTACATCCTGCAGATTTTAGTAGATCACGTTACGTATGAGTAATATAAATTAAAACAATAATCACGAAGTTTATATCCGTTTAAAATATTAAAAACGTACTTAGACAGTTGATATATCTGTGGTGACAAGGCATAACAGCATAACTCGAGTTATGCTCAAATTAAATGTTTCGAGAACCAAGCTGGGTATATCGTACTGCACACTATATACTCCAAATATGAATAATCCAATTTGTAGTTCCCAAGATATTGGAAAAGATTTATTAGCAAGTCTCGATCGATCACTACATTACAAATGAAATTTGAACCCTTAAAATGCTCTCCTAAAAAGTTGAAAAAATAGACTTATGCTGTTATGCCTTGTGACCACAGATATATTGCCAGGAGGTCATTTGTTCTAGAAGAAAGATTCTAGAAGAAATTCTAAAACTCTTTCGTATTTCTCTATATGAATAGAGTTTATATGAATTACGTTTACGAATAGAGTTTATATGAATTACGAGTTTAAACGTGCGTATGAGTAATATCAATGCGAAAATTATGCATAATAACTAGATCCCGTAAAAATGCTTGATCAAATTGATTTTTGGAGTATGTTTTTCTTCAAATATTGTAATTGTATGGTAATTTGTTGTTTCTAGAAGCAACTTTCTGTAGGAAACGTATGAGTTATATAAATCCAAAAAATATCATCAAATATTTAATCTATCAATCAATTCAACTACAACACTATTTGTTTGACTGAAAGTGTATGGAAAAAACTTTCATTGTTTAGGTAAATTTTAGGCAAGCGTATGAGTAATATAAATTCAAAAATTATACACCGTTCTCATTTCTTAAATGACTGAAATCAAACTCTAGTAAATGTCTTAAAAAAATGTTGTCGGGCGATGTAATGTAATTACAAAGTCAATTTATTCAGATACATTTTGCATAGGACAACTTCGAGGAATCTCTTGCTGTTGCGATAGCTTTTGCGTGTACGATATTAATCAAGCGTATGAGTAATATTAATCCACAAAATATCTTAAAAGAATCAAAAGGCATTAACATTTCTTCAATTTCTCAAAATCAAAAATATCTTCTTGACAGTAACATTGATTTGACTGCAATTTAGAAAACGGCTTGTAATATTTTCATTATTTTAACAAGAAGTAATTTTAGGTAGGAGAGATACGACAAAATTTAAATTATTTAAGTTTTTTTTATTTTAAATTTGCCAAGACCAACTTTTGAGATCCTAGTTTATTCAATAACTATATTTGTTCAATATGTTATTTTAAAAAATCCATTAGAATTTTAAAAAAAAAACAGCAGTTGTCTCAGTCATAGAAAATTTGGTATAGTCATACCTTAAATCTATGAAATACAAGTCTCATATTTAAAAACTAAACTATAGGTTACAAGGTATGGCACTATGAACAATTTTCGAAATTCTGTTGCTATTTTGTTAAAAATATTTTCAATTCCACCATTTATACAATTTTGTATTTATATAGAGGGCGGATCAATAAGTCCGTGACTTTTTGAATGAAACACAGTTTTTTTTACAAAATAACATTTATTTTTCAACATAATCTCCTTTAAGCTCAATACACTTAGTCCAACGTTTCTGCAATTTTTGTATTCCTTCCAAAAAATAGGGTTTTTTGAGGTCCATAAAATAGGCATTTGTTTAATCAATAATTTCATCGTTGGAGCTAAATCTCTTTCCACCGAGCCATTTCTTTAGGTTTGGAAATAGGAAATAGTAACTGGGGGCTAAATCCGGAGAATATGGTGGTTGAGGTACCAACTCGTAGCCCAATTAAACAACTCCAACCAATCCTTTGAAGTTGTCACACGATTACGTTTATGGTCAATTGAGAGCAAACGCGGCACCCATCTTGCAGACCGCGTTCTTAAACCCAACTGATCATTTAAAATCTAAACCATACTGCCATATGAAATGCCTATGGCATCAACAGCGACACGCACTTTTACTCTTCGATCGGCCAACACCATATCGTGGATTTTTTCGACATTTTCGGGTGTATTGACCTCTATTGGCCGTCCAGAACGTTCAGCGTCATTTGTACTTATGACGGTCGGTGGTGCAATGGTTAGTGGGCGCGCCTCTTGTACATGAGATCCTGGGTTCGAACCCTGCTCAGACCACCTTAAAATTTCTTTCGACGGCGGTCACCTCGCATAGTGACGGCGACACTATCGAGTATATAGCCGTGAAAAAGCTTCTCAAAATACCGTTCGGAATCAGTGTAAAACTGTAGTTCCCAATCAGTGAGTGAAAACTGGAAACCGCACAGCTCAGTGATTGTGAGAAGCTCTCCCCTGTCCCTTCAGGGGATGTAATGGGAAACCATTTATTTTTCTTTTTTATTAGTCTATTAACAGGTGGTACTTGATGGGAGCAGTGTTGCATTTCTTATAACTACGAGGGAAGTTCGAAAAGTCATGGACTTATTGATCCGCCCTCGTATCATCATTAATAGAGTCAACCTATAATTGTTATGATATCCTACTAATATTCGAATATTACAAATTAGAAAATGTAAATTTTGAGAATTTGGCTCGGAAAATATCATTATATCCGAAATGTGTAACAATATGAATCTCTTTAGTGGACATTATTTTCCAAACTTGTTTTCGATTGTTCCTAACCTAAGATACAATGCATTGTATTGTGCTTTGTTAAACTGGATAGGGCTTAAAATGATTATGAGTCGACCATATTAAAACGATTGCACTTTTAAAATATAGTGTAATTTTTTTTTGTGTAAGTGGCAACTCTGAAATTTGGCAGCTGTCACATGTGATTATTCCGAGTATTACAAATGAAGCGTTTTACGACAGAATGGCCCGTTAGTATTATGAAAACAAACTACAAAACTACAAAACTACAAAAGTTTGGAAAGTTATGCTGAGACCGCTCGCAAACTTCGAAGAATTTTCAGTTGAGAAAGTGCAACAACTGTGCCAACCATTCGAAGAGTGGTCACAAAAGAATTAAGAAACTGGGTCGGTTATGGACAGTAAGACTCATGTGCGTCATCTCACCTGTCGCTCTCTTGAAAACATTGCTGCTGTAAATGAGAGTGTCGCCGAAACCCCGAAAACATCACTTCGGCATTCAATTCAAACTTCAAATTTCCCGAAGCGAATATTTCACGCAGCGAATTTTGACAAAAGACCTCCACCTTCATGCGTTCAAAATGCAGCGTACTTAGGAGCTCAAACCAGCAGACCATGGAAAACACCGGCAATTCGTTCAATGGGTAATGGAGCAAAGTGAAGTCAATGTCAACTTTTCAAAAAAAAAAACTGAATTTTCTTCGATGAAGCGCATTTCCATCTGAAAGGATTCATGAATACACAAAATTTTCGAATTTGGGGCTCAGAAAATCCTCATGCAATCCATGAGAAACAAAGGCATCCACAACGAGCAACTGTATGCAGCGGATTTTGGTCAGGCGGCGTGATTGGCTCTTACTTTTTTATAGATGAGGCCGTAATTGCAGTGACTGTGAACGGCATTCGATACAGGAACATGATAACGCAGTTCTTGTGGCCTCAACTGGACGGTATGGATGTGGACGACATGTGGTTTTAGCAAGACGGTGTTCCCTGCCACACCGCGCATGGAACAATCGATTTATTGCAGCTACGATTTCCAGAACAAATTATCTCAAAAAAATTCTGATGTCAACTGGCCACCAAGATCATGTGATTTAATGCTGTGCGATTACATTCGTTGGCGTTTTGGGACATCTCAGGTTTATGCGAATAAACCAGAAACAATTCTTGAGCTCAAATCCTAGATCCAACGCGTCAGTGATGAGATACAGCAACATCTCTGTGAAAAAGTCATGGACAATTTCATGAATAGAGTAATGTCGTGTCATCAGAGCCGTGTGGGCTATTTGGCGGATATTTTATTCCATGCTTAATCGGAACATGTCTTCTTTACAATCTAATAAAAAACACGACTATATGTGGCCGTCGGTGGTGCAATGGTTAGTGTGCGCGGCTCTTGTACATGAGATCCTGGGTTCGAACCCGGCTCGGACCACCTTCAATTTTTCTTTCGGCGGCGGTCACCTCGCATAGTGACGGCGACACTATCGAGTATCTAGCCATGAAAAAGCTTCTCAAAATACCGTTCGGAATCGGTGTAAAACTGTAGGTCCCAATCAGTGAGTGAAAACTGGAAAGCGCACAACTCAGTGATTGTGAGAAGTTCTCCCCAGTCCCTTTATGGGATGTAATGGGAAACTATTTATTTATTTTTTTTATATCAAAAAATACGTGTTTTTCAATTTCAAATGATAAAGTGCATTCTTACTGAGACACCCTTTACAATACAAGCTTTTCAGAAATTCAGATAGATTTAAAAAAAAAAACTTCGGTTAACTCAAATATTTTGATGGTTTAGATTTTCTAAAGACAACTAACTGACTCACCTAGTTGACATTACCTACATTCTTGATTTTATACGAAAACAAAAACAAAAATCCTTTCGGATCCTTTTAAAATTGCAAACCTTTTAAAGCTACAACACTAAAATCCATTCATAATCATCAACTCTGTAATATTTGCATTCGACAGCCAACCAAAGCAGAAACTCAATATACCTGTGGTCCATACAAAATCCATTATACGAGGTTTGTAAGTAACCACGATGGCTGGCTGTAAGAACAGAAAATTGGATGCTGCAATTTCAAAAACAATGTTGTTGTCACACAAACACACACACACACACAACCCAGCGGCGGAATTTTTGACCTGGATGACCTGCAATCATGACCAAACAGGTCTTCTTTAAAATACGTAAGGCCTTCCCTACACATTACCTCCTCCTTTCTTTTTATCATTGCGTGAGATTGGGAGGCAAGGCCTTCCTTGCACATTGCCAAAAGAAGGCCTTAGATGGCGTGCAAAGAGGAAGGCCTTAGATGGCATTTTTACTTTAACTTAATATGTTTGTTTAACAAAAATAAAATTAAAATAATTTATTTTATCACAAAATCATTATCCACTCCTACATACTATGTATTTATAAGTATGGATGTATCTATCTTAGAAAGTTTTAGCAGTTTTTTAGAAAATTTTAAAAATAAATTTAAAAAATTTTAAAATTTTAAAAATACCCTGAAATTTTAAAAATACCCTAAATATAATTTTAAAATTTGTATGAAATTTTCCAATTAAATTACGGTTAAAAAGAATCGCAAAAGAAATTTCTCAAAATTGTAAAAATCTTCTTCTTGGTTTTATCTGATGAAAAAATTCATGCACTCCGCAGGCCTTATTTTAGGAAGGCATTAAAAAAGAACCATTCCGCATGCCTTATTTGTGGAAGGCCTTGCGACTTCCGCCGCTGGGAAACACGCACACACACAAACACGTACACATACACACACAAACCCATACACACACATATATACACGCAAGCAATTACCACTACTACAAGAACGTCGCAATACACTCATAACCTGAACAATGATACACCCATATATACACTCAGTTTAAACACAAAAGCCCTGTCATACTCGTAGGTACAAAAGCATTTTGCCCACGCGTACACATGCATACGTTTAAATAACACACATACACACATGTGCTATGATACCTTCAATAATGTCACTGACGTTGTTAAAACCTATATCGTGTATTTTGCGTGTTTTTCCCCCCAAACATTTGGGCCATGTTTTTTAATGTTTTACACTCGGCTGAATAGTTATACGAGTACAGCAGCTAATATGAACTGTGGCACAGTGGGGTAATTTAGGAAAAGTGAGGACACATTTGGGTGATTCAAATTTCTTAATAAGAATCCTTGCAAATTCATTAAATATGGAATCTTTGTTGCAGCCAAATGCAACTGCTTCAGCCACTTGTACAACAACTTTTAATATCACGTGATTGATATTTTATAGAAAATCATTTTGATAATATTTCCTATAATTCTACCTTCACATTTGTGTAGGAAATCTTTAAGCTTTAACATTATTTCCTAACGACAACTTTTTCGCCCCACTGTGCTAAAATGTTAAAGCTTTTTCGTTGTTACGACTGGAAAAAACTAACACAACAACAAAACTCCAACATCATTTTGCCTAAAAAAGATTGCAGTTATTTTCATTAATGATGATGATACACATAAGGCTAAAGGACCATAAAGATGATAAAGTTCTATGCATATCCTCCATCCGCAGGATATTGCGGTGTACGTGACACAAAGAAATCTAGGATGAAGCTTAGATTTGCACACAATGTAAATTTTAATAACTACTAGAGTTAAACATTGGGAAAATGTATATAAAATTGCCTGAAAAAAGGGAAATGTTAATTTTCCTACACGTTGAAAAGTGTGTCATTTGTTGTTGTTTGGATACAAATATAACGAGTTTGCAGCTTGAACATATGAACATATGTTGCCTAGGAAAATATGAAGAAGTCTTCGTAGAACCAAAGGAACGAGAATTCGTAGGAACACAGTAAAAGGGGGAAAATACAGCCCAAGCCACTAGAATCGAATAGTTAGTCGAAGCCACTACAATCGAGTAATCAGCTGAGTTGAATATACGGTTACTTAAATTATGTACAGACGGTTTATGACGTCACGTTACCGAGTGTTCCAAATACTTGGGTGTTATTTTCAACAGCAAGCTTATTTTCGACCCCGACATAGTTGAAAGGCCTAAATAAGACGACCCTAGCTCTCTCCACCTGCAACGTTGATGTAGTCTGCACTACTGACTAGTGTTAAGAAAATTGCGGCAATGTGCACCAGTAGTGTTCCTTCTATGACTCCCACTGATTTCCTGATTGTAATATTACACTTGCTCCAAGTGGGCATTATCGTTCAGCAGATTGCTTCTGCATCTGACACCTCATTGGAGTCGGTTATGGACAACTGTTGGAAGGTATTCCGAATATTCCCGTGTATATGACGACGACACGAAAGCGGAACCAATATTTTGTGGGGAATATCACACCATCATACCGAACAGGGATCCCGGGAACAAATGAATTCTTGACATATGTATCTAGTCCTCGAAATCAGTATTCCTCATCTCAATAACTGTCCAGGTCTTCCTAAGATCTTTTAAAGACGAATGTTTCAGCAGTACGATATTAATTTTATATGGGCGCACAGGAACATTCCGGGTAACTATGGAACAAAATTGCAAATGTTCAATAGCAGTTACAATAACGAAAAATTAATACAAACTTTTAACTGGGTATAAAGGGTCCGCCATCTAACGTTTTTTTTTCAACTAGTGCTTATTTCGTGAATGGTAACACTTAGCTCATGTCTGATTTGACAGATAATTAGTTTTATCCTTCCGCTGAACGAATATGGTTGTGTATACGCTGGAACAACGCTGGGAAATAATGCGTTTTCGCTTCGCTAAGTGGGCCTGCGATCGACCTACAAAAGATGCCGATTTTGCCAAAAAAATCATCTTTTCAGATGAAGCCCATTTTGATCTTGGCGGGTATGTAAACAAGCAAAATTGTCGCATTTGGGTCACAGAAAACCCGCACGCATACATTGAAAAGTCGATGCACCCAAAACGAGTCACTGTTTCGAAAATGAGTAAGGAGTGGGCGTTACAGTCAATGGCGATCGTTATCGGGCCATGTTGAACGAATTTTTGTTCACAAAAATTGAAGAGGAGGATATTGGCAACATTTCGTTTCAACAGGACGGCGCACAGTGTGTCCTTCCCATACATTCGATGGCCAAAAATAGAAGGAGTTGTACGAGAGTAATGAAATTTGGCACGAGTCCCTAATATAATAGAATTAAGAAAATTTCAAAGTATCGACAAAATTGACCACGCCCATCGCCCACCGCCCATACAAACTAAAATCATTTTTGGCTGTTAAAAATTAACTATTGCTACAAATTTCCTGAAAATTGCTGGAAGAAAATATCTATGCAACACCTTTTAAAAACAAATTATTTCATCAACATTGACCACGCCCATCGCCCACCTCCCATACAAATGATATTTCAAAAATGGCATATCTTCTGTAAATTTATAACTAGAATGTTTATTTTTCGCAAAAATGCATACAGCATCTATTAAATGCTGTTTTGAAAATATGAAGAAAATCCGCCCACTGTAACACCCGCCCCCCATTCAAAAATTTTACAGTTTACTCTATTTAATTTATTAGCAACTTTTTCACATCTTCGTGATAATCTAATTTTTTAAGCTTCAATTTCGTTCTTAATGAATTGATGTATGGGTCGGAGGATATCAACAAATGATGCATTACGTCTTCGTTAGTAGAACAGCGCCCAGTCTTGCGCGAGTTATATAGCCTATAACGTTTATAGTCTTTGTTCCTCGCTTCCTGCGCTTCTTCTGATAACTTTCCTTTGAAAAATAAACCATATGTTAATTCAAAATGTATGAAACAAATCGTATCTTTAACCTACCTATAGGTAGAATGGCCTCAGATACAATTTTGCTACCATGTATCAAAACTTTATGCACTGTGATAGGCATGCAGTACCATCCATACAAATCAATGTACAATTTTGCCGTGTCTAAACAATATATATGGAACTTCTCAGAGTCTATTGCCTGACTGCAACTTATTGTGGATAATATAATTTCTAACCTATGAATCAGTTGTTCATTTACTCCGGTTATGTCAGCTGTAATTTCAGGGTTTTCAAAAAATCGTCGAGCTGTATTCCCATCGTTGCTGGAACCCATTCCTTGTTTTACCACATCAACATTTATTCCCAATACTAATTTAAGGTTTTTTTGAATTGTGGCCTTGGCTTCTTCTTTAATTTGTCTTGTATCTTTATTTGTTCGCCATGCTGCAAAGCTTTTATTGTAAGCGATATGCAATATGCATTCCATAAATTTCATGCGCGCATGCAGAGGTGAAATACCAAATTTTAAAGCCGAATTTGATCTTGTTGCCAATTCGTCTAAATTGTGCATCTCCCTAGGCTTAGCACCACATATGAAGCACACGGACATAGAAGAGCTGCCAGTTAAAGTTGTTGCTATTTTACCATCTATCATAGTCAATGAAAGTTTATGAGTAATAACGAATTTCTTATTATGAACTTCAATAATTGAATTTGTTAAATTATTTATTTCATGGTTTACTCGGTTAACTTCTTCATTTATTACGCTTGCTGTCTCCTTAACAAATTCAAATTTTAACGGCCTGCAATGTTTCGTTGAAGATGGCTCTAAATTTTTCCACAAAACTTTTGACTCATCGTTCCGTTCAGTCATTACCAATGGCACAAGTGACGTCAAGAACAAACTTTTGTCTGAGAAAGTCCCATACGCAAAGTTTTGGTGATACTCTGAATGTCCTGATGAGCCATCACATCCCCATTTACTCATGAGTTGCATATATTTTGGAAATGATGCTACTTCATTTTCGGATTTTGACTTCATCAGTCTAACTGCCGTGTGATCCAAAAGCTCCTGCAAACTAACTTTGCTTAAATTTTCCTCTACTATAACGTTTGCTGGATAACACGTTTTTTTGGCCGCCAAAACTTGTTTGTAGCTTGGATATATATTACAACCAATATCTTTTGCTGATCTTCGCAGTATTTCATACTGGTGTATTGTCAATGAAGCATCAACAATTAGACTAAGTGCTTTTTCAGGACTAAAACATTTTTGGACTTCATTTTTGTCTCCAATTTTTTTGGCAGCAGATAATATGATATCTTCAGAGTTGTCTTCACAAAATGTAGTCAGCTTTTTCCTTTTCGTTCTTTCATTGCTCTCCTCAAAGGTTTTCGTTGGACGACCACGTTTACCAGGAGTAGACTGGGTTTGCTCTTCGTCATCCACTGTATCATCCACTACTTCATCAGTCAACGTATAAGAGTGTGTTAGCCATTCTTCATTATCACTATAAAATCTTGACGAAGTACGATGACTCTTGTTCCACTTCTTTAAAAATTGAGGCATGAATGTTTGTTTCAAAAACCGACTGAACTTTTCTTGATTTATCTCAGACGCGCTTTTATAATTCACGAAAACTTCACCAATTATAAGATCAATATCTTTTTTATATTTAACAACAATTTCCGAAAGCGTTCTGAAAGATATTTTTGACTTTTCCATTGTTTTTAAGAAATTTGCTTTAATTGCTTAATAAACACTCACTTATTACTTTTCCAACTACAGCTGGGAATGACAAAGAAGTAAAGAGCATAAACAAATGACAAAATCGATGCCACCAATGATCAATGATTGTTGTTGTTGTAAGAAATATAGCGTTATATTTTTTTAATTTTACAAAACTTTACAAAAATAAAATGCACATCAACATAGGTTCTATTTTTAGAATGACTATATGAACTGCTACAGTTTTAAAAGACTCTACACATTGCGTGTAATAATAAGTGACGTTATTATTCATTCAATCCCAACGTCTTTAATAGCTCAGTAGATAGAGTTGGCGGCTGGTGTGCGAACATCTGGAGTTCGAGCCCAACTCATGCTGAAGTTTTCATTATGGTATGTAAAAATTTATTTTCAAAAAAAATAATAACTGATATGATTTGAATTTCAGTGTACGAGCACTTTATACACAATTATCTTACGAATATACTATTTATAGTAATAGACATGCACACAAGCAAAACAACAACAAGCAGTAACGAAAGAAAGAGTGCGCAGTTGTTTATGCACGCGTAAAATAACGCATATTTTTTACTGTAATTTTTTGGTTTTCCATTGTTTTTTTGGCCGCGGGCAAATTTCGGCAGAATTTTTTTTTGGAATCTGTTAGCTGAGACCCTCAGCTTTAATTTGGTATAGGACTCCATGTTTCGCACTGCTTCGCACACAACTAAAAGTCTAACGGAAAATCATAAATGTTTATTTTTTTTGGCCCAAAATAAAAAAAAAATTAATTGTTTTTTTTCAATTTTTATTTTTTTTTTTTAATTTACATAATGCTTGATGCCTATTTTAAGTGAAAAAAATTTCTATAAGGTACACTCGGTGTATAGTTCATAAGTAACAAGGTTTTAAATATGACATAGAAAACTAACCCATTTGAGACTTGTTCACATATGTCAACTTTGCGCTGCTCGGGACAGAAAACCAATGGAGATATTTGCATAAAATTTTACACACATGACCTTTAGATAGTTTTTAACCATCTGTGCAAAAATCATCAAAATCGGAGAGCAGGTCCAAAATGATTTATTGCCGCAGCGGACACAGTGTGCGGCGCTACGTGCCACACAGCCGAAGCTACACTCGATGTTTTGCGCCCTGTTTTTGAAGATCGCATTATGCTGATGTCGTTTGGCCACCTCGGAGCTGCGATTTGACACCGTTGGACTATTATTTGACCGTTGGACAATTGACACTTTAAAGGACAATATTCGTGAAGCCATTGGTGAAATACAGCTGCACACAATCGATAATGTGCTTAAAAATTGGACCGATCGTGTAGGCTACTGCAGGGCCAGCCGAGGCAGCCATTTGAATGAAATTATTTTCCATTATTAACCGGAAGGATTGTACTTTCAAATAAAAAAAGAAATTTGAGAAAATATTCAGCAGTTTTTTTTATAGCATTTTCAAAAAAAAAAAGTTATTTGGCGGAGCCGTTATATATTCGTAATATAAACGTAAAACTATTTAATGTGAGAACATCAGAACGTATGATTAATATAAATACCCAAGAAATAGATCTCACCTTGAATTTCTGTCATGGATTGCGGACTTGCCGCAGCTGGAACGGTTTTATGTCAGGCAGATAACATCTAGGACCTCATTGATGCATAAGAAATACAATATTTCAAATCGGCCGTAAAGATAATGGAAGTTTATAAATTTTTAAATACAATACTCGTAATTTAAAATCCAAATTGAAATTGATTTACTGGTATTTAAACCCGACATTATATTGTGTAAATTATTTTGTTGCTTGAAGGAAATTCTAAAATATCACCTCAATGATTTCAAATTCAAAATGCAATGAAACAACCGTGAAGCAAATAACATATATGTATCAAAAGAAGTGTTCAGCCTGAAGTTCCTGTTCAGTTTATATTCTGAACATGTAGGACATCCAACTCATTCCACTCGACTCTTACATATCAATTATACAAAACTGTTACATTCCAAGATTTTGTCTTTTGCCATTTTCATATTCCTGGAATAATTGTGTAAAATGTTACACTAGTTAACATCCAGAAACCCACTTAAATCAGTTGACAGCTTAGCAACCAGTGGGGGGGAAATTACATTCATGTGAAATAAAATTGAAAATTAAATTGTAGGAATTGACAGAAAACAAAGCAACTTTCACACTTTTATCCATAATAGAGATTTTTCATTTTAACTGAGATATGAATTTTTACATTTTTCTTCTTCTCTTGCAGCTTCACAATGCGACTGGATACGAATTCAAATGAAGATTTCAAACCGTTGGGTTCGACATTTTGTGTAAGTGAAAATCATTTTGAATTTAGTCTCTGTCTCTCTCTCGGCGTGACATTTTATCACTTAACATATTTTTGGTGTTTTATTCTCTTTCTAAAATGACAGTTAATTAAACCAGAAACCTTAGCCACCTGGGGTGGTTCAGCCAAAACAGATACAAGACTGCCAATAACTGATTATTCCACAATAGGAGGTCCACGTCACAACTGCAGTCCATTCCCCATATCCCGTGATGTTAATAATCGTTTTATTCTATGGTACGTAAAGAGAGATTAAAATTGTCAAATTTGTTTATTGAAACTTCATTTAAAATGTTGATATAACATTTTGTTTCCGTTGTTGTTGGTTTCTTAGGGATGGTGATATCGCCGCTTTGGACGTGGATGTCATAACTAATACAACCGATGAGACTTTAACCGAAAGCAATATTGTATCGGAACGTATCCTAAATGTAGCCGGTAATGAATTAAAGGACGAATTACAACACAATATAAGAGGTAGGAGCGGTGATATTTGGGATTGCAATTCGCAGAAAGACACTGTTTCACATGTGTCCTTCTAAAGCAGAATTTTTCGACAAATCTTTATTATTTGCTGTTTTAGTTAATTTATGAGAAATTATATGTATGTTTCGTCATCTTTCTAATTCAAATTTCAAAAAGTGAAATCAATTTCAAATCAATTTTAAAGTAAAACGTACATATAAAATTCAAAATACATTATTTGGAATACAAACCTCTTTATTAACTATAAAGATTTCTCTTGAAATTCAAAAATTCGAAATGAAAATGAAAATTCATCAACTGAAGTTTAGAAATTTTATCTAAAGTTTTAAAGACATAATTCTAAACTCTATAAGACTAGTCAATATTCAAATTAAGGAATTGAAATTCTATAATTGTATTTCAATATTAAATATTTCATAATTTCATTTCAATACACCTTCAGTTGAAATTCAATATTCTCGAATTAAATATTTGAGCACTGAAGTTCGTTTTAAATTCAAGAAATCATTTTGAAAATCAAAATACAGCATTTGCAATTCAAAATTCACAATTTAACTTTAAAGATTTCGCTTGAAGTGCAATAGTTTCAACCAAAATGCAAATACATTAACTAAATCTGAAAGATTGTGTAATTTCATTTGAATTTCAAATATTTAATAATTCCATTTGAATACAATTTTATTTAAACTTCAAATCTCATCAAATGTCATACAAATTTCAACCATGGGAATTCGATATTAAATTAAGAAGCCCATTTGAAATTTAAAGTTAGCAATTTAATTTAAAAAATTTTTATTTTGAATTCGAAAGTCCCAATTAAAATTGAAAATGTAAATTTATAATTTCGAATATTTAAATTCAACGATTCCATACCAAATGTAAACAAGATTAATTGTAAATTTAAACATTTCATTTGAAATTTCAAATACATCAAATGAAATTCTAGATGTTGTTTCGAAATTCTAGATTACTTAAAATTGCAGAATTCAATTTAAATTAAAAACTTTTTTGTCAATTGAAATATCCAACTTAACAATTGAATTTAAAAACACCAAAATTTAAATAAACCATTCAATTTCAGATTGAAAGTTTATCATGTGAAGTTAATAATATTTACTTCAAGCGGACTTCTGAAATTCAAAATGCATTAATTTAAAGCCAAAAACTCTTTTCTTATGACAAATCAATTGAAAACAAAAATTATATTTAAAATTTGTTTTAAATTAAGTTGTTCACAATACATCGAATATTTCCGACCATTAAAATTCTATTCAAATGAAATTCAAAATACTTCAATTGAAATCAAAGATGAATTTAAATTACATCAATTCACCTGAAAATCCAAATACATCAAATGAGTTTTTATAATTCCTTTTGAAATTCAAGTATTGGAATTCAAATACTCAACTTGAAATTGAAAAATTCGATTTGAAATTCAAAATAATTTCATTTAATTTTCAAAATTTGTTTATCAACTTAAATTTCTAACATAACAATTTAATTTCAAAAGTCCATAATTGAAACGGAAAATTCTATTTAAAATTTATAATTTTTCAATTGATTTCAATTTAAAATTTAATTTTTTTTTGTCAATTGAAATATCTACCTTCGTATTGAACATCAAAAGACCACATTTAAGATTGAAGATTTATCAAATGAAGTTGTAAACTCTTCCATCGAACTGCTAAAAGTCCATACAAAACTCGAAATTCAAAAAAGCCAAGCATTTCATATAAAATCAAAATAAGTCAAATGAAATGGAAATTCTTTTGAAAATTTGTTTAATATTTGATGTTTAGAAGTCAACAATTGAATGTAAAAAAAACAAAATTAAAAGGTTTAAATCCATCTATAAAATTTACAACACAATTGAAACTGAAATACTAAATCAATTCAAACAACCATATGAAAAGCAAAATAAAGTAATTTAAATTTAATAATTCGTTTTGAAATTATAAACACATCAAATTACATTCTATAATCTAAATCGAAATTCAAATATCGAAACTTATTTTGAAATTCCATTAAATATCTAATATTTGTTTATTAATCGAAATTCATATTAGGAAAAGTTAATTTAAAAAGGCCATATTTGAAATGAGAAATTCAATTTGAAATTTAAAATTAATCGAATGATTTTAAAAATGCTTCTAACGAACTTTAAAAATTCTTTTTCTCATAACAAATTCATTTTGCAACAAGAAATTCAATTTGAAATTTTAAACTAATCGAATAAATTGATTTGAAAAACTCCATTTGAATATTTATCAAATAGACACAAAATAATTTCTAACGAACTTCTAAAATGTCATTTGAAATTCAACACACATTAATTTAAAACCAAAGTTTATATTTTAAATATCAAATTAAAATAAAATTGTATCTAAAATTTAGTCTAAATGGAATTTCTTCAAACATATCGATTGAAATTTAATACAATTAGACTTCAAAATATATCAATTCCATATGAAATATAAGAAAGATTAATTTAAATATAATGATTTAATTTGAAAGTATAAAGACATCAAATGAATTTATATTTCTCCGTTTGAAATCCAAGTACTGAAAATCAAAAACTCAATTTGAAATTGAAAAAGTCAATTTAAAATTGAAAATTTGTTTATCAATTGAAATGTCCAACATAAATAAAATTAATGGTTTCCAATTGAAGGAATTGTCGGGAGCTTCTCACAACCAGTGAGCTGTGCGCTTTCTAGTTGTATATTCACTGATTGGGTCCTATCGGCTTTACAACGATTTCGGACGGCATTTTGAGAAGTTTTTTTCGGTCTGAATACTCGATAGTGTCGCCGCCGTCACTATGCGAGGAAAAAGTACAATATAGCTATCGAATTTCAAAATATCACAAAGAATATGGAAAACTCTTTTTTAAAATTCAAAAATTGATCAAAATATACCAAATTAACTTTATAAATGAATTAAATTTAAACCGTCCATTTCAAATCAAAATCAATTAAAATTCTATGCTTAACAACTGAATTTCTGAAGACATCATTTGAATTTTGAAATCAGTTTGTTGAACTTGAAAACAATTGAATTTCCAAATACGTCAACTCAATTCAACGATTCAATTTGAAATGCAAAATACATTAATATTCCATTCAAAAATAACTTTTACGATTTCAAATAAATTAAATGGAGTTCTCAATTCCGTTTGAACTTAAAAAAATTCTATTGAAATTAAGTTAGTTTCAAAAATCCAGTGGAAAATTAAAATTTTTTTATTAAATTTAAATTCCTAACCTTGCACTTGAATTTCAAATAGCTACAAGACATCGGAAACTCCATTTAAAATTTACGAAATGAAATTAAATTGGTGGGATTTTGAATTGATTTGTTAGATTTTCAATAGAGTTCCCCATTTCCATTGTGGCGTTTTGAAATTTAACATTAATTTAACATTTAACTTTTTAATTTTGAACTTCAAAAACATCGTGGAAAACGCTGAATACATTATCTGACGTAAATAAATTAAAATTCAAAATTTAATTTCAGTTGATTATCAGTTAAAATTCAAATATTATCAACAGAATTCCAAATTTAATTAGAATTTCAAAAAACATTAATTGCAATTTAATACAGCTGAAATTTAAAATCCATTTGAATCTCAAAATTTATCTGAATTTGATGGATTCTATTTAAAATTCATAATTGAAACAAATCCAAAGAATTTGGTTAGAATTTCAAATTCCTTAATTGATATTTAAACGAAGTTAATCGAATGCAATTAAATCGGTGAGCTTCCGTCAATCGCTCCATGGTTGTAATAAAAAAATAAATTGAAGTAAGAAGTTAATATGACATTTTTAATTCAAAGTTAATTTGAATTTCAAAACAGTTAATTCTATTTCACAATTCATCAAATGAAATTCCAAAGACACTAACTATAATTTAAAAAAAATACAATTAAGACTTAAAACTTCGTTTTGAAATTGAAAATGTATCTATTGAAATATAAAAATTCCCTCCATAGATGGTGCCACAACAGCCATTCTTCATCATTATCTCTTTAGAGAACTTGAAGTGATCGCATTGAAATCCTCTTTATATAAGTATTTACAAAATAAATTTCCCTGCTTTCCTTACAGAATGTCGCACCGGCGAAGTGCGCGTCACAAAGGGTTACAATTTACCCGCCAAATACATCCTGCATACAGTGGGGCCTACGTTTAAAGAAAAATTCAAAACTGCTGCAGAAAATACTTTACATTGTTGTTATAGGTAACCCATGACATTTCCTCAACTTCCAATAATTTCCAATTATGATTCTTCTTTACAGAAACGTTTTATGCAAAGCCAAAGAACTGAATTTAAGAACAATTGCCGTTTGCAACATAAGTACCAATCAGAAATCTTTCCCAGCTGATTTAGCCGCTCATATTGCTCTAAGTAGAACACATGATCTTTTTCTAGGAATTCTATGGAATTTCAAATAATTGATTTGATATCCTTTTGTTTTCCAGGAACAATTCGTCGTTTTTTGGATAAATTTACAACAGAAGTCGTGATATTTTGTGTCAGCCCCCATGAGCGGGGTATTTATGAGGTGCTGGCACCTCTTTATTTTCCACGTGACAATTTGGAGGAGCGCAGTGCCATGTGGCAGCTGCCCAAGGATATAGGCGGTGAATATGGAGAGCCACAGCATCCAGATCGTCAGATACGCATTATACGCAATCCTCAGCATAGCGTGTTAATGCGTCATCATGGTACGTAATAGATATATGAATGCAAAATAGTAATATTTGTAGTTTTAATATGATTTTCGAAAATTTCGAACAATTTTCGAAATGTGTTTTTCATGTGAAAATCATCATAAATATTCGTATTCTTGATAATCTTGCTATATTCTTGATAGACAGAAGAAATTTGTAATTTTCGGAATTTCGAAATAGGATTTTAATCGTTGATCATCGTTATAAATAATTAAATCGTCATAAATAATTTTATTCCTTATTCGGCAATGGTAGTTATATCGAACATATTGTTCCACATGCCTAATAAATAATAGTTAGATCTAAAGAAATTTAGAGCCGAATATGTACACATTATTCGCAATCCTCACCATAGTGTATTAATGCGTCGTCCTGGTATATAATAATGAAAACAGCCATGTTTGTAGCGTCAATATGATTTTCGAAAATTTCGAACAATTTTCGAAATTTGTTTTTCTTGTGAAAATAATCATAAATAGTCGTACTCTTTGTATGATAATGATTGATACAAGAAATTTGTAATTTTCGAAATTTCGAAATTAGATTTTTTGTGAAAATCATTATAAATCATTCCATATACGGCAATGAAAGTTATCTCGAACTTGTTGCAACTGCCGAATAATAGTAAGATGGAAGAAATTTTTAAATTTTAGAATTTCGACTTCTCGAAATTTTAAGCCAAATACAAATTATTCGCAATTCTCAGCATAGCGTGTTAATTCGACATCATGGTTTATAATAATTATTCTTATAGCATGAAAACAATCACATTTTGTATCTTCGATGTGATTTTAGAAAATTTCGAACAATTTTCGAAGTTAGATTTTCATATAAAAATCATCATCAATATTCGTATTCTTTATAAAATAATGATAGATAGAACAAATTTGTAATGAACGGAATTTGGAAATTAGAGTTTTTTGTTAAAATCGTCAGAAATTGTAATTTTCGAAATTTCGAAATTAGATTTTTCTGTGAAAATAGTTAAAAACCGTCACATTTTATATCGAACAAAATTTTTACACCTGCTAAATAATAGTTAGATAAAAGAAATTTTGCTAGTTTAGAATTTAGCTATTTCAAAATTTAGATCCGAATACATATTTTTCATGTGTCATCATGGTATATGTACAATAATTATACTTATAGCATGAAAACAGTCACATTTCGTAGCTTCAATGTGATTTTCGAAAATTTCGAGCAATTTTTCTAAATTAGTTTTTCTTATAAAAATCACCAGAAGTATTCGTATTCTTTCTAAGATAATGATAGATAGAAGAAATTTTTAATTTTCGAAATTTCGAAATTGGATTTTTTTTATTGAAAATCATCATAAATCATCCCATTCGACGTATACCACAATTATTGTTGTGTATATCGAACATATTTTTGCACCTGCCACATAAATTATAGTTAGATAAAAGAAATTTTACAATTTTAGAATTTCGGATTTCGATATTTCGAAAGTTAGAGCCGAATACATACTATTCGCTTTCCTCAGCATAGTGTGTTCATGTGTCATCAAGGTATATAATAATTATACTTATAGCATGAAAACAGCTACATTTGTGGCTTCAATATGATTTTCGAAAAATTTCGAAATATTTTCGAAATTTGTTTTTCTTTTGAAAATCGTCACAAATATTCGTACTCTTTATAAGATAATGTTAGATAGAAGAAATTTGCAATTTTTGCAATTTCGAAAATAAATTTTTGTGAAAATCATTGTAAATCATTCCCTATACGACAATAATAGTTATCTCGAACATGTTGTTTCACTTGCCAAATAATAGTAAGATAGAAGAAATTTTTAAATTTTACAATTTCGATATTTCGAAATTTAGAGGCGAATACACATTATTCGCAATTCTCAGCATAGTGTATTAATGCGTTATCATGGTATATAATAATTATACTTATACATATCATCGAAAAAGTCACATTTCGTAGGTTCAATGTGATTTTCGAAAATTTCGAACAATTTTCGAAATTAGTTTTTCTTATTAAAATCATCGGAAGTATTCGTATTTTTTATAAGATAATGATAGATAGAAGAAATTTGTAATTTTCGGAATTTCGATATTGGATTTTTTTTATTGAAGATCATTATAAATCATCCCATTCGACACATGCCACTATGATTGTTGTGTATATCGAACATATTTTGTCACCTGCCAAATAAATTATAGTTAGATAAAAGAAATTTTACAATTTTAGAATTTCGGCATTTCGATATTTCGAAATTTATAGCCAGTACATATTATTCGCAATCCTCGGCATGTGTCATCATGATATATATATTAAGATAGGCGCAATCCCCTAATCATACCTAATAGCACCTGAAGCTACCGATTGTCCATTAAATCCTCGATTGAAAACAATTTTCCTGACAACTTCTAATCTATCGATCTACATCGCTTTCCTTGTTCACTGACTTGCTACAGAAATGTGTATTCAAAAAGAGTTTGAACGAATTCGCACTTCAGGCATTCCAGTGTCCCAAAGAATCCTTAAGGCACCCTATGTTAGTGCTGTCTAACATTAGTATTTACTTTAGTCTTAAGAGTTTGATGTTAGTTGTGTTGATTTGCAGAACATCCATGAGTTTACCTTCTTCCGTGTGATCGCGTCCTTATACCACCTTAACTGAACTGTGTATCTATTCCAGTTCTTCTTATCTCTCAAAGACTCGGCTTTATTAAATAGACTTCGCCATGACTTCCTTCTTACCGCAACTTCTCTATTTCACTAGGAGGGAGATTTCTGCTTTCTTCTTGGCTATATTCGTGACCTTTTTTTGTTAGCGTGTTAGCGAGCGCGACTCTTGTACATCAGAATGTGGATTCGATCCCCGCCCTGATCACTTCTAATTTCTTTCGATGATATTTACCTCGCATAGAAACGGCGACACTATCAAGTAATAAATCATGAAAAAAGCGCTGAAAAACCGGTGTAAAACTGTAGGTCTTAATCAGGGATTGTAAAAGCTCACAAGCGAGCCGCTCCTGAGCCAAAAATCAGGCTCGCGGCTCGTCACAATCCAACCTGACGGTTCGCAGCTCTCTATAGCCGGCTCCCTATTTTGCGAGCAGTGAGCCAATATTAATTATTTCGGCTCGCAGCTCGAGCTCCGTCTCCGTGTCAGTTGAAATTTTTTATGGAATTTTTCGTACATGGAAGAAATCTCGAAAACGTTGCGATTGCAAAAATAACTTGATTTTCGAATAATATCCAAAATGGATCGGAGACCGAGCTCGCAGCTCGCGGGTCATGAGGTGACAGAAATAGGCTCCCAGCTCTAGAGCCGGCTCGGGAGCCCTATCTGCTACAGTCTCTATGTTATCTGCGTACCGTACCTCTACACTTGGTACTGACTCCAAAATCATTTGAAAGAGAATCCAGTTAATATTCCTCACATTGCTACGAACTATTCGCGGCGTAGTCATGCTTCATTTCGACTGGAATCCGAAATATTTATGATTAGAGAACGAATTGGCCTAGGGACATTTCCACTCCATTCTCTGTTTATCCCATACATACACTGCGTTTCAAAGGAACCATGTATAAGTACAACCTCATATCTTTAGCTACAGACGAAAGTCGATTCATTGCCCCTACTGGATATGGCAAGGCTAGTACCAAGTAGGTAGTCAATAAGTCATGCATCCCTTTCATTGGTATCGGTGCTACTCCGTCATGGATGGTGTACGTTGGCATCCGCTCTCCCAATCATTGGCATGTCTAGCAAGGTCAACACTGGTTAATTTCAACACGTCAGATCCCGTCTCGCGAGTCGGCACGCAAATATTAACTGGTCGGCTGTCGACTCGAGCACTGCCTCGCACATTTGATTTGAATGTGGCGGCTCTTAGAAAGCCGGCTCGTTCGTGAGCTAATACTATCCTTGGTGTTTACCCTTATCGCCAGGCAATGGGTATATTCCCTCGAGTCCGATATTAGCGGTTCGTTTTCTTCATGGGGAATATATGATAAGACAAATTGAATATTCTACGCATTCAGTTCTGGATTTTTGATATAAGATACGACAAATCGTATATTATAACCATTCAGTTCTACGTTGACCGAGAAGTTATGCCTGGCATAATACGCTATTACTAGGAAAATATTTTGATCATAATCTAAAATCATGTCACCTTGTGGCCAGAAACGACCTAAATATTTTCCTAGTAATAACTTTATGGTCAACCTAGAAATAATATTCGATTTGTCGTATCATATATAAAAAAAACCCCCAGAACTCGTATCATATATGACCCATGGAGAAAACGGACCACGAATATATAGCCGGAGGGAAAAATTACCATTGTAGCCATCAGTGTGTAACTATTGGCATGTACTCCTGCGTACTCAATCCATAAACCCTGCTTGTAACAGTCCATGGCTCTTGGATTAGGACCACATCGGCCTTGACTTTAGCCAAACGAAGACGATTGGTTCATACAGGAAAACTCCCTCAAGCCCATCCAGTCACTTGCACCATAAAATCCTTTATCTACTACTGCCACTGCAGTTGGTTGATCTGCTTTAGTTCAATAAGAACAAACACCAGTATAAAAAAAAATAATATAATGATTTTTACTTTTTTAATGACTTTTAGTTTGGGAATTTTTCAAAAATGTACATTTAGTTTTTGTTATATTTCTCGATGAATAAACTTCAGATCTGGTCTAAACCCAATTAAAAGAATCAATAAAATGCCAGCTATTAGAAAAATTTAACATTTTGGCAATCGTTTGGCGTGTTTACGAGATATTAACGTTTACTTTTACAAAAATCTCTATACTGTCACAAACATGATACCGAACAATTTTTTGAAAGTTTCACAGAGGAAAACATGTGCAATATAAAATCTTTTGCGTCACGACTAAACATCATCCTTTTATCTGTTAACACGTTAATGTATGAAATTTCTACTAAAATCTTGCAAGCCCAGAAACATATTTCTTTGTGGAAAATGACTGGTGTTGTGGGAATATGTAGCAGACAATTCAGATAGTTCACACAGATGTTCAACTGCTGTGCCATCGGCAGATCATCAGCTGTATATATGCAAAACCTTAAGGGAAATTAGATATTCATATTAGTATCGGTCGAAGGTCTCTAAGTTCTAATTCACCTTATAAGTTGGAATTTGCTGCAAGTGTGCCTCTTGAAATAAAACAAAATTTTCCCAATAAGCACAAAGCCCTTTGTGTTATTATAATTTCAAAATTAAATAGGCCAACAAATTAACAAGAACAAAATATTTTAAAACTAAATTATTTCTAATTAAAACCAAAATTATATAAAATGAAAAAAACTAGCAATTGAATTATAAAAACTGTATATGTAATTCGTCTTTCAAATTTGCAATAAAATGTCAAGTATATTAATTGTAAAACGAAATACATCAATTGGAATTTAAGATGCAACAAATAGAGTTGGCCATATGTTTATATATATCTTCTTTATTTATTTAAACAAAATAACAATATAAAACAATATTACAGTAAAAAGAATTGGACATACACACGCTGAAAAATAACGGCCCCAGCAACATATTACAGGAACCATGTACATGTTTGCAAGTATTGTTTCTGTGAATTGAAAATCTGCCTCTTTTTATTTCTTTATTGTAGCAAACAGCAGTGTTATCAGCAGTTTTCAACCAAAAACATTTGGGTCGCAAATACATATAATGGAACCTATTGGGTCCCAAACATTTTATATTGAATAGCAAACACAATGTGTTTGGACACAAGTATACTATATTTGCGACAAACTGCAAACACGTTATATTTGCATCCAAACTAAAAACAGACAAGTTTTTCAGCGTGTATCAAGCAAATGTAATACAAAAAATATTCAAAATACATCAATATTCAAAATACGTCAATTTACAAAAGAAACCAATTTTGAATATACATTAATAGAAATTTAGAAAATATCTTTCAAAATTAAAAAGACTTAAATTAAAATGTTAAATACATCAATTGATTTTTAATCACATACATTTTCGAAATCGAACCAATGATATCTTCTACTTATCCTCTTTTGTTTACCACCTGAGAAGATCACGACGATCTGGAACTAATCCGATCATGCCGTCAGGTTTTCCAGTCCTCTCAACAAAGTTCGGCCAAGACAATTATAAATCTAAGCTGAAAATTTAACTCAATTTGTTTTATATGAATTGAAATTTATATACGTCAATCGAAAAATTAAAAAATATCTTTTTCAGTTCTGAACTCGTCCTTTTAAATTTTAAAGGATTTATCAATATTATGTTATTAGAATTTTTCAATTGATTAGTGTATAATTTTACAAAGTTCATGAGGAATTTTATTTTGAATTTCAGTTAAAGAGTTTTATATTTTTATATATAAATTTTGAACTCCAATTGTTTTTTTCTAATGTCGATGAATTTTAAATTTAAATTTAATTTTATTATTTCTTTTGGATCAAAAAAATGGTGAACCATAACATCCCATGAAGGGATTGGTGAGAGCTTCTCACAATCAGTGAGATGTTCGCTTTCTAGTTTTACACTCACTGATTGGAACCTACAGTTTTACACCGGTTCCGAACTGTATTTTGAGAAACATTTTCATGGCTAAGTACTCGATAGTGTCGCCATCACTACGCGAGGTGACCGTCGTCGAATGAAATGTAAGGTGGTCTGAGCAGGGATCGAACCCACGTTCTCATGTACAAGAGCCGCCCACACTAGCCTTTGCACTACCACTTTTGGATATCTGTTGATGAAGACGATACTATAGAGTATTTAGCCATGAAAAAGCTTCTTAAAATACCGTTCGAAAACGGTGTAAGTCTGTAGGTCCAAATCAGTGAGTGTATAATTAGAAAACGTACAGATGCTCACTGGATGGTCCTCCCCAATCCCTTTATGGGAAACCATTTGTTTTTTAATTTAAGTTGAATGGTTTTATATTTCAATTGAAGTTTTTTAAATTTCAATTTATTTGAATTTATTTTGAATTTCATTTGCTATATTTTGAATTCCAAACATTTTAAATCTTATTTGAAGTATTTTTTTAATTTAAATTCATCAATTCTTTAATCAATTGATGTGTTTTAAATTTCAATTATTGTTTGTTTACAGCTGATTTATTTTTAATTTCAATTTATTTTTCTTTTGCATTTCTATTGTTATATTTTGAATTTCAAACTTGTAAATTTAAATTGAAATATTTTACATTCTAGTAGATGTTTTTTATTTTAATGCATAATTTTTGAACATTAATTGATTTGGTTTTTTAAATTACAGTTGATGTAATTTAAATCTCAATTTCAATTGATTTTTCTTTTCTATTTCAAATGATATATTTTGAATTTTAAACATTTTAAATTGTAATTGATGTATTTTCAAATTGAGTTGAAGAGTTTTAAATTTTAATTGATGGAATTTTGAATTTTAATGGAAAAGTGTTTACATTTCAATTTATAAATTTTGAATTTCGGTTCAAATTTTCATTGTAATTAATGTATTTTGAAAATTATTTCATATTTGTTTTTTAAATTACATTTAATGTCTTTCAAACTGCAATCTCAATAGATTTTTCTCATGAATTTCACTTGATATATTTCAAATTTCAAAAACCTTAAATTTTAATTGATGTATTTTAAATTTTAGTTGTTGAATTTCACATTTGAATTGATGTAGTTTTGAATTTTGATATCAAAGTTTTACATTTCAATTTTTAAATTTTGAATTTCAGTTAAAGACTTTTACATTTGAATTGATGTATTTTGAAAATCAATTAATAGGGTTTTTAAAACTATAGTTGATGTATTTAAAATTTAAATTTCAATTGATTTTTCTTTTGAACTTCATTTGATATATTTTGTGTTTCAAACATTTTAAATTTTAGTTGATGTATTTCCAATTGCATTTCAATAGTTCTACATTTTATTTGATGTAGTTGTGAATTATATTTGAAAGTTTTACATTTCAATTTGTAAATTTTGAATTTAAGTTGAAGAGTTTTGTACCTTTTACTTGATGTGTTTGGTCTCTCAATTGCTGTTTTGTTTAAATTACACTTGATGTATTTTAAATTTTAAGTTCAATTTGTTTTGTTTGTTTGAATTGTTGATTTGAATTTCAATTTTGAATTTGTTTTGAATTTCAATTGTGTTATATTGAATTTTAAACACTTTCAAAAGAATATCAACTAAAGAATTTTAAATTTAAATAGAATTTTTAAATTTCTGTTCATAATTTGTAAATATCAATAATCATTTTTAAATCTCTATTGATATTTTTTATTAGATATAGATTTGAAGTTCGTATGAGCTGAAACATTGGGATTTCTTCCCAATTAGTGAAAAAATGTAAGCAGTTGGAAGTAGAGTATGATCGTTTCCAAGTTTGTAACTCTTCTTATAAATAGATTCCCATGTCATCCCATGCAAGGACTTGGGAGAGTTAAACACAATTAGTGAGTTGTGCACAAGGCTGATCTAGTAGAGGTTAACGCAGTAGGATTTGTTGTTGTTGTGGGCACCAACAACAGGAATTTTGTTTTTGTTGTATGTCTCTAACTGTCAAAGTCAACACAAATACATACGACCAAACAAAGTGAACAAAAAAGTACAATAACAAAATACACTGAATTTGACAGATAGAGTCATAAGAAAGCAAAATCAGCTGTTCTAATGCGTTAACCTCTACTAGATCAGTCTTGGTTGTGCACGTTCTAGTTTTAGATTTAGTTTGTTACCGATTCCGAAGGGGTTTTCGAGAAGCTTTTTCATGGTTAATTAATCTTCTGATCTGCGTCTCCTAACGTTCTAGGCCCGTGACTGTCTGTTCATATCGGTCACTATCTCTCTATCAGTCGTGTGATGTTTTAATTCAAACTAGTGTTGTTGAGATTTAACGCGAAAAAACTTCAAAATTGTTCTGCGCATAATGAACAATTAAGACAAACAATGAAAAATTAAAAAAAGACAAAGTATTAATATTGTTGCATTCTTCGTAATCAAAAAATAAGGAAAATAGTCATCTTTGGTCTAATTTCTAAAATATGCCTAATTGTTCTGTTTTCAAAAACTATAATTGTTTGTTTTCTTTGATATCGAAAAATGAGAATAGTAGTCTTATTTGGTCTAATTTCTAAAATACGCCTAATTGTTCGATTTCCGGTATCAATACGTCAAAACAATACCTAACTCCTTACCTATAATCGGGTATTTACAGAACAAATTTTTTTTAAAAAATCAAAAGTTATTGCATTTTGAAGCGAAGTTCAATGAAATGTTGGTGATACTCCAATTTCTAAGTGGATTCAGATTTTAAAAGGTGCAACAGAGAGAATGAGTTAAATGGGAAAAATAACAAAAGTCAAAAATTTTAGGCAAAAAATAATTAACATTTTTAAAAATTTTTAAAAATTGTGACAAATTTTACTACCTAGAAATGTAAGGAAAATTGTCTAGGACCTCAATGGCCATATAAAAATACGTGCATGTGACAATAAAACATCGCCCTCGTGTCTGCGATACTTCGTCCAATAAATTTGTATAGCTTCAATTAATTTCTCCCCAAAGTTACAAGTGCAAAGTTACAAGTGCAATATCTCCAAAACCGCTTGAAATTTTGCATTACAGTCTTGAAAAAGTGTATAGATCTTACAGTAATTGACAACTCTCTCAAAGACATAAATAAGAGAAAGTGCACCACAGATGGACAAATTTAGAAATAAGTTTGTGTGTCTTATTCGTCTGTTTTTGTTTGCATTTTATATGTCACTTGTGGTACTTGACAAGTTTTCTTCAAAGTTTCCAATAACGTTGTGGACCACAATTCTGTAGAAGATATTTGATACGTTTTCTCACACATGGTAAAGATAGTGGCCGAAAACAAAAAAAAACATATTTAAAATTTTTTTCAAAAATTCTACTCCACACAAATGTAAGGAATTTTTTTTTGGATCTCAACGAAACTAATGCCATTTAAAAATAATTCTTGTAGTAGCAAAACTTTTCTGCGCTACGTCATCAGTAAATTTTAATTTCTACCTTCAAATATATTTGAGCTAAAAGATGTCAGTTCAATTCCACGTCCATATCTCCTAAACCACTCGAAAAAGTGCATTATAGTCTTGAGCAATATTATGGTATTACAGCATTTAATAACTCTCTCAAAGACAAAGTTGAAATAAATCGTACCAGAGGTTAACAAATGTATGGAATCTGGAAACGTTTTTTCTGATTTTTCTATTTTGTGTATTTTATTTGTCTTATTTGGTATTTGGTATATATTGCAAACTTACCAATCATAATGTGGGCCACAATTTTGTAGAATATAATTATTGTGTTTTCCCAACCATGGAAAAGATAGTGGCCGAAAACAAAAAAAAAATATTTTCAAAATATTTCCCCAAATTAAAGGAAAATTACTTAAGGTCTCAAGGAAATCGATGCCATGTAAAAATACATCCTTGTGGTAGCAAAACTTTTCGCTTGCGTCTGCGCTAACTCATCAGTAAATTTTAATTTTTACCTTCAAATATATTTTAGCTAAAATATGTCAGTTCAATTCCACGTCCATATCTCCTAAACCACTCGAAAAAGTGCATTATAGTCTTGAGCAATATTATGGTCTTACAGCATTTGATAACTCTCTCAAAGACAAAATTGAAATAAATCGTACCAGAGGCTAACAAACGTATGGAATCTGGAAACGTTTTCCTGATTTTTCTATTTTTTGTATTTTATATGTCTTATTTGGCATTTGGTATATATTGCAAACTTATCAATAATAATGTGGGCCACAATTTTGTAGAATATAATTGTTTTGTTTTCCCAACCATGGAAAAGATAGGGGCCGAAAACAAAAAAATATATATTCAAAATATTTCCCCAAATAAAAGGAAAATTACTTAGGGTATCCTCAACGAAACCGACCCCATGTAAAAATACATCCTTGTGGTAGCAAAACTTTTCGCTTGGGTCTACGATACTTCATCAGTAAAGTTCAATTTTTAACTTGAAATATATTTCTTCTAAAAGTTTCCAGTCCCCTTCCACGTCCATATCTCCTAAACAGCTCGAAATGTTGCATTATAATCTGAAGCAATATCATAGCTCTTACAGCATTTGATAACTCCTTCAAAGCCAAATGGAAATAAATCGTACCAGAGATTGATAAATGTATGGAATGTGGAAAAAAAATGTTCCTGATTTTTTTGATCAATTGTACTAGGACCTCAACGAACCCAAGGGCCTCAACAAAACCAATGCCATATAATAATGCATGTACCAGCAAAATTTTGCACTCGGCTGTGCGCTATCTCATTAACAAAATTTTAATTTTTAGTTTCAAATATATGTACTTCATCTAAAACTTGTCAGTTTAATTCCAGGTCAATATTTCCTAAACCGCTGGATATTTTGCATTAAACTCTTAAGGAATATTATATCTTACTCTACATTACAGTACTCGACAACTCTCTCAAGGACATAAAACAAACAAAATTACGTCGGAGACGGACAAATTTATGGAATTTGTAAAAAAAATTTCCTAAATTTCCTATTTTTTGCACTTTCCATGCCACATTTGGTATTTACTCTATATTATAAAGTTATCAATAAAATTGTGGGTCACAATTTTGCAGAAAATAGTTGTTACGTTTTCCGGACCATATGAAAGAGAATGCCTACAAACCACAATAAATTTATTTATTTCTCAGATTTCATCAATCTTTTAAGTCTAAGAGTACTAGATAACTCACTCAGAGGCATACTTCAAAGATATTGATTGTACAAGAGAAGGAACAATTTATGGAATTTAAAAATGATAATATTATTTTCCAATTCTTCTATTTGTTGTATTTTCACTTTTGGTAGACAGTGTATATTACAAAGTTGTCAATACTATTGTGAGCAACAATTTTTCAGAAGATAATTGTTGTATTGTCTGAACCATGGAAAAGATAGTGGCCAAAAAGCCTTAATAAAATTTGTTATTTATCAAATTAAATAAAATATTGCTCCTTATAAGTATGTATGCCAGTTTTGGTACTTATGTTGCTTATGCTGCACAACAATTTATCAACATTATTGTGGACAAATTGTGGAGATGTGAATTGTCGCCAATTAAATATATATACAGGCTAAAAACCAAGTTCGCGAAGGACATTGTTTGTGGTTTCTTCCAAATCTGGTGTCAATTTGTGTACTTATCTCTTTAAGAGAGTTGTCAAAGATTTTAAGACCTGTAATATTGTCTAAGACTGTAATACAAAATATCTAGCGGTTTAGGACATATGGATGAAATAAAGCAATAACTCTTACTACGAGATGTGATGTATTTGGGGCTATACAAAAAATGTGGTTATGTGGTAGAGCAAAACTGATTACGTGGGATTGATATGGGATTGGTTTGGTTGGGGGCATAACAAATTTGTTTTAAATTCTTGCTTAGTAAAATTCAGTAAAATAATTCTTGCTTGAAAAAATAATTCTTGCTTGAGAATAAAAATATCTTGTGTTTTATTTTCCTTTTCGGTCTCATTTTCCTCTTTGCATCACCTAGAAGCTATATTCGCTTACAGATTGTCATTTTTCAAATTTCTGGAACTGTATTTCATGCAGTATTGGTTAAGTCAAAATTCTTTAAAATTTCGCACAATTTTTTCCCAAAAAAAAAACAAAGACTTTGTTATATAGTGTTTTCTGCTAATATCTTTTAAACATAAACAATTCAAACATATAAATCAAGTATTGACTGACAAAAATAAAAAAAATACCTAATACAGATTGATAAGCGTGTCCCAAACGCTGCTCTATATTGTTTATGGGTATTCGCTCGGAAGTTTCTGATAAGATTATGACTGAGTGAAATTGTGAATGCTTGTATACGTGGAACGCATTATGGATAGACAGATAGATATTTTTTTTACTACGTTTAGTTATGTTTATAGTCACAATTTGATAAATTTCATTCAGTTCTTCGCCTTTTAGTTGAAATATTTCTAAAGTCATAACGAATCGGGTTAAATCTATAAAGTTCAGTCAGTAATTGTTCACAAATATCTCGTGGATTTATTTTAGTTAATAAAGTGATTGAATGTCGGTTATTTGGCACAAGAGAAAATGTAAGATAAGTTGCAATAAAATGACAAATACAAATTAAAATTCACTCGTTGATAAAGTGATTCATGGGGGAATGTATTCGTTTGAATTCAATCACTAGAGAAGCAACGATTATAAATCAAAATGTGTATATTTATTGATGAAGCGGTTGAGAATAGTGTCAGAATATTTATTGATATATGGAATTGTTTGGATTATCGTATGTGTAGGGATGACTGAATACCCCAATCAATAAATATTAATTACGATAATAAACCAACGATATCTGATTTTGATTATCAGCTGCGAAGAACGTATCTTCTACTGCTTCCTTCGTATGCTCAGATTTTCGAGTTCTCCCAACAAAATCGAATCGTGACAATTATAATTCGTCACTGAAAAAATCATACAATTTTTTGCAATCTATTTTTTGCAATCTAATTTAAAAGAGCCAAGTATTTTTTGAATTTTATTAAAAAAATATATATATTAAATTTTTCTGACATTACACCGAGATTTGTATTAAAATTAAATAGCCATACTATGTAAAAAATTTATAATTAAAATTCAAGTGCACTTCTGCGCCATTCAGTTTGCTTTAGTTCTCATTTACACCGAAGGTATATTTCGAAGGTTAACTTCATTAACCTAACCCAGAAGATTACTGATACAATTTTAATCTTTAAAACTGAAGTTTAATTTTTAACCTCATTTTAAACTGGAGTACAATCTGAAGCAAATCTGCAAGTTACTAAAAAAATGCAACCAAAATAAAAACATACCAAACATATAATCGAAAATTTTCCAACGCGCCGCCGCCACCAAAAAATTGTATAAGCTCACGCCCCCGACGATGTTATTGATTCTGATTGGATTAATTTATGAGCCGATTTAACCGATTGGTCCGATTTGACTGACTGATCCAATTTTAAAGGTTCAATTATTTCAAAACATACCAAATTTGTACAAAACTGGCAAAACCAAGAGCCGCCAATTTAATATTTCCGTTGTGCCGCTGCACAGAGGGATTTTGCCGGCAAAAATACCCTTTTTCGAGTGTCAAATATCAAAAATGAAATGATGCAGCTTTGTAGAGAATTGTTTAATTAAGAGAAATGAATCATTAGTTTTTTCAACAAATTTTGATTTTGTACAAAAAAACGCGGCAAAGTCAACAAAATAAAAACTCTGCAGTAAGATTCAGATTCAGATAAGACTCAGATTTTCATGCATTTCAATGGGCTGGAAACATAACTTCTTTTTGCCGTATCGATTTGGAATATGTATATTTGAAAAATATGGTATTTCTACATTAAGTTTTAAGAAAAAATAATTGAATAACAATAACAGATTAAAATATATTCATGCTTTTATGATGACACTCAAAAAACTAAGTGTTTTTAGTTTTTCTTGGACTAAAAAAAGGTGGTCGTTATCGATCGTTGTGGTCTGGTTGCTAAAATGTGAAAGGTGGGAGTGTATTCTTTTGATTTCATAAATAAAATTCCCATAATATTTTATACTGTTGAACAAAGTTATAAATTTTATAAAAAAAGTGCCACGAAATTTCATTACAAAAATGGATGAAAACACCATAAAAAATGGTGTATACTTTTAGGCAAATGTGTTTGAATGCTGTCGCTAATAGAAACGTTAGTTAAAGTTTTTTTTACAGCTGTATATCATATCCCTAAAAGTATGCACTGAGAAATGCAGAAAAATTAATAAATTTCGATAATTTTATAGTACAAATTTGACTTTTATTTGGAATGATTGGTTAATTAAAATAAAAACGGTAAACTATGGCCCCTAATTTTTTTGCAAATATTCAGCTAACATATTCGGCTTTTGTTATTTATATAGATGTAAGTGCTGATTTACATCTATCACAAACTGCAAAGAATTACATCGGTGTTTTCGAAAATTTTGAAAAATGAAAATTTGTATATGGGCGTTGGTCGTGGCACTTAAATTTTTAATATAATTGAGGACTCAAATGCAAGCACTGGCAGTAATTTTTATTGACATAGATATGAAAATGAGGAAAATACAACGATTTTTTATTTTACGTTATATGGGAGGTAGGCGTGGTTGTGGGCGGATTTGAACAAAAACTAGTTTTTTTTCTAATTTAGCAATATGAGAGATGTGTGCTAAATTTCAAGGCCCTAGCTCGATTGCTTCTAATTTTTGCCGCGGCTTGTATGAAGAAATCGCACTGTGCGCGGTCTCCGATAATTGGACTCGGCACGGAGTTGCTCTTAATTGGTCTAATCACAAAGTTGCCACCTGAAAAGAAATTTTAATCTAAAACGGCAAAGGTTAGAGAACAAGGTTATCACTAACCTATTCGCGATAAATTGCGGTGTAAATGCGATAGAAGTGTGGCTTAGTAAGATTACAGTTGCTAAATTTAGTGTATTTTTTTTTGTGCAAGCGGCAACTCTGAAATTTGGCAGCTGTTACATATGTTTATTCCGATTGTTAAAAACCAAGCGCTTTACGAAAGAACAACGCGTTATAATTTTGAAAACTTATTAAACAATTTTGGAAAGTTATGCTGAGACAACTCGCAAACTTGTGCACCTAATGTGTCAACCATACGAAGAGTTGTCAAAAAATTTTAAGAAAGTGAGTCGGTTATGGACCGTGAGACGTCAACGTACCGATCGGTCTCTCGAAAACATTGCTGCTGTAAACGAGAGTGTCGTTGAAAACCCGAAAACATCATTGCGGCACCGATCTCAACAATTTAAAATTTCACGAAGCGCTACGGAACGAATTTTGACAAAAGACCTCCACCGTCATGCGTACAAAATTCAGCTTACTCAGGAGCTCAAACCAACAGATCATGGAAAGCGCCGGCAATTCGTTCAATGAATAATGGATCAAAGTGAAGTCAATGGTAATTTTTCACAAAAAAAATTATATTCTCCGAAGAAGCGCATTTCTATCTGAATGGCTTTGTGAATACACAAAATTATCGAATTTGGTGCTCAGAAAATCCTCATGCAATCCATGAGTGGTCGTCTGTGGTGCAATGGTAATGGTTAATGTTTTGGTATTTATCCCAAACCAGTTGTTTTTTCCAATAAGAATACAAGGGTTGCCATAATCGTTAACAATATGGCGACCTACATACGTTAACTCACCACTGAAAAACAAAATGCAAAGTTAACCTCAAATTAACTTTCAATTACGATCTTATAGTTAACTGACCACCTTAAAATTTCTTTCGGCGGCGGTCACCTCGCATAGTGACGGCGACACTATCGAGAATATAGCCATGAAAAAGCTTCTCAAAATACCGTTCGGAATCGGTGTGAAACTGTAGGTCCCAATCAGTGAGTGAAAACTGGAAAGCGCACAGCTCAGTGATTATGAGAAGTTCTCCCCTGTCCCTTCATGGGATGTAATGGGAAACTATTTATTTTATTTTTTTGATCCATGAGGAACAAATGCACCCACAATGAGCAACTTTCTGGTGCGGATTTGGTACAGGCGGCATGATTGCGCCTTAGTTTTTTGAAGATGAGGCCGAAAGTGCTGTAACTGCGAACTGCATTCGTTACAGGAACATGATAACGAAGTTCTTGTAGCCTCAACTGGACGGCATGGATCTGATCGAAATGTGGTTTCTGCAAGACCGTGACACCTGCCGCACCACGCATGAAACCATCGGTTTATTGCACCAACGATTTGCAGATCAAATTATCTCAAGAAATTTTGATGTCAACTGGCCACCAAGATCATGCAATTTAACTCCGAGCGATTTCTTTCTGTGAGGTTTTGGGAAACCTCGGGTTTATGCAAATAAACCAGAAACAATTCCTGAGCTGAAATCCGAGATCCAACGCGTCATCGGTGAGATACTGCCACATCTCTGTGAAACAGTCGTGGCAAATTTCATGAAAAGAGTAATGGCCTGTCATCAGGGCCGTGGGGACCATTTGACAGATATTTTATTCCATACTTAATCGGAACATGTCTTCTTTACAATCGATTTCGTTTTTGAGTAAAAAAAATCAACATTTTAACTGCTCTTTACCTTAAAGTGGCCTATTGCGTTCGTTTGTGAATAAAGTGTAACCCTACTCAAAAAGTGCAAAAATCTTGCATTTTCGATACTCTCAGTGCGTCGCGAGGGAGAATGGAGCCAGATAAAATGGCTCACTTTCTGTCAGTTGGTATTTGTTCTTTGTCTTCGCTAAGCTAATTTTACTACCCTTTGTGTTGGTCGCTAAAATCGCTTAACTTCTCAAACGACGTGGTCGAAATATTAGTTTAGCAGAAATAATCAAAAAATATATGGTACTTTTTCGACCAGTCGCTTAAAATCGCTTAGCGTCCCACACAATAGTTAGAAAAATTAGCTTAGCGAAGACAAAGAACATATACCAAATACTAGAAAGTAATGGCGTTATCATTTCTTAAAAAGAATTTGACATTATATGAGGTAACAGTGAAAATATGTTGCCATCACCTCATCACAGTTGTACCTTTTTAAGGTGAGAAATTAACATAGAAATTTTCATTTTCTGTATTCTTCATTTTGGTTTTTGAGCATGTTATATTAAGCTCGCTCACTAAGCTAATATTTTCGACCAGTTTATATGGAGGACCTAAACGATATTAAGCGATTGTAAGCTACTCTTCATACAAACTGGTCGACCATGTACCAATACAATTGGGATTTTTTGATATTCTCGCTGAACTAATATTTCAACCACTTTGTTTGAGACGTTAAGCGATTTTAACTGAAGCCACTTAGCGCCCCAAACCGAAGGTAGAAAAATTTGCTTAGCGGGGACAAAGAACAAATACGAAATAACAGAACTTCAGACATTTTACCGGGTAACAGTCTCTCCCGTGACTCGCTGAGAGTGCAGTTTTGCACTTTTTGAATGCAACATTCTCAGAAAACCTTGAATAGGGTTGCACTTTTTTCACAAACGATCACCAAAAGGCACTTTTAGGGTAAAGGGCAGACAAAATGTCGCATTTTTTGTCAGAAAAGAAATCTCCATTAGTATTTATGTTAAACTGTATTGTTCGTTTAGTAGTTTATCAAACAACAAACTGCAATATATGTCAATCAATTAGTTGACTGATTTTATTCTTAGAATCTTGAGTAACTCGATTATCTAATTGGTTGCACATCAATACCAGCCTTAAGGACCAAGTGATAAGTGGCAAACAGCTTTGTTGTAGTATCATAGTTTTAAATGGATTTCTTGTATGTGAAGTGAAACATCCAGCATAATGGGACACATACACGGGTGTACATATTATTTTAAAATACTCACTTATGATAATATTACATTGACATTGATCTAACACATTTAATATTTTAGAGCACATCCGATAGACCACCAGCATCTGAAATTTTTTTTATATAGGAACAAATTCTGCTGACGTAAACCATATTATTGACGCGGCTCCATTTTCGATTATTCTTGCAGCGGCATCTTTTCAACTCATTCTATTTGCTGGGTAAAGATTTGCTGAATATGATTTTTAAATATGAATATGTCGCCCGTTTCGTGCAAGACCGTTACAACTGAAAAAACGTAGCTTGGAGTTAATCGACTTTGAAAAATTCAAGTTACATATGATTATATTAATTTCAAAATATTAATTTCAAAATTCTCTCACACCAAAATTATAAATATTTTATATTTGGATGTAACTCATCGGAAAGAACTCTTCCTGGAGAATACTTTGTAGTACTCGGTTCAAAACCCTTAAATTTTGAGTTGTGACGGTCTGTCACTAAACGAACAATGTCGATTATTGAGAATTTTCATTAATTTTTTAACTTATCAAAACCAATTTGTTGCCAAAAATCAAAAACCTCCTTTGGTAATAGCTGTCATACTTTCCGTTTCTTCGGCAACACACACTAAACCATAATAATGCCCATTATCAGATACGGATTAAAAAGTTATGTATTCTTAAAGTTATGTATTCTTACCGCCGGTGGCCGTCGGTGGTGCAATGGTTAGTGTGCGCGGCTCTTGTACATGAGATCCTGGGTTCGAACCCTGCTCTGACCACCTAAAATTTCTTTCGGCGGCGGTCACCTCGCATAGTGAGGGCGACACTATCGAGTATATAGCCATGAAAAAGCTTCTCAAAATACCGGTCGGAATCGGTGTAAAACTGTAGGTCCCAATAAGTGAGTGAAAACTGGAAAGCGCACAGCTCAGTGATTGTGAGAAGTTCTCCCCGGTCCCTTCATGGGATGTAATGGGAAACCATTTATTTATTTTTTATTCTTACCGCCGTTCCCAATACCAACTAAAAGTGCAATCGTTGTTCGCGTGGATTGTTCAATTTCACAATCAAAAATGCTATAGGTGGCAAATAATCGCTAAAAGTGCACTGAAATGTCAGAAGTATCGGCAACTCAGTTACTTCAGCCTGAGCATATGCAATGCATTTGTTTTGTCACTTGACATTACTATTTACGCACTGGACAAAATAGCTTTGTCATATAGTATGAATTTGTTTTTCGTTTTTGTGTTCAGAATCATTAATATATTTCACAACTGTACATTTCGAATTAATTAAAAATATTAATGTATTGTTCAATCTACTGGAAAATTTTATGTTTCGGCTTATTTAAAGGAAATTTTCGTAAGGTAAAATAAATACAGTGGTGACAGAACAATTACTGACATTCCTACAAATATGAAGGGGTTGGAGATGTATCATCTGTTTAGTTTCATAATCGATATCTCAATTTCGAAATACTTAAATATTTCTATAATGAATTGATTATATGTTAATTCTAATGGACGTCATCTTGTTGTTTCATAGTGAAAAGCGCAATTGTGTTGTGCCCAATCTGGTATCAACAGTTTTATATATTGATTATAAAATGTGTGGTCTACTTTAAGAGAACCACGGACTTGCCACTCGTTGATCTTTATTGTCGGTTCACCGCCCTTCTTAATTCCAAATAAGAATGTAATCGAAGTTATTCGCATCACTATCATGTTTACTAAATATTTTGGTAATATTTTTTAAAATTAATCTATATGACTTAAATCTATATGGCTTTTAAACGTTATCGTCCAAACTCATGCTCATGAATGAGAAGTAATTTGTTGGCTTTAGTATCGATATGTGAGGTTACGTTAGAGTCGTTAACTGTGTAATATCGATATTCAAATCAAATAAATTATTGATTTTTGTGTTAACAATACTTTATGCGAACCAATACTTTATGAGTATAAGATTTGTCGATAAATTGTTATCTGTCTGATGAAATCGAAAAAAATAAATAATCAAAAAATGGGTTTCCTGTTACATCCCATGAAGGCATTAGGGAGATCTTCTCACAAACCAGTGAGCTGTGCGCGTTCTAGTTTTACACTCACTAATTGATTAAGACACCGGTTTTACACCGGTTCCGAACTGTATTTTGAGAAGCTTTTTCATGGCTAAATACTCGATAGTGTCGCCGTCACTAAGGATGGTGACCGCCGTCGAAAGAATTTAAGGTTGTCAGAGCAAGGATCGAGGCACAAGAGTCGTGCACACTAACATTGCACCAACGACACCGGAAATCGAAAATATATTACCAACAATTGTTATAAGTACAATTATGTCATTGCCAATTTAGTTTCGATATTTATATGGAATCGAAATTTTTGCTTTCGATAGTTATGAATGTTCTAGTATATATTATAAGCAGTAGCAATATTTGTGAAAACGATAATTTTGTTAGTGGTGCTTTTGTAGTGTAACGTGGTTTTGTCTAGGGCTGAGGTAAGCTCAGTCATGTCCAGAGTTCTTCGTTAGGAACCACCAAACCTTTCAAAATAAGAACAGAATAATTTGCCCTATTCGGGGGTTCAAATTCAGATTCTTTATTGATCTTTACCTTACAATATAATTCAAATTTATAGAAATAACATCAACTGCTTCACTCGGTGGGAACACTCCCCTTAGCTTGAAATCACACGTCTTGGTTGTTAACCGTGTTCCGGGGGCACTTATCTTGGTTTAACACTCTTCTGGGGGCGCTTATCTTGGCTTAGCACTCTTCTGGGACAGGCTGGTTGATTCGGTGCGTAGCTCGGTATCGGATATGCGGGATGCTGGCTCGGAATGTGCTTCGAATGTCCGGTGGAAACGGTTCGGTATCGGTCATCGTTGGGTGAGTTACATAGGAACAGTGAGCCGAAGCCCCTGTGTAGGAACAGTGAGCCGAAACTCCTGTGTAGGAACAGTGAGCCGAAGCCCCTGTGTAGGAACAGTGAGCCGAAACCCCTGTGTAGGAACAGTGAGCCGAAGCTCCTGTGTAGGAACAGTGAGCCGAAACTCCTGTGTAGGAACAGTGAGCCGAAACTCCTGTGTAGGAACAGTGAGCCGAAACTCCTGTGTAGGAACAGTGAGCCGAAGCCCCTGTGTAGGAACAGTGAGCCGAAACTCCTGTGTAGGAACAGTGAGCCGAAGCCCCTGTGTAGGAACAGTGAGCCGAAACTCCTGTGTAGGAACAGTGAGCCGAAGCCCCTGTGTAGGAACAGTGAGCCGAAACTCCTGTGTAGGAACAGTGAGCTGAAACTCCTGTGTAGGAACAGTGAGCCGAAACTCCTGTGTAGGAACAGTGAGCCGAAACTCCTGTGTAGGAACAGTGAGCCGAAACTCCTGTGTAGGAACAGTGAGCCGAAACTCCTGTGTAGGAACAGTGAGCCGAAGCCCCTGTGTAGGAACAGTGAGCCGAAGCCCCTGTGTAGGAACAGTGAGCCGAAACTCCTGTGTAGGAACAGTGAGCCGAAGCCCCTGTGTAGGAACAGTGAGCCGAAGCCCCTGTGTAGGAACAGTGAGCCGAAGCCCCTGTGTAGGAATAGTGAGCCGAAACTCCTGTGTAGGAACAGTGACCCGAAACTCCTGTGTAGCAAATGTATTATCACCGTCTTTACTAAAGAACGGATCCCAAAATGTGCTCCTGTCCTTTGCAGAACTAGAGCCCCAGGCAAAATGCTATAATCTTGTCTGGTTGTTCGCTCGGAGGCGACCCCGAGTCTAGTTTACCTTAAAACTAAGTACCCTCGTTGTAATGACGCAAATGAGAATTGTATTCAAGCACTCATTCTTGTGCGGTCATTAAAACTAATTCCCAGCTACCCTGTACACAACGTCGACTGAGCTTGTGTGTTTCAGTGAGTGTGATTGTTCGCGGTGGTTGATGCGACTGATGGATGTTGTGTATGCTTAGGTGATGGGTAGACCAGGGATGTATGCGGGTGGGAATGGCGGTGAGTGTTTGGTATTATGTACGGACGGATCATGACGTCACGTTACAGTAGTTATACATATAAATAATCTATTTTCTAAATTTGTCTTGTATAGACAACATAGTTACGATATACATGATGGGCCGTTAATTTAGGTTGGTTATTTATGTGGAGTTTAAAATTTAATTTAGACTTTTATGTGGTATCGATACATTGGTGTTTGATTTATGAGGTTTTATTTTCTATATGGGATATGACATTATTACTTTTCGACATTGATACTTGTGTTATCGACACTTTAGTTTCGATACGTAGTTTCATAATATGATATCAGTACTTTAGTTTTGCTATTTATTTAGTATATATTTATTAGATGCAATATTTCTACCGTATCGATACATATGTTTCGATATTAAAATTTTATTGATATTTTTGTTTCGACATTTATGTAGTCTTGATTATTTAACTTTGATATTTGATGATGTGTAGACACTACATACATACGTTATATTTTCAATATAATGGTAACAACGATGCTTGTGAAAGCGATACATGTATCACCGAAACTATAATTTTGATATACACGTATTATCGATACTTTTGCTATTTATATGGTGCGAATACTTTTGTCTAAATGTGTATGTGGTATCGATATTTATGTGCTATCGATACTGATGTTACGATGTTGGCATCGATACATGATATTTGTGACATCGATACTTGAATTTCAATATTTACTGTAGCATCTACTCTTTACATTCTATACTCACTTGCTATCGATATTTTATTTAAAATATATTTTAAATAAGCGATACTTGTATTAACGATACTATAGTGTCGGTACTAATGCGTTATCTACCCTTTTGCTCGTAGTTTATGTGCTTTCAAAACATTAGCTTCAATTTGTTTGTAATATAGATGCTGTTATTCGGATAATATTGTGGTATCGATATTTTTATTTCGATATTAAAGTGGTATACGAGCCGGTTCAATAAGTCCGCGACTTTTTGAATGAAACACAGAATTTTTTGTAAAATAAAATTTATTTTTCAACATAACCTCCTTTCAGCTCAATACACTTAGTCCAACGTTTCTCCAATTTTTGTATGCCTTCCAAAAAATAGTATTTTTCGAGATCCATAAAAGAGGCATTGGTTTGATCAATAATTTTATCGTTGGAGCTAAATCTCTTTCCACCGAGCCATTTCTTTAGGTTTGGAAATAGGAAATAGTCACTGGGGGCTAAATCCCGAGAACAAAACGCCGCAAAAACTCCTTCGAATTGGGGTGAAACAACTCCAAACAATCCTTTGAAGTTCTCACACGATTACGTTTATGGTCAATTGAGAGCAAACGCAGCACCCATCTTACAGACAGCTTCCTTAAACCCAACTGATCATTTAAAATCGAAACCACACTGCCATATGAAATGCCTATGGTATCAACAATCTCACGCACTTTCGACATTTTCGGGTCTACTGACCTCAATTGGCCATCCAGAACGTTCAGCGTCATTTGTACTTGTGCGACCGCAATGAAAGTCAGGAAACCAATTTTATACAATTGAAATCGATGGTGCACAGTCCCCATAGTATTTATGAAGCTTTTCCTTGGTTTGATTGACGGTTTTTTTTCGCAAAAAATTATGTTTAATGAGCACTCGAAATTCACTTTTTCCATTTTTAAAAAATTGCACGACGTTGTCTGTTTTGAACAGCTGTTAAACGCAAAGGAAATGACGGAACTTGCTCAAAATTTGACAGTATCTAGTCTATTAACAGGTGGTAATTGATGGGAGCAGTGCTGCATTTCATATAACTACGAGGGAAGTTTGAAAAGTCATGGACTTACTGATCCGCCTCGTGCAATATACATAACTTCGCAATTAATAATAAATTTTATTTCATTGATATGTTTAGTATCGATACGTCTGGTATTGACAGTTATGTTATCTATATGGGATCAATAATTGAGTTTCTATATTAAAGTGTTTTCGATATTATATTTTCTAAATATGTATTTGTGGTATTCAATTTTATGACTATATATTTATATTTATATATTATATTATATATATTTATATGGTAAATAATTAGTTTCGATATTTAGGTAAAGCGAACTACAGCTTGTCATTCATGAGCATCAGGTTAGTCAATAACTTTTTGTCTGGCTGATGAATTTGAAAAAATATTACCAAAAAAATTTAAACATTATAGTGATGCGAAAAACTTCGATTACATTCTTTTTTGGTATCAAGAAGGGCGATAAACCGACAATAAATATCAACGATTGCTGATGGTCTTGCTCATGAACGACAAGTCTGTGGTTCGTTTAATATCAATACTTTTTTCAATATATTTATATGTGGTATTGATTGTCATAATTTCGTACTTATATGATACCGATACTTTAGTTTCGATATTCCTTTGGCTGTGATTTTTGTGTGCGGTATCGACCTTTAATTTCCGATATATTTCTCGGATACGTTAGGTGTTGGTGACATTGTGATACCACGCGCTAACAAGATTAAACGTTTTCACCCCGGAAAACTAGTTAGTTTGCTCTAATAAGCTGAAGATAATTCTGACTGAGATAATTCTCCCAGGTCCCTAAATAGGTAGGATCCCATAGTAGACACCCTCCTGCTGGCTAATACCGGGCATGTGCAAAGATGTTCAGTGGAATTTACCTCATCTTTACAGCTTCTACAGAAGTAATTTGCTCTGGCCTTTAGTTTTGCCGCATGTCTACCAATCAGACAGTGTGAAATCGAAACTGAAACAAGTAGTAATACCTTGTTCCTGGCTAAAGACTGAAGGTTCATGGACCTACTCCTATCCACTATGGGCCAGATTTGTCTTGAGCGTACACAATCTGTACTCCTGGTCCATCTATCCTGCATCGACATATAGGAACGCTCTTGCAGGATATTTTTAAAAGTCACTAGGGACATGCCAACACGTTGTAAGGTAGGTAGTCCCTAGTCTGGCCAGCTCATCCTCTCTCGAATTCCCTTGAATGACCATGTTCGCCGACACTCATATGAGGTGAATGTCGTACTGCATCCTGGACAGACGCTGAATTCAGGAATACTGATTCCAGGCTCTTGAGGACCGCCTGATTGCACGAGAATACATTGATCCCAATGACTGCTGGACAAATATCCCTCACTTCTCTAATTGGCAAAATTTCAGTCAGGTTCACGATATTGGTAATCTATGAGAAAGGAACAACCCTAGTTGCCCAGAGTAGACCTTATAGCCTTCATGATCTGTCATTTTCGAACCATCCGTATTGTTATTTACATATCCCTCTTTAGCATCAATACTTGTTGAATCGAAACTTATGTCAGCGATAGTATAATTTCGGTATTCATGTGTTATCGATACTGCAGTCTCGATATTTATATGGTATTGTTTCTTATGTTTTGATATATATTGTTACAGTTTTTCCTTCGTCCTTTTTAGCACTGTTTTGATCCCGATAATAAAACAAGGTTCGTTTTTAAATTACGATAAGTAAAACAGCTTAGTTCTTTTTATTTTCCTTTTCAGTTTTAAAGTCAACACTTTACAATAAATCTATATTTTACTATCAATTACCGTTGCCTACTTTTCAGCGCTTAATACTGACCCATGATGCCAAAAACTCCCGCTATTTATACCAACTCACCATACTCAAATGGCAGTAACGTACGCAGGATTTTATTTCGAGGGGGAAGCTTGATATTTAGGTTGAAAAATAGCACTAAATTCAAAAAAAAAAAACCTATTAAAGAAATAATTTCGGGGGGTGGGCCCGATGGCTCGTCCCTGTCAAATGGTGTAATATTTTGAGCAAATTCACGATCCATCTGGCAATACTGCCACTATTTATCGTTCTCTGGATGTGTGTAGAACACCCTAGATTAGTGGAGAGATATGAATTCATAATACTGGTGAAGTCATAATACTGGTTTGACGAACTGGTATGGTGTTGCAAGGCATACTTTTAGGCACAAAACCAATCGCACTGTTATTTACAAAAAGCCAAACAAGTAAGCATACATATAACGTTACTGTAACATTAGTAAAGTTTTTGTAAATAAAATAAATTGTTCCCATGACATTCCATGAAGAGATTGGGGAGAGCTTCTCCCTACCAGTGAGCTGTACGCTTTCTAGTTTTGCACTCACTGATTAGGACCTACAGTTTTTACACCGGTTTCGAACGGTATTTTGAGAAGCATTTTTTTATGACTAAGTACTCAATAGTGTCACCATCTCTAAGCGAGGTGACCGTCGTCGAAAGAAGAGCAGGGAGCTGAGCTCGGATCGAAACCACGTACTAATGTACAAGAGCCGCGCACACAAACCATTGCGCCACTGACGGACGGACTGATATTATAATATATATATTTATATGGTAAATAGTTAATTTCGATATTTAGCTAAAGCGAACTACAGCTTGTCATTCATGAGCATCAGGTTGGTCAATAACTTTTTATCTGGCTGATGAATTTGAAAAAATAATACCAAAAAAATTATAGTGATGCGAAAAACTTCGATTACATTCTAGTTTGGTAACAATATGGGCGATAAACCGATAATAAACATCAACGATTGCTGATGGTCTTGCTCATGAGCGACAAGTCTGTGGTTCGTTTAATATCAATACTTTTTTTTTCAATATATATGTGGTATTGATTGTCATAATTTCGTACTTATATGATACCGATACTTTAGTTTCGATATTCCTCCTTTGACAGTGATTTGTGTGTGGTATCGACTTTTAATTTCCGATATATCTCTCGGATTCGTTAGGTGTTGGTGACATTGTCATACCACGCGCTAACATATACTTTAGTTCCGATATTTATATGGTATCGCCACTAGAGTTTCGAAATGCATGTGGAATCCATAACACCATAACTTCGGTATTTCACTTGATATCCATGATATTTGTGTAAAATGCAATGGAAAATAGTCGTGCACGCTAACCACTGCATCATTGAATTGAGTGAATATTGTTTGCTGGATTTCGTACGGAGAGAAACTGTTTCAATCCGAAGCTATAAAATAATTTTCAAAATAGTAACAGGAATATTGTAAAGCTTCACTCGCGTATACCGCGATTTCACAGTTTACGCGATATCATTTCCATAAACAGCTGTATGTTTTACGAAAAAACATACATATGTATGCTGGGTTGTAGTCTCGAAACTATTTAAATTGCATTATATCTAAACTCCGTTTTACTGTATCAGTGAAATCTAACCTTTTGTCCTCCAATGTGATATTTATAAATATTCGTACATCTCTGACTATTTAAAACTCTCCTGGCAAAAAAAGGACAATAATGATACAGTGGCATGAACATGTTAATGACACACGGTGACATCTAATAAAGACAGATGTCAAACTGAGTTTGGGGTCTCAAACGACCCTTATCTCTCGAGCTAATATAGGATGAGACCTTGATATCACCGTGTCCTTGTGTTAACATTCAATAAAGTTGTAAATAACAGATATAAAATTTACATATAAATACAATAAAATTGGAAAAGATTTTATAATTGAAAAAGCTAAACAACCCCAACTTCTACGAATTAACGACAGATAAAGGTAATACAAAATATAGTTGGCAACATCGACTAGCACGTATCCTCGGCCAGGATACTTTAATTATTTGGTTGCAATTAAAGGGAAGTCTGTAAAAGGCTTTGCGGCAATTGTTGCCAGTTTTCAAATTTTTAGTGTAAAATGTTTATATTCATCAGGGATGATTTTTATTTATTCGGTCTTTTTATTGGTACTTTTTATTTTATTAGTCAAGCTTGATGCCATTCTATCTCTATTAATAGAAATATAGTTTTAAAAAAATGAGTTTTGCAAATACATATATTCCTATGATTCCTGGCAAACGGTATAGCTATTTCATATATAGCCACAGATCTTCATAAGCGGTTTTTTGGAATAGGAATACTTTTATAAAACTCCTTTTTGAAAACTATATTTCTATTAATAGAGATATAGAATGGCCTATTGCTTGTCTAATACAATTAAAAGTAAAATGTTCATATTGGCATTTGTGCGTTACGGAAACCTTCATTCAATCTGATAGATTATATTGTTATGAATTTTCTAGTTGTCCTTTTTTAAACGTCAATACTTTAAAACGTCTCGTCAGCTGTTTCCATAACCATCTCGTTGTAACGCTATCTATTGTCGATTGTTCCATAGAATTTGACAGTGGCTTAATCGTTAGTGGTGAGATCGCATAGTAGTGCTAGCGTATCCATCAACCATTCTTGGTGAGATCTTTTGTGGTAGCTTTCACTTTAAAGTGACCAATTACCGACATTAAGGTTTTGTAATCTTTTAGAACAATCAATACGAAGTACACACCACTGAAGTCAGATTGATTGTTCTAACCGGTTAGCAAATCTTATGGCGATTTCGTTTCTGAGAAAAAAAATAAAACATTTTTCTGCCCTTTACACTAAAAGTGCAATTTTGTTTTCGTTTGTGAAAAAGTACAACACCACTTAAAGGTTTTGTGTTCCTTTCTGAGAATGTTGCACTCAAACAGTGCAAAAATGTTGCGAGTCATGGGGGAGAACGTTGCTCGATAAAATGGCAAATTTTCTGTAATTTTCTTTGTGATATTTGTCCACGCTAAGCTAATTTTTCTACCTGTAGTGGAGTGCGCAAGGGTGGCGGCTTCAGTTAAATTCCCATACCTTCTCAAACAAAGTGGTCGAATTTTCGTTAAGCGGGAATAACGACAACTACCCTTTGTATTGGTAGACATTCGACCAGTTTGTACGAAGATAATAAAGCCTGTTTTTTTATTCCCTGCTAAACTAATTTTTCGACGACTTTATATGGGGTGCCGCTTAAATTCTCTTAATATCGCTTAGTTCCCAATACAAAGTCGTCGAAAAATTTGTTTAGCAGGGAATCGCTTAAGTTCCCATATAACTGGTCGAATAACTTAGTTAAGCGGGGGAAAAAGACATGCAAATGGGAACATACAGATGTGAGAAAATAAACCTGTTTACAGAAAATTTGCCATTTTATCGAGCAACATTCTCCCCCATGACAAGGGCAACATTACCATTAAATCACCATTAATGTAGGCAAGTGTTTACTTTAAGTTGAAAGCTACCACAGGCGATCTCACTAAGAATGGTTTATGAATTTGCTAACGCTACTATGCGATCTCACCACTAACGATTAAGTTACTGCATAGATAAATGAAAAACCATAGATGGTGGATTTGAAAGAAAAGGGAAATTTTCTAGGTGGCGCCGAAATTTCCCTGGAAACGCGATATTCTTTTCTATTATTTATATTCTATTTTCAAATTTAAATAACAGAGTCGAAATAAAAATGATGTTTGAGTGCTTTTTCGTCACATCCGAGTGAAAAATTGTCGTACGGAAACAGCATGTGCCCTCTTGTGAAGATGGTGAATAAGAGAATGAATCATCAATGGTATTTCCACCATCTTTAGTTACCGCCAAATTCCCTCGTACAACCGACAAGAGATGGCGTTACTACGTTCCGAAATACTGTTTGTTGACCTTCTATAGTTACTTTGACATACTGTGGATTCAAATGTTAGTTAAGCCAAAAGTTTTGGCTTTTGTTCGTAACAAAGTCAAAACATGTAACTCTTGATGAAAATCAATGTGTATATGATACATTTTGCTTGAGAGTCACTGCAAGTATGATAAGACACTTGGCTAAATCGTAATAACACATTACGAGTATTTTGAAGTTTAGATCTAAAATTGCTGCGTGATATTTGTCGCGTAGCAGCTACATGTCGCTTTTGACGTTTCTAAATTTTTGCCATTCAACAAAATATTTTAATCTTTTGTTATCTCTCGCTGCACTTTGTAAATTACAAGATAACGACACAAAAATATTATCTTAAGATAAATCTTTCAAATGATGTTATTTTTTTGATTTTATCTTAACGGAGACAAAACAGCATCCAAATTTATTATCATGAGAGTGGGGGAGAGTTGAATGGCGTTTGTTATCGCATTCAGTCTGTACTCGTAACATGGACTCTTATCGGAGGAAAAGTGATTTTTATCACACAACTCTATTGAAGAAAAACAATGAATCTTGGAACATTTATGTTTATTGTCGGGCATAAGGCGACCGTGTGACACTCTACAGAAATACTGTACGATAAATGTTTTTGAAATGAAAGATGCTGGCAAATGTATTAGAAGATTATGTTTAGTAAAAATGTGAATCGGATCCAAAGTTAATTCAATTTTTGTTTCCATTAACAGAAGGACGTATCAGTCAATTATATTGAATTCCATTTCCGTTGATTCGTTGTAAATTTTTATGAAACTCTAACAAAAATTATCCTCATCCCTCTACGGGAGCATCCCTCGGTGACGTTTGTTGACTCGTCATTCTTGTCTCCATGGAGATGGTGAAGAGATCGCACAACAATTTGTCCGAGCTCGCCTTCTGATGGGAACTGGCTGGATGCTGTCCTTACTTATTTTGATTAAAATATTATAAATTTTCTAATAAAAACTCAAGGATTATCCAGGATATAGTAAATAACAAATGATACAAATTACAACGAATATTACAAATATTAATAGATATTAGCGAACTCTATGACAAATAGTAATACAAATATCAGAGAACTCTAATGACGCAATACACATTCAAACCTCAAATCATCTGCAAAGGATGCATATCGCGATCTCTTCAACATATTAATGAGATAATAACGAAAAATTATGTATTTAAGTCGATTTAAACCTTCTGCTTCTCCAAAATACTTTGTACGACAAATCAAACGTTTCACTAAGGTCTTACCCATCTTGCTGTACGTTGCAGCAAGATATGATATTCTCTAAATTCTGAAGTTTTGAAGTATCTCGCTTTCAAGCTCTTAAGAGACAAATCATATTTTCAAAGGGAAACTACCAGCAACACTAGATACAGACTCTATAGAACTTGTAATCAAAGATCTTTACAATGCGCAATATGTTTAGAGTTTCCCAGATAAAATCATGTAATCAGTTAAATTCAGGTTTTATTAAGGGAACCGATGAAACTGATTAGTTTTCGATTGAACGTATGAGTAATATTCATTCAAACTACCACGGCGTATGATCAATATTAATATTACTGTCATAACCACAACGCAGGTAGAATCTGTGTTTACATACAAACATGAGTGTTTTCCCAGTGCATTCCATGACGGAACAGGGGAGAGCTTCTCACAATCAGTGAGCTTCCTAATTTTGCACTAACTAGTAGAGACCTACTGTTTTTCACCGGTTTCGAAAGGACTTTTCAGAATCTTTTTCATGGCTAATAACTCGATAGTATCGCCGCCACTAAGCGAGGTGACCGTTGACTAATAAAATTCCAGATGGTGTGATCAGGGATTTAATCCACGTTATCATGTACAAGATTCGCACAAACTACCAAATTTCACCACCGACGTATGATCAATATTAATATAAGTATTATCTTTATTGTGGCAACAACAAAACAGGTGGACTAATTGTTTTGTTTGTATCTGTCAAAAGTTAGGATTGTCTCTGAAGAGCTTTAGAACAAGTCTATGCAACACCGCAGCATCTATTTGCACGATATCCTATGATTTTGCACCGTATTCCAACAGAAAACTAATTAGTGTCTAGTATTTTTTGCTTCGGATTTTGCTTCGAAGCGTTACCTTTAGCTCTGAGAAGTTTGCGAGCAAGTGTCTGCAAAACTGATGGGTCAGTTTGAGCGATAGTGCACGATTCAGGGTCATACCGGTAGAGCGGTAGAAATATGTCTTGATTTTTATCTTTCAATAATTTTTAATGCCTCTAAAAACTATTAAAGCTGTGGTCTCTAAAACAGCTGCATTTTATTAAGCGATCAAACATCATACTCCGCCATATAGCCAGGCAGATAGAATCAGTGTCTGGTATTACTTTGCTTTGTTTATCAGAACTGTCCTTTGTTTCTGAAAAATTAAGAAGCACCATTCTTCTTCTTATTAAGCAATAATGCATCTCCAACTCATGGAAAAAATTGACGGAACTGGGGTCTGGTAGAAATGGCATTTTGTACATTGTATTTGCATTAAATTAACTTGTGGTGGAGAATTTGGTTTGCAAGCTGTTCAGAGACAAAGTCAACTTTTGAGGCAATCACTGGACACTAATTTCACCAATTTTCTAGCAAGCCTGATATTAATATTAATCACACGACATGGTAATAGTCAGATTAAATATTACTCAAACGTTCAATCGAAAATTTATTTATTTTATGCTTTTCCATACCAAATCGTGAATTCATTAGCAGGATGAATTTCATGAAATCTTTAATTATAATCTACGTTAATCATATGGCACGTAGAGCTATAAATAACTATTAAGTAAACGTCAATTGAAAGCTTCCGAGAATGTTATTAATAAAGTCCAATTGGAAATAAATGAAACCAGGACGTCTAAAGGAAATTAAATGTATAGTCTGGTGATTGGGTGAACCCATCAGATACAAAATGTCTTAAACTAAACATTGATTCCACACGTTTTCAGGTTCGAGTAAAGATAATAATATTGATCATACGACGTGGTAGTTATTTTAATAAATTTTACTCATACGTTTAATCGAAAATTAGCTGATGTCATGATTTTACCTGGGAAAACTAGAATATATTCACTGTATAAATTCTATGGAAACGATAATTATAATGTACACTAATCATATGTCAAGTCGGGCTATTAATAAATATTAAGTAAACGTCATTTGAAAACTTCCGAGAATGTTATTAATAAAGTCCAATTGGAAATAAGTGAAACCAGAAGGTATATATAGGAAATTAACTGTATAGTCTGGTGATTGGGTGAACCCATCAGATACAAAATGTCTCAAACTAAACATTGATTCCACACGTTTTCAGGTTCGAGTAAAGATAATAATATTGATCATACGACGTGGTAGTTATTTTAATAAATTTTACTCATACGTTTAATCGAAAATTAGCTGATGTCATGATTTTACCTGGGAAAACTAGAATATATTCGCTGTATAAATTCTATGGAAACGATAATTATAATGTACACTAATCATATGCCAAGTCGGGCTATTAATAAATATTAAGTAAACATCCTTTGAAAGCTTCCAGGAATGTTATTAATAAAGTCCAATTGGAAATAAATGAAACCAGGACGTCTATAGGAAATTAACTGTATAGTCTGCTGACTGGCTGAACCCATAAGTCACAAAATATGTCAAATTAAACATTGATTCCACACGTTTTCGGATTTGAGTAAAGATAATAATAATATTTATCATACGACGTGGCAGTTATTTTAATAAATGTTACCAATCATACGCCAGGTAGAGTTATAAATAAATATTAAGTATACGTCATTTGAAATATTCCACGAATTTTATTAATAAAGCCCAATTGCAGTTAATTAAAACCCGAACGTATACAGGGAAATTAACTGTATCGTCTGGTGAACCCATCAGTTACAAGCTACGTTAAATTAAACATTGATTCCACACGTTTTCGGCTTCTTGATATTAATATTGATCATACGACATAACAGATATTTGAATAAATGTTACTCATACGATGAATCGAAAATTGTCAGGTGCTACCAATACAGTAAAGCTAGTAGTAAAGCTTACAGTAAAGCTAGTATTAATATTGATCATATGTCATGGCAGTTATTTCAATAAATGTTACTCATACGTTTAATCGAAAAATGACTGATGTCATGATTTTACCTGTGAACAACTGAATACCTTCACTGTATAAAAACCATAAATATAATCGACGCGAATTATACCTCAAATGTAGCTTTTAATAATATTAAGTATACGCCACTTAATAGCTTCAAAAACTTTTACTGATAACCAATTGCAGATAAATAAAACCAGAAAGAATAAAAGGGGATGAATTGTTTCGTCGTGTAATTGAGTCAATCAATTATTGAAGAAATTATTTAGGAGAAAACATTTTACTTTATTCTATATTTGCTTACAAACGCCTAAGGTTCTTTTAGTCTATGTACTTAAGTTGTCTGAATACTGAGCAGTTTTTCACCGCGAAATTGATTGCAATTTACCTATTTAAATTTCACATACGCTTAGTTGAATTTGAAATAATTATTACTTGTACGCCATGAATGACCTTTTTTTTTTTGTTTTATTATCACGTTATAAAGCTTACAATCAGTATTTTTAATGTGTATCTAATTATTTGAACAGTAAAAAATTAATCCGCATTAGTTGGAAAATTACAAATACTCTAACATCTGTAACAGTTGATTTTATTTTTTGATTTTGATTTTATTATTTGATTAAGACACTACATTAAATGTCAATATTCATGGAGATAACTAATGATTTAATAAGGTAGTTTACCCAAAACTGTTCCATAAAATAAATTTTTTCCGAATAGAAAAATTATTAGTATCCTCGTTGGTTCTCCGCTTGAAACTCGTCTGAGTGTCAAAAAACATGAAGTAGCGATTCTGATGATAGATATTATATTTCATTCGTTACTCCGACGGGTTTGAAATTAAATTCTTGAACCTCTTGACTCAGATAGTATAACTACAGTCTGAAGAACCGAAAAGCCATTCATTGATATTGTCTGATATCGATAGTCTACAATAATCATACGCCAAGTAGTATTTAAAATAAATATTAAGTATACGTCATTTGGAAAATAAAATCAATATCAATGCATTTAAATGCAATCATAGGAAGAATATATATAAGGAAAGTAAATCAGAGATATATCACTAAAATACCTTCTGCCCAATATCACAAAACATGCTTATTCTATTGAAAAGATGCCGAAAGTTCTCTGCCATTAAAATTCACTCATATTTTGACAAAACATTTGATTTATTTCAGGAGTTACAACCAATTCCCCATTAAAATTACTCCCTATTTCCCATTAAAATTACTTATACTCTACGTAGATTTTTAAATTAATATTAATCATACTAAATCGTTGATATAATCAATGCCAAGGTGGCGCAAAAGTTGTGTCGTAATGTGAATGTGCTTTAATTTTGGCAGATGACATCAAATGTCATTGCGCTTTGACATCTATGTTGGAGACAGAAAGAGAATTATTTCACAAGAGGCAATGGAGCGATACACATCTGAAGAATATGGAATTATTGTTACTGCTTGTGTGACCAATTTTCGGTCTGTTGTTTTAACGCAGCGTGAATTTCGTCGAGATTTTCCTTGTAGTTGTGTACCATGTGCGTGAACATTTAAGCGTTTGGCTGAGCGCCTCGTCCAAACTGGGTCCACTAGAGATGTCGCAAGACGTAGACGGCCTCGTATGGCACATTCCACCAAGAACGTCGGTGCTGTGGCCGATGGTGTCAGAGATAATCCACAAACATCGACGAGACGACGATGCACACAATTAGGCATCAACGGACGTTCGCTGCAACGAATTTTAGTGAAAGACTTGAAGATGCTCCCGTACAAAATGCAAACCGTTCACGAGTTGCTGCCTGCTGACGAGATCAGCTTACTCCCATGCCCTGTTAAACTTGGTGCAAGAAGAGGATGATTTTGTGCCCAAACCCATAATAAGCGATGAAGCTCATGGTTAGAGGAAGCTAAGTGGTTAAGTTAGCAAACTAAATATGTGTTTCTGGTACACAGAGAACCCATATGAAATACAAGAAGCGGCCACTACTGTATTCTCTCAAACTGATGTTTTGGTGTGGCATTTGCAGTTAAAAAGTGATTGGCCCTAACCATAACTGGTGAATGTTAGAGGCAGATGTTAATCGAGTTTATTTCACAAGTTACTCAATTTGATATCGAGAATTGTTGGGTCCAGCAGGACACAGCAACTGCTCACACAGCTTGAGCAACGATGGAGATTTTAAGACACCAATTTCCGGGCCGAGTGATCTTCCGTTTTGGAGATTTAAACTGGTCTAGCAGATCGCCAGATCTAACGGCGCCAGACTCCTTCCGCTGGTGTTTTTTTGAAATCTTGCGTCTACCACAACAAACCACAAAAATTTCAAGACTTGAAAACTAACACTGAAAAAGAAATCGCCAATTTGGAGCCAGATGTATTGCGAGCATCAATACAAAGTGCCGTATAACGAGCATAAATATGTATTAATTGTGCAGAATTAACTTTGGCCGATATATTTTTTTCAAATTAATGTAATACATTTTACATCTTCAAATTAACTTTTCGTGAAAACAGAACTCTTTTTTTCTCATTTCTAAAAACAATTCACATTATGATACTACTTTTGCGCCAACTTGTCTAAACAATCTCTTACTTAAATTACTCATACTCTACGTAGAGTTTGAATTAATATTAATCATACGCCATGAATTAGGTTTTTGTTATTTCAACTATAAACAGTTTCTTACCTAAATTACTCATACTCTACGTAGTGCTGGAATTAATATTGATTATACAGCATGAATCAGATTTGCATTTCATCTATAAAAAATTGTAATAACTAGCTGTTAAGACATCTCAGAATCAGGGGCTGTCTTGAAAATCGATGCAGCTGTTACGACCAACTTCGCTTACAAGCTCTTCAGAAGGGTGTAAAAATTGGGCACACAAAATAGCCCAGTTATGGCAATAATATACTAAAACACTAGGTTTTAAATTTATTGGCCAACCTACTGCAGAAGATTAGTTCTTAGAAATATAGTTTGTGGTGCTAACGGGCGCAACAGTTTTGATATAATTATATTTTGTGGATATTCGATTAATGTCCTCCGTGTTAAAACCATCTTTTAACTGGTACTCATCCAGCTGCGGAAAATACCTTTGCTACAAGCCTTACCATATGACGTGGCATCACTGGCTATCGCTTTAACTATCCCAGTTTTGTCAACCACAATTCCAAGTTGCTGATGGAAACTTTATAATTTTTGTATGGATTTTGTGGTAACATATTCAAATCCTGAATCAAAAGGATATTAGTGAAATCAATTTGACTCTAGAGGTTTCCATTTAAACTTGTTTGTTAGCAATTTTTAACATTTTCATGACCTTTCTTTGTCTCAAAGTAATTGGCCATTTTGGGCAAACCATCATTAACTTGAATTTGTTTTTTTTCTTAAATCGCACCCATTTTTTGTTTAAGTGCTATCCTTGATTAATATAATTAAACTTAGTAGATAACTTTGATATAATACAAATCAAGGGCGATGATGACTTTCGCTGTCACTTCACTTTGTGGCGATATGCCTTAACACTCTGTCAAGGACAATGGTCTGTCGGTCTGCTACTAGCTGCCCCCTATCGAACATCCTGCCTCAATGATGGACTGTTTTGAAACATTTCTCTCCCAACTCTTTCTTGCTGGACGGGAAGGCGGTTACATATACTATACTAATACTAACTATACCAGCATTTCTATAGTGTATGAGAATCGGTATACAAATTAAGAGGAGTGGATAAAAAATATATTATGAAATGCCAGAGACACAGTCTGGGGGTTGGGGTGGGGTGTTGGGTAGGTGAAAGATAGATAGTGATAGACAACACACACCATGGAGAGAACCATCGTCGCCGACGACCAAATAACTAACAAGAGCTTTGACGTCGTCGTCCAACAGTTGTTAAACATTCATGGGCTGGTGGCTTTTTTTGTTTTCTATGGCCAAACTCAGATTTTCAGTACTTTTATCATCACTGCCACAATAAAAGCAACGATATTTCCTTTACACATTTTCTTCGAATTTAGTCGAAATAATAATTTATTTTTTTTTGTTTCTGTTGTTTGTGACAAGTAACCGTAACGAAACAAAAATTCAATATTCGGATACCCAACCGCCAAAGAGAAAATATAATCGTGTAATACATAATTCTCCCGTTTGCCGAAATCTTAGTAGTTGTTCTTTGCTTCGAAGACAATCAAGTGTTTTCAAACGTAACGAAATGATTAACGATTCATTTCAATTCTCTTGTAATAAAAATTTCCATTTGATTAATCGACATAAATTGCATATGAAAATAACGCATGTCTCTCTTTCTCTCTCTCGCTTGCTCTCTCTCTCTCTCGGTGTCTGCAGCTGACGACGACTCGGATAATTGCCCACACGATTTCGAGGGTGGTGGTTCGGATCTGGAATACGGTTTATCCGATTTAAATGGTTTGAATCTTAACTCATACAGTAACGGCATGCAAGCACAGATACAGGTAAGTGTAATTGACTCGAAACTACAATAAAAAAATAAACTAAATTTTTTTTAAAATTGTTTTTCGTAAAATATTTGCAATTTTTCACAATCAATTTATATTAAGAACTGTTTTTTGTGTGAATCCTTAAAATATGTTTTCGAAGATAGAAAATCATTGGGGGAAAAATTAAATTAAGAAAAATGTTTACAAGATATTTACGACGCCTAAAAAAAAACTTATTTAAATTTGCAAACATTTTTTGTAAAAGTTTTAGAATTTTTGTTTTTGAAGAAAGCATTTGAAAGCATTGGGAAAAAATCTAAATGCATGTAAATAGAATAATTGACAGCTGAAATGAAACCCCGATATAGGAGACTCCAAGAAATACACGGGAAATATTTCAGTACTATCGCAGCTTCCACTCAAAAAAATTTCCCATTTAAATTACTCATACTCTATGCTGAAATGAAACCCCGATATAGGAGACTCCAAGAAATACACGGGAAATATTTCAGTACTATCGCAGCTTCCACTCAAAAAAATTTTCCATTTAAATTACTCATACTCTATGTAGATTTTTGAATGAATATTACGCATACGCCTTGAATAAATTTTTCAATATTTAAGCCACGAAACAATTTTAATATCTATAAATAATCATCGAAAACAAATAAGTTAAAACTAAGTTGGAGAACTAAAAAAATGTTTCGAAGATATTTTCGACACCCAAAATATTAAAATTTTATTAACAGAAATTTTTGTAACTAATTTAAAAAAAAATTTGGCAATATAATTTAGATCAACATTTGAAAAAAATTTTCTACTAAAAAATATTGTGAGAATATTTTCGACGCGTCAAAAATAAAAAAATTAGTTTCTAAAATTATTTTTTGTAAAAGTTTTCACAGATGCAAAACAATCTAAATGCATTTAAACAAGTAAGAGAAAGTATAAATGAATACAAATCTGATGTTGTAGTATTTCATGCAAAATACATGCGGAGATTGATATTGGAATTTTCATTTCGAAGATGCAAAACGATCATAGAAAACAATCTAAATGTATTTAAATTGAATAATAGAAAGTATAAATGAATACATAACTGATTTAGGTGAATCGCAAAAATATACTGGAAATATTTTAATTCCTCCTGTACAATATAGCCAGTGATGGATGTTTCTATTAAAAAGTTACCGCTGCTTCTCTCTTATAAAACCTCCCTAATGTTTTAACAAAGTTTGATTTTTTTTAATGAATTTCAAAAACTCCCCATTTGAATTACTCATACTCTACGTAGATTATGAATTAATAGTACTTTTTCAATATTTAAACCACAAAAAATTTTAATATCTATAAAAAAATCATTGCAAACAAATAAGTTAAAAAATATTTAGGAAACCCTTTTCTGCTAAAAAATTTTTCGAAGATAATTTCGAAACCTAAAAGATATAGACATTTAATTTAAATATATTTTTTGTAAATGCTATGAAATTGGTTTACGAGAATATAAAAAAAACAGTACAGGAATTTCACTCGGGTGTACCGACTTAAACATACCCTCACCCGAAGTCATCCAATAGCAGAGTAGCATTGCGCTAAATGTTATTCAATACCCAACTTAATTACGATAATAAGTGTTTATGGAGAGTTATCGTGACTACCAGCCAATTGTCCGTCCCAATATTTATATGAGAGGTGAAGTTGTTGATCTGTTTTAAAACAGTATTACTCAAAATATTGAACAGTACCAAATTTTGTTAAGATCGGTTATACGGGAGATAACCGCTCCCTTTTGTATGGGCGGTACGAAAATGGGCGTCGACAGTAGTTAATCTTTAATTTTTAGCAAAAAATTGCCGAGCACCGACGATCAACCAGTCATCCGCTTTTGTGTGCATTTGACTAAATTTTGTCTAGTACCTTCATAAACATTGGTTCGGTTTTGCGGCCGTTATCTTGCCGAACAACCAGCCGGCCGAACAACATATGTATGGGAGGCACCAACATGGGCGTGGCAAAATCACCCTTGTCTTACTTGGTGACTCGCGTTTGATGACATGAAGCGTATAACCTAATTTCATTAAGTTCGGTAGTGTTTCACGCGACTTGATCTCATTACAACCCGGACGACCAACAAGCTTTTGTATAGGAGGTACCAGAATGGGCTTGGCTTCGTCGCCAATTTTCTCCAGTTAAGTCGACATTTACAGATTAATAACCAACGTTTGGGTTGAATCTAATCACATCTACCATAAAAAGGATTTCCAAGAAACATGATTTCGTACTAAATGTGTCGATTTGTATGGGAGGTACCAGAAGGGGCGCGGCCAAAAGGTCCATTTTCAATCCCAACCTAAGTTGGGACAAATAATGGTCACTAACAAAATATCATTGTGATCGGCAAAGATTTATGGGAGTTATTTGGCCGAACAGCCAGCCCGGCGAACATCTTACGTATGGGAGGTGCCAAAATGGGCGTGGCCAAACCAACTTTGTCTTAATCTGTGACTGACGGTTGATGACATGACGCCTAATACCCAATTTTATTGAGATCGGAAGTGTTTCACGCGACTTTTCGGTGGTCGTCCACCAAGCTTTTGCATTGGAGGTACCCGAATGGGCGTGGCGACTGTATCACACTTGAACGTCGACTACGGGTTTAATTTTGAAGTGATAGATGAATTTATCTACCTTGGATCCGCCGTGAACAAGGGAAACAACGTCAGCCTGGAGATAAATAGGAGAATTGTGCTTGCAAACAGATGCTATTTTGGGCTCAGCAAGCAGTTTAAGAACAAAGCCCTCTATCGATAGATAAAAGTCCAGCTATACCAGACTCTAATTTTACCTGTCCTGACATATGGCTCCGCAACTTTGGTCATATCACAAGCGGATGAAAAATACCTGCGAGTTTTCGAGAGAAAAATTCTCCGTAAAACGCAGAGCTATATAATCTATATTCTGATGTGAACATAGCTAGACGAATCAAATTGGGCCAATTGCGTTGGATAGGCCAAGGTATCAGAATGGATGAAGAAGAGCCAGCGCGAAAGGTTTTTAATAGCGTACCCGATGGCAACAGTAGAAGAGGACGGCCAAGACTCTGCTGGAAAGACCAGGCCGAAGAATCCCCCCGTATCCTTGGTATTACCAATTGGCGGGAAAAGGCGAAGGACAGAATCATTTAGAGAAACGTGTTAAAATTTGTTTAAATTACACTATGCAACATAATTTAGGTTTGGACGATTCCTGCGCCAAAATTTTTGAAGAGAGACTACAGAACATATAAACAATAAAGATAAACTTCTTGAGCAATATACATATATTTTTCTGACAATATACGAGTATTTGTAGAACATAGTGTGTTCAAAATAAACCATTTCAGATTAAAATTTGAAATTTTCAATGTTTCAATTTGTAAAAATGGACTCAGAGGACATATGCAAATTCAACATGAACGATTCTCGTTTGCGAAATCCTCTAGTGAAATCTATTTCATAATAAATTAGTAGAACATTTGGATATTTTGCAGGCCATTCTGTTGCAGTTTTCTCGACCTTATTTCAAAAAATTACAGAAAGGACGTCTGAAAACAAAGATAAAGAATTTTGGTCTGTGACGACCTATAATGAAATTTAGTGTGGAATAACTTCGTGCAACATTCGGAATCCGAAGCTGCTCATGTAAGGGTACATTGTTGTCGCTTTTTGAATAAAGGACAAAAAGGACCCTTTTAACTCTGAAATAGACCATTCAAATATTCTAGGGAATTAATCATTGTCAAATTTCATTGTAGGCATATTATCACAAGAATTCGGTCGGATTAGAAAATTCTAACTTGCGACACCCATAAAAAAAATAGTGTAACTGCACAGCGGTCTAAATTTTTGGGGTTTGACTGTACTCATATGGGTGATCATTTGGAACAGGAATCGTCCACCCCCAAAATTGGTGTTGTGGAGTGATATTTATCTGTTTGATTAATTAATATGTGTAAGGCATCTGACCTCATGAGGATGTAAAATAGCCAAAAGAAAAAGAAGTTAGTTGGAAAGAGACATTTCCAGAGAAATTTTATTCTAAAACAGTTTTCTTATTGAAATTAATTTCGATCGCATTTTTCATGACATTTGAAATTAAATTTTTTCGAAAAAGTTTCCCTTCGAAATATCAACTTGTAATTAACAGTCTTATGGAAACTATAGTCGATTTTTTACTGTATTTGAAAAAAAAAACATTATTTTAAAAGTTTCACTTCGAAGAATCTACTTGGAAACATCGTTCGTAGAGAAACAAATTTCGAACACATTTTTTCCATTAAAACCTGTATTCGAAAATGTATTTTTTTAATGTTAAGTTTTTGGAACTCAAAAATGACTCAATTTACGTTCTTTAAATAAGTATTTCTCTAGTCTGGCTTCTTGCATCAAAATGACTTCGAGGTAAAGTGTCCAAAACCGAAACCGAAAAACCGTGGAAACCGTTTAAGCGTTTTTTTTTGCTATTAACCGTGTGCCGGTGTTTTAAAAAACGTAATTTTCGAACAACCCGGAAACCGATTATTTGACCTTGGTTAACCGGTGAATCGGGTTTTACTTAATTTGTATTAGTGTCCTTAAAAAAATTAATAATAAATGATATGATTTTCGAATTTTAGTGAAATTCAATTTTGAAATTTCATTTCCATTTAGAAATATGATCTAACTGACAATTTTTTTTTTTCAAAATGATTTTGTGATTTGAATTAGAATTAACTAAAAATTAATTAAGAATTAATTAAGCTTTTCAAACACTTTTTTTTATCAAATTTCAAAATCAAAATTATTTGATAACTAAATGTTTTAAACTCAATAAGATTTTTATACATGAAAATCTTTTTCAAATTTGTATATGATTTTCGATTTTAAATCAGTTTAATGCGAATTTAAATAAAAATTTTAAATTTTGTATTAAACACGCATTCCAAATTGGAATATGATATCTATTGTTTAAAATATATTATTATAATTATTATATTTAAAATTAAAATGTTCGAGCGCTAGATCTATTTTAAATTATTTTAGTCTTCAATATTTCACTACCCATTGGGTAGCATCCTCAGGAAAATAAGCTCAATTACACTGTGAGACAAAATTTGATTTTTTTCAAAATGATGGGGTTCTGTCAACGGATTCTGGTAGAAAAGTCTAAACAAAAATATACGTGTATCGGCGTTTTGCCAGATCTGATCAGAATTTTTTTTTAGGGCGGGTCAAAGTTTCCGCCCCTCGGAACTTTCCTGCAACATATCGGCATGCAAAATTGTGTGTTCCTTACTTCTGAGGTACAAAGTATGTTCAGAAGTTTTATAGAAAAGATTCAGATAAACATTTTTGTGGAACAAATTAACCATCTAGCTGTCACGTATAACCATAATTTTTACTTTTTTTTTTGAAAACTCGCAAAAAATCTGCTCCAAAATGACGGGGGGCGTGGTCAAAAGGTTCTACAAAAATTATCGCCATAAAATTTCACTATATGTGTCCGAACACTCCAAAACACAAATCTTAGCCCAAGTGCTAGATAAAAGATGAAATATGATAAAATTCATTATATTATGTGGACTATTTTTAATGGAGACAGCAAAATGACAAAATTCATTATTAACCCTTAGAAGGCAGTTAGTTTTTGCTTATTATCTAGCACTTGGGCTAAGATTTGTGTTCTGCAGTCTTCAGACACATATAGTGAAATTTTAGGGCGATAATTTTATGGCGGTTTTTTGGACACTCTACTTCGAAGACAGTTTTTATAAAGTAAAGTTCAGAGTAAAGTAAAGTTCGAAAATCATCACTGATGGTAAAGTTTTATTTGAAAATTTGTAATTAAAGGAAGTGTGTTCGGATATAAAGGGTTTTTCAATAAGAGCGCTACAAAAGTTTTTTTTTAAATAAAACAAAACCGGTTTTAGATACCAATGAAATTCTTTATTCCTGTGAAAGTACGTTCGATGCCATTATGTATGGAAGTCGATTTCTTTTGTATGGCCACCACGGGCACGCTTGCAGAAGTCCAGAGGCTGAACCCAATTTTCGACGGTTTTCACGCATAAATCGGCCGATGCTGCTGCAATTTCACGTTCGATATTCGTACGAAGTTCATCAATCGTCGCTGGCTTGTTGGCATAGACCATAGACTTGACGTAGCCCCACAGGAAATTATCTAACGACGTCAAATCGCACGACCGAGGCGGCCAATCGACTGGGCCATTTCGTGAGATAACACGTTCACCAAACTTGGTTTCCAATAAATTGTTTGTCGCATTCGCTGTGTGGCTTGTGGCGCCGTCCTGTTTTAACCACATGTCCTCCAAGTCCATATTATCGAATTGGGGCCAAAAATATTCGGTTATCATTGAACGGTAGCGATTCGCATTCACAGTAATGTGCCGGTAAACCGCACCAAACCGTAATTCTTGCGGGATGCAATGATGACTCATGGATTACGTGTGGATTGTTGTCTGACCAATAACGCATATTTTGCTTATTGACGAAGCCATTCAGCCAGAAATGAACCTCATCTCTGAAGATGATTTTCATTTTCAAGTTGTTGCTCAGCCCAATTCACGAACATACGACGCTTATGGTGGTCAAGCGGCTTCAGTTCTTGCGTCAGTTTGATCTTGTAAAGATGTAGGCCAAGATCTTTTCGCAAAATTCGCCATAACGACGTCACAGAGATGCCCAACGCTTGAGAACGACGTGTGAGAGACACATTTGGGCTTTCTTGAACTGAAGCCTCAGCGGCAGCAATATTCTCGACACTACGGGCACTTCTTTGTCTCACTGGCACGGGAACATTTTGTACTGTGCCTGTGGATTCAAATTTGTCCACTAGACGCTCAATTGTTGATCTGGTAGGACGATTATGACGACCATAAATTGGACGTAGCGCTCTTAAAGTTGAGGCCACTGACTCCAAATTTTGGTAGTAAATTTTAATATTTTCGACTCGTTGTTGGCTCGTATATCATTCCATGATGAAATGGCAAACCTTACTGAAGAGAAATGTCAAAAGAGCGGGAAAAAATATCGATTTACTTTTGTAGCGTCTATTGCAAAACCCGTTAGAAAGGGTGAAGGCAAATTTGTAAATACACGTATTTTAATGGGCATTTGGTTCTATAATTTATTTTTGTATATACTTTTCTATTTTGGAAATTGATTTCCTATATTTTTTTTATAGAAAATATTAGAGAAAAATTTTGTAAACAATTAGTTTTTTAGATTAAAGAAAATTCTTGGAAACACATTTCGTTTTTCTGTAAAAAAAATATTTTTTTGTAATAAACGAAAAATTGGTTTTGTAGAAAAAAAAATTTTAGTTGATAGGAAACCAAATATTTGTTTTTGTACAAAATTTTCATAAAAAATGTTCATAAAAATATATGTATGTATATATTTAAAAAAAAAACATGTCTGTTTTAAAACCATTTCTTTAAAAGCGAAAGTCGTTTTCCAGAGCGAATTTGTTTAAGAAATTTGTCTTCGAAAATAGTGTTCCTATAGACAATAGTCTTCGAAGTTATTTATTTATTATAAATTTCTATTGAAACTATTTTTAAATACTGGTAGTTTTCTGAAGAACATTATACTTCGAAGATACTGTTTTTAATTTGTTGTTGTTGCTGCAATTAATATTTACACAGTGGCGATGAAGTTATACATCAGCCCACTTTCGTTGAAACTATTTGCCAAAGAATTAAATTGTTGTGTTTAGTGCAGTACAATTTTCTGAAAAAAGAAAATTAAATATTATATTTAACTTAAAAGATATAGAGTGAAAGTCGAAGACATGTTTCATTTAAAAAATTTAATTTCAAAGTTCGAAATTTTTCTTTACAAAAAAGTTGTCTTCAAATGATCTTTGAAATAGATTTCTTTCTAGAAACTTGTATCCAAAGATTTTTGTCTTAAATTCCTGGAGAATTTGATATTTTTCTTATACCAAACGTTTTGTCTTCAACTGGTTAAAAATGTTGTGTTCCAATATATTTTGATTATAATATTTTTCCTATGATGTTTCTTCTAGAGAAATCGATTCAATAACATTGTCCAATTCCTGTTTGTTTTATTTTTTGTTTACAAATTTATTGAACAGATTTGTTAATTTTTTCCCCCTTCTTCTCACTCTTTTCAAGGCCGATTTGGATCGCCAACATTTGTTGGGCGACAGAACACGCAATGGTGTCTACGAAAGTGTTGTAGCCGATGGCATTGAGGGTCTGGAACACCAAGAAAGGTATGTACATTATTACCCGTCCCCCACTTCCCAACGAATTCAAATTCGTACCAGTATACAAACATAATATGATGGTAATTGAATATGTTTAGCAATTTGTAAAGACGTCATCGTAATAGTTTTGTGTATAACAATTTCATTATATTTTACGCTTCGCATGAGTTTTACTGTGAATATTGTTAACAGAGGGAGCCAGCATATCAATTTCAGCCATTATGAAATTGAGCTTGAAATTGTATTTTGAAAATATGTACATATATGTACATGTTTTTAGCAGTAGTATTACACGTGAACGTTTCGACGACAAGAATAACAATTTACACTTTTATTTGCGCAGTTGTTAGGAGTTATTATTTTGTAGAAGAAATTTGTTTAAAACTTTATACATTGTATTCGAAAATTCATTCTTATATGACTTTTTTTTCTTTTTTTGAAAAAGCAAGAAAGAATGCTTTTGTACTTTATTTCCATACTAATTTTGTCAAATGTATTTCAAATATTAGGGCTGTTTTTTATACTTTGCTAAACAAATTTTCGATTAGTTTGTATAAGGGGCTGCCCATATATAGTGGTCGAAATAATGGTTTCGCGGGGTAAAATAAACCCACTGCTGCACGCAAAGTAAAAACTCGTTTCTCCCAAACGAAATCTCAGGTAAATGAAGTTCGTTTGGGGACTGTAGTTGGGAGAAACGTACTTCTGTTAAGCCATACATGTCATTTCGATTGGGAGAACCGAAAAATGTTTGCAGCAAACGAGTTATGAAAAATTTAAGCTGAAAAAAAGTTTGCGAGAAACGAAAATGGTTTCAGCAACCGAGTTCTAGTTATTCGGTTACAGCAACCGAGTTCTAGCTAAAGAAACGTTAGCGAGAACTGAAAAACTTTTGAGAAATGAGAGTTGACCAAGTCGAGAGGTTTGTCTAGTCGTTAACACCATCAATTTTAACTTGTCCTCATTAACAGCAAGACTCACCATCTCTTATTCTTTTTCGATTCTTGAAAATACTGTAGTAACCTCTCCCAAATTTCACCCAATGATGTCTATATCGTCAGCATACGCCAGCAACATATGGCCTTGCGTGTTAATGGTCTTGTTCGTATTTACTGCAGCTTTTCTCATTATTATCTCCATTAAGATGTTGAAGAGATTGCACGAAAGTATCCTCGCTTGGTACAGAATGGTTCGGTCTTTCCACACGTTCACTGGTGATTTGGGGTTGGTCAGCATCATTCTACAGAAAAAACCTTTGCGATAAACTTAAAACGGTTCCACCAACTGTTCCTTCGGTTACAGCTACCGTGTTGAAGTTGCTCCAAACTAAAAAAACGTTTGCGAGAACTGAAAAACATTTGCTGTAAACGAGTTATGAAAAATGAGAGCTGTAAAAACGTTTGCGAGAAACGAAAAACGGTTCCACCAGCTGTTCTTTCGGTTACAGCAACCGAGTTGTAGTTACTCCAAACTAAGAAAAATTTTGCGAGATTTGCAAAACGTAGAGCTGAAAAAACGTTTGCGAGAGACATTACTTGTACATTATCTTGTACATTACTACCTTTATTTATGGCTTCCATAAGATCTTTTTTGTTTAAATTTCCAACTTTTATGATTTTGGTTTTACCCATAAAGTTTGCTTTAAAAGAAATTGGAATTTTTTCTATTTTTTCATTGTCTACTTACAACTCTGTCTCGCATTGCATTCAAATAACAACTAAAAAAATAATTATATTTACTAGATAGATGCATTAGAGTGTGCGATCTCTCTTATCTGTATGCGTAAATGTGTATGCCAAACGAGTCGACAGAATGAGAGAAATTTACATTCTTCGTAATCTGTGCTCTCATTAGAAAAATTATTTCAGAAAATTTTTCGAAAATTATTATCTGCAAAAGATTTGACTGAGTACGAAACTACTTTCCCATAGAAAATCGTTTTGAAAGCAGATGGAAAATGTTTTCTACGAAAACTTTTGTCTCCGAAATATAAATAAAATTTATTTCAAGTATTAAAATATTGACTTCGACAAATGCTTTATTCGTAAAATATTTTCTTCGATAAAATAAATTTACTTTCAAAATTATGAAAAAAAATTATGAAATTCCGAAAATTATGAAAGCACTGGACGTTAAAATTTTTTATCTTGAAAATTATTATCCCGATAGAAATTAGTATATTTGCAAAAAATTATCTTCGAAACAAATTTGATTTGTTAACCTGATATCTTAGAAGTTGACTTCGAAAATGTTTAACTAAAAAAAATATGATAAAAAATATGTCTTAAAAAAGTTTTATTCGAAAAAACTTTTTCGGAGAAAGTCGATTTCGAATTGGACTATCATCGGAAAATGTTTACTTCAAAAACGAATATCTTTGAAATTCGAAAGAAAAACGAAAGAAATTTTCTACGAAAAATTGTGTCGGAAATAAATTGATTTCAATTACGTCGCCGACGGTCGCAGCGGTTTTGGCCGTTCACGGGAGATGTCCGCCTATGGCATTGTTTGATTAAAAAAATCAACTGAGCATTCAATATCAAGTACATAATATGCCCTTAATATATATAATATTTATACACGCTGAAAAGTCTGTATCTTTTTGTTGTTTGGAGTCAAATATGATGTGTTTGTACATTGTCGCGAATATAGTATAGTTGTGTCCAAACACATTGTGTTTACTATTCAATATAACATGTTTGGGACACAATAATTAATAGGTGATAATATATATATTTGTGACCCAAATGTGGTTTTGTTTATTGTAACCTGATGAAAACAAAAACGTGTCAGACAATAAAGAAACAAAAATCAGCAGATCTTCTATTAAGGAAAACAATTCTTGCCAACATGTACATGGTTCCTGCAATATATTGCTGGCGCCGTTATTTTTCAGCGTGTATGTATATGCTCAGTAGAAAATTATTGTTTAGATTGAAACAATTTTTGGATTGTCGCCTGTTTCAAGTTGGCTAGTTTCCATTTTCTCCCCATGTCTTCAAAATGACTCTAAGGGCTTTAGTTGTTGATATGCCACAAAATCGTCTGTGGCGGAATCTTTCAAACGACCAATCTCTTTTAGTGTTTCTTCTCGCTGAAAAATAACAGCCCCAGCAATATATTCTAGAAATCATGTCAATGTTTGTAAGCATTTTTTTCGTGAATAGATTTTTTTCCTTTTCAGCAGTTTTCAACAAACAACCCCACATTTGGGTCAGAAATATATATATAGTATAACCTATTACTCATTGTGTCCCAAACATGTTATAGGAAACACAATGTGTTTGGACACAAGTACATTATATTTGCGACAAGATACAAACACGTTATATTTGCCTCCAAACAACAAAAAAAGACTGATTTTCAGCGCGTTCGTATTTGCGCAAAACTCCGTTGTAACATTGGCTATGTGGTATGTAGCGCCGTCCTGTTGAAACCATACGTCGTCCATATCATCCTCTTCAACTTTTGGAAACAAAAAATTGCGTAGCATCGCCATTGACGGTAACGTCGGCTCCTTTCTCATTTTCAACGAATAATGATGCCGCTACGCCAAACACCGCACGATACACTTACTCGTTGTGGATGCATTGGCTTCTGCTCGACAACGTGTGGATTTTCGTAGCCCCAATTGTGACAACTTTGTTAACGTAGCTCCTGAGGTGGAAATGAGTTTCATTGGAAAATATGATTTTCGGGAATTTTCATCTTCAGCCATACGATCTTTAGCCCATTCAGCGATGCGAAAACGCATTGGATGGTCACGAGGCTTCTGTTCTTGGATTAGTTGGGCTTTATAAGCCTTCATATCCAGATCTGTATGCAAAATATTCAATAAATATTCAACAATATTCAATTGCTGCGAACGGTAACGAGTTGTAGTTGATGGCTGTTCGAGCACACTTTCAGCTACAGCGGCAATTTTTTCAACTGAACGCACGGGACGAGCACGTTCAACGTTCTTTTGTACAATAAGAACCCGCATTGACGAACTCCCTTCACAAATTTATCAAAAAACTGGACTCTATTTCAATCGAATTTATTTTGTAGATTTCTTACAGTTTGAGTTGAAGACTCGGAAAATTGGAAGAAAGTTTTTAATATTTCCCAATTTTCATCAAGCGTAAGGTGAAAAATTTCTAACCTTTAACAAATAATCGGTCACTTCATAGTAAATGTCAAATTGGGCACCTGCTTCGAAGGGGGGTTCAAATTCAAAATTTTACATGGTCCACCCTTTTTGTGTAACTAAAAATCTAAATGCAATGAGAATTATTTAGTATGCAAGTGATCAAGAAAAATAATAAGCACCCAAACACAAGTTAAATTCGCAATGTGTGTTTAATATGCAACTAGTTAAGAATATTTTTACAAATCTTTTTTATTAGCAAATTCGGAAATTCGAAACATTTTTATGACAGACTTTTAGGATTAATGTGAATTTTCAACATAGAATGTTTCATAGATATTATGATGAAAATTGTTTCAGTGTAGACCTTGTAGTCAGTACACACGGAAAAAACAGTATTTCTGTTGTTGTTCCGATGCAAATATAAAGTGTTTGCCACTTGTCGCAAATATAGTATACTCGTGCCCAAAAACATTGTGTTTGCTGTTCAATATTACATGGTCCACCCTTTATTTATGTAATGGCAGGCTCGGGAAATACGTCGAAATTATCGAAGAAAGTGGTGATTTTTGAATGTAGTGCTATTTTTCAACCTATATTTTAAGTTTCAAGTATTTTGTTATTGTATCAGCAAAGAAATACTTTCAAATTTGGGAGCGACAAGTTTGCCGCACGACACTCACCTTGGAATGGATCGTGCTTTATTCGAAAAAATCTTTTTCGGAAATGGTCGATTTCGACGACAAATTTATTCGTTGTCGTCTGCTTTCCAAGATCATAATTAACAAAGCCTACTTTTTTCGAGATAATATTTTTCAAAATCAATTTTTCGAAAACAATTTATTCAAAGTCAAATCCGAGGACAACATTTTTCGAAGACGATTTACTTTATAAAAAAAAGAAATTGAAAATGTTTAAAGATTTATCTAAATAGTTTCTTCAGTTAGAAATCGATTATCTTCTGTCGTTTGATAATTCGTAAATGCATTATTTGAAAAAATGTGGCCGTCGGTGGTGCAATGGCTAGTGTGCGCAGCTCTTGTACACGAGAACGTGGGTTCGATCCCTGCTCAGACCACCTTACATTTCTTTCTACGACGGTCATCTCGCTTAGTGATGGCGACACTATCGAGTACTTAGCCATGAAAATGCTTCTCAAAATACCGTTCGGAATCGGTGTAAAACTGTAGGTTCCAATCAGTGAGTGTAAAACTAGAAAGCGCACATCTCACTGATTGTGAGAAGCTCTCCCCAATCCCTTCAGGGGATGTTAAGGGACACCATTTTTTTATTTTTTTTTATTTGTTATACTAATGGAATTGCCCACCTTTGACCTGTAAACTAACACAATTACACCATTTTAGTCCATAGAGTAATGTCTTATAAAGGTGTCATTCTTCTCATCTGACAATTCCTTTCACACTGGTGCAATAGAGAGTTATTGGACGTAAATTGACTTACACCAGGTGGTATTACAAAAATTGTTGACATAAATTTTTGTTTGGTTTTTATTTACTCCGCTACAAATAAGTCCAGCTGGAGGTAGAATATTTTTTTCAAAATTCATCTTAAACTAAAATGTACAAATAAAGATATCTTATAAATGCAAGAACATACAAAGAAGAAAAAAAATAAAATATTAAAATAAAAATTTAAACATTGAACAGGAAAAAGTGTATTGTTTAGCATAGAAAAATTAAGAACATGTCATGTCGTTTTGATGGAAATCTGTGCAATTTAAACGTTTTTTGGAATATTTTATCGTTAGTATATATTTGTGGTGTATTTACACAAAAATGTTAAGGTTTAAGCCTTTGCCTCTATCTGGTATTATTAAAGCAATACTTTCCAACCTATCGCGCCCATCTTTAATACACAAAATGTCATCATTGTACTGAGAGAGTTGACTGCTCTATATGTCATTACTCTATGTTTTAGTCATTTTCGAAATTCAATCAATCAAGTAAATGTGATTTTAAGTGCAGCACAAAATCGCGACCTTACAGGACGGAAATGAATTCCAAAAAGAGCAAGTAATAAACTTTCGAACATTTCTCCTCTCACGTAAATGTCACTTCTGAAGTAGTAATTTGACAGTTGATTTTGTATCGTCATTAGCAATAGTAAACTCATGCCATCTATTAGTGAGCTCCGTCATTAATTACGTGGCTAAACATATGTAACGGCACGACTAACTTATATTCGATGGGGGGTGTTAAACGTTATACTGGGTGGATAAGCGGCTGGTTTTTGCTTCCACATATTGACACCGACATGGACTCACTGAAAAATAGTTTATAATTTTCTCAAAATTTAATTGTTTAATTCTAATTTGAACGAGTAAAACTTTAAATTGTGTACGTGCTGAAAAATAAAGGCCCGAGGAACATATTGCAGGAACCATGTACATTAGATTAGTATGGTGGGGAAACAAGTATTTTTGTCCAACCCTCAAAATGTACCTGGGTTTGTTTTCTGATGATTCCAAAAATATATCGTGTCTACCATTAAGATCCCGTGAGCAGGACCGTTTTTCAAAAATTTATTTTTTTTAGTTTTTCAAAGAAATTTGTACTTTAGCTGCAGACAATGTATACACTATTAGTATCATATGAAAGGGTTTCTTATGGCGCGTCCAACGGTATAAGACCATGTCAAAACGTGTCCTGACACATCCTTTGTTCAGGGATATTCTGTACAAAAAAAAACAATTTTTACGATTTTATTACGGAGGTTGTTTGGAGTTAAATGTCAGATTGAAGCAATTCTAACATTCAAAATGTGGTCCAGATCACTTCGGAAAATGTATTACAAAATAAAAACAGCATAGCTATACAACAATGATGTCGTTGTCAAAAGAGAAGATTTTATACCCATTTTCCCTGTTTTGAACGTAGCCGTATTGAATTTTTGGTAAAACCTAGTTCGCGTAAAAAAAACTGAAAGACGTATTTACTATAATCGACTAATGGTCAAAATATGTCATTCTGACATTTAATTCAAAAACTCTCGTGCTAAAAACTTAAAAATTTTATTTTTTTGCAGAATATCCCCGAAAAAATGATGTGTCACGACAAATTATACATATTACAAAAAAATTCAAAATTGTTTGAAAACCTAAAAATATACATTTTTTAAAAATTTTGCGAATCATAATTTTTTTGTGAATAGAAAGAATATCTGCTGCTTTTTGTTTCTTCACTGTCTGTCGCGTTTTTGTTTTCAGCAGTTTTCACCAAACAAAACCACATTTTGGTCACAAAATCATATATTATAACCTATTGATCATTGTGCCACAAACATGCAATATTTAATGGCAAATACAATGTGTTTGGACACAAGTAGACTATATTTCCGACAAGCTAGAAACACGTTATTTTTGCATCCAAGCAACAACAAAATAAAAAAATTTTTCAGCGTGTACATAAAGTATAAAGTTTAGTCGCATTATTTTCAGACTTGGCTACAGAATGATATTAACATTCCATTCTTTTCGCGGATCCAATATGGTTGAACTTTGAACCCGTTCTCGAAATTTTGTATTCTTGATTAAGATGTAGACCAGATCGCATTGGAAAGTATTGGTGGTTCCAAATAATTGGTTAGGTTCTTACTTACGCGAGTTTTATGTTAAGTGTGGCGCGGCTCTTGTGCATGAGAATGTGGGTTCGATCCCTGCTCTGACCACCTTGAATTTCTTTCGACGGCGGTGACCTTGATTAGTGACGGCGACACCATCGAGAATTTAGCCATTAAAAAACGCTTTTCAAAATACCGTTCGGAACCGGTGTAGAACTGTAGGTCCCTATCAGTGAGTGTAACACCAGAACGCGCACAGCTCACTGGTTGTTAGCAGCTCTCCCTAATCCCTACATGGGATGTAACGGAAAACCATTTATTATTTTTTAGTCACTAAAGTATTTCTTATTTGTTTTCTTTTCATTTAGATCAGTGGTCACCAAAAAGAGAATACTAATCAAATGTGAATGTATTGGTGTATTTGTACTGAATCCAGAACAAAGCGGCATGACCATTCTTCGTTGAAAGCTAATGTGCTACTGAATGAAATTTTCTTCTCTCATACGCTCTTTGATATGCTTTTTGTTGACGTTCGTGTTGTGTACGTGTAAAAAGCCGATCGTGTTCGGCCCCTGGGGGCTATGGACGGTGACCACTGATTTAGATACACTGAAAAATATAATTCACATAAATTAATATTGTCTGTTATATAAACTTTTTTGGAACCAAGTTCCTTATCGCACATTGTAGGATGGGGGCTAAATGAACAAAAATTAATCAACTTTTATTTTAACACTAATATGCTACAACCCACTATTATCAACTAAATTGTTTACTTTTGCTTTGGTTTGTGTCTGAACTTACGTCTTGGATCATAGAGAAAGAAATTAACTAGATGTCTCACATATGTTGGGAAATTTCTTGTTTAATGGGAAGTTTTCTAGGTGGAGCCTGTTATCAATATTTAGTATATATTGTAGTTTTGAACCCAATAAAAAGTAAATTTAGAAAAGCCAAAGTGACAGTGAAAGAAGTTTTAAAAATAACATTTTCTTAAATAAGCGGCTTTTCTAAAAAAAAAGTAAATTTTCTCAAAAAAAAAAATACCTATTCATATTCTTAAACAACGTACATTTTCTTAAAAATACCATATCTTAAAGAAGTGGTCGTTGCTTAAAAAAAGTAAATTTTCTTACAAAAAGTACCTTTTCTTAAAACAAGAATTTTTTTAAAATAAAAGTAAATTTTCTTACAACACATTGCCTTTTCTTAAAAAACTTTAAAGAGTAAATAGTACCTTTTTTTTGTGAAACAAAATAACTTTTCTTGCAATAAGTGCCTACTCTTAAAAATGAAAAATGATAAAAGGACCAATTCTAAAAGAAATTCCCATTTCTCAAAACAACCTTTTCTTCAAACACAAAAATGAATGAAAATGACTTTCAACTCAGCGCAAAAGCCTTTACCGTTGGTGAAAATTTGGTTCAGATCTGATTTTGCTACTAAAATAGTTGTAATAGTTGCAACTTCCTTGATAGCTTGCTGAGGACTCCAAGAATCTGTCCATTCCTTCTCTGTCGTGCTACCCTTTGAATGGCGACTGGGTCTTCCCAGCTCTGGCTCAAAGTAAACAAATGACCACTGATTTAGCCGCTATGCTGGAGTCAATCTATCGATGACAACAGCTGTTCGTGTATGTACGACCGACTATCCCTCTTAGTGTTGGACAGTGCCCACTCCACACAAATGCTGTGGTGGGCTAACTTGGGCCCGTACATACATGAACAAATAATATTTTCCTAAAAAGAGTACAACTTCTTTAAAAAGTACCTGTTGTTAAAAAAAGGTACTTTTTTGTAAAAAAAAATCATACTCTTATGGCTTTTTCTTACAGAAAGGACTTCTTCTTAAAAGTAGTACCTTTTCAAAAAAACATTAGCTTTTAATAAAAGAAGTACCTCTCTTTAAAAAAGGGTCTTTTCGCGAAAATACAAACTCGTTAACGACATTTTCATGCAAGTGTTGGCAACATCTTAAATAAACACTTAACTAAGCAAATGGCTATAACTATTTTCGCGATTTTTATAAAAACCACGTTATGAAAACCTCTTTGAAACCTGCCAAAACTAGTTATTTATTCGATTGGCTAACCCGTTTTTGAGATATAGACATAGGGCGTTTCTAAATTATCTGAATTTTTATAAAGTGATGCTGTATTAAAGACCTCCTCCATTGAATAAACCGTCCTACGGACCTACGAAGTTAAGAAATTATTATTTTTTCGATTAAGGCCAGTTTTTATTTAGCTATTTTCATATTTTGGCGATTTTCATACGAATTTGAACATTTTATGAAAAACACTCGATTGGACGGACGCTCCGTTTCTGAGTTATAGAATTTGTTAATAATTTTCGATCGAAAATGGAGATAAGTTACCCTGGGTAACACATTACCCATCGCCGTGGGTAATATGTAAAGCGCAATCGTGACGAATAATTCCCCATGGTCATGGGTAACTACTCATTATTTTCCCCAATACCCTGTGGGTAATGGGTAACTCCCCATTGTCGTGTGTAGCCAGCCATTAATTTCTCCATACAATGTAGGTAATGGGTAATCGTGATTAGAAATTCCACATCGTCGTGGGAAACTACCCATTATTTTCCTCATACCCTGTGGGTAACGGGTAAACGATCATTACCTATTCCCCCACAGCGATGTGTATGGGTTACACCAGGGGAGATAAATACTAACTCTGATCAATACAAGTCGTTGTGGGACTTTTGTACTACTTAGCAGGACTCTTGAGCATTTGTATCTCCTTAAAATCACACATACTTCTCGGCATTTTTTTCGCCTACAAAATTATTAAAAAGTGCGGTTATTACAATCGAATTAATACTAAATTCGTTTGTTGCAATCGAAACAGGAAATAATAATCAATTTTGTTGATGCTAGGAAAATAATAGCAAATTCTGCTGCCGCCACACCCGAATCATTTCGTTGTAATGACTGAATTTATATGAGACAAGCTCAATTCGGTTGTGGCAACCATAAATTTAGATGTTGCCATTGAATTGAGTTACCACAACCAAATTGAAACATTGACTTCCCCTTAGGCCGTGTCTTGAAGACTTCAGCAAAGAATCATGGACGCTATGTTAAGTCTCGAAAGACATACTGGGGACATTCCTAACAAATCGTCAATGACATTTTCATATCAATATCAATATCAAAATCGTTGACGACGAAGTTAGCGACATTGTCAATGATCTTGTGGTTGACTACGAATTAAGCGACACTGTAAATGATCTTGTTGTTGACGATGAAGTAAGTGGAATTGTCATTGACTATATCGTTGTCGACAAAGTAACCGATAATGTCTGCGACAATTTATCGGTTTTTTTTGTATACTACATTTACATTTGACTGCAGTTTTAATAAATAATTCAGCAGTTTTATTCAATTCATTAAATTCAAATAATAATTTGTATTTCTTAATTTAAAAATAAAAATAAACAAAAATAAAATAATATAATAAAAAAATATAAATAAATAAAATAATATAAATAAAATAAAATAATAAAAAATTATATTATTACAAAAGAAAGTACTTATATATACAAAAATATAATATTATAATATTATTATCATAATAAAATAAAAATAATAAAATAGGTAAATATCGTCCTTCTTGGTCTGAGGTTCACATTCAACTGAATTGTTTTGCTTCCTCTCGGTATTGTTTTATTTGTTTGTATCTGCAGACAATACTATAACTGATTTCTATTTTTGTACTCCCAAAAATGTAACGTATTTACAAGAAAACTTGTCGAACAAGTTTTATCGACGACAACATACAAGACATCGTCGCCCATAATGTCATGATTATGTACAAATGCAAACAATTTCTTAAAGGCGTTTTTGAAGACAATGTCACCACAGATACTGTAGCCTGCTGGGTTGTAAAATATTACTCTGCTTTTAAAAACGGGCAATTATGACACGAGCATTCTATCACCTCCCATATTTATAAAATTTTCAAAATTGTTACAATCACCATTCTGATACGTCATATACAAAAGTTGGACGGCCAGCTGAGTGCTGACCCGAAATCCCAACCCATACCCAGCAAATTTGGCATGACACAATATTTTTTCCATACAGAAAATTCGGATTAATTAGATAAATGTAATAGGGTGAGGGCATGTCTTCTGTAATGGTTCAAAATTCTTTCGGCCCAAAAGGGTCAGTCATTCTCTGTTATATTCACCATTGGTGGCAGTTCGCGTTGCGCTTAACCCCAGCGTCATGATGAATTCAATATTTTTTTTATTCTGCACACATTACCACACCAAAAAGATCACAACTCTCTAATGTTCTTTTAAATCACCACCAGCCGATAGCACACCCTTTAAATGTTCATGTACACAAATAAGTACACACAGTTTCGTAATTCATTGCGTAGAGTTATTCATGTCACAGTGAATGTGAATGGGATGAGGATGGTGGTTGTGATTTTATTGTGACTGAGACTATTTCGTATGTATTCTTCCCTTCCTGCATGCAACGTGGCACTCGGCATTTTTACCATTCGAACTATGACGTCAGTGCAAGGATATATTTTTTGTGTGGTTGATTTTTGGTGGTGGTAATGTCGTCATAATGTCATGACCTCAATTGTATAATAAGAGTTATGCTTTGTCTTCGTCCTCTTCTACACACAATTACAAATAACATTTTACATTCATTGTCTTGCGAACAGCGGCAGTTAGTTGGCTGTGGATTCAACTGAAGATAAAACCACACCTCCCCCAACTCGGGTCATCCGCCCCCACCCGAAATAAGGGTGTTAAGAATATAATTTTAGACCAAAAGTTCGCTAAAAATAGAAATGGAATTTTTCCAATTTTTTTGTTTTATTGTTTTCACTAAAAGCGCAGTGAGTTCCTTTGGAAATTCATGATGAGTAATTTTTAATTGTTGGAATCACAATTTCCAGCAGAGCAAGACAACGAAAACGAAATAGACTTGAGTATATTTTTAGAAACAAAAGGCCACGGAACTTGTCAATAAATCAAGCAAATTTTCTGGGAAAACTCAATGGGGGGTTGAATGGAAATTTGTGAAACTCTTGAGATTCTTTCGAAAAAGTTTTTGATGTGATGGAAATTTGGTTATTTAAGTTTAGTAAGTTTCATCAAAGAGCAACACACCAGTATAAAATCTTTTTCTATAATGAAAAATCTAAAACATTTCAATTTGAATTTTTCGATTTATCACACTAAATCCATGGTGAATATTGGAAAACCCATCACTAATCTGTTTGCCACCGACCAAACTTGGTCTTGGGCAATGCGATCTCTTAAGTATCTTAATAGAGATAATTATGAGATATGTTGCAATATAGGAGTTATATTCTCAGTATACTCACGGAATTAGTTATTGGGAAAGAGGTTGTAGTAACCGTAAATTCGGTTGTATAAACCGACTTGAAATTGTCACGACTAAATTTACTCCTTTCAACTGAAATTCAGTTGAGGTAACCTCTAAAATATTGTGACAACCTCTAATTAACTTTGGTTGTGACAACCTCTAATGCGGTTGTGACAACCTCTAATTCGGTTGTGATGACATCTAATGGGGTTGTGGAAACCACTAATGAGCTTATGACAACCTCTAATAAAATTTGGTTGTGGCGACCTCTAATACGATTGTGACAACCCCTAATGCGGTTGTGGCAACCTTAAATGCGGTTGTGACTACCTCTAATCAAATTTTGATCTAACAACTGCTAATGGGGTTCTGACAACGTCTAATGCGGTTATGGCAACCTCTACTGCGGTTGTGAAAATCCCTAATGTGGTTGTGGCAATCTCTAATGCGGTTGTGGCAATATCTAACGCGGTTGTGGCAACCATTAATGTGGTTGTGCCAACCTCTAATCAAATTTTGATGTGATAACCTCTAATGCGGTTGTGACAATCTCTAATGCAGTTGTGAAAACCTCTAATGCGGTTGTGTCAACCTCTAACAATATTTGGTTGCGACAACCTCTAATCCGATTGTGACAACCTCTAATGCGGTTATGACAACCTCTAATTCGGATGTGACAACCTCTAATTCGGATGTGATGACATCTAATGGGGTTATGGAAGCCACTAATGAGCTTATGACAACCTCTAATAAAATTTGGTTGTGACGACCTCTAATACGGTTGTGACAACCTTTAATGCGGTTGCGGCAACCTTAAATGCGGTTTTCACAACCTCTATTCAAATTTTGATCTCACAACCGCTAATGCGGTTGTGGCTATCTCTAATGCGGTTGTGGCAATCTCTAACGCGATTGTGGCAACCACTAATGTGGTTGTGCCAAGCCCTAATCAAATTTTGATGTGACAACCTCGAATGCGGTTGTGAAAACCTCTAATATGGGTGTGGCAACCTCTAACAAAATTTGATTGTGACAACCACTAATCCGATTATGACAACCTCTAATGCGGTTATGGCAACCTCTAATGCGGTTGTGACAACCTCTAATGTGGATCAGACTATCTCTACTTCCGATAGTGGTAATTCGGCTGTTCTTTCTGTGGCTGTATTCGGAGGTCAAAGGTAATTTAGTTATTATTAATAAATATTGATATAAAAATATAAAATACATTTTTATCATAAAGTTTAGGTTTGGTTTGAGAAAGAGGGTTCTAAATATTAGTGCTTCGCTCAAGACCCAATACTAGGAGAATCTAATTTCCGTTGGTACGAAGTTTCCTCAATGTTCTTCAGTCCATTCCCCTCGCATGGTCCAAACTGTATATTGTCTCAAAGTTGAGGTTTTAAAGAAATTTATACAATGACAGAGCAAGTGGTCTATAATTTCAAAGTCCTCCACACATGACCTAAATTCGTTTGTGACGGCTTGTTCAATTCATTGTAGATGTGACGTAGAGTGAAATGTCCGCTCCTAGAGATATTTGATGTTATTGAACTGAGAAGGTCCCATAGTCTATGGTGTTCTATTGTCTCCTAAGAGGTTGCAGTTCCCAGGAGTTATTATTATTCTCAGGCTATCAATGATGAAGAACTTTTTTATCTCCATTCGCTATGTCATCTTTTGTGACAACATCACCTTGGGAACGCTGCTTAGCTATCTATAAGGATCTTCACACTATAGGATATTTGCTACTATTCCACAGAGAATGTCCCTGCTGATTCATCCAATATTCTAATGTACTCTTTTGTTCCTTAACCCTTGGACAAACACATGGTTCTGGCCAAGCATATTTCATTTTTGAGCGTTAATTAAACATACTTCTAGATACTTTAGGTAGATACCTGTATTTTCCGGTAGCCGCCTAAAATATTGTTGGCTTTCTATTTTTAAGATGCTGTAGTTACAAGGAGTCCTTATGATTCTTAGGCTGCCAGTGCTAGAAAACTTGTGTATATCCGTAAGCGATCTCCAAAAAAATTTACTCTAATTATATCCCATGAAGGGACTGGGGAATTTCATGCTCACTGTTTGGGACCTATTTATTCACCTCGAATCTGCCGTGAACAGAAGCAATAACGTCAGCCTGGAAATCAAATGGAGAATTGTGTGGGCTAAGCAAACACATGAAGGGATAGGGAAGAACTTCTCACAATCAGTGAGCTGTGTGCTTTATCGTTTTACACTCACTGATTGGGACCTACAGTTTTACATCGGTTCCGAACGGCATTTTGAGATGATTTTTCATAGCTAAGTACTCGATTGTGGTTGGCGTTTTGAGTACGTTGTTCGCCAGATACTGTTGGAGCTTTGAAGTAGATCGTACGTTTAACCAATGTACTACACCTGAAAAATCTGTATTTTGTTGTTGTTTGGATGCAAATATAACTTATTTGTAGCTTGTCGGCAAATATAGTATACTTGTGTCCAAACACAATGTGTTTGCTATTCAGTATTTCATGTTGGAGACACAATAATTAATAGGTTATAATAAATGTTCTTGTGACCCAAATATGGCTTTAATTGTTGAAAACTGCTGAAAACATAAACGTGGCAGACGACAAAGAAACAACGAAGCAGCAGATCTTCAATTCGAGAAAACAATGCTTGCAAACATATGTATGGTTCCTGAGATATGTTGCTGGGGCCGTTATTATTCAGTGTGTACTGAAAATCTAGTACTTTTGTTCACAATAGTGACGCGAAAATTGGTACATATGCCTTGGTTACTTCGAAATTAAATTTGTTCAAAAGGCCTAAATTTTGTACCGATTTTGCTAATTTTACCAATGATCCTTCGAGCCGCACGAAAATACTATGCTTTTTTAATCTATTAACATACTTATGAGGATGCTATTGCCAATACAAAATTTCTGCAATTTTTGTTCTCACCCTTTTGGCATCTTCAAGGGGGTAATAACATCCAAACACTGTACTGCGCTTAATTTATATTCTTTGTAACGGAAATTGGCAAATAAAATCAATATTTTAAATTTCAATAACGACGTCCATGTAACAGCAACAAACATTCATTCATTCCACTTCAAAGAGATCATTGACCAAGTCAAGGCAATGTGCAAAATATACTCATGTATAAAAATAATTGGCAGGGCTACACAATCTCAACAAAAAGAATTTAAGAACAGAATGCAATTGTCGTATATTTTATTGAAATTCAAAATATTAAAATTTATATTTTATATTTAAATTTTGTATAATATATATGACAATTATTTATTCCAACAGAATATAACAATACAAAGATTAATTAAAAGATTTAATAAACACCTACAGAAAAGTTCGGTTGAGACAACCGAATTGGCAGGAACCGAGGTTAGAGTTTGTCACATCCGAATTTAGAGGTTGTCACTGCTGATTTTAGAGGTTTTAGAGGACTAGAAAAAGGTTTTCTCATCCGACTTTAGAGGTTTTCACAACCATCTTTAGAAGTTGTCATAACCCACTTTAGAAGTTGTCGCTACCGACTTTAGAGGTTGTCACAACCGACTTTAGAGGTTGTCACAACGGACTTCAGACGTTTTCACAACCGACTTTAGAGGTTTTCACAACCACCTTTCGAAGTTGCCGTAACGCACTTTAGAGGTTGTCACCGCCGACTTTAGAGGTTGTCGCAAACGACTTGAAAGGTTGTCACAACCGACTTTAGAGGTTTTCACAACCACCTTTAGAAGTTGCCATAATCCACTTTAGAGTTTGTTGCTACCGACTTTACAGGTTTTCATAACCGACTTAGAGGTTGTCACAACCAACTTTAGAGGTTTTCGCAACCGACTTGAACGCTTCTCACAACCGACTTTAGAGGTTGTTGCAACAGATTATAGAGGATAAAAAAAATCCCATTACATGCCATGAAGGGGAGAGCTTCTCACAACCAGTGAGCTGTGAGGATATCCCATCAATTTTCGAAGATGTCTCAGCCGACTTGAAAGGTTGTCACAGCTGGCATTGGACGTTATGGCAACGGTTTTAGAGGTTATCGCAACCATTTCAAGGCCAGACCGATTCTAGAGATTTTCACATCCGTCTATAGAAGTTGTCCTATCCCACTTTAGAGGTTGTCGTTACCGACTTTAGAGGTTGCCATACCCGACATTGTTTTCACAACCGACATTAGAGGTTATCGCAACGATAGTAGATGTTGTTGTTTTAGAGGTAGTAGCAACCGATTTTAGATATTGCCACAATCGATTTTAGCTTTAGAGATTGTCACAACCCACGTATAGGTTGTCACAGCCAACTTCCAAGGTTGTCGCAACCGACATGAAAGCTTGCCGCAACCGACTTTAGAGGCTGTCACAATGGACGTTGGAGGTTATCGCAACGATTTTAGAGGTTGTCGCCTCAGATTTTAGAGGACATCGCACCGATTTTCGAAGTTGTCCCAGCCGACTTGAAAGGTTCTCACAGTTTTTAGAGCCGACTTTAGGGGTTGTCACATCCGACTTTAGAGGTTTTCACAACCACTTTTAGAAGTTGCCATAACCCACTTTGGAGGTTGTCGCTATCGACTTTAGAGGTTTTCATAACCGACTTAGATGTTGTCACAACCGACTTTAGAGGTAGTCGCGAATTCAGAGGTTGTCACAACTGTATTTAGAAATTGTCAGGTTATCTCCGCTGACTTTAGAGGTTGTCACGACGAACTTCAGAGGTTCTAACAATCGACTTGAGAGGTTGTCACATCTATCGACTTTAGAGACTATCGCAACCGGTTTCAGAGGTTGTCACAACTGTCATTAGAGTTTATCACATCCGAATTAAGAGGTTATCACAAACAACTGCCGTTCGAGGTTTTCGCAACGATTACAGAGTTTGTCTCAATGGATTTTTAAATCTTGTCCAATCGAATTTAGAGAATATTGCAAGGATTTTAGAGGTAGTAGCAGCCAGTTTTCGAGGTTGTCGTAACCGACATTAGAGGTTATCGCAACCATTTAGAGGTTGGCACAACTATTTAGGTCGACTTAACATTGTGTCACAACTGACTTTAGAAGTTGTCATAACCACCTTTAGAGGTTGTCACAGCCGACTTTATAGACTGTCGCAACCATTTGCAGACGTTGTCACAACTGTGTTTAGAAATTGTCACAACCGACTTTAGAGGTTGTCACAACTGACACTGGAGGTTATCGCAATGACTTTAAAGGTTTTCACAATCGACTTTGAACAATTTGTTTTCCAGAAGAATATTTTGTAGGCTCTTTTGAGCTAAACAGATCAGGATTTTTCTGCAATTAAAAAACAATGTAAAGAGTCGAAACCAGGATTTGAACACACTTTGGCAAACGCACACTTGGCAAACGTTTCGAAGTTTGTGACTTTCCTCATCAGCGTCTTAGCGTTCTAGGCCAGTGAACGTCTGGTTCAAATTTTGTCACTAATTGAAGTTGCCGTCGGAGTGTCTCTGGGTTTCAATTTTTTCATGCGTAGATCTGCAGACTGCTTACAACTATTATTGAATTCTTAGTTCTACTGAAGGCGAACAGTTCTTACTATCAACTGACACCTGCAGTCTGTTATGAATTCCGATTTTCCATGGTACACAAAGACGCACATTAACTGGTCTACATTAGAACACAGGACACGCAACCCCCTTAAAATCATGAAACCCTCTCCATTAATTTCAACACATCAAACCTTTTCTTTCTACGTTCTCACAGTTTTTCTACGTGGATGCGTGGTTGGATTTACCCAAGGATCAATTTCCCCAACTTGCGTAGGCTGTCTTTAAACCAAAAATATGATTTTAATGACAATAATGACATATAATTTAGTTACCTCAACCGAATTAGAAATTAGTTCGGTAGTAGCAACCGAATAAAAAATTATCTCGATTATTGTAACCAAATGTATCCAACGTTCGGGGGCCGTAACAGAATCTATTAGCAATTCTGTTGCAGTAACCGAATTTTTTCACATATTTGGTTGTTGCAATCGAATCAATTCCAAATTCTGTTGTTGGAACCGAAATAATGAAAAAATGCAGTTGAAGCAACATATATACGAGGGCAGTTTAACAATTCATTAACTTTTTACATAAAAGATAGATATGTTTTTTGGGAGAAAACACGTTTTGTTTCTCAACATATTCTCATTTAAAAAAAAAACATGGGTTCCCATTACATTCCACAAAGGGATTGGCCATAGCTTCTCACAACCTGTAAGCTGTTCGGTTTCTAGTTTTACACTCATTGAGTGGGACCTATAGTTTTACAGTTTCAAGGCTACATACTCGAAAGTGTCGCCATTACTAAGCGGTGTGACGACCACCATCGAAATAAATGTAAGGAGGTTAGAGCAGGTATCGAACTCACGTTGTCATACACAAGAGCCACGCACACTACCATTATTCCACCGATATATTCTTTAAGTTCGATATATTTATCATTTTTCTTTTCGTTTTTATTTTGTATTTCTTCCATGTAATAGGTTTTCTCAAGTGTCCCCAAAATATGCGTTTGTTTCAGGGATTGTCTCATTAGTCGACCCAAATCTCTTACCGACAAGCCATTTCTTGAGATTTGGAAATTAGGACTGGGAGCTAAATTCATAGAGTATGGATTGAGGTGGCAATTCATAGCCCAATTTATGAATTTTTGCCAAGGCAACTATGCACCTGTGCGCCGGTGCGCACTTCGCCAACTGCGGTCTCTTATTGCTTCAAATCAATGTCGCATCTGTCCAGCAGCTGTGAATATTGTTCGCCGGTTATCGTTTCAGCCTTTTAACCGTAATAGATTTGAGTGACATACATCCCAAAAAACTTTCGCGATGACCTTGTAGGCCGACAGACCCATCTTGGCCTTTTTGGGTACACATTCACCGTAGGAGTCCACTGCTTTGAATGTTCCTGGGTCTCTAGTGTGTTGTGATGGATCCATGTTTCATACACGATTACGAAAAGCCACTAAAACTCCTTCGGATTGTCGTCAAACACTCCACTGAAGTGGTCAAACGGTTGCACTTATGGACGATTGTGAGTAATCGCGGCACCCATCGCACTGATAGCATTTCCAGGTTCAAATGTTCATGTAAATATTATGTACCCTCTTAGTTGAAATGCCTACAGCTTCAGTCACCTCACGCATTTTCATTCTACGATCGTTCAATATCGTAAGAGGAATTTTATCGACGGTTTCTGGCGTGACGCCCTCTTTTAAGCGGCGTGAACGTTCGGCATCACTTGTGCTGGTATGACTACAACGGACTTCATCAGTAAACCACTTCTGAACCTTTCAAATTCCTGGTGACAAGTATTTATATTGCCTTTTCTTGAATTCGGTGATAGTTTTTTATGCAAAAATATAGCTTGATGAGCACGCGAAATTTACTTTTTTCCATTGTCGTCAAAATTCACGAGGTTGTCTTATTTCACTAGCTAGGAGCTGTAGATGAAAGAGGCTGTCACTATTGACACACTGAGTCCAAGCAGGACTGTTGTGATACCACGGGATGTCATACTCAGTCCTCATCGTTTAACCTGTACATTGGCCTGGTATGGTTACGAGGAGTTCAAGCTATATAATGATACCTCATCCCGATATTCCAAGATGTGGCTGGAGAAGAGACGTACATTAATCCCTGGCGAACCAATTAATATTCTGCTAAAATAGCCGAAGAACATTCAGATTAACTCCCTGAATGGCTGTTAGATACAACATTAAGTAAGATCCTAGATACTGTCTCCTACTCATACATAAGTCCGGGCAGGAGCATAGGAGATGTTCCTTCTCATCCAACAGCTTTGGAAGTAATCATAATCTTTGATGCCAATGCTAGCCGCGTGTTTGCTTATTAGACAGTGTCTACTGATCACAGCCACTAGGATAGATGAATATTTTCTAGGAATGGATATCAAGTTTAGCGTAAAAGCTGAAAAATGGTTTCAGAAACATACTGCAGGAAATATGTACATGTTTGCAAGCATTGATTTTATTAATTGAAAATCTGCTGCTTTGTTTTTTTTTTCGTTGTTTGCCACGTTTCTGTTTTCAGCAGTTTTCGTCAAACACACCCTTGTTTGGGCGACAAAAATATATATTATAACATATAACATGTAATATTGAATAGCAAACAATGTGTTCGGACACAAGTATACTATATTTGTACCAAGCTACAAACACCTTATATTAGCATCCAAACAACAAAGAGGGACAAATTTTTTAGCTTGTACGATTCGGTTCATAACTTGGCCATACATTCCTGATGATCCTGCATTCCGGGCCTTCAAACTATCTGTAATTCGAATGTCAGGGAGCTATGGCCTGAGCCTGAATTCAGAAAGGTCCTGGTAATATGATCCACATTCAGTAGAGCAGATAAAATTGTACCTAAGGTTCCCTGGAATGTTTTTGTGATTCGACACCAATATACGGTGCATATCGAACTGCTTGCTTGGCCATATCATTCTGATATACGCAGCAGTTGTGGGTCATTTTAGCAGTCACGAATACAGATTGCACACGCTGAAAAATAACGGCCCCAGCAACGTATTGCAGGAATCAAGTACATGTTTGGAACCACTGTTTTCATGAATTGCAAATATGTAGATATATTACAACCTATTAATTATTGTGTGCCAAACATATTATATACACAATGTGTTTGGACACATGTATACTATATTAGCGACAAGCTACAATCACTTTATATTTGCATTCAAACTACAAAAAAGACAAATTTGTAAGCATGCATTATCATGCATGTCGGTGGTGCAATGGCTAGTGTGCGCGGCTCTTCTACACGAGAACGTGGGTTCGATCTCTGCTCAGACCACCTTACAATTCTTTCGACGACGGTCTCCTCGCTTAGTGATGACGAAACTATCGAGTACTTAGCCGTGAAAAAGCTTTTCAAAATACTGTTCGGAACCGGTGTAAAACTGTAGTTCGGAACCGGTGTAAAACTGTAGTGTAGTAAAACAATCAATCAGTGAGTGTAAAACTAGAAAGCGCACAGCTCACTAATCGTTAGAAACTATCCCCAATCCCTTCATGGGATGTTATGGGACACCATTTTTATTTCTTGTTGATATCAAAGATCATACAATACTTCAAGGACTTAATGGAGTTTCTTTTGTAGGCATTACACAGAATATTATTTTACCATATGTGCAATGTAAATCTATTTCGGCTCGAAGGACTAAGTATAAGACCAGGTAATATGCTTACTAAAATGTCACTCAGCTGAACTGGTCGTCGCACTGGCTGTGTCGTCTAATATCAGTTGTTATATTAACATCTAACTTTAAACTTTATAGATGTTGTTAGATGATTATACATATAAGTATTTATGGAAATATATAAAAAAGATATATAATATTAACTAATGAAGAATCGCTTAAAAAAATCGCTTAAATATAAAAAAGCGCTATATTGTTTAAGCGATTTTATCAAAGCTGTGAATATATGAGAGCTACAGACGACACGCACGACTTCAAAAGAGTCAGTCTAGACTCATCACTTTCAAATTGAGAGCAAATGAGAACAGTTTCCCAACAAATTGAGCGGTATTATTAATATTTGTTTTAACCCAGTATTATTAAAAAAAAAATATTTAAAAAAATGTGGTTGTGCAAGTGAACGTAGTAGCGTTTTGTTTTAACTCGATTGTAATCAACGAAGTCAGTGAATAATATAAATAATTTTTTATGGATCGTTGCACTTGGGATGTCAATTGTTTTGGTTCCCATACAAAGTAGAAAAAATTGAAAGCAAAAAGCAAAACATTTCTCTGATTTGAAATTTAAATATGTATGTAGTAATAAAAAAATTATTAATATAAAGATGATAATCATGCAGGGAAATTGTGATGATGTCGTTGAATAGAATGGATTTAATTGTAAATGAGAAACAGAAAGCAAAATCTGTTTGCAACTTAAAATCGTAATAGTTATATTACAATTAATTTTTGTAGGGTTTTGTTCGGTTATTTTTGGCGTAAAATTCTTGACGCTTAAAACAATCAAATTATTAACAATTTTGAAACCTTGTTAAATTTTTCGAAATCCCGCATGACGTCATTGCAACTCAATCATTTCGAAAAGTATGATTTGGCTTCAGGGTCTTGAATCTTTTCAAATTTTGTCGGCTGTGTTGTAAAGGAATGCACTTTTTTATTTTAAAATAAAAACACGTATTTTTTGAGATAGTTCTGAGTTTCTACTTGAGTGTAAAGAAGACATTTTCCGATTCAGTCTGGAGTAAAACATCATTCCAATGGGCCCCACGGCTCTGATGGCAGGCCATTACTCATTTCATGAAATTTTCCAAAACTTTTTCACAGAAATGAGGTTGTATCTCTTCGGCGATGTGTTGACTGTCAGATTTAAGCTCGGGAATTGTTTCTAGTTTATTCGCATAAACCCCAGATTTCAGAAAAAACCCAAAGAAAGAAATTGCACGGCGTTAAATCGCAAGATCTTGGTGACCAGCTGACATCAAAATATCTTGACATAATTTGTTCTGGAAATCGTTGCTGCAATAAATCGATTGTTTCATACGCGGTGCGGTAGGTGAAGCCGTTTTGCAGGAAGCACATGTCGTCCTGAACTCCGTGATCATATTCCTGAACTCCGTTATCATGTTCCTGTAACGAATGTCGTGCTCCATTACCCACTGAACGAATTGCCGGCGCTTTCCATGGTCTACTGGTTTGAGCTCCTGAGTAAGCTGCATTTTGTACGCATGAAGGTGGAGGCAGGTCTTTTGTCAAAATTCGCTGCATAATGTTTCGTGAAGTTGGAAGTTGTTGAGAACGATGACGAATTGATGTTTTCGCCGACACTCTGGTTTACAGCAGTAATGTTTTCAAGATACCGACCGGTACGTTGACTCACATGGGTCTTACTGTCCATAACCGATCCAGTTTCTTAAAATGTTTTGACCACTCTTTGAATGGTTGACACATTAGGTCCACTTTCTCTATTATACGTAGTTTACGAGCGGTCTCAGCCTAACTCTCCAAATTTGTGTGATAAGTGTTCACAATTATAACATGTTGTTCTTTCATAAAGCTCAATAATTTTAATGATCGTTCATAAAAGAAAATTTTAAAATTTCCATTTTCATTTTTTCATAATTTTGTTTTAAAATGTTAATATCCTATAGCTCTTACATTTATCAAGATATCGAAACCAAAAACATAAAAATTTCCGCAGTTTAACTCGCGATACCTCGACAATTGACCTTCCTGATGTCATGAAAAAGATTCTCAAAAATACCGTTCATTGCTACCTCAGCCGATATGTTCTTCTAGTTATCCACCAGTGACTAGTTTCTATTTCAAATAAACAGGTAGGTCAAATGAACAGGTCACCACTGAAACAAACGTATATTTGAGGACTTTGAGAAACCCTGTTATTTAGAAGGAATAACGTAACTTCTTTCTATCATTGAATAATAATTAAAGAACTATGTAATTAATACATACATAAAGCTGCAGTTACTCATAAGGAATCTTTCCAATTGCCTAAGTCTCCCCGGAAGAGATTCAGATTCTGATTTGATGGTAGATCAAAAGTTTAACCTCATTCGAAAGGCCCCCGCGGCAACGTAACACATTGGAGGTACTTCACTTCGAGAAAATCATATTCACCTTGACCAGGGTGTGGCCAATGTGTCGATAAAATTCGAAATTCGTACGGAATAAGTCCCAGAGGTACTTAAGCCCTTCCGCGATCCTAATCACGCGGTCCCCAACCTGTAGGTCAGGTACGTAATCCCTAGAATTCGGGTACAAAATACTCCGTTTTTCCTTAAAAATCATCCCCTCGCAAGTTGGGACGTTCAGCATTATTCCGCACCTATCGAATTAGTCCGACAACGCCTCCAGGTACTCGTTGACCCTGGAGTTAGTGGTATTCGCCCTTGGGCCCGAATATCATCAGCATTTACCAGCAATGGCCCACCCTCAGCCGGTTGTGGTATATCACTCACACATATGTTGTAGTGGGTACTGGTTTCAAGAGCGAACCCTGGGGTACTCCCGCCACAAAATCTCTAATACTTCCGACAAGTGCCTCTATTAAATCCAAAACTATCTATGTTGGAAAAACTTCCGGCCTACCAGATGGAATCGATAGCCTTGGCAATATCAAGACTCACCGCAATTGTAGCGTGTGTACCATTCAACGCTCGCGGCACATACTGTCCGAACACCATGAGTGCATTTGCCGTTGAGAGTAAAAATAAATAAACGATTTCCCATTACATCCCATGAAGGGATTGGGGAGAGCTTCTCACAACCAGTTTTATACTCACTGATTGGGACCTACAGTTTTACACCGGTTCCGAACGGTATTTTGAGAAGCTTTTTTCATGGCATAATACTCGATAGTGTCGCCGTCACTGTGCGAGGTGACCGCCGCCGATAGAAATTTAAGGTGGTCAGAGCAGGGATCGAACCGAGGATCTTATGTACAAGAGCTGCGCACACTAATCATTGCACCACCGACGACAGCTATCGGTGAGAGTCCTCGCCGAAACCCGAATTGGTTGTACTTGAGGACCCTTTTATCCTCTGCCCTACTTCCGACCCTTGACAATATAAAATACTCAAAGAACTTGCCAATTGATATTAGTAGCGATATCGACCTGTAGCTCCCACTCCGCCGGAGGCCTGTGCCCGGCCTAAGGATAGGAATCGTTACCGATTCCTTCCAATCAGCCGGAAAATACCCCAGGTTTAGACAGTGGTTTAACAGCACTGCCACGACATTTCAAATCGCGGCTTTAATACGCTTCAGAACCACATCCGGGACTCCGTCGTGTCTGCTAGTCCAACTGATACACCTCGCACGCAACGCCTCGCCGACATCTGCAGGCTTAACGAAGCCATGCCTACGCCAGCTACCGCACTCTGCGCCCAATGTCCCGTCGGCTGTGATGTCCTGTCCAAACATCACCGAAAGTCCATGTTCAGACAAATACTAAACTTCCTCTTCCATGTCACTGGAACCCCATTCAGTCACCGGGAGGCGTCTCTGAATACAGTCAACGAGGAGATTAGCTGTGCTTTCACCAACCACAATCAATGAACCATTTTCGTCCAACAGGTCAGCCATAGATCTCCTAGCCCCAATTCCAGCCGCCGTTTCAACTATCGGAAAAGTTCCACTGTTAACCGCAATTCTACGCAAATTGTCAGCCCTCATCCGCTGTTGAAACAAAATGGATCCCTGGATGCTCCTATCGAGATTGTGCACAATGGGTCGCACTGTCACTGCCCTGACGGGATCCCCAGTTCTGTCAGATATCCGTCGAAGCCGTTTCTTCAAACTCATGGATATATGGTAGAAGACGCCGAAGTGCCCTCGGGCCAGTTGGCACCCTGCTCCTCGTTAAGCCACGCCCACAGTTTCGACACACGAGTCAATCTCTCAGCATGTAATATTTCTGTTTATCGGTAGTTCGCCTCTGCTCAACCCATCCGGGAGAACCCGGTTGTTTTGCGGTCGATCCATCCGGTCGTAATCGATAAACGTCGGTCGCTCCCGACGATCAAAATCGCTCAGCTCCAAATTTAATTCGACAGCCCTATAGTCAGATCCGCACTCGAATGTCCTCAATCCGTTACCCTCAGTGTCACGCCCTGTGACCTGCAAGTAGACCACAAAAAGGTCATTAAACGCGGTCGAAAGGGTAACAATTCTAGTCGGGCCACTAATCCTAGTCGGTACTACTGAAATATCAGGGCATCAAGTCAGAAAGTCCCGGAATTCTCTGCACCTAGTGTCAGTCTTGTCACCCTCCAGCTAGAATGCCTAGCATTGAGGTTAGCTCATATTACCAGATCACCTTGACCTGCTAAGGCTTTTGGTCCACTTGTGCTGGGTCCAGTTGTGTTGGGTCCAGTTGTGCAATATCCAGGTGGTCTCCCGGTATGAGGTACTTCGACACCACGTCCAGTCTCGTCCCGTCCCCCTTGAGAATACGCACGCATGAATTCTCAGTCGCACCCAGGTCCAGTACCACTCTCTTGTGGTTAGTATTATTTCTCACGAATACCGGGGTACCTCCACCGCGGTCCCATGTCTATTCTGCCGATGATCAATAAACCCACCAAAACTCAACTTGGGAGTAGCAGAAAGTTTGTGTTCAGCCACCAGAACTATGTCCGCGCTATGCCCGTCCATGAATACCTTAAAACAATGTTTCCTTTGAATAGTCATAAGGCAGTTTAAATTGGCAAAGAGGCACTTGACCACTGTAGTCATTGCGCAACAAAAATTGGAAAACCAAGGGTCTAAATGTTTCGAGCTAAAAGCAGATTATGTTGAGAAGAAGTAAAAGGGATTTTTTTGCCGACAAAAATATACATATTTTATTCCAAAAGTCACGAAGTTGTCAAACTGGCCTCGTATACATATATTTTTATTGAATTTAAATTTTTTTTATATTCATCGATCTTTTTAAACTAAAACTAAAAATTTTATTTAGTTTTGCAACAAAGTTTTGGAGTTCCTTATCGCACGTTGTGTGATGGGGCCTAAACTAACAAAAAATTAAACAACATTTTTTAACACTATTATGCTACAACCCAGTATTGCCAACTATATTGATTACTTTTGCTTTGGTTTGTGTCTAGACTAACATATGTTGGGAAATTTCTTGTTTAATGGAAAGTTTTCTAGCTGGAGCCTGTAACCAATTTTTAGTATATATTGTAGTATTGAACCCAAGAAAAAGTAAATTTAGAAAAGTCAAAGTGAAAAAAGTTTAAAAAAGAACATTTTCTTAAATAATTGGCTTTTCTTAAAAAAAGTAAAATTTCTCAAAAAAATACCTATTCATATTCTTAAACAAAGCACATTTGCTTAAAAAAAATACCTTATCTTAACGAAGTATCTTTGCTTAAAAAAAGTAAATTTTCTTACAAAAAGTGTCTTTTCTTAAAAAAAGTATATTTTTTTAAAATAAGTACCTTTTCTTGGTTGGTTTTCGTGGTTGCCAAAAACACTATTTAGCATCAATTACTGTCTTGAGACACCGTTTTGCATACCACATCACCCTGGGCAGTCCAAAGTACCATTTCTATATCCAGCCTGTTAATCGGAGATACCTCATTAGATCACCTAGATCTATCTCGTGTATCTCAGTGAGGTTATGCAGGAAGGGACGGCCCATAGTCTTCAGGCGTCTATTCATCAGAGCCGGACGACTTCAGAGGAGATGCTCCACAGTCTCCTCTTCTGCTGCGTCATCGCAGGCACGGCAGTGGTCATTATATGGCAGCTTCAACCGTCTTGTGTGATTACCGATTGACCAGTGCCCGGTCAGCACGCCAGTTTGCCTAGATGTGTGTTCCCGATAATGGCTAATCAGAGAGTGAATGTTTTCTTAAAAAAGTACTTTTTCTCACAAGAATTTGTCCTTTCTTAAAAAACTAAATTTTCTTTAAAGAGTACCGTTTTTGTGAAACATAATAACTTTTCTAGAGATAAGTACCTACTCTTTTAAATGTACCCATTCTAGAAAAAAGGCCCAATTCTAAAAAAAATCCCATTTCTGAAACAAAAAAACTTTTCTTCAAAAAAAATACCTTTTCATACAAAAATTCCGTTTCTTAAAAGTACATTTACATAAAAATAAAATAATGCCTTTTCTTGAGATAACTAGACGTTCTGAAAAAAGTACATTATCTTAAAAAAATAACTTTTTCCTAAAAAGAGTACCACTTCTTTAAAAAGTACCTTTTCTTAAAAAAAGTACTTCTTTGTAAAAAAAAATGCATCCTCTAATGGCCTTTTCTTACAAAGAAAAGGTACTAGTTTTCTTTCTTTCGCTTTTAATAAAATAAATACCTCTCTTTAAAAAATTACCTTTTCGGGAAAATATAATACAGTCTCTTACAAAAAGGACCTAAAAATATAATTTTTAAAAAAAATACATTCTATAAAAAAAAATTTCTTAAACAAATTTTATCATTTTACAAAAAGTATCTTTTCTTAAAGATGCATTGAATTTATTGTATTTTTCTATATAGCGAAAGGAACTTCGTTCCAACCGGGTGGTGTCCGCTGACACCTTATGTATTTTACAATTTATTTTATTGTGACGTGGTCTTGTGACCAGATGGCTGCGCCTTGCATATCATATTCTACCCGGTGTTTCTTATAACAATTCACATTGAGCTCATTAGTATTTTTTGCTAATTATTGATAGTTAATCGCTATAATGCCCAATTATGACCTCATACCGACAGCCTTCCTAAATTGACCCAAACTAATCTTAATAAATGAGTCACTTAGTGCGTTGGCAAATCAAAGTTGACAACATTGCGTATAAGCTGACACACTGAGTTCATCTATTATTAGTTCTCTTTTTGTCATTATTTCTAACGCACTCTCTCTCTCTGTCCCTCTCTCTCTCTCTCACCCTCCCTCTCTGTCTGTGTGTGTTGCTCTTCCTCTCTGCTTTTACCACACATGACATGACATTTCTCACACACAGTGTTAGGCCGCACGGTTTGTCTCCACCTTCAGTTTTTTGTAGACATTGACTTCACACATTTTGTGAGCTAAATTTCGCACAAGCGGAATTGAAAAAGGCAAATGCCGTTCGCCACTGCATACCAATTGTTTCGATGGCCTTAATGTCAAAACGTAAAGCAGAAAATTGTGAGAATTCAATATTCGAAAAGGCCATTAACAGAACACCCATCATCGAACCATCCATCTGCAGTTGTTTGTTTTTGTTTTGATAATATTGAAATTTGCGTATCGAATCAATTCAATTTGTTTGTATAAAGATGTGTAAAACCACATTGTGTTGAGCGAATATCTACAATGTATACTTTACATATGTATACACATGTAAATTGAAATATATTTCAATAAAAATGTTGTTTCGGCACGTCTGTATTGCTGGAAAAAATCCATTCCAAGTGAAAATTTTAATCACTTTCATTGATGTGAAAATATAAAGAATTTCCAGCGAATTCCATTCGCATGAAAATTTAATTCATTTTCATTGAATATTCAATTGCCAATAATTCATTTTCAACGAATTCTTAGCCAACATTCGCCCGTGAATCACTTAGCAAGATCCATGGCGCCAATCCACTGCAATTCTGCAATTTAATTTTAAAATGTAAACACAACTCTGTGTCAAATCTTGCTTGCCTGTCACTCAAAAAGATTTTAAAACGTATATTCTGTTCAAATTTAGATAAACAAAGCAAATGCTATCTCCGCCCAGCCTTACGTACGTCTTTGTGTCCATTATATACTATTTCATATATACAAACGTAGGTACTCGCTAAAATCTGACATCTCAATGATAACCGTCGTGTTTCTTCGAGTTTATATTTGAAAATTTTTCAAAAATGATTAACATTTCCTTGATTTTGCTGCAGTTGCTTACTTACTTTCATTCAATTTCATGAAATGTTGATGAAATTTGCTCTCATCCTGTTATCGCAAAACAAGACGATCATGATGGTGATGATGATGATAATTTATTATCCCCAACACTTGAAACATTTTAAGAAAAGATTTGATTTTTATTTTTATAACAAAGAAAATTATTTTTTAAAAATATAAAAACAAAATGTAAATGAAATTCAAAACAAAAATATGTCATATGTATATTAAAGATTATTTACACAAGATTATCTAAACATGTCGTATTTTGTAAAATGAAAAACAATAAGAGAGCAAACACGTGTGTTATAATAGTTGTGACATACAGTGTAATTAAGGTGACCAAATTTCATGTGAAACGGAATGCAAGTCTGACAAGAAAACATGGGGGAAATGCTTTAGTATAAAAATGTTTATTTTTTAAGGCAGTTTTTGTGCTTTTCACAAAATCATCGAAGATAGATGATAGATTTCAATTTGTTTTTCGTGGGTCTTCTCCAGGTTTTGGCGTGGCATGAGAATCTGCTCAGTTGTCGATTTTCCAAGCATAAGGGTCCAATCAGGGCAGCGATAATTTTTTTTAGTCTTTCGCACATTATACTTGATGGAACCTTATATGCTATGGATAAATCGCTTATTCCATGGTAGTTGGCACATATACCCTGTTCACCTTTCCTAAATATGGGACATAGTACACTGAGATTCCAATCTCCGGGAATACAGTCATCTAAACAAATGTTGCTAATGAGCTGATGCATGCACCAATCAGCTCATTGCCGCAAGCCTGTTGTTCTTAAGCCGAACAATAGCTGTTCTGACCTCGTCTGAGTTAGGAGGAGGGCAATCGACATCTTCGTCCAAATTGTGATCGATTGTCTCATCGTCATTGGATATTTCAGGTACCACTAGCTCGGAGAAATGATCTCTCCATATTCCCTACATGCTCTGCACATCTGCGATGAGATTTCCGTCCTTTTCTTTACAGAAGGGGGAGCAGGAATCATGTCCATTAGTTCCGTTTTTCACTTTTTGGCAGAATTTTCGGGCTTCGTTCGTCCGTATGTCTCAATTTTCTTACTTTCGCGCTTTCTCCACTGCCGTTTCTTACTGCTAAAGAGACGGTTTACCTCATTTCGTTTTCCCCTATACCGCTCAGACGCAGCTCGCGTTGCAATTGACTGAAGCATTGCCATACGTGCAGCGTTCTTTTCATCATTTACTATGTGACACTCTTCATCTTACCATGGTTTGTTGCGAAGCGGTTTTTCAAACCCGGTTCACCTTTTCTAAATATGGGGCATTCCAATCGTCGGGCATGTATTCATCTAACCAAATTTTGCCAATGAGCTGATGGATGCACCATATCAGCTCATCGCCGCAAGCATTAAACAGCTCCGCCGGTAATCCATCGGCTCCTGCGGCTTTGTTGTTGGATGAGACGTTGACCAGGATGCAATATGTCAAACCTGGCTTTTTTCTTTTGATTTCAAGCCGCCGTTGGCACATATGTTAGCTCATCCGCCTTCTAAGGGCAAAAGGATATACAAACCCAACCGACTATGAATTCAAACGGAATGAAGTAATTCTACAACCAAGTAATTTTACTTAAACACTTTCGTTCGTATTCTAGTCAAACGCAGTTTGATTTGGGTTTCACAATCTTTCCCATTCAACCGAAACATCAAATTTCTCAATTTCAAATGTGTTATCGTCTGGGGTCAATGATTAAGTCAGTCGAACGAAACCAGTTGACTGAGAGGAATCCAATTTTAGTCGAATTCGAGTGGCCAGCAGTCGTTCGAAATCGAATAAAAAAAGAATTATAATAGAAAAATAAAATCCTGTATGTGATGAAAACCGATCAAGACAAAATTGAATTCGATTTAACAATTCAAGCGAATATTTTTATCTAAATTATAATTATTCGAAAATTGTATTTTCTACCTTTATATTATTAAATAACGGAAAAATAATTATTATATCAAATCTATTTCGATTTAAATCGGTCGATTTCCATCACATAGTCGAACAATTTTTTCATAGCATCTTTTTTAAAATTCAATAATTTAAAGGAAAAATGCCTACATTGACCAATTTTCTAATTATTAGTAAAAACCACAACCAAAGCAAAATATATCAAATGTTTAAGCCCCGTATTGCGATCTTGATCTTGTCCAATCAGATAAAAAACACACTACCGATGACGATTATTTTTTTGAATTGGTTTCTTATGGCAGGGACAAAGTCGCCACGAAAATCCGCTGCGGCTGACGACTCGTCGCTATAATAGAACCTCTTTTAATTTCTTGGAGGCGCACAGTGGTTCAAAATAGTTATCCATCACCCAAAATTGATTATCTTTTGATCTAGTAAACATTTTGAAGTTCTGTAGAAACCCGATTCCAGTACAAGAAATTCGCAAAAAGATATCAAAGTTTTTTCGATTATCAAAATTTGAAAAAGCTAATATCTGTAATACAAAATAAATTTTATTTTTTGTACGCTTTGGGAACAATTATGTCAAAATATGCTTAAAAAAAATATGAAAATAATAGAATCCACATTTTTAGATTTCCTGAAAATCGAACAAAAAGAAGCAAACTTTGGAAATATTTCTGATATATACCCCACTCTGCGATTTTCAATGTTGATATATCGCAATAATCCTTGACTACTTGTATACAATCAATTTTTTACAGAACTTAAAAATATTTACTATATCAAAAGATATTGAATTTTGGCTGATGGAAATCGATTCTAAACCAATGTGCGGCGATCTCACGAACTCTCTCAATTGAGAGAATGAAGTTGCCACATTTTCAAGGAATTCTTAAGAGCGACCAAAGATGATCAAGAAGTAGATGACCAGAAGATATGCGCAATTTGGCAACCCTCGTAAAAGAGAATCAAAAAGTAGTCACAATTCACTCAAACGCATTTCTCTCTCGCGTCATATCTTGCTTATTTCATACTTTTTGCATAGTTTATGTAATTTTACTTCAACATAGTTGAATGGTTGTATAGTTATATACAATAGCACTATCAAAAAGCTGCCCGTGTATTGAAATATTCAATGAAGAGAGTAAGAGAGAGAGAGTAGAGAAGTACTAGGGTTTCACTCGATTTGTTTGTTGGCATTTGAGTGAAGAGAAATTTTGACTCTCTACTTATACATCGTTTTTGTTTTACTTCAACATGGTTGGATTTCGTAGAGTTATATACTTATACAATAACACTATCAAAAAGCTGCTCGTGTATTGAAATATTGAATGAAGAGAGTAAGAGAGAGGGCAGAGAATAGTTAGGGATTCACTCGTTTTGCTTGTTGGCATTTGAGTAAAGAGATGTTTTGACTGTTTTTTTTAATAAATCGTTTTTGATTTGGTATTACATGTATTTGGTATTTACATTACTAAATTATTGTTTGTGAAACCCAAATAAAATATCATATGGAAAATACACAGTTGAAAATGTTGTTAAATCATATACAAATTTGACACAATTTTTGCAAACTCAAAAAAAATTCCAGAAAAGAACTGCAATTGTATAAGACGGTGAGAAAAGGAACAAATGATGACGCCAGACAATCTCTTTCCCATTTCCTTTAGACGCTAGAAATTTGTTTCGTCGTCATAGGTAGCGTGTCTGGTTCGACTCTATATCTACTCGCTGATTTGCCATGCAAACATTTCAAGAATAATTCCTCTTCGTACCGCATTTTTAATTTGTTTGGCAAAATAATCGAATTACAATTATCAAACAATTGCTTTTAGGACGAAATGACTTTGGCAAAACAACCCTGTAAAATTTTCACATGTAAGCCCCGTATTCAGTTCTTGCGAAATTTTTGTAAGAAATTTTTTCATTTATCTCTAAACGTAAAATTTTGATGCGGAGAGTTACCACCTGTTTTTGATTTACCTTGCAGATATCTCATTTCTAATTCGTTTACGCAATCCATTATATTTTTAATGCATGTGGTGTTACTTTTGGTTGTTAAAATTATCGATATGTTCAAATTCCGGCCCCAAACAACTATCAAACAATTGTTTTCGTACGAAATAACTTTGACATAACAACCCTGTAATGGATTTTGCCTACGAAATTTTCGAAAAGAGCTGAGTACCAAGGAAATGAAAAGTGAGGGAAATTTTCGATTCATGAAATTGCCTTATTTTTTATACACGTACTTCTTATGGCAACGACAATTTCATAAAAACTGAATACCGGGCTATATAGCTGAGTAGCAAGCAAATGAAATGTGAGCGAACTTTTCGTTACTTCGAATACGAGGGCAGTTTGACAACTCCCTGACTTTTTGAATCAAATATAGCTACTTGTTTTGCAAAAAAGGTTTCATTTCTCAAACGTCTCCTTTTAACTTGACACATTTAGAGACATTTTATCAATATCCATTTAAAGTGTCTGTTTACTAATAGGTACTTTAATTGATCAGAACGATATGGTTACTGTTAAGGTTTCCCATTTTCTCATACACCGTTTAATTTAACAGGATGTTAAATATTTTACGCTGGCAACTCTGATGAAATGAATGCCTATAGTTGTCAGCACTGTAAGCTATCAGATGGTTATTTTATTATTATTTTTTTGCAATGTGTAATTTGGTTAAATTATGGTGGAATATAATCAAAAAAGACACCGTTTGAGAACTTCTCGGTTGCCAAAGGACATTTGCTTTGTTGACCTGGTGGAAGAACGCAAATCAATTTTATGTTTATTTATTTTTCAGTCTCAAAAAAGAAATTCTTAAATCAAAACATGAAAACAAAACAGCTGTAGTCAACAGTTGCTGTTGTTAGCTGTTTGCATTTATCGTTTCGATAAACTACTAACCGGAGTTAGATTTCCTGTTAGCGTTATCGGCCGGATAAATAGTATGTATACATTGAGAAAGTGGCACAAAAGCTGATTCATTCGTTTATTCACTATTTTCACCAGAGGACACATGCTGTTTCCCTACGATCATTTTTCACTCGGAATACTTCCGGTTTAAACAGGCACAAAGTTGCCAGTATGAAAAAATCAGCAAAACAGTGTTGAATATCGTTATTGTGATTTCAAAGACAAGGAGAAGAATACACACATATGCAAGACTAACTACAAACCAGGCGTTAGAACAAGGCGGTTATATATTTATTAGAATAAATTATAGCTAGTTATGCGTTTTTGTTACTAGCAAGCAAGCTATAATCGCTAGCTTGTAACGAAAACACACCTAATAGTTCGATTTATTTTTCGGGTTTATACAAAAAAAAAAGGCCCCCATTTTCACGCCGTCTCTGTTATCGTTATCGTAGTTTTTTGCGAAATATTGGTTATTATCCCATCTTGCGTCTGTCACCAATGGTTCAATTTGAATTTCCCGTGTTTTGTTTACTATTTTTTACCATCTTTCACTTCTGCGAATTTTTCCACACGTTCATATGAAAACTTTCACAAGACAGATGTTTTATTGTTTTTGTTTTTCATTATCTTCTTACTAACCACAATCGCATTGATTCCACACCAATAACATGTGTCCGCCTAAGTACCACCTACACCGGTGCAAAAAAAAAAACAAGAATCAGTTCATTGCATTCTCGGATGAAGACCTACAGATAAACAAACATTTTCTTTGAATTGAGACGTAGATGCGAATTTCCTGATGATCGAATTTTTTTCTTTCTTGTTACTTGTCAAAAGTGAAATGAACCACCATGAAAGGAAGTGAAAAAACTGCGGCATAATTTAGTACTGCTCATTAAGGATGTCTCTCTATCTGTTTCTTTTTTTTTTTGAATTGAGAGAGAGCGAGTGATGGAGAGCAGTAAACAGCATTTGGTAACAGAGACTGCGCTAAGAAAAGACTTCTCTCACACAATGATGGCAATACTTTTGTTAACAAACGCATATATTGCAAAGCAGAATGCACAGTGGGGGAGAAGTATTTTTTTTAAATATTGTTCTCTGAAATCAAATTTCAATACAATTTTTTTTATAATGAGCGTGGCTTTTATGCTGAAGTTTTCTATATTCAAGCTACCATCTTTAAAAAGCAAACGAAGCTCGCCTACGTGAATTGATTTCACTGGGATGTAATTGGTAAAGCTTGGTATATACGCTGAAAAATCTGTGTTTTGTGATGCAAATATATCGTGTTTGTAGCTTGCCACAAATATAGTATACTTGTGTCCGAACACATTGTGGTTGCTATCCTTTATTACACAATGACACAATGATTAATAGGTCATAATACATTTTTCTGTAACCCAAATACGTCCTTGTTTGAAACTGCTGAAATCAAAAGCGTGACAGACAACAAAGAAACAAAAAAGCATTAGATCTTCAATATATTAAAACAATGCTTGCAAACATACACATGGTTCTTGCAATATGTCGTTGGGGCCGTTTTTTTTCAGCGTGTACATTCCCAGTAGCCAATAAAGATTCATTGTATGCCTTCTTATGCTGTAGGAATCATGGCAATGTTATGTAGTTGTTAGTAAAGTAAACTCCATCGCTAGAGTTAAGCAACTTTTCCCATACAAACAAAAAGGTGTTGTTAAGCTACTAGTGTGGAACAACTAGCATAATTTCTCCGGCTTTTTGTAGACGTTCACTGTATAATTTTCAGAATGCCTCGGCGTTTACGCTTCTGGAAACATGTCAATGTTGTGTAGATCTTAGCGACATTTTTACATTTCATAAACTCCCTCACTAGAGTTAAGCGACCTTTCCCATACAAAAAGAAACATGTTGTTAAGCTAGTAGAGTTAAACAAATGGCTTAATTTCGCTGGCCATTTTTTGACGTTCGGTGTATTGTTTTTGTTGTATCAAATGACAGAAATATTGCGAAACGCGGGATGTTATGAATATTAAGGTTTTAGGGAAACGGTTGGTTTTGCTCCAGTAACTGTTTATAATAATTCTCATTGCATTTAGTTTTTTGGATCCTAACAATATATGGTAGTACAGACCGCGGAGATGTCAGCTGTTATATGGCGCTGACGGGCATCAACAAATCTAGGTACATATATTCCCAATATCCAACAAAATATCAAATCGAAACAAAACACTTTAGATCGCATTAGTCCTTTACATATTATTCGCTACGAAATGGAAGGTATTTAAGCAGAAATCAAAATGTTTTAAACAAAGCGGTAACCGTGTCCATGGTAAACCATGGTTGTTTGCAAGCATTATTTTTATGAATTGAAGATCTTCTGCTTTTTGTTTGTTTGTTGTATGTCAAGTTTTTGTTTTCATCAGATTTCCACAAACAAAGCCATATTCGGGTCACCTATTAATCGTTGTATCTCAAACATATTATTTTGAATAGCAAACACAATGTGTTTGGACACAATTATATAATATTTATGACAAGCTACAAACAATTTATATTTGCATCCAAGCAGCAAACAAAGACAGAATTTAAATCACTGTATGCAGGAGTGACTTATACATGCTAAAAAACGGACTCTGTAACATATTTTCCCAAACATATTCTGCAGGATCCATGTATATGTTTGGAAACACATTCCAAATACTCATATTTTTGCAAATCCTGATCTCGCTTATATTTAAATGCAACCTTTAACATGTTAACTTGCAAAGATGCTTAGTTTTACGTGGAACCATTCGTGTCTTTCCTCCCAAACGAACGATTGGCGACCTAATGCATAATACTAAAACGCTACAGGTCAGTTTACAGAAACACTCATTTCATTTCAGTATGCATTCAGGAATATTTATGAATCACTGACGGAAAGAATAATGCAAAAATACAGTACACTGTAACAACATTAACTTAGGCTGAGAACAATCTTTCTTTGTCCGCCGTTTAGCATTGCGAAAAAAAATATGTAAACTGCGCACCAAACACAGCTGTATTTGTAACACAGACAAAGCTATATTTGGATGATAAACACATATATTATTACATAATAGTCATTGTGTCTCAAACATGTTATATCGAATAGCAACCACAGTGTGTTTGGGCACAAGTATACTATACTTGCGACAAGTTACAAACACGTTCGAAATTAGTGACGCACGTGGAGAAGCACCAGGTACGTTTTGAGTCCATATCAGACGTACTTACATAGACCTAAAATCGAAAAAAAATTACAAAACTAAATAGTTGGTCTCATTTATTGCGGAGTAGCTATGATTAGGTCATAGATCACGAAAATAATCAAAAAAAAGAGTTAAATTATGAAAATTAGAAAAGGCTTGAAACCTTTATTTGAAAATCGAACAATCACGATAAACAGGTTTTCTGTAGTAAGCCCCTTTTCAGGCTTCAACCAAACTGCGTGTACGTGGAAATATTCCTCTATTTCCCTCATCCACACTGTGAATGAGTGAAATTTAGTAGCTTTGTATGAAAATCGAACAAAAACATTCCGCGTTGGTGATAACTGCGAATATTGTAAAGGGTGCTTTTTAAGCTCGATAGAAATTGTAATTGTAAGAGATAACACAAAAAATTGTACTTTAATAAAAATTCGATTGTCGCAACGGAATCTATTATAAAATGAGGTTCTTCCTACCGAATTTCAGTTGTAGCAACTGAATTCAGTTGTGACACGCATTATTCAGGTGTGACAAATGTCATTCGATTGCGACAAACGGAATTCGATTGCAACAACCTTCGTTCAAAAATAATTATTCTGTGAGTTTAGTCCGTTTGTGACTTCTCTTTCTCTCTCTCTCTCTCTCTCGATTTTTGTCCCCGGCTAGTGAATTAATTTAGTTCCATGATAGTCAGTTGGGTATGTTATCTTCTTCCAGGCATTTGCTTTTATGTATTTGGTGATCTTCCTGGCCTACAAAGTCCCTGTGCGTTCCTCTCTATCAATATCAGACTTCGACCGTCTAATTTGTAAGGCGTGTTTCTTTAAGCGCGATAGAAATTTAAATTATAAAAAATAACACAAACATTAAAATTGTAATCAAAAAATTATATTTATTCTAAAGATTAATACGTGGCATTAACATTTTAAAATGTTTTCTGGCATATGGCCACCGCGGCTGTTCACGACGAAGCGCATTCTGGACGTCCAATGTTAGGTAATTTTTTCGAGCATTTCTAGCCGTATGTCACGAACAATTGTGACCGCCAAGGCAAGGCGTCAATTGTTGCTCGTTTATCAGCATAAACCAGTGACTTCTCGTCGTCGCACAGCAAGTAACCGAGTCGTGTCAAATCGCTCGACCTTGGTCGTCAATTGGCAGGTCCATTTCTCGAAATCAACTTATGCCCAAATTTTGATTTCAATAAATCCATGGTTGCGATCTCCGTCATTCAATGCCATTCATATTTTCAATCGAAAAATCATTGCTCATGGTGCGGTAACGATCTCCATTGACGGTAACGCGAGCTCCGGCTTCATTTTTGAAATATGGAGTCCGCTAATGCTGATGCCATCAGCGAGGAAACCGCAAGAAACGGTGAATTTTTCAGGATGTAGTGAAGTCTGTAGCGTCTGTCCTGGATTGGTCTCACTCCATATACGGCAATTTTCTTTAATAACAAACCCTTTATGTCAAAAATGGTCCTCATCGCTGAACACAAGTTTGCGATAAAACATCGAGTCAGTTTCTAACTGCTCTAGAGCCCAATCGGCGAAACAAAGATGCATGTGATGGTAAAAAAAAAAATGGTTTCCCATTACATCCCATGAAGGAATCTGCGAGAGCTTCTCACAACCAGTGAGCTGTGCGCTTTCTAGTTTTATACTCACTGATTGGGACCTACAGTTTTACACCGGTTCCGAAAGGTATTTTGAGATTCTTTTTCATGGCTAAGTACACGATAGCGTCGCCGTCACTATGCGAGGTGATCGCGGTCGAAATATATTTTAAGGTGGTCAGAGCAGGGATCGAACCCAGGATCTCAAGTACAAGAGGCGCGCACATTACCCATTGCAACTCCGACGGCCACATGTGATGTGATGGTATCGGGGCTTTAATTCCTACACCAGTTGAATCTTATATGGGTGTAGCCCAAGATCAGTGCGCAAAATTTTCCACGTAGTGGATGGACAGAAGCCCAATTCCTTCGACCAACGACAAATCGATAACTTTGGATCTTTTTCCACACTTTCGTTTACAGCGGCGATATTCTCTTCAGTACGCACATTCCTTCAACGTGTTATTGCATCATTTAGAGAAAACGTGGTACGAAATATATCCATGGATCGACGGATTGCTTGCTCAGGTGGACGATTATGTGGGCCATAAAAATCACGAAGTCGTCTATAACTTGCGCGAATCGATGACTGATTTTCAAAGTAAATTTGGATAATTTGGTAGCGTGGTTCAAGCATGAATCTATTCATGATGATTTGCTAGAGTATAAATAGAATAAATAGTTTCCCATTACATCCCATGAAGGGATAGGTTAGAACATCCCACAATCAGTGACCTGTGCGCTTTATAATTTTACACTCACTGATTGGGACCTACAGTTTTACACCGGTTCCGAACGATATTTGAGAAGTACTCGATAGTGTCGCCGTCACTAAGCGAGGTGACCGTCGTCGATAGAAATGTAACGTGGTCAGAGTAGGGGTCGAACCCACGTTCGCATGTACATACTCTCTCGCGCGCACTAACCATTGCATCAACGACGGCCACATTTGCCTGTTTGCACATTTGCCAGTGTATACTTATCATAAATATCGAAAAGAGAGCACAGAATGACAGTTCGTTTGACAGCTAATTCTTTCTTATGTTATATCTGAGCAAACAAAAAGCTTCCTTTATATGTGATCTGATGAAAATATGTGGGTGCAAGCGTCTTTCGTCGGATAATATCCAATATTAGTTCATTTATCGATAACTAGCATCAGATATATCTGACGATGAATCTGATAGCGGCATTTCCACTTTATATCCCGATTTCACTGACGAGGGTGTACAATATATCGGGAATTTATATACCAAACTTGTAGGGGAATTGAGAGTTAAAACGTCAACAAAATCAAACACCTCATCAGTGAAATCGTGGTATTAGGTCTTGTTCACATTACAAGCGAAATTTATTATTTGGAGATTTCTTTCAGTCAGGTCCTGTTCCTCGATAACGAACAAAAACCAGTCACTCGAATTTGACTTAAATTGGGGATATTTAAGTCAAAACGTTTCGTTCGACTAAGCAAATGATAGCAAATGACAGTAGATACATTCAAAATAGAGAAATTATAAAGTACTTATATTATGCCTCCGTTCGACTCAAAATGACAACACTGTGTAACCCAGATCAAACTTCTTTCGCGTAGAATACGAACGAAACAATTCCTTCGACTTTGCGGAACGTCTGTTCACCATGTGTTCTCCAACAGAAAAATCAGCTGTTCTTTCACTTGAAATCTCAGCTGCAATATAATCAGTGAATTCGTTGGCATTTCAAATAAGCACCACCTTCCCCCACTGTGGGATGCGCGCACACTTCTCTGAATACAACTGTGAGAGAACACAGTGATTGCGACGGACGGATGATTGTAACGTAACGTAACGTAAAGCTCGTACAGCCGGAGTATCTGAGAGTGAGCACGACTAGGACGCATCGTCATCATCATCACAATATGAATGTTCGAATCGAATCGCATTTCATAAGTGTCTTAAAGTGAACCGATGCTACGCTGAATTCAGTCGATAAAACGCTGTGTCTGAATACGGTTGGCTTAAGATACTCTACAAAAACAACAACGGACGGGTGAAAGAAATTTTTGAAAGAAGAAACAACAACAGAAAATTAAATAAGAATTAAGAAGTGGCAAAAATCAGCAGAAAACGAAGGAAAGAAAAGAAACAAATCAAAGAGAATTGTCATTTTTTTATGTATCGCTTAAAGTAGAAGAAACAAAAAACAAAGCAACAACAACAAAGAAAACAAAAAAAAAATTAAAATAAATAAAGAAACAGATACAAGCGAGACAAAAGAATAAGAAGGAAGAAAAGTCGAAAAATAAAAACAAAACGCGCTAACTAGTCAGCGGCGACACAAAAGTATTTCACAGTGAATTTCGAACAACGCACGACACGGCGAATTTCAATTTCCATACAGTTCGTTTCGAAATCCACAAGATACCCCAAAATAGCCTTAAATGTTTGACGTAATTTCAAGTGGAAAACCATAAATCGTAGAAGGAAATCGAACAATTTATCAAGAAAATCTGTGAAAATCTTATACAAGTGCAAACAGTTTTCCCAAAACATATTGAACAGTAAAAATCAATACGGAAGCTTGAAGAACGAAACCCTCAAGTAAAACATAATCACCCAAGTACTTACCAAGCCACCCACCCACCTCCCCGGTTTCCGGATACCAAACGGCAAAAGCACAAAAGTTACAAATCACATCGCCAAACAAACCAATCTATTCCTTCCGTAAGGAAGGTATTCAATTCGGGAACAAAGAAGAACACAACGAAATTGGAAACAAAATTGAAATCGAAATTACCAGTTACACGAAGAACCGATATCGGTTCAGAAAAAGCTGAAATCATTACCGTCACTCTTGTTGTAAAACTGATCGACGAACCCTTCAAAAGTGAACCCAAGATTATGACAATGGTTGAAGGTATGACTTCCATAGAATTGGGTACAATACCCTCACAGGATACGACGGTGCGGGATATAGGCGGCGTCGATGTTGTCATGCCGGAGGAGATGATGGAGACGCCAGAAGAAAGGTCAGTTTATAGAGTGCAGTGTGACTGACGATTGTTCGCCATATGACAGACAACATTGCATTTTGAATCAGTATAATATGAAGGGATACAAAACAAGTGTTGACAATTTAGCGTTTAAATATACAAAGAACGAGATTCTTTTTTTAAAACTGATTAATAAATTTGAAGCATCTTCTAGGCCGGAATATGCTAAACGAAGCGGTGCGATGTGAGGAAATGTTTTTTAAAAGAAATAAAATTTAAAATGTGACAAGAAATACAATTTTAAAAAAAGTCGATAACTCATTTATGTTTCGTTTGGAAGGAGATTAGAGCAATATAATGGTCACAAATGTCAATTTCCATACAGAATTCCCTCTTGGAACCCCGATATTGTGATTATTTTCATGTACATCTCATATGTAAATATCGGCAGTATTCCGAATCACTCATTTGCCAACCATGAGCATGAGGTATCGGTTATCGTTGGCATATCTTGTGGATTTACCTCTACTCTCGAAGCGAAACAAGAATGTAATCTCTATTGTTTAAGTCATTGACTTGTTCCCTAACAATGTTAGTAATCTTTGTTTAATTTGAGGAGACAGGAAAAAGTTATCGCCAAAGCTTATGCTCATGACAGACAAATCTTCGGTGGCCTTTCAAGTTTGAAAGCTTGAAAGCTTTTTAGAAGTTTTCCATGAGCATGAGGTATCGGTTATCGTCGGCGTTTCTTGTGGCTTTACCGCCACACCGCAAGCGAAACAAGAATGCATCTCTGTTTTTCACGTCAGTAACTTGGTCCCAAACAATTTTGGTAATCTTTGGTTGATTTTATGAGCCAACGTATACACAAAGCATATGCTCATGACAGACAAATCTGCGGTGGCACTTTAAGCGAACCGCAGACTTGTCATTCATAAGCATGAGCTTGGTCGATAACTTTTTATTTGACTGATGAATTTGAAAAAATATTACAAAATTATTACAATATAAATATTAGAACATGATAGTGATGCGAAAAACTTCGATTACATTCTAATTTGGTATCAGGAAGGAACAATAAACATCAACGATATCTGATGTTCATGCTGATGAATGACAAGTCTGTGGTTCGCTTTTTGTTTGAAAACTTGACAGCTTTTTAGAAGTTTTCTCCTTTGAAGTACCTCAATACCGGCATCGCAGCTTCGGCAACGGCTTCGCGATTTAAAGTTATAACGATAACACTTATTTAGAAAAAGAATGTTATCGATTTTCCAAATTTAAACTATCAACTCGAAAAGTAATCGAAATTTATTTTTGAAGTATTTTCCGCTTGCTTTAGAGTTTTCGAATTTTATCGATTTTTTTTATTATTTTCATTAGACCACAACTCAAAGAAAACCTTGTCCAAACAACCGGTGATGAAGATCCGTGATTAGATCTGAAATAGTTATACTGTTTACCAGGAATAGTGAGGATTCATTTTACAACACTTCTTTTTGAAATCTTTGTCTCTAATATAATTTTCGCTGGTCTATTTTTTTTCACTGCTTTTCAGTTTTTTTGCAATAAAAATATATTTTTTTTTTTGAGAAATTGCATGAGACTTGACAACATTAATAATTTTTTCTTACAATTTGATTGCTGGTTGCATTTTTCTTAGAAAAAGTAAAATGTTGATCGATACATGTTGCTGATGGAAAATTGTATGAAGGACCGGTCAATGTTGTTATCTCTCATACTGTCTCTCAAAAAAAAGACATTTTTAGATTTAATAAATGATTTCTCAACCTCAAGCTTGAATAAACATTTATTTGAGCATAATAAGAATGGCCGATAAAACATATTATTAATAAGAGATTTTTAGTTTAAGCAGCAACTTCGCAACAGAGAAAAATATAGTCGCCAACACTGAAATGTTGCTAGCCCATTTTGCAGCTTAACAAATTGATGTTATTCAATGTTTTTCGTGCGAATGAAGTTAAAGAGTCTTACAGCTTTGTCGTTCTGATGCGTGTTAGTGAAAACCAAATCAACTGTTGTCGCTTAGAAAGTCAATCAATGCATTCTTATTATCAACTCTTTCTTACTTTCAGCGGAGAGTACGAGGAATTGGCTGTTAAAGCCGAATAGTAAAATCATTCGCGTGAAAAATATTGAACATGTCAGTGTTGACAACTATATTTGTCTCTATTTGTAAATTTCTGTTTCCACGGGCAAATAGTAAAGTAGTAAAGTGGGTAGTAAATTTCGATAGCGAAGACCAAAATCCACGAAATTTCTGCGGTTTTATACGGATAATAAGTTTTGTATAAGTTTATTCGAGAAATGGCAAGTAGGCATATTTGGATACGCCAGTATTTACATTGCAATTGGCAAAATAACGATTTTTCACAATTTTTAATGCAAACGGTTTCCGTGCATCTTTTCGCGTATGCTTGTATTCTGCAAGTTTAGTTAGTTAAAAATTGATATTTGGTCAAATGTTTTATTAAAAGAATATTTTAATTTCGATTTTCAAAAAAGTCTAAAAATAGCGATTTTTGCAATTTAGCAATCTTTTCAATGTTTGCACGAATGTTGGGCAGCGAATTTGGATAACGAAGGTCAAAATCCAGGAATTTTCTGTTGATTTATACGAGTTTATTCTAGATACAGCTAATAGCCATAACTAACAGTATTTACATTGGGAAACAGTATTTACAAGTGGGAAAATAACGATTTCTTTCAAAAAAAAATTCCAAAATACCGTTTTTTTGGAATTTAGCAAATTGTTGAAATAATTAAATGAGTTGGAGAAGAAGCTGGATGTGAAAACGAAGACCAAAATCCAAAAAAATCCTACGGTTGCATATGACTTTGTTCTGGTTATAGAAGAAAGGCATACTGGGTACGACACCAGTGTTTATAAATATTAGAATTCACAAAATAGCGATTTTTTTACATATTTAATGCAATCCTTTTTAATATATTTTCTCCGCTGCTATTTCAACTCTATGTGTCTAATTTTTTAATATTTAAATAGCATTTGCATTTGTTATTGACAGAATATTTTAATTTTAAAATGACACAGTTTTAATGACACAGTTTTTTTTTTTATTTTCAAAAAACCCTCAAAATAGCGATTTTTTGGAATTTCGCAAATTTGTCAATAATGTAACGGGCTGGGACTGAAGTTGGGTAATGAATTTTGATAACGTAGGACAAAATCCACAAAATTCCTACGGTTGCATAGGACTTTATTCTGGTTATAGCAGGAATGCATTACTGGGTACGACGCCAGTGTGAACAATACAATTGGCAAAATAGCGATTTTGTTTTAATATTTAATGCAATCGTTTTAGGTGTATTTTTTTCGCCGCTATTTGAATTCTGTGTGTCTAATTTGTTTAAAAGTTAAATAGCATTTTCAGTTGGTATTGACAGAATATTCTGACGCTGATTCGAAAATTTTCTCAAAATAGCGATTTTTTGGAATTCGCAAATTTGTCAATAATGTAACAGTCTGAGAATGAAGTTGGGTAATGAAATGCCCACGGTCGTATTCTGGTTATAGAAGAAATGCAGTACTGGGTACGACGCCAGTGTGTACAATACAATTGGCAAAATAGAGTTTTTTTCTAAATATTTAGTGCAATCGTTTTCGTTCATTTTTTAAGCGAATATTTGAATTTGAATTTTAGTAAAGTCTCAGAATGGCGATTGTTGGAATTTCGAAAATTTGTCGCTAATGTAGTGAATGCAGGAATGCATTGCTGGTTACGACGCCAGTGTGTACAATACAATTGGTAAAATAGCGGTTTTTTAATACTTAAGCAATACTTTTTCGTGTATTTTTCTCGAGGCTATTTGAATTCCGTAATCTAATTTATTCAAAATTAAATTGCATTTACATTTGTGATTGACAGAATATTTTAATGGTGATTCCAAAAATTGTCTTAAATTAGCGATTTTTTGGAATTTCGTAAATTTTTCAATAATTTAACGAGCTGGGACTGAATATGAGTAACGAACTTCGATAACGAAAGCGGATTTTCACGATTCTCCTGCGGTTTCATGCGGATAATAAATTGTATAAGGGTCTGTTCTGTATACAGCTAATAGGCATAACTGGGTACTCACTCCAGTGTATACATTGTAAGTTGGAAAATAGCGATTTTTTCAAAATTTTTAAAGCAATCATTTTACGTAAATATTTTCGGGTATTCTTGAAAACTGATTCTCCAGATTGTTGTAAATTACGTAGCATTTACATTTGTTACTGACAGAAAATTTTGATGCTGATTGGAAAAAAGTCTCAAAATAGCGATTTTTTTGGAATTTCGCATATTTTTCAATAAATAAACAGCTGGGTATGAAGTTAGGTAACAAATTTGAATAACGAAGGCCAAAATCTAAAACTTTCCTGTGGTTTCATCTGGATAATAAGTTGTATTAGAGTCTGTTTTGAAACACTTAATAGTCATATCTAGGTACGCCAACGTTTTCCTTGCAAGTGGGGAAATAGCGATTTTTTCACAATTTTTAAAGCAACCGCATTGTGTGCATATTTTCGAGTATTCTTGAAAGCTGATTGTACAGATTGTTTAAAATTAATTACCTTTGATACTGACAGAATGTTTTGATAGTGATTTCAAAAATGTCTGAAAATAGCGATTTTTGGAATTTCGGAAATTTTTCAATAATTTAACGAGCTAGGAATGAACATGGGTAACGATAACAAAGACCAAAATCCATGATTTTCCTACGATTTCATACGGATGATTAATTTTATATGGGCCTATTCTGGATACAGCTAATATGCATAACTGGGCACTCACTCCAGTGTATACATTGCAAGTTGGAAAATAGCGATTTTTTCACAATTTTTAAAGCAATCGTTTTTCGTGCATATTTTCGCGTATTCTTGAAAACTGTTTGTCCAGATTGTTAAAAATTAAGTTAAATTTATAGTTGTTAATGCCGGAATATTTTAATTCTGATTTCGACAAATTCTCAAAATAGCGATTTTTTTCAATTTCGAAAATTTTTCAATAACTTAACCAGCTGGGATGAAGTTGAATAACGAGTTTTCATAATGAAGTCCAAAACTCACAAAATTTGAATAAATTCCAAACAACTTTAATTTGGGCATTGTAGGAAGCCATACATGGGTTTACCTGACCAGTGTTTACATTTGAAGTTGGAAAATAGCGATTTTTTCACAATTTTTAAAGCAATCGTTTTTCGTGCATATTTTCGCGTATTCTTGAGAACTGCTTGTGCAGATTGTTAAAAATTAAGTAGTTGTTAATGCCGGAATATTTTAATTCTGATTTCGACAAATTCTCAAAATAGCGATTTTTTTCAATTTCGAAAATTTTTCAATAACTTAACCAGCTGGGATGAAGTTGAATAACGAGTTTTCATAATGAAGTCCAAAACTCACAAAATTTGAATAAATTCCAAACAACTTTAATTTGGGCATTGTAGGAAGCCATACATGGGTTTACCTTACCAGTGTTTACATTTGAAGTTGGAAAATAGCGATTTTTTCACAATTTTTAAAACAATCGATTTTAGTGCATTTTTTCGCGTATTCTTGAAATTTGCATGTCCAGTTTGTTAAAAATTAAAAAGCATTTCCATTTGTTATTATTAATTCTGAAGTATTTTATTTAAATTCTGATATGAAGAAATTCTCAAACTAGCGGTTTTTTACAAGTTTGCAAGTTTTTTAATACATTAATGAGCTGGGAATGAAGTTGAATAGCGAGTTTTAATAGTGAAGTCTAAAGTTCAAAATTTTTGAAACAAATTCCAAACAACTTTATTATGGATATTGTACGCAGCCATACTGGGGATTTACATGCCAGTGTTTACATTGCAACTAACAAAACAGCGATTTTTTCACAATTATTAAATTATTAAACCGTTTTGCGTGCCTGTTCTTGAAAACTGCTTAGCCATATTGTTAAAAATTAACTAGCATTTTCATTTGTTATTCTCAATTCTGATTTCATTCTGATTTATTTGAGTTATTTTATTTGAATTCTGATTTCAAAAAAAATTCTCAAAATAGCGATTTTTTTTGGAATTTCACAAAATGTTCAATACCTTCGTGTGAGCTGGGAATGAAGGTAAATAGCGTGTTTTAATAATGAAGACCAAACTACCCAAATTTCGAACAACTTTATTCTGGACACTGTAGGAAGCCATACCTGGGTTTACCATACCGGTGTTGACATTGCCAGTAGCGAAATAGCGATTTTTTTCATAATATTTAAAGCAAGCGTTTTTCGTTTACCTTTTTGAGTATTCTGGAATTCTGCACATTTAAATTGTTAAAAATTCAGTTGTATTAACATTTGTTATTGATAACATATTCTAATTTCAATTTAGATTTTAATTCCGGAATAGCGATTTTTTTTTGCAATTAAACGTCTTCTTAATAATTAGACGAACTGAGGAAGAAATTGTAAATTAATTTGGAAAATAAATTTTCTCTGGGGTGTATTCGGGAAATGGCAAGTAGACATATCTGGATACACGCCAGTGTTTACATTACGAGTGATAAATTAGCGTTTTTTTTAAACTTGTCAAGCAATGATTATTCGTCCAACTTTGTGCGCAGTTTTGAAGTTTGTAGGTGAAGTTTGCTCAAAATTCAGTAGCATTTATGTCTGTTATTGGCAGAATTTCAATTTTCAAAAAGTTACAAAGTAGCGTTTTTCAAAATGTATTTTTGTATTTTTTAAATCAGTTTAAAATTAAATTTTAAATATAAATTAAATTTAATTTTAATTTTTAATTAAATTAAGTTAACTTAAACTTGTTTTATTTTTTAGTGCAATTCTTGCTCAAGCCATTTCGAAAACAAATTAGTAAAATTCGTTAAGAACCCTCCAAGCAATTGTTGTTCCAAACCATTTTTATTCTCAGTGTAAATTTTCTTTTAAAAAAAAACTCTCCTGTTTATGCGATTTTCTTTATCATATTGCAAATAATTGCCGGATATTTGTTTTCCCTTATAAATTATTAATCTTCAAGTGCTTTTAATGATTTAAGCGATAACTGTGTGCATTTTTCATGTGAAATTTGCAAGCGATAATATTTATTTGATCCCATTTCAAGTGATTTATAATCCCCTGCTATGAAATCTGCAAATATCGGAGATTGACTAATATATGGTGGCTATCAACTGCTTGGACAAAGAGTAACATTATAATAAGTGGTTTCGAGTGTAAACCAATATCGCAAGTGAAATCAAAAAAACTTTCAAATACAACAGTTTTCTAAAGATTCATATAAATTTTAAGTTATTTTTTAATAAGTTTATGATTTATTTTAAATTTTGTTTAAAATTGAAAGTACAAAATTAAAACAAATTAAAAGACGAAAAACCTGTTGATTCTTAATCATAATGAGATCAAAGTCATACATGTGATGACTTCATCATATATCTTTAAATATAAATTTGCATATTGTATGAGTTTTCTAAAACCTTCAGAAAAATGAAATACAAAAAAAGATTTAACTAACAAATTTTTAGTAGCTGGCGAGATATGGAGATTTTAAATTGTAAGAAAACATATATATAAAATGATATATTTCTTACTAGATAATTTTATGTCCTTCAAGTCCCTTACTAAGATCAACATTTCACGCGCAATTTTACAAAACTCCATTGAAAAAAATATGGCTGCGTGAAATCAACGACGAAATTCCGCTAGTGAAATGGTAAATTGTTCGCAAGAAATTTCAGAAACATGTATCGAGCAACATTTAATGTTGCTAAATGATCACTCACACAACTCATATTTAATTAATTCCCTAAATCAGGAGATTTTCAGTGTAAAACAAAAACATAAACATATAGTTATCAACGTTTTAATCACATTTCGCAGCGAAACAAACTGATGTTGCTCGATATTTTTAACGAGAATGAGTTTAGTACCCAGCTTAAGGCTGGCACTAACTTTGTTCGCATGAAACCCATTCAGCAACATTAATTTGTTTCACTGCGTAATTGACCAGAAACATATGTATCACTGTGGACGAGTATATTTGTCTCTATTATTGCGTTTTTCTATTTCAATAAAAATATCCGTTTCTTTTTGATAAATTGAATGAGAGTTGACAACATTGGTCATTTCTTCGTAAAACTTGATTGGTTGTTACAATTTTTCTTAGAAACATGTTAATGTTGCTAGATACAAGTTGCTAACATTACATGGGAACAAATTAGTACTACACTGGTGGAAATAATTGGTCGACATTTCATAGTTTTTTTTCTTGCTGGAGTTTTGTCAAATTTCACGCGAAATGTCTTTGAGTGATAAACTTGAGTGGTTGTTACAGTTTTATATAAATGTTGTCAGATACATGTTGCTGACATTTCTTGAGAACAAATTAATACTACACTGGTGGAAATATTTGGTCGATATTTCGTAGTTATTTTTTGCTAGAGTTTTGTAAAATTTCGCGCGAAAAGTTTTTGAACAGTAAATTTGATTGGTTGCTACATTTTTCTTAGAAACATATAAATGTATCCGATACATGTTGCTGGCATTTCTTCAGAACAAATTAGTACTACACTGGTGGAAATATTTGGTCGATTGGTCGGTTTCATAGCTATTTTTGCAGGGAATTTTGTAAAATTTCGGGCGAATTGTGTTTGAACAGTCAACTGTTTTTTTTTTTGTTCTCATCATAATGAATTCTATAAAATATTTATTTGTACCTTAATAACGCATTTACACCACCGTTTATCGCCACGTGTTAGCGATAACCTTGTTCTCTAATCTTTGCCGTTTACACTACCCAATTTGAGATTAAGTTATGCTTAAAAATGAGCACCAGGTTAAAATGAGGTTAACAATTAAACTACAGTTTCTACAGATTAAAATTGTATGATTAATCTTCTGGTTTAGCGTGGGTTAACGAAGTTAACCTTCGGAATGCGTTAATCTTGTTTGGTGTAAAAGACGTATAAAGCTGGTACTAACAACGTTCGCACAAAAAACATTTAGAAGCATCAACTTGTTCTGCAGCAAATTTGCCCGACAACATATTATTGTTGACGACTATCATAGAGTAATACACAACTAGAGTAAACAACTCTCTCAGCAAATTTGTGACATGAGGCCTGGTGTTATATGAATGTTGGATGTTAGAAAGAACTGCTTTAATAATAGCAGATAGAGGCTTAAAACAAAACATCCAACTACAAAACAACAACAGAATTTTGTGTTTTTATGTTAAATTAGTTGTCTTAAATACAACTCAAATGTATGCTAACAGTAAAAGATAAGAAAAAACTTGCAAATGTGTTAAATTTTCACAGTTCTCTACCAAATCAACATGATAAATGTAAGACAATGGATCATGTAAGTCCACCTAGTGTAAGTCGAACATCTCTCTATTACACCGACCTCACCACAAGTAGTGTGAAATGAAACATCATTATGAGAGAAATATTCCCTCTACACATCATCATTCCATCGATTTTATCAACGATTTTTGGTATGGCGAACTCTTTTGTGCGACCTGAACGTTCAGCTTTACTTGTGCTGGTACGACCGCAACGGAGTGCAGTAAACGTCTTGTTAACCATTGAAATTAATGCTGCAGAGTTCCACAGTATTTAACAAGCCTTTCTTTGGTTGTTGGCGTGGGTGGGGCAATGGCTAGTGTGCATGGCTTTTGTACATGACAAGGTGGGTTCGACTTCTTCTCTGACCACCTTACTATTCTTTAGTGATGGCGACACTATCTCGTACTTAGTAGATATCTGCACAAGACGTCTTGAATGGTCATTCAAGACATTTGCTTTTTTCAAGCAATGTGACAACCAAGTACTTCGCGGTACTGTCGTCAAAGCGTTCGTGTGTGTGTGTATGTGTATTCGATAAAACACCTCAATGTACACAAAAACGGATATGGATCCGTTTTAAGTCCGTTACGGGTCCGTAAAATCATAAATATGCAAAATGTGAGTTATCGAACCCGTTTTGATCCCGATTCCAATCCCTAAAAACTTTAAAAAGCGTATCACTGAAATTACGATTTGGCGGATCCGTCTCGAACCCCTTACGAGTCCGTAAAAACTTTGAAAAGCGAATCAATAAAATTACGATATGGCGGATTCGTCTTGAACCCGTTACGAGCCCATAAAAACAAAAAAAGGCGAATCAGTGAATTTGCGATTTATCGGATCCATTTCGAACCCGTTACATGTCCGTTAAAACATAGAAAAGTGAATCAGAGAAATGTATATTTCGCGGATCCGTTTCGAACTCTTTACTAGTCCGAACAACATAGAAATGTGAATCAGTGAAATTGCAGCTTCACACACATACACGAACGTTTTTTTCAAGAACACTGGGGTATTAGGTTGCCGAAACTTCGCTACGATACATGTCTTGAAAAAAAGCAAATGTCTTGAATAGCCATTCTAGTACTTAGCCATGAAAAAAACTTCTCAAAATACCATTCGGAACCTGTGTAAATCTGTAGGTACCTATCAAGGAGTGTAGACCTATACATACAGCTCTTAGCTCATTGGTTGTGAGAAGCTCTCTCCAATCCTTTAATAGGATGTAATGGGAGGCCATTTGTTTTCGGTTCTTTGGTTTTGGTGATGGTTTTTTATACTCAAATAATAATGATTGATGAGCACACGAAATTCACTTTGTTCCATTTTCGTCGAAATGGTTGTTAGATACAAACTAAATGACGCAGCTTGCTTACAATTTTGCAGTAGTCTATTAATAAATACTAGTTGGCAGGAGCAGTGTTGCTTCTTAATTAACTACGAGGGAAGATCAAAAGGTAATGAAACTTTCATCCGCCATCGTACGAACAATTAGGTATTAAAATTTTTGTTTGTGCGACGCAAATTGTCGTACCCCAGGTGGAGTTAAAAGAACTGTTGATTGCAGTTGTCCATGTCGATTTGGTGAAAAACTGTGAAATTTAAATGTCTTTTTTGTTGCCTCTTATTGTTGAAATACATTTGTGTCGTATTTAACAGAAGTATTTTACCATGCAAACACACAATGTGGTTGTTGTTTTCTTGTTGCATGTTTTGTAGAAATGCTTCTACCTGGTATTATTAAAGCAATACATTTCCATATCCAACGTTCCCATGCAACCACACCAATTGTAGTAAATGTAATGAATGAAATTGTGTCTCCTACACTATGGTACCTACAGTCTCTGCTAGTATGCTCAACGTACACTGAGTACACTGTGTACACTAAATACTTTTTAGCTCTCCTTTCAAATCTATTAAAATCACATTCATTTGACAGCAACGTTGTAATACTAAGTACAAGTAGGATAGAAAAAACCGGTGCAATTTGGCAACCCTCATAGAAGAGGAGAACCTAAAAGTCGACGCGATTCACTCAAACGCATTTCTCTTTCGCGTCATAACTTGATTATTTCATACTTTTTACATACTTTATGTAATTTTATTTAAACGTGGTTGGAATTTCTATAGTTAGATACTGTAACATCATCAGTATTGAAATAATCAACGCAGAGATTAAGAGACAGAGCAGAAAAAGTAGGCACTTCACTCGTTGTTTTGATCTCCTCTACGAGGGGTGCCAAAATGCGCTGGTTCATTATTTTTTAAGTTTTCGTTTATACAGAGGAATTTTTCTTGGCGATTTTTTCGGTTTTATTTTAAAGTTCCTGCGCAAAGCCACGTATTTAGTTCTTGCAGAGAGTTATCGGCTTATACCTATTATATGTCCTGCTCACGAAAGTAAAAACAAATTGGTGGGAGGGAGTAGAACACACGTTTTTAAGGAAAATCCTATTTTAGGAGTTAAGGGCTTTCAAATTTCAGATATATGTATGATAACTCGATAACTAAGCCATGCAAAAAATATTTTCATAAACTTTTGAAAATTTCAACAGCCGATATTTTGATAACTAAGCAAGTCATCGAAAATTGTCATTTAATTTTTTGCTTTATTGGGCCTCATATTATACAAAAATTCTGCCTCACAACTCCAATTATACGGGTTTTAATATTTCGTATATCCGAAATTTGGAGGCCCTTACCTTTATTGGCCTAATTTGATTCGCCTAGCTATGTACACGTCAGAATATAAATTATATAGCTCTTGGTTCCAGCGACATCGGTACTCTCCGTTTTCTCTAACAGGACCATATCTTTTACGGAGAATTTTTCTCTCGAATACACTTGCAATATGACCCAAAGTTTCGGAGCCATATGTCAAGACAACTAAAATGAGAGTCTGATATAGCTGGACTTTTGTCCGTCGAGATAGGGATTTGATCCTAAACAGCTTGCTGAGCCCAAAATAGCATCTATTTGCAAGCACAATTCTCCTATTTATCTCCAGTCTGATGTTGTCCTTGTTCACGGCGGATCCAAGGTAGACAAATTCATCTACCACTTGCCAACGTTCAAGTGCGGACCAAGTCGAGAGGTGTCTCTAGTGGTTGACACCATAAATTTTGTCTTGCCCACATTAACAACAAGATCCACCTTCACTGATACTTTTTCGATTCTTGAAAATTCTTCATTAACCTCTCGCAAAATTCGCCCAATGATGTCAATGTCGTCAGCATATTCCACCAATATATACCCTTTCGTGTTGATGGTCTTGTTCATATTTACTGCAGCTTTTCTCACTATTACCTCCATTAGGATGTTAAAGAGATTGCACGAAAGTGTGTCGCCTTGTCGCAGACCTCGTTTGGTATAGAAAGGTTCAGTGAGGTCTTTCCCCACTGTTACTGCTGATTTGGTGTTGGTCAGCGTCATTCTTCCGAGGCGTATCAGTTTTGCTGGAATCCCAACTTCAGACATAGCTTCGTACAATTTTCTCCGTATGGGGCTATAGAAAGCAGCTTTGTAATCGACAAAAAGATGGTATGATTTGGTTTTCGTGTGTCTTTTCCAGGATTTGGTTTAGCGTGAATGTTTGGTCAGTCGTGGACTTCCCTGGTCTAAAGCCACACTGATAAGATCCAATCAGGCTTTCAAGAATTGGCATTTGTCTTTCACATAATACGCTTGACTAGACCTTATAAGCTATGGATAAAAAACTGATACCGCGATAGTTGGAATACTCACACGGATCACCATTTTTGAATGCAGGACATAATACAGGCATAATAGATTCCCCCAACCATATACCACATATACATAAATTGATGTATTTGGCACAGCAGTCAAGATCAGCGGGTAGCCCATCCACACCAGCGGCTTTATTATTCTTAAGCCGAAAGATTGCCGTTCTAATCTCGCCTTGACTGGGGGGTACAATCAACACTGTCTTCCGAAATCATTACCTCATGATCTTCAGTGGAAGAATCTCACTACCTTAAATTTCTTTCGACGGCGGTCACCTCGCTTAGTGACGGCGACACTATCGAGTACTTAGCCATGACAAAGTTTCTCAAAATACCGTTCGAAACCGGTGTAAAATTGTGGGTCCCAATCAGTGAGTGTAAACCTAGAACGCGCACAGCTCACTGGTATGTGAGAAGTTCTCCCTAATCCCTTCATGGGATGTAACGGGAAACCATTTATTTATTTTTTTAAAAGTCAACAAAAAAAGTGCAAAACACGTTAGAAAGTTAAGTCAAACCGAAGATTGTGAAATGAAACGTTAGCTGAGAGAATAAAATACACTATCCTAAATTCCTCTATGCTGAGTACAAGGAAATAAAAGGTGAGCGAAATGTTCGGTTCACGAATTTTTCGTTAATATTTTATACACGTATGCCCTTCTTTCGAAAACGAAAATATAGGAATTAAAAAAAACTAATATGGGACTTAAAACGGCTGATTTTTACAACATTTCTATCATTGCAACATTTTTAATATTTCTTGTTCAGATTTTAATATTTTGGAACGAAGTTCCTTATCGCAAGTTGCGGGATGGGGGCTAAATGAAAAATAAATTAACACTATTATGCTACAACCCAGTATTATCAACTATATTGGCTAATTTTGCTTTGGTTTGTGTCTAGACTAACATATGTTGGTAAATTTCTTGTTTAATAGGAAGTTTTCTAGGTGGAGCCTGTAACCAATATTTAGTATATATTGTAGTTTTTAACCCAATAAAATGTAAATTTAGAAGTCAAAGTGAAAGAAGTTTGAAAAAAGAAAATTTTCTTAAAAAAAAAAAATCCAATGAGTGTTCGAACTCACGGGCGATGTGTTAACACCTTTTTGCTACACGGTACCTGTTCGATTTCTATGAACACATTCGTAAATGTTACATTGGAAAATAAAAAACAGCGTTCAATCATATGATGACGTTATAGTTAAATAATATTAATACTTAAAATTATTTAAAGACCCAGTGCAAGCACATGTGCCATTATTTTCTTGCTCAATACTTTTTGTTTTATTCCCACAAAAGTCAAAGAATGCAAAGCAACAGACACTTGTACATACATACATACATTGTTCTATTCGTACGATATAACCGAAGATCAACATAAAACACTTTTTTAATATTACTCCAAATTAATACTCCAAATTAAAACACTTAAATCTCGGCTCGCCGATATCGGATCGCCTTAATTTTTGGCCTAAACTCTTCGTCGAAACCCGCACTAGCTTTTTAATCCAAAAATTAATAAAATCGGCTATGAATTTCCGGGAAAATCGCGTGGGAAAATTATATGAAAATCGCCCAATAATCACTTTCAATACCGACTGCCAAGCAACGAACAAACAAACGATGATTTACTCTTACAAACCTAACACTTGCGTATGTATTAAATTTATAGTTTACTGCCCTAGAGGCGCGCGTATAGATGTTAACACATCAAAAATGAATTTTCTTAAAAAAGGTAAAATTTCTCAAAAAAAATACCTACTCATATTCTTACACATAGTACCTTTACTTGAAAGAAACGCTTATCTTAAAGAAGTACATTGGCTTAAAAAAATTAAATTTTCATGCAAAAAGTACCTTTTCTTAAAACAAGTATTTTTTTTAAATAAGTACCTTTTTGTGAAACAAAATATCTTTTCTTGAGATAAGTAGGTAAAAACTGTACCTATTCTTGAAAAAATACCAATTCTAAAAAAAAATCCCATTTCCTAAAAAAAAACCTTTTCTTCAAAAAAAAATACCTTCTCTTAAAAAATACCTTTCTTACAAAATTCCTTTTCTTAAAAGTAACTTTTCTTAAAATTAAAATAATACTTTTTCTTGTCTTTTCTTGAGATAAGTAGCCTTCCTGAAAATAAGTAAATTTCCTTAAAACAAAACTAACCATTTCCGAAAAAGAGTACCACATATTTAAAAAGTACCTGTTCTTAGAAAAGTACTTCTTTGTAAAAGAAATTCATACTTTTTATTTCATTATTCAAGCTCAAGACCATCTTTATCTCTATAAGATAGTTTTTTTTTAAAACGAATATGTTTTGCAAATGCATCCTCATGATTCCTGGCAAATCGTATAGCTATTTCAGATCTAGCCACAGATCTTCATCGGCGGTTGTTTGGAATACTGATTTTAAAAATTCATCAAACTAAATGCAAACAAAACCTCATCTGAATTGAGAATTTTAAACTATCCAAGTGTTCGCAAGCAAAACACACAAGTAGACATTTGCAAACAACTTCTTTCTATCTCCAGAGAACCATCGGTCCCCATTAGAAATGTTTTTCATATTCTTATGGCTTTTTCTTACAGAAAGTACTTCTTCTTAAAAATAGTACCTTTTCTAAAAAAAAAACATTAGATTTTAATAAAAGAAGTACCTCTCTTGAAAAAAGGACCTTTTCGGGAAAATAAAATACATATTCTTACAAAAAGAACTAAAAATAGACTCTTTTTTTCAAAAAACTACATTCTATAAAAAACATTCTTAAAAAAAGTTTAGCATTTTACAAAGTCTCTTTTTTAAAGATCGATTTAAATTAACGTATTTTTCAACGAGCGCCTTAGGCGTGTTGGAACTAACTAGTACATAAAATATAGCTAAAGGAACTTCGTTCCAACCACGTGTCCCCTGGCACCCCATGTAATTTTATGTTACTTTTTATATCTCGACTCAGGGGGAAAAACAAAGCGAATGCCCTAATTTCCCCTTGGCATCAATTGACAGGCCATGTCATATTATTGTTACTTCGCCCCTCGCTTATCTGCAGTTCTGAACCATAAACTAAAAATCGCTAGAAAAAGGTTGCAGCAAAAATCTCCACGTGTAAATATGGTATTACAACAAAGTTTTTGCTGAAATCGTTTTGATAAAAAAATATCTTTTCTTTCGTTTAAGTTTTAATAAATACAACAAATTTAAGTTGAAAACAAAACTAATCTGAAGTCGCTTTAACCTTCCTTCACAATTTTGACACTTTTGCTATAAAAGAAGTGTCACTTTTCATTGTATGTTTTTTGACATATTGACGCCACTGTTTATCCACTAGTAGTGGTTAAAGGTAACGTCAACCCCCTGACTCATCAACTATTCCGTTTCTCTCTCTCTCTCTCTCCCTCTCTCTGTTTCTCTCTTAAGTTATAAAAAGACACATTTCGTGCTTAAATACCAACTATGGCACACAAGTGAAACTATGTTGGATTTTTGCTTTTTCTATTACGTCCACAACAACACCCACTGGCCGTAGAAAGAACTATCACGCCCACTTTATATTCACCCCTACCATCCAGCTGCTCACCCCAAACGTTTACCCACTACATGCCGGAAAACAAGGTCGGTTGTTGATGGTGAATGAATAGGTTGGTGGCGGTGGTGGTGGTGAGTACTTATCTGAAGGGAGACAGACAACACTAAAGCAAAGGAGGTTCACTTCGATTATTGTGTATTGTAACTGTTTATTGGTACTAGGGAATTCAATTAATATCGATTTAAGTTCCTTCTTGGTTCGTTTAACCCTCTGAATTTGTTCGCTCACGTGTTTTTTTTTTGTACATGACCGAGAATAGAAAAAGACTAAAAAAGATTTTCACTTAATTTTTGCGTTTTGTTTTCACTGTCGCCTTCCTCGTACTTTGCATTAATGTTCTGTTAATATTCTAACCCAAATAGAATAAATTACAACAGTAGAGTCTCATATCAAAAGGACACTGACGTCATTGACACACAATTGCCACATTGACATCGTTATGACACAGACTGTTTAGTGTTGTATCATTTGATAGACAAAATACGGTCGCTCTATTAATTGAATCACATCACAGGGTTTTTAGGGTGGTAATAAAATGAAATAGTTTTTCTCTTTCATTTATATTAAATTTTGCTGAAACTCTTCAATGCTGTAAATATTTTTAATTAATTGAATTTTATAGCATAATATCACGAAGTGAATATCTCTATTTCATATGTCACCCTGTGTTTACATAGTTTTTGCGAAAGTTGTTAGTGAATGAGTGAGAGGACTGGATATATGCATTTTTCATTTTCATTCCGAGAGAAACTTATTTATCTGGTTTCGTGTTCATTACAATCCCATCTAAATGGACAGATTCAATTAATGCAATTTTGTATTTTTATACAAAATGCTTTTTTACTTTCATTTCTATTTGGCCGACAAAAACGAGTTGCAAAAATGTAACCACCAAAGTTTGAGAGGTGCATTAAGTTTGTCAAACCGTTTGTCACAGATTACAATTCGTTTGTTCGAGGAATTAAGGATAGAGTACTTTAGTCTAACGTCACAGGTATGGTTGCAAGCGAACATTGGATGCTGGAAGAAAGCATGGGTCAATAATACCAGATAGAGGCAATTGTACGCAAGGTCCAACAAAGAACCAAGAACCGAATTTCGTGTTTTTTGGTGGCAAAATAATTGTGTTAAACGCAATACAAATGTAATACAACGATAAAAGTCAACAAAAAAGTGCAAAATACCTTTAAATTTCACAGTTCTATACAAAAACGAAATTAAAAAGTTTAGTTAGCAGTTCTTGTAACTCTACCTAAAATAAATAAATAAATAGTTTCCCATTACATCCCCTGAAGGGGCAGGGGAGAACTTCTCACAATCACTGAGCTGTGCGCATTCCTGTTTTCACTCACTGATTGGGACCTACAATTTTACACCGATTCCGAACGGAATTTTGAGAAGCTTTATCATGGCTATATACTCGATAGTGTCGCCGTCACTGTGCGAGGTGACCGCCGCCGAAAAAAATTTGAAGTGGTCAGAGCAGGGGTCGAACCCAGGATCTCATGTATAAGAGCCGCGCACACTAACCATTGCACCACCGACGGCCACTTTGATAATTACTCTTCGTTTAAAAATGGCTTTCGAATATTTAGGATATGTTTTGTCACAGAAAACAGTTGCTCTGGCGAGGCGCGGCTCCGTTTCCCACTTGGATTTGTAGTCATTCTAAAAAATACATTATACACTAATAACAAATATCTACAGGGTCCGCCATCTAACGTTCTTTTTTTTCAACTAGTGCTTATTTCGTGAATGGTAACACTTAGCTCATGTCTAATTTGACAGATAATTAGTTGTATCCTTCCGATGAACGAATATGGTTGTGTATACGCTTGAACAACGCTGGGAAATATTGCGACATTACTTTGAAAATCATGGTACGTGCCAGAAAACCGAAGCTACACTCCATGCCTTGCGCCCTGCTTTTGAAGATCGCATTATCAGCCGCAGAGCTGATGTCGTTTGGCCACCTCGGAGCTGCGATTTGACACCGTTGGACTATTATTTGTGGGGTGCCCTCAAAGATAAGTGTTACGCCGACAAGCCAGAGACAATTGACGCTTTAAAGGACAATATTTGTGAAGCCATTGGTGAAATACAGCTGCACACAATCGATAATGTGCTTAAAAATTGGACCGATCATGTAGGCTACTGCATGGCCAGCCGAGGCAGACATTTGAATGAAATTATTTTCCATTACTAACCGGAATGATTGTACTTTCAAATAACAAAAGAAATTTGAGAAAATATTCAGTAGTTTTTTTTATAGCATTTTCAAAAAAAAAAAAGTTATTTGACGGACCCGTTATATACATATATTACATTGTTAAAACGTTTATAACCCAACAAATTAAATTTTATAACAGAAATTTGATTGTTTTTTCGATTCGTCTTTATGCATTTCGTATATTTTGACATTTCCATGCACAGAGCTGCCACTTAATATCAATTTCAGTAAACACAAAAAGTCAGCTGTTTACTATCGTTAATATGAGTTAGCGAATCACACAGTCGTTACTGCAAGCGACAAAAATCGTTAAGTAACATAGCGATTATCGGTTCGCTAAAAGTTAGTGAACCGCACTACAGGGCCATCAACTTTATAAACATAATGCGAATATTTTTTTTATTATTTTTGTAATAGATAGCATAGTATCTCAATGTTGAAGTAAAGAAAAAACAAATGAAATTAAAAAATTTTCGGGAAATTTTTCACTTTTGCGGCTACCTAAACGATGCGTAAGCGTTACCTCAACGGTGTTAAGAATCATTCCTAGGAAGTTCATATGTTCTAGAAAGTTGTTTACTGAGACCTTAGGTACATTTTTGTAGCAAATTGTTTCCTTGAATTTTGAAAGGTTTGCTACCTATGGACCTGAACAGGGGAAAAAGTTAAAAAAAAGTACTGCAACAATGCGAGAACGCATGAGGAAAAGAAGAACATTGTGGAAAAAATCTGTCTGTTCTTGTTGTTGGAATTATATGGCTTTCAGTGTGTGTTGTGATACTTAGGGATTTTTCGATCGATACTAATTCGCACATGTGAATTGCAGAATTGAGTTTGTGTATATATGATTGATGATCAACCGATGGTATCAATTCAGCCACAGTAGTTAGGCATCTGATGATGAACTTGTCACGGAGTTCGAAAGTAGTCATGCCAGTGAGTGTGTGTTGAACTGAATTGTCTATGTTGTTCTATTCTAGAAAGTTGTTTATTGAGATCTTAAGTACATTTTTGTAGCTTACTGTTGCCTTGAATTTTGAACGGTTTGCTACCTATGGATCTGAACAGGGAAAAAGTTTAAAAAAAATCGAATTTTTAAAATTTTTTTTGCGATTTTCACCTTGAAGATGAAGTTTTTTCGATTTTATATAGTTCTTTATGACGAGAGCTACAACTTTTCCTCAGGAAGTAAATCAAAATTCCTACCGGTTTTCAAGATATGAGCCTGACAAAATGATCACTTTTTTGCAAAAATGACACCGAGGCCCTTGGGGGCCCATAAAAAACATGGCTTTGGGCAAAACTGGGAGACACGGGTCTTTTTTGTTGGTCTTTTGTCACGTAGTTGTGTCCGGTTATAATGCTATATATCCATGACTTAAAAAATTACAGACAGTGTATTTCAAATCTGCAAAGGGTATAGTACACTTTACGTACTTCTAAATAAATTTTCTGAACTTTTTAATATAAGTATATAAAGTGTACTTTTTTTCTATTAATTTTGAGTACTTTTTTTTTGTTTTGCTTCCAGTACTTTTTAGTACAATTTATGTACATTTTGGTATTCTATTCTATTGTTGCACACTATGTTTACATTTTAGTGTACAACATTGTGTTATTTTTTGTACACCTTGTGTACTATTTAGTTCACTTTGTGTACTCTTTAGTTCACTGCGTACATATTAGTTCACTTTGTGTATTATTTAGCATACTTTGTGTACTGTTTGCTCCATTTTGTGTACTTTCTAGTACAATTTATTTATGTAAAAATTGCCTACTTTTTGGTACGTGACAATATTAATACATATTTTGTTTACCAAAAGATGGAAAATCGTACATGTACATTTCCTATTATATCACTAATTTAAGTAATACATTGTCTAAATTTTAGTTTATTTGGAGGTATTTTTGTTTCACTTTTTCGTGTTGTGGCATTCTTAATGATTTTCGGGAGCACATTGTGTACGAGTAATTTGTTTTGTGATCCATATGTCATTAGTGTTATATTTTTGTATATATATACATTTAATAAATCTGAAAAAAAACCAGCAAATCCGCTGGTATTTTCATTTTATGACCTCAAGCCAAACTAATTCAATAGAGATTTTCGTTTTTTTTTTTTTAAATCTGTTTTTGAAATACAAATATGTCAATATTTCTGATAGGGTAATTATTATGTAAAATTGTTGTACTATTTCATGAACAGTTTCTGCTTTTTAGTGAACTTTGTATATAGTTTACAAACATGGTAATATTTCTCTTAGGGTGATTATTTTGTAATTTTTGTACTATTTCACCAACAGTTTATACTTTTTAGTGAACTTTGTGTATAGTTTATGTAACATTTGTACACTTTTCAGTAAACTGGGTATTTTTAATGCGTAGTTTGCATCTCTTTTAGTACAGTTTTTTTTCTTTTTATATAAACTGTGTAGTTTTTAGTGCACTTTAAAGAAAAGAAAAGGTTCTCGTTTTTGGTACATTTTGTGTAATTATCACATGTGTACTTTTTAGTATTCCCTTTAAAAAATATACTGGTATCTGGTACGAGGGCGGATCAATAAGTCCATGACTTTTCGAAGTTCCCTCGTAGTTATAGAAAACGCAACACTGCTCCCATCAAGCAAAAAGGATGTACAGCTAGAGAAGAAAAAAAACCCACAATTTGGCAACCCTAGTAGAAGAGAACCAAAAAGTCGATGCGATTCACTCAAACGCATTTCTTTCCCGCGCTATAAATTGACTATTTCACACTTTTTACATACTTTATGTAATTTTGTTTAAATATCGTTGGAATTTCTATAGTTAGATAGAATAACATTATCAGAAAACTGCTCGTGTATTGAAATATTCAACGAAGAGATTTAGAGAGCGAGCAGAGAAACGACGCGCTTCACTCGTTTTCTTTGTTGACATTCCACTCCATGAGTAAATTTCTCTATACAATAGTTGCTTTATGCATCAAGTACCATCTGTCTGTTATCATACATACAACCTCCTGCATTTTTTTAAAAAATGGAAAAAAGTGAATTTCGAGTGCTCATTACTAAACATTATTTTTGGCGAAAAAAATCCGTCAATCAAACCAAGGAAATGCTTGATAAATACTATGGGGACTCTGCACCATCGATTTCAATGGTGAATGGATTTCAAAAGTGTTAAGTACAAATGACGCTGAACGTTCTGGACGGCCAATTGAGCTCAATACACCCGAAAATTACGAAAAAATCCACGATATGGTGTTGGCCAATCGAAGAATAAAAGTGCGTGAGATTGGTGATGCCACACGCAATTCATATGGCAGTGTGGTTTCGATTTTAAATGATCAGTTGGGTTTAAGAAAGCTGTCTGCAAGATGGGTGCCGCGTTTGCTCTCAATTGACCATAAACGCACGGGTGCACACGTGTCTAGTCTCAATGGCAAAATTCCATTAATTGGGCTACGAATTGGTACCTCATCCGCCATATTCTCCGGATTTAGCCACCAGTGACTATTTCATATTTCCAAACCTAAATAATTGGCTGGGTGGGAGGAGATTTAGCTCCAACGATGAAATTATTGATGAAACAAATGCCTATTTTATGGACCTCGAAAAATCCTATTTTTTGGAAGAGATACAAAAATTGTAGAAACGTTGGACTAAGTGTATTGAGCTAATTGGAGATTATATTGAAAAATATGTTGTTTTTGCAAAACAAACTGTGTTTCATTCAAAAAATCACGGACTTATTAATCCGTCCTTCTACACTTTGTGATCCATGAAGGGATAAGATCGTACAGCTTCTCGCATTCAGTGAGCTGTGTACTTTCTAATTTGTAGTCTCACTGATTAAGAGGTACAGTTTTACACCGAATCCGAACGGTTATGCATTATAAAGTAGGAATTAATTTTAAACTGTCTAAAAATATCTCGGATCAAAGACAACTAAAATTGGGTTATGCAGTAAGATTACCTTCACAAGCGATGTGACCGTAGCGTTAAGAAATTAAAGAGAAGATTAAACCGAAGATCTTATGTACAAGAGTAGTGCACAGTAAATACTGCACCACCGAAGAAATGTAGTTTTGTATGAATCTACTGCTTTTAGGCCAGTTACGATGTCAGTCATTTAATCCCATACTAATTGCTATGGTAATGGAATTTTTTGAGGATTCACTGTACATCAAATATGAAATTTGTTGTAATAAATATAATCCACTTGAAACCGAATCAAATTTCTAATATAAATCTAATACTTAAATCGTATTACTACTTTAACCCAGATACATTCAGTTATTACAGGAAGGCATGAAACGAGGTCATAATTTGTTGGGTTTTTTTCCCATTCAATATCAATAATTTATCAGCGCCGTTCTTACGTATCGGCTTAAGGTTCTAAGGTAACCTTAAGGTAATCGATTACCAATATAGTAATTGATCTACATTCAAATGTACATACATATGTAAGTATGTAGACAATGAAGGCAGTAAATCAACAACAATTTACATATTTACAGACATACATAGATACATGTGTAAGATACCTAAGCGTGTAAATAAATGTTATGTAAATTTTCCGTATTTGCGGTTGATAGTTGATTCTGGCGTGTCGTATGGTAAAGTAAATAAATAATCTACATCTGTAGCCAGTGCTGTGTAATATGAAGGCAGTAAACTATTTTGTTTGCGATGCATTAAGGGTGTGTTGCAATGAAGTGATAGTAAAAAATATGAAATGAACTTCACGGGCACTAATAGATTTTCATTTACATAACTAACGTTGTAACTGAGTGAAGCATCACCATTTGTGCATGATACATAGGGTTACATTTCTGTTAGAATGCACAAGAGGAGCTAACAGTTGTTGCATCGGTAGGCAAGAAATTGTGTTTCGTATTCCAGTTGTATTCAGTTATTCCTCAAAATCTTAACTATATTGTCAGCCATCCAATATTGAGCATCCAACATTTCATCGCCTAGAAAATAATAAGATCGTTAGCGAGAAGAGAAACACTCCAATATTTCATTGCTTCGGTTATTAAGAAATTGTGTTGGGAATTTTGTTTAGATGTAGTTTTATGGCCGTATGTTCCGCATTGGAACGACGCGAGTAAATATATCTATTTGATAGACCAACCAGTTATGAATCCTCTATCGCTTACAAAATTACTAGATCGTAAGCGAGAAAGAAAGCAATAGCATCTTTGAATGCCTCTGCACGCGCAGTATTTGGTGGGTGTTTTTTTTTGTATTTAATAAGTATATCTATAATAAATATATATATTTGCCAAAGTCTGGCTTACATTGGTAGACCAATAAATTATGAATCCTTTATCGCTTACAAAATTATTATAGCGTAAGCGAGAAAGAAAGCAATATCATATTTGAATGCCTCTGCACGTGAAGTGTTTGGCGGGTGTTTTATCCTCCGCTAATCTAATAATTCGACCAGTTTAAATGGGAATATCTATTAGCTCCCCATAAAAATTGTTCGAAAAATTAGTTTCGCAGCGGATATAAAATACACCAATTATATTACACAGTGCAACATGAAAAAATATACAGGGGGAAAAAGGCAAACAAAAATCAATTTTTTTTGCGATTTTGACCTTGAAGATGAAGTTTTTCTGATTTTATATGTTCACAGTTTTTGTTCTTTATGATAAGAGCTACAACTTTTCCTCAGAGACTAAATTTAAATTCCGAACGATTTACAAGATATGAGCCTGACAAAATGATCACTTTTTTTGCAAAAATTACACCGAGGCCCCAAATCTTTGGGCGCTCCTAAAAAAAGGTGCATGACTTTGGGCAAAACTGGGAGACACTGGTCTTTTTTTGGTATTTTATCACTTAGTGGTATCCGTATATGGTTATATTTCCATGACTTAAAAAATTACACACCGTATTATGAATTATTGTTAGATTCAATAATACCGCACAGCCCAGCCGTCAACGGTAGACCCGCCAGCGAAAAAAATTGTCTGTGCCTTACAAAACTACAATATCGTAAGCGAGAGAGGATCTTGTACACCCACGGGTGAAAGTAATATTGTGTTGTAAATTACGATTTTGACGCCCCATATTCTTCATGAACATTTTATTTAAACTTTGTCGTTTAATATTGTTTTATATTGTTATATTTTGTTTAAATAATTAGAGGAGATATATATATATATAAATGACCTTTGGAGACAGTAATTCCACAAATACCAACCGTCATTAGTTTACCTACCCTTAGTAAAACTTCCAACGATTACGAAATTTCAAAATCGTAAGGGAGAAGAAATCAATAGTTATCTTCAGTAATTTTCCAAAAGCCTGATAAACATTCTTATATTTGCTGGTAGACATTCGTTCCTATATCGTTTACCCTATTTTAATATCGCAAGCTAAAGAGGCAGCAATATTGTATTGCATTGCCCGACTTTTGTACAAGATAACATGTGATCGATCCATGATCTGACCAACCATACTTCATAGACGGTCACCTCGCTTAGACGGCCCCATTATCGAGTAATTAGCAACGAAGTAGCTTCTAAAAACTCCATTCGCAACCGATGTATAAACTGTAGGTCCTAAAGAATGAGTGTAATACTAGAAAGTGAACTGAGAATATTAAATTTGTTTATTGCCTCGGTACAGCCGAGTATTAATGTGCCAGTAACATATCAGTGATGATGACTACGTATGCGTTTTTCTCTTTTTATGTCGTTTTTCTTATGTTTCTTATGATTTTTTTTTCTTCAGAAATTGTGCGACTATTGGCAACATTGATTATTTCTTCCAACAATTTGATTTATCGTTGAATTATTCTTAGCAACATTAAAATGTTGCAGTAATTTCGCGTGGACAACTTAGTTACTACACGTTTGGAAGTATTTCGTCGATACCCAATGCACACAAAAACGTATGCAGATCCGTTTCGAACCCGTTACGAGTCCGTAAAAACATTGGAAAGCGAGTCAGTGAATTATTTAATGGCGCTGAATCCGCAATAATAAAAGTGAATCCGTCTCGAATCCATTTTATTTACAAAAAGACGCATCCGAAAATGTACAAAATACTATTCGCGTTTTCGAGAGGAATTTCATACGCAAACACATTCGTCGTTATGAATTCGTAACGAATGTCCGTTTCGGAATGTACGAAGAAAGGGATCCGTCTCGAATTCGCAACAGGTTCATATGACACACTGGATATTCCGTAAGCATTTTGTTTGAATGAAGTTTTGTAAAATTGCACTTGAATTGTTGATACTAGCGCGAGCCATAAGGAAGAAATTGAAGTAGTCTCTAAAGATTCGGTTATTCGCCACAGCCTGCATCGTTTACAGTATTTAAATATCGTAAGCGATAGAGGAAGCAATAACACGTTTAAGCATTTTTTGTCAACAGGACGTTGTATTGTGACATACAGTTAGAGTTAATTGTTGCATACAATTTGAACAAAATTAATCGCCATACAAATCATGGATTGTGCTATGTAATGCCTCGATGTAAGCGTCGTGTCGCTTTTATATTGTGTGCTGCGTCCCTTGTTACGTGTGCTGAGCTTACTGCTTTGCCTGTGCTGCTGCGGTCGGTGAGATAGCATAGTATTTATATCAATGTTGACGTAAACGATGTTAAGAATCATTCATAGGAAGTTCATATGCTCTAGAAAGTTGTTTATTGAGATCTTAGGTACATTTTTGTAGTTGATTGTTTCCTTGAATTTTTAACGGTTTGCTATCTATGGACCTGAACAGGGGAAAAAAGGTAAAAAAAATACATTTTTTAAAGTTTTTTGCGATTTTGACCTTGAAGATGAAGTTTTTCTGATTTTATATGTTCACAATTTTTATTCTTTATGACAAGGGCTACAACTTTTCCTCAGTAAATCAAACGGTAAGCGGTTTGCAAGATATGAGTCTGACAAAATTATCACTTTTTTGCAAAAATTACACCGAGGCCCCAAATCTTTGGGCCCTCATAGAAAATAGAAAAAGTGGGCAAAACTGGGAGACACGGGTCTTTTTTTTTGTGGTCGTTTATCACTTAGTGGAGTCCGTATATGGTTATATTTTTTTGTGTTGCAACAGCATTTGCCATTGCTGTTGTAAAAAAGATAACAAGGGTCCATTTGGTCCATTTTGCAGCGAACCAAGTTGATGTTGCTTAATATTTTCACACGAACGATTTTAGTAGTCGGATCAAGTTGTTTGTACGAAGCTTCATATACAAAAATGCCCGCTAAATTTCGACGAAATATTTCCGCAACATTTTAATGTTTGTAATAAAATATAACAGCCAATCAAATATTAGAACAAAATGGTCAGTGTTGTCAACTCTCTTTCTATTCCCAAAAAAAGAGATTTTTAACTTAAAAAGTACTTAAAAAGAGAGTGAGAATATATTGTCATCAACACTGGAATATTGCCGGCCAAATTCGCAGCGAAACAAATTGATGTTGGTCAATATTTTTCACGCGAACGATTTTACTACTCTACTTTAAGCGACAAAGAAAGCTATTACACATGTCAGTGGTTTTGTCAGTACAAATATTATTTAATGAACTCCAATTAGCTTCAGTAAATACGCATTTCCAAAACTGCATTGTTCTACCAATACTTAACCTTCTATCACTTACAAAATAGTAATATCGTAAGCGAGAAAGGAAGTAATAATAACTTTCGGTAAATTTTTTGACTGAAAATGTTGGCTTCGTTTTTTCTGCCTGGCAAATACAACCGATATCGCTGATGATTTTTTAACACCTACATCGCAGTAGTTATTACCTACGTGCGGTTTCGAATTTTCTAAAATTCATCACTCCAATATTTTGTTATTCTCTATGTTTGCATTTTCATATAATTTTAAACTCAAATAACAGCTACCGCTTTAACTGCATTTTAAAAAAAGGCAAACAACTCTTAGGTAAATATTGCCGGTAAATTGTAATTGTTCCACTGATAATGGACCCACTACTGGCAAACGGCAATAATCACACGTATAATTCGGTAAATATGGGAAAAGACACGTATTTCACATCGAAAGATAAGAAGAGTTGGCTCACAGCATTCTGGATTTTTTGTTAAGTGTTTGTTCTAAAAACCCCGTATTCATAAAATCATCATCCATCCACCTGAAGTGTCTAGGTAAATCAGATAAGATTAGCTTAGCTGTACGTAAGAGATGCAATCTTTGGAGATGTTAAGTTAAATTTAAATAGATGACACAAATGTCAAAAATAAATGTCAGTGTTAGATAATATTAAAATCTTTAAAATCATTTCAATTTCAAAGAAATTACAACATTTTTGATAAATTTTTAGAAAGTATGAAAAATTTAAATAAAAAGAAAATTAGAAATAACAAAATTTTAGAGACGTTATGAAAAATTTTAAATCGTATTACATCTTTAAGGCGCGTACTAAGATCAACATTTAGGTGAAAAAATGACTTCGAAATATCGACCAATAAATTATGCCAGTGTAGTACTAAGTTATTCACTCGAACTATCAGCAACATGTATCGAACATTTTAATGTTTCTAAGAAACATGTATCATTTAAGCGAATTGAAGGAACAAATTATCAATGTTGTCAACTGTTATGCAATTTCTCATAAAATAAACAGCCGAGTACTAAAATTTCCCAACAATATCTTTAAAAACGGGAGTACTGAGATCGTTCGCTTGGAAAATATTTTATAATACAACTATTTCGCTCCGATATGAGTCTTTTTTAATTTTTCACATTAAAAATCAATTTTTTTTCTTTTGGAAATTGTATGGAGTTGACCATTGATCATTTCTTCTAACGATACATATTGCTGTTAGTTCACGTCAACAACGTAGGTAACACGTGCGGAAACATTTCATCGATTCTACGCAGACATTTTTTGTTTGGTATTAAAATTTTCTTAATAACAAACGATTACTAAGATTGTTAGGGTAAAAATATTGAGTAACATCATTGTAATTGTAAGATTATTTTGGAATAAATAAAGTTAAAATTAATTGAGCTGCGAAATGATCCAGCAAACATATCAGTGTTATCGACTATATTTTTCTATGTTTTTCAGTTTTTTTCACATTAAAAATCAATTTTTTTTGAAATTGCGTGAGAGTTGACAACATTAATCATTTCATCTTGCAATTTAATTGATTGTTAAATTTTTCTATGAAACATTAAAGTGTTGCTTGATACATGTTGCTAATATTCATCAACAACGTAGTACTACACATGCGGAAACATTTCGTCGATACTTCGCAGACATTTTTTTGGAATCAAAAATTTCTTAAAATGAATCTGGTACTAAGATTGCTAGGGTAAAAAATATCGAGCAACATCATTGTAATTGTAAGATTATTTTGGGAGAAATAAAATTAAAATTAATTGAGCTGCGAAATGATCCAGCAACATATCAGTGTTATCGCCTATATTTTTCTTTGCTTTTCAGTTTCTTTTCACATTAAAAGTATATATATATTTTTTTAAATTACATGAGAGTTGACAACATCGATCATTTCTTCTTGCAGTTTGATTGATCGTTACATTTTTTTTAAGAAACATTAAAATGTTGCTCGATACATGTTGCTATTATTCATCAACAACTTAGTACTACACGTACGGAAACATTTCATCGATACTTCGCAGACATTTTTTTAGAATCAAAAATTTCTTAAAATGAAACGAGTACTAAGATCGTTAGGTTGAATAAATTGACTTCAGTTTATGACAAATGTGAATATAAACTACTGTGGTTTAAAGGGCTAGACGCTGCTGGAGATGATGCTTCACAAATATAGAGACGATCGTCCAGTGAATGTGAGTTCGAATCCGAATTTAAAGTTTTTTCACTAACCGAAAAAACATGATCTGTTAACTTAAAAGGGATTACAAATCTCTTAAAATAACTCGGATCAACGACAACTAAAATTGAGCAACATCATTGTAATTGTAAACCTATTTTGGGATAAATAAAATTAAAATTTACAGAGGTACATCAATTTGTTTCGCATTTTTCTTTCAGCAACAAATCAGTGTTGGCGACCGTACTTTTCTCTGATTTTAAGAATTTTTTCTCACTAAAAGTCTGTTTCTTTTTTGAGAAATTGCATGAGAGTTAGCAACATTAAAAATTTATATTTTTCTTAGCAACATCAATTGGTTTTACTGCGAAATGGTCCAGCAAAATGTCCGGGTTGGCGACTATATTTTTCGCTGTTTTTAAGTAGATGTTCTCACTAAAATTCTCTCTTTCTTTTTTAAGAAATTGGCAATTAAGAATTAGCAACAATAAAAATGTCTTCCTAGAATTGGATTGGTCGTTACCTTTTTCTTAGCAACATTAAACTGTTGCTGGATACATGTTGCTGATAGTTAACGTAAACATCTTGTACTACTCGGGCCGGAAGTATTTCGCCAAGTATTTTCCGAAGTATTTGCGTATTTCGCATTCATTTTTTTGGTATGGAGATCTGTAAAATTGCACTTGAAATTTTGATCTTTGTACGAACCTTTAGGTTAAATTTTCAGTAATCGTCGGCATACTTTTTAGCCTCACTGTTTCATCAATTTCTTGAGATAATGAAATATGCGAAGAAGACGCCAACTACCATAGGATCTGGTTAATGTTCTGTAATGTTTTATGTGTCTTATCTAAGCTGTTACCATTCTGATGCAATCCCACAATGGTTATCTAATCAAACATACGCATTGCAGTGAGGCACGAGTTCATCCCTCCATCCAATCCATCCGTCCATCACATTAGTTATATCTACAGTTTAGCGTCAATATGATGTCGTCTATTTGTCCGCTGTTTACGTCAATTAATTGTTGTTGCGTTTAAACTTTATAGCATCTGATCGATCGTGTGTGAATCATTTTGAATCATTTGTCAAATTCATACAGATATGCAAAATACTCGTACCTGTTTGGGATTCATCACCTGAATCATCGTACTTGATTGTGAACTAAATGACTAATTACCCCAACTGGTGGTGAATGAGAAACAAATTTGGAGCATGGATCAATGTTCAAAATGTGATTGTGTTGCGATTTCGTGAGATAAATTTCGTACGTGAATTGAATTTAAATCGAAACTCAAAACAAAATGACAGGTTATGGAACATTTTGCGAAAAGTGTTATAAAAGGAATGTAAAAGTAAAATATTTATCGATTCAATAAATAATTAGAGTATATTAAATTTATTTTTAATAACCAAATTAACCAAATTGTTTTATTAGTTTAATCATTATTTTAACTAGACATTATAATTTGAATCTACAAGTACTAAAAAATTTTGAAATTCGTAATCCAATTTTGTGATCCAAATAGACTTAACATATCGAATGTTAATGCTGTCCATGTAATTAAAAACTGTCCTAGCCATATACAAATGAGATGCCTCTGGCGATTTAAAAAATCTTCCTTAAGTTTTTTGGAGACACAAATAAGCAATACCAAGCTATGTCGAATTTTCTCAATTTTGAGATTAGAATATCAGTAACAATCCACTCCGCAAACTCTTCCTCTTATTCATATCTTAAATTTAGTCACTCAGTACACCCACCTCATAAAGAGTGTCTAACTACAATGTTTTTAGGCGTAGCCACTCGTTATTCAAGAGTTTTCTAACTACTGTCTAACTCTTATATGAACATATCTGGTTTAGCCAAATGCAACCCTAATAGTCAAAACTGTTGTTAGTAACGCAGGGTATTCAGTTTTTGTAAAATATTCTTTGCTTTACGATGTACGTGTATAAAAAGTAACGAATATTTCACGAACCGAAAATTTCGCTCACTTCGTGCATTTGCTTGGTGAAATGTTCTTAGGCAAAATCAATCACAGGGTTGTCACGCTAATGTTATTTCGTACGAAAATAATTGTTTGATAAGACTATTTTAGATTTCGGTATGAAATCTTTGTTCAACGTTCTAGTATATTGTATCGGTTAGAGGCAGGTCTACTGAGATTAAATGAAAAATGTCTGTATCATGTCAAATTTTTGAAAAAATTGATTTTTAGCCATTCTCAGATTTTCCTGATTTTTTTTTAAATAAACAAAATTTCACATTTTTCATCATAACTTAGGACTCCAAATTTGTTACTCACAATATTTGGCAAAACTGTAGCCACAGTAAAACTGAACAACTTTTGTGGACATATTAATGCAATTTGAACGTGTCTAATCACACGAAATAACTCATAAAGACCACTTAAAAATGGTGAATTGTATATAAAGGGTGTCTCAGTAAGAATGCACTTTTTCATTTTAAAATAAAAACACGTATTTTTTGAGATAGTTGTGATATTTTTTTTTTGATTGTAAAGAGGACATGTTCCGATTAATTAAGTTTTAATAGCAGAGAGTTATCACCTATCTCCGATTTACCTTGCAAACAAAGGGTGTCTCAGAAAGAATGTTCTTTTTCATTTTAAAATAAAATTAGGTATTTTTTGAGATAGTTGTGATTTTTTTATTGGAGGGTAAAGAAGACATGTTCCGATTAAGTATGGAATACAATATCTGTCAATTGGCTCCCACAGCTCTGATGACAGACCATTACTCTTTTCATGAAATTTTCCATGACTTTTTCACAGATATGTGGCTGTATCTTACCGATGACGCGTTGGATTTCGGATTTAAGCTCAGGAATTATTTCGCATAAACCAGAGATTCCAGTAAACCCCAAAGAAAGAAATTGCAAGGCGTTAAATCGCATGATCTTGGTGGCCAGTTGACTTTAGGATTTCTTGGGATAATTTCTTCTGGATATCGTTGCTGCAATAAATCGATTGTTTCATGCGCGGTGTAGCAACTGACAAGTGGCGCCGTCTTGCTGAAACCACATGCCGTCCAAATCCATGCCGTCCATGTTCGTGAACCGATTGCCATTCACAGTCACTGGAATTTCGGCCTCATCTTCATACAAGTAAGGCCCCATCATGTCATCTGCCCAACACCACACAGTTGCTCGTTGTGGGTGCATTTGGTTCTCAAGGATTGCACGAGGATTTTCTGGGCTCCAAATTCGACAATTTGGTGTATTCACGAAGCCATTTAGATGGAAATACGCTTCATCGGAGAAGACGACTTTTTTTTGAAAAATTTGCATTGACTTCACTTTTCTCCATTACCCATTGAACGAATTGCCGGCGCTTTCCCTGGTCTGTACGCATGATGGTGGAGGTCTCTTGTCAAAATTCGCTGTGTAGTGCTTCGTGAAATTTTAAGTTGTTGCGAACGATGTTTTCGAGTTTTCGGCGACACTCGTTTACAGTAGCAATGTTTTCAAGAGACCGACCGGTACGTTGACGCAAAGGAGTCTTACTGTCGATAGCAGACTCAGTTTCTTCAAATATTTTGACGGTTGACACGTTAGGTTCACTTTCTCGACAAAAAATTCTTCGAAATTTGCGAAATATTTTCACAATTATAACGCGTTGTTCTTTCGTTAAGCGCTCCATTTTTAATAATCGAAATAACACAGTGCAACACCCAAAAATATATCCATATACGGACACCACTAAGTGATAAAAGACCAACAAAAAAAAAAGACACGTGTGTCCCAGTTTCGCCCAAAGTCATGGACTTTTTTCTATGGGCCCCAAAGATTTTGAGCCTCGGTGTAATTTTTGCAAAAAAGTGATCATTTTGTCAGACTCATATCTTGCAATTCGTTCGAAATTTTGATTTACTCTGTGAGGGAAAGTTGCAGCTCTTGTCATAAAGAACAAAAATTGTTAACACAAAAAACTTCATCTTCAAGTTCAAAATCGCAAAAAACTTTAAAAAATTCGATTTATTTACGTTTTTTCCCCTGTGCAGGTCCATAGGTAGCAAACCGTAAAAGATTCAAGGAAAGAATCAACAACAAAAATGTACCTAAGATCTCAATAAACAACTTTCTAGAACATATGAACTTCCTAGGAATGATTCTTATATTGTGTGCTGCGTCCTTTGTTGGGTGTGCTGAGCTTACTGCTTTGCCTGTGGTGCTGCGGTCGGTGAGATAGCATAGTATCTCAATGTTGAAGTAAACGGAATCATTCCTAGGAAGTTCATATATTCTAGAAAGTTGTTTATTGTGTTTCGGTTAAATCGGTTTGCTACCTATGGATCTGAACAGGGGAAAAAAGGTTTAAAAAAAATCAATTTTTAAAGTTTTTTGCGATTTTGACCTTGAAGATAAAGTTTTTTTGACCTTTTTTTGAACTTTCCCTCAGAGACTAACTTAAAATTCCGAACGAATTGCAAGATACGAGGCTGACAAAATGATCACTTTTTTTGGGCCCATAAAAAAAAGTACATGACTTTGGGCAAAACTGGGAGACACGAGTCTTCTTTTTGTCTTTTATCGCTTAGTGGTGTCCGTATATGGTTATATTTCCATAGTGTAATCATATGTGACAGCTGCCAAATTTCAGAGTTGCCACTTGTAAATAAAAATGATACTAAAGTTAAGAAGTGCATTCTTACTGAGACACCCTGTATTTCAATTCTTTTTTTTTTGTTTTAGAATATTGAAAGATATTGAAATTTGCTTAATTCCTATTAAAATGAAAATATACTTATAAATTACTTAAACTGCCATGTGCGTATTTTCAGTTAACGTTAATATAAATCATTTAAACATTTTGAAAATGTGTGAAAATTTCGAAATTTCGATGACGCTATTCGATTGTGTTTAGTCATATTTTTCCTCGTCAATAAATTGTTTATGACACCTCTGTTAACTTAAGCACTTAACACTTATTTAATTGTTTACAACATTTTAAATTCATTTATATTTCTATTAAATAATAAAATTTCCCTTTTGTTTTGCGTCTTTACAGATATGAACGTCTCTTACATCGTGCACAGATTGAGGATTTGAGCGAAGTATCCGGCATCGGTTGCCTGTATCAGAGTGGTGTCGATCGTTTGGGCAGACCAGTGATAGTGTTTTGTGGCAAATGGTTCCCAGCCCATAATATCAATTTGGAAAAGGTTAGTGGGAGTGGAGTGAAAGGATAACATTTGATTTCTTAATATTGTTAATGTTCCTTTCCTTGCAGGCCTTATTATATTTGATAAAACTCTTGGATCCCATCGTTAAAGGAGACTATGTTATTGCTTACTTCCACACTCTGACCAGTACCAATAATTATCCATCATTGCATTGGTTACGCGAAGTCTACAGTGTATTGCCTTACAAGTGAGTAGCATCTTATTGTCAACTGATGATTCAAATCTGCAGAATAATTTGAAGCTTAATAAGTCCTATTGATGAAATGAATTCCTTAAATATTTAAATAAACTTAAATATCCCGATATTCAATTACTATTTTCCATAAGTTAGTCATCGGGTGTACGCTCCGTATAACGAGTGTCTAACCAAGATGTTGTTAAGGCTTCTTCGTCATTCAGCTCTTTGTGAAAATTTCGAAGGCAAAATCTATTACAGGGTTGTTACGCCAAAGTTATTTCGTGCGAAAACAAGTGATAATTGTTTGGAACCGGAATATTGCATTTCGATCATTTTAACAACCAAAGGAACCAAAGGTAGAGGAATTATAAATGAAATTTTTGTAAAATAAATCAAAGATAGGTGGTAACTCTGCGCAAACAAAATTTTCCGTTTAGAGATAAATGACAAAATTTCTTACAAAAATTTCGCAAGAACTGAATACGCAGCTTGGCACGGAAACAGTTGTTGCAGAAAGTTACCACCAATAGCCCGGAATAATAAATAAGGAAAGTTTCTTGCACCGAAATTTTCGCTCACTTTTCATTTGCATGGTACTCAGCTCTTATCGAAATTTTCGCAGGCAAAATCAATTTCAATTTTGATAATTGTTTGGGTCCGGAATTTTGACATATCAATAATATTAACAAGCAAAGGTAGAGGAATTAAAAATGAAATATTTGCAACGTAAATCAAAGGAAGGTGGTAACTCTGCGCAACAAAATTTTCCGTTTAGAGATAAATGACAACATTTCTTAAGAAAATTACGCAGCTTGGCACGAACAAAGTTGTTGCAGAAAGTTACCACCAATAGCCCGGTATAGAAAATAAGGAAAATTTCATGAACCGAAAATTTCATTCACTTTTCATTTGCTTGGTACTCAGCTCTTTGTGAAAATTTCGTAGGCAGAATCAAGTACAGGGTTGTTACGCCAAAGTTATTTCGTACGAAAACAATTGTGTGGTAATTGTTTGGTACCAGAATTTTGACATTTCGATTATTTTAGTAAACAAAAGTAATTCCACATACGTTAAACATACAATGGAGTGCAAAGATGAATTATTAATGGAATATTTTCAAGGTAAATCAGAGATATGTGGTAACTCTCTGTAACAAAATTTTCCGTTTAGATATAAATGACAGAACTTCTTACGAAAATTTTGCAAGAAATGAATACGGAGCTTGACACGGAAAAAGTTGTTGCAGAAAGTTACCATAGCCCGGTATAAAGAATAAGGAAAATTTCATGGATCAAAAATTTTCGTTTGCTTGGTACTCAGATCTTTGCGAAAATTTCGTTGGCAGAATCAAGTACAGGGTTGTTACGCCAAAGTTATTTCGCACGAAAACAATTGTTTGGGACTGAAATTTTGACATTTCTATTATTTTAGTAAACAAAAGTAATTCCACATGCGTTAAAAACAAAATGGAGTGCGTAGAGGAATTACAAATGAAATATTTGCAAGGTAAATCAAAGATATATAAAACTCTCTGCAACAAAATTTTCCGTTTAGAGATAAATGCCAAACTTCTTACGAAAATTTTGCAAGAACTGAATACGGACCTTGACACGGAAAAAGTTGTTGCACAAATTTACCCCCAATAGCCCAGTATTCAGTTATTATGAAATTTTCGTTGCCATAAGAAGTACTTGTATAAAAAATAAGGAAAATTTCATGAACCGAAAATTTTGCTCACTTTTCATTGGCTTGGTACTCAGGTCTTTGCGAAAATTAAAATTACCAAATACCAAATACCAATTTAAAGTTTCTATAGGGTAATTCCAAAATTTTTCGACACAGACCTTGACCCGACTCCCTTCGATTTCGATGAAATTACAGACATATATTCTACTCATTTCTGACGTTACAATGGTCGAAACTCTACAGGGTTCATGTTTTATAGCTCCCTAAAGTTGTTATCTGTAGTGTTTGTGTGAAGAGATAGTTGTGTTCATGTTGGAATAACTTTCGAATGCGACATCAGATTGTAACGATCTTGGTATCACCTAGTATATTTCGATCTCCTTTTTAGCAATAAAAATAGAAATGGGAGGTGTTTGTGGGACAAGGACAATGAAATTGAGAAAATGTCCTTTTTCCTTGAATACCCTAGAAACGTATATTTAATTTTCTTAATTTTATTTTAAAAAAAATTTCGCATACTCTTCTCAAAAAGATGTACAAATTTTAGGAAGGGGGTCAGGTTTCAAAAGTACTGTTTTTGTGTCAATTTTTTTGGAATTACCCTATATGAAAATCAGAAGATATTTATTGAAATTCAGAAAAAAACCAATTGAAATGCAGTAAACTCAAATTGAATTTCAGAAATATCAATTGAAATTAAGAAAACATCAATTGAAGTTTGGAAAACATCAATTCAAATTCGGGAAATTTCAATTGAAATTCAGGAAATATCAATTGAAATTCAGAAAAATTGCAATTGATGTTTCATCTCGTTATATTGAAACCATTAATTTTGTCTTGTCCTCATTTACTATTTGGCAAACTTTTACTAACTCCTTCTCAAGTCTCGAAAACACCGCCATAACTTCTCTCATTGTGCGCCCAATGATATCTATATCATCAGCCTCCGCGAGAAGCATGTGGCTTTTGCAGCTGGTGGTTTTGCTCATATTTACTGCTGCTTTTCTCATAATGATCTCCGTTAAGATGTTAAAGAGATCGCACGATAGGGTGTCGCCTTGCCTGAGGCCTGGCTTAGTTTCGAAAGGTTCGGTAAAACCCTTACAGTATTTTAAAAAGGGTTTTGCCAAAATCCGTTTCATAAAATGCATGCTTGTTACTATGTACAGCATTTTCAATCTTTTCTTTTTTGTAAATTACATTGAGTAATATTTTGTAAAATTCATTAAAGAAAAATAAAAACATTCATTACTCAGTACTTGGTATCGCAAAACAAAAAAAATCGCATCTCTTGTCAAAATGAAATACCTTCCCTTAATGGTGAATAATAGCGAAAGGCCTCCTTCGAATTTCATGATCCATACCTCTTTTTATTCGTAAGGTTTTGCGATAAGGTAATATAATGTGATACATTTTACCGGTTTTTATTTTTTCTAATTTAAAAACCAAAAACAACAAATATTTTAACGAAAAAATATTTTTTTTTTGCCGCATTTTTTTTTCTCGATAACTCTGAAACTATTAATCAGATTAATTAATATTGTAGGCATGAGTTGAAGCTAATGCAAATCTTAATTTTTCTGAATTTATTTCGACAAAATCGTATGAGTGGTTTTCGAGTTATGATACATTATGTGGAGAAATATATCAAAAAATTTCAAATTTGGCTTAAAAAATATTTATAGAATCTATTCATATTTTCTTACTTAGAGGACTTTAATACATCAAAATTATATACATAGGTATTGAACATTGCAATTTTTTCTGTTTAAAGGTCAAAGTTTATTTAACTATTTTTAATTTTTTTTTTAATTTTTTTCTTTACAGATACAAAAAGAATCTTAAAGCTTTTTACATTGTACACCCAACATTTTGGACAAAGGTATGTTATTCAAAACTATATAATATATTTTGTTAAAGTTTTTTTTACAATTTCATTGAATATGTTTGTAATTTTTTGATTTAGATGATGACCTGGTGGTTTACCACATTCATGGCTCCGGCCATTAAGGCCAAAGTTCATTCATTACCCGGCGTCGAGCACTTGTATTCAGCCATCACTAAAGATCAATTAGAAATTCCCGCTTATATAACCGAATACGATATGGCCACAAATGGCATACACTATTTTACACCACAAACCCAGCCGGCTGCGTCATAGACTACAATCATAAGACCAGAGGCTGTATAAATAATAACCACAATAACCGCAACCACAAACATAAAACCAACAACAGCAACAACATCAATACTATATCCAAAATATCTTCCTTGTTATTATCCTTTAAATCCTTGACCCCCTCCGCCGCCCATCCTAATTTCCTTTCTATGTGAATTGCATGTTAAGTTTGCCGCCGTCGCCGCCGCCCGTTCCTTCTCAGCAAAGATCAGTCAGTCGTCGCCAGTCAGTCTCTGTCTCTAATGTAAAGTTGAAATAATCTACTAAACTATTTAACAAATGAATGAAAGAACGTGGAAATATAAAAACGTTATTGAGAAGTTATAAAAAAAAGTACTAACCAATTTAGAACTCCCCCTCTCCCCCACGACCCAAACTATTTTTAATACTAGTAGAATAGTTTGGGTTCGACGTTATATTATATAGAAATTTAAAAAAAAAACAAATAAATTAAAATATATATATAATATATAATTAAAACAAAAATTAACTAAAAAATGATGTACCTTTATATGAAATGATAACAAACAACAACAACAAAAATAACATTAATTAAACTCCACATTATTATATACTTATATACATAAAACAAACAAATACATACATACAAAAATACACATATACCTACATACATATACTATATATACTGTTAAATCATACCAACCAACCAACCAATCACATGAAACAAAATAACAAAACAAAAAAATACGCTAATATTTAGAAAGTTAGTTATTAATTATAAACAACAACAAAAAAAGGAAATATAATAAACAAAAATTGATCAAATTGATAAATATAAAAATAAATAAAAATCCTAACAAAACTTAAAAAAAAAAAAAAACAAATATAAATTGTTGTCGCCCTTAATGTAGGAGGGGCAAAGGGTGATTATTTAATAAAACAAAAATATTGTTGAAATTTATATTATGATTTTTGTTTTTAAATTATGATATTTAAATTTATTACAGCTAAAGCAACTGTGGGCATCATTTTCACAGTCAGCTGTTAAACCTATAAACATTGAAAGTTTAAAATGTTATAACATTGAATTTGAAATGAAACTGATAATATTCTAGTCCGAATGATGTTCTACGAATCGCTTTAACGGAACAGATTTGACCAGCAACTCGGTAGCGGAATGTACTGAACACCGATGAAACTTGAAGTTCAAAAACAGGGAGACGATCGTCAGGCGTAAAGTGTTCCAAGAATCGAGTTTCGGTTTATTCGACAAATTACTTTTTTGGAAAACAGGTTATCGGCTTCACAGAATAGAAAAAATCGGTGACACTGGTTAATTCTCGGTTTTATTTACGACCTCTTTTCGTTTTTTGTCGTTATACTCTGACAAAACAAAATGATTATATTTTACTTTTTCCTTTTGACCATTTTATTATTCAATATTGTTCAGAAAATATGAAATCTAATTTAAAAACATATTTTATGGAATTTGATTAGATTACATTGAATTGAATTGAATTGAATTGAATTGATTTGGATTGAATTGAATTGAATTGAATTGAATTGAATTGAATTGAATTGAATTGAATTGAATTGAATTGAATTGAATTGAATTGAATTGAATTGAATTGAATTGAATTGAATTGAATTGAATTGAATTGAATTGAATTGAATTGAATTGAATTGAATTGAATTGAATTGAATTGAATTGAATTGAATTGAATTGAATTGAATTGAATTGAATAGAATTGAATTGAATTGAAATGAATTGAATTGAATTGAATTGAATTGCATTGAATTGAATTGAATTGAATTGAATTGAATTGAATTGAATTGAATTGAATTGAATTGAATTGAATTGAATTGAATTGAATTGAATTGAATTGAATTGAATTGAATTGAATTGAATTGAATTGAATTGAATTGAATTGAATTGAATTGAATTGAATTGAATTGAATTGAATTGAATTGAATTGAATTGAATTGAATTGAATTGAATTGAATTGAATTGAATTGAATTGAATTGAAATGAATTGAATTGAATTGAATTGAATTGAATTGAATTGAATTTAATTGAATTAATTGAATTGAATTGAATTGAATTGAATTGAATTGAATTGAATTGAATTGAATTGAATTGAATTGAATTGAATTGATTTGGATTGAATTGAATTGAATTGAATTGAATTGAATTGAATTGAATTGAATTGAATTGAATTGAATTGAATTGAATTGAATTGAATTGAATTGAATTGAATTGAATTGAATTGAATTGAATTGAATTCAATTGAATTGAATTGAATTGAATTGAATTGAATTGAAATGAATTGAATTGAATTGAATTGAATTGAATTGAATTGAATTGAATTGAATTGAATTTAATTGAATTAATTGAATTGAATTGAATTGAATTGAATTGAATTGAATTGAATTGAATAGAATTGAATTGAATTGAATTGAATTGAATTGAATTGAATTGAATTGAATTGAATTGAAATGAATTGAATTGAATTGAATTGAGTTGAATTGAATTGAATTTAATTGAATTAATTGAATTGAATTGAATTGAATTGAATCGACTTGAATTGAATTGCATTGAATTGAATTGAATTAAATTAAATTGGCTTGAAGGTTTGGAAAAATTGGAAATATATAATGGCTATAGAAGTTTCAATATAAAAAATTAAACCGCTTATCCGAAGTTAAATATCCGGGGCTTCGGCTATTCGAATAAGACGTTGTTTAACGGGTTCCGCTGATTTTTGAGTTCCGATTATGAACACCTCAGTCACGCGAAAGAGAGTTAGAATGTTTGCCACGAATGCTTCACATTTATTGCATTAACAAGTATCAATAATAGTATCAATTAATATTCAAAAACATTATTTGAATTTCCAAAATGATTATCTAAACCGTTTAGTGCTTCATATAATATTTATATTTTTTGTTTGAATTTAAATTGGTATTAGGATTGATATATTCTCTAAAATTTAAATACAGGGTGGAGCGCGGTATTTTGCTTATTTGGGATGAAATAAAAAAAGTCTGAACATTAGAAAAATTTATTTTATATTTTAATTATATTGAACAGTAAGGGAATTTTTGAATTACATGGTTTTAAATTGTGTATCTGGCAAATGTCTATCCACACGTTTTCTGAAGTTTTCATGAACTCTAACAAGCATATCGACTGGTATTCTGGCAAATTCAGTCTCAATATTGTTAATTAGGTCTTTCAAGGTGTTGGGATGGTTGATATACACCTTCGACTTCAAGTAACCCCAAAGGAAAAAATGGCATGGGGCTAAGTCTGGTGAGCGTGCCGGCCAGTTCACATCACCCCTCAAAGAAATAAGTCGTCCAGGAAATATTTGCCTCAAACAATTCATAGTAATCCTCGCTGTGTGTGCAGTGGCACCATCCTGTTGGAACCATGTATCCTCTAATTGCATTGCCTCAAGAACCGGCTGAAAAAAATACTGTATCATAGTCAAGGGCCGTTCGGAGTTCACAGACGGTTATCCTGGAAAAAGTAAGGGCCAATGATGCCTACTCGTGATATGGCGCACCACACAGTGACGCGGTCCGAATGCAGAGCTCTCTGGTGAAGTTCTCTGCGGTTTGTTTCACTCCAGTGCCGCATATTTTGTTTGTTTACATACCCGCTGTTACACACACGCTGCACTGCAATGATCGAGTGCGCATTTGAAAAATACGCTTCAACACAAAATGACCTCTCCTCACGTGTCCAATGCATGATGGCAACTGAAAGGCAGACGAATACAAATCTCTCGTCAGCCACTATAAGCCACGCACACTCTCTACGACCAACACTGCCACCACAGCCTGCAGTGCAAAAAAAGGAAATTACCACGCTCCACCCTATATATCAATTGAAATTAAAAACAAAATGTTGCTGGAAAATTTCTATTAAATTTTTAAAATATTTATTATTGTCAATTGAAAAACATTCCCGGAAATTAAAACTTGATCAATAAACATTTAAATATTCCATTCGAATTAAATTTAATTTAAAATGCATCAATTTCCATCGATCAAATATTCGCATTCATTCCCTTTTATTTGTGTCCGTTTTATGTCCAACCAAAGAGTAACATACTACACCAACTCGAACTGGATGAATTAACCTACTACCTCGTCGTCAGCGAGAGAATGTAAAGAGAGGGATGGTGACTCGTATCTATTGCTGTATGGGTCTTTGCGAAAATTTCGTAAACAAAATCAATTACAGAGTTGTTATGACATACATACGAAAATAATTGTTTGATAATAGTTTGGTACCGGAATTTGGACAAATAATAGTAACACCCACCACATGGGTTAAAAATAAAATGGAGTGGGAATATGAATTATTCATGAAACATTTGAAGATAAATCAGATATGTGTAGTAACTCTCTGCAACAAAAATTTCCATTTAGAGATAAATGGTAAAATTTCACAAGAACTGAATACCGGAACTTTAGTCAAGAGTTGATTCCAAGCGGAGTAGTATCTACTGTCTAACTCTGCTATGAACATGTCTGTTTTAGTCAAATGTAACCGTGATTTTCATGATTGTTATTAGTAAAGCGTTAGCATGTATTGGTTCGCTTCTTCGTGTTATGAATTTAAAATAGTTACTCGCATGATAGTCGGTAGATAAAAGCATTATATTCTGAGTTTTACTGTAAAATTAAAACAATTTACTTTCACCAGAAGAGAATATAATTTCAACCAGGGTGAATTAAAATTTAACAAATCGTAAACAAATTTCCTATCAGCGATTAGTGTAAATGTTGGCTTCTCAAAGGCAGAGCTCGTGAGAAGTTAGAAAAGATGATACTGATATATTTGCCTCACGAAGTTGGGCATCGAGTCATCCTATTGAATGGCAGAGCCTTTAGCTGATAGTAGGAACATGAGAGTAAAGGCTATTGGCGTATATGTGAGGATGAGGGCAAAATTGTAAGCAATGATCATCTCTGATCTCTCACATCCCAAAACTGTCACAGAGAAGGATGCTTTGCCCAGGTGACTGGTTTATGTATGGTTTGTATTCTCTACGCTTTATTATAATAAGGGGAATACTGAACTTTCACAGTACTTAAATTGCACATATCTGTAGCTAAATTATCTAGATTACTTAAAGAAGTAGCATTAAAATATTTCAAGATCGGTCCTAAGATTGTTCGCACGAAATAAATTAAGCAACATCAATCTATTTTTCTGGGAAATTTGTGAGCAACATATCAGTTTTGCCAACTGTATTTTCCTGTATCAATGTTTTTATAAATACTGAAGAAAATCGCTTGTAATTTTTTGATAAATTAAAAGAGAGTTGACAACATTGATCTTTTATTACTCACAAGGCCGATGCAATTTTGATTGAAACAGTCAACTGCTACTCAAAAAATTTAATTCTGCTTCGCGTGAACATTCGCTGGTATTTTTTGAATGGAATTGTATAAATTTCTCGGCTAATTCAACTTAGTACTGGTCTTCACATATAATATAAATTTCAAGATCTGGCAACCTAAACACGGATTTTGTTGTGGAGCTGTGAAAGAGTCTGATACTACGTGTATACAAGAGCGTCTATTGCGACATCATATCGCGATATGTCAAACAAGTACCTTTTTACTTGCACATGCTTTATCTCGCGATATGATATCATAAGATAAGATCTCGTATAAACGTATTAAGAGTTACTATGATCAATGTTTTTCCCCCAATTTTCAAAAAAGAGATTTATGTTTTAAAAAAGCTTAAAATATGGTTTCCCATTACATCCCACGAAGGGATTAGGAGAGCTTCTCACAAACCAGTGAACTGTGCGCGTAGTAGCTTTACACGCACTGATTGGGGCCTACAGTTTTACGGTGTTTTTGAGATGCTTTTTCATGTCCAAATACTCGATAGTGTCGCCGTCACTAAGCGCGGTGACTTCCGTCGAAAGACATATGGGGTGCTCTGAGCAGGGATCTAACAAGTGCCGCGCACAAGACGATCGCACCACCGACACTCACGAAAAGCTTAAAATCAGTGTATAATATAGTCCTCACTACTGAAATGTTGCTGGCCAATTTCGCAGCAAAACACATTGATGTTGCTCAATTTTTTTCGTGCGCGCGTATCGTTGTTGGCAACCATATTTTCTTCTGTGTTTGCATGTTTTAACACTACAAACCTCTTCTAATATTTTGTAAATGGAATGAGAGTCTTTAATCTTAGTTCCCTATAATTTGATTGGTCGAGAATTTTTTTTTAGAAATATTCAAATATTTGTTGATACATGTTGAAGTTATTAGAAACATTCAAATGTTTCTTGATACATGTTGATGTTATTACAAACATTCAAATATTTCTTAATACGTGTTTTTGGTAATAGAAACATTCAAATGTTTCTCGTTACAAATGTGTCTTGATACATTTTGTTCATATTAAAAACATTCAAGTGTTCCTTGATACATGTTGATGTTATTAGAAACATTCAAATGTTTCTTGATACATGTTGATGTTATTAAAACAACATTTAAATGTTTCTCGATACATGTTGTGATAATAAAAACATTCAAATGCTGATCCATACTTGTTGATGTTATTATAAACATTCAAATATTTCTCGATATTGAATCAAAATGGAAATTGAAAGGAAATGAATGAAATTTTATGAAATTTCTCACTAAATAATTAACTTAGTACTGGCATTTAAAAAAAAAAAAATGGTGTCCCTTAACATCCCATGAAGGGATTGGGGAGAGCTTCTCACAATCAGTGAGATATGCGCTTTCTAGTTTTCTGGCATTTACCTGTAATAAAATTTGAAGATCCGGCAACGTAAAAAATGGAGTTGCTTGTGGAGTTTTAAAACTTGGTTACTATTATATAAATATTTTTCTACACTTTTCCAATGCCATTTGTTGTAACATGTGAACAATAATTGCAAGGACTTCATCTACAAAATATCCCAACTAAATATTTCCTCCCATTGACAGATGGCAAGGAATTGTAGAGATTTTCTTTATACATAACCAAATTTCAAGCTCAATAATGATCTGTTATTAGATATATCGAGGGAATTTAAACTCGCTGTGATCGATTTTTATCTCAAAGCATAATCGTTTTGCCTAAGGTTCGAAACAACCGGCTTCAATACATTAACCTAAATGTCTGCTCCTCGATGTCGACTTAAAGCAGTCGTTCTTATTCTGGTCAAAACAAAATTTGATGTGGGTTCTAGAATCTTGTAATTTCAAATCCCACAAAATCGTAGAATGTCTCTATTGCGAATGATCTGTAATTTTCGATGAAATATATAATCATCCAAACGAAACCTTTTGGCTTCAGCGAACCATAGAGTTGTCATTCATGAGCATGAGCTTGGTCGATAAGTTATTATCTGCCTGAAAATATTTCGAAAAATATTAGCAACAAATTGTGTAAACATGATAGTGATGAGATCAACTTCGATTACTCTCTTATTTGGTATCAAGAAGGACGGTAAACCGACCATGAACATCCACTATAACTGATGTTCATTCTCATGAATGACAAGTCTGTGTGGTTCGCTTAAGATCAGATGACTGAATACAAATATCTTGAATTCGAAAATGTGTATCTTCGAAAAAATATAACGTCTTCATGACTTCAAAAAAAATCATTTTGAATAATATAATCTTTTAGCCATGTTGACTAATATAAATGTTCATGCTTATGCTTGATTTAATAGAATCACAAACTTGTCATTCATGAGCATGAACATTAGCTATCGTTAATCTTTATTGTCGGTTTACCGCCCTTCTTAATACCAAATAAGAATTAAATCGAAGTTGTTCGCATCACTGTCATATTTACAAAATTTATTGGTAATATTTTTTAAAATTCATCAGCCAGAACAAAAGTTATCGACCAAGCTCATGCTCATGACTGACAAGTCTGTGGTTCGCTTTAGGTTCGTTTTGGGATAACTTAATTTCAGTCAAATTGCAGTGACTGGCTTCTGTACGAGTTCGAGGCACAGCTTTTAATTGTACGAAATACGCACATCTCTCTCATAAGCCATCAAACATATTATGGTTTTTGTGAGTGTCCTTGAGAAATTCGATTTAATATTTGAAATTTTCATTCAATATTTTAAACCCTGGCCAAGAAACTAATGCTCATAATTGCTTAAATTTTTGTTTAATTAAAAAATATAAAAATAATTTAGAAAAAAATCAACAGCAACAAAATGTAAACCCCACTATAAATTCTTATGATTCCATGAAAAGAAACCAACTTAAAATATGTTAAAATTAGTTTGAAAAATATTAAAACAAAACAAAATAAATTTAAAAATTCCCCACAATAATTACAAAATTAATGAAGTAAAAGAAAAATCAATTTGTTTTAGTAACAATTTAGTAAACGTTATATAATTAAGAAAACTAAAAAATAATAAAAAAAAAACAAGAAACTTACATTTAAACAAAAAGAAAACTAAATTCGTTGTTATTACCACATATAAACAAAAATGAGATAAATAATTGAATTATACAAAAAAAAAAACAAATTAAAATAAAAAATTGTTAAAAAATATTTTATTCAAAATAAAAATAATAAACCAAACAAATTAACAATCCTAACGAACATTTCCGCCATTTAAATCATCACAACTTTAATTCAATACAAAAATCTATCTTAATGTAAATTTTCAATATAAAAATGTATTCTTTATTTATAATTATAATCATTTTCAACTTACAACTCCTTTATACTATTCCATACTTATATTTAAAACATTAAACATAAAAATCAACACAATAAAATAAAATAAAATATAAAATACAAAAATGTTAAAAAAAAATAATAATTTTTTAAAAAAAAGCAAAGCAAATTAGAAATCCTAAATTAAATTAAAATTATTGACAACACGTACCTTAAATTAGAAAAACAAACGCTGACAATTTAAAATTAAAAAAGAAACGTTAGAGCACGTCCAGGCCAGTTTTATTGCGAGAGAACTTTATGCTAACTATTAAAATAGTTGTGATTGTCCACTGTATTACCGGACAAATTGTAGTTATTTCGGACAAATATTGTTCCAAATACTAGTTTCAATTTCGTTGAATATTTACGTATTGAAGTTACATTTTGAAACTGTAAAGGCAATCCTTGCCCACTTTGCGCATTCGCTTCGAATAATTGTTAGATTAAACATTCTGCGCCCCGGATCGAATGTTTTTGTAAAAAGAAGATTACCTAAAACCCCATTCTAAAATAAATTTCTCAATAAAGACCAGTCTTCAGGTTTTATGAAATTTATCTCTACGCGGAAATTTTTAATTGCACATAGTTACCACCTATCTCCGATTTACCTTGCAAATAAAGCGCGTCTCAGAAAGAATGCACTTTCTCATTTTCAAATATAAACATGTATTTTTTGAAATAGTTGTGATTTTTTTATTGGGTGTTAAAGAAGATATATTCCGATTAAGTACACTGTGTGTAATTTTTTAAGTCATGGCAAAATAACCATATACGGACACCACTACGTGATAAAAGACTAAAAAAAAAGACCCGTGTTTCCCAATTTTTCAAAAAGTCATGCACTTTTTTTTATGGGCCGCCAAAGATTTGGGGCCTCGGTATCATTTTCGTAAAAATGTGATCATTTTCTTAGGCTCATATCTTGCAAACCGTTGAGAATTCCGATTTACTCTCTGAGGCTCTTGTCATAAAGAACAAAAATTGCGAACATATAAAATCAAAAAAACTTCACCTTCCAGATCAAAATCGCAAAAAAACTTAAAAAAATTCGATTTTTTTTTACCTTTTTTTCCCGTGTTCAGGTCCATAGGTAGCAAACCGTTCAAAATTCAAGGAAACAATCAACTACAAAAATTTACCTAAGATCTCAATAAACAAATTTCTAGAACATATAAACTTCCTAGAGATGATTCTTAACACTGTTTAGGTAGCACGCAAAAGTGAAAAATTTGCCGAAAATTTTTTAATTTCATTTTTTTTACCTTTTTCTCGTGTTCAGATCCATAGGTAGCAAAAAATGAAATATGCCTGGCCAGAACCATGTGCATTCTTCAGTCTATATTGTTGTATTTGTTCATCCACACTTCCTCTTGGCCTCCACGAGTTACATTGGAATTGATTCAGAGGTGAGCGTGAATCCCAATTACAAAGAAAACAAAAGAATTTTGGGAAGCCGCCCTTACCGATGATCCCTTGCAAAATGTTGATGACCTTCAAATCACAGCAAATCTTCCATTTATTTTCGTAATATTTGATTTTCAATATGATATCTTTCAATGTTTCATATCTTTCTTTCATGTTGATACCCATTGCTAGCGGAATGGAAGGTTTTCGGTTCGACACATGCAACAACACTGCTTTCAAGCTTGAAACAGAACCATCAATAAATAATCTCCACTCACTAGCGATGTAGTTCATTCCCATTTTTACCACCCAAGCTTTTATATCGTTGCAGTAAGCGAACGAATTGTCATCATTTAGAGTGTAGAGCATCTGAAATTCAGCTTGTCGTTTGCGGTACGCCGTAGAGTTAACATTAGCATGTGTGAGTTTTCTTTGCTTTAAAAAAGCTGTCAAAAATATTGCAAGTCGCTGCGATAATCCCAATATGGCCACAATGAAATCCATTTCCATTTGTGTTATTAGTTGTGGTCCATCTCTTCCCTGTTGGGGCTCATAATCGGTATCAAATGGATCTTCATAAGTAACACCACTTGCTGTACTCATTGCTGTAAATTCTGTAGTACGATCTGGAGTTGGCGGCCTTGGTGATACAAAATTTTCAGGTGCAAGCACTGGTAGTGTGGCTGTTGCAGTTGCTTTATAAATTTTGTTCTTCTCAGAATGTCGATTTAGACGACATGTGTAATTTACGCATGCATAGCAACTGGTTGAATCATGATCACCTGGGCGATTAATCCAGTTTACCGGCTTACAATACTTCATAGTACCTCTGCCTCCACTCAACCATGCCATGAGATTGTTATAACATTGGCGACACACTGTATTAGGTGTGTAATTTTCACCGGTCAAGTCCACTTCGTCGAAAAACAATGTATATGCTCTTTTGAATTCACTAGTTAAAAGATTATTTTCCTTCTGAAATCTTGTAGATGTTTTTTTTCTGGTTTGATGACCGCAAACGTAGCAAAATAAATCAATATTTTCACACTGCATATTGAAATTGTCAGTTGCCAATGTTGTGTGCGAATTATACTGTAGCACTTTCACTTTTTTTACTTTCACTTTCACTTTATAACTTTCACCGCTGAGCTCTCGTTGACGTCGCGCTGTGTAATGCCTCGATGTGAGCGTCGAGTCGCTTTTATATTGTCCATAAAAAAAAAGTGCATGACTTTGGGAAAAATTGGGAGACACGGGTCTTTTTTTTTTTAGTCTTTTATCACGTAGTGGTGTCGGTATATGGTTATTTTTTTTCGTGTTGCACTGTGGTATACAATAAAACAATCCGTCAAATGGCTCACATGGCTCTGATGACAGGCCATTACTCTTTTCATGAAATTTTCCATGACATTGTTACAGAGATGTGGCTGTATCTCACCGATGACGCGTTGGATCTGGGATATGACCTCAGGAATTGTTTGTGGCTTATTTGCATAACCCCAAAAAAAGATATCGCACGGCGGTAAATCCATTCGACAGCAGAATTTCTTGAAATAATTTGTTCTGGAAATCGTTGCTGCAATAAATCGATTGTTTCATGCGCGGTGTGGCAGGTGACGGCGTCTTGCTGAAACCACATGCCGTCCAGATCCATGTCGTCCAGTTGAGGTCACAAGAGCTACTTTCTCATGTTCCCGTAACGAATGCCTTTCACAGTCACTGCAATTTCGGCCTCATTTTCAAAAATGTAAGACCCAATCATGCCGCCTGACCAAAATTCGTTGAGAGGGCATTTATTTCTCATGGATTGCCTGAGAATTTTCTGATCTCCAAATTCGACAATTTTGTGTATTCACGAAGCCATTCAGATGGACAAGCGCTCCATCGAAGAACTTTCCAAATAACTTTAACTTCCTTTAACTTTCCAAATTTTTGTAATAAATTTTCACAATTATAACGCGTTGTTCTTTCGTAAAACGCACCATTTTTAATAATCGGAATAAACATATACATATGTGACAGCTGTCAATTTTCAGAGTTATCAATTGCACAAAAATTTTGCCTCTAAATTTAAAAAGTAAATTTAAAAAGTAATTGTGTTTAAAAACAAAGAGCAGACAACTTCCTGTGTTTGAAAACTTCTAACCAATTCTTTGACAAAACTTCAAACTACATGAAAGTCAAAAGAGTGACGAATTTAGAGATATCCTAGAAACTACTGAACAGGAACTCAGTAAGATTTTCACGACAAAAAAACCGGTAGCTAATTCGACAAATTTGTATTGAAATTTTATCAATTTTGACAAATTAACAAACAATTTTTATCTTTCAAAAGTTTCCGAATCCTGGTGCTGATTAGGAACCCTTACAACATTTCTGAAACAATTAAGCGAAACGAAATACATTGCCTGCCCCGGAACTTGTTAACGATAAAAATTGGTAGTTAAATTAAGAAATTTCGGAAATTTTACTAATTTTCCGATTTTACTAATTTCCCGTATTCAGGGCTTATGCAATTATCGTACCAATAAGAAATACGTATACAAAAAATAACTAAATTTATCTCTACGCGGAAATTTCTATTGCAGAGAGTTACCACCTATTTCCGATTTACTTGACAAATAGTTCATGAATATTTCCTCTTCGCACTCTATTTTATTTTTAAAACATATTGTGTTACTGTTGTTTGTTAAAATACCAGCCGCATTTCGACCGCTGTTATCGTGGCCATGTTAGCGATAACATGATATGCACTTTACACCACCCATTTTTAGATTAAACTGACATTTCAGGTGGCAAGTTAGTGCTTAGACCAATTTGGAGCAACTCCGTAACAGGACCAAATTGTCGAAGACGACGGCACAACTGAAAAGTAAAACTGCCGGTTCTTGGTTTTCCCAGTTTGTACAAATTTGGGATGTTTTTGAAATAGCTGAACCTTTAAAATTGAATCAGACGCTCAAATCATGGCAGTCAGTCAACTCGATGAGAGCCAATTACATCGGCGGCGGCATGAGCTTCAACAAATTGTTGGTTGCGGCGACACGTCGGGAAACTTACGATCGGCTTCCGTTTCAAAGACGTTCAAGATGTAGGCGACCAGAAGTTGTGAGCAATTTGGCAAAAGTCGACACGATTCACTCAAACGCATTTATCTCTCGCGTTATATCTTGATTATTTCATACTTTTTACATACTAATTTTACCTAAACATGGTTGGAGTTTGTATAGTTATATACAATATCATTATTCAAAAACTGCTCGTGCATTGAAATATTCAACGAAGAGAGTAAGAGAAAGAGAGAGAAATGTATCGCTTCGATCGCTTTCTTTGTTGGCATTCGTGTGGACAGAAATTTTGACTATCTACTTTATGATTGGGTTATGCACGTTTTTAATATGGCTGTATTTTTTTTGGTACCGTTGGTACCATTCTTTATTTAATTTTATTTAAACATGGATGTAATTTCTATAGTTAGATACTGTAACATCATCAGAAAACTGCTCGTGTATTGAAATATTAAACGAAGAGAGTAAGAGAGAGAGGGCAGATAAGCGACGCGCTTCACTCGATTTCTTTGTTGGCAATCCACTCCATGAATAAATTTTTTTCGCTATACCATAGTTGCCCTATGCTGGTACTTAGCAGTGTTGCATTAAATTGTACATCAGTTTAAAATGAGGTTAAGAACTAAACTTCAGTTGTTACAGATTACAGATTGTTACAGAAATGATATGAGTAATCTTCTGGGTTAGCGTAGGTTAACGGAGTTATCATTCGAAATATCCTAATCTTGGTCGGTGTAAACGCCATATAATCGCAAAGTCAAAATTCCAGTCCCAAATAATTGTTATAGACCGCTATTAATTGACAGCGTCATAAACTGGGATTAATTGCTTACCAAACTCGCCCCTCAATTGGTTTATGGTATCGCGGGCAGTGTGGCATGTAGCACCGTCCTGTTGAAACCACATCTCAACCAAGTCCAATTCTACGATTTTGTGCAAAAAAAAAGTCAGTGATCATTGAATGGAACCTTGCTCCATAAACCATAACGTTGCGACCATCATCGTCCTTGAAGAAGTACGATCCAATGATGCCGACAGACCATAAACCGCACCAAACAGTGCTTTATTATTGTACGCTGGGAGCTCTTGAACAGCATATGGGTGCTCTTCGAACCAAATACGGAAAATTTGTACCCATTGATCGAAAAATTCGCGTCGTTGCATAAGATAATTTTTCGATTAAAAAGTGATCAACTTAGTATATCGCAATAAGATTTTGGGCAATAATACAGTTGCCGAAAATTTGTCAACAGTTTGAACTCAGGCTGATACAAGTTCGACGACACATTGGCACCTCATTTCGAAGTTTTCTGATCCTTCTCTCAGCTTCGCCGTTTATTTATATCAGTTATAACTTGTCGTCATCCGTTTTCAGAACCATCGAGTAGTACCGACTGTATCAACCTTCAACATTCATACTAGTAGTGGTGAGATTCATTCAATTGTCACCCATTCAATTGTATCTTGTCGACAAATGTTTCCAGAACCATCTTTTAATACCGCAGTTATAACTTGTTGACAAATGTTTCCAGAGCCATCTGCTAGTACCAACTGACCCAATTTGGCCGCGCATCATCTACATATTTCTGCAAATTCGACACCTTGGAACAACACAATTTAGAAGTTTCCTGATCCATCCAGCAGCGGTGCCACCTATTCGTTTTATTTGTATCACTTATAACTTGTCGTCAGCCGTTTTCTGAACCATCGGGAAGTACCAATATTTATTCTCTTATTATCGAAATACTAGTAGTGGTGAGATTCAGAGTTGCGCCAATCTCTACAGATTTGTATAGAAAGTTCGTGTTTTCGATAGTATCAAATACGACTGCATACTTTTAGGCATAATTAACATCATCAAGATAATCAAGTTTGTTAACACTCTGAAGTTATTTGGCCATAACTGATCGTTAAACCAAACAAGCAAAGCATTTATATTAACAATAAGCGTATTTTGGTTACACCGCTTGCTTATATAATTGCTTCATTTGTATGAAGCTCTAACCGAAGGCTTAGCGACATGAATCATTTTCGCTAAGTTTATGATTTTTTTTTCATATCTGTTACCTTGTTCAACCTTTTTCCATATTTGTTAATAATATGGTTTGTCACTAAATATCCGTTTTCCTTGCATAATCGCTTGCTTGTAACAAAAACACGACTAAGATGGAGTTAGATCAATTGTCACCTGAGTAGCTCATATATGAACTGATGAAGGCTAATGCATTTGACTTCAAAGCCTTCAAGCATCTCTCCATAACCACTACCTACGACGTTCTTTAACGACTTTAGTTTAAGATCTGAATAATTAACAAGAAAACAGCCAAAGTTAGAAAAAAAGGTAAAAAAAAAAATTTTTAAAAAAAAATATTTAACAAAAATTCAAAAAAAAAATTAACAAAAATTAACAACCCTTTTTGATTTACGATTCAAACAAAAAATTGCTGTTACAAATGAAAAGTTAGAGTAAATTTATTTTTCTTCCAAAGAAAAGCAAAGCACCATTTTTACGAAAAATAAAAATGAAAAAAAATAAAACTTAAATCCAACAGTGAAAAAATAAAAAAAAATAATTCAAATAAATACAATTTTCGACTTAATCTGCTATGAATGCACCTCCAAAAGCCTGATCGTTTGTAATGAAAAAAAAAAAAATAACTTCGCCCTCCACAACCAAATTACACACGACATTTTTCTAGATACCAAACCCGCTTTTTGTAAAAACTCCAAAGAAAAATTCTGAAAAACAAATTAAACACAAATCTAAACATGTCTAAAACGTAAAGACTATTATAAATATATTGACAAGATAAGAAGAAGATTCCGACGAATCAAGAAATTCAAATTAACATTTCAAATCAATTACAAAATGTTTGAACTCAGGGATTCATTTCAACAACAACAAGAACACAACAATGATTCCTGATCTGAGAAATATATAAAGACATATACTATATATATATATATAGTACATAAACTATACACGATCAATAAATATATAAAAATGATTATATAAAAAAAACCCAAAGCTGTAGTTGCAAATGACTTAAGATTATAACGCATTACAAAGATAAACCTGTTATTAAACCATTTTAAAGCCAAAGGGTCCCTACCTAGGATTTCTTAACCTGGGTTCAATCCTATTTATAGAAAAGAAATTTTTTGTATTGGTTCAAATTTTTTTATTTGCTGAATTTTAATAAATATTTGTAGAAGTATTTTGAAAATCAAAAACTGTCGAGCTGATTATTAACTCTACCAAAAAATAATCGGTTTTTGATAGGAAAAGAACTTGCGCTATAGTGCCGTAAGACTTCGCTTATAATTTATTTTTCTGTTTTTCTACAAAATTAATATGGAATATGGGCGTGACAGTTAAACAACCATGCCGACTATACACCTAATGTTTTGTTACATTTAAGAACCCATGCCAAATTTTGGGACAATATGAATTCGAAATTATTAAAATTCAGATTTTGGCCATCTACTCTGCCAAATTCTCACACTATGGGAGTTCATTTACAGCCCAATTCTGGCAGGAGTACAAAAGTTATCACGGTTACTATTTGACAGCAATGTGACAATTGTCACAAATCTGTATTTTGACACATTTTTTTGTGACAAAGGTGCCAAAACCCAGAGGCGAATTTAGTATAAACACATTAATTCTCTCATCTGACGTTTCATTTCACACTCTTCGTCGTAGGTTTTTTTGCAAACGAGAGAAATTCGACGAAAATTAACTTAAAGCAGGTGGAGTTACAAGAACTGTTGACTTAACTTTTGGCGTAGAATACGTCTTACCTTACGGTATAGGGAGTCATGTCAGATTGTTATTGTTGTAATCTTTATTTCATTGATTATGAGGAAACGGCGAGATAACTTTTTTTAAAAATTTTTTTGTAGGTAAATGAAGATGTTATCTTTCGTTTGATATACATTTCATATTGGTTGATATCTTCCTAATATTCAAATTTCTCAAATGAAAATTTTTTAAACACATACACTCAAACATATGTGTGGTGTTTGGTTGAGTGTTTGAGTTTGTAGCGTGAGCACAAACTATGCTGCTGTTTCAGTGTGGACACAAACCTTCGGCTGTTGTTTTGATTGATGAAATATTGAAATTTCGTATATTTACTTATGTATTTAAGTGAAACAAAATGTTAAATGTGAATTTGAATTTAACATGGATATATAATTATAAAAAATATAAATCAAATTGATTTGCGTCTGTTATTTATCATTTATCCTTACTCTTTTAATTTAAAAACATATTTATCCTATTTTTCCTACCATAAGCTTATGTATATTATCAAAAATAACTATCAAATAAATAAATTCATTTGCTTATGTTATTTATCATTTATTGTTATATATGTTTTCTGTCTTATCGGATGGCGTATTCTACTTTAAACTTAATGGCCATGTCTCTGACACAGCCTGCAGGGACTGTCTGCTATAATTTTTTTCATTTCGTTTTCGTATAGAACTGTAAGATTTAAATGTATTTTGCAATTTATAGTTTATTTTTATCGTTGGTATACATTTGTATTTTATCTAACACAACTATTTTGCCACAAAAACACGAAATGCGGTTGATGTTGCTTGGTTGGACATTGTGTATTATTGCCTCTATCTGGTATTAATGAACTCATGCTTTTCACCATCCAATTTTCACTTGCACCCATATCTATGACGTTAAATTTATTGAGAGAATTAATGTGTCTATACTAATTACCCGCCAAAGAGGAGCTAACAGCGCGTGAGCTATTTTGTGTGCTGGAAAGTTCATACCATAGATTAATACTTATAGTATATCTACTAGTTCTCCCACCAAATTTATGACATTTGGCCTGGTGTGATATTTACGTCTGATGTTGAAAAGAATTGCTTTACTAATACCAGATAGAGGCAATGGTTCAAAACAACGAACAAAATAACAACAACGACCATTTCGTTTTGTGTGTTAAGATTATTGTGTTAAATACAACACAAATGTATGCTAACAATAACAGTCAATAAAAAACATTTAAACATTTAAATTCCACAGTTTTTCACCAAAATGGCATGAAAAATTAAAGCAAGAAGTTATTGTAATTCCACCTGGTGTATATCACTTTTCGTCAAACATCTCTCTATCACACCGACCGCATCACGAAGAGTGTGAAAGGAAACGTCAGATGAGCCAAATATTCTCACTAGTCTGAGATTACTCTATTGTTCATACAAAAACATTTTATAAATTCTACAAGTAAACAATAAAAGTGTATACGGGAAAAAATAAATAATATATTTTGTATCAAAACGACAAGAGGGCATAATTGAAAGGTGGATAGACTTTTGTTACTTTGTGCTATGGAAATGCAGCAGAAAGAAGGAAGGACTTGCTTTTGTGTGAGGAAGATTGAAAAGCGACAAATGTATTTCAAATTTGAGTGATATTGCTGAGTGTTGCACCTTAAAAAAGGTTAAGGCCTATAATAGGAGCCTACCAAAACATAAGTACAATAAGGCATTTTTTGAAAAAAAATTTTTTTATCAGAAACGTGGGTCGTCGTTTTTTAATTAGCTTCCCAGTGCGGTAATAAAAAGAAATATTTACGATTTACAGAATTTTAAAACGCCTTTTTATTGATACCCATTTCAACCAGATCGGATTTTAAATTCCTGAGATATGAGCGATTATATATTCAGGATTCAAAGCCCTATATCTCAAGAAGTTGTTCCGATCGCGGGGAAAAAACCTTTTGAACTCAGTGCAGAAGCTTTTGTCGGTGGTGAAATTTGGGTGTAGATCATAGAGTTCATGCTAAAGAATTTCTTCTTCTAAATATTTGCCGCGGATGCGCAGATGTATTCTTTCCGCGTAGAATCTCTGAATATTCCTTGAGAAAGGCAATACAGCATTCTAGATGTGCCTTTGCGGTGGCGCTCAAGTAATAGTGTATTAATTTTAATTCAATAAAACATAAATATATTAAATTCTTACTTTTCCCTTTTTGCCGCTTTCATTTTGTGCAGAAGGCCATATGTTTTTGTTTTATTTTCTCTGCTTTTGACAACCTTTTACTGTGAGGTGTATTATTTGTTGCGAGGTGAATTTTTCGTTGCGACCGTGTTGCCAGAATACCAGACACAAACAATGGTGACAACTTTGAGCCTGTGCCAATCGGTATCAAAGTACTATGGTGAAAAAAAAAATTGTTATGGTGAGAAAAATTTCCATTTTTGCTGTGCCAATCGATATCTTTTTTCACAATAGTAAATTTTAAGAGCTTCATCATAAGAATTAGTCTTAAGACGTATTGAAATATAATGTTGCGCAATGAATATTTTTAGCAAATAATTATTTGCCATTGCTTTTACCAATTATTATGCGAATACGATCTTTATAATCCGTGAATATTCTCATTCTGCAAAATTTCTTTTCAAATTGTTAGAAAATTTGATCCAAATTGCTACCAAATTTCTTCGTATTTCTTTGTTTTGTTCACAAATAAATGCTGAACAGAGGTACCAGTCGACATAAAAATTTGATGGCGGCGCCGACAAAAATTTCGAACGGCGTTGGATCAAGCCGATGATTCAAACAATTTTAAAAATTAAATTATAAAGTAGAAACATGCATGTAAATGCAAACAAAACTGACAAATATGTTTTTTCATGTTTCAGTCATCGTAACCCAAATACTTACTTGGGTCCCGACCTACCCCGAGGGGTCAGGTACCTTACAAAACGAAGATAACATATTTCGACAACCAGTTCGATCTTTTGCATTATCTCTCCAGTTGACAATACCAAGTGTACGCAAGGATTCCTCAACCTGATCCCTCCAGCGGAGTCTTGATTTTCATATTTATCGTCTTGCTTCGAGTTCGGTTTCGAAAACCCTTCGTGCTGGTTCGTCTTCATCCATTCTACTGACATGGCCTAGCCAGCACAATAGCGTTATCTTGATCCGCTTAACTATGTCAATAGCTCATACAGCTCATGGTCCATGCGTCGCCGATACTCGCCGTTGTGCACTATAGGACCATACATTTTTCGGAGTATTTTTCTCTCGAAGACTCCTACAGATGTTTCGTCTGCTTGCGATAAGACCCAGGATTCTGCGCTATAAAGCAAGACAGGTTGTATGAGAGTCTGGTATAGTTGAACTTTTGTTACCCGAGAGAGGGCTTTATCTCTATAGTGCTTGATTAGCCCAAAATAACATCTATTCGCCAGCACAATTCTCCGCTTGATCTCAAGGCTGACGTTGTTCTTTTTGTTTACGGCAGATCCGAGAAATATAAATTCGTCCACCACTCCGACATTGTAACGGTTATCAACGTTCACGCTTTGGTATAATTGCGTGGAGGCCTTGCTCGTTGAAACCATTAATTTTGTCTTGTCCTCATTTACCGTCAGACCCACTTTTGCCGACTCCTCCTCAATTCTCAAAAGCACCACAGTAACTTCTCTAACTGTGCGTCCAATGATATCTCTATCATCAGCATACGCGAGCAGCATGTGACTTTTGCTGCTGACGGTTTTATTCATGTTGACTGCAGCTTTTCAAAGAATAATCTCTATTAAAATATTAAAGAGATCGCACGATAGGGTATCACATTGTCTGAGGCTTCGCTTAATTTTGAAAGGTTCGGTACGATCCTTACCAACTTTCACTGCGGATTTGGTGTTCGTCAAGGTCATCGTGCAAAGGCGTATGAGTTTTGCAGGAATACCAAGCTCAGACATTGCTTCGTAGAGTTTCCCAGTATCGGGCTATCGAAGGCCGCCTTATTATCGGCAAATAGATGATAGCTGTCGATTGGTATGGTGGTATGGTGCAATTTGGTCAGCGATAATTGATTATAGCCCCTCGCACATTACGCTTGACAGAACCCTATATGCTATGGATTAAAGGCGGATTCCACGGTAGCTGGCACAGAGACTCGGGTTAACTTTTCCAAAAAGGTGACGTAATCCAAATTACTATCTAAAAAACTGTGACGAGCGCCTCACCGCAATAAAAATATCGGCGGTGGCGGCAGTTCGTTTTCGCTTTACGCAACTTGTTTGTCCGCTGGTATATTTTTCAACAGGCCATGCAAGAAACAACTCGCTAAACAGTTTACCAAGCTGGGAACCATGAATAAATTTTATATATTTTGTGATCTCTTCAACATCTTAAGAGAGAATAAAAAATAAGTTACATTTTAACACAAGATCGTGTCACAATCAACCAATACTCAATTCTAGCAATAATTTGATACTGAGCGAGATTTCCGGTTAGAATTAAGGTAATCGTGCGATCTCTTCAATGTCTTAACACAAAATAAAAATTAAGATATAAGTGGAAATACTGGGTGAAAATAAATAAAGAAAAGAACAACACATATTTTGTTCTTAATCGACCTAATAGTCGTACAAACCCAACACAAAATTTTAACCAATTTCAAATGTTTCAGAGCTCACCTATTTATATTATGCCAAGCCAGTTTTTCATATGAATTTCGGAATACGAGTGATCTCTTCAACATAATTAAGAAACATGTATAATGAAGAAAGGTTGTAGTAAAATATCCAAAATACTAAAAGATGTGATGAAAGATTGTGAGAATTTGTATGGCACATAAATCATTTAGCTTTGAGTATATTTGCGTTGCGATCCCTTTAACGTCCTTACAAAAAGAGATGAAGATAATTAAGAAAATTTTAATTAAAAATTATATTGTATAAATCACGTGGTAAACTTCGCATAGATTGCAGACAATTTGCGACATTCTGTTTAACTTTTGGGCCTAGTTACACACAATATTGAAAGAGGAGTTGTTTGAGGTCTACGTCAAGATAGAGATATAGGATCCTAGGATCCTACAATCCCTAAATCTCCCATTTTTATAAAAAAAAATATTAAAATGAAATTCAGCAAAAAAAATATTCAAATAAAATAAAAAAGTTAAATAATTTTGCAAAAAAAATAAGCTCACCGTTACAAAACCGAAGAACAATACGACAAATTTAAATAAAACCATGTAGAAAACCAAAAAAAAAGTCCTTTTACACATAAATGGTTCAACAAAACAGACAAATTTAAACTACCCGTACTAAAACAAGTTTTGTAGTTTTTAGACAGATTTAAATGTGGAGATATTTTGGATTGAACATGTGTTTTTTGTTTTTTTTTTTTATATACAACAAGATTTTCTTTTTTGAAAACCACCAAGCCAAGAACAATGAATTACAAAAACAAAAATCATAAAATATATAGAAAAAATAAAAATACGAGTAAAACCCAAAACTGTAGTGTAGGTTGTCAAAAAAATTTTTAAATAATTGTTGCTCCCTTTTTGTACATAAGAGAAAGTAAAACCAAAAAACAAAATGAATCATTAATTAATGCGTAAGTCAAAAACAAAATACAACAATGTTAATAATAATGAATCCTCTTTAAAGAAATAAAATTTTTGAAAATGAAAAAATAATATGAAAATCCCAAAATCGATTAAAAACAAACCATGAAATGCTTGCGTTAATAAAGAAAAATATAAACTGAAAAACATTTAATTACCAACAAAAAAAAAACACAAACAAAGAACAATGAGTTTATTATATTTTGATTTGAAATCATTAAGATTTCAAGGGAACCCTGGACTATAAAAGGTTTGTATTCAAGATAAATTTATAAAAATTATTTCAAATCTAAAAATAAGTTTAAACCAGGGTTCTTATTTCGTGGGTAATGAGTTACCCTGTGCTACTGGAAAACGGTGCGTCCAATCGAAAAAATAATAAAAATTTTACCACCATGGGAAGCTTTAACCAATGGGTGTATCCAATAGGCATAATTTTTTTTCGATTTATAGCCACCTTTTATTTTAGCGATTTTCTTATTTTGGCGATTTTTCGACAAAAAAATTCTTCCGTACGAATTGGACTACTTTATGAAAACCCCTTAGAAACCCGCAAAACATGGTTATTCTTTCGATTGGACGCTTCGATTCCGAAATATAAACATGAGGGCGTTTTGGCGGTTTTTTGTTTGAAAAACTTTATTTTTAGAGATTTAAAAAAAAAAAAAAGTGATGCCATATTGGAGACACCCCTTGGTTAAAGCCTCCTATGGAGGTAAAATTTGTATTATTTTTTCGATTGGACTCATCGTTTTCGAAAAAAAATTCTACCATACGAATTGGACCACTTTATGATTTTGTTGCCGTCGGTAGTGCAATGGTTAGTGTGCGCGGCTCTTGTACATGAGATCCTGGGTTCGAACCCGGTCTGACCACCTTAAAATTTTTTTCGGCGGCGGTCACCTCGCATAGTGACGGCGACACAATCGAGTATCTAGCCATGAAAAAGCTTCTCAAATTACCGTTCGGAATCGGTGTAAAACTGTAGGTCCCAATCAGTGAGTGAAAACTGGAAAGCGCACAGCTCAGTGATTGTGAGAAGTTCTCCCCTGTCCCTTCTTGGGATGTAATGGGAAACCATTTATTTATTTATTTATGATTTTGTTTCGATTGGATGCTCCGTTTGCGAGATAGGGAGATTTTTTCCTAATTTTTTAACATTTCGATCATCGTGGGTAGCTACCCATTATTTTCCCCATTGTCGTGTGTAGCTACCCATTATTTTCCCCATTACCCTGAGGGTAATGGGAAATCGTAATGGGTAATTCCTCATTTTCGTGGGTAGCTACCCATTATTTTCCCCATACACTGTGGGTAATGGGTAAACGTTCATTACACATTCCCCACTACGATGTGTATGGGTTACACATTTGGGGGGAGGGGGTAAAAACCAACGCTGATTTTAAACCAAACAACAAATCACGTGGATATAAATATCCCGAACTAATTTTGCCCCACAAAAGCAAAAGTACAACACAAGCTGTTGCTAAAAAAATATCAGCTGGTAATCAGTACAAATGCCCTCATCCCAACTCCTTCACACAACATCAGTTTAAGAATTGTGAACAAACTCTGTTTAATTTGAGAACCCACACGTAATTTTTATTGGACTACCGATTATTTTTAGATCATGGTCCGAACTCACAGGCGATGTGTTAACACCTTTTTGTTACACGGCATGTTTTCGATTTCTATGAACACATTAGTAAATGTTACATTGGAAAATAAAAAAAAGAATAGTTTTTGTGCTGAAAGCTCTTTTGCTATTGCACCTTCTTTTTCTTACATCTGTTTTAACATTAGATGAAATATTGTTAAAATAAAGAAAGCAATATTTAGCGCACTGAAATAATTGTTATTGTTTTTTCATAAACTGAGCGACGACATAAAGTATTGAATCGTATAGAGAACTTATTGCACCCTTTTCCGCTGTCATGTAGAGAGTCTGAGTAAATGAGCATAAACGAGAGTTATTATCTTCATATAATACTTCAATATAAATGCACCATATCGACAATGTTCGAAACAAAATTATGAATGGACCAAGCTATGACAAAAAGACAGTAATACGATTTGAATCATTCGCCTGATGTCGCCAGTGCTTTTAAGTCATAGAATTCGTTCCATGCGTTCTCTATACAATTCAATACACTTTGGCGATGATGACCTGCTTGTTTGTTCGCTGCCGCTACATCAATACCATCGTACTTATTTTCAGGTTGAGACTATTGTTGTACAACAACCACATATGTGATCCGAACGCTGTGTGTTGTTTGCATGTGTTCACTTTGATAGATTCCCAATTGACATTTATTTAGCTTGCCCGCGGAGGTCCGCGCTGACGGGTTAAAATTTGATGTTTTCATTCTCTTTAGTTTTTCTTTTGTTTTTTTTTGTATGCTCGCATCTCTTTAGTGATATTTTTGTATACACTCGAGAGCATGCAACTGTAACAAAATAACTGAAATAAAAATGTAAACAAAATGAAATTAAAAAAGAATAAGAATTTAATTTCTCATAGGAAGATTTGAATATGAAACACGAAAAACCTCCAACTAGCTTCCGAAGGTGAATCCAAAAATTGAAGATTGGCGAATATATAAACGGACAATTTTGCTGTCACTAACAAGGCGACGATGTGTCTTTTTTGGTATCCCTTTCGGATCCTAAAACGGACATTTCATCAGCCAACAGTCTGTTTTTTATTCCCTTTGGACACGTTTCAAGTGGGTTGCCCTGCCCGTGCCTATAGATGTTAGCACATCAAAACCTTTTTCTCAATTTAAGTTGTCTTTGATCCGAGTTATTTTTAGAAAGATGTACTTCCTTTTTGGGATAACAGATCCTGTTTTTTCCGGTTAGTTTACAACATACACTCATTTAGTCAATCGTTTTCCAATTTTTTTCTCCTTCCAAATGACAGGTTTTTTCAAGGTCCTCGAAATAGGCATTTGTTGCAGTAATGATCTCTTCATTCGACCGAAATCTCTTACCGTCGAGTCACTTCTTGAGGGTTTCAAATATAAAGTAGTAACTTGTGGTAAAATCAGGAGAATATGGCGGATGAGTCAGCAATTCGTAGCCCAATTTTTGAATTTCAGCCATGGCGACTTGATGGTGCAGTGGTAGTTTGTGCGTGTTTTATACATGAGAGCGTGAATTCGATTCTTGGTCTACCCACCTTACATTTCTTTCGACGGCGGTTATCTCGCTTAGTGACGGAGATACTAATGAGTATTTAGGCCTGTAACAGCTTCCCAAAATACCATGCGGAGCCGGTGTAAAACTGTGGGTCCCAATTTACTTGGCACTTTCATAAATACTGGTACAATACTTATCCACTAAATATACTCACTCTCTCTTGACTGCTTTTTTAAAACTGACCATTATACACGGTGTTTTTTTAAGTGTGATAGAAATTGAAATTATAAAAAATAAATCAAAAAAATTTTAACTGTAGTCAAGCAAATGTTTTCCTTTGAAAGACCAATGCATGTCATTAACATTCGAGAATGATTTTGGGCACTTAGCCACCGCGACTTTTCATGACGAAGCGCATTCTGCACGTCCAATTTTGGGTCACTTTTTCGAGCATTGCTGGCAGTATGTCACGAATACTTACTTACTTACTTAGGTGACCTTAATCAACCCAGTGGGGCAAGGACCTTACAAAATGAGGATAACATATTTCTCCAACCGGCTCGATCTTCAGTTTTTCTCCTCCCGTTGGTAACACCAAGCTCTCGCAGGAAATATCCCACCTGGTCTTTCCAGCGAAGTCTTGGTCGTCCTATTTTTCGATGTCCTTCGAGTACTTAACACAGCTGGAATTGTTACTGTGAATGTTCAATATATGTAAATCTGTGAAGATCGTGAATGCACAAAACTAAAAATGGAGGATTTTGTTCGTTGTTGCTGATAGTAATTCGATTCTTCATTGAAGAAGCACAAAGAGAAACGTCAGATGAGACGGATAACAAATATATACGCTTGCCATTTACATTTCGCGTCCTGGCAATACTAGTGTTGCCAGATGCAAACTGGAACTTACATTGGAAAGTTTCACATTTTTTTGAATAAATAACGTTTTCATCTACGAGCACCATTTTTTTGTATTTACAGTGTTTACAGTTGTATGACACAGAGATTTTCGGCGTGGATTATCGAGATGGTGACGAAGCACCATTAAAAACCACTATAAATCGCTGGTACCAAGAGTTCATCCAATTTCGGTCTAGTGACTGGTAAATCGATTTCGATTTAAGTCAAAAATCGATTTTTGTCTTTTAAAAACGATTATTTACAATCGATTTTCCGCGTTCAACTTTCAACTGAAATGGACTTATGAGTTCGATTAATCGAAATACCAGTTGACCAAATGAAAGAGGTTGTTATAAGCGTAAAATATGTATAATTAAATGAGTTAGTTTTACGACTCGCTTTTAAATAGGTGGACATTAACAAAATTGTAAAATTTTGATGTTGGTAATGCCTTAAGGGGCTCTTAGATAAGTTGGACAAGTAATATGCAAGGACTTCAAGTTGGCATCAAATTGTCGAAGGTGTAAGGTGAAATTGCCGGTTTGCACAAACTATTTGAAGTAAAGTCGAAGCTAAATTTAATGTCTACTTATCTAGCAGTGTAAGGGGAAGTTGCAAAAACGTTCCTACGGATTATCCACAGGTATATTTATTTATTTATTTATTTATTATACTTACTTACTTATCCGGTCTCGGACAACCCCGAGGGGTCAGGGACCTTACAAAACGAAGATAACATATTTCGCCAACCAGTTCGATCTTTTGCTTTATCTCTCCAGTTGGCAATACCAAGTGTACGCAGGGATTCGTCAACCTGATCCCTCCAGCTGAGTCTTGGTTTTCATATTTATCGTCTTCCTTCGAGTTCGGTTTCGAAAACCCTCCGCGCTGATTCATCTTCATCCATTCTACTGACATGGCCTAGCCAGCGCAATCGCGTTATCTTCATCCGCTTAACTATGTCAATGTCAGGATAAAGCTCATACAGCTCATGATTCATGCGTCGCCGACGCCGATACTCGCCGTTGTGCACTATAGGGCCATAAATTTTTCGGAGAATTTTTCTCTCGAAGACTCCTACAGATGTTTCGTCTGCTTGCGATAGGACCTAGGATTCTGCGCCATAAAGCAAGACAGGTTGAATGAGAGACTGGTTTATTTATTATAGTCTATGGAAAACATCCTTACAGACTAGCAATTTCATAATAAAAATAATACAATTTTAGGTTATACTATTATATAATAATTTGTTAAAAATAGTTGTTGAAAAACTGAGATCAATATTATTACAAATAGAATTAAAATGCTTCATAGCTCTAACAATAGGCTCATTCGAGGCGTAATTAGTGTTATGAAATTCTATATTAAAAGTATCAAAATTACGCAATATGCGAGAAGGGACATTAAATCGAATAAATGACAGTAATTCAGGACAGTCAACTGAACCAGAGGTAATACCATGCAGAAACACAATGGAGGCGATAACTCTCCTAGATTCTAAAGATTTTAAAGAAATCAACATACAACGAGGGAATTGGATCCGTAAAATTTAAAGAAATTAAAGCAAATTTCAAAAATGATTTTTGTACCTTCTCAATACGACCAATATGTTTTGAAGCAATTGGGTTCCAAATAAGAGACGCATATTCTAATTTAGAACGGACAAAAGAAGTAAAAAATATTTTTATAGTGTACGGGTCTGAGAAGTCAGCAATATTTCTACGAATAAAATATAACAAAGAATACGCTTTTGGAACTAGATAATTAATATGGCCAATGAACGTCAACTTAACATCAAATACAACACCTAAGTCAAAGTATTCATAAATCTTAGCTAAGTCACAATTCATTATATTGTAAGATGAATTAATCACATCCCGACAACGATGAAAAGTCATATGGAAACATTTATTAATGTTGAACAACAATGCATTGGCTTTAGACCAAGCAGTAACCCTATTAATATCATCCTGCAATAATATAACATCATTCACTGTCTTAATAGCCTTGCAAATTTTAAGATCATCCGCTTACAAAAGGTGTCTAGAGTTTAAAAAACATAGACCAATGTCATTTACAAATATATTAAACAACAAGGGTCCAAGTACACTGCCTTGAGGAATACCAGAGGTTGGAATGTAAAGTTCTGAATAACAATTATCAATACAAACTGAACATTGCCTAAAGGACAAATAGGACCGAAACCAATTCAAAATTGAGGAGTGAAACCCATATTTAAGTAGTTTAATAAGCAATACATCATGATTAACTTTATCGAATGCTTTGGAGAAATCTGTATATATTGTATCGATTTGAACACCTTTTTCGATGTTACGTATACAAAAATTTGTAAAAACAGCTAGGTTAGTAGTTGTGGAACGGCCAGCAATGAAACCATGCTGATCAAGGCTAAGAGAATGCTTTAAATGAAAAAATATTTTATCATACACAATGTGTTCCAATATTTTAGCTATATTCGGCAATTTTGATATAGGTCTATAATTAGAAACATTGGTTTTATCCCCAGATTTAAAAACAGGCAAAACCGAAGCATATTTCCATTTCTGAATAAAATAACCAGAGGAAAGTGATTTAGAAAACAATAATCGAAGAGGTAAAACAAATGTTGCTGAACATTCCTTTAGAAGAAAGGCCGAAATTCCATCTACATCACTTTTGTAAGAATTTCCAAGTTTTGAAATACCCGATATAATATCATCATCAAACACAACCAAAGCCCCGATATCAACACAAGACGTGATATGATCGAAATCATGTATATTGACAGGAGCAACATTAGTAGTAAAACTCGATTGAAAAAAATCTTTAAACAAATTAACAGAATCCTGAATAGAGTTAAAAACTACGTTATTCATTATACATTACAGACGTTGGAATACTGGACGAATATCTCTTCGATCGAATAAATGTGAAAAATCGTTTCGGATTTACTTTTAAATATTCATTGTAACTCATGATATATGGATTATAAAGGAATTTATTTAAAAAATTAAATTCCCGCATATAATGTAAATATAAATTCTCATCAGAACTGCAATTAGAGATCTTAAATTTATTGAAAAATGTATTTCTCAAATTTTTTAGTTTTTTAAACCTTTAGTATACCAAGGCAATTTGTACACCCGTGGCCTCATACGTGGAACATTTTCTTCAACAATTAACCCAACCCGCTTAAGGAATTTCTCATAACAAACAGCAACAACATCACTTTGCATGCATTCATACCAGTCAACATTAGACAGTATTGATTTAAGACGTTCCAAATTACATGATTTATAATCATCAAATGAATCTAAATCAGCATTTCTGAACTGATACAAAACAAATGTAATAAGTGTCTTTACACGAGGCGAAAGACAATACGAGTGATGTGTAGAACAAGAAATATAATCAAAAACGCTGCCAAGCCAAGTTTGGCATTCTTTAAAAAAAATTAATGTGTAAAAAAGCTCGGTGTTCTGTGTGCACAGAGATATTCAGTTATTGTGGAAGCATCTCGTCTTTGTCAGGATATTTAAAAATTGCCCACCATTTGAAAATATAAAAAAATATTTCAGAGCAAAAAATAATGTGACTCTGATGCGATAAAAATTTGTGATGGAAACAAAAGAGATGAGATTATAATCAGTGAGCTCCGCGTTTTCTACTTCTACACTCATTGATTGTGACCTCACAGTTTTACACGAGGTATTTGAGAAGCCCTTTTGTGGTCAATTATTCGATGGTTCTAATGTACAAGAGTCGAGCACGTTACCATTGCACCAATCATAGAAAAAAAAAAAAATAAATGGTTTCCCGTTACATCCCACGAGGGGATTAGGGAGAGCTTCTCACTGTGCGCTTTCTCGTTTTACACTCACTGATTGAGACCTACAGTTTTACACCGGTTCCGAACGGTATTTTGAGAAGCTTTTTCATGGCTAAATACTCGATAGTGTTGCCATCACTAAGCGAGGTGACCGCCGTCGAAAGAAATTTAAGGTGGTCAGAGTAGGGATCGAACCCACGTCCTCATGCACAACCATTACGTCCTCATGCACACCACCATTGCACCACCATTATAGATCATTGCACTCAATAAAAAAAATCATTGTAGAGCAAAAAAATCCGTCAACTTCAAAAAAAATCTATTTTTAGTCCCGATTAATCGATTTTGAAAAACGATGTGAAAAAAGTTGATCGATGGATCGAAAATCGATTTTCAGATTTCGCTACCATTCACTATTTCGGTCGTTTAGCCGGAAACCATCGTTAATGTGCGTGAAGCAAGACCGACTTGGAACATACCATGAACCATGAGATTGAGGAATCCTTGGACATTAGTATGACAATCATCAATAAGATATTGCATGGTCATTTAGCCGTGAAAAGGATTTGTTCTCGTTGGATCCCACATAATTTGACGAATGTCCAAAAAAGGCTCGTGCCGATTGGAGCAAAGAAATGTTGAAAATACACAACCGCGGTAACTCAAATGTATAAAATCGTTACAGGTGACGAATCGTGGATCTATTCATGTGAGTCCGAAACAAAACAGCAGTCGACCGTAAGGGTCTTTAAAGACGAGGTAAATCCATTAAAAGTTGTTCGTGGAAGAAGCACATCGAAGCAAATGATCGCGATTTTTTCGGTATAACCGATCATGTGGCCATTAGTGGAGCAATTCTGAGTGGTAAACCACCATCTGTTTACCAACAGTGTTCAAAGAAATAAGGAAAAACAACAAGAGAACACGAATCATTTTGCATCAGGACAATGCGAGCTCTCACACATCAGCTGAAACAATGAGCTATTTGAGCACTCTACATGTCGAATTGATGGGTCATCCGCCATAAAGCCCTCTTTTGACACCCAATGACTTCTTTGTACTGGTGGTCAACGTTTTTCGACGCCCAAAGCAGCTGTTGAAGCGTTCTAAAACCATGTTTTGGAGGTGTCCTAATCGGATTGGAAAACTGCTTCGAAAATTGGTTTGAGCGGAGAATATTTGAAAAACAATAAAACCATTTCCAATGATAAATGATTGTTTGTTTACGTCCGGATCCGAAATATGAATAGCAACCCACTATATAAATTAATCTGTTGTACTTCTTATGGGAATGCAAATTTCCCAAGAACTGAATACGGGACTTTAGCTTGGCATTTCAGGGAAGATGTACACTCCCAGTCAAAAACACGGCTAATTATGTTGGCTATGAAGGACCTTAAGAACCATTCGAACAAAACATAGAAAATAAATTGGGTCCAATCATAAGAAGACTTTTTGCAAAACTATAGAATACAAAATTTCGAGCTTAAAATTTCAGATTCAAGGACGATATGAGAAGCCCAAACAAAATAAATTGGGTAAATTAAAATCAATATTTATTTTTATTATATTTTTTCAGCCCGATGTGAAATACGATAAGTATTTATGCAAAAAAATATATTTTTCGAAAATTAATTTTTTGACTCATTTTGTTGTTTTCGTTCTTCGTACACAAAAAAAACTGCCATTAACCTCTAATTTAAAGAATGGACTAATTACGAATGAACTGCGTCATCGAGACACAAAATGACCCGCAACACAATCAGTGATCGCACAACAATTATTTTATGACTCACAACTACAACAAATATCAACATTTCACTTGGTATTTATTTGCATTATTATGAAATTCTTAAGTTCATTGTTCGAATCGAATAGAGAAATAATTTGTATATAATTATAAACACGATTAGTGAATGTTATTTGGACAGAATTGAAATGAAATCAAAACTAAAATAACTAAAATATATAAAATACATGTTGCTCCACATCGAAAAAGTCATTGGCCGAAATTGTAATCAGGTTTGTGTTAAAATGTATCAAAGAAAGTACTTGGCTTGTTCTTAAATGTCCAGGGTTTGACACTTTTTAGTTTGTGATTTCAAGAGACAGTCTATGTTCAACTAATAGATACACCATAACCTGGTTGTTTTTGAAATTCCGAAATGTTGGAATTTTTCGTGTTCAATTGTAAGGGTTCTTTCTAAAGCTCCGTATGCAGTTCTTATGAAATGTTCGTTCACATAAGAACTATGTGTATAAAAATGATGGAAAGTTCGTTATTTTTCATTCTTACTTTGGGATGAAAAATTAATTCTTTACATCAATATCAACCGGAATGGTTCCAAGTCCCACCCGCTGAAAAATCTGTATTTTATTTCTTGTTTGAATGCAAATACAACGTGTGTTTGGAGCTTATCGCAAATATAGTATACTTGTGTATATCACTTGTGTACAATGTACAAGTTCTCCTGGGGCATCTTTGGATATTCTCGTTCGTGTCCTAAAGAGAGCGACAGTGTTGATATTGGCAGTAGGATATTCAACTCTATTGACGCCCTTGAGCATCGTTGAATTGTGTTTTACATGCCGCTTGTCTATCGATACTTCCGCAGTATGTGTTCCTCGGACATCCATCAACTTATAGCAGACGTGAGGATATTTAGACGAATTACGCGGTTTTCCAGACACTCTCATGCATTTTTTATCGAGTGGCCGCTAGACCGCAGTACACGCTATAGAGAAAATTCGTTCTTCATCCGTACAGTCCGTATGTGGAATAAACTTCCGGCTAGTGTATTTCCCACCAACTGTGGCATACAAAGATTCAAAGCAAATGTCAACGGGCACTACTCCCACTTTCCACCCTCCACTACTTCAGTTTTCCTTTACCAACACAATGCACTGCATTTATAGGGGGCATCCCCTGAGTGTTGGTAAAAAAATTTACAAAAACATTAAACTGAGACGTCTTGTTGCAAATAACTCATTGTTTTCATAAAACTGATCAAATAATTAATGATTAAATAATTAATAATGTAAACTTTACATCAACTCAATGAAAAACGTGCATTGAATTTGCGACAAGTTTGCAGCAAACTGATGCCGGATTTACATTAAATTTATGAAGCAATCTGCACAAGAATTGATGTAAACTTCTACATTCATTCAATAAAATGTGTAGTAGGTTAGTAATTGATGAAATTGTACATCAGGACAATAACCAAATTTATCATTTTCGTTGAGGTTTTTATTTCATTGTATATGAGGTGAAAATCATAACGCTGGCCCATCTCGTTAAGAGATCTTCAGCAGTCCTGGGCAGAGGTTGTGTTTATCAATGCTGAATCTAGGCACTTGATAACTGTCAAACTGTCAGAGAAGACATTGACCCCAATAACTGTTGAACTATTTATCCCTCAGATTGTCGGTCATTTCCATATGGTCATAGCTGAGCAAATATACAATAGAAACTAAATTCAATGTTTTTAGAAGGTTAAAATTTTTGTATGCCTGAGGTAGACAACTAGCACAGAATCTCAAAAAAATTATGGTTTCCCGCTACATCCCATTAAGGGATTAGGGAGAGCTTCTCACAAACTAGTGAGCTGTGCGCGTTCTAGTTTTACACTCACTTATTCGGACCTACAGTTTTCCACCGGTTCCGAACGGTATTTTGAGAAGCGTTCACTAAGCGAGGTGACCGTCGTCGAAAGAAATATAAGGTGGTCTGAGCAGGAATCGAACTCACATTCTCATGTACATGTACATTCTCTCTCGCGCACACTAACCATTGCACCACCGATGGTGCATTATCTACATTCGGGTAAAAAGGATCAGGTCGGTCTTTTTTCGGTCCATTTTTCCCTTCCATCTGTCATAATCCGTAAGCTACCCAGAAGAATGTCCCTTCGGTACTGAGATACTTTTCCCGTGAGATACTTGTCCGGTCATCCAGAGATACTTTTCCCGTGAGATACTTGTCCCGTCGTCCACACAGCAACAATTTTCACATCCACATTTACGAGAGTGACCAGTATTCTATTCAACACAAGGTTCCATAGAAGTGCAGTGCCTATGTTAACATACCAGGTAGAGGTAGATGTGCCCAATTCAGCCCTGACATGTCACCTGGTGCATAGTTATGGAGATATCGAATGTTAACTCCAAACTCAGGAAACTCTACGAGAACTCTTTCTCGTTTAATGTAAACGAGTTATGCTAGGATTTATTTTGGATGGAAGTATTTTATTTTATTAAATTTTACTTGGTGGCCCTATTTTGATACGCATAAGCACGTCGATGTCGTAATACAAATTATACAGCTCGTGGTACATCCGTAGTTGATACTCGCCATTCTCTATTATAGAACCATATTTTTTTCGAATCATTTTTCTGTCAAAGACTCTCAGTATAATGTTATGAGCGTGCGTTATAGCCCAGGAGTAAGACAGATTATATGAGAGTCTGATATAGTTGGATCTTCGTGTTTCTCTAGATAGGGTCATCCGTTTGAAGTGTTTGCTCTCGAGAGAGGGTCTTATGTTTGAAGTGCTTGCTTAGCCCGAAATAATGTCTGTTTGCAAGCAAAATTCTTCGATTAATTTCTAGACTGACGTTACTGCTTCTGTTCACGGCAGATCCGTGTTAAATAAATTCGTCCACTACCTTGAAATCAATGTTCACTTCTTTCTCCAATCGGGTGGATTGGATCGTTTGCCCACTTTTGCTGATTCCTTCCGAATTCCAGAAAATACTGCAGTAACTTCTCGCAGATTTCACCTAATGATGTCTAAATCATCAGCATACGCGAGCAGCATTATACCATTTATCAATTACCAGATGATCAATCTGATTCTTGGTCTGATGTTCAGGGAATATCCAAGTAATTACAAAATTATTTTAGAACTAATGCTTTTTGTGAAATGGGATCCATCATCCCTAAAAGTCTGCACGCCTATCCACTAGACATCTCCACAAGAGGTCTTGAATGGTCATTCAAGTATTTGTTATTTCAAGACATGTACCGTCGCGAAATTCCAACGACCAAGTACTTCGGGGTAAACCCACACGGTGGAGCGAAGTAAATAGAAGTAGAAGGGGTAGTATTGAGGTGTTGTGGCCTACTGCTTCACACACATACGCGAATGCTTTTTTCTTGTCAGAACACTGAAGTATTTGGTTGCCGCAACTTCGATAGAGGACATGTCTTTGTAAAAAAGCAAATGTCTTGAACGGTCATTCAAGACTTCTTGTGCAGATTTCTACTGTCCACTGAGTCATTGAATAAATTGCGCAAAGATGAACAAAATCTTAACAGTAGGATTTGCTACATCGCTGTTCATCGAACCAATTCAACAAACAGTGTAGCGTAGTTAAGGGTTTTTTCTAGATGGTTGATTTCTCTCAATGAAGAGAGAAGAATTTAATGAGAATGATCAACTTTAAGTGCCCGGGTGTGTGTATACACAGTTTCGCATATAATAAAATTTTGTATGCATGTGCGGTAAAAGTAAATTATGTCAATTGTGGGGCAAATAAACATGTTCGTTTGCAGCAACCGAAACAACTTTTACAATAAAAGATTTTTTTTGCGGGAACATTATCAACTCTTATGGCCAACCGTGAGAGTAAAATGTAAACGAGGTATTTTAGACAAAATAAATGTTTTTCTCTGCAAATTGTTCCTCTTTGGGTGTATTAAACACCACGCACATTCCCTCGGAATCCACATCGACAGATGTTTGGCAAGGAAGGGTCATATTAAAGCCAACATTTATTTTATTAAGTTGCTATAGTTAAATAAAAATATACAACAATAATTAATTAAAAATATATACAAATAATTAACAAAAATCCTGTAACAGTGGCTGCCTTCTGTACTTAATTAATAACCAAATGCGTTTTCTCAGCATTTTTGATGTATTTATATTTGTATTTATCAAATATTTCATTCAATCTATCAATGACCTTTTGGTGGATTTCATTTATGTACGCAGTATCGGGTTCATCCATTTGCGTAACATCAATTGGAGCACCTAACACCTGGGCAATGGGACGACGTTGTGGCAGTAGGCCAAAGCTGTATTGAAAGAATCCGCGACCCAACACGAATGCAGGTGATAAACCCGTCCAGCGTTTGACAAATGTTTGGAATTTTCTCCACAGCGAACCGAGAGGATTTGGCAGCTGATCGAAGATGTCAACTTCGCCAAAGGAAAAGGAGGGAACAATGGAGCAACTGAAAAAAATAATAATCTGCATTATAAATATGTTTAAGCCAGTAAATCTTTTATTTTACTTACCCTGATTTAATGGCAATTTTCACAAATCCTTTACGATTCTTTAGCGTTAGAATATAACGCCCCGGTCTTGAGTCTATCGCCTCTTTCGATCCGCCGACCAGAATAGCCACGGCATTTGAGGTGAATCCATCCTTGTTGTTTATGTGTTTGGCATCATTGGATTTGGTGAGATGATACATTAACGACTCTTTGGAACATGAGACCAAACCACAGAAGCGAGTTATTTCACGCATGAAGGGTATATAGAAATGCATATCCAAAGTGGCAATTTTTGGTCTAATACCAGGAAACAATTCCAGCCATTTTGTGATGTTTAGGCCCATGTTGGTGATTATGCCGGTTCTGGAAAGAGATAGTATTAATTTAATTTAAGTTTCCGAGTGTAATAAGATGGTATTTTGTCAATCAAAAAAGGCTGTCATCACACCAACGCGATTGCAAAGCGACTTTGGTTATTCTTAGGTCTTGAATTGTACAGTATGATGCAAACAATATATCATCTTACCGGAAAATGCTATAACTTTTCAAATGTCGGCAACTGTCAGTTCTTTTTTAGGGTGCGCAAAAAATCGCTCGCGAATGATTATTCTCGATTCTCATATGAGTTCATTTTGCGCTTGAATTTTAACGTGATAAATACTTAAGCAAACGATCGTTCGACACAACATTGCCTTCGTATTGGTTGGTGAGAGGCACTGGGCGATTGCCTCAGTACGTGCTCGCATTCGTATAGTATACGATACAAACTAGGCAGGGGTACTGTGATCTTCACTATACCTCTCTAATATACGTGTGTTAAGGAATGGCCGCTTGTGTGGGTACACACAAAATAGCATACAAAGTATGTGGAACTGTTTACAAATAATCTTCGTGTTTTGTCTTCGTATCTGATATACAACCTTCATCTGCATTGTTTATTGTAATTATTAAAATTTCAATGCAATTCTGATGAAAATGTATGGTAGAATGGTATACAATCAGTACCTACAGTCGAATTAAATTGTACTTATGTATATATACATAGAAACGTTTGTTACGTAGTCCTCAATGCTGAAGAGAAAATATAATGAACTGTGTACAACCCCCATATCACTGTTTATACAATGTATTCCGAGGCGTATAGAATCTTTTTTTTATTTTTATTAACTATTTACAACCTCATGAAGAAACGTTTGTAGCGTAGTCCTCAATGCTGAAGAGAAAATATAGAGAACTGTGTACAACCCCCATACCACTGTTTATACAATGTACTCCGAGACGTATAGAGTCTTTGTTTTATTTTTATTGACTATCTACAACCTCATGAAGTCAGACGTCTTACGCATATTAATTAAACAAACAAATTAAACAAATTTCAACATATTCTTCCAACTGGCTCTATCCTTCGCTTTCTCTCGCCAGTTGGTAACACCAAGGATACGGAGGGATTCTTCTGCCTGGTCTTTCCAGCGGAGTCTTGGTCGTCCTATTTTCCTGCTTCCATCGGGTACGTTATCGAAAACCTTTCGCGCTGGCTCATCTTCATCCATTCTGATAACATGGCCTAGCCAACGCAAGTGACCTAATTTGATTCGCCTAACTATGTCCACGTCAGAATGCAGATAATATAGCTCTGGGTTCCACCGACGTCGGTACTCGCCGTTTTCCCTAACAGGAATATATATTTTACGGAGATTTTTTCTCACGAGTACCCCCAGGTGTTTTTCATCCGCTTGCGATATAACCCAAGTTTCGGAGCCATATGTCAAGACAGGTAAAATGAGAGTCTGAGTATAGAATCACTCAAATTAATAATCAAAAATATATGTTTTTGATTTCTTATTAATAATTTTTAGTATTTATGTACATTAAAATTTATATTTTATTTACATATTTTTATGAAACACGTGCACACGCTTACACGTAACAAACACTACTATCTAATGGTTGTTTAGTGTCACTGTTCACATTTTCAATAAACAATGTATGCTAACAAATATAATATCCAATAAAAATTATCATGAAATCGAATCAAAACTGTTAAGGCTTCGTCAATGTACACTTTTTCTGTAAACAAAGTATGTTAAGATGTATGTAGTTGAATTTGAGCCGAACAAAAATTTGTCATCCTCGTACCTGCATATGCACTCTATGTATATACAAAGTATGGGAAGATGTGTGGAGTAGTCTTTTTGATGTGTTAACATCTATAGGCGCGGGTAGGGACTAAACTCACAAAGTGAACACATCTAAACACAGTTTGTCCGACTGCGATAACTGATTGTTTGGCGCTAAACTCCTCCGAAACAGCCGGAGCGATTTGTATGAAATTTTTTGTGCATATCGGGTAGCTCTCAGAATCGGCCAACATCTATTTTTCATACCCCTAAATGATAAGGGTGACCCACCCCTATATAGAGCACATATTTCTCCGACTGCGAAACACAGACTGACAGACTGCGGAAAAAACACACACTGATGTAGCGGCAGCGATTAGTTGTTTGAGTGGGTGCGGAGTGCTCTCAGAGCAAAGAGAATAATGACGTAGTAAAAATGAGATAGCAAGAGATCAACGAAAATTGTGTGAACTTGCGTAGCGTATGTACGAACGTAACAATGTATATATGTTAATTAATATTAATATTATTTAAATGTAACGTCATCATATGATTGAACGCTGTTTTTTATTTTCAAATGTAACATTTACTAATGTGTTCATAGAAATCGAATAGGTACCGTGTAACAAAAAGATGTTAACACATCGCCCGTGAGTTCGAACACTCATTGGATTTTTTGTCTCAAACACAATCTCTGTACACTTTCCGAAGAATTCGGGAAAAGTTCATACAACAGCGATCGTTCGTAGCTCTGGTGAGAGAAATCTTTCCAGGCACTGTGATCTCTCACCAACGAAAACGAACATTCCATCACCGTTTTGTTTGAATGTGTGTGCAAAAAAAGAACACCTTTTGTAATCAACACAAGCCAAACTACTCTTGCTTATGGAAATTTCTTTTTGAGCTCTACAATGAACGCTCTCAAACAACGAATGATCCTGGCAGCACTAGCTATGATGTGAAGGTCGATTGGTATAATCGATTGGTAAGCATTGCATTAAGGCATTCAGCTGGACACGTCCTCATTGCCCCTGTTATGTCGATGCAAGCTGGGCTCTGTACTCTATACAACAGTTTCATAGTGGACGTCTTCTCTGCGACATGCCACCATACCATTACTCCATGGGAGAGTATTGGTCTGATTAAGCTAGTGTAGATCCATAGCACCATTTTCGGTCAGAGACCCCACCGGCTTTCGAAAATTTTCCTACAAGCGCAACGGTTGCCTTCTGTTACGCTTCCAGGAAAGTCTAAGGTCTAGAATCACGCCCAAGTACTTGGAGTGAGTTGACAGCGGAAACTCTATTCCACTTAGCCGAGGAGGATTAAACTTTGGTATCTCTTGGTCTTCGTGGTAAAAAGCATAATCTCGGTTTTCCCTGGATTCACTCCAAGACCACTCCCAGTGGCCTACTCGTTAGTGATTTCAAGGCCAGCATAACTACAAAAGAAATCTAATTGAAATCCGGAATTATTAAAGACTGTATTAGACTATTACTGCAAATAGAACGATTCACGGACAGAGAAGTGGAATGAAACTCTCTTCCGTTTGCAAGAAATCGTACGATCATTCTGCTTTTCATTTATACTATCGGTTTTGGAGAATGCATTTTTGCATCTGCCTACAAAGTGCTGAACAAAATGCAACAGTTATAAAATAAAAATAGAATAGAGAAAAAATCCAATGAGTGTTCGAACTCACGGATGATGTGTTAACACCTTTTTGTTACACGGTACCTGTTCGATTTCTATGAACACATTAGATAGTAAATGTTACATTGGAAAATAAAAAACAGCGTTCAATCATATGATGACGTTATATCTAAATAATAGTAATATGTACTTAAAATTATTTAAAGACCAGTACAAGCACATGTGTCATTATTTTCTTGCTTAATACTTTTTGTTTTATTCCCACAAAAAACAAAGAGAATGCAAAGCAACAGACACATGCCTATACATACATTGTTATGTTCGTACATACGCTACACAAGTTCATACAATTTTCGTTGCTCTCTTGCTATCTCATTTTTTTATACGTACAACTACATCATTATTCTGTTTGCTCTGAGAGTGCTGCGCACCCACACAAGACAACTATTCGCTGCCGCTACATCAGTGTGTGTTTTTTCCCCAGTCTGGCAATCTGTGTTTCGCAGTCGGACAAATCTGTGTTCTATATAGGGGTGGGTCACCCTTATCATTTAGGGGTATGAAAAATAGATGTTGGCCGATTCTGAGACCTACCCGAAATGCACACAAAATTTCATACAAATCGGTCCAGCCGTTTCGGAGGAGTTTAACGCCAAACAATCTGTGTGATAGCAGTCGGACAAATTGCGTTCGGATGTATTCACTTTGTGAGTTAAGTCCCTACCCGCGCCTATAGATGTTAACACATCAAAAAGGATATTGTCAACAAGGACTAAACATTTGAAATGTTTTTATATCTGCTTTCTTTGTATTTGTTTGTTTCATTCAAAATACAACCCTAATGGCATAATTTCTTGCGGAAGTCAAAAAATAAGAGAAATCTTACAGATCTGTCAAAATTTTGATACAAATCGTTCTCCTCAAATTTACGCTATTCCATCCCTCTCATCAAATGCCAATGTTGGCATACTCGTATCCAACGATTTCTCTAACAGTCTAATGGCCAGTTTTTCAGTGGGAGATCATCTTCGGATATGAGTTAAACTACGTTTAAACCAGGTTTTAATTTTTTCAGCCAAAGGTAAAACTACGTTTAACTCTCCAATTTGTGCGAGTTAAACTAAGTTTAGATTGTGTTGGCTTTTGACAGCAGTAATGAAAAACAAGAAGAAGAATTTTGTGTATGTAAACAATAAAACATTTTGTTGAAATTTTTTGGAGTTTTGACAATGAGTTTTTCCTCGAATCTAGAACCGTCGATGGTGCAATGGGTAGTGTGCGCGCCTCTTGTACAGGAGATCCTGGGTTCGATCCCTGCTCCAACCACCTTAAAAAAAAAAAAATAAAAAATTTCTTTCGACGACGGTCACCTCGCTTAGTGACGGCGACACTATCGAGTATATAGCCATGAAAAAGCTTCTCAAAATACCGTTCGGAATCGGTGTAAAACTGTAGGTCCCAATCAGTGAGTGAAAACTGGAAAGCGCAAAGCTCAGTGATTGTGAGAAGTTCTCCCCGGTCCCTTCATGGGATGTAATGGGAAACCATTTATTTTTTTTTAGAAGACATTAGTGACCAAGAAATGTGCGAAGAATTTTGTTATGAGGTTACAAGAAAATAACGCACAATAATGACCCGGACAAATCACTTCAATTTGCTGGGCGATAATGACCTCTATGTAAGATTCCGTCTAACAAAAGCATCTGCATATGCAGTTCTTGAATTGATTGGGCCACATATAAAAAAACAAAACAAACTGGTAAGTAAAAATTTCAATAATAGTATATATTTTAAGAAAACAAATAGACAAATAACAACAAACAACTGTTGATATATTTGACATTTGCACAAGGTTGCCATGACAGAGTAAAAACATTGTGATGTATTTAACTGTGCACTGAAAAACAGAATGGACAGTTAAACTAAGGTTAAATCTAATCTCAGTTTTAGTAATCCGCGGTTTAAACTCGTTCTGAAAAACTGGCCAAAACACTGCCTTAGGACATATTTTCTATGACCGTATCCATTCTCAGTGATTTTACATAATTTTTCATTTGTTCCACTGTGCATTTGAAAGGCACATACTACTTTACATTTGGAGGCATTTGAATACTTACCCAAGAATGCCATGTGGAAAACTGGCTACCAAATAATTGTGATCCGCTGTTAATTCTGCGGTTTTTACCAATTCAATGGGGAAGTAATCACGATACTGTTGTGTTACAACATTTGAACGCCATAATAGCCAACTGCAATGGAGTTAAATAAAATTATTAAGTTTTGCAAGAAATATTAAATTGTTAATTGATATTGAATATAAAATTCAAATTTGTCAATAGTACCAACCCGTTGCCATTCACAGCTGAGAACCGGTTTTTATGATCGAAATATAAATACATTAGATACAACATTAATAGGGCACGTCCAATGTAATCCAAATAGAGCTGGAAATTTCAGAATCAAGGTACGAAAGTGAGAAACAGTTTAGTTTACATTTTCAATTTTAAGTGGGGGAGGGTACACCTCCTTACTCGTCGTTTACTCTATCAATTTAAAATCGGAGAAACTTTTGGCAGCCTACAAGCGGTTGGACTTACATACCCAATATTCGGAAAACCAGGATTTTTTTTAATTATTTCAGCCAATAAAATACATCGCAACCTAATTTCAAAAGAGTCATAACTCAATATTTTTGGAGTTAAGTGGTTTGCTTAAAATCGAAGGAATATACACTCATACACACACCTATAGATATTACAGCAATTCCCAGCAGCAAAAAGAGGGGGCTTGCAGGCCTACTAGCAAGCCTATACTGGTAGTCAGAAGCCCCACCCTAAAAATGCAATTGTGAATTTAAATTGTCATAAGGCTCCATAGGAAGGAAAAGGCCTCGAAAAGAACTTACTTTTCAGGCCTTCTGCTAAGCCTGCTAATGGAAGGATTTCCAAGAGGACCGAAAAGGAAAGCCTGCTAGGAGGCATGCAAAAGAGCACTTTTAGAAAGACTCGAGGAAAAAATTAAAAATCTGTGTGAATTACTTCATTATTTATAATGTTCAGACATTTTTGATGTGTTAACATCTATAGCGGCGTATAGGGACTAAATCTATCAAAGGCAGATTTTATACTGCTGCTAAAACCAGATTTTATGCTGCTGCTAAGACCAGATTTTATGCTGCTGCTAAAACCAGATTTTCTGCGACTGCGAAAGAGAATAATGACGTGCTAAACAAAAATGAGCGAGCAAGAGAGCAATGAAAGAGTGGTGTGGCAGGGGTGAGGCAAACGAAATTGTGTCTATAGTGTATGTATTAACATAATAATGTATGTATGTACATGTGTCTGTTGCTGTTGTTGAACGGAGATATAAAGCATAGCCACGCAAAATTTCATTTGCAAGCGCAGTCGACGTTATGGTGACACACTAATACGTTAGCTACTTCGTACAAAGTATGTGTGATGTTGTTTGTTTGGCTGTTTCGTTGCTGTTGATATGGCAAACATGTGGTTATGTGTATGTGTGATGTTGTGTGTTTGGTTGTTTCATTGTTGTTGCTATGGCCAAACAAAGAGAGCCATTTGATGTTCAGCATTACCCGGTGTATACAAAAAAAATTAATTTTTATTTTCCAATGTAACATTTACTAATGTGTTCATAGAAATCGAACAGGTACCGTGTAGCAAAAAGGTGTTAACACATCATCCGTGAGTTCGAACACTCATTGATGTTTTTTTATTTCTCCTACCTACACTATAATTTAAAATTAAAAATTAAATTAAATTTTTTTTTAAATCCGCAGTCTCAGGAATCGAACGCGCGACCTCAGCACTTACAGTCAGATGTGTTATGTTATGATTTTATTACTCGTATTACGAATAGCGAACATGTCAAAACACGAGTTATAATGAACACAATATCCCTCTCCCATTACCTTAGCAGACCAGGCCACTGGCAGGCTTGGAAAAGGGAGGTGTGCATGCTTACATTAAAAGAAAAAGCTTCATTAAATTTTTGAATTCCTTTATCAATTTGACGAAACATTTCCTCATTTGCCCCACCTACGATACATTTCATTGAATTTATGAAGAACATTTCATCATTCTTTCATCCATATATGTATATCAATAGTTTACATTGATTCAACGACAATGTTACATCAATCTGACGTAAATTTGTCATCAAGTTGAAGTAAATTTTTAACCATTTTGATGTAAATTATTCATGAATTTGCTCAACATTTTTCGCCAAATAAATGTAATTTTGTCATCAAATTGATGTAAGTTTATCATCAATTTGATGTAAATTGGTCATCACTTTGATGTAAATTGTTTGTGAATGAGTAGCCAAACTTGTTGGCCTAATTTCATCGTAAAAAATCTGTACGAACAGGGTATAAGACCACACAAGAAATGCTCATAGCGTGGATAATGATTACTGCCCATTTCTCTACTTACTATTATGTATTTATTTTACATTTTATACGTCTTTTTTTCTTATTCAGTTTATTTTATGTCCATATGTCCTATGTCCATATTTTGAATCGATCCCACTCATTGTTTCCAAATTCCAATGCTGGAGATTGATGTAAAAAAGATCATCAATTCAAAGAAACTGAAAATGGTGAAAAACGCACAATTTACAATTTGAAGAACTTTTTTATTGAATTGATGAAATTTGTCATAAATTCAATGAAAAAAAATTGATTAACACTTATCATAGATATGATGTAAACATTTTCTTTCAGTGTATAAGTATCAGTTCTCCCTTTCACTAATATGCCAGAAAGCCTGCTTAAAGAAGGGAAGTGTGCATGCCTTTGGGATATTTTCGAAGATACATAGTGGGCCTCCTGACAGGCCTGCATTCGGAAGAAAACAATCATGTCTATTGGATCCTTTTGTACCATTCGATGAGGCTTCCCTCCAGGCCTCCTTCAAGAAAAAAGATGTGAATTAGTACCAATTTTTGTTTACAGTGAATGAGGAGCGCCTGTATGAATGTCTGCTAGGAGAAGGGCGTCGGAATATTTTCGTAGATATATAGTGGACCTCCTGACAGGCCTGCATTCGGGAGGGATACAAGCATGTCTATTGGATCTTTCTGTACCATTCGATGAGGCTTCTGTCCAGGCCTCCTTCAAAAAAAGAGATGTGAATTAGTACTGAATTTTTTTGAATGCCTGCTAGGAGAAGGCCATCGGAAAAAAGCGCAAAATTAAATTTAATTTCAAATACCCAGTAAACAATTTCTTCCGAAATCAGGCACAAATCTATGAGACACTCTCCATAAGTTTCCTATTCTGATACACGATACAGAAAATCATATCGGCGGTTGAGAAGAATTCTAATAGGTTTGTGTGGAGAAATTCTGAATAGTGTGCAGATTTGTCGGACAGATGTCCGTAAGAATTCTGAAGGATTTTTCGTCGTGGCTGAAGAAAGTCGGCATAAACTGGAATTAAACATCCAACAATGACTAATTGTAAAAAAAATATCATACGATAATGGTCAGACTTTTCTCATGGTTTACTGAGACTTTGTCTTATTTGTCATACCAATATCGTAGAGATGTCTAAACAAACATACGAAAATTGTCCGACTTTTCCAGACGTTTTCTATCCTCTTTTTATACCAATTCTGAAGAGATGACTTAACAAATATTCGAGCATAACCCAGCTTTTATCCCACACGTCGGAAACAATTGTGGGTATACACTAGGAGTTTTACTTATGTGGCGTGTCATCATGACAAACTGATTTCCCATATTCATCGCCATCTTGAATTTGCCAGAGTACGATATCGGAGGTCCCTCAATCCAATAACTTATATTTGTAGAGCATCTTAAAGTAACCCGAATAAGTTAAAAAAAAGATATCGATAACTAATTAGTTATCGACATGTCTGGGGTTGAAGTTTTAAAAATTCTATAACCTTTTTCTGCAAATATTCAAAATAAGTGGAGAAACTTAAAAAATTGCTGTCGATAACACACTTTGCTATTGGGATTTCTGAAGTTGAAGTTTAAAAAATCGATAACTTTTCAGAGATATTACTTGACCCAGTAACTGTTTAAACACCGGTGATATTAACGGTAAAAGCTGTTTGCGTATCCGCCCTTTGGCCGAGCTTAGGAGTTTACTCCTCTGAGGTGCATTGTGTACATTCGATGTGCATTTTTGATGGCATTTATGTACTTTGTGGTACAGTTTATGTATGAACTTTTAGGTACATTTTATGGGAAATAAATGCTTTAGGTTGTTTCTGGCACATTTTATGTACTTTTTGTACAAATTATGGTGAATAAATGCGAACACCGATGCACATTCGTTACTAGGAACCATTTTCTCTTATGTCTCTACATAATAAAGTTTAACGTTTTACCTGCGGCACGCGAGCTGTTCGTTTTACACGTTTGAGACGAAAAAGAATGTGCTGAAATTCAAATAAATAAACCCACGCAGCTCGCTCGCGGACGCGTGCGTTTAACTTTTTAATTTTCCCTCGGGCTCGTGAGACGTAAATTTTGGTTTTGTGTTTACATCTCACAACTAACGAGTAGGCGTAGTTATGATGTCTGTGTTATGATTTTCATTACGGATTTGAACATTTCACACAGTAAGGATAATGGTGATATTTTCAATATTTGTTTACATTAATGAAGTTTCCTTTCGATTTTACTGTCACTCACCAAGAAATACACGGTTGAAAACAACGAAATGAAGGGTAAAAATATGAAAATAAATATATACAAGCCGGCCGCCAACGTTTGAAACCGACAACGAAGCGGCACATGCAACGGAGCCCAATCAATATTCATATGATTAGAGATTTCGTTTTGGATGCCCTTGAAGAATTCCATAATTTTCTTTTTGGAATTTTTGTAAAATTGCAGAATTTTCTAATTCGGTTTGTTTCAATTTCTCAATTTGCAGTTTCAATCATTTGAATTGCATCACCCTTTTTAGTTCATGTTTATCTCTCTTTTATTTTGATTTTAATATATTTGAGCGAAGAAACAAATAAAATTGTACGCGTCTGTTCTTGTTAGAATTCTAAATTCAACTGAATTCAATTAGATATTAATCTTTAAAACTCCATCAAATTTATGACTGGCGAATAGAAACGAAACATTTCCTCATCGATACGACCGACGATTTAACATTACCTCAATGTTAACTACGCCTAAGCGCAATTAATTTTGATTACATACATTATTCAGATCAATTAAACTGTAAATCACACAAAATACTGCAAGTTTTAAGACCGTACGAGACAACAGAACTTACAGTGTCGGACGAAAGTTTCCAAGTTTCTTAAAAAAAAAGTTTGTTAAACTTAGAGTCCAAACATAATCAAACACGCTGACGACTCGCCACTAGAATAGAACAGGGAAGATAATGTTGGTACAATTGTACCATTTTTGGTACAATTGAGTCCATAAAAGTACGATGGTACACCAATGACATAATTGGTACAATTTAACATGTACTTCTTTATGTATTTTATTTTCAGTTAACATCGATTTTTTCATCGCGTAGTTACATGATGAAGAAAACTTTATCCTGATTTGAATTCGGAAAATCAAACGAAATCGATTTATGAATGACCAATGCATGAAAAGTGGGAGTCGCTTTTTTATTTTAGTATAATTGGGACTGTCCGTGGAGGTGGAAAGTTTCTGATAGCCATTCACTTGGGAGTGGCCAGAAATGATTCCTTCATTGGGCAGTCCAAGCAGCTCACTACTTCCACGCAGTATGTCCTGGGCAATGGCTTATCGGAAACCTCCGTTAGCTAGCTAAAGTGAGAAGGCGAAACGAATGAGCAACCTGAGTGGTAATACGATCACTGATACGTCTCAGGATTATTAGGTGACCCTGTCACTGAAGCTCTTCGAAGTAGTGGACATATTCTTTTGTCCTTTGAAGGCGGATGAGCCAACACCCCTGGCCAACGGCGAATCAAAATTGAAGAAACCAAAATCCAGTTTCGACACACTGCATTCTAGTCAGCGTCTGATCCATAATGGGGGGCTAAAACATAATCATCTTGGCAGTAGGTAAAATGCAAACCACGGTGGACTGATGAACAAAGAAACCCCCCAACTGTTGACAACCCTCGCAAACGTTATAAGGACCACGATTTAAGGATATGTACCTGGAATGTTCGAACGTTATACACGACTGCTGCCACTTTCCAACTGGCGGATGTCCTCGGAAAATATAAAGCTGACATCACAGCGATCCAGGAAATGCGATGGACAGGATATGGTTGCACCAGAAAGAAAACCTTCGATATTTACTACAGCTGCCATGAGCGTAAGCACGAATTTGGGTGCGGATTTATAGTAGGCAAGAGACTGCGACACCTAGTTTCAAGGTTCAACCCACTGAGTGACCGCATAGCCACAATTCGCATCAAAGCGAAATATTTCAACATCTCGTTAATTTGTGTGCACGCACCGACAGAGGATAATGATGATGAGGTCAAAGAAACATTTTATGAGCGCCTGGAGGAAGTATATGAATGCTGCCCTGACCACGACATTAATATTAATGCCAAATTAGGAAAGGAAAGTGTCTTTCGACCAACCATCGGCAATCACAGTCTACATAATACCACCTCCGATAAAGGAATAACACTGATAGACTTCGCCGCTGCCAAGAACATGGTAGTTAGTATCACACGATTCCAGCATAAGGACATTCATAAGGCGACCTGGATATCTCCTGATCAACGGACGAAGAACCAGATTGATCACTTGGTAATAGATGGCAGGCACTCTTCTAGTGTAATGGATGTACGTGTGATTCGAGGTGCCAATATCGACTCGGATAATTACCTGGTGGCTGCGAAAGTTCGCACGAGATTGAGCAGGGCGAAAAACGTACGGAGCCGAACACAGGAAAAGTTGGATGTTGACAAGCTACGAATACCGGAGATATCAATGTCCTATCGACAGAAACTCTCTCTCCTGCTGGAGCACAATTCCCCCCCTCCCGAAGACCCAGATGCGCAGTGGAAGCACATCTCCCATTCTTTGGAAATCGCTGCAATGACTGAACTTGGCTATCGAAAACCGCAGAAGGATGAGCCATGGTACGACGAAGAATGTTGCATTCCAACTGATGAAAACGACGCTCCACGTATGGCAACGAAACAGTAAACAGTTACAACACGTGCTGCGAGTGAGCGGTACAAGAGGCTGAGAAGGGAGGAAAACCAATTATTTAGGCGAAAAAAATGGCAGTGGGAGCAGAGAGAGAGTGCAAGAACCGAAATGTGCAGGATGAATGGTGAATCGCGAACGTTTTTCCAGAGGGTAAGAAGATCGACCAACGGGCCTAATAATGGGCTGCCCTCCTGCAAGGACGAGAATGGAAATCTCTTGACTGAGAAGCAGTGTGTGCTCAAAATGTGGAGACCACTTTTCAGCACTACTCCCCTCAGATTCTTCCACTGAAGATCAGGAGGTAATGATAGTGGAAGATAGTACAGATTGTACCCCCCAACCAAGACGAGATTAGAACGGCGATCTCCCGCCTGAAGAATAATAAAGCCGCGGGTGCGGATGGCCTACCCGCAGAACTTTTTAAGGCAGGTGGCGAAGGACTTATAGCCCACATGCATCAACTGATATGCGGTATATAGCTGGGGGAATCTATGCCCGACGACTGGAGCCTCAGTGTATTATGTCTTGTATTCAAAAAGGGTGATCCGTGTGTCTGTTCCAACTATCGCGGTATCAGTCTTTTATCCATAGCGTATAATTTGTTGTCGAGCGTATTATGTGAAAGACTAAAGCCAATTATTGAAAACCTGATTGGACCTTATCAGTGTGGTTTTAGGCCAGGCAAGTCCACAACTGACCAAATCTTCACGCTACGCCAAATCCTGGAAAAGACCCACGAAAAGTAAATCGATACATACCACCTTTTTGTCGATTACAAAGCTGCTTTCGATAGCCCCATACGGGGAAAACTGTACGAAGCTATGTCTGAACTAGGAATTCCGGCAAAACTGATCCGCCTCTGTAGAATGACGCTGACCAACACCAAATCAGCAGTGAAAGTGGGGAAAGACCTCACTGAACCATTCTGTACCAAGCGAGGACTTAGACAAGGCGACACACTTTCGTGCAATCTCTTCAACATCTTAATGGAGATAATAATGAGAAAGGCTGCAGTAAATACGAAGAAGACCATTAGCACGAAAGGCCATATGTTGCTGGCGTATGCTGACGACATAGACATCATTGGGCGAAATGTGCGAGAGGTTACTGCAGTATTTTCAAGAATCGAAAAGGAATCGGCGAAGGTGGGCCTTGCTGTTAATGAGGGCAAGACAAAATTGATGGTGTCAACGACTAGAGAAACCTCTCGACTTGGTCCGCACTTGAACGTTGACAACCGATTTAATTTTGAAGTGGTAGATGAATTTGTCTACCTTGGATCCGCCGTGAACAAGGACAACAACGTCAGCCTGGAGATAGATAGGAGAATTGTGCTTGCAAATAGATGTTATTTTGGGCTCAGCAAGCAGTTTAGGAACAAAGCCCTATCTCGACGGACAAAAGTCCAGCTATATCAGACTCTCATTTTACCTGTCTTGACATATGGCTCCGAAATTTGGGTCATATCGCAAGCGGATGAAAAACACCTGGCAGTTTTCGAGAGAAAAATTCTCCGTAAAATATATGGGCCTGTTAGGGAAAAGGGCGAGTACCGACGTCGCTGGAACGCAGAGCTATATAATCTCTATTCTGACGTGGACATAGCTAGACGAATCAAAGTGAGCCAATTGCGTTGGCTAGGCCATGTTATCAGAATGGATGAAGATGAGCCAGCGCGAAAGATTTTTGATAACGTACCCGATGGAAGCAGGAAAAGAGGACGACCAAGACTCCGCTGGAAAGACCAGGCAGAAGAATCCCTCCGTATCCTTGGTGTTACCAACTGGCGAGAAAAGGCGAAGGATAGAGCCAGATGGAAGAGTATGTTGAAATTTGTTTAATTTGTTTGTTTAATTAATATGTGTAAAACGTCTGACCTCATGAGGTTGTAATATAGTCAATAAAAGTAAAAGTAAAAAAGTAGAATTTTTATTTAGTCGACTTTGAGGAATATTTCAAGTATGAAAAACTTAATTTCAGTTATTCTGGATTCAAAAACCATTTTTAAAAACTATCAATTTTATATTTACAATACAAATAATTAATAATGTTAATTTAGAAATGCAGCCCGAAGACGCCAGAGCACAAAGAAAAAGGCTCAATGTGACAACTGTGTCAAGCTTGAAACCAAAGATCTTTTAAAAACATATAATTCTTGCTGCTACAACTTTTAAATAGGTAGTGATTTGGGACAATAAAATTTATACATATTTTTCATTGATCTCACTTTTTTAAGAACGTGTGCCTCGTGTTTTGTTTATTCTTAAAAGAACCTACGTTATTATAAAAAGAAATGTATAAGATTGAATTATTATTTGTTAATTTTCCGATATTTGTTTGAAATACTTGTTTATAACAAACTTACAGCTTGCTATTTTTTAAATTTGGTACAATTGGTATTAAAAAGTACAGTTTTGGAAGCTTGATGGTACAATTGAAGAAGTTTAATTTTTCATCTCTGGAATAGAATCTTTACTAATTTCTTGGCGGCGCTCTCACGAATCCTCTCAATTGAGAGATTGGAGTTGCCACATTTTCACAAAAATCATAAGAGCAACCAACACATACTACATACTGAGCCTGTTTTTTTTATTCCCTGCTACACTAATTTTTCGACCACTTTGGATGGGGAGTTAAGCGATATTAAGTGATTTTAAGCGGCTCCCCATACAAAGTCGTCGAAATATTAGTTTAGCGGGGAATAAAAAAACAAGCTTATTATGATACATGTGAGTACAAAAGAAAATTAAAGAATGATTTATTGTTAAACACAATACAATAAAAGTGAATGAAAAATTGTTAAAAGGTGTAAAAACAATTTAAATTTTGCACATCAATAATAGTATGTTTCTAAACTTTCAAACAAATTCCAGAAAAGAGCCGCAACTATACACGACGCAGACAGAAAAAATCCAATGAGTGTTCGAACTCACGGGCGATGTGTTAACACCTTTTTGCTACACGGTACCTGTTCGATTTCTATGAACACATTCGTAAATGTTACTTTGGAAAATAAAAAACAGCGTTCAATCATATGATGACGGTACAGTTAAATAATATTAATACTTAAAATTATTTAAAGACCCAGTGCAAGCACATGTGTCATTATTTTCTTGCTCAATACTTTTTGTTTTATTCCCACAAAAGTCAATGAATGCAAATCAACAGACACTTGTATATACATACATACATTGTTATATTCGAACATACGCTACACAAGTTCACAAAATTGTCGTTGCTCTCTTGCTATCTCATTTTTATATCCGTATAATACGTCATTACTCTCTTTGCTCTGAGAGTGCTCCGCACCTACTACTACTACTGATATGTTGGTGATTTATTTGTGCTTGCTGTGTCGTGGAGCGTTTGTGTGGGTGGTGGGTGTAAGGGGGGTACCTAAAATAAAAACAACCAAACACACAACATCACACATACTTTGTCCGAAGTAGCTGACGTATACGTGTGTCACATAACCACATGTTTGCCATATCAACAGCAACGAAACAGCCAAACACACAACATCACACATACTTTGTACGAAGTAGCTGACGTATTAGTATGTCACCATAACGTCGACTGCGATGGTTTTAGCAGCAGCATAAAATCTGGTTTTAGCAGATTTTGACTTTTATAGATTTAGTCCCTATACGCCGCTATAGATCTTAACACATCAAAAATAAACTGAAGTCGCCAGACGCTCTCTCTCCCATTTCGTTTAGACGCTAGAGATTTTTTTCGTCATCGTCTGAAACGTGTTTGGTTCTGTTTGGAGTCGTAATCTTTAGCGGTTTACACTGTAGACTGCATAGACTAATACTTATAGTAGACCTAATAGTTCTCTTACCAAATTTATGACATTTGGCCTGGTGTGATCTTTACGTTCGATGTTGAAAAGAATTGCTTTACTTATACCAGATAGAGGCAATGGTTCAAAACAACGAACAGCAACGGCATTTCGTTTTGTGTGTTAAAATTATTGTGTTAAATACAACACATATTTATACTAACAATAACAGTCAATAAAAAAAGTTTAAAACACATTTAAATTTCACAGTTTTTCACCAAAACGACATGAAAAATTAAAGCAAGAAGTTATTGTAATTACACCTGGTGTATGCCACTTTTCATCAAACATCTCTCTATCACACCGAACACATCAAGAAGAGTGTGAAAGGAAACGTCAGATGAGCCAAATATTGTCTCTACTATGAGATTACTCTATGGTAGGCTGCAACTTCTGACCTTTACCTGACGTTTACACGACGGATTCGTTTTGAATTCGCATTCCTCTCGAAAACGAGAATCGTTTTTTTGTACTTTTTCAGATCCGTTTCGAACTCGCAACGAACTTAATATTCGAATCCTTTTCGGGTTCATTTTTTGTAAATAAAATGAATTCGAACTTATTCACTTTTATCAATTTTAGCGCATTCGAAACGGATTCTATTTGTATTAATCTGCAGTTTAAATATTTCACTCATTCGCTTTTATTGTTTTTACAGACTCGTAACTGGTTCGAAACGGATCCGCTAACTCGAAATTCCACTGATTCACTTTTCTACGTTTTTACGAACTCATAACGGATTCGAGTCGGATCCGCGAAATCGAAATTCCAGTGATTCGCTTTTTTATGTTTTTGCGGACACGTAACGGGTTCGAAACGGATCCGCGACATCGCAATTTCACTGATTCGCTGTTTGTGTTTTTACCTACTCGTAATGGGTTCGAAACAGAACCGCGAAGTCGCAATTTCACTGATTCGCCTTTTTATGTTTTTACGGACTCGTAACGGGTTCGAAACCGAACTCACATTTCGTTTTTTTACGATTTTGCTGACCCGTAATGGGTTCGAAACGGATCCGCTTCCGTTTTTGTGCACATTGTGGATTTGTACCGTCACTTGCATACACACACACAAATGTTCAGTTACAACCTTTGGGGTAGGTTTTCTGCTATCGATGCGTCACTTTCTTTGCTGTCGTGTTGGTCCTTGCATTCTGTGTATTTATCTATTTGATTTAAGTTACACAAATTCAAGTTACACAAACGATCACAGCAAACACATAAATTCACACATGTTATTTTTCACAATAAAATATTATTACTAACTACAACTCTGTTTTAACAAATGTATTTAAATTATTCCGGCGGAGAAATATTTCTACCACTTTTGATTATTGCAAAGGAACTGTTCTGTTATTAAAGATGCCTGATGTATGTGACCCACCACTCACGCACACCATATTCTTTTGCTGGCCTCTATTTTACGCTCGCTTATTTTTCCGACTGCTTTTCTCTCTTTACCTTCACAAAAATTAGTTTCGTTGCAATAACGAAATTGTTTCGTCAACTAAAAATGTTGGCAAATCTCCAAAATTAATAAATAATAAAAATAAACTATAATAAGTAAGAGATAAAACAAATATCAACAGTTTTTACTCTTTTCAAATTTTTTTTAAATTGTTAACCTATTTTTCTACAAAACTCAAATTAAATAAAATTGTTGCAGGAACGAAAAGTAAGTTGTCGCAGCAACGAAACAACAAACAACAATCATTCATGCAATTTTTCGATGCAGCGACTACCAAATTATTGGATATACGAAACTATTCACTATAGCAACATAAAACCATTAACGAAAATGTTTGATTCATGCGACGAAGCGTTTTTCTTTCAGTGTAGAAACCCAGCAGACAAAAGTTGTTTTCTATTGTACTAATTTTGTCCTGAGCAGAAGTCGCTAATACAGCATTCGCACTGACAACAATTTCCTTGATTTTGCCACTTTTGTTGATTTCAAGCAGAAATCAAGAAAATTTGCATGATTTCCTTTACGTTGTATCTCACACTACGAACGAATAGTACGTTTGTTTACAACCCTGCAGTATTGGTAATCGACTCTACGCTGATGAGTTCATCGACTACCACAAATCTTTCGTCGACTACTCGCTAAACTACCAGTAATGCTTTTGAGCGGCGAATTTAACAAGGCGATGTCCGCTTTGGTAATGCCTTACTGTTCGTCGATTACTTCATCGGTAACATTTCGTCGACGCATTTATCGGTAACATTTCGTCGACAGGTTAAGAAAAACAATAGAAAATCTCTGGAGACACTACCTTACAGATTACCACTGAGTACCAATGTAATCGGCGATGTAGTCAATGAAAAATCAATGGCGATGTAGTCGATGAAATGTTGCCAGCCACTACTTGTGAAACTGCAGGGAACCATCTCAATCACGGCGCATCGATGTGGTGGTACCACTATAATACCCGACTTAGTTATTTATCGCATTTCTTAGGTATTTATTGTTTCTCAAACATATATTTTTGAACTTGTTTGTTTACTTTTATTCCTGGAATACATTTGTGCTGAATTTGATTGTGGAAAAATACCAGACAAAGCTAAATGCCGATTGTTGTCGGCTTGGTGTGTTTGTTTCGTAGTAACACTACCTCGTCAATACGCCTAAACTTTCAATAATACTCAGAAAATACTCATTGTGTTAATGTATTTCAACATTTGCTCGTGTTACTCAACACTGCAACCGGCCATCATGATTTGTCTTTATTTCGAAAAACTAAAATAAAAACAGGTAAATTAACAAAAGATATAACAAATATCACCGCCATGAACTGTCACATCTACCCGCTCCTATTGGAATCCCCGTTATATAGATATTTAATTTTAAGCCGTTTTTTTCAATAAGGTGAGTTTTAATTTGTTTGTAGTGTATAATTTTAGACTTGACTGTTTAATTTAAATTTTTTATTTACAAAGTATATGTTTGTGGTGTTGTGTATGTTTTAATTGCAACTCTGTTAATTTTTATAGTTTATAAGTTCAAGTGTTTGCAGTAGACTTCTCTTTTAAGAAACTAGTTATTAAATTACAATGAAATTTAATACTGTAATTAAAAGCTTGTCTTTGTTGTAATATTTCAACAAATGAATATATATGGGCCAAAAATAAAATATTTTTAAATTTGGGATTGAAAAATTGTTAAAATTTTTGTTTTTAGTGACATCGATGTTGCAAACTTCTTATAATGCAAACTTCTCCAAGGCCAGTTGGCGTGAGGCACTTTCTCTAACGCTCGTGGAAAATATAGCTGCATTACTGTCATATTTTTGTTTTCAGTAGTTTTCAACAAACAAAGCCACATTTTGGCCACAAATATATATATTAAAACATATTAATCATTGCGTTTCCAACATGTAATATTGAATAGGAAACACAATATGTTTGGAAGCAAGTATAAAATATTTGGGACAAGCTACAAACACGTTATATTTGCATCCAAACAACAAACAAAGACAGATTTTTCAGCGTGTACACATCCATTTCTTAATGATAATTCTTTCTTTATTACTCGTATTGGAATACAAAAATGTTAATAAAATTAAACAAAAATAAATAATTTAATTGCTGGTTTTCTTTAATTAATTAATGACTAACTGTGTTTTCTCAGCATTTTTGATGTATTTATGTTTATATTTCTCAAATATTTCATTCAAACTATCAATAACCTTTTGGTGGATTTCATTTATGTACGCAGTATCGGGTGCATCCATTTGCATAACCTCAATTGGAGCACCTATCACCTGGACAATAGGGCGACGCTGTGGCAACAGGCCAAAGCTGTATTGGAAGAAGCCCCGACCCAATACGATTAGAGGTGATACACCCGTCCAGTGTTTGACAAATGTTTGGAATTTCCTCAAACGGGAATCGGGTGGATTTGGCACCTGATCGAAAATATCAACTTCGCCAAAGGAAAATGAGGGTACAATGGCGGAACTAAAAAAAATTAAAATATTTCATTATAATTAATTATTTATATATAATTAGTATATATAATTACACTTATAAGTGTAAGACAATAACCCACGTACTTATAACGAAATTATAGTCACTGGATGTATGATGCGTAGAACGAGTGTCTAATTGGATTGGTGTGTATAGTTAGTCGGGAGTTGATTCATAACAGCTACCTATCTACTGTCTAACTCTAACCTGAACATGTCTGTTTTACCCAAATACAACTCTAATAGTCATGATTGTTGTTAGTAAAACGATAGCTGTTCGTCAAAATGTAGTTCGTTCGCTTCGTAGTCAATCGTTTGTCAAAATTTAGTTGCAATTTTATGAAACAAATTCGTTCGTCACATGTTTCCTGTGACTGGCTACCATTTCGTTATGAATACGGGGATAAATCTTTAATTTTTCTTACCCTGATCTTATAGCAATTTTCACAAATCCTTTACGGTTCTTAAGTGTGATCACATAATTCCCCGGTCTTGAGTCTATCGCCTCTTGGGCTCCTCCAATCACAACAGCCACTGCATACGAGGTAAAGCCATCTATGTTGCCTTTGTCTTTGGCGTCATTGGATTTATTGAGATGATGCAGTAACGACCCTTTGGAACATGAGATGAAACCCCAGAAACGCGCTATTTCACGCATGAAGGGTATATAGAAATGCATATCTAATGTGGCAATTTTTGGTCGGATTCCAGGAAACAGTTTCAGCCATTTGGAAATGTTAATGCCCATGTTGGTGACTAAGCCAGTTCTGGAAAGATAAGAGGACAATAATTAGTATAACTATAAGTTAAGTTCAACAAAACTATACAATTTTAATGTGAACGAAAACAAGATCTTAACGCAGCATCGCGACTGCGCAGCGAACTCGACTTTAAATGTTTCTTCACCTAAACCAGTGGTAGGCAAAACCGAACGCAAGCACACAAACATATTATCTGCTTGTGTGCGGTCGCAAACGCACAGGCATAGACTGATGCTTCGAATCAAGCATAGTTATTGTGTACATGTGAGTTGCCGATCGTGTGTGTGTGAAAAATACGATTACCCAATGAGCACAAAGTCGGACTCGTTTCCGATTTGAGTCCGATGCGTCGAATTCCGCTTACGCTGATCCGATTCGGATCCGGTTTGAGTCCGGAATATAGGATTTCGTTTTCTCTGATCCGATTCGGATCCGGTTTGAGCCCGGAACATCGGTTTTAGCTTTCTCTGATCCGCTTAAATTAAATAACGGGTCCGCCAAATAACTTTTTTTTTTTAAAATGCTATAAAAAAAAACTTCTGAATATTTTCTCAAATTTCTTTTTTTATTTGAAAGTACAATCCTTCCGGTTAATAATGGAAAATAATTTCATTCAAATGGCTGCCTCGGCTGGCCATGCAGTAGCCTACACGATCGGTCCAATTTTTAAGCACATTATCGATTGTGTGCAGCTGTATTTCACCAATGGCTTCACGATTATTGTCCTTTAAAGCGTCAATTGTCTCCCCACAAATAATAGTTCAACGGTATCAAATCGGAGCTCCGAGGTGGCCAAACGACATCAGCTCTGCGGCTGATAATGCGATCTTCAAAAACAGGGCGCAAAACATCGAGTGTAGCTTCGGCTGTGTGCCACGTAGCGCCGTCCTGTTGAAACCAAATGTTGCCAATATCCTCCTCTTCAATTTTTGTGAACAAAAATTCCTTCAACATGGCCCAATAACGATCGCCATTGACTGTAACGGCCACTCCTTGCTCATTTTCGAAGAAAAATGGCCCAATTATGCCTCTGGACCAAACTCCGCACCAAACAGTGACTCGTTTTGGGTGCATCGGCTTTTCAATGAATGCGTGCGGGTTTTCTGTACCCCAAATGCGACAATTTTGCTTGTTTACATACCCGCCAAGATCAAAATGAGCTTCGTCTGAAAAGATGATTTTGTTTTGGCAAAATCGGCATCTTCTGTAAGTCGATCGCAGGCCCATTTTTCCCATATTTCCCAGCATTGTTCAAGCGTCTACACAACCATATTCGTTCAGCGGAAGTATAAAACTAATTATCTATCAAATCAGACATGAGCTAAGTGATGGCGGACCCTTTATAATATAATGAAAAAAATGAGTCTCAGAAATGCATAAATGCTTAAAATGTAATTTGATTATTTTATTCTGAAATGAGAGCGGAATCAATATCGAAATGATTTCCGAACCCATCGTAATGATTTAAAATCCGACCACATTTCGCTAGCGGGGCCGAATTCATTTCGCTATCGGATGCGAATTCATTTCGCTATCGGATCCGAATTCATTTCGCTATCGGGTCCGAATTCATTTCGCTATCGGGTCCGAATCCATTTCGATATCGGGTCCGAATTCATTTCGCTATCTGATCCGATCTCATTTCGAGAACGAAAGAGGAATTTCTCCAGCTCGCTGATCCGATCACGAACCGAGAACGGAGCCGATTCGGATCCGTTGTGCTTATTGGGTATTGTCCGTTTCGCGAGGCTATGGGCTGGTTACCACTGACCTAGACCATACACCATCGAACGTGCGTTGTGTTTGGTTGCCAGCATTATTCTTCGAACAATTGTATACTAAATAATTCCCATTGCAGTTAGCGACATCGTTACTTATCGAGCCCTGACCGTCAAAATATCGTAAACGAAAACATTTTCGATTTTTATAAAATATATGACCATATATATGCACGGTTAGGTAAAATTTCAGAATTGTATATGGTATCGTTACTAACGTAGAGCAAGAACAATGTTAACCTTATTGCACATTTGCTTCACGTTTACCTTAGAAAATACCTTCTCCTGCAACATTTAATTTTTGTCGATTACGTTATTTTGGCAGTATGGCCTCGAAATAGTAGGATGAAAAATCGCTGCTGAGGATGCATCACTTGATCTGAAGTAGGTGTAAGGTTTGCCAGGGATCATAAAGATTACTTACAATTCTATGACAGGTTTCATCAAATCTATGAAAATATTTAACAGACGTTATCAACAAAGCTCATAACTTTCGTTTCAGAGAATCATGTAAAAGTTTCGAAGACGTTGTAAACAAATTTCATAATTTTCTTTTCAGATAACTTCTTAAAATATTTCATAGTTGTTATGAACAAACTTCATAGAATCTGTGAATATATTTCATAGAACCTATCAAATGTTTCTTTGGCTGAAGATTATTGAAGGAGCTCGTAGGATCAGTGAAGGATTTTATAATATTTACGAAGTGTAAATGAGGGTTCAAATACCGCACTGATGACATTTAATTTCTTCCGACGATGGTGATTATAAAAATGTACTATTGTAGTTCTGTAATAATAACAACAACAACAAATTTATTATATTAAAATTTTCTGTACACGCTGTCTCTCCTTTACTGAAGCTTGACTTGAGTGGATGGGTGACAGAAAGCCCACTACCGCTAGAATTTACTGGTATTCCCCGAGTAATGCCAGAATGAACCGCAGACCAAATACTGGCTATGGGGGTGTTCCTTGAGGGTAAAAATAGAAGTATGAAAAGTCGTGAAGAGAAAAAAACTAAAGATACGCTGCAGGAAGTAATGACCCCAGAACCGGCGCTAGCTCATCCTCACACGAAATTGGCGCCGTCGTGGTTTTACACGAGTGGGTGCCTTGGTCCCTGTAGTAACAAATGTGACAAGCACACCCAAAGCCATTGGCAACCTTTGTAAGGATGACGACGAGGTATACCCAAGGCTGACTGTAAAAGTCCCCACCGTTCAGAAACATGTGGGGACTCCAACTCTGACTCTTTAAGTGATTATGATACTAATATTATTATTTTAGCTACTCTGAGAATGATGAGGTCAGCAAATTGGTCGATGAAGTAAGCGAGAGCATAGCCAAAAACATAACCCAGACGAAACGGCTTCCAGTGGCACAATGCAGTAAAATAACGAAGCACAACAGATTAGCTAGGCAGGGTGAAACGCAGGTTGTTCCGAAAGACCGGTCGATACCTTCCTCGGCCTCAACAGACGCCGAAAAAAGGGTCCGACCACCGGAGGAACAGAACACTGCGAAATCGGCGGAGAAAAAGAAAAACAGTTCCCCGTCATCCGGTAACTCGGTGACGCCCAAACCCAATATTAATCAGGGTGTTCCACGGAATCCCAGGGGCAATAGGGGCAACGCCGAGGGGGTTACCAGGAAGACGAGCACTTCATCGAAATCAACCGGGGAGAAGAGGGCCCGAAGACACGAGCCCAATCCGAATCCAAAGAAGAAGCTTAACGTGGAAAATTGTGAGGAACCACCGACCTACGCGAAGGTAGCCAGAAGGCAATATTGGGACGATTTCTTCTATTCAGTCGCTGTCAGCGGCAATACAACTGGCAAGATACCAAGGGACCAACACCAAAACGTGGAGGACTTAGTCAACACGAGGGTGATGAAGCATGTCATGGAGGCGGAAGGTCAGTAGTTCAAAGGGGAGGTACTGATACTGCAGCTGGGCTCACATTTTTCCGCGGGAACCCTGGAGAAGCTATTAGATACTATCACCGCCCATGGGAAGGCGGCAAGCTGGCTCTGGTGTGGAAAACGGTCGTCGCTACTCTGACAAAGGCGACCCTGTATATTAACGGATGGGGCAGCCAGTTTTCCCCGGGCGTCAGACTGTAGCTAATTGGCAAGCAAAATGCTGAACAAATGGCAGAATTTCCACAGGAAGGAGAGGCAGGAGGGCGCACTGCTTGTGGTTGGAATAGACCCGGAATCCAAGACAAAAGGTATGGTGTTCTTTGTAACTAAAGCTGTCTACGTCAAGATTGGTAAAGTTATAATTGGCTTGACGGCCGGACCGGGCAATGCGATCAATACAGGAATACTGATTCCAGGGACTTTATTAACGCCTGACTGGCAGATAAGGCAATGACCTTATTGACTGCTGGACTATCATCCCTCAGTCAGCTTGCGATAATCCTTAATCGCCAAAATTTCTGCCTGATACACGTTTCAATGATCAAGTAATTCACGCGAATCAGACAAACCTAGTACCCTATAATGCACATCCGTGTAGAAATTCACATACCCCTTTATACCAGGAACTCCTACGTCCAAGCAATCCATTGCTGGTATGAGTGTGTGATATTTCCGACCGAATAGAAGCTCCGCCATAAAAATAAATAAATGGGTTCCCATTACATCCCATAAAGGTATTGGGAACAGCTTCTCACAACCAGTGAGCTGTGCGCTTTCTTTCTCGTTTTATACTGACTGATTGGGACATAAAGTTTTACACCGGTTCCGAACGGTATTTTGAAAGCTTTTTATGGCTAAATACTCGATAGTGTCGCCGTCGCTATGCAAGGTCGCCGCCACCGAAAGATCTGATGTACAAGAAGCGCGCACACTAACCATTGCACCGCCGACGGCCACAACAGTTCCGCCATTAAGTAGTCGACATCTACAGGAATATTGGGAATACTATCCAGAATTGTCCCATGACAGACTCCGACCAAGCCCTAATCTGAGAGTTGCCTTAACCTGATGACAAGCGTAGAAGCAAACTGCCTGCCTATAATGGTAAGGTAAGGTTAGGTTGGGAAATAAGTATGACTCACAACCTAAGCCCGTGGATAGGCTTCGTGCGCGCTCTTTGTCTTCCCGGAAGTATATCAGGATGTGTTCTACAGGGTGTTTCAAAAGTGACCACCCTATTGGAAGATGCTCTTATTTTTGCAAATGGCCGCCAATGTCAAATCTGTTTTGACATTTGTGGACTAGACAGATGTAGAATACAAGTAAAGAAGCCATGGAGCGATACACTCCCCAAGAACGCGGAATAATCGTGTCTATTTTTTTGCGTAACAATTCGTCTGTGGAGTTGGAGCAGCGCGAATACCGTCGCCGATTCCCCGGCCGTCCGACACCGACCGCGCAAACACTGCGCCGTTTTTCCACTAACCTTGAAGAGTATGGCCGGCCCCGGAGCGCCCGCTCTGCCGAGAATATCCCTGCTGTTGCCGAGGATGTCGAGCTGTCGCCGGAAACATCGACCTGACGCCATGCCTCGCAATTAGCCATCAGCCGGTCGCCTCTATGGCGAATTTTGGTCAAAGACCTGCGCATGTCCTCATACAATGTCCATTCCGTGCATCAGCTGCTGCCTGTCGGCCGCCAAACGCGTGTAACCTACGCCCAAGCCATCCTCAATCTCGTGGACGAAGTGGACGATTTTTCCACCAAAATCATAATGAGCGATGAGGCTCATTTCCACCTCAGCGGGTACGTGAACAAGCAAATCTATCGCTTCTGGGGCACCAAACATCCACGAGTGATGCACGAGGAGCCATTACACCCGCTCAAAGTGACTGCGTGGTGCGCTGTTCACGCTGGAGGAGTCATCGGGCTATTTTTTTTCGAGAACGCCGCTGGTCAAACGACAACAGTGGACGGTGCGCGCTATAGGGCCATGTTAACCGAGTTTTTCCTGCCGCAATTCGACGAATTAGGACTGGAGGACATGTGGTTCCAACAGAACGGAGCAACGGTACACACTGCGCGACCCACAACCGAAATTCTGAAGGCGGCGTTCAAGGTTGCCTCATCTCTCGTTTTGGCGATTTGCACTGGCCCGCTAGATCGCCCGATTTAAAAGTTCCAGACTTTTTTTTGTGGGGTCCCGTGTCCCGTGTTTTACGTGAACAAGCCCGAGACCCTGGAAGCCCTCAAGATCAACATTCGACACGAGTGCGAGAATCTGTCGCCCGAAGATCTCGCCGAAGTGATGGAAAATGTCATAAAACGAGCCCGTATGGTAATCAATTGTGACGGCGCCCATTTAACCGATATCATCTTCTCAACTTAACCAATAAATTTCTAAAGGTTCAAATAAACATAACAAAAAACAGAATCGAAGTTTTTCATTTAGAAAGAAATGAGAGTCAAACAACATCGGATGACTTCTTTTGAAACACCTTGTAAATGTTCGGGTTGCATACAAAATGTTGTCGATGTTCTCCAATTCGTTCCCCATATACATACATCATAGGAGAGGTGTTAGAGTCTGAATTTTGGAAAATCGTGACAATGGCAACAGCTGTGTACATCCAGTAAACTATTTTCGGGGATAGGCCCCTCGGCCCCCTAATGCCCTTTTACACGAATATAGGGCCACTGTGGCTCTTCTGATCCTATCCATAGTTTTTCATTTAAGAGTAAGCTTTCTGTCGAGAACCACACCTAGATATCCTGTAAGCAAATTTCTCTACCGCATAAACACCAGGGGTGAATATACGGAACCTTCTGCTTCTTGGTAAAAAGTACGACCTTCCTTTACTCTGGATTCCTGGAACCGATTTAGAGAGTCTCCTGATTATGTTCTGCAGCTCATCTCTCCATGTGGAGGGGTATTTTCCCTGCACTGCAAGCCAGGCCGTCAGATATGCTACGACTGTGTAACCGAATCCCTCTAGCTCTAGCAATTGTTCGATATTTTTTAAATTTTTGGCACTGGATTTTGAGGCACTAGATGCAGTTTTTTGGGCTTAGGTTGTTTCACATTTTTGTTCTTCTAGTCTATAGCTATAGTTGTGCCGAAGACAGGATAACAAAATTGCAATTAGTTTCCGAGATATAGCCGTGAGAAAAATTGCATGTTCTTCGGAAAAAATCTACATGAGGCCATTAAATCCGAACAGCATCTAAACTAGCAAAATAGGGCTCTTCAAGAAAATTCACACGAGAACATGATTCCTTTTATGTGTTATCAAACAATAAATAACTTTAACTTTAGCGTAACAACCCTGTAATTGATTTTGCCTACGAAATATAAGCAAAGAGCTGAGTACCAAGCAAATGAATTGGGAAGACTTCTGTAGCATTTCTTCAAATAAATCTAAATGGAATCATCGCAAGTTGACTTAAGAAATAATTAAGGGTATTTTCTAGGTGCGAATATGTTCTCAGTTATGTAACATACATTTTCAATTGTTGCACTAACACACATACACATATAAAACATTTAATAACTTACCCCATAATACCATGCGGAAAACTGGCTACCAAATAATTGCGATCCGGTGATAATTCTGCGGTTTTTACCAAATCAATGGGGAAATAATCACGATAATAATCTGTCATAACATTTTTTCGCCAAAACATCCAACTGTCATTAAATTGGAGAAATATATTGGTCAATAAATGCAAACATTAAATTGTAATTACATTAACATCCAAATTAATATTGAAATTTGCATCTAGTACCAACCCAATGCCATTCACAGCTGAGAAACGTCTTTTATGATCGAAATAAATATACGCCAGATACAACATTAATAGGGCGCGTCCAATGTAATCCAAATAGATCTGAAATTTTAATATGAAAGAGAGAAACCATTTAGTTTATATTTGTAGTTTTGAGTCCCACATGCAGAATGTATGGCGATACTCGTTCAAATGATATTTAGGGAGTTCACATGGTGTACTATTGTGTTGTATTTATCGTATATGCTAAAATAATACAACAGTTGTAAATACGTTGTTGGTATTCTTCATGTAAATATATTTTACGACTATACAACCTGAGCATGTCTGTTTTTCCAGTGTACTATGTTGTATGTTCAGTGTCAGCTATTTTTTGTTTACTATTTAATCAGATATATTGTTGTGTTTTGAAGAAATTTTGCATTTTTCTACAACATTAACTCAAGAATTAATTTTAATTGGTAAATTAATAATAAAAAAAAGGAAATTGGACAAATTGAAGGAGAAGAAACTACTTCGGTAAGTTTTCGTGCACAAACTGTTCACACAAAACCGTCAAAATTTTATCTTTTTCGCTTCTTGTTGGCATTTTTTAATTTTTTTTTAATAATTTTCTTTTGTTGCTTGACGTTTATTTGACGTTTTTATGACTTATGATTTAGCACATACAACATGCTGCTCACATGCATAAGTCATATGTACTAATTTGTTAAATATGACTTTACGACTTTTGACTTTAGGAGACCATGTGAATTCCCTAATTGTTATGTCGATAATACTGGCTCGTATACCATTTAAAATACATGCGTTCATAAAATTTCAAAACCACAATGAATTCGATATCGTTCTTACATAATTGACACCAATTTTTGCGAATCTTTCGTAAGAAATTTTGTCATTTATCTTCAAACGGAAATTTTTTCTGCAGGGAGTTACCACCTATCTCTGATTCACCTTGGAAATATTTCATCTTTGCACTTCATTTTATGCAACCACACCAAACTTAGTAAGTTTACTGAGAGATGTCTCTACTGTAGGTATATGAAATTAGTGGGAAAGCAATTCAGGCATTGAAAATTCCATGATAAAGTCTATATTTTGATCAGAATTCGTAATTGTCAAACATCAGAATTATTTGTCGATGTTATTGATAGATCAAAAATCTGTCTTACTAAATACAAGTTGCTACTACCAAATTTTAGTTGTATTAACCAATTTGAGTATTTCAAAAACCTCATTCATCTGAAATGGAAGATACAACCAATAAAAAGTACAATATTAGAATTCGTTTTCAAATATTAGTTACTGTAATCATAATTTAGTTTCTGTCACAAAAACACTTGTTACAAAGTTATGTATTCGAGGCATTGTTGTTAAAGAGAAACTACGTATGTATATTGGCATGTTACACGAGGACTTTACAGAAAAACTAATATTTCAAACAGAAAGTGATAAACAAAGTTGTGAAAAAACAATAAAGTGTATAGATATAAGCCAGCGAAGAATACATGTTATCATAAATTAAGGTGAAGTGAGACTTTTAAACATAATCGTTGAATATGACGCCACTATTGATGCCTTCACAAACACATGCAGACAATTGTGGACACTTGGCTGGAGGAACTATTATTGTGGATGACACAAATTAACTTAAACATAGTACATATGATACCCAGGGCAACCCATCCCCATTTTTGATCGAAAATATGAAAAATTTTAAAATTTTTTTTTATGAAAAATTTTTAGAAAGATTGTCTGTATTTGTTTTTCGATTGTACGCTCCGTTTTCGAGATATAGAAATTGTTTCATATTTTCGATAAAAAATGGTCACGAAATACGAACCCTGATTACAAATAATAATAATTTTGTTTATACATATTTAAATATAAAATACACAATTTTAATAAAAAGTTATTTTATTTTACTTTTTTTCTATAAAATTCATAAGGTGTTAAAGCATCACCAAATGGTTGTGACAGCCATCAAATTCAAGTAATTACTTTAGTTTAGCATACCAATATATCGGGTTTTTCAATAAGAGCGCTACAAAAGTTTTTTTAAATAAAACAAAACCCGTTTTAGATACCAATGAAATTCTTAATTCCTGTGAAAGTGTCATTTATGCCATTATGTATGGAACTCGATTTCTTTTGCATGGCCACCACGGGCACGCTTGCAGAAGTCCAGACGCTGAACCCAATTTTCGACGGTTTTCAAGCATAAATCGGCCGATACTGCTGCAATTTCACGTTCGATATTCGTACAAAGTTCATCAATCGTCGCTGGCTTGTTGGCATAGACCATAGACTTGACGTAGCCCCACAGGAAATAATCTAACGGCGTCAAATCGCACGACCGAGGCGGCTAATCGACTGTGCCATTTCGTGAGATAACACGTTCACCAAAATTGGTTTCCAATAAATTGATTGTGGCATTCGCTGTGTGGCTTGTGGCGCCGGCCTGTTGGAACCACATTTCCTCCAAGTCCATATTATCCAATTGGGGCCAAAAATATTCGGTTATCATTGAACGGTAGCGATTCGCATTCACAGTAATGTGCCGGTCTTGATCATCAGGGAAAAAGTACGGCCCAATGACGCCGCCGGCCCATAAACTGCACCAAACCGTAATTTTTTCGGGATGCAATGATGACTCGTGGATTACGTGTGGATTGCGCATATTTTGCTTATTGACGAAGCCATTCAGCCAGAAGTGAGCCAAGTGAGATGATTTTCCGATGAAAATCTGAACGTAGCACTCTTAAAGTTGCGGCCACTGACTCCAAATTTCGGTAGTAAATTTTAATAATTTCGACTCGTTGTTGGCTCGTATATCTTTCCATGATGAAATGGAAAACCTTACTGAAGAGAAATGTCAAAAAAGCGGGAAAAAATATGACTGTCCCTATCGATTTACTTTTGTAGCGTCTCTGTTGAAAACCCCTTTATTATCTGATACAACGGAATTAGTTTTTAATTTTTTGTTCATTCAACTAATTGAATATTCACCACTACAGGATAGTTTGATTGCTAGAACTAAAACTCGATTGACAGATCACATTTATTTATTGTTGCTGTGGCTTCAACTAAATATTTCAGTTCTTGCAACCAAAACTGAATTACAAATCAATAGATATGCACAACATTTGGTGATACTGAACACAATTATTCAATGAACCGCCAAATTTTAGTTGGCTGGAAATATAGTTGTGACAACGAATCTCTTCTCTGTGTACATATGTATACATATATATGATTACAACTGTATGAAAAGTGTACCCAAAAGTTTTTTACTGCACGTGTAGAAATAATCATAGTAGACTCAAAGTATGTTGGACGTCATTTTAAGATATCTTGCGGTTACCGCAGTATATTGGAGATTTGATGGGATTCGATTTTATATAAGAAGTTGGATGGTGATATTTTCATTCGATGCCACCATTGTCGAACATAATTTAACTATAATTAGTAAAAATCGAACACTATTTATACTATTTATATTTTGCCCACCGCCAGTCTCCTATTAAATTTAGTAACTATAGACTGATCAGAAGCAAAAATATGTCGGAAATTATCCTAAAATTATCCCCCTAAGATGGCTAAGGATGAGGAAGGATATGTTTAAGTCGTTTCACCAGATTGAAATTTCTATACTGGCTTATATACATTTTCATTATAAAATGCATATGAGAATTTAGACGTGAATGTAGTCATGAAAATAGCTTCCAATTTACGTTGAGCCATGACACATTTCCAGAGATTAGTGTATTAAGTGTATTCTTAATATAAGTATGTATATCTCATAATGGACTGAACAATTGTCCAATCTTTATTAGAGTAGTTTATCTGATAATCCGATAATAATTTCAACCGCCAAAACTTTCCATAGTTACTTTGTATAATTATTAATCCCAATAGCTTTAAGTAAGATTACATTTATTACTTTTTAAGACAACAGAAATATGGTTTATCGGTAATCAACACGCACGTGTAAAGCACGTTCCAACCCAATGCGACTGTCGTGGGGCAATCTTGTCTTACACAAATCGTAATGTAATTTGTTGTTGTTACAATAAAAGAAAATACATTGTGAATTGGGTGTGAACATTTTCTCTGAATGAGGTGAAATCACACTGTCTATGTATGCGTTTAAAGCCTTGTGGTGTAAATAAATTAGAACGAAGCTTGGATGATATCACGTTGTAATGGGACATATCGCACTTAAAGGGCATCAATAAGTAAAATGACCGAGATTTTACTGTAAACCTGTAATTTTCTGGCAGTGTGACGATAGAATGATAGTTCCAATGATCAAAATAATGTAAATGCTTATGTTAAAGTTAGGTAAAATCGACTGTCACAATTGGCACATTAAGTCCCATCCACCGGCTTGGTGAGAGTAAGGTGGTGGCTCTAGATATTTCCAAGGCCTTCGACAGAGTTTGGCATGAGGCACTCTTGTCGAGGCTGGCTGCTTTTGGTGTTGGTGATAATTTCACTCGATTTATATCGAGTTTTCTCAGAGATCGCACTATAAGAGTTGTTATAGATGGCATCTCTTCCGATGAACATAAATTAACGGCAGGGGTACCACAGGGCTCTGTTCTATCTCCTTCTCTTTTTCTTATTTTCATTGACGATCTCCTGGGTCGGACTGTGAACCAAATCTACTCTTTTGCGGATGACAGTAATCTCTATCATTCATATTCATTCGACCACAGGCCAAATCTTCAAGAAATTAGTGATAAACGTCAATTAATGAATGAAACACTCAACCGCGATCTCGAGGCCATTGTTGAGTGGGGTCGATTGAATAGAGTAAGTTTTAATGCGGGGAAGACCCAGTGCTGTCTGCTTTCGCACAAGCGGACAGCTGACCCAGTCGTATCGTCATTATCTATGGATGGTGTGGATATTGAGGAATCAGACGCTTTTGATGTTCTGGGCATGAAAGTACAATGTGATGCTCGCTGGGCAAAACATATATTTGAAGTGTCGAAAGATGCATCGAAGTGCCTAGGCTTTTTAAAGCGGTGCAAGAAGTACTTCACTCCATCTGATCTCCTTAATATCTACACCACCTACATCAGGCCGCGAATGGAATATAACTCCCATATATGGGCAGGTGCTCCAAAGTCATCTTTGGAGTTGCTGGACCGTGTACAAAGGAGAGCAAAGGTGTTGATAGGGGACAGTAGGGTGTCCAGCTCTATGGCCTCCCTTGAGCATCGGCGTAATGTGGGTTGCGTGACACTGTTCTATCGGTATTTTCACGGTGCGTGTTCCTCGGACATCCGTCAACTTATACCAGATGTGAGGACATTTGGCAGAAGTACGCGGCTTTCAAGGAACTCCCATCCGTTTATTATCTATTGGCCAGTCGATCGCACAACACACTACAGAGAAAATTCGTTCTTCAGTCGTACGGTCCGTATGTGGAATAAACTCCCGCAAGTGTATATCCCGCCAATTATGACATACAGCGATTCAAGGCAAATGTAAATAAGCGGGACATGGGACTGTCCGTGGAGGTGGAAAGTTTCTGATTGCCATTCACTTGGGAGTGGCCAGAAATGATTCCTTCATTGGGCAGTCCAAGCAGCTCACTACTTCCACGCAGTATGTCCTGGGCAATGGCTTTTCGGAAACCTCCGTTAGCTAGCTAGAGTGAGAAGGCGAAACAAATGAGCATCAAATCAGGTATAGTAGGTGACTGATGTCACTGAAGCTCATCAAACAATCGGGCATATTCTTTTGTCCTTAGAAGGCGGATGAGCCAAACATACGGGCCAACGGCGGATAGAAACTAAAAGAAGAAAATCCAGGTTCAACATATCGCATCCTGGTCAGCGTCTGATCCATAATGGGCGGCTGCAATCAAATATCCTGGCAGTAGGTAAAATGCAAAAACCCGGTGGGCTGGGTTTGCCTCCCGCCACCGTTCATAATGGCAGTGAAAATACAAAAACGAAACAGAAAACATAAACAACCCCTATTTGTTGACGACCCCCGCAAACGTTATAAGGACCACGATTTACGGATATGCACTTGGAATGTAAGAACTCTATATAGATCCGGTGCAAGTATCCAACTGGCAGATGTCCTCGAAAGTTATAAGGCTGACATTACCGCTATCCAGGAAATGCGATGGACAGGACATGGCTGCACAAGAAAAAGAAACTGCGATATATACTACAGTTGCCATGAAGAAAAACATGAATTTGGTTGCGGATTTGTAGTTGGCAAAAGACTGCGACATCTAGTCTCTAGGTTCAATCCTGTGAGTGAACGAATAGCCACAATCCGCATAAAAGCGAAATATTTTTATATTTCCCTAATTTGTGTGCATGCCCCGACAGAAGAGAAAGATGATGATGCCAAAGACATATTCTATGAGCTCCTAGAGGAAAAGTATGACCGCTGCCCTGGCCATGACATTAAGATTGTACTAGGAGATTTTAATGCCAAAGTAGGAAGGGAGAATGTGTTTAATCCAACTATTGGCAATTTCAGTCTTCATGCTGACAGTTCCGACAACGGTATGAGACTGATTGACTTTGCCGCGGCAAAAAACATGGTCATCAGTGGCACAAGATTCCAGCATAAAGACATCCACAAGGCTACTTGGGTATCCCCTGATCAAAGAACTAAGAACCAAATTGATCACGTGGTAATTGATGGAAGGCACTCATCCAGTGTAATGGACGTACGAGTGATCAGAGGAGCTAACATCGATTCTGATCACTACCTGGTAGCAGCAAAGGTTCGCACAAGATTAAGTAGAGCGAAAATCGTACGAAACCAGACGCAGAGGAAGCTGGACATCGGAAAGCTGCAATTACCAGAGGTAGCCACAGCCTACTCAAGGAAGCTCTCGCAACTTTTGGCACAGAACCCACCCCCTCCCGATGACGATCCTGATGCGCAGTGGAAACCCATTTCCGACTCTATAAAAACTGCCGCAACAACCGTACTTGGTTTCGAAAAACCGCTCCGCAATAAACCGTGGTACGATGAAGAGTGTCGCATAGCAAATGACGAAAAGAACGCTGCACGTATGGTAATGCTTCAGTCAATTGCAACGCGAGCTGCAACTGAGCGGTATAGGGAGAAGAGAAAGGAGGTAAACCGTCTCTTTAGGCGTAAGAAACGGCAGTGGAGAAAACGCGAGAGTGAGAAAATTGAGACATACAGAAGGAAGAACGAAGCCCGAAAATTCTACCAAAAAGTTAAAAACGGAACTAATGGACATGGTTCAGGGCCCCCCTTCTGTAAAGACAAAGACGGAAATCTCGTCGCAGATGTGCAGAGCATGTTGGGAATATGGAGAGAGCATTTCTCCGCGCTACTAGTACCTGAGATATCCGATGACGATGGGACAATCGATCACAATATGGACGACGACGTCGATTGCCCCCCTCCTAACCAAGACGAGGTCAGAACAGCTATTGCCCGGCTTAAGAACAACAAAGCCGCAGGAGCCGATGGATTACCGGCGGAGCTGTTTAAGGCTGGCGGCGATGAGCTGATAAGGTGCATGCATCAGCTCATTAGCAAAATTTGGTTAGATGAATGCATGCCCGGCGATTGGAGTCTCAGTGTACTATGTCCCATATTTAAAAAAGGTGACCCGAGTATTTGTGCCAACTACCGTGGAATAAGCCTTTTATCCATAGCATATAAGGTTCTATCAAGTATAATGTGCGAAAGACTAAAACCAATTATCGCTGACCTGATTGGACCATACCAGTGTGGCTTTAGGCCTGGAAAATCGACAACTGACCAGATTTTCACGCTACGCCAAATCCTGGAGAAGACACACGAAAAACAAATCGACACCTATCATCTATTTATCGATTATAAAGCAGCCTTCGATAGTCCGATACGGGAGAAACTCTATGAAGCAATGTCTGAGCTTGGTATTCCTGCAAAACTCATACGCCTTTGCAGGATGACCTTGACGAACACCAAATCCGCAGTGAAAGTTGGTAAGGATCTTACCGAACCTTTCGAAACTAAGCGAGGCCTCAGGCAAGGCGACACCCTATCGTGCGATCTCTTTAACATCTTAATGGAGATCATTATGAGAAAAGCTGCAGTCAATATGAATAAAACCATCAGCAGCAAAAGTCACATGCTGCTCGCGTATGCTGATGATATAGATATCATTGGGCGCACAATTAGAGAAGTTACTGCGGTTTTTTCGAGAATTGAGAAGGAGTCAGCAAAAGTGGGTCTGACGGTGAATGAGGACAAGACAAAATTAATGGTTTCAACGAACAGGGCCTCCACGCGATTAGACCAAAGCGTGAACGTTGATAACCGTTATAACTTCGAGGTAGTGGACGAATTTATATACCTCGGATCTGCCGTGAACAAAAACAACAACGTCAGCCTTGAGATCAAACGGAGAATTGTGCTTGCGAATAGATGTTATTTTGGGCTAAGCAAGCACTTTAGAGATAAAGCCCTCTCTCGAGTAACAAAAGTCCAGCTGTACCAGACTCTCATTCAACCTGTCTTGCTTTATGGCGCAGAATCCTGGGTCCTATCGCAAGCAGACGAAACATCTGTAGGAGTCTTCGAGAGAAAAATACTCCGAAAAATGTATGGCCCTATAGTGCACAACGGCGAGTATCGGCGACGCATGAATCATGAGCTGTATGAGTTTTATCCTGACATTGACATAGTTAAGCGGATCAAGATAACGCGATTGCGCTGGCTAGGCCATGTCAGTAGAATGGATGAAGATGAACCAGCGCGAAGGATTTTCGAAACCGAACTCGAAGGAAGACGAAAAATAGGAAGACCAAGACTCCGCTGGAGGGATCAGGTTGACGAATCCCTGCGTACACTTGGTATTGCCAACTGGAGAGATAAAGCAAAAGATCGAACTGGTTGGCGAAATATGTTATCTTCGTTTTGTAAGGTCCCTGACCCCCCGGGGTTGTCCGAGACCGGATAAGTAAGTAAGTAAGTAAATAAGCACTACTCCCTCTTTCCACCCTCCTCTACCTAAATTTCCGTCGCCAGCACATTGCATTGCATTTATAGGGGGCATCCCCTGAGTGCTGGTCTTAAAAAAAAAAAAAAAAAATGTAGACCGTTGTGATACCACGAGACGTCATATTCTATCCCCATCGTTGAAACTGAAACTGAAACTGGGAATGGTTAAGGGGCGTTCAAGCCATATGATACCTCATATGATTAATGCGGGAGTACCACAAGGCTCTGTTCTTTCTCCTTCTCTGTTTCTGATTTTTATCAATTTAAAAAAAAAATTAACAGAAACTAAACGTCAATACCTCCTAAACCCGCCCACCGATTAACAAAATAGGTATTATTACAAATTTTTGAAGAATTGTTGACCCAGATCTGTTGTGGTTTAGGTCCCGAGATATATATAACAGTATCTAACTGAACTCGAGTCAAAAATATAGCAAACAGATTTCAAAAAATTTTAAAGAAGTCATAGAAAAAGCCTACCATGCAAAATTGTTTTATGTTGGTATTCGCGTTTATAAGGTCAAACCAAATCAAGAAATTAAAATGGCAGTTCTGAATGATAAATCGTATTGCGCAGAGTATTTCGCGATCTTGTAATACCACTTTTTTCGCCTAAATTGAATGATATCCCACGGATTTTAGGGTTCTTCTATAGTTTAAGAGATCTAGGGATTGTTTACACAATCATTGACATAAACTGAAAATTTGGGTTAAATTCCACAACTAAGTTGTGATTTCCATTTGGAAAATTTTTCCTTTTAAGGAAGTACGCATCTTCTATATTTTGTACTTATAAATTCACACCAACATTTTTTGACACTTCAATAATGACTTCGTCAGCAATTATCTTCCCATCAGCTTTAAGTTATATTACTGTTGGGTAATTAGCGATGTAGATTGTATATAATCACTACCTGTTATTTATTACCATGAAAATAACTTCATAATAAAGTTTTATAATGCATGAAGTTTGGTCCCGTTAGCATTAGTTAGCACATTTGTTACCTTTGTCATAAAAAACATAAAGGGTGTCTCAATAAGGTTGCACTTTTTAAATTTAGTGTAATTTGTTTACTGTGCAAGTGGCAACACTGAAATTTGGCAGCTGTCACATATGTTTATTCAGATTATTAAAAATAGAGCGTTTTATGAAAGAACAACGCGTTATAATTGTGAAAGACCAGCGCGTTATAATTGTAAAACAAACTTCGAAGAATTTTCAGTCGAGAAAGTGCACCTAATGTGCTAACCATTCGAAGAGTTGTAATTTCCTTTTTTTTTTTTTTTTTTTTTTTTCAACAAATCAACAAATTTGAAGAAACTGGGTCGGTTATGGACAGTAAGACTCCCGTGCGTCAACGTACCGGTCGGTCTCTTGAAAACATTGCTCCTGTAAACGAGAGTGTCGCCGAAAGCCCGAAAACATCAACTCGGCATTTTTCTCACCAACTTCAAGTTTCAAGAAGCAATACGCAGCGAATTTTGGCAAAAGACCTCCCTCCATCTTCATGCGTACAAAATTCAGCTGACTCAGGAACTCAAACCAGCAATCCATGGAAAGCGCCAGCAATTCGTTCCATGGGTAATGGAGCAAAGTGAAGTCAATGCCAATTTTCCAAAAAATTGCATCTTCTCCAATGAAGCGCATTTCCGTCTGAATGGTTTCGTGAATACATAATAGTCAAAACTGGGCCTCAGAATATCCTCATACAATCCATGAGAAACAAAGGCACCCATAACGAGCATCCGTCTGGTGTGGATTTTGGGCAGACGGCATGATTTTAAAGATGTGAACGGCATTCGTTACTAGGACATGATAACGGAGTTCTTGTGGCCTCAACTGAACGGCATGGATCCGAACGACATGTGGTTTCAGCAAGACGGCGCCACCTGCCACACCGCGTATATTTATTGCTAAAACAAAATATCTCAAGAAATTCTGATGTCAACTGGCCACCAAGATCATGCGATTTAACGCCGTGCGATTTCATTCCTTAGGATTTTGTGAAATATCGGGTTTATGCGAATAAACGTTGGGTTTATGCAAATAAACCGTCATCGGTGAGATACAGCCATATCTCTGTGAAAAAGTCATGGAAAATTTCACGAAAAGACTAACGGCCTGTCATCAGGGCCGTGGGATCATCTGTCAGATATTTTATTCCATACTTAAAAGGGACATGTTTTGTTTACAATTCAATAAATAAAAATAACAACTACACGCTGAATATAATATATTAAATATAATATACTTGTGTCCAAACACATTGTGTTTGCTATTAAATATTACACGTTTGATACACAATAATTAATATGTTATAATATTCATGCTTGCGACCCAAATATATATTTGTTTGTGATACAAATACAGATGTGTTTGTTGCACTGTTTATGCTCTCTCGAGAAGTAATTAATCCACTCTTATCTTGTATGGACTAGATTTGTATATAAGTATATTGTTTGTGTGCCAACACATAGTCATAACCAACGCATAGGTGAAACCTTCTAAAAACAAAAACGTGAGAGACAATAAATAAATGAGAAGCAAAAGGCAGCAGATTCTCATTTCATAAAAAGCAAATAATTCATTCAATGCAAGTACATAAATGTAAAAAGCCCCGTTTTAAGTCTTTTAATTTTTTTTTTATTAATTGTTTATAAACATGGATTTACATTGATAAAACTAATTAGAATGAATGATACATACTATATATTGCAATCAAAGAAGACTTCGTTTCTAATTATTATTCTGTTTGGGAGGATATACATGTTTCCACGTAAGTATATGGAGGTTTGGGGGGAACACGCGAATGCTTTCACGCAAGTCTATGGATGTTTGAAAACGCACATGTTTCCACGTAAAACCGTACATGTGCATGTTTGCATTTTAATACAAGAGAGTTTTGGACTTGCAAACATATGAATGTTTGAAGTGTGTTCCAAACATTTTACATTGTTCCTGCAGAATATGTTTGGGTGTACAGGTGTTACAGTGTATCTTAAAAAATTAGTGTTTTTATTTTAAAATTAAAAAGTTTATTCTTACTGTGGCCGTCGGTGGTGCAATGGGTAGTGTGCGCCCCTCTTGTACTTGAGATCCTGGGTTCGATCCCTGCTCTGACCACCTTAAAATTTCTTTCGACGGCGGTCACCTCGCATAGTGACGGCGACACTATCGAGTATTTAGCCATGAAAATGCTTCTCCAAAATACCATTCGGAACCGGTGTAAAACTGTAGGTCCCAATCAGTGAGTATAAAACTAGAAAGGGCACAGCTTTTTGATTATGAGAAGCTCTCCCCGATTCCTTCATGGGATGTAATGGGAAACCATTTATTTTTTTTTTCTTACTGAGACACCCTTCATATTCAAAGTTATTTTGCCGACCGATGTATTTCAATCAACTATCACAATCAACGTTTTAATTTTCGTATGAAATTTTGGCATTTATCTCCATACGGAAATTTGTGTTGCAGACCACACTATCTTTGAATTACCTTGCAAATATTTCATTCGCATTTCATTTCAATTTTAACGCTTCTGGTGTTACTTTTGTTTTGTAAAATAATCTAATCTAATAATAATCCGGGCACAAACAATAATCAACAATTGTTTTCGAACGAAATAACACCAAATCAGTAATTGGTTTTGTTTACGAAATTTTCCCATCATTATTATCAACATCTGTTTTCTCTTGTGGCAACCATGCAGTAATGAACGTGTACTCATTATCCACAAGGTATGGGGAAAATAATAGGTAGCTACCCACGACAATGGGAAATTACCCATCTCGATTACACATTACCCACAGGGTAAGCGGTAGTTACTCACGAATATGCGCAATTACCCATCACGATTACATATCACTCACTAGATAATAGGGAAAATAGTGAGTAATAACCCACGACGATGGGAAATTCCCCATTACATTTGGGGAATGGGTAAGAGGTTTTTATCCATTACCCACGGCGATGGGTATTGGATTACCCAGGGCGATGTGAAAAAGTTGGAAGAAATGTCTATATATAGGAAACGGAGCGTCCAATCGAAAATGTAACCAATTTTTGATGGTTTCTAAGAGGTTTACATATAGTGGCTTCATGTGTATAGAAGATTTTATTTTTCAAAAAATCGCCAAAATAAGAAAATCGCAAAAATAAAAAAATTGGTATTACTCAGAAACGGTACGTCCAATCGCAAAAATAATATTGTTTTATCTTCGTTGGGGGCTTTAAATAATTGATGTATTTAATACGGCATCACTTCTTTGTAAAAAAAAATCGCTAAAACTACAATTTTTCGAAACAAAAATCGCTAAAACGCCCTTATGCCAATATCTCGGAAACGGAACGTCTAATCAAAGAAATAACTAATTTTAACGGTTTCATAAAATGTTCCAATCGTATAGCAGAAAATTTTTTTACAAAACCTCCAAAATAAGAAAAACGCTATAATAAAAAATGGCTATAAATCGAAAACTTTTATTCGAAAAATTTTAGTTAGCAAATTTTTTTTAAAAAAGTGATGAAGTATGCAAGTCAACCATTGATTACAGCCTCCTCCTATGAAGACCTATGCAGATAAAAAATTTATTATTTTTGCGTTTGGACGCACCGTTTCGGAGTTATAGCTATTTTTTAATTTTAGCGATTTTGTTATTTTGGCGAATTTAAAAAAAATCGCTTATACGAATTGGACCACTTATGAAAAACTCTTCGAAACATTGCAAAATTTGTTATTGTTTGATTGATCGCTCCGTTTCTGAAATATAAACATACCCAGCAAAAATAAAATGAAGTAGTTCTAGTAGATGTTATTATTTTTGTACATCTTCTGCAACACTATGTGCATATTCAATGCAATTTTGACGCTGATCAATAACAACTCCGAAAAATCTACATTTACATCACATCCGTTATGAGTATTATGATGCAAATTTATTAAAGAGCTAAAGGGATAGTGGACAAGTACAAAGATGCCTAAATATAAATATTACTTGTATTTAATTTGTATTTACTTTATTTCAAATTGATTTTCATTTCCCTTCTTTTTCACCTGTTGACAGAAGCTTTTGGAGTACTAATAAAAGGACAATTAATAAAATAATTAGTTAAACCCTAAAGTTGTTGCTTAAAGTCAGAACTTTTTAATGGCATATCACTTCTTGCCAAGTTTCAAATGACAGGAAATTTTAGCATAAACTGCACTTCCAAACAGTCAAACAAGAAGTAGTGCTGCATTGGACAACGCAATATTAAAAGAAGTACTTCTACACCTAAATTAGCACTACATCTTACCAAGGAGTTGTGGTGCAAATTCTACTTCTTGGTATACTCTTTTTTGCTGGGTAATGGCGTTTTAGCGATTTTTTATTCGAAAAATTTTAGTTTTAGCAAATTTTTTTTCAAAAAGTGATAACATATGCATTACATCCATTGGTTAGAATCTCCTCCTAAGAAGTCCTATGCAGATAAAAAAATTATTATTTTTGCGTTTGGACGCACCATTTCCGAGTTATAGTTATCTTATTTTAGCGATTTTCTTATTTTGGTGATTTTTTGAAAAAAGTCGTCCAAACGAATGGGACTACTTTTGAGAAACTCTTACAAACTTGGAAAAATTGGTTATGTTTCGATTGAAAGCTCCGTTTCGAAAATATACACTAGTTAAAGCCTCCTATGGAGATAACAATTTACTATTTTTACGTTTGGACGCACCATTTCCGAGTTATAGCTATTTTTTATTTTAGCGATTTTCTTATTATGGCTATTTGCTTATTGTGGGAATTTTTTGAAAAAAAAGTCATCCATTCGAAGTGTACCACTTTATGAAAAACCCTTAGAAGCCTGGAAAAATTAGCTATTTGCAATTGAACGCTCCGTTTCCGAAATATAGACAAAAGGACGTTTTAGCGATTTTTATCGAATAATTTTATTTTGAGCAATTTGTTTAAACAAAGTGATGCCGTATTAAATTCATTCATTGGTTACATCCTCCTATGACTACGAAGGTAAAAAATCTATTATTTTTGGGATAGGACACACCGTTTTCGAGTTATAGCCATTTTTTATGTTGGCGATTTTCTTATTTTGGCGATTTAAAAAAGTAAAAATCGACACGAATTGGATCACTTGTAGAAACTCACTAGAAACCCTCAAAAAATAGTTACTTTTTCGATTCGTCGCCCCGTTGCACAGCGGCCAATTTGGCTTCGCTAGCGGCATTTAATTCAAATTTTCAAATTTGAAAAACCGTTAATTTTGTTTTAACAATCGATAACAAATACATTCACTAGATTTGTATCGATTTTTAAAAGCTCAGCTTACAGCTGATGAACAGTTGTGACCTGTCAAAGTCAGCATATGTTTCTGCAAGTGTTGTGCAAAATATTTCCGCCTTTTTGATCATCGTTTTGCTATTCGTGTTAAACTTGCAAATTTTATTATTTTCATTAAAAGTTTTGTTATATACTAACGCCAAGGTATGTATTATATAAAAAAAGTGTGGTTGTGATCTGTGTATACTTATGTTATTTATAAAATGTAATCGTGTTTAAGTGTATTAGCAACTCGCCCATTGTCTTTCGTGGAGTAGAACTTACAAAATTCATCTGGATTCAGTGTAATTTTAAATTTTCCTATATGTGTAAACCATTGTGTGTCCAAAATGTCCAAGATGAACTGCGAGTACCTGCGAGCCTTCAATTTATTGTACTTTTTGCTTGCTTATAATGCATCATTTTGAAGATGATTTCTTTGAATCTGATACTGATACTTTCTCTTTGAGTTGACAATTTTTTTCTTATTTTATATATGAATATATGGTGGAAAATGTTTACTGAATTAAAAACAAAATAAAAAATTAAAAAACAATTAAAAATAAAGAATTAAAAATTAAAAAAAAAATTAAAAATTAAAAAAAAAAATTAATTTTTTTCCAAAAATTGTTTGATTTTTTTCTGAATTGTGAAAAAAAATTTTGAAGATATCTTCTTTACTTTGGAAGCTATGAATAAAATGCCGCTAGCGAAGCCAAATTGGCCACTGTGCGTTGCCGAGATATAAACGTTTTTCTAATTGTTTCATATTTTCGTTCAAAATGGGGATGGGTTACCTGGGTTAACCCATTACCCATCGCCGTGTGTGATGGGTCAGGCCGATTAACCATTCCCCATGTGTAATGGGTAATCGCGATGGGTAATTCCCAATCGTCATGGATAATTCCCAATACCCTGTGGGTAATGGGTAAACAATCGCTACCCATTCCCCATTGCAATAATAATGGGTTACCCAGGGTAACCTATTACCCACGAAATACGAACCCTGGTTACAAATAGCAATAATTTTTATTTTTCCAAAAATTCATAATGGGATATGGCATCAACATATGGTTGTGACAGCCAACAAATTCAAGTAATTAGTTGGATGTACGAAAATATTATTTGGTACAACCAGTATGTTTCTCATAGAGGAATGACGTATAGAGCTGCCATTGTTCTCATCTGACGTTTCGTTTCACACTATTCGTGGTGCGGTCGGTGCGATAGTTATTTGACGTAACTTGGCTTACACCAGTGGAATTACAAAATTTTTTGACTTTCATCTTTCATATCGTTTTGATGAAAAATTGTGAAATTTAAACGAATTTTGAACTTTTTTGATATATTTTATTGTTAGTATATATTTGTGGTGTATTTACACAAAAATGTTAACGCACAAATCGAGATGCAGTTGCTGATTTATTATTGGATGGTTTGAGCCATTTCCTCTATCTGGTATTATTAAAGCAATACTTTACAACATCCAACTGCCCATCTGCAACACACCAAATGACATCAATTTACTGAGATAGTTGGCATCTCTATAGGTCATTACTCTATGGGGTTTCTAAGGCACAGCTGATCGAAATGGTACTAGGGAAATGATGTAGAATGAGACACCAAAGAAGACATACAGATTATAGACGATGCAGCAAACTAAGTTTAAATAGTGTTTGATTGATACTAATGATTATGTTCAATGTTGTTTGCATCGAACGAAAATACGTATTCCCTTTTATTTCTGTCCGTATTATGTCCAACCAAAGAGTAGATTACAATATCAACTCGAACTCGATGAAATGGCCTACTACCTCGTCGTCATCAAGAAAAAGTGACAGAGACTCTTGTATATTTCTCTATGGTACAACCGAATTGGGTTTTACATTTGTAATTGATCCAACAAATAGGCTATTCATCACTACAGTATAATTTGATTGTTGGAACTAAAACTCGATTAACAGATCACATTTATTTCTTGTTGCTGTGGCTTCAACTAAATATTTCAGTTCTTGCAACCAAAATTGAATTGAATTGAATTGAATTGAATTGAATCAATTGATACCCACAAAATTTGATGTGATAGTCCGGGGAACCGCCAAAAATTCTAGTTGGCTGTAAATATAGTTAAGACAATGAATCGCTTCTCTGTGTGTATGTATGAGTGTATCTTTGGAAAAGTTAATTAATTGAATATAAACTGAAACCACCACACCATTTCCAATAGTAATTTTAGAAAAACGAATCGAAATTTAAAATTAAATTTTAAATTTTAAATACATCAAATTTAAAGTACGAAACAGCAATTGAAATTATAAAGACATCAATTGGAATTTGAAAGATATCAATTTAAATTTAAAAGACATGAATTAAAATTTATTATCTAATGCTTATACAGTGTGATTCAGGAAGTTCCGGATAAATTTCTCTACATCGTATTCCTTGGCTCATTTCATGAAGAAAAGTCCACTAGGACCATGTCCGAAAGTGCAAGGATGCGAAATGGCAGCGGGTTCAAAATTTTCGGATTGGCGGTCGGAGGTAGTAGGGTAAAGTTGCTAACTTCTGAGCCAGTGGTCGGATTGCAATCTGGCTGAGCAAATTGAGGTTATGTGAATTTTTTTTTCCATTTTTTTCAGAAAGAATCACCCTGTATAGTATAGAATCCGCTGATAATTTTTGGATGTCAATTCACCAACTTTAATTTTCATATTTAATTTCAATTGATGAATTTTAAATTTCAATTAATGTGATTCAAATTTCAATTAATATGTATTTTCAATTTCAATTATGCCTTAAATTTCAAATTAATTTTTTTAAACTTCAATCGATGTATTTTAAATTCCAAATATAATTTTCGAAATTCAATGATGTAGTTTAAAGTTCAAATATAATTTCAAAATTACAGATCATATTTTTCAAAATAAATTGATATTTTTTTTAAATTTCAATTGGAAATGGTGTATTAGAGTGTGCTGAAAACTTTGTGGGGAGGGGGTGTTTCTCAAAAATCTTATAATTTAAAAAATATCATTTGAAAATTTCCATTTGAATCAATTGAAATTAAAAACTTCGGTTTGAAATTAAAAGATATCAGTTGAAATTGAGAAACGTCAGTTACTCAAACTCACCAAGTAATACACGGTTATAAAAAACGAAATTAAGGGTAGAAACAAGAAAATAAACACATACAAGCCGACCGCCAACGTTTGAAAGCGACGACTAGCCGGCACAACTAACGGAGCCCAATCAATTTTCATCCCATTCGAGATTTTCTTTTGAAGCTTCTTGGAGTTTTCCATAATTTTCTTGACTCAAATTGATTGGTTCGTTTCAAATACTCAATTTAATGTTTACAATTTGTTTTTCGATATTGTATCCTAACACGCGCGCAGCACTTGGATCAACAAAATTATACGCGTCTGTTCTTGTATGAATTCTAGATTCCACTGAATTCCACTCAATACTAATGTGAAAAACTTCCTCAAGAGCTGTGACCGCGACTAAGGAACGTAAAGTGTCTAATGGCCTTATCTTGTACGGTGTTTACAAAGACAAAGATTACAAAATTGCCACCTGTAATCCCGATATGGCTATAATCTCGTTGTGTGTAAACTCCACTTTGGTGTCAACCACCTGCCAGTTGCGTTTTACATTGCTCAGATCGAATTAACTGCAAATGCACCAAATATTCGAAGATAACACACAATATGACCGAAAATACAATATATACACTAATGGACAAAATGTAGTGTAGTGTAGGTTTTTCCCAAATTGGCGATAAACTTCGATTCGGAGTGATAGCCGACCCTTACTTTAACCAAGGGTTGAATTCTCATACAATAATTATTATAAACTAAATGAGAATTATGAAGTCGTCGCATAAAAGTCGTTGCGCTTTGAACCTCACAGTTTGTCGTGATCTGGTGTATCACCGTATGTAATAGTACAATTGGCGGAGCAGAGATAATAAATGTGGTACAAATGGACCATTTGCATTTATTCGCGGTTATTATCGGTTGAATGTATTACTCGCACCCATGTTTTATGATTATCGTATTATTAGTCATGTTCTCCATTGTGCTTTTGGATTTCAGATGACGATATGTGATACCCTAATTTACACTTTGTTTTGTCCCACAGTGTATAAATACTCGCACTATTATCTACGAATTTATATGATTTTATATACATAGTTAAACTTTAAAATGCGTTTGTTTGTTTTGGAGAACTGATTATTTATTTTTTCCAAGTCATCGTCGCATATTGGAATTACGTATTACTCTATTTGTTCACAATACACTTTGTTGAGTTGGTGTCTGTGAAATCGTTCTATATTTGAAATTTGTTTTAAGCTCACTACAAACCAATGCAGCTGTCGTGTCGCTGCCGTATCACTAATTGCGGCTGACATTCGGATGCAACATACATATACTCTCACATCAATGTTTTTTGTTCTTCCCGCACAGTTTCTACTTGCCTGTACCTTTCGAGCAATTTGATTCCTGAATTTATCCTTCTATTCTCTGCTTATCATTTTGGAAAGAGTAAGTGTTTGAATTTTAAAATTTGTTTATGTTTGTTTTCTTTTTTTTCCCCCATTTGTTTATATTTAACCATTTTGACACTTCAAACGAAAAGTTATATGGCACCATGGCAGCTGATTTAAATTTTTTCTCGTTGTTTAGTTCAAAGGTTTTGTTTTTGTACTTTTCTGTTTACATTTATTCGTTGGTATACTTTGACATGAGGAGAGCCTAAACAAAAACAAAATGCCTGTCGTTCTTGCCCACAATTGTTGTTGTATCTACTGTGACTACTTAGTATTTTTACTATGTATGGCACCTTGCGACAAAATCGCAGTATTCGTAGTTTTTGTTTTTGTCGCAGCAAAGTCAGTATCTCGTCGTTGACACATTGCACGAGTCAGATTGTTCTCCTAAGAACGAACCTTTGTAAACAGTTCATAGTGATTTTGTTGCGATAAGGCTACCGGACGACAGTCGCTTTGGTTTGGCGGGTGCTTTATACTGAAAATGTATACATCTGAGTTGTTCGTGCTCAATAAAAAACTTCCAGAAAACGGTTGTTTGGTCTGCATCGCAGTCCAGATATCCCGGCACGATAACGCGCACTTAGCACTAAATGTGGAATATTTTTGTTCTACATATTTTGTCGTCGATGTTTAATCTCCTCTGATTCACTACACTCATGGGAATCAGATACATAAAACACATACGAAAAAATATTGCAAAAGGGTGGAGAATAGACTTCTATGTATGCCTAGAGTGGACGGCAGGCACGTCCGCACGTTTCCAGGCCCCGGGCCCCCGAAATTTGTTCCGTCAGCGGTAATTTTTGAATGTAGTGCTATTTTTAAACCTAAATTTCATGTTGGGACGTGTAAGTATAAGTATAAGTATAAGTATAAGTATAAGTATAAGTATAAGTATAAGTATAAGTATAAGTATAAGTATAAGTATAAGTATAAGTATAAGTATAAGTATAAGTATAAGTATAAGTATAAGTATAAGTATAAGTATAAGTATAAGTATAAGTATAAGTATAAGTATAAGTATAAGTATAAGTATAAGTATAAGTATAAGTATAAGTATAAGTATAAGTATAAGTATAAGTATAAGTATAAGTATAAGTATAAGTATAAGTATAAGTATAAGTATAAGTATAAGTATAAGTATAAGTATAAGTATAAGTATAAGTATAAGTATAAGTATAAGTATAAGTATAAGTATAAGTATAAGTATAAGTATAAGTATAAGTATAAGTATAAGTATAAGTATAAGTATAAGTATAAGTATAAGTATAAGTATAAGTATAAGTATAAGTATAAGTATAAGTATAAGTATAAGTATAAGTATAAGTATAAGTATAAGTATAAGTATAAGTATAAGTATAAGTATAAGTATAAGTATAAGTATAAGTATAAGTATAAGTATAAGTATAAGTATAAGTATAAGTATAAGTATAAGTATAAGTATAAGTATAAGTATAAGTATAAGTATAAGTATAAGTATAAGTATAAGTATAAGTATAAGTATAAGTATAAGTATAAGTATAAGTATAAGTATAAGTATAAGTATAAGTATAAGTATAAGTATAAGTATAAGTAGTTATAATAAGTATGTATATGGAATCAGATTGATTCTTCACCAGTCATCAGGTTACATGAACGGAATCGGTGAACTGTCAGCTGAATGGAATCGGTCAGTGAACAGTTTTAGAAGGTATTCGTCACATTTTTACATTTTACATTAGTAGTGATTCTTCAAGGGATTGCAGAACGCTTGTTTTGATACCAGAATACCGTCTGTCTAAAAGCTTTAACATTAATAACTTTTGCACGAAATTATTACCATAGGCATCGGAACTAGTTCTAAACATCCATTAGTAAACAATTTCAGAAATTCTAAAATTGTTTTTGGAATCTATGTACGTAAAACCAAAAATACTTCCGATATTTGATTGTAGAACAGGAATTTTAATAAATTTAAATCAGTTTTAAACAAATGTTTAAAAGTGCAATACAATTGTTTTGATATCGATACACGATTACGAAATAAAGTCTAACTGGTTTCATTGACCTAATTTGATTTTGTATTTCAGTTTGTTGTCAAAAAACAAATCAAGTAACCAAAACTGGTTGTTTCAATTATAATATGTTTTGGTTTTGCATGCAGGGAGAAGCGCCGGAAGGTAATTACAGTGTTGAGTAAATCAGCACATAGATTCAACGTTTTGCTTGGTCTTTTTCCTGCAAATCAAATTGTTTAAAGAAAATAATATTGTAAGGGAAATCTTTGTGATTTGCCCCCAAAACACTTACATATATTGGGTCAAACATGTTTGTGGATGTGGAATTTAGTTAGACCCCAACGAAAACTCGCACTTGTGTTAGTTCCGGAGAAAGCGGAGAAAGTTCCGGAGAAAGCCTCAGAGTATATTCGTTTCCTTCTCTTTTCGGCATTGCCAAAGGTTAAATTTTAAATTGTTTTAACGAACTTTATAAGAACTTGAACTCCTCATGGATAGACTACATATATACTTACAGATAAATTATTTGTATAGGTCGAACAACGTTTCAAATACATAATAACTACCCCCAAAGAAATTGTTCCCTTACTGGCACAAACATCCCAACTATTGGTGTTCTAGCCACCCATACATTACCGAATTAGCCGCACCCGAACTTAGAGGTTGTCGCAACCATATTAGATGTCATCACATCCGAATTAGAGGTTGTCACAATCACATTAGATGTCATCGCATCCGCATTAGAGGTTGTCATAACCACATTCGATGTCATCACAACCGAATTAGAGGTTGTCACAACCGAATTAGACGTTGTTTCATCCCAATTTCAGTTGTGGGGACTGAATTTAGTCGTGGCAATCTCAATTCGGTTGAGGCAACAGCTATTCGGTGGCAACAGCCGAATTTGTGGTTGCTACAACCTCTTTTCAAACAATCATTTCTGTGACTGTATAACTAACTTACAGATACCGAAATGGATGAACTATTCTCCGGATCAAGATGTTCAAACCCATGGACTTTTTATGCATCGGAGAAGCTTATACATGTTAGAGTCGAATCAGTTGCTTGAGACCCTTGGACGCAGAAAAAATATTGAGCGTATATTGAAAACCCAGTTTGTAATTTTAATGAGACACTGAAAGAAAATCTTGACATCAAATCGATGGCAAATGTCCATATCACTTGTTCGTCATTGAATTGGTGAAATTTGTCTTCAAATTTGATATTGGAAGAATGTACGTTTCTTCACCTTTTTCAGCTTCATTAAATTGATTAACTTTTTTATTTTTTACATCAATCTTTATCGTTAGAGTCAAGATATGGACGTAGTATTGAAAAAATAAAGGGAAAAAGAAAAAAATAGTTGGAAATTTAAAATAATTATGTACATAACAGATTATACTGCAATGTACAGGAAATATTACCTACGCTCCGAGCATTTTTTATGTGATCTTATTCCCTGTTCGTGGATTTTGTACGATGAAAAATGGGCTAATGATTTTGGCTCCTCATTAACAACGAATTTACATTAAAAGTGATTATCAATTTACATCAAATATATGAAAAACTTACATCAAATTGATGACAACCTAACATCTAACTGATATGAAAAATTTACTTCAACTTGATGGCAAACTTACATCAAATTTATTAAAAATGGACATCAACTTGATTTAACATTGTCATTGAATCAATGTAAACTATTGATGAAATATGGATGAAATGTTCTTTATCAATTCGTAGGTTGCAAAATGAAGAAATGTTTCATCAAATTGATGAAGGAATTCATAAATTTGATAAAGCTTTTCCTTTCAGTGCAGATTTCGATACAACCGAAACACTCATTTTGTACAGGGACAGGATGACGTTAAATTTAATAAAACAAGTTTCGAAAGGGGTATCAATGAATTTTTTGTTGTATTTGAAAGGCGTATTAAAAAAAAGTCTATCAATCAGTGACATCGTTCATATGGACACAGCGACTTCGTCGGGAGGCGCGCATTCGAGAGGTCGAATTTATGATAATTTTGGCTCGTAGATCGGGCTAAGTTTGAGCGATGACACAAGTTATGTTGACTTTGAGGGCCCCGTCGTTTGTGCCATAGACCTGCGACTCTTAATAAACACCCACAACAAAAAGTCTAACAGGGTGAAATCGTACAATCTCAGTGGACAGTTCACGCCGCTTCTGCGTGACACAAACATGCGCTAAATCTCTCGTATAGAATGTCCACTGTGCCATCAGCTATGTGGCACATTGCGCTGTCCATAACCACATCATAACCATATGATAACCATAACCATATGATCCGAAGATGCCGCCGCACGCACAGAAAAAATCGCTTCAGACTGCCGAAATAGGCGAAACCGAATTTAGAGGTTATCACAACCACACTAGAGGTTACTAGATTTTACAGCTGAACTAGAGATTGTCTCAAACGAATTGTAGGTCATCACAGCTGAATTAGGTTTCTCTCAACGGAATTGGTGGTCATCACAGCCGAATAAGAGGTTGTCTCAAACGAATCAGTGGTTTTCTCAACCAAATTAGTGGAATTAGTCACAGCCGAAGGAGAGGTTCTCACAGCCGAATTTGGGAATGGCACAGCCGATATAGAGGTTGTCACCACCGAATGAGAGGTTGTCACAAACATATCACAACCGAATATGGAGGGTGTCACAACTGAATTATTAAATTTTTTCCTTTAATTAAAAACGCATTTAGTGAGAATTATTTAATGTTTAATTGATGATTTTTTTTCCTGTATTCTCACAAAAAATTAATTAGGGTTAATCTGTAATCTTTAGGGCCCCCGCAGACTGCGGACTTTTTATCGGCCGATAGTTTAGTCGGGTTGGGCTGAAAGTGCGCACACCGAGCCAACTAAACAGTTTGTTTGGCGAACAGGGCGCAGACTATCCAACAGCCGGCCGACTATTCTCGAACTAGCCTCGAACAACAATTGTGATATGGGCGACGCCATATTCAAAATACACGCACACGACGCCAAATCACAGAGCGGACTAAACTATCGGCCGACTAAACAATCGTCATGTATGCGCAGGCGTGTATGCGCCAATACTGATTAAACAGTCGGCCGACAGATTAGTTTGAATGTAATCGGGTAGCCTATCAAACTTTTTTATCGGCCGATACTGAATCGCTGTAGAGTGCGCATATGCATTCCTCTCCATACTGATTAAGAAGCCGACCCAACTATCGGCCGATGAAAAGTCTGCAGTCTGCGGGGGCCCTTAGGGAAACAACTTAATTGTACATGCCACTTCCGACCGTTTTTGAAGACCTGTCCATCATGGATCACCGCACTACGTGATGGACGTGTTGTGCTTGTAGATTTAGGTCCTAGAACGTTCTATATAAAGACGATGGCAACACATCTCAAACAACTGGTCTTGAAAAACTTCACTGCAGATCTGTTAACATCTGATTGTACTGCACTCTGATAAATGTGGCCAATTTCTGCAAAATAAGACGTTTTAACGCAAACCACATTAAAATATTCTTACTTACCTTAGAATTTATGAGAAATTCGGTTACAGCAACCGAATTAACACCGAATTCGGTCATTGCAACTAACTTTATGCCAAATTTGGTTACTGCGACCGATTGATACCAAATTTGATTGCAACCGAATTGATGCAAAATTCGGTTGTTGCGCCTAACTTCATGCCACATGCCATTGTTGCAACCGCATCTGATAGCTGTTTCGAGTTGCTGGGTTATGACGGATGAAATCTCTGCCTAACGTGAAATTTATAACGACAAACAAGATTACCTTTGTCAAAAATCGATTGATTGATATTATTCAAAAAACGTATTACCCCAACGGGTACGCAAAAGCCACTATATTAGCAGGAAAAGTCATATTCTCACTCTTACTACTAACTAGATCTAATTGTTTGGAAATAAGTTGTAGCAACAACAAATTCGGTTGTCCGACAAATGAATTAAGATTGTCACGAACGTCAGATATCCGTCCCCACAACTGAAATTGAAATAACCTCTAATGCGGTTGAGACAACCTCTAATGCGGTTGTGACAACTTCTAATTCGGATGTGAGGAAATCGAATGTGGTTGTGAGAACCTCTAAATTCGGATAGTTTTCCTGTGGTTCTAGATAAAAATTATTTGCTTCGGTTGTGATAATACCTGATAAATCATATTTTCCGAATTACTTGTACGATATACTCACCAGATATTACTAGTTACATTCCGAGTATTATTTAATGCTGCGAGCTATTCAACAAAGATTTTATAACCCATGATTGAAAATTCAGTAAGAAAGTGCAAGGCCTGTACCATACGTTGTAAACTCAGTTTATGGTAGCGCTCCCTCTTGACCAAGTTAAATTTTTATCACGTTTCATTATACAGGCGTGGATTTTGCTGGTTCTTTCAGCATAAAGTCGTCAACGCTGAGAAATGCGTAGGTAAAAGCTTATGCAGCACCAGTTGTATGTTTTTCAACACATGACTTTCGGGCACCATTCTCACCTTTTATGGATCGAAAAGGTCAGCCCAATACTTTGTTTTCGGACAATGGACGAAATTTCATAGGAGCCAATAATAAATTTCCAAATGACAACAACCAATTTCATAAATCGATTGACAAGTATCTGATTGAGGAGTAAAGCCTACAGCACATCAACCGGTCATTTATTCCACCATATGCTCCGTATCTGCCGACCTATGGAAGGACGCAATTAAAAATATGGAGTCGCATCTAAAGAAGGTATCAACCAACAAATGCTTCACATTCGAGGATCGCAGATGTCTTGAATTCCTAGCAGCTTAACCCTATAACTAAAAATCCATCAGAAGTTAAGCCAATAAATCCAGGTCACCTATTTCGAGGCGAACCCATCACAACTTCCCCCGAAGCTCCTTGTGGAAATGGTTAGGATGACACTTCGTATCTTAACCACTGGCAGAGATTTAATGTAGTGTATAATATATATTCTGTACAAGCAGGGCGAATCCATGCCACATCTGATCGACTATGAAAATTGATAGTTAGAGAGAGAGAGAGCTATTGATACTAATGACACAGCTGATCGACTATGAAAATTTATAGAAAGAGAGAGAGAGAGAGAGCTATTGATACTAATGACAGCTAAATTATGATTTATGTTGGTTCCATTGAACGAAAATATACATTCCCTTTAATTTCTGCCCTTTTTATGCCCAACTAAAGAATAACATACATTAGCAACTCAAAGACATCGAAGTACGTTATAGGGCTCCAGCTCCAGGATCTAAGTGGAAGGCGTGCCTTAAAAAATGAGACGTTGTCATCCTAAGGCTAAATCCTATGACCCCCAGGAATAGTGTCTAGGCAGGGTTACGAAACTGTTCTAGGGCGACGATAATATTGTAATAGTAGTTTATACACAAAACGGTTCAAACGTCGGAACTACTTTACCCCCAATATCCACACCGAGTACAACAAACAACGGAGATAAAACCAGCGAATCCACTGATATCAAAAATTATCTGTTATTGCAGAATGGTCCTTATTTACTGTCCCTTCACATTTATTTCTTATTTCTAATTTCTCTCTCGATCAGCCATGTAACACCAGTGCTATGCTACCTATGTAACCATAACCACCCAAACAAGTACTGCATTGTGTTTCGCAGAACGTAGTGAGCTGTTTATACTGCCCTCTGAAGGAATTATTTCTGGCCACTCCCAAATGAGTGGCTATCAGAAACCTTCCACCTTCACGGTCAGTACCATGTCCCAAAACTTGAATTTTACCATACAAAATGGCACATAAAGGGGGTTTTCAGTAAGATTGCACTTTTTAAATTTAGTACAATTTTTTTTGTGCAAGCGGCAACTCTGAAATTTGGTAGCTGTCACATATGTATGTTTATGCCGATTATTAAAAAAGGAGTGCTTTACGAAAGAACAACGCGTTATAATTGGGAAAACTTATTACAAAAGTTTGGAAAGTTATGCTGAGACCGCTCGCAAAGTTCGAAGAATTTTCAGTCGAGAAAATGCACCTAATGTGTCAACCATTCGAAGAGTGGTCAAAAATTTGAAGAAACTGGGTCGGTTGTGGACAGAAGACTCCTGAGCGTCAACGTTCCAGTCGGTCTTCTTGAAAACATTGCTTCTGTAACGAGAGTGTCGTCGAAAACACGAAAACGTCAATTCGACATCGTTGAACTTCAAAATTTCATGAAGCACTATGCAGCGAATTTGGACACAAGACCTCCACCTTCATGCGCACAAAATTCAGCCTACTCAGGGCTCAAACCAGCAGACCATGGGAAACGCCGGCAATTCGTTGAGAAAAAGGCAGGTTCTCTGACGTAGCACATTTCAATCTGAATGGCTTCATGAATACACAAAATTGTCGAATTTGGGGCTCATAAAATCCTCGTGCAATCCATGAGAAACAAACGCACCCACAACGAGTAACTGTCTGGTACGGATTCTGGTCAGGCGGCATGATTGGGCCTTACTTTTTAAAGATGAGGCCAAAAGTGCAATGACTGTGAACAGCATTCGTTACAGGAACATGATAACGGAGTTCTTGTGGCCTCAATTGGACGGCATGGATCTGAACGACATGTGGTTTCAGCAAGACGGCGCTACCATGTGAAAATCTATTTATTGCAGCAACGATTTCCAAAACCAATTATCTCAAGAAATTCTGAATGTATCTGGCCGCCAAGATCATGGGATTTAACGCCGTGCGATTTCTTTCTTTGGGGTTTTGTGAAATCTCCAGTTTATGCGAATAAACCAGAAATAACGAGAGAACTGAGATTCAACGAGTCATCGGTGAGATACAGCCACATCTCTGTGAAAAATTACAGCAGACAGTTGTCCGAGGCCTTCGGCCACGGACTGTCCCTGCAGGCTGTGTCAGAGACACGGCCATTAAGTTTAACGTAGAATACGCCATCCGATAAGACAGAAAACATATATAACAATAAATTCATTTGCTTATATTATTTATCATTTATTGTTATATATGTTTTCTGTCTTATCGGATGGCGTATTCTACGTTAAACTGGCCGAAGGCCTCGGACAACTGTCTGCTGTAATTTTTATATTTACCAACGGCATTTGATTCAAGTCCGTTTAAAAAAAAAAATATTATGTTCAATTTTTTTAAACTTAATTTAATTTATGTATTTTAATTAATATTTTTATTGAAATAAGTTCTGCGAATGTTGAGAGGGCCGCCCTAATATTAAAAAAGGTTTACCTTATCGAGTCTTCGCATTAGCATTCGAGCGTTGTGTGAAAGCTTTACGCTTTACAATTCAAAATTAATGTTACAACAGCTTTATTGAAGCTTTCGCAAAAAAGCTTTATTACGTTAGCTTACTGTTTGTTTCACTTTTTACTAGATACATGTTGCCAAGCAACATTAGCTTGCTGTTCGTTTCACTTTTTACTAGATACATGTTCCTAAGCAATGTTGAGCAACCAAAAACACTCAACCAAACACCACACATATGTTTGAGTGTATGTGTTTAAACAATTTTCATTTGAGAAATTAAAATACTAGAAATATATCAACCAATATGAAATGTATATCAAACGAAAGATAACATCCTCATTTATCTACAAAAAAATTTTAAAAAAATTCATCTAGCCGTTTCCTCAAATTCAATGAAATAAAGATTACAACAATAAAAACCTGACATGACTCCTCATACCGTAAGGTAAGACGTATTCTACGTCAAAATAAACTGTTTGGCAGATGGAAGCCGATCGAAAATTTTCCGACGCGTCGCCGCCACCAAAACTTTTCTCAAGCTCACGCCGCCGCCAATATAAATGGCCGAATTTGTCGGCTAACCCAATTTGACTCACTGATCCAATTTTAAAGGTTCAGTTATTTCAAAAGTATCCCAAATTTTGGGCAAAACTGGTAAAATAATAGCCGTCAACTAAATTTTTCTGTTGTGCCACCGTCTTTGATAATTTTGTTTCGGCGCGGAGTTCATCTAAGCACGAATTTGCCAACTGATATGTGAATTTAATCTCAAATTGAGTGGTGTAAATGGCAAAGATTAGAGAACAAGGTTATCGCTAACCTGGCCGGTATAAATGCGTTATAACCATTGTTCCACCACAAAGTTGCCATTTCAGACAAATTCCTCTTCCCACGAACAGCGGAATACCGGTACCACACGCAAAAAAAAACGTTTATTGCTCGATTGCCACGAGGTCTTGTTTGCTTCAAACCCGTATGAATTACATTTGCCGCCAATTTGAAAAACGTTTGCGATAACTGAAATTAGCCATTTTTCTAATGACAGCACAGATTACGAAGAACATCAATTTCTCTCATTCTGTCGACTGTACAAGGTCTTATCCGCTCGTTTGGCATACACACTAAGCATACACATACTAAAAGTGTGCTTCATACTACACTCTATGCTTCTACCTTATCCATATATCTTGGATAGACAATTGACGGGTTGTAGTTTGCTGCTATTTTAGTTGGAATTCGATTGCAAGACGAGACAGACGTGCAAGTAGACAGTGAAAAAATAGACAAAAAAGCCAACTTTTTCTAAAACAAACGATATGGGTAAAACCAAAATCATTAAAGTTGGAAATTTCAACAAAAAAGAGCTTATGGAAGTCATAAATAAAAGTTTTAATTACAACTCGGTTGCTGTAACCGAAAGAACAGTTGGTTGAACCGTTTTTCATTTTTCGCAAACGTTTTTTCAGCTCTAATTTTTCATAACTCGTTTACTGCAAACGTTTTTCAGTTCTCCCAACCTTTTTTTAGGTGGGATCAACTACAACTCGGTTGCTGTAACCGAAGGAACAGTTGGCGGAACTGTATTTCGTTTCTCGCAAACGTTTTTTTTCTGCACATATTTTTCATAACTGGTTTACTGCAAAAAAATTTCGGTTCTCCAAAACGAAATGGCATGTATGGATTAACAGAAGTTCGTTTCTCCCAACTACAGTCCACAAACGTACTTCAGTTATCTGAAATTTCGTTTAGGAGGAACGGGCTTTTTCTTTGCGTGCAGTGAATGGGATGTTTGGTACGGTAGTTATGAGGTGTTGTCACACTTACTCCAATAAGTTGAACGTCACTATTGCGCCAATAGAATACAACAGAACTTTGTACATCTCTTAATGAACTCAGATAAATATTTTTTTAATTTTAATAATTATTATTTCTTTTTTAATAAATCAACAATAAAGATAACAATTCTCCACTTTAATTAGCAGTCATATTTTTAACGCACTTAAATGCTTTCAATTATATATATATTTTAACTTTTACGGGAACTAATACATAGTTCAAACTACTAATTTAAGTAGTATAATAACTATTTAAAAGCATTCGCTTTCCGCTAACGAAATTAAATTGTTTATATGATTTTCATTAAATCATAGCAATGTGGTACGATCTGTTTGTTAGTGTAATTCAAATATGAATGACAACATAATACATAGTACTTTGAACTTAGTATATATTTTATGTCATTAAACTATTTTGCCAACAATCAGACGGGAGTCTGACAACGTACTACCAGGGAACACTTAACATAATGACGAAAGTGGTGAGCTGATTGGGAAATTGTACAAAGCTATTGAATATGGTCGTTCCCACAATGAATCACAAATCAGAGGAATTTGAACACAATGAGAAAGACCCCGCCACACACTTACACTTAAGGAAAATAATTCGCTTCATATGGAAATTAATTTCATAATGATACTTTGCATCATTTTGTCATGTTTTTTTTTATTACTCGTATTGAAAAATAAAAATGTTAATACAATTAAATAAAAATAAATAACTTAATTAGGGGTTCTACAACTTTGGCTGGCTTCTCTACTTAATTAATGACTAAATGCGTTTTCTCAGCATTTTGGATGTATTTATGTTTGTATTTGTCAAATATTTCATTCAGACTATCGATAACTTTTTGATGAATTTCATTTACGTACGCAGTATCGGGATCATCCATTTTCGTAACATCTATTGGAGCACCTAGCACCTGGACAATATGGCGACGTTGTGGCAACACACCAAATGTGTATTGGAAGAAGCCGCGACCCAAGACGATTAGCGGTGATACACCCGTCAAGTGTTTGACTAATGTTTGGAATTTTCTTAACAGCGAATTTGGAGGATTTGGCACCTGATCGAAAATGTCAACTTCACCAAAGGAAAAGGAGGGTACAATGGGGGATCTAAAAGGATGAAAGTTTATTATAATATTTAGAAGATAATAATCCCTGGATTCATAACGAATAGTTAGCCACTGGATGTACGCTCGGTATAACGAGTGTCTAACTAGAATGGTTTTTATGCTTAGTGACTCGTTAGACAAGAGTTAATTCATAACAGTTTACTATTTGAGCCCGGTATTAAGTTTTTATGAAATTTTCGTTGCCATAAGAAGTACGAGTATAAAAAATAAAGAAAATTTCATGACACGATACTTTCACTCACTTTCCACATAAAGCAACTATTGTATAGAGAAGAATTTTTACTCATCGATTGGAATGCCAATAAAGAAATCGAGTGAAGCGTGTCGTTTCCCTGCTCGCTCTCTTACTCTCTTCGTTGGATATTTCAATACACGAGCAGTTATCTGATGATGTTATTCAATCTAACTATAGAAATTCCAACCATATTTAAATAAAATTACATAAAGTATGTAAAAAGTATGAAATAATCAAGTTATGACGCGGGAAAGAAATGTGTTTGAGTGAATCGCGTCGACTTTTTGGTTATCTTCTACTAGGGTTGCCAAATTGCGTGGTTTTTTTCTTCTCTACCTGTACATCCTTTTTGCTTTCCATTTGCTTGGTACTCTGCTCGTAGATTTCGTAGACAAGATCCATTACAGGGTTGTTACGCCAAACTTATTTCGTACGAAATCAATTGTTGGATAATTGTTTGGGACCGGAATTTTGAAATTTCGATAATTTTAACAACGAAAACTATCACCACATGCGTTTAAAATAAAACGGAGTGCGTAGAGGAATTATAAATGAAATATTTCCAATGTAAATCAAAGATAGGTGGTAAGTCTGCGCAACAAAATTTTCCGTTTAGAGATAAATAACAAAATTGCTTACGAAAATTTCGTAAGAACTGTCTAAGTATTACCATGTTTTACGTTGTTAAAATTATCGAAATGTCAAAATTCCGGTCCCAAACAATTATCCAACAATTGATTTAGTACGAAATAAGTTTGGAGTAACAACCTTGTAATGGATTTGGCGTACGTAATTTTCCCAAATCTAACCCTGATAGACATGATCAAAGAGTATGGAATTTTAAATAGAGAAAAAAATTTACTCTGGAGTGGAATACCAACAAAGAAAACGAGTGAAGCGCCTCGTTTCTCTTCTCTCTCTTACTCTCTTCGTTGAATATTTCAATACACGAGCAGTTTTCTTGATGATGTTATAGTATCTAACTATAGAAATTCCAACCATGTTTCAATAAAATTACATGAAGTATATAAAAAGTATGAAATATTCAATTTATGAGCCGAGAGAGAAATGCGTTTGAGTGAATCGCGACGACTTTTTGGTTCTCTTCTACAAGGGTTTCCAAATTGTGCAATTTGCTTCTTCTCTACCTGTACAGCCTCTCAAAGACGATCTAGAATTAGACGACCAGAAGATGTGCGCAATTTCGCAACCCTGGTAAAAGAGAACCAAAAAGTGCTAGAAATTCACTCAAAGGCATTTCTCTCATGCGTCATATCTTGATTATTTCATACTTTTTGCATAGTTTATGTACTTTTACTTCAACATGGTTGGAATTTTTATAGTTATATACAATAACACTAACAATAACACTGCTCCTGTATTGAAATATTCACTGAAGAGAGTAAGAGAGAGAACAGAGAATGACTACGGTTTCACTCGATGTGTTTGTTGGCATTTGAGTGAAGAGAAATTTTGACTTTCTACTTGTACATGGTTTTTGATCCTCTTTGACATGATTGTTTTTTACCATAGACTAATGCATACATAGATACATTTATTCTCTCATCTGACGTTTCATTTCACACTCTTCGTAGTAGGTTTGTGGAAATGAGAGAAATTAAATTTAAAATTAACTTACACCAGGTAGAGTTACAAAATATGTTCACTTAACTTTTTCATGTCGTTTTGTTGTAGAAGTGAAAAACTTTAATGTATTTTGCACTTTTTTGTTGGCTTTTATCGTTGGTATATATTTGTATTGTATTTAACACAACTAGTTTGCCACAAAAGCACGAAATTTGGCTGTTGTTCCTTTGTTGAACGTTGTTTACTATCGCCTCTATCTGGTATTATTGAACCCATGTTTTTCACCATCCAATGTTTACTTTCCACCGTACCTATGACGTTTAATTTATTGAGAGAATAAAAGTATCTATGTATGTATTAGTCTATGAAACTGACAGCTGGTTGTCAACATGTAGTACGTATTCCTGCGCTTTAGGGCCACTCATTTGACAAAATTTGATTTAAAGTATTATGAAATTCAACTCGTTATTCCAACGATTGTCGCTATCTAACCTGCCATTATGAATTCAGCGGTAATCCTTTAATTTTTCTTACCCTGATCTTATGGCAATTTTCACAAATCCCTTGCGATTCTTTAGCGTTAACATATAACGCCCTGGTCGTGAATCCATTGACTCTTGAGCCCCACCAACTAAAACTGCCACTGCATTTGAGGTGAAGCCATCCTTGTTGTCATTGTGTTTGGGATCATTAGATTTGGTGAGATGATACATTAACGACTCTTTCGAACATGAAACCAGACCCCAGAAACGCATAATTTCACGCATGAAGGGTATATAGAAATGCATATCCAAAGTAGCAATTTTTGGTCTAATACCAGGGAACAATTGCAGCCATTTGGAAATGTTATTGCCCATGTTGGTGGTTACGCCAGTTCTGTAAAGACAAGAGGGCGACATAAATGATTACTTTCAGTTAAGTTTTGAAATATAATAAGATCAGGATTTGTATTTCGTGGGTAATTGCCGTGGGAAATGGACCACTTTATGAAAACCCCTTAGAAACCCACAAAAATTAGTTATTTTTTCGATTGAACGCTCCGTTTCCAATATATTTTATTTTTATTCGACAAATTTTAGTTTTAGTGATTTTTTAAACACAAAACGTTATGGTGTATTAAAGACTTCCATTGGTTAAAGCCTCCTATGGAGATATAAAATTAATAATTTTTGCGCTTGGACACACCATTTCCGAGCTTTTATCGATTTTCTTGTTTTGGCGTTTTGTAAAAAAAAATTCTTCCCTGCTAATTGGACCACTTCATGAAAAACCCTTAGAATCACATTTTTTTTTATTTGTTCATATGTTCGATCAAAAATAGGAATAGAGAAGCGATTTGACTCAGTAAAGTTACGAAGTTTGGTGTGTTGCATATGGACGTCGAATGTTGGAAAGTATTGCTTTAATAATACCAGATAGAGGCATTAGTTCAAACCAACCAACAAGAAAACAGCAATTTTGTGTTGTGTGTTAAAATTTTTTATGTAAACATATACTAACAACAAATTATAACAAAAAAGTCCAAAATACGTTTAAATTTCACAGTTTTTCATCAAAACGACATTAACATTTTACGTCAAGAATTTTTGTAATTCCACTTGGTGTAAGTCAATTTACGCCAAATAACTCTCTATCGCATCGACCGCACCACGAAGAGTGTACAACAAATCGTTATATGAGAAAGATGGCAGCTGTATATGTCATTACTCTATGTGGGTAACGCATTACCCTGTGGGTAATGGGTAATCGTGGTGGGTAATTCCCCATCGATGAGGGTAGCTACCCATTATATTCCCCATACCCTGCGGGTAATGGGTTAATGATGTTTTTGTGCCAAAACGCCTACAGGTGAATATCCTAACTAAGGATTAAGGCGAACTGTGTGACTATGACGCGATCTAGGGACGCTTGGCAGGATGGGACCCTGGCACAAACGCCAATTGGAACGCGCTGTTATAAAAAGCTAGTGGAAAGAACAGGTCTGGCATTTTTCATTGAAAATCCGGCGACCGAAACCTACCTCCCGGATCACAATACGAACTTTCATGTAGAAGTTCAGGCGATTATGTAATGCGTCAAATGGCTCGACAACACTACGAGCCCAATGGAAGTTAATATCATCACGGATAACAAGCTGGTAATTCAGGCAATATCATCGGAAACTGTCAAATCTAGAAGTCTCATTGACAGGAAAAAGGTGATCAATGATTATTCCACGCATGGCAGACTTAACATCATCTGGGTGACAGGACACAGTAGAGTTATCGGTAATAAGGGTTTGAACATTCTGCCAACAACACCCAAAAAACTTCATGCGGCAGTTTTCTGGATATATCCAACTTTTGGCCGCCCGATATTACTCTACGGCATTGTTGTTTGGTGGCCAGTACGGGGAAATACACTTACCTAAGTCTGTTAACAAAAGTCCAGGGAACGGCAATGGTGTGTATCACTGGTGCCCTTCGCACAACACCCACTGAGGGCGAGGGGGTTATCATACACCTTTTAATAGTAGATATGCAGAATAACTGTAAAGTCGGCAATCTGACTAGGACATTCTTCGCTATGGATCACCAGCCCATATCGACATGTGTCGATATTGAGTTATCTGCGGCTATCAACAGTACAAGTCGACATGACACCCAATTCAACCTTTGAGAGAAACTTCTCCACTCATATCCCGGACAGGACTGGATGAGACGCATACCAGGTAAGAAAAGTCTTTAGGTTGGCTGGTGGCTCCAAACTAGGGAGGGTTTGGAGTTTATTCTAAAGAGTTGGGTCTAGACCTCGCTCAAAGGCTACCAGACCATTGTAGTATCTTTCGGGCAGAAGTCATGACAATCGGAGAAATTGCCATTTCGCTGGGACGGAACATCATCAACATCTACTCAGTCAGACTGCTATAAAATCTTTGCAATCTGTATTCCTGACTTCAAGAACTGTCCGCAACTACCGCGCAACTCTAAATGAGATGACCAAGCAGTTCGATATTCACTGATTGGGAACTACAGTTTTACACCGATTCCGAACGGTATTTTTGAGAAGCTTTTTCATGGCTATATACTCAATAGTGTCGCCATCACTATGCGAGGTGACCTCCGCCGAAAGAAATTTTTTTTAAGGTGGTCAGAGCAGGGTTCGAACCCAGGATCTCATGTACAAGAGGCGCGCACACTAACCATAGCACCACCAACGGTGCAATGCATAGAAGATTTTGCTTAAAGCCGAAGCTCAGACATGCGAGTGACAGATGGTCTCATAGCGCAAATTGCAGGGTCGCCCGGCAAGTATGGTCAAGATATAACCTAAATAGTACTCTAAACCTGATATCCATTTCTAGACATGATATCTCTAGTACAGTAGCTGTGATCACTAGACACTGCGTGTCTAGACTTGGAATCTTAAATCATGATTACTGCAGAAGCTGTGGGGATGAATAGGAGGACGAGAGCATGGAAGATGTCAGATGCTACTGCCCGACCTTTTGTATAAGTAGGAGGGAATATCTAGGATCTTACTTCATGTTGAATTATACAGACATTCAGGAAGTTATGCTCAATGATATTAGGACCTTTCTGCAGAGTAATAATTGGTTCGCCAGGCACCAATATAGGTATTTTCGTCAGTCACATTGTGGAATATCGGGATGAGGTATCATATGGTTTGACCGACCCTTAACCATACCATACGGAATATGATGTGGTATCACAACGGAATTTATTGGACTAAGTGTGTCCATTTTGACAGCCACTTCTACCTAACCTACCCTCACTGTAGGGACTGGGCAAACTATTTCAACTAGAGATGTGCGATTAATTGATTAATCAGTTCCCTGATTAATCGAAATCTTGATTAATCGAATAATTGATTAATCACACATTTTAATTAATCACATGTACGATTAATCAAATAATCTGCATTTTTAATTAATCAATATTCATGATTAAGAGATTAATCTAAAAATTGATTAATCAATAGTTAGAATAATTGAGCTATTCATCTTTTTATGTTTTTTCAGTTTGAATTTTTTCAACAATCTTTACTCAAAATTTTCAAATGTTTCTATTTGATTGTATTTATCACGTATAGAGTAGCCAACTCTCTCAGTAAATTGATTACATTTGCTGTGTTGCAGATGGGCGGTTGGATGTTGGAAAGTATTGCTTTAATAATACCAGATAGAGGTAATGGCTCAAACCAACCAACAATAAATCAGCAACGGCATTTCGGTTTGTGCGTTAAACTTTATGTGAACATACACCACAAATACATATCAACAATAAAACATAACAAAAAAAAGTCCAAAATACGTTTAAATTTCACAGTTTTTCATCAAAACGACATGAAAATTTTAACTCAACAATTTTTGTAATTCCACCTGGTGTGGCCTGGCACCGACCGCACCACGAATAATGTGAAAAAAATTTCAGATGAGAAGAATGACATCTCTATTAGACATTACTCTATGGTATTTATGTTTGTATACGAATATTTGTATCAAATTTTAAATTAATCGATTAATCACACATCCCTAACTTCTTGGCGTTTTATGTCATGCGATCTCTGCAACATCTTAGTGGAGATATTAATGAGATAGGTAGCTATAATAATTTTCAGTAATTTATACTAAGAGTTCAAGAGGTTACTGTAGCAAGCAGTCGACTAAATTCGAGCTTATAATCAGGATAAGGTGACTTATATGGCTTAGTTTCAGAGTCGACCATTTTCCATATATATGAATTTTAAATTTCCAGTTATTGTTACTTAATATGATAATTGTCTATAAGGTTTTTAATTGAGCTTTGTGACGATTGTGAAACTTTCCCTTAGGAAATGATTAAGGGTATTTTTGTATGTCCGAATTCATTTTCAGTGATTTTACATAACTTTCCATTTGTCCCACTGTGCGTTTTGCAAAACATCATACATACATCCATATACAAAAACTATCGAATACTTACCCAATAATACCATGTGGAAAACTGGCTACCAAATAATTGCGATCCGGTGTTAATTCTGCGGTTTTTACCAATTCAATTGGGAAATAATCACGAAAATGTTTTGTCATAATATTTTTACGCAAAAACATCCAACTGTAATTTAAATACATTAATAACTTATTTAAGGAAAGTTAGATATTAAATTGAAATCAAATTAATATTAAAATTTTTAAATAATACCAACCCGTTGCCATTTATAGCAGATGCGCGTTTTTTGTGATCGAAATATATATACGTCAGATACAACAACAACAGAGCACGCCCAAAGTAATCCAAATAGAGCTAAAATTTCATAATGAAAAGAGAGAGAGAGAGAGAGAAATGGAAAGAGATAAACATTTTACTTATATTAAGAATTAATTTACAATTCAGAAAATAGCACTACTTTGCAGTATATTAGCATAGAGTAAATACACCTAGAGGTGTCAGCTGCCTCACTCGACGTTACATTTCACACTCTTTGTGGTGAGGTCCATGTGATAGAGAGATAATCGACGTAAATTGACTTACACCAGGTGCAGTTACAAGAACTGGTGACCTTATACATATTTGTCATGTCGTTTTGGTGAAGAACTGTTAAATTTAAACGTATTTTGGATGGTTTTGTTATCTATTATTGTTATTATACATTTGTGTTGTATTTAATACAACAAATTTAATACACAAACGGATTGTTGTTTTCTTGTTGGTTGTTTTGAACTACTGCCTCTATCTGCTATTATTAAAGAAATACTTTGTAACATTCAACATCCAAACCTAATGTCGTACATTTTGGTTACCCTAGTCATATTTACTCTAACCATAGAGCAATAGACAAGAGTCTCTATCCCTCTCATAGTAAAATAAATACAAAAGCAAAATACTTATGAGTTTGATAACTTAAACGATTATTGCCATGAAAAAATTTAATTCAGCTGTTCAAAGCAGCTTACCTTTTCGAAATTTTACCATTATCCCTCTCTTTACGTTCTCTCAATGACGACGATGTAGTAGGCCATTTCGAGTTGCAGTTGTATTTTACTCTTTGGTTGGACAGAAAACGGACAGAAATAAAAAGGAGTGCATATTTTCGTTCCATGCAACCAAAATAAAACATAATTTAGCTGTCATTAGTATCAATCAAACACTATTTGAAATTAGTTTTCTGCATGGATTGCAACTCTGTTTTCTATCAATTCCCTAATCCATAGTCGATCAACTGTGTCATGGATACCCAAAGACGATCTAGAATTAGACAACCAGAAGATGTGCGCAATTTGGCAACCCTGGTAAAGGAGAACCAAAAAGTTCTAGAAATTCACTCAAAGGCATTTCTCTCACGCGTCAGATCTTGATTATTTCATACTTTTTGCATAGTGTATATAATTTTACTTGAACATGGTTGGAATTTGTATAGTTATATATAATAACACTATCGAAAAGCTGCTCCTGTATTGAAATATTCAATGAAGAGAGTAAGAGAGAGAACAGAGAATGACTAGGGTTTCACTCGTTGTGTTTGTTAGCATTTGAGTGAAGAGAAATTTTGACTGTCTACTTGTACATCGTTTTTGGGATACCCTCTTTTCCGAGGGTTTCCAAATTGCGCACATGTTGTGGTCGTCTAATTCTTGATCGTCTTTGGATACCCCTTGCTCTATCTTAGGCCTCAACCATGGTACAACTATCTATCAGGTAGTCGCATAAGCCCATCTGTTTTTTGTTTTTTCTCGTTTCCGTGTTTAGACTGTCAAATTTATTCTTTTCTTTCATTTGTTCACATTGTCTTGATGGTAAAATGTCAACAAAATTCAAATAAAAATCAATTTTACGCGTAAATATTGTATCAAGATGGATCAGCTGGTGCAATTTCTATCCGTTCTATGTCCAATTATGTCCAAAAGAGTAAAATACAACAGCATGTAGAACTCGATGAAATGGCCTACTACCTCGTCGTTATCGAGAGAAGGTAAAGAAAGGGATAGAAACTCTTGTCTATTTTTCTGTTGTGAGGAGAGCTTCTCGCAATCAGTGAGATGTGCGCTTTCTACTTTTTACACTCACTAATTGGGACCTACAGTTTTACACCGGTTTCGAACGGTATTTTTAAAACCCTTTTCATGGCCATCACTAAGCGAGGTGACCATCGCCGAAAGAAATGTAAGGTGGTCTGAGCAGGGATCGAACCCACGTTCTCATGTACAAGAGCCGCGCACACTAACCATTGCACAACCGACGGACTATTTTTCTAAAAAAAAAAATGGTGTCCCATAACACCCCATGAACGGATTGGGGAGAGCTTCTCACAATCAGTGAGATGTGCACTTTCTAGTTTTACACTCACTGATTAGGACCTACAGTTTTACACCGGTTCCGAACGGTATTTTGAGAAGCATTTTCATGGCTAAGTACTCGATAGTGTGGCCATCACTAAGCGAGGTGACTGCCGTGGAAAGAAATGTAAGGTGGTCTAAGCAGGGATCGAACCCACGTTCTCATGTACAACAGCCGCGCATACTTACCATTGCACCACCGACGGCCACGGACTATTTTTCTATGGTTCAATTAAAATCCGCACTTGTGGAACGTCTTGGTAATAGGGGTATCCCATATAGCTACAACTGATGGGCAGAATCGGTGAACCGGTTCTGCAGAACCTGGTCTTAAAAAAACCGACCGGAATGGTGTATACAAGGACCGAAAAATGGTTCCAAAAGTGAACCGAAAGACGGTTCCAAATTAACCTAAAACGGTTCTTCACGAACCGAAAACGGTTCCTAAAGGACTGAAAACTGGTTCAAAACAACCGAAAACGATTCCAACAACACCGAAAACGATTCTAAATGAACTGATAAGCGGATTGAAAAGAACCGTAAAACGTTACTGGAATAACAGTGCACGGTTCCTAAGAAACCGAAACTTTTTATATATTCTTATAATGAGATATTACACTTAAGCCTCTTAGGAGCAGAAATTTGCTGAGAACGGGAACCGGTCCAAATACCCGGTTCTTCTCGGAACCAGACTGGTTATTCAAAAAAGCGGAACCGCACATCGCTAGTAGCAACCAAATTGCACGCATTCATGCAACGGAAATGGTTGAACATTTCTAAATTGACATTGCGGAAGAGAGAAAGAAACGAATATTGTTTGAAGTTTTTTCGCAAATGGTTCAGTTTTTATGAAATTTTCGTTGCCATACGAAGTACGTGTATAAAAAAAAACTAAAATTTCATGAGACAAAAATTTAGCTCACTTTTCGCTCACTCAGGGTTACAGGGTTGCTACGCCAAAGTTGTTTCGTACGATAAGAATAATTTGATATTTGTTTGGGGCCGGTATTTTGACATTTCGATAATTTTAACAACCAAAAGTAACACCACATGCGTTAAAAATAACATGGAGTGCGCGTAGAGGACTTATAAATTAAATATTTACAAGGTTAATGGTTTTAGAGATAAATCACAAAATTTCTTACGAAAATTTCGCAAGAACTGAATACGGGGCTTAACATTTGTAGATGGGTTCATGATTCAACTACTACAGGTTGTGTTATAAGAACGGTTGATTTAACATTGTTCAACCCGTTGCACAGACCAAATCTCAAATTTATATGAATACATTTGTTGTGAATATGACAAAAAAAAAACCATGTGACAAACATACACAAAATGGCTTTTGTTGTTACCGACAACAACTGATTACAACCACCTATTATAAGGGCTGATAGGGGTCGTCACGCCAGAAATCATCGATAAAATCAATGGAATGATAATGAATGATGAAATGAATGTACATGAGGTGGCTGAGACTGTAGGCATCTCAACTGATCGGATATATAACATATATGAATATACGCGAGATGGGTGCGATGTGAAGGAGTTTCTGCGCCGTTTCGTAACCGTGGAGAAAGATCCATCACAACAAACCAGTTCCCAAGGACAGTATCCGGGTGAACGTGTCCCAAAGAAGGCCAATGTGGCTATGTCGGCCAACAAGGTCAAGACCACAGTTTTTGTGGGATAAATTGAGTTCCTTGAAAAATGTAAAACTATCACCGGAGAATATTATTCACATTAGTGTGAACAGTTGAAACAGACAGTGTGGTGGCTTAACGGGTTAAATATTACTAAAGATGATGCTTCGCACGCGCTGAAACTGTTTAATGATGATAATACCTGTAGTAAAGCAAAAAACTAAAGCAAAAAATCTATCATCCAGCGAATGAGTGTTCCAATCCTACTCACGTGTGTTTAAAACGTTATCCACCGACCGAAAAACTGATCTGTTAACTTAAAAGGACTTACAACTTTCTAAAAAATAACACGGATCGAAGAATAAAAATATGATGATTCAGCCCTAACAAACGTTTAAGATTAGAGTAATTCACATCAATAATTGTTTTGGTAGACACCCGCAATCTCGTCTGATATTAAAAAATACCACAGGTTGCTCCGTCAAATGTCTGGACCGTATTCTTAAAAATGTTTGCGTCCAGAATGTTAAAATCCTAAAAATATGTCAAAGACGATTTACAATTAGACGACCAGAAGATGTGCGCAACTTGGCAACCCTGTTAAAAGAGAACCAAAAAGTACTAGGAGTTCACTCAAACGCATTTCTCTCTCGCGTCATATCTTGCTTATTTCATACTTCTTGTATAGTTTATTTTTACTTCAACATGGTTGGAATTTCTATAGTTATATACAGTAACACTATCAAAAAGCTGCTCGTGTATTGAAATATTCAATGAAGAGAGTAAGAGAGAGAGTAGAGAAGTACTAGGGTTTCACTCGTTTTGTTTGTTGGCATTTGAGTGAAGAGAAATTTTGACTGTCTAAATATGTAAGCGTTCGAATTTCATAATTTGTTGCCGTTCGTCTTGTACAGCGAGTAGGCAAAGTTGAAGTGTATCAGTGTGCGTTTGCTGGTTTTAGGTGAGAGTGTATATTTGTTTACCTCTATGTGTTTAATGGGTTTAGTTTATTTTTGTCATTACATTTTTTAATCGTTACATCCATTGTTCTTACTTTTATCTACACTTTTTGTACTGTTGTGTAGAGTTTTTTTTATTTGGGGTTCACTTTTTGTATGGTTAGGAAAGGTTAGGTGTTGGTGGCAGTCGATGAATCACTCACTTAGACTTATTAGTCCATTGTGATACCACAGGCTAACGAGATTAAGCGTGAGCCCCACCGAGGAATCATTTAGTTTGATCCAAGACGACCAGAAGAAAAAGAACCAAAAAGTGCTAGAAATTCACTAAAAGGCGTTTCTCTCACGCGTCACATCTTGATTATTTCATTCTTTTTGCATAGTTTATGTAATTTTACTTCAACATGGTTGGAATTTGTATAGTTATACACAATAACTCATTTTCCCTGATCTTTAGACACACCCCATGTCTACCAATCAGATAGTGTCCCACCAAAACTGAAACAAGCATTGATACCTTGGGCCTGGATAGAGATAGAAGGTTCATGGAACCCCCGATATTCACTGTCGGCCAGATTTGACTTGAGCGTACTCAATATATGCCCCTCGTCCATTTATTCTGCTCTATTATAGGGCAGCGCTCTTGCAGGATAGTAATAAGCCACATGCTGCTCAATCTCGCCGCACACCGCTTTTCCGCCCGCTGCTCATTGTGTGGCCTCGGTCGTAAGGGCGGATACTGCCAATTCGATCGCATTAGGAGTGAATATTATTGAACGCATTCTCAATTTCAAGAAATACTACCAGCGTATACTCCGAATCATTTCGCTGTATATCCTACTAGTTCAGAGAGTGCTGACTCTGTAGATCTGCCCTTGCAGTATGCATCCTGCGCACTATATAACAATCTTACATCAATTTTCGCCCGCAAGTGTACGTCTATCAGCCGTTCCAAAGTCTGCAGTAGGAACGATGACAGTGTTATAGGCCTAAAATCTTTAGGAGCAGTATGAGAGGCTTTTCCCCATTTCCACTAAAAAATGTTCATACTATCTGTTCAAAAACTTATTTCATTAATTTTATGAACAATTTCCATAAACTTTTGTATAGTTTTGTAAATTTAATGGATATGTGCACTATACAGGGTGATTCAGGAAGTTCCGGACAAATTTCTCCAGCGTATTCCTTGGCTAATTTCATGAAGAAAAGGCCACTAGGACCATGTCCGAAAATGCAAGGATGCGAAATGGCAGCGGGTTCAAAATTTTCGGATTGGCGGTCGGAGGGTAGTAGGGTAAAGTTGCTAACTTCTGAGCCAGTGGTCGGATTTTTTTGTTTTTGGGCTTGTTGGAAAGGTTTTTAAGAGGCCTTTCAGAGTCAATAATTATCGATATCGATTATAATTATCGATTCATTGAAAACGTTCTTAAATCCGGTAATTTTTTCATAAACTGGTATTTCTTTTAGATGTTTCCTGTTTTTGGAAATTTTTGTAATCATTTACGTACTAAAGAATTCTCATTGCATTTATTGCATTTCCTTACAACTGCTGAGGAGGGTTTGCACTTAACTGGAATAGTTTATTAAATTTGAGAAACTTTTTCTGATAATATCAAGTTAGGAAAAAGTTAATTCTATGAGTAACCAACCACTTCATAGCTATTGAACATTTTCAGAAAAACAATGAAAAGATTCATTAGAATTATGAACGGTTTCGTTACCGTTTATGTACAATTTAAGGAAAAGGCAGTCACACAACAGTTTCATTAAATATATGAATATTTCCATTAATATTTTTGAAAGTTTCATAGATGAAACTCCTATTGAATGCATTTCCTAATGTATAAATATGAAGTTTACATACATGATGCCATAACTTTATCAGCCAGGGGATCAATAAATAACGGGTTTTTCAACAGAGACGCTACGAAAGTAAATCGATAGGGACAGCAAACGACGCCATATTTTTCCCCGCTCTTTTGACATTTCTCTTCAGTAAGGTTTGCCATTTCATCATGGAAAGATATACGAGCCAACAACGAGTCGAAATTATTAAAACTTACTACCGAAATTTGGAGTCAGTGGCCTCAACTTTAAGAGTGCTACGTCCAATTTATGGTCGTCCTAATCGTCCTACCAGATCAACAATTGAGCGTCTAGTGGAAAAATTTGAATCCACAGGCACAGTACAAAATGTTCCCGTGCCAGTGAGACAAAGAAGTGCCCGTAGTGTCGAGAATATTGCTGCCGCTGAGGCTTCAGTTCAAGAAAGCCCAAATGTGTCTCTCACACGTTGTTCTCAAGCGTTGGCCATCTCTGTGACGTCGTTGTGGCGAATTTTGCGAAAAGATCTTGGCCTACATCCTTACAAGATCAAATTGACGCAAGAACTGAAGCCGCTTGACCACCATAAGCGTCGTATGTTCGTGAATTGGGCTGAGCAACAACTTGAAAATGATTCGGATTTTCATCAGAAAATCATCTTCAGCGATGAGGCTCATTTCTAGCTGAATGGCTTCGTCAATAAGCAAAATATGCGTTATTGTTCAGACAGCAATCCACACGTAATCCATGACTCATCATTGCATCCCGAAAAAATTACGGTTTGGTGCGGTTTATGGGCCGGCGGCGTTATTGGGCCGTACTTCTTAAGTGATGATCAAGACCTGCACATGACTGTGAATGCGAATCGCTACCGTTCAATGATAACCGAATATTTTTGGCCCCAATTGGATAATATGGACTTGGAGGACATGTGGTTCCAACAGGACGGCGCCACAAGCCACACAGCGAATGCCGCAATCAATTTACTGGAAACCAAGTTTGGTGAACGTGTTATCTCACGAAATGGCCCAGTCGATTGGCCGCCTCGGTCGTGCGATTTGACGCCGTTAGATTATTTCCTGTGGGGCTACGTCAAGTCTATGGTATATGCCAACAAGCCAGCGACGATTGATGAACTTCGTACGAATATCGAACGTGAAATTGCAGCTGTATCGGCCGATTTATGCGTGAAAACCGTCGAAAATTGGGTTCAGCGTCTGGACTTCTGCAAGCGTGCCCGTGGTGGCCATGCAAAAGAAATTGAGTTCCATACATAATGGCATCGAACGTACTTTCACAGGAATAAAGAATTTCATTGGTATCTAAAACCGGTTTTGTTTCATTTAAAAAAACTTTTGTAGCGATCTTATTGAAAACCCCCTTAGATCGACCACAGTCTGAAGTTTCGTTGGAGATTCCATGTCGGAGACATGGGTGCCATGTGGAGATACCCAGGAGACTACTTTTGTACATTGATTACACTTTTTGTACTTTAATGTACACTATCTGTACTTTTGTGTACGCTTAACATGTCTTTATGTATTCCTTTTTTAGTTTTGTATACAATTTTATACCTTTGCGTACACTTCTTGTACCCTTGTGTAGACTTTATGTGCTTCTGTGTTCAGTTTGAGTACTATTGTGTACACTTTTTGTAATTTTGTGTACGCCTTTTGTTCTTTTGCATTTCCTGATGCGTTACCCCTACTCGATTTTCGTCACTGAAAAGGTTGACTAACCGCTCAGCCCCCTCCCATAAAATGATTCATTTTAAAAACATCAACAACATTAACCTTTTACCACCAGCCAAGAGTAATAATTTTTTGAAAGCAAACAAAACTCACACAGATAAAAAATTTTTTATTTTTCCACTTAGTCAATTTCAGTTAATGCATTGGTTTTAACTTTTATAGCAAAATAATTCTGAATCCGGAATCAGTTGTTTCAAGAGATCAAGCATACCAAATTCCATCAACACCGGAAGATTAATTGTCAAATGAGGTGCACTAGGGATATGACTTTTTAAAAAAGTTAAAAATACATGGTCGCACGTTGCACTTGTAATGCTACAAAAATAAATAAACAAATTCTTGGTGTTGGGATTGTTTTAATTTGCATTGGATTTTAGTTTACATTGGATTTTAATATGCATTATATTTTCTAATGCAAATGCAAAAGAATTACCATTGTTCGCAATGACAATTCTGAATTTCCATTTGATCAGGCAATGCAAATGCAGGTTGTGGAATCGGATCCCAATTGTAATGAAATATGGCAATGCTCTCGATATTTTGAATTGGTTTAACTGCTGGCAATTATGTTTATAATATATTTTATACAGAGCGGGTCGATGAAACAGCTGTTCGACTTGATAGTTGAAGTACTAGTGGAGTGTAATGAAATAATAATCGCAAATTGACTGGTAGTAAATTATGTTTTAAATATATTTAAATGATTAATTATTACGTTTGATTACTGATATTATCTTCTAAATTATGTTTGATGCTTATTTGCCGTCTAAAAATCGAACTCTATGAGAACTCCAACAACTTCAGTGACTTTCCTAGGTTTCCAGTCTAAGAAAATCAGCTGTTGTCGTAGATAAATAAAAAAAAAACTAGATGGTGAAAGATAAATGTTGGATTTGAAAGTCAAGGGAAATTTTCTAGATGGCGCATCGTTGGTGGAAATGGGCAAATTCCGCTGGAATAAAAACTATTGATAAAACTATATATCGATGCTTTTTTGTCTTTTGTATTGTGAACAAATATCAAAAGCAATATGCTTTTCTATTATTTATATTCTATTTTAAAATGTATACAACAGAATTGAAATAAAAATGATGTTTGAGTGTTTTGTCGTCGCATCCGAGTGAAAAATGGTCGTACGAAAACAGCATGTGCCCTCTGGTGAAAATGGTGATTAAGCAAATGAATCATCTATGCTTTTTATTTATCTATGCTGTTCCACACTCTTGGTATTTTATAGCTCATTCGAACTACAAAATATTTTCCCGATTTCGTATCAAATGTCCTAACCAAATCCGAAGTGTTCGCATTGGGATTTTTCCTGATTTGATTGAATGTCAAGGCGCTTTGACGAGGTAGTATTACTACGACAACAAACACAGCAAGCCGACAACAGTAGGCATTTTGCTTTGTCTGGTATTTTTCCACAATCAAGTTCAGTACAAATGTATTCCAGGAATAAAAGTGTTTGAGGAACAATAAATACCTAAGAAATGCGATAAATAAATAAGTCGGGTATTCTAGTGGTACCACCACATCGATGCGCCGTGATTGAAATGGTTGTAAACAAACGTACTATTCGTTCGTAGTCTGACTGGTCTGACATCAAAAAGGATGTACAGGTAGAGAAGAAACAAACCCCGCAATTTGGCAACCCTAGTAGAAGAGAACCAAAAAAATCGACGCGATTCACTCAAGCGCATTTCTTTCAGGCGTCATAACTTGATTATTTCATACTTTTTACATACTTTGTGTAATTTTATTAAAATATGGTTGGAATTTCTATAGTTAGATACTGTAACATCATCAGAAAACTGCTCGTGTATTGAAATATTCAACGAAGAGAGCGAGCAGAGAAACGACACACTTCACTCGTTTTTTTTGTTGGCATTCCACTCCATGAGTAAATTTTCTTCTCTATACAAATTCAAACGCATTTCTCTCTCGCGTCATATCTTGCTTATTTCATACTTTTTGCTTAGTTTATGTAATTTTACTTCAACATGGTTAGAATTTGTATAGTTATATACAATAACACTATCAAAAAGCTGCTCGTGTATTGAAATATTCAATGAAGAGAGTAAGAGAGAGAGAACAGAGAATGACTAGGGTTTCACTCGTTTTGTTTGTTGGCATTTGAGTGAAGAGAAATTTTGACTGTCTACTTGTACATCGTTTTTGGTGAGATAAAACAGCGTTGCATAAAGCCAATCAAGCATTATTTTCCTGATTCCTAGACAAATAAGAAAAATTACCCGATTTGTCGTCTGTTAAAACGTATGGGAACTCAAGCAAATTTTCTTGATTTGTGCTTGAAATCAACAAAAGTGACAAAAGCAAGAAAATCGATGCCAGTGCGAATGCTGTATTACTCTATGATTTTATATATAGAGGTTTGTGGCTTCGTTTGGTGTTGCCTAACTGTACCTTCAAATTCATAAACCTTTACATATAAAATATTTGAAACCCAAAACTGTCAGATAGGAAATGCTTTGAAAATAAGTACAATTGCCAAAATTTCTTAAATTTGTTTGAATTTCCATTTGTAAAGGTAATTTAACTTAAACTGCATATTATATTTGTCATATAATTAATTTACCCCATGTGTGGCGAAAACCTTCTCCATTTTGGAATTTCTCTTCACAGTTTTTGGAATTTTAGTACTTTTTGGCAATGTTCCAGAAAATTTTTATGATTTATTTAATTCTTTAAAATTTTTCTGGAATTTCTTAAACTCAAACAAATTATTAAACGGCGAAAGTTGTAAAAAATTCCAGGAACTCTAAGGGTTCAAAATCGGAGTTTGAAAAAAGTCAGTTTTCGAAAAGAGTGAAATTTTTTGTTTCTCGGTTTTTTTTTTACAAAAAAATTATTATTATGAACTAGAAGACCATTATAATTACTTTACTAATATATTTTAGCTGAAGTATGCACGCTTCCAATAAGGTATATCATGACAGACGGTCGCAACGATTTCATGGTGAGATGATGGGTCAAAGTATGGCAAAATTTTGCAGCAGTATGCCTCGCCGTTTACAAGCTCTTAAAAGAACCAAGGTTCTGGACTAAATATTGAATCAGAAAACAAATAAATTAACATAAAACCAGAATGCAAAATTGCAAAATTTGTATAACTTTACAATAGGCGTGTTTTGGTTGCATCGCTTGCTTATATTACCACTTATTTTGTATGAAGAGCTAAGCGATATTAAGCGGCAGATGCAGTTACCACTTCCAGTTCAGTATTAAGCAAGCATCAAGTTGTCAACCTGAAGAAATACTGGAACACAATGTTGAATGTAGTTATTGCAAGATATAAAAACTTGCATGAATAACAGCAAGCCATGCGTTAGAGCAAGACGTAAGTATATACAAAAAAAATGGTTTCCTATTACATCCCATGAAGGGACAGGGGAGAGCTTCTCACAATCACTGAGCTGTGCGCTTTCCAGTTTTCACTCACTGATTGGTACCTATAGTTTTACACCGATTCCGAACGGTATTTTGAGAAGCGTTTTCATGGCTAAATACTCGATAGTGTCGCCGTCACTATGCGAGGTGACCGCCGCCGAAAGGAGTTTTAAGGTGGTCTGAGCAGGGATCGAACCCAGGATCTCCAGTACAAGAGGCGCGCACACTACCATTGCACCACCGACGGCCACAAATAGAATATACTCTATATATATACTTTCGTTTAAACAGGCACAAAGCACTAGTTTCATGTAAACTTGTTGCAAAGTTAATGCGTATTATTCGTGGAGTTTATGTAATGTGTGCATTAGTAAAATGTACTCGTTTGCCTATTAAATTGAAATTATTTTATAAGTTTTATAAAAATTAAAAATTGCATTAAAACTTGTCTTCAATTTGATGATTTTTTTACTTTTAATTAATGTAATATGAATGAATTTAAAATGAATTAAAACATTGGTGCATTAATTATATAGCAACAACGATGTACAAGTAGACAGTCTACATTCCTCTTCACTCGAATGCCAACAAACAAAACGAGCGGGAGCGATTCTCTGCTCTTACTCTCTTTATTGCATATTTCAATACACGAGCAGCTTTTTGATAGTGTTATTGTATACAAATTCCAACCATGGTGAAGTAAAATTACCTAAACTAAGCAAAAAGTATTAAATAATCAAGATATAAAGGGGCCCTTAGACCAGTGGATAAGTTGCAGCGACTTCAATTTTACATCAACTTCGATAACAAGGCTGATCTACTTCAGGTTATAGCAAGCGCACTGCTGATTCATATTCTGAACAACTGATACCAAGGCCAATTGAGCTCGAATTGTCAAACTTATTCGTTTTGTTTACATTCTTATTGGCAAAGTGAAGTTAATTTATAAACTTGTGTTTTTTGAAAGTTTCCCCTTAAAAGTGAAAAAAACGTATTTAAAGATGGTAAAATGTGCTATTTGCAATAAAAAGTTTGAAAGCGGTACGGGACCGATGTTTCATGTTCCACGCGACGACAACAAACGCTTGTTGTGGGGCAGTCATTGCCGGATGCAATTTCGTCCTTGCGACATGGTTTGCAAAAACCACTTTCCACCCGAGGTCATAGCTGGCTGTGGAAAACAGTACAGGCTGCTGCCAATAGCCATACCCCATCCTCCGCCACTGAGTACTGCCAGCTCGTCACAACAGAAACAGCACAAACAAATGAAAAATATGTATGTATATACGTATACGCATGCAATACAAATGTCATATTTTGACATTACCACAAAAGACAGAACCAGCGCTTGGTAAAATATGTAAGGTAAACGCACTAGGAATTGTTACAACAAACACAGGCATTTTGTTTTTGTTTGGTGTCCATAATCTGTCAAATTTTCTTCATGTGTGTATCTACTGTAAAAGTAAACAAAAAAGTACACAAACAAAATACATGTGAATTTGACATAAGAGTAACACCTAAGCAAGAAATATGTTGAAATCAGCTGTTCTATCGAGTTTACCTTACTCATTTTACCATGAACCAGCGCAAAAAGTAAGGCGAATTCTAGTGCTTCCACCAGGTAATAAATTCGCCTTGTTCGATAACTAGACATCAACTTCGATTTTGCCCTTAAGGGGCCCTTAGACCTGTGGATAAGTTGCTCGACTTCAAGTTCACATCAACTTCGATAACTAGACATCAACTTCGATTTTGCCCTTACACTCTCAAACTAGTTGAAGCAACTTCATTTTCTTGTCAGATGTCGAAATGAAAGGTGGTGAGCGCACTGCGAAAATATCACAAATTTAATGAAAAAACTCAATTTTTATTTTCTTTAAATATTTATAAATAACACTCCAAATCATATTTATTTAGTTTAAATTTTTCCGATAATGTTTAATTTATATATTTTTTGGTTCATTTATTTACATTTTGCCGATAATGTTTCCTCATGAACGTTTCTCATCGAAATGTGTATGAAAGTTGATGCAACTCCCCCTTACACTGATGGATAAGTTGATATCAACTTCAAAAAATCAAAATCGCTTTGATTTTACATCAACTAGTTTGTACAAACCACCAACTTCACCTTACACCATGGATAAGTTGATGTCAACTTGAAGTCGCTGCAACTTATCCACAGGTCTAAGGGCCCCTTAACGCGAGAGCAATATGTTTGAGTGAATTGCTATCAGTTTTTGCTTCTCTTTTACCAGGGTTGCCTTATTGCGCACATCTTCTGGACGTCTAATTCCTGATCGTCTTTGCACAAAGTTCAGGGGTTTTCCTGCTGCCCTCCTTCCATATTATGCACGGTATTCAGTTTTTATGAAATTTTCGTTGGCATAAGAAGTACGAGTATAAAAAATAACGACAATTTTATAAAATTTCGCTCAGTTTTCAGTTGCATGGTTCTCAGCTGTTTGCGAAAATTTCGTAGGCAAAATCAATTATAGGGTTGTTACGCCAAAGTTATTTCGTACGAAAACAATTGTTTGATAATTGTTTTGGAACCGGAATTTTGACATTTCGATAATTTTAACAACCAAGAATAAAAACAATATGCGTTAAAAATAAAATGGTGTGCGTAGAGGAAATGTAATGCAATATTTGCGAGGTAAATCAAAGATAGTAACTAAAGGTAAATCAAAGTAAAGAGGTGGTAACTGTCCGCAACAAAATTTGCCGTTTAGAGATAAGTGACAACATTTCTTACGAAAATTTCGCAAGAACCGAATACGAGTAATATTACTCGTATATTACCGAGTAATATTAATAATAATAATAATACCGAGTAATATTAATAGGAGTTTGCAACAGCTGTTTTATGTACTATCAATGTTCGTGGAAGACTTGGAAAACATATAGAAAATGAGAAGGATCTTTAATTTTAACAATTTGCGTGTTAATTGCGATCTACACAAATAATTGAGACCTACAGAAATAATTTTACTCTAACACTTCATTACATTTTTCATTTTTCACTGAATATCTAATTTTTTAATCGATTTAATTGGCAAAATTTACTCCCCGTTGATGTGTTTCGCACTTTTGGCTTGGCACGCGGATGCAGTAGTATGAAAATCGTACTTCGCAACCCTGCCACCTATCACCGTTTCTTCTTTGAAAGTATTTTGTTCATACATAAGTTCTCCAAGTACTAACTTGATCAGCTGTCTCATTGGTACCCCTTGGATTTATCTCAGTAGTGGAGAGCTTTGAGGATACTTCTTACAAAAGTTTTGTAAGAACACATACAAAGCGAGAAAATATTTTTGCTTTTGAGGTCATACTTTGGTCACATTGCCAAAAAAAAAAACAGCTGATTTCTTATTTGCCTCTAAAAGAGTGTTGTTGCCAGACTACGGCATGGAAATATTTGAGTTTTTTCATCAAATATTTGCCCACTGTGACCGCGTGAGTGGGCCTTAAGGGCCTTTGCTTTAAGTGATACCTAAATGTAGAGTTTTACACCATTTCCTATGTATACATATAAACATTCCCTGCCGATTTAAAAATGAGGCAATATAGATACATTTGCTAATACTCGTAATGCTCTCGCCAATATACAAATTCGTACATTTTAAAAACTTTGCAGAATAGTGTTATTTTCGAAATATGATAAATTAATAAGGTATCCTTTCGATTTTACTCACACTCACCAAGAAAAACACCGTTAAGAACAACGAAATAAAGGGTAAGAACATGAAAATATACACATACATGCCGGCCGCCAACGTTTGAATGCGACGCCTAGGCGGCACATGCACCGGAGCCCAATCGATGTGCATATGACTGGAGATTTCCTTTTGGATCTCCTTGGAAAATTCCATAATTTTCTTATTGGACTCTTTAGAAAATTCCAAAATTTTCTGATTGGTATTTTTCAAACTCTCGATTTGATGTTCCAACATGTTGAATGTCACCTGTGTTTATTGTTTATTTTATTTATTTTTATATATTTATATTTTTTTTATTTCAATATACTCGTGCTTGTTTTTGTTAATGTGCTTCTATTTTTAAAGATATATTTTTTCGAAATTGTTTTCTTTCCCCGCACTGCGTGCACTTGGATTAACCCCCACCGAGTGGAACGAACAAACAAACAAAATTGCACGCGTCTGTTCTTGTTTGAATTCTAAATTCAACTGAATTCAACTCAACATTCAATCTCCCTCAAAGTAATAACTGGCCAGGCGGTCAGCATACACTCGATACATTGCGATACGCTACGATAGAAACGAAAAACTTCATCATCAATTCAACAGTTTAACCTTATCTCAGTGTCCCGACGGCCCTGCCCTCCGCCACCAACAGCCTGAGCGCAATTGTTGTTTTTTTTTTACATTATTCAGATCGATTAAACAGCAAAACACAAAATATTCGAAGTTAACACAAAATTTATGAGAAAATACTATATAAATACTCGCCGCGCACTATTATCTCTAGCCGTTTATGACTATGTACGATATGTAGTTAAACTTTACACTGTGTTTGTTTGTTTTAGGAAACTGATTATTTCTTTATTTCATTGTCGCCGTCGTCGTCCAGATACTCAGATATCTTGGCACTTAACGGGGAATATTTTTGTTCTACATATTTTGTATCCGTTGACGCTGCCGCGCCCGTTCCAGTTGTCATCGATGTATAAACACTACTGATTCACTGTCACTTAGAAATTCGGTTGTAAACTTTACCCATTAAAACGCTCGCTTTTTGCTCTCAATTACTAGTTTTGTTGTATTAGAAAATGCAAATAGTAGGTATAGTAATTAATTTATTCGGACAAAAGCGAATTAAAAATACACTACTTTATAAAAAAAACCCCCCCAGCAAACAAATTTACAAGAAATTCCTAGGTAATTACATTTATAAAGGGTGTCTCAACAAGATTAGACTTTTTAAATTTAGTGATACTTTTTGTTTGTGCAAGTGGCAACTCTGAAATTTGGCAGCTGCCGCATATGTTTATGCCGACTATTAAAAATGGAGCGTTTTACGAAAGAACAACGCGTTATAATTGTGAAAACTTATTACAAAAATTTCGAAAGTTGTCCTGAGACCTCTCGCAAACTTCGCAGAATTTCCAGTCGAGAAATTGCACCTAATGTGTCAACCATTCGAAGAGAGCTCAAAAAATTTTAAGAAACTGTGTCGGTCAGTGTTTCCAGAAGCTGTCAAAAAAACATCCCAAAAAAAGTTCAATTTGCAACAAAAAAAAAGTGCTAAAACTAAAACTTTACGGCCTATATTCGATAAAAAAAAAACACAATTTCGTAAACAATTAGAGATGGGAGTACATATCACTTTATACGGAAAAAATTGTAACGCATAAAAGAAGTCAGAAGTTGAGCCTATTTGCCTATTATTTAACCAAACTTAGTTTGGGATTGAAAATGGATCTTCTAAAATGGATGGATGTTCGAACAAACTGACATGAAACTGCACACACAAAAAATTGTTTATCCGCGTCTTGATTAGGAGGGGGCATTCGACGTCGTTGTCCAAACTGTGATCGATTATCTCATCGTCGTTGGATATTTCAGGTATCAGCAGCGCGGAGAAATGATATCTCAACATGCTGTGCACATCTGCATTGAGATTTCCGTCCTTGTCTTTTCAGGAAGGGGCTTTTGACATTTTAGTGGAATTTTCGGGCTTCGTTCTTCTTTCCGTATGTCTCAATTTTCTCACTCTCGCGCTTTCTCTACTGCCGTTTCTTACGCCTAAAGAGACGGTTTACCTCCTTTCTTTTTTCCATATACCGCTCAGTCATAGCCCGCGTTGCAATTGACTGAAGCATTGCCATAAGTGCAGAGCTCTTTTCATCATTTGCTACGCGACATCTTCATCGTACCAAGGTTTGTTGCGAAGCGGTTTTTCAAACCCATGTATGATTGTTTCGGCAGTTTTTGTAGTGTCGGTAATGGGTTTCCACTGCCCTTCAGGACATCATCGGGAGGGGGCTTCCTTGGGTAGGCTTTTGGCCACATCTGGCAATTGCAGCTTTCCGATATCTAGCTTTCTCTGCGTCCGGTTTCGCACGATTTTCGCTATACTTAATCTTTTGCGAACCTTTACTGTTACCTGGTAGTGATCAGGATCGATGTTAGCTCCTATGATCACTTGTACGTCCATTTCACTGGATGAGTGACTACCATCAATTATCACGGGATCAATTTGGTTATTCGTTCTTTGATCATGGGATACCCAAGTAGCTTTGTGAATGTCTTCAACCTGGAATCTTGTGCCACTAGCGGCCATGTTTTCTGCCGTGGCAAAGTCAAGCAGTCTCATACATTTATGGGGACTGTCAGCATGTAGACTCAAATTGATTAATTAGTAAATTTGTACTTCACTAGAGAAAACTGACGAGGTCACTACGACCTCCCATACAAAAGCTGGGCGATTAACCAAGTTAACGGCTGTAATGAAAGCTGTTTCCGTGTTTTTTAAGGTTATTAAAGTAATTCGACGGTTGAACCGTCTGTTCGATTTTGACCAGTGATATATAAGTAAGTATACTTTGAGGCAAATTCAAATTTATTTTTGTTTTTTAGAGACATGTTCTCCGTACATCAAATTTAAAGAAATTGCTAATAAAAAGTCTAGACCAACATACTCTTGCAGTAAATGATTTTTTAGATGCCAACCTACGTCCATATTTAACATCTACACCCGTGATAATTCTGTATATCGATGGCTTAATGTAAAAAGGGCCTAACTCGGTTTTTTGTTACTTGACAGGAGAGGGAAAAAACTTAATAAAATAATGCAATTTTTAATAAAAAGAGTCAACACATTTTTGGAAATTGCATTAAAACTTTTTGTTGTATCTGAAAAAAAAATCGAGTTAGGCCCTTTTTATATTAAGCCATCGATATGTTATAATTCCTGGTCGAAAATAAGCATTATTTCAGAGTTCAATTCCGAAAAACAGCCATACATTGTAGAAAAAATGCAATTTATCGACAAAAAATGGTAAAAAAAAAGGAAAAATTAAAAGTTACTAAAAATTTCCCAAAAAATTGATAAAAAGCATTTAACATGTTTTTCCAGAAAAGAAAAGAGCAGTCTCTTGAAAACATTGCGCCGAAAGTGTCGCCGAAAACCCTAGAACATCAATTCGGCATCGTTCTCAACAACTAAAAATTTCACGAAGCACTACACAGCGAATTTTGACAAAAGACTATCCGTACAAAATTCAGGTTACTCAGGAGCTCAAATCAGCAGGCCATGGAAAGTGCCGGCAATTCGTTTAATGGATAATGGAGCAAATTTAAGTCAATGCCAATTTTTCAAAAAAAAAAGTCATCTTCTCCGATGAAGCGCATTTCCATCTGAACTGCATCGTGAATACACAAAATTGTCGAATTTGGGGCTCAGAAAATTCTCATGCAAGCCATGAGAAACAAATTCAAGCACAATCATAGACGAATTTAGTAGAGACAAATTAATTCTCTCAATAAATTAAACGTCATAGGTATGGTTGCAAGTGAACATTGGATGGTGGAAAGCATCGGTTCAATAATACCAGATAGAGGCAATAGTACACAAGGTCCACCAAAGGAACAACAACTGCATTTCGTGTTTTTGTGGTAAAATTGTTGTGTTAAATAAATGGTGTGTTTTTTTAGACGTGTGGTTTTCAATCTGGCCATACTTTTTTCGGAGTTGGTCTTTTTGACAGCTGTCACTTGATTTATGCTCAGTTTGCCATTTCATAAAGAATAGACTTACGAACAACGTTTGAAAATCGTGCAAATTTATTGCCAAAATAATGGTTCGGTTTTCACAAGAAAGTTTTGTTCAGCGATGAAGCTCACTTTTGGTTGAATGGGTACGTTAATAAACAAAATTGTCGATTCTGGAAAATACAGAAGTAACCTCTCGCAGCTTTCGCCCAATGATGTCAATGTCGTCAGCATACGTGTGCAACATATGACAATATTTTATGTTGATGGTCTTGTTCATATTTACTGCAGCTATTCTCATTATTATCTCCATTAAGATGTTGAAGAGATTGCACGAAAGTGTATCGCCTTGTATAAGTCCTCGCCTGTTACAGAATGATTCGGTGAGATCTATCCCTATTTTCGCTGTTGATTTGTTGTTGGTCAGAGTCATTCTGCTGAAGCGAATTAATATTGCCGGTATCTCAAGTTCAGATATAGCTTCGTAAACTTTGTAATCGACAAAAATATGGTATGTGTCGATTTTTTTTTTCGTGGGGATTTTCCAGGATTTGACGTAGCGTGAATATTTGATCACACTGACAAGGTAAAATCAGGTTTTGGCTTTAGTCTTTCACATAAAACTTTCGGAAATATATTATATACGATGGATAAAAGACTGATACTGCGATAATTGAATACAGGACATAGTACACTGAGACTCCAAACGTCAGGCACAGATTCCCCCGACCATAAACTGCATATAAGTTGAAGCATGTGGGCAAACAGTTAAAAACCTCAGGGGGTAGCACATCCGTACCCGCGGCTTTATTATTCAAAAGCCGGGAGATTGCCGTTCTAATTTTGTTGTGGCTGGGTGGGGACAATCTACACCGTCTTATACGTCATTTATACCGACCAAGATTAACGCGTTTCAAATGCTAACTCAGTTAACCCACGCTAACCCAGACGAGTACTTATAAAAATGTAATCTGTAAAATCTGAAGTTTAATTTTTAACCTCATTTTAAACTAGTGTACATTTTGATGCAACACTGTTAATTACTAAAAAATGCATAAAAATATATAAATAAATAAATGGTTTCCCATTACATCCCATGAAGGAATCGGGGAGAGCTTCTCACAACCAGTGAGCTGTGCGCTTTCTAGTTTTATACTCACTGATTGGGACCTACAGTTTTACACCGGTTCCGAACGGTATTTTTGAGAAACATTTTCATGGCTAAATACTCGATAGTGTCGCCGTCACTATGCGAGGTGACCGCCGTCGAAAGGAATTTTAAGGTGGTCAGAGAAGGGGTCGAACCCAGGATCTCAAGTACAAGAGGCGCGCACACTACCCCCACCGACGGCCAAAAAATATATACTGTTAGAAAATTTTGAGCCGCGTCGCCGCCACCAAAAATGTTTTGAAACTCACGCCGTCGCCGGTAAATTGTGTTTTTATTGGTTTAAAATGTGAGCCGATTTGACTGACTAATCCAATTTTAAAAGTTAATTTATTTCAAAAACATCCCAAATTTGTACAAAACTGGCAAAATCAATAGCCGCCAATGTATCTCGGTGTAGTTATGGGCTAAGCACGGAGTTGACACCTTAAATACCAATTTAATCTCAAATTGTGTGGTGTAAACAGCAAAGATTAGACAATAAGGTTATCGCTAACCTGGCCGCGATAAAATGCGGTCTAAATGCGACATTACACAATCAATGTCTCCTGACCTTCACTGGAAGATTCTGAGTGGAGTAGTGCTGAGAATTGTTTTCTCCACATTTTAAGCACACACAGCTTATATGCCACCAGATTCCCATTCTCGTTCTTTTAGGAGGCCAGCCCATTATTAGATCCAATCCGATCTTCTTACCCTCTGGTAAAATGTTTGAGATTCATTATTTACCCTGAACGTTTCATTCTTTTTCACACTCTCTCTGCCCCCACTACCACTTTTTCTGCCTAAACAGTTGGTTTTCCCCAATCCTCGGCCTTTTGTACCGCTCATTCGCAGCACGCGTTTTAACTGACTTTTGTGTACACTGTTCGTAATTTTGTGACAGTTTTTGTTCATTATTTGTACTTTTCTGTTTCAGTGCGAATGCAGTATTACAAACTTTCAATACAATGAAAATATGGATTTTCCACTAGCATGTTGCAATAGCAAAGATGTAAAAAAATCACTCCCTTGCAACAATGCTAGGAGTTGCAAAACTAATTGTAAACGCCCAAATTGCCTTGGACTTTAGTCATCTGCCATAATCTTGTCAACACTAACGATTATGTCACAGTGCGACAAGATGCTTGGAAATGTTATTTTAATTTCATGATTTTGCCGCTTGTTCAGAATTAATTTATAGAGCGAAGGGCAGGAATGCCGACTCCCTGAAGTTTCGTCATGTTTATTGAAAATGAACCGTGTAAATCGTCATTAGGTTTCTTGATTACATGCAATGAATGAATAATAATAAATCTCTAGTTTGAGGAAATTTTAGTTTTGAAATTCTGTTTTCATTTAAATTTTCAGCTGCTAATGAAAGGTCTGTGTAGGTAGAACAGAAATTTCAATTCAATGTAAATAAAAATGATTTAATGTTAATAATAAATAGTATAGTATAAGTTCTAGTATATATTGTTGCAAATTATAGCATGTTATTGTTTTGCAATTTGCTAAATTATGTGATAAGAAATTTAAATTATAGTGCTTTATCGTCAACCGACTAATTGTGCTGAATAACGATATTTGAAGTTTTTGCGTTGTGTAATCTGCCGTTGTTTTGGGTTAACTCGATTGCAGTGGTATTAAAACCGTTATTTTATTTATTTATGCCGACTCCAGTTCCCAAAAATTTTTGGAATAAAGTTTTGTTTACAATTGCATGATTTTGCACACATCAGCTGTTGTTTTTTCATACAAAATTTAAACTAATTTGACTCATAACCATTCAATTTTCTCAGTAAACGTTTAGTGGTGACGCAGTTTATGCAAGCTTCAGTAAAAGGAATTTAAACTCCGTATTCTGATCTTGCGAAATGTTCGTAATTTATCTCTAAACGGAAATTTTAATTGTAAAGTGCTGCCACCTCTCTTTGATTTACTTTGCAAATATTTCATTAATAATTCTTCTTCGCACTCAATTTTGTTTGTTATGCATGTGAGAATGAAAATTTGATAAAAACGGGACTCTAGGGCAAATCGTCAGATAACCCTCTTTAACTCGTTATCGTTCTCGCGTAAATTAGCTTGAAATTTCAAAGTATCCCAGGATCCAATTTTCTTTAAGAAAAAACCCCTCAACAAACTTAATATCGCTGGAAAAAATTCAACATAAATCCCCTCGCGTAAATGCGGTCATACATTTTTAAAATATTTTTTATTTATACCCTACACCACCACTGTGGCACAGGATATTAGAAGCTAATGTTGGGGTCCTAAAATTTATAACATACAGAAATATTACCGAATCCCTCTCTGAATCGGCTAAACTAGTTCCATCTGTCTGTCTGCAGTCCATAAAAAGCTAGTAAAATCAAAAAATTCAAGTCGCAAATTTGACTCGATTTGGACAAAATTTGGTAACTTGTTCAGACTAGTTCCAAGGATGAAACCTGCGTGACTTTTTGACCTTCCCTCGTAGGTAATTAAAAATCAACCCTGCATCTGTCAACCAAAAAGGATGTACAAGTAGAGAAGAGAAAACCGGCGCAATTTGTCAACCCTAGCAGAAGAGAACCAAAAAAGTCGACGTGATTCACTCAATCGCATTTCTTTCCCGCGTCATAACTTGATTATTTCATACTTTTTACATACTTTATGTAATTTTAATTAAATATGGTTGGCATTTCTATAGATAGATAGAATAACATCATCAGAAAACTGATCGTGTATTGAAATATTCAACGAAGAGAGTAAGAGAGCGAGCAGAGAAACGACACGCTTCACTCGTTTTCTTTGTTGGCATTCCACTCCATGAGTAAATTTTCTTCTCTATACCATAGTTACTTTATGTGTCAACCAAAAAGGATGTACAAGTAGAGAAGAGTAAACCGGCGCAATTTGTCAACCCTAGCAGAAGAGAACCAAAAAAGTCGACACGATTCACTCAAACGCATTTCTTTCCCGCGTCATAACTTGATTATTTCATACTTTTTACATAATTTATGTAATTTTATTTAAATATGGTAGGAATTTCTACTGTTAGATACAATAACATCATCAGAAAACTGCTCGTGTATTGAAATATTCAACGAAGAGAGTAAGAGAGAGAGCAGAGAACCGACACACTTCACTCGTTTTCTTTGTTGGCATTCCACTCCATGAGTAAATTTTCTTCTCTATACCATAACAATAAAAATTATAACCATTTTTAATTAAAATTAAATAAAGTATATAAAAACTATGAACTAATCAAGTTATGACGTCAGAGAGAAATGCGTTGGAGTGAATCGCGTCGACATTTTTGATTCTCTTCTACTAGGGTTTCCAATTGAGCCGGTTTTTTCCTTTTCTACTCGTACATCCTTTTTGTGTCAACTACCATTTGTGGGTAAAGTTCGACAAAATGATAGTAAACCAAAAATCCTCTCACACAAAGACAAAATTGCCCAAAAGTAAAGAAACACAAAAACAAGGTTTCTTACCCAAAAATAAACGTCAAACTGTGATGGCATTTCTTTGTCAAAAGTTTAAATTTCCATCATATTAATTTGGTGACACTACTGCTTTATTCATATTTACCTACGTTTTCCAAGTTATGCATTTAATGTTATACTTATATTTGTTTAAACTAATACTTTTGCCCGTATTGTAATTTCTTTTATTCAAAAATTTTTAAATTATTTTCACAAACAGAAAGCAGCTGATTTTTAATAGCTTTATCGGACCATTTTAGCGATAACCTTGTTCTGCAATCTTTGCCGTTTACGCCACCCAATTTGAGATTAAATTGATATTTCAGGTGGCAACTCCGTGCTTAGACAAACTCCGCGCCGCGCATTAAATTGGCGACTATTGATTTTGCCAGTTTTGTAAAACTTTGGGATGTTTTTGAAATAGCGGAACTTTTAAAGTTGGATCAGTGAGTCAAATCGGGCAAGTCGATAAAATCTGCTCACAGTTTAAAACAAGAAAAGCCATTTATATCGGTGGCGGCGTGAGTTTCCAAAAAGTTATGGCGGTGGCGGCGATTTTTTGTGTGTTTTTATTATGGTTGCATATTTTTAGTAACTAACAGTGTTGCATCAAAATGTACACCAGTTTAAAATGAGGCTAAGAATTTAACTATAGTTTCTACAGTTCTACAGATTAAAATTGTATGAGTAATTTTCTGGGTTAGAGCGTGTTGACGGAGTTAACCTTGGAATTGCGTTAATCGTGGTCGGTGTAAATGCCGTATTAAGCCTTGTATTCAGTTTTTATGAAATTTCCGTTCCCATAAGAAGTAGGTTTATAAAAAATAACGAAAATTTCGTGAACCGAAAGTTTCGCTCACTTTTCATTTTCATGGAGTACAGCTCTTTCCGAAAATTTCGTAAGCAAAATCAATTACAGGAGTGTTATGCCACAGTTGCTTCGTACGAAAACAATCGTTTGGGAGTAGAATTTTGAAATTTCGATAATTTTAAAACACAAAAGTAGCACAATAAAATAAACAAATATGATATATACTCTTATATACACTTATATAGATTTGTCAAGTTTGAACGTCAAGAGAAGAATTCTGCCGCGGAGGTTTTATAAACACAGCTGAAATTATGACTGTGAATGTTCAAAATATGTAAATACGAGGGCGGTCCCAAAACTAGGCGTATAGATGGTGCCAGTCATAGAGTAAATTTATAGTAGAGCCGCCATTTGTCTCATCTGACGTTCCCTTTCACACTCTTCGTGATGCGGTCGGTGTGATAGAGAGATGTTTGACGAAAAGTGATATACACCAGGTGGAATTACAATAACTTCTTGCTTTAATTTTTCATGCCATTTTGGTGAAAAACTGAGAAATTTAAATGTGTTTTAAACTCTTTTATTGACTGCTATCGTTAGCATACATTTATATTGTATTTAACACAATAATTTTAACACACAAAACGAAATGGTCGTTGTTGTTATTTTGTTCGTTGTTTTGAACCATTGCCTCTATCTGGTATTAGTAAAGCAATTCTTTTCAACATCAAACGTAAATATCACACCAGGCCAAATGTCATAAATGTGGTGAGAGAACTATTAGATCTACTATAAGTATTAATCTATGGTGCCAGTAGTTTAAAAAAAATATTTTGGTGAAAAGAGGCAACCTTATGCAACATATGTTTTAACTTTAAAGGCGCCACGTTGTTTAGTATTTTTATTTGCGCCATCAAAATAAACGATCTCAGTGAATTTGTAAACATGGAAAACATTGGTCACCGTTATGTAACTCAATATTTCCATTTGAAAGGTCTCAGTCCAAGCAACTCTGCGGTAGTCTGCTCCTTCGTTTACGACTGCGAAATATTTAATAGCAAAGCTTAAACGAGACCGTACGTTCTGCCAAGACGAGCACCGCAGTGGTCGACCAATTGAGGTGTCTACGCCAGACACGGTTAAGAAAATCCACAAAATGGTATTGGACGATCGTGTGCTAAAGCAGGGGGTATCTATGGCACAGCTGATCGAAAAGGTACTAGGGAAATGATTTAGAATGAGAGACCAAATAGGACATACAGATTATAGACCATGCAGCAAACTAAGTTTAAAAGTGTTTGGCTAAACTAACATTTAGACACACATAATTGTTTTGAAATAAGAATATACATTGTCATTATTTTATGAATTTTACTTTAAATCGTACTTAAAATGTGATCATTGAAATTTTCTAAACTATTATACAAAATGAATTGTACTTAAAGTTACCACACTATGGTGACATAATGTCAAAATCTATAACTGCTAGAATGAAGTTACATTCGATCATGAATATTGTTAAACGTTTACTTTCTCAGCTGCATTCTTAAGGTGAGCATCAGCCCATTTCCCCGCAATAAAACACCACTTTGGTTTAACCGCAAAACTCTTTGTTTTCTCTACTTTTCTAACTCACTAATTTCTCCCAGTGAGAAAGGGCACCCCGCTAACTTATTTACTCGCAGGTTGGATTCCCCTGTATTCCAGCAGCAACCCTTTGGGAGAATAATCATTACAGTCCACTCCGCTCAAACATATTAAAACACAGTGAAGTGTACAGTGTTTGATACTAATGACAGCTAAATTATGTTTTATGTTGGTTGCATCGAACGAAAATACGCATTCCGTTTTATGTCTGTCCGTATTATGTGTGTCCCACCTAAGAGTAAATTACAGTAGGAACTCGAACACGATGAATTGGCCTACTACCTCGTCGTCATCAAGAGAACACGAAGAGAAGCATAGTGGCTAAAGGTGGGTGAGCTAGCTGAAATGATAGGCATTTCAAAAAAGTGCTATACATCGTATATTGGCCGAAGATTTAAAGATGAGAAAGCTGTGCGTAAGTTGGGTGCCACGTTTGCTTTCAATAGAGCAAAAACAGCGTCGTGTAGATGTTTCAGTAGAGTGTTTGGCAATGTTTCACCGCAATAAAGCCGAATTTTTGCAACGATTTATAACCATGGATGCGACATGGGTCCACCACTTCACACCTGGGACAAAGGGACAGTCAAAGCAGTGGACTGGAATGGAAGAATTGTGTACAAAGCAGGCGAAGACGGTTTCATCTGAAGGAAAGGTCATGGAGTCTGTATTTTGGGATGCGCATGGGATATTAATTTATTGCAGCGTTTAATTGATGAAATTTTCCAGTTCACACATCCACTATTGCGATGGCCAAAATTAATGAAGAATTGCTTCATCACGTACTTTATTCTCCAGATTTAGCTCCTTCGAACTATTTTATATTTCCAAACGTGAAAAATTGGCTTGGTGGTACAAGATTTGACATCAATGAAGTGGAGGAGTCTGCGGTTGATGGCTATTTTAAGGAGTTTGACAATTCAGGGTAGTTTAATTCAGGGTAAATCAAGTACAAGGTAGTTACGCCGAAGTTATTTCGTACGAAAACAATTGTTTGATAATTGTTTGGGACCGAAATTTTGACATGAATGAAATATTTGCAAGGTGTTAGATGAGTTTCGGTCAATTTTTGAAAACGCATCCGTTGATTTAATCTCCATATCAGAGACATGGCTTAATTCTCATTTAAGTGATTCATTTATATCACATCATGGTTACAAAGTGTTCAGAGTAGATAGAATGACTCTTGGTGGTGGTGTTGCAACATACGCTAAGGACGGTATTTCGTGTAAGGTGAATTGTAAGTCCGATATTATTGATATGGTCGAGTATATTTTTTTAGAACTAATTAATAACGATGATAAACTTTTATTTGGTAGTGTGTATCGGCCAAATAGAAACATTAAGTTCGAACCATTTGTTGAGAAATTAGAAGTCATTTCAACATCTTTTACTAAAATTGTGATCGCTGGTGATTGTAATTCAAATATCTTGCAAAAGTATGATACACCTGATAGCATGTTGACACTCGGATTATCTCCAGTCAATACATGTACTCCGATTTATTTTACTTCAACTAGTTCTTCATTGATTGATATTTTCGTTGTCTCTATTGAAGCTCGTAACATTTTTTATGATCAAATATCTGTATCATGTTTTTCTAAGTATGATCTGTGATTTTGCAATGCTTACGACAACTGAAAAAATAACATATCGCGACTTCAGAAATATTGATTATAATTTACTTTGCGAAGAATTTTTTTAAATCGATTGGAATATTACATACCACATCATGTCCATTGATGAGTAGCTGGCATTCCTTGAGAATAACATTAATTTATTATTTGACGGGACTGTTATCTTAAAAACTAGAAGAGCTAGCACAAGAGGTAGAGAATTGTTTACGCCTGATATAGAATATCTCATTGAGAAAAGGGAGATGGCATACTCCAGATGGAAACGATTCAGGATTCCCACGCTTCAGAATGAGTACCGCGCTGCTCGCAAGCTCGTGAATGTGAAGATAAGAGATGTTGCTTCTAGCATGTATTCAATATCTTCAAATGCCGTCGGAGTTGATAATCTTCCTCCAAAATTTCTAAAAATTCTGCTTCCGCAACTTCTTCCTGTTATCACTTTTATAATTAATAAAATGTTAACATCTAGCTATTTTCCTTTGAGGTGGAAGCAAGCTAAAATTATTCCTGTTCCGAAAACTAAAGCTGAGTATCGCCCTATTTCTGTTCTTCCATTTATTTCAAAAGCTTTTGAACGCATCTTACATAATCAAATTTCTTCATATCTTAATTCTAACAACCTTTTGACATCTAAACAATCTGGATTTCGAAAGAAACACATTAGCAGTGAAATTGATACATGACATGTTGCTTTACTCGTCCTTCTTGATCACTCTAAAGCATTCGATACTGTCGATCATACTATTCGTTTGCAGAAATTAGAAAAAATTATGAACTTTTCATCTTATTCCTTGAACCTTGTCAGATCATATCTTTGTGGGAGATCACAATATGTTGATTTTCAGAGGAGTTCCTCAAGGCTCTATACTTGGACCGCTCCTTGTTTCAATTTATATTAATGATCTTCCCACAGTACTAAAGAAAGCTAACGTTAGGATGTACGCTGACGATGTACAACTTTATATGAGTGATGGTGATAATTCGCTTTCAAATTGCGTTACTAGTTTAAATGAAGAATTAGATGCAGTATTTTAATGGCCGAAAATTAATGGCCTTGGGCTCAACCCAAGTAAGTCTAAGTGCATAATTATAAGCAAGGGTAATAGGTCAATTGATTACCTATTCAATGTTCAATATTTTAATCAATGGAGAACCAGTTGCATTTGTGAAAGCGCGAAAAATTTAGGAGTTCTTTTTAACAACAGCCTAACTTGAACTGATTATGTCACTATTGATTGTGGAAAAACATTTTCAATGTTGAGGTCATTGCGGACAACTCAATACTGCACTCCACTGCGAATTAGAAAGCTTCTGGCAAAAACGTGTTTCGTATCTACTCTAACATATGGATGTGAAATTTTTGCAAACTTCGATGCGCACAGCAGGCATAAATTAAATTTAACTTTCATTGCTATTACTAGATATGTGTATAAGTTGAGAAAGTTTGATCATATCTCTCCCTTTGCATCTAAAATATTGAATGTTGGGTTTGACAACTTTCTGAAAAGCAGATGTTTAATAGCGGCATTGAGGCACCAAGTAATGCTATGAACAGAATTGGTGCGTACTGCGTATTTTACGCAGCGTAAATTTACGCAGGTCAAGAAAACGCAGTGGAAATACGTCGTATGAAACACAATAACGCCGTAACGTACGACGTAAAACTAAACACAGCTGATAAAGTTGTTTACTATTTGTGAATGCGAACATTGCAAAAAATTAATAATGGAAAAAATTAATCAAAAGCATACAAATGTTATGAAAATTATTAAATTAATAAACATAATGTTTATTTTAAATAAATGTTTTCACTTCATACCTTGCGCTATATTCTCACTGAAATAATTTATAATTACAAGTTTTCTTTTTGTCAACAACTGATAAGGTGACCATATGTAAACAAAAAGTACTTCACAAATGAAACATAAACAAAAACTCAACTAAAAAGCTTTTTTGTACTTAATTTTATTTATATATTATTATTTTAAATGTTAATAAGTAAAAATAAACAATTTCTTAAGTAAAAAGTAACTTTAATTACTGAAATACTTAAAATATTAAAACAATATGGTCACTCGGTACTGTTTTGTACGCCGTACGCAGGCGTATGAAATAGAAATAAATCTATTTTCAGCTGCTGCGTACTTGCGTATTTTACGACGCCGTCGTGATTCTGCTCATTTCCATATACACAAATGTGTTCTATTTTTGGCGACGTATTTACGCTGCGTAAAATACGCAGTACGCACCAATTCTGTTCACACCATAAAGTTGCTCAGCGTATTTGTGCTGAAAACCATATCAGCTGACCAAGATGGATACATAAGGTGGTAGCAGTAGCAATTGCATGTATTATGTATGTGTACTTTTTCTACTGTTCTAGTGCTATCACCTTATTTATCACCATCCTAGTCAGATGACAACGAAATGTCAAAAGTTTACACGTTTCTCCATCCCACGTTTGCGCAGCAAATATGACTTGAAGACTTTCCACTTTTGTGCAATTCGCTTTGTATGGGAAATTTCTTTGTTTCGACATTTGCCGCGTAAGTTTGCGAGGTTTACGCGTTTACGAGGCTCTTTCGAGTTTGCATGAGGACCACTAATATTTTTTCATAAATTGGTATTAGTGGTCCTCATGCAAACTCGAAAGAGCCTCGTAAACGCGTAAACCTCGCAAACTTACGCGGCAAACGTCAAAACAAAGAAATTTCCCATACAAAGCGACTTGCACAAAAGTGGAAAGTCTTCAAGCCAGATTTGCTGCGCAAACGTGGGATGGAGAAACGTGTAAACTTTTGACATATCGTTGTCATCTGACTAGGATGGATAAATAAGGTGATAGCACTAGAACAGTAGAAAAAGTACACATACATAATACATGCAATTGCTACTGCTACCACCTTATGTATCCATCTTGGTCAGCTGATATGGTTTTGAGTACAAATACGCTGAGCAACTTTACTTGGTGCCTCATGCAACGGTGCGAGGGAAACTTGCGCTGAGCAAAAGTTCTCGGCTTTCACGTTTGCATGAATGCCGCTAATATATCGTGAACCTAATTACCTTTAAGACCGCTTAAAGTTTGGCATGTCTCTTAGGAGTAATATTATTATTCTATTTCATCACTCGGCGCTAGTATCAGAGCGACAGTTTTTTATTAACGCATTACCGATAAACATTAGGGATATCCTTAACGTCGCACAATTTAAACGTATGTTTTTGTTTATTACTATAATCAAAATTAAGATCGATATTATATGTATATTATTTTGTTTTATGTTTATTTTTGTTATTTTTGATATTTTTCTAATTTCATAATATTTGACGTTTTTTATTATGTGTTAACTTTTAATTAGAATTGGACTCTGCAAGATACATTCCTTTTAATTTGATAAATTGTTTTCTTAATAATACTACAGAGTTCTTTAATATGGTCGATTACTGATATACACCTATTTTCTTTTCTCCTTTTAATTTGTTTTTCTTTAATAAAATCATTCAAAATTTTTAATAGATTTAAGTTAAGTTCAGTTTAATTAGTTAATATATTTTTTTGTTTTACTTTTATTATTATTAATGTAATTTGAGTCAGATATCCCTGTACTATAATTATAAGACATTAGATCTTGCTGTGCAGGCTAACAGAAATAAATAAATCAGAGATATGTGGTAACTCTCTGTAAAAAAATTTTACGTTTAGAGATAAGTGAATACGGGGCTTTAGGTCGGCTAGTTTTTGGACCACCCTATTCGCCCTATCTCCTATTCGCACTCCATTTTATTTTTTAGCATGTGGTGTTCATAGACCAATACATACATAGATACTTTTATTCGCTCAATAAATTAAACGTCATAGGTACGGTGGAAAGTAAACATTGGATGGTGGAAAACATGGGTTCAATAATACCAGATAGAGGCAATAGTAAACTACAAAGGAACAACAACCGAATGTCGTGTTTTTGTTGGAAACTAGTTGTGTTAAATACAATAAAAATGTATACCAACGATAAAAGTCAACAAAAAAGTGCAAAATACATTTAAATTTTTCAGTTCTACACCAAAACGACATGAAAAAGTTAAGTGAACATATTTTGTAACTCCACCTGGTGTAAGTTAATTTTAAATTTAATTGCTCTCATTTCCACAAAACTTCCACGACGAAGAGTGTTGTGAAATGAAACGTCAGATGAGATAATAAAAGTATATATGTATGTATTGGTCTATGGTGGTGTTACTGTTGTTTGTTAAAATAATCAATATGTCAAAATTTCGGTCTTAACATAACAGCGCACGAAATTTTCGTTAGTTTTTATACACGTACTTCTTATGGGAACGAAAATTTCATGAGCTGAATACGGGGCTATACATGGAAACTTTGGTGAATTAGGAATGAAGACATATGTATAAGCACGCTGAAAAATCTGTCTTTTGCTGTTGTTTGGATGCAAATATAATGTGGTTGTAGCTTGTCGCAAATACAGTATACTTGTGTCCAAACACATTGTGTTTGCTACTCAGTATTACAGGTTGGAGACACAATGATTAATATGTTATAAAATACATATGTGTTGGTGACCCAAATTTAGCTTTTTTTGTTGAAAACTGCTGAAAACGAAAACGTGACAGCGGCGGTTGTTTTCAGCGTGTGTAGGTAATAAAGTGTTTGAAAGTATTTTTAATTCAAATCGCAGATTGTGGCTTATTGCGTCTTTTTGAAAGCATTTTCCAACAATTCGATAAGCTAACAAATCAATTTTGAAATATTTCACTTATCTGGCTGTTTAAGGAATTTATAATCAAAATCGATTTCATTACTTTCTAATCATTTCCAAGAGTTTTAAATTTGATTAGTTTATCAATTCCGTTTGATTTATAACAATTTCATTTCGGTAATAAATTATTATTTCAACTAAAGGGCCACAAAACCGAATTTTCGATAAGCGTCGATGTAAAATGCGATACACAAATTTTCATTTCCAGCCTAATTGTATTGACATTCGCCAACAATATTCACTGCCGATTCATACGATAACACTGAATAAAATGATTTCACGAAGAAGAAATCAAATACAAACCCAACATAGATTAAAATTCAAATAGAAGGTGGTTTGTAGCTTCACGCCACTGTCACGCTATATTATACCACTTTCTTTTTGACGGACTTATTTTTGACTAGTCAATCATCTTTGATCAACGATCAAACATAATTTAAACTACGAATTCACTTCTTAGGTTAATAGTTAATTGCTGCTTAAACAGCCAAAGTAACTATGATCAAGTGACCATGTGATTTTGACAGAAAACAACAAGAAGAACAAACACAAAGCTTTTGTAATTGTTAATGTGAACAATTATAATCACCATCCTAGTTTAAATAATAATAAAAACGTATCATTTAACTCGTAGTTAGAACTTTATTCCTGCTCATATATTCTCCAATTTTATTAAATATTTTGGCGTCAGTTTCATGCATTGTAACGATTAGCCGATAAATGTATTAGTACCGGTTATTTTTCGTAGCATTTGCCACTGCTGCCACATGATAGTAAGGTTGTTTGACAAAGCACTGAAAACCTCTTTCCGCATTTAAAGTCAGATCAAACATAAATCAAAATCAACTGAATACCAATTTAAATAACCATTCAAAAATTGGGCCTTTAGCTCCGTGTTCAGTTCTTTCGAAATTTTTGTTATTTAGCTCTAAACGGAAAATGTTGTTGCGGAGAGTTACCACCTATCTTTGATTTACATTGCAAATACTCATTTATAATTCCTCTACGCACGCTGCTTTATTTTTAACGCATGTGGTGTTATTTTTGGTTGTTAAATTTATCGGTACATATGCCAAAATTCCGGTTCAAAACAATTATCATATAATTGTTTACGTTCGAAACAACTTTGACGTAACAACCCTGCAATTGAGTTTGTCCACGAAATTTTCGCAAAGAACCGAGAACCAAGCAAATGAAAAGGGAGCGAAATATTCAGTTCATGAAATTTACGGTATTACATATATATTGGCAACTAAAATTTCATAAAAAGTCAATGCCGGGCTTTATAAAACAATAAACTGCAATGAATGTCAATAAAAAATTCACACCAAATTTAAATGTTTCCAAATTTTAATACTTTTATGAAAGAAAATAGTAACCTGAACTAATGTCCTGGTCTTGTGGTAACGGGTTTTTCAATAAGAGCGCTACAAAAAATTTTTAAATAAAACAAACCCGGTTTTAGATACCAATGAAATTCTTCATTTCTATGAAAGTACGTTCGATGCCATTATGTATGGAACTCGATTTCTTTTGCATGGCCACCACGGGCACGCTTGCAGAAGTCCAGACGCTGAACCCAATTTTCGACGGTTTTCAAGCATAAATCGGCCGATAATGCTGCAATTTCACGTTCGATATTCGTACGAAGTTCATCAATCGTCGCTGGCTTGTTGTCATAAACCCAAGACGTGACGTAGGCCCACAGGAAATAATCTAACGGCGTCACATCGCACGACCGAGGCGGCCAATCGACTGGACCATTTCGTGAGATAACACGTTCACCAAACTTGGTTTCCCTAAATTGATTGTGGCATTCGCTGTGTGGCTTGTGGCACCGTCCTGTTGGAACCACATGTTGGGACCACGGTCTTGATCATCACGGAAGAAGTACGGCCCAATGACGCCGCCGGTCCATAAACCGCACGAAACCGTAATTTTTACGGGATGCAATGATGACTCATGGATTACGTGTGGATTGCTGTCTGACCAATAACGCATATTTTGCTTATTGACGAAGCCATTCAGCCAGAAATGAGCCTCATCGCTGAAGATGATTTTCCGATGAAAATCCGAATCATTTTCAAGTTGTTGCTCAGCCCAATTCACGAACATACGACGCTTATGGTGGTCAAGCGGCTTCAGTTCTTGCGTGAATTAGATCTTGTAAGGATGTAGGCCAAGATCTTTTCGCAAAATTCGCCACAACGACGTCACAGAGATGCCCCACGCTTGACAACGACGTGTGAGAGACACATTTGGGCTTTCTTGAACTGAAGTCTCAGCGGCAGCAATATTCTCGACACTACGGGCACTTCTTTGTCTCACTGGCACGGGAACATTTTGTACTGTGCCTGTGGATTCAAATTGGTAGGACGATTAAGACGACCATAAATTGGTCGTAGCGATCGTAAAGTTGAGGCCACTGACTCCAAATTTCGGTAGTAAATTTTAATAAGTTCAACTCGTTGTTGGCTCGAATATCTTTCCATCATGAAATGGCAAACCTTACTGAAGAGAAATGTCAAAAGAGGGGGAAAAATATGGCGTCGTTTCCTGTCCCTATCGATTTACTTTTGTAGCGTCTCTGTTGAAAAACCCTTTAAAAAGAATTGTGAAAACTAGTTTACAAAATACTAGCTCCTGAACTGGTGATATGTGAACTAGTTCTAAATGCGACTAATGTGTGAAATCGTAATAATTGGAAGAGCGGAAAATTGTACTTAAGGAATACGAACTATTTAGGAACTGTCTGATACATCGAAACTTCATAACCTATTCTAAAAGTATTAGCTGTGGTTCTAGTATTTACGTGCACTATTTTAATTTTCTCTATGTAACTACTTAAAAATTTGTATTTTAAAACCATATATCTATAGTTCACCAACGAGTTCTTCTTCAACAGGTGCACAATTCCAGTGTCCGAAATGAGACAAATTCTCCCTAATCAACGATTTAACAAATTTAATGTTTGCTATTGTTTGTATGAAGAAGAACTAGAACAAATGACAACAACAATAATATCTACAACAAATAAATACATATTTCTGTTGTATATACTTTATATACATATGCATTTATTTTATGATATTAAGATATTTTTGCTTAAGGCCTTGACTCGCCATCATATGCTGCAGTCCAACGATTTGTCAATAAAAGCGTGGGGGCAGACCTAATCGGATTGTCTTGTCCGAGAATGAAATGAGTAGCAGAAAATTTAACAAGTAATTTTTTTAAATTTCACACTTATTATTTCCTATGCGGTCAGGATTTTGTACTAGGTGCCCAAAAACTCTCACCCGTTTTTATAATAATTTCAAAACTGTTTGTAAATATTCATTAGAACCCCTAAGTTTTTTTTTAGTTTTTTTACTTTCTTAAGCCCTGTATTCAGATCTTGCGAAATATTCGTAAGGAATGTTTGACATTTATCTCTAAACGCAAAATTCTTTGGCGGAGAGTTACCACCCATCTCGTGCAACTTTTGTCTCTTAAGCCCGGTATTCAGTTTTTATGAAATTTTCGTTGCCATAAGAAGTACGTGTATAAAAAGTAACGACAATTTCATGAGCCGAAAATTCCGATCACTTTTCATTTGCTTGATACTCAGCTCCTTGCGAAACTTTCGTAACCAAAATCAAGTACAGTGTTGTTACGCTAAACTTATTTCATACGAAAACAATTGTTTGCTAATTGACATTTGTGTCATTTGTGTCAAAATTCCGGTGCCAAACAATTACACAGTGCAACACATAAAATGCAAACTCCTTTTCGTGTGACATTTCTCGAAGTACTTATCGAAACTAACAAACCCCTAATTGGTTTTTGCTAGTTTAACTACTGTTCGGATTTTATGGTCTCATGTATATTTTGAATAAAACTTAATTTTTTCGAAATACATGACCGAAGAACATGTAATGTTTTTAACGGCTGTATCTCGGAAACCAATTCGAATTTTGTTTTCCTGCCTTCGGCACAATTGTAGCTATAGACTAGGAGAAAAAAAATGGTAAAACAAACTAGCCGCAAAAAAATGCATCTAGTGCCTCGAATGTCAACAAATTTTAATTTTCTTTATCTTTTTCCACCATTCTCGCCAGTTTTTGAGGCATTGGGTGCAGTTTTTTGGGGTTGGTTCGTTTTCCTAGTCAATAGCTACAATTGTGCCGAAGGCAGGAAAACAGAATTTCCGAGATATAGCCATTAGAATAAGTGCATGTTCTTCGGAAAAATTAAGTTTTGGCTAAAATATACATGAGAAAATAGGGTTTTGTTAGTTTCGATAAGTGCTTCGAGAAATTTCACATGAGAAGTAGTTTGAAATCGATGACTTCGAAATAACTTTGTTGTAACAACCCTGTAACTTAGTTTGCTTACGAAAGTTTTACAAAACGCTGAGTATCAAGCCAATGAAAAGTGAACGAAATTTTATGGCAACGAAAATTTCATAAAAACTTAATACGGTCTTTAAGATAAAATCGGTCAAGTGGGCGCGGCTATTGTTGACGACCATTTTCCGTTATCGCAGTTTTAATCGTTCTGGCGAGTATGTACTTCGACCGATAAGTTGTAGCACCCCTGTCGGATATTCTCTTGGAGAGCTTTCGGAGTCTGTGGCTTGGTCATTTAAACATCCTCAAAGAAAGTAGTCTGGGGTAGTTAAATCGAACGATCCAGCCAGTCACTGCAAATCGCGGAAAAGAGAAATTAGGCGACACGGAAACGCATCCTTCAAAATGTTTTCCGTCGCACGAGCTGTGTGTGCAGTTGCACAGTTATATTTGAACCACAGGTCCTTCAGTCTCAATTCATCAATTTGCGGTGATAAACACTCGTTGATCGGGGTTCTGATTATCTCACTAGTCGCAGTAACCGTGTTATCCAAAATAAGGCCTAATGAATGGTGCACCCACAGCGGAAATTAGAATAGAGAAACCATTTCTCTCATCAGACGTATCATTTCACAATCTCTTTGTCGTACGTTGGTACAAATGTGAGATATTCGTCGAAAATTAACTTGCACCAGGTAGAGTTACAAGAACTGCTGACTTACCTTTTTCACAACGTTTTGGTATAGAATTGTAGAATTTAAATGTGTTTCGTGTACTTTTTCGTTGTCTTTTATCGTTGGTACTTATGCATTTGTATTGTATTTAACAACTATTTTGCCACACAAATACGAAAGGCGATTGTTGTTGCTTTGTTGGAGGATGTGTATTATTGACTCTATCTGGTATCATTGAAGCCATGCCTTGAAACGTTTTACATGTAACCAAACCTATGAACTTAGAATTATTGAGAGAGTAAAATGCTCTATTCTAATTTGCTCTATTAGTGCATCATACAGTGGCTTTGTGTGGATGTAAGGACCATAGAGCAATATACAAGAGTCTCTATCAGTCTCTTTATGTTGTCTCGATGACGACGAGGTAGTAGGCCATTTCCTCGAGTTCGAGTTGCTGTAGAATTTTAATTTAGATGTAATTAGTCTTAATCAAACACTATTTAAACAAAGTTTGCTGCATGGTTTGCTTCTGGTTGCTTATCGCTCTCTCGCCTATCCACTCTGTTTTCTATCAATTTCCTACATCATAGTCGACCAGCTGTTCAACGGATACCCCCTGTGTGTAAGTGACGACTCTTCATAATGATACGCAGATTCTTAGTGCCCCAGAAGCTCAAATGGGTCTCGTCGCACATGATAAATTTCGACCAAAAATCGTTAACTGCGTCGTTGAGGTTCAGGAGAACGTGAGCGTAGTTTATAAGTTTACTTCACAAATATAAACGCAACCCTTGCAGTTGCTACCATTTGCAAAAGTTATAGCATTTCCGATATGGTCATACATTTTGGGATAAGCTGTATTGTAGTACTGATGTTTTCGAATATTTTGTAAATTTGGTTTATTTATTTTTATTGTTTTAGTTGCCATAAGAAGTGCGTGTATAAAAAATAACGAAAATTTTATGAAGTACAGGGTTGTTACGCCAACGTTATTTCGTACGAAAACAATTGTTTGGGACCGGAATTTTTACATTTCGGTTATTTTAACCATAGAGCAATTCATATATCTAGAGTAGCGATTTGTCTCAGTAAATTTACGAAGTTTGCTGTGGTTGCATAAGGACGTTGCATGTTGGAAACAATTGCTGTAATAACACCAGATAGAGGCAATGACAACAAATCAGCACCGACATTTCATTTTGTGCGTTAAAATTTTTGTGTAAGTGGACCACAAATAAATATAACCAAATAATAATAACCAAAAAGTCAAAAATACGATTAAATTTCACACTTCGTAACCAAATAGACATGACAAATTTAAGTCAACAATTTTTGTAATTCCACCTAGTGTAAGTCAATATCTCTCTATCGTAACGACCACGCCACGAAGTGTGTGAAATAAAACGTCAGATGAGAAGAATGACAGCTCTATGTAACATTACTCTATAATTTTATCAAACTAAAGTAACACTACTTACTTATCCGGTCTCGAACAAACCCGAGGGGTCAGGGACCTTACAAAACGAAGATACCATATTTCGCCAACCAGTTCGATCTTTTGCCTTATCTCTCCAGTTGGCAATACCAAGTGTACGCAGGGATTCGTAACACTACATGCGTTAATAATCAGCCTATTCCCGTTGTCGTCGTCGGCGTCGTCAGGTTTTTGTCAACTTTAGATCGTTATAAATGTATTGCCACGTCGACAACAATTCCTTCTTGGAACGAATTCTTTCTCGGAGTGAATTATTTCTCGGACTGCTGGCATGTGGCACCGCATTATTGAAACCACATATCAAAGAACCATATCTTGCACTTTTTGCAGAAAAAACTGGATTATCAAGTCGCGATATCGAGCATCATTAAGCCCTGTATTTAGTTCTTGCGAAATTTTCGTAAGAAATTTTTGTCATTTATCTCTAAACGGAAAATTTTGTTGCGGAGAGTTACCACCTATCTTTGATTTCTCTCGCAATCATTTCATTTGTAATACCTCTACGCACTCCATTTTATTTTTAACACACACGGTGTTACTTTTGGTTGTTAAAACTATCGAAATGTCAAAATTCCGGTCCCAAACAATTATCAAACAATTGATGTCGTACGAAATAACTTGCCGTAACAACCCTGTAATTGATTTTGCCTATGAAATTTTCCCGAAGAGCTGAGTACCAACCAAATGAAAAGCGAACGAAATTGTAGGTTCATGAAATTTTTCATAGATAAAGGAAATAATAGATATAGCGCGACCATTGTCAACTTTGCTCACTAGGTGCTGTCCTGTACTACTGTCACTTTCACTGAAGTTTCCCATAATTCTCATTGACGTTTATTCAAAATTGTGGGAAATTTTTGTGAAAGTAATTTAAACAATGGAAATTTTGATAAAATTTATGTGATTTTACATACTAGCATTTGTTTCTTATATAAAACACTAGTTCAAAGCCATGAGGCCGGTGTTGGGAAATCAATAGGAGAAAACCTCGTAAGACCGCCCTAAGATAAACATCCCGGAACACCTTTTTAATCTAAAAACTTCCCCGCCCAAAAACTGTAGCAACTTCTGTGGTCGCAGATGCCAAAACCGATAGAGTGTCTGAGGACTCTCAACAAGGAATGGTAGCTGAACCGGAGGAAGAACAAATTTATTAGGACATAGACGGTGGTGCCATGGCTTTGCAATTCTACATTAAGTAACATGTTGTACTCTTGTATTCTTGATATTTTTTTTGAAAATTATTATGAAATTTTAGATTTTTATTGTCATATTTTTTGACTTTTTTTTTGGGAACAAAAAAACCCATTTATTGCGTTCAACGACATCTAGAAAATTACCCATTACACTAAAATTTTCTCAACACTTGTGCTTCATCTATTTGTTAACTTAATCTATGCTTCTTATGGCAACGAAAATTCCATAAAAACTGAATACTGGGCTTTAACTGTTATTGCTTTACCTGCCGCATTATCGGATAAGAATGGTCCGATACACAACAACATTATCCATTTAGAGATAAAGACCAGTATTCGGTTTTTATGAAATTGTTGTTGCCATAAGAAGTACGTGTATAAAAAATAACAAAAGTTTCATGATCCGAAAATTTGGCACACTTTTCATTTTCTTGGTTCTCAGCTCTTTGCGAACACTTCGTAGGCAAAATCAATTGCAGGGTTGTTACGCCAAAGTTCTCTTCTCTCAATATTCATCTCAGCAATCACTCTCGGATTCCTGAAGTCCAAATATGACAATTTTTATGATTAACGAAGCCATGCAGTTGAGCCTCATCTCTGAAGATGATAAATTGAGAACTGAAGCTGTCAAACCTTAATTATTGTTCAAATATTGCCCAACGAGTTGTTCTATCGTGTAGCGCTCCATACTCAATAATCCTGAACTGTCGCGATATCCCTTTTATCAACGATAACACTTTACCGCACGAATTTGGCGATATTTAAACCTTGCGTGAATTTTGGGACCACCTTCTTCTCTGTGTCTGCGAAACAAGAGCTTATTTTGGAAAAATTATTTGAATTTCATTCGAGAGGTTCTTGAAATTTGGAATCATCGTAACTATTTTAACTTCTAAATTTGTTAAACATACACCCGGAACTAAGTGAGAGATATAGTACAAAGCGTTGACGGTTGCGTCTTGCCAAAAATTAAAATGGCACATACATGATTGTTGGTCAGTAAACAAACAAGTATGTACAAACATTATAACATTTTTCCAGGATACACACGTATAATCATAATTGTAATAATGTAATAGTAACCACATTTCAAACGTATATATGGTTGCTTGGAACAATAATATAATTATGTGTAAATATATTCAATAATTTATGTTGTTGCTTTTTGGAGTTAAATAAATGATCCTTTGGCGGGGCTAGCGCTAAACCTCGATATTCCGTAAAATCACAATGGACTAAAGTGAATGGAGCACCCTGTACATATATGTGATATGAGCTTAAGAACTTTAGAACTTTACGCACTTCACCTTGAAATTTAACCCCTTTTTAAAGAGTATAATAAAAGTCTAAGCGAAAATGTGGAATTATTAATTAATATCAGATAAAGAATCACATATTACGATTAGTATAAATACATATGTATGTAGTTTCTATGGAAAAATGACCATGTCTAGCGATAAGTTTAATGTTTTATGTTTGGACTTAGACTACGTCATTTCAAGGTTGTCATGGGAAATATTTTTGTTTTGTAGTTTTGTTTTTCTTAAATAAAGTCAAGAGGTTTTGTGGAAACTTCTTAAAGTTGTTGCTGCTTAAATTTGTTGGTTGTGTGGTTACAAACCTGTTACAACTGTAAAACAAAATTAACAAGTTTGAATAAATTGCATTCATAATCATGTATATGCAAATATCGGCATACATAAGATGTAAAAGCTAAATGTTAAAGTTATAACCTGTTAAACTTTATGTTAATTAATTTATTTTGCAATGTGTCAATAAAATATAAAAAGCATATAAATCCATATCATTTACCACACAATTATCGTCGCTGGAAATTAAAAAACGCTCTGTATTTCTTTTTTATCAACTCTTCAAGAAAACTAAAAAGCTACATTTTCCTTACAACTCTTTTTCGGCAATGTAGACTTTGCCTCTAACCAATTCAAATACCAGGAAACGGGTTTCTTGGTATAATGGAACAATAAAATAGAATTTCGGAAAATGGTAAAGGGTAAAAACATATGAAATCAACCGAAAATATTAACATTTCTGACTTCATCACCTCCAAATTTGATAAGATTTTGTACACATGATCTATGGATCGGCACAATAATATTTGCCAACTTTCAGACATATAGCCTTCCAACTTTCAGAATTATGGCCATTCCAAGTTGGCAAAAATCAATAAAAATGCACTCAGATGCCTTAACACAATTCGAAAAGTATTCATTGCACGTTAATAATCAAAGGCTCATTTTACAGACAAAAACATGCGCCATTCAAAAAAAATTTTTTTTTAAATTTTCGATCAAGGATAATGTAAATAAAAAAAGGACTAAAATTTCCAAAGGATATATCTCGAAAATCAATATTTTTAAAAATTTCAAAAAAATATATGTTAATTCTTATTATGTTTTGTACAAGTCTGCCAAATTTCAATGTGGAGTCTTTATCACAACATAAGTTATTAAGAAAAAAGCAGGCGAGGGTTTATGTATTTCATGAAATGTACCAAAATACAAAAAGGTGACAAATTACAAAAAGAAGGACAAATCAAATGTAACGGAACTTTTCGACTTTTCTTTGCTTAAACTCTTTTTCTCCATTGCTAAACCTTTAATAAAAAGTACAACATAATGTATTATCATTATTAAACACTTTATTACAGCATATTTATTTATTTCTGAAGGATTTCAATTAAAAAATCTGCATCTGCCGAGTAACGCTTGACTTTAATTTTTTTTATCTACAGGTTCAATAGAATGCAGCTTTTGAGTTCCAGGAATAGTACGCAAATCTTTAAAACGAATTTGAAGGAACCGTGCTTCTTCTTCGTGGTCTTTTAGAGTTAAAAACTCGAAATTACAGTTCAAAAGATTTTGCAGGCACCATTCATATAATTGTTTTGGAGTAGTTATTTGACCTTGTAATGGACGCTGTAAACTAGCTCGACGTGCCTCTCTCTTTACGGTACCTCCAAGCCCGTCACTTGTGCCTTTTCCATGGCTTGTTGCAAAAAAATGCCACTCAGCATTACATCCAAAATCTTCCATATGATAACATAAATTGATAAAGTTCTTTTTATTTTTAAACTGGGCAGCACTACCGTCTGAAAAATACGTGATTTTCTTCGGGGTTGTTTTAAACTTTTTTCTCAAAAATACATTCAGGTGGCGATGGATCAGGTGAACAGCTACAGAATCGTGTACAAGATAATCAGATATTATTATGAAGTTTGTATGTTGTGTTTTTCCATCTGATTTAAAATAAATAGCAATTGGGTATAAAGTGGCCTGAGAGTTGTTCCAGTGAAATCCCTGGACTGCATCCTGAATAGTAAAAGAAGCATTTTCTGAAAAATCGCAAACTCATTTCATTTTCTTCCAAATTTGATTTTCTTTCGCTCAGATATGCTGCCTGCTGTTTTGCAATAAGTGAATGAGGTAATAGCATTTCAAGCTTTTCACATAAGGAATCCACAAAAACGTCGGCTTGGCCAATCATGGTCTCCAAATTATCCCTATCTACACTTACCCATTGTTTATATGTTATTTCATCAATATCATTTTGCTCTAGTAATTGATTTAGTTTTGCTTTTAAATTTTCAATTCCTGGACACTTGTTACATTTACGTAGGTGACACTTTGAAGAAGATGGAATGCATGTCATTTGTTTCAAACAATCTTTGCAACATTCAAGCTGATAATTCGGAACACCAGCAGTTAATTTTTTAAATTTATAGCATCAATCATCAGCTTCACATTTTGATGCTTTGTACAAACACACACGTTATGAGATCCACTCGCATTTGCTAGAATTATATTCCTCGGGCGAAGTTGGCAAAACTTGGAAATACCTATTTTTATTCCATCATGTCGTTCCTTGAATAAGGCAAGGCGTACATTTCTCTTAAGTTTCCAAGCAAAAGTCTTTTATTTTTCCTGTCTTTTGTACCATTTTCAAAAACAGACACGAAATCTTTCTGTCCGGGCAAACACCTGCTGACGTCATCGGATTCATAAAAGAATTTTACTAAACTGCTTGTCACTGGTGAAATTGGACTTCCCAGTTTTGGGTTAGGCGTACTCATCACACCCTTTGTTTCAAATAATGCTTGACTTTTCGCGCGATATAGTTTGTAACCAGGAATTCTTCCTTAATTTTATGTATTGTCCAGCTTTTTGGTAAAATTGTTAGCAGTTGGATTTTCTCACTATTTTTTGTTAATGTTTTAAACTTTTCTTTTAATTGTTCTATTATTTCGGATTGTGGGCACATATGCGAAGTTGATTGTGCTGAACAGTGGAAAATTTTGTCTTGAATCGAATCACTTATTTTCCTGAATTTTGCATCTCTGTACCGTTTTTGATGTAACTTCTTCTTTTTTATCGGAGATTGTTCCAGATACGGTAAAGATTGGTTTAATTTTGAAATAGCAACTTCTTCCGTGCCTGACGCAATGTCATCTTCTTCCGTGCCTGATGCAATGTAATCGAAAGTATCTACATTTTCGTTTATGTCTGGACCTTCTTCCAAATTAGATTTATTAGATTTTTTCAGATGCGAAAATTTTATTCTACATGTCCCACAAATTTTATTTGAGATCGTAATGTTTTTATCCTTAGTATACTGTAGCATCCATTCTTGGACTTGTCTTAAACTTTTATTGCACCCAGTGTGACCGGATTTTTTAAAAGGATTACAGCAAAATGTTGAGTTGAATGGCATATTTTTTATTTAAATACCACAACCGAATGAACTGTGCACGACTTTTTTGTAATGACAATAATTATAATTTATTTAAATATTTAGTCTCTTTTTTTTGCTTTTTCAAACGATCCAGTCACTTTAACACTTTGACGTTTAGCACTTATGAAATCTGGTATTCAACTGAAGTTTGACTTAGAGTCTCTGAACTATTTATACTGTTTTTTTTGGTACAAAATATAGATTTCAGGTAAAAAAATAAACGCCTTGCTTTTCTTGAATTGGAAAATTTGCGTGAACTACGGGTCATAAAATGTTTTTTAAATAGGGACTGAATTTGCTACTGCCAATAAGCCGACCACATGTCATAAAATATTTGTAAATTTTTTGTGTGAATAGGCAATAAATATTTCGCCTAGGTTGTAAAGTCGAAAAAGTTCCGTTACATTTGATTTGTCCTTCTTTTTGTAATTTGTCACCTTTTTGTATTTTGGTATATTTCATGAAATACATAAACCTTCGCCTGGTTTTTTCTTAATAACTCATGTTGTAATAAAGACTCCACATTGAAATTTGGCAGACTTGTACAAAACATAATAATAATTAACATATATTTTTTTGAAATTTTTAAAAATATTGATTTTCGAGATAAATCCTTTGGAAGTTTTAGTCCTTTTTTTATTTACATTATCCTTGATCGAAAATTTATCCTTGATCGAAAATTTAAAAAAGAATGGCACATGTTTTTGTCTGTAAAATGAGCCCTTGATTATTAACGTACAATGAATACTTTTCGAGATATAAAAAATTGTGTTAAGGCATCTGAGTGCATTTTTATTGATTTTTTCCAACTTGGAATGGCCATAATTCTGAAAGTACGAGAGCTAGGACACTGAAAGTTGGCAAACGCTATTATTATGTTTAACTTTCCCTTCGTACCAAATTTCATCCAATTCGAAATCGGTGCGGTCAACTCATTGGTTGATTTCATATGTTTTTACCCTAAAGAGCACATTTTACAATCTCAGCGACGATATGTGAATTGGGGTGGGAAGTTTTTTGTTTTGTTTTCGAGATTCAAAGGCCGTTTCCAATACGCAGGTTTGAGAACTGGTTCTTTTAGTTGTAACCGGTTATATTTATTGATAGAGGTTACGGTTCTTTAAACCCCGCACGTCATTTATCTCCATACGGAAATTTTTCTGCATACGTCATTTATCTCCATACGGAAATTTTTGTTGAAGAGAGCTGGCACCTATTTCTGATTTACCTTGCAGATGTTTTGATGAATATTTCCCTTCACATTCCAATTTATTTTTAACGGATGTGGTTTTAATTTTGTGTTAAAATAATCGAAATGTCAAAATTCCAGTCTCAAACAATTGTTTTCATACGAAATAACTTTGGAATAACAACCCTGTAATTGATTTTGATTACGAAATTTTCGCAAGAAACTGTGTCCCACAAAAATTAAAAGTGAGCGAAATTTTCGTTAAATATTTCATTTATAGTTCCTCTAAGCACTCCGTTTTATTTTTAATGCATGCGGTATTACATTTGGTTGTCAAAACCATAGATAAAGGAAATAATAGATATAGCAAGACCATTGTCAACTTTGTTCACTAGGTGCTGTCTTGTACTACTGTCACTTTCACTGTAGTTTCCTATAATTCCCATTGACGTTTATTCAAAATTGTGGGAAATTTTTGTGAAAGTAATTTAAACAATGGAAATTTTTTACATACTAGCATTTGTTTCTTATATAAAAAACTATTTCAAAGCCATGAGGCCGGTCTTGGGAAATCAATAGGAGAAACCCCGTAAGACCGCCCAAAGATGAACATCTCGGAACGCCTTTTTAATATATACACTTCCCCGCCCAAAACCTGTAGTAACTTCTGTGGTCGCAGATGCCAAAATCGTTAGAGTGTCTGAGGACTCTCAACAAGGAATGTTAGCTGAACCGGAGGAAAAACCAATTTATTAGGGCATAAACGGTGGTAACATGGCTTTGCAATTCGATGGCCATCAGATATTCTACTTTAACTAACGTGTTGTATTCTTGATATGTTTGTTGAAAATAATTTTTTCTTTTGATATGAAATTTTAGATTTTTATTGTCATATTTTGTGACTTTTTTTTTTTTGGGAACAAAAAATTCCCATTTATTGCTTTCAACGACATCTAGAAAATTATACATTACACTAAAATTTTCCCAACACATGTGCTTCATCTATTTGTTTACTTTATCTATGATAAGAAGTACGTGGAACCGGTGGAAACCTGTGTTTACCCTTAAACAAAAACCGGTGGAACCGTTTTTCCAAAATTCCATTTTTCGAAGCAACCATAAAACCAATATCCAAGTCTTAAACACCTTAAACTGCAGCTACCTACCAATATTATCGATTTTTCGGGATTAAAAATATCAAACTCCATAAGAAAAAAAAAGTCGATAATCCCAAAAATGAGATAATCTTGGTAGGTGTAAACACCGCTTTACGCACTTATGGCCAGTTTTTCAGAGCGAGTTTAAACCGCGGATTACTAAAACTGAGATTAGATTTAATCTTATCCATTCTGTTTTTCAGTGCACAGTTAAATACATCACAATTTTTTTACTCTGTCATGGCAACCTTTTGCAAATGTCAAATATATCAACAGTTGTTTGTTGTTATTTGTCTTTTTTTTTGTTTTGGTAATTGTTCTATGTGGTTGCAGCTTCTTTTCTTCAACTCTCTTCTTCGCTTAAAGCATTATTCCTGTAACAACAGTTTTCTTAAAATGTATACTATTATTGAAATTTTTACTTACCAGTTTGATTTGTTTTTTATATGTAAGTAGCCCAATCAATTCAAGAACTGCATATGCAGATGCTTTTGTTAGACGGAATCTTACATAGAAGTCAATATCGCCAAGCAAATTGAAGTGATTTGTCCGGGTCATTATTGTGCGTTGTTTTCTTGTAACCTCATAACAAAATTCTTCGCACATTTCTTGGTCACTAATGTCTTCTAGATCCGAGGATAAACTCATTTTCAAAACTCCAAAAAAATATCAACAAAATGTTTTATTGTTTACATACACAAAATTCTTCTTCTTGTTTTTCATTGCTGCTGTCAAAAGCCAACACAATCTAAACTTAGTTTAACTCGCACAAATTGGAGAGTTAAACGTAGTTTTACCTTTGACTGAAAAAATTCAAATCTGGTTTAAACGTAGTTTAACTCATATCCGAAGATGATATCCGACTGAAAAACTGGTCATTAGTGCGTTTAACAAGTGTAACTTGATTGATTTTGGCCTCAAATAATGCTTACCATGTTAAGTACGCTAAATGGAAACGAAGCTTAAGGAACTGGATTTTTTTCATTTAAACCCGTAAGACTGTTATTAATAATATACTGTTAAAAATAAACATGATAATTAATGTATACAAATTTGGCAAATCTTTAATGGCCAGTTTTTCAGTCAGTGGTGATCTTCGTTTCTTAGTTAAATTGTGGTTAAACATCGATTTGTGTTTTTTAGTCATTGTTTAACTATGATTTAACCACCCAATGTTGGTTGGTTAACTTATAGTCAGAACCATATTATTTTGACAATCAAATTACTGACTGTCAAAGTGAGAAATGAAGATTGTATAAAATACATGTTTCACATTTGCGTATTTGTACACATACGTTGAGTCTAGATCATTAAATTGTTGTGCCTATATAGTTTTTTACACATTTTTGTTAAAATGACTTGGATTTTCTGCATCTATTTCTTATTTTACTTAATTCCATTTTGTCTGTTCCCCTTTGTTGTTTTGGTATTTATCCCAAAACACACGTTTTTTTCCAATAAGAATACAAGGTTGCCATATTAGTTGACAATATGGCGACTTACATTAACTCACCACTGAAAACAAAATGCAAAGTTAACATCTAATTTACTTAGAATTAAGATTAAGTAATCCGATAGTTAACTACCCACTTAAAAACTGGCCATAAGGGTAGTATTCTAATAGTCCCGAAAGTTAACGTAAACGCAAAAGCTAACGCGAACGCCAAAGTAAAAAAATGGTAGTTTATATATCAATTGGCGCTTGCGCTCGTTTACGAAATCTGTCACTGTCATTTGAGGTTTATAGAGTTGCCCAACCAAAATAAACAATGAAAAAGATTATAAAATGTTGCCCTATTCAATAGCTATTATTTATAATCATCGTGGTGCAATGGGTAGTGTGCGCACGGGTTCGATTCCTACTCTGTCTACCTTAAATTTCTTTCGACGGCGGTCACCTCGCTTAGTGACGGCGACACTATCCAGTATTTAGCCATGAAAAAGCTTCTCAAAATGCCGTTCGGACCCGGTGTAAAACTGTAGGTCCCAATCAGTGTGTGTAAAATTGGAATGCGCACAGCTCACTGGTTGTGAGAGGCTCTCCCTAATATTAATTTATATATTTTGATGCAACGCTGTTAGTAACTGAAAAATACACAAAAAATCAACTGTTTAACAGACAGACGCCGATTGAAAATTTTCCGACGCGTCGCTGCCACCAAATCTTATTTGAAGCTAATGCCGCCGCCTATATAAATGGCTCTTATTGGTTTAAACTTTTGGTTTAAACTCGACTGGACCGATTTGACTCACGGATCCAATTTTAAAGGTTCAGTTAATTCAAAAACATCCCAAATTTGTGCAAATCGAACCCACGACCTCACGCACAATAGCCGCGCCCACTACCATACGGTTTAAAATTAAAGTTTAAAATGAGGTTAAAAATTAAACTTAGGTTTCTACTGTTTCAAATTGTATGAGTAATCTTCTGGGTTAGTGCGGGTTAACAAAGTTAACATTTGAAATGGTTTAATCTTGTTTGGTGTAAATGCCGTATAAGTTTAATAAATAGGGTTTGATTGATACTAATGACAGCAAAATTATGTTTTATGTTGGTTTCATCGAACGAAAATACGCATACCCTTTTATTTCTGTGCGTTTTATATCGAACAAAAGAGTAATATAGCAAAGCAACTCGATCTCCATTAAATGGTCTACTACCTCGTCGTCATCGCGATCAGAACCCTTGTCTATTTCTCTATGATTTAAAAACATATTTTTTTTTCAGTGTGTAACTTTCGCACACAGTATGGCAACACTCTCCATAACACATGTTTTTTGTTTATATTTTGCTTCAGTTTGGAAAACAAACGAAGCACTAGTTGTTCTCAAAAATGGCCACAGAAGAGCACAAGCGTTTATCCTTCGTTATCAAATCCTGCCATGATTCCCTCCGTATGCTGACCAAACAATATGGAGCCGACAAAGCGTGGCAAGAGCACATAAAAGACACCGAACGCCTCAAAGAATATGCCGAGGCCATGCGCAAACTGGCTAGTATTTGGGAAGATAATACGACAAATCAAGATCTACTGGCTCGAAGTCGTGTCAAATGGACTATAGAGTATTGTATGGAATATTTCTTTGCGGAACGTATTTATTTGGAGAAACGTATGAGAGAGCAGCGTTTGCTGGAATCATGGGAGGGATACGATTGCAGCCAATGCCGGTATCTCGACAATTTGCCAGAGAAAATCAGGGTGCTGGATGTGGGGAGTTGTTTCAATCCTTTTGGTAAATCACAGCATTTCGAGGTAACGGCCATTGACTTGTGTCCTGCCACAAAGGAGGTCCTAAAAGGCGACTTTTTAAATATCGCAGTTAAAGAAATGGAAAAACCTCAAATTGTCGTGGAAAACGAAGACGTTATCGCCCTACCCATGGACTACTACGAATGTGTGGTGTTTAGTTTACTTTTGGAATACATACCTTGTTCGGAGTTACGCCTACAATGCTGCCATAAGGCATATGACCTGCTAAAATTTGAAGGTATTCTGGTAGTAATAACACCGGACTCGCAGCATGTGGGCAAAAACGCTGCTATTATGAAAAATTGGCGCTATACCTTGGCAACATTGGGCTTTAGTCGTATAAAGTTTGAAAAACTACCACACATCACCTGTATGATCTTCAGGAAAGCAACAGACGCCAGAGTAACACAAAGGTGGGCGGAATTACACAAGGAAACGTACATGGATTTAAAAATAGATATACCGCAGGACAATAAAACATTTGATTAACAACGCAAAATAGAAAGAAATATTTATTTATAACATTTAAAGCTTTATAGATGTAGGACGTGGTCGTTCTTTGAGTTTGCTAATATACTCCAAGGGATGATTACGTTTACAGTGATTGGAACGATTAGATTTCGATTTGAATGTGACCGAGCAAAACTCGCATTTGTACAAATCTACACCTGTGTGTGTAGCCATGTGTTCCTAGAAATAGTTTAGATGTATTATTGGTTTAATGAGAAATTTTTTAAACCAACTTACCTTCAGTAAGGTAGGCACCTTAAACGCCTTGTCACATATGGAACATTTGTGTCGCTTCACCGAGCTATGCTTGAAACGTATATGCTTATATTTACCCTCCCTGGAAGAGGATATAAAGCCACATATCTCACAGCGATGCTCCTCGTCTGCATAAACATGCATATTTAAAACATGCGATTGTAAACTACCACGACATGAGTACCATTTTTCACAGTATGTACATTGTTCTGGTACTTTTTTGGGTTTTGGACCATGTACCACTTCCTTATGTTTGCGCAGCGTATTATAGGTACGCAAAACCTTACCGCATATATCGCACACAAGATCTTGGGAAGGATTATGGTATTTTAGATGATTATTCAAATGCCTCCTGGTGGGGTATCTGCAAGTTTTGTAGAATAAGAGATATTGGTGTTAAATGTGGATGCTTCAAAGGGTTGATTTAAAACTAAATGAAATTACAACACAATAAAAGTTTTCATTCAAACACCTTCAGCGGAATTCTGTGTATTGGAACTATTCTGTAATACAGAATTCTGGTGCTGGGGGTTAATTGTGCAAGGAACGATATCGAATTCATTATCGTTTTGTCGGTAATAAAGTGATATAAGTATATACGTATGTTTTTAAAAGGTTCTATGAACCAGCATTATCGACATAACGATATCGTTTGCACGGTTATCGTCATACAAATGACAAGTCTGTGGTTCGCTATAATAAAATATATGAAACGTCTAATAAGCAAAGTTTGCATACACAAGTCGTCTAATAAGCCTGTCATAGGTATTATGAAACTGTCCCTAATAGTTTAAATGAAATGCCTTAATATTTTCAGAGACACTTATTGTATGGGGTCACGACTAAAAACAACTTCACTTAAATTATATTCTCTGGGCAGATGATAATAATGGCAATGATTCACAGAAAGCACCTACTAATTTAGGCTTTCACTAACCCGGAAATTGCATTTATAAAATTATATTGATTGTGATTTCCCAGGAGAAGTTATACATATAAATAGTTTTACAAACCTTTTTTACAATCAAAGCTGATTGTAATTTTTGCATTAAGTTCCGATATAAATAAATATGCTTTAAGAAATCCATATACACATTAAAATGAACTCATAAAACCCTGATGAAACCTTAACTGTAGACGAAATACATATAACCAACATATGGTTTCAAAACTAAAAGTAATATTGACTTTTTCGTAATATTGCCGCCAAAGAAAAATGTCTACATATCCCCTTATAAAGAAGAAACGGCTTCGGCTTTGTAATTATTTAGGATCGATCTTATGGCAACACTATTTACTTGATTAACACATTTACATTTCACAGTATAAGTCTAGGAATAGAGAGGCCAAAGATAGAATTCAGTAGCCAAAACAGAATGACACCTATAACTAACCTGGCCAATTGGTTGTGACCAAAAAGCGGGATATATAGGGTAAAAGAGCAGAACTTTTTGCTAGTAACTATAAATTTAAATAAAAATAAATGTATTTAGCAAAAATTAGAAGTCTTGTGTAAAATCATATTATTATTGGAACGAAATTTCGGAGTTTTGGAACGAAGTTCCTTATCACTCGTTGCGGGATGGGGGCTAAATGAAAAAAATTAAACAACTTTTTTAACACTATTATGCTACAATCCCGTATTATCTTTGTTCCTTTACTTTACCGCGGGATCCCGCGGGAACCCAAATTTACCCAAACTTAGCCAAAAGCGTTCCCGTACACAAAAATTGGGTAAATGAGAGCGACTTTTTGTTTCTCTTAATGTCAAAATGCGTTTCTCTTTTTACCGAACTTACCCAGACATTTTCTTCGGGTAAGTTTGGGCAAAGTGTCAAACAATCAGCTGTTCGAAACGTCAACATAAAAACATATATATTATTTGTGAAAAAAATAACACAAGTGAAAAAAAATTATTGAATTTACAATTTTATTAACTTGAAAAGTGATTGCTTTGAGAGTGCTAATTTAAAGAAGATGGGAAGTGTGTAAATGAACAGTGAAAATTAACATGATATGCAAGATTTGTTGTCAAGCATATGTTTTGTGTTGTGATATTTGTTTTCGGGCTAGAAAAGTGGCTTTTTGCGTTCCTTTACTTTTGGGTAAATTTGGGTATTTGACAGTGAATTTTGCTTTTACTCTCATTTACCCGAAAAGTAAAGGAACAAAGCTATTATCAACTATATTGGGCACTTTTGCTTTGGTTTGTGTCTAGACTAACATATGTTGGAAAATTTCTTGCTTACTTGTTTTTATATTCTAATTTACAATAGACGTTAAAAAACAATACAATTTTAAACACTTACTTACCTCTGCCATTGTTAAATTTCAACTTTATTCTTCTTTTTCACACAAAAATATTGCAATCAAAATGTAAATAAAAAACAGCTGATCGAACTTGCAAAATCTTGATAGAAGAAATTCCTCCAGTAACATTTTGCAAGTTCTCTATCATCCAACTGTCAAAAAATTCTCTATTTGGCTCTCTCGTTGCAAAAGTTTTGCAGTAAACAGACAACATTTTGTAACATTTTGTACAATATTGCAGTAAACAGACAGACCATATAAAGGAATTCTCATTAATATGATGACTGTTTCTAGATATATATTTTTGAAGAATTCACCGAAAACATACCAAAAATGTCTGCTGATAAAGATCTTGGCAAGATCCGAAATCCGAGACAGCCTTGATATCATTGGAACATTTTTATGCTTGACTTTTTTGAAAGTAATATAAAGCTAATAAATAAGCCTTATTATTATTTAAAAAGGTCTTGAGCTTGAATAAATTTTGTAAGTTCAGAAAACAGACCGAGTAAAAATTCCCGTAAGGGAAATGATATAGTACATTTTCTTAAAAAAAAGTACATTTTCTTACAACAAATTGCTTGTTCTTAAAAAACTACATTTTCTTTAAAGATTACCTTTTTTGTGAAACAAAATAACTTTTCTTGAGGTAAGGTACTCATGGTAAAAGTTAATCTCGTTAGAACAGCTGATTTGACATTTTTCTTTTCTTGCTTCTCTTATGTCAAATGCACATGTATTTTGTTTTTATACCTTTTTGTTTACTTTTACAGTAGATACACACATGTAGAAAATTTGACATATTATGGACAGCAAACAACAACAAAATGCCTGTTTTTCTTGAAACAATTCCTACTGCGTTTACCTTACTGATTTTACCATGTACCTACTCTTAAAAATGTACCTATTCTTGAAAAAAAAGGCACAATTTAAAAAAAAAAAGAAAATGCAGTGGCTCAAAATTAAAATGGGACACCTATTAATATTGCTTATGTTCCCTATATTCTACTGAACTAACTTAAGAAAACAAATTTATATAACGTTTTAATGCTAATGCGATGAGTTTATTGAAAATATAAACAGAAGTCATTTTCATTAGTACAAAAAGTAGGAAACAAAAAAAGTAAAGTAATTCATAGTATTAGGGTCAAAGTAATAATCGGACACGAATTAAAAAATAAGTAAATAATGTATCATATTCAAAACTTCAATATTTTGTTGGGAGGCCCTTTTGTTGTATTGCCGCTTTCAAACGTTGCGGCATCGATTCAACCAGATTTATGCAATAGTTAGGTTATAGTTTTTCCCATTATTCCTTAAGAGCAAGTGTAAGTGTGTTTTTGTTGTTAATGTGGTGATTTTTTAATTTTTGTTCCAAATAACTCCACACGTGCTCAATCGGGTTTAAATCCGGCGACTGTGGTGGTGTTTCGAGTACATGTGGGCAATTATAGAGCAACCAATTCCGAACATAATAAGCCTTATTCTTTGGATCATTGACCTGGTAGAAATAGTACTCGTTGGAAAGGCCTAATTTTTCGGATGTTTCTGAAAGGTTACATCGCAAAATGTTAAGGCAGTACTTGTGGTCCATAATTCCTTCAATAATATGAAGATTCCCAGGACCAGCTGCCGAAATTGCACCCCATACCATTACTGACCCTGACCCGTGCTTCACAGTCGGTCGTAAATTTCTTTCGCGCAGCTCTTCGTTCGGTTTTCTACATACGTATGACTACTGCCCATCTGACCGGAAAATATTAAATTTACTTTCATCAGTAAAAATCACTTTGCTCCAAAACGAAAAACCTTTTCCTCTGTGCTCTTTTGCAAATGATAGTCGTTTCAGCTTGTTGACTTTACTGAAATGAGGCTTCTTCCTAGCTACTCGACCATTGTATTGATGCTTTCGTAAAATATTTCTTATGGTTTCGGGATTAGCATTTTTCCCCAAAAATATTTCTGCTTCAGCCGCCAGTTTCGGTGCGCTAAGATGTGGGCGTTTCTTTATGTGCTGTAAGAACCAACGCGCGTCTGAATCCGAAAATATTTTTCGCTTGCTCGGTTTCCCAATGTTTTCAAAATTTTCTGAGTTTTTATATCTTTTAATAATATTAAACACTGTAGATTTTGGTCGGTTTACTATTTCCGCGATATCTCGCACAGATTTGCCAGACTTTGAGTGGGTAATTAGTAATCTCCTCAGCTCTGGCGATGTTTGGGAATGACGTGGCGCCATGATGGATATTTATAACACAACTGACTGAAATATTCTATATAGAGTTCTCTTAAAAGTGCCAGTCCAAAAAAAACATTTGGTACCGTTATCTAAAGCTAAACTGAAAATGGTTGCCATCTGTCCCATTATTTCTTTGAGGATCGTGATCTGTATTATTGTGAATGAATGCTTATAAATTTATTTCAATTGAATATAAGGCAGCAATTATTTCCTTAAATAATAAACACTAACGTGGCTATATGAAATCATAAAAATATAGTCAAAATTCCGTTACCATATTTTTAAAATAATATATATTTTATTTTTAAATTCCATGAAGGAATTGGGGAGAGCTTCTCACAACCAGCAGTGTTGCCAATTCGGCAGAATTTCCCGCTAAATCTAACAGTTTTTTAATGCCCATCGCGGGGGAAAATGTGTTTTAGCGGCTAGCGGAAGTTTTAGCGGTTCTCTGTGTCTAGAGGTAACAAAATTACAATGTTTTATGTGTTAAAAAGTGTTAATCTTCTCTCTGCTGAAAATATTTTGAAATAAAGATGGTAGGGGGATGAATTACGAAGAATGGAGTAGGTTCTCTGGTTAAAATTGAAGGTGATTATGAAAAAATAACAATATCTTTCAATTTTGCAAAATCAGCTACCAGCTGCTAGAGCAAAAACGGGTCTTGCTACTGAAAGAGTGATTTTTCAGCAACACAACGAAACAAAACATTCGGCCAAAATCGTTAAATACTGGTTACACATTCAACAATTAACCCGACTTACACCTGATTGAAAACTTTTGGAGTTATATAAAATTTCAGCTCGCCAAGTACGCAGATGCTCCAAATGGCGTAAACGAGCTGTAGGATGAGTACAATAAACTTGGGATGCGATTCCAGCGGATATGACGGCAAAATTTGGAACAGCATGCCTCGGCGTATACAAGCTCTTAAAAAAGTCAAATGCTACTGGACAAAATATTGAATCAGAAAACAAATAAATTAACATAAAACAAGAGTGCATAATTGTAACATTTGTATAACTTTACCAAATTTACTGTTCACTTTGTATATATCAACATAGAATTCAAATTTTTTCTGTTTTTATTCACGTAAGAACAATAAATTGGTTTAACTAATTTTATGTTTTAATCAAATATTTCAAATATACAAATTTATTTCCAAACTGTGTCAATCTTGTTACAATTTTGCTCTCTATATACCATTTAACGAGAAATATATTGAATTCATATGAATTTCGTGAATAAAATGTATTTTATTTCGATATTTTTATAATTTAGCGGGGTTTTGAAAAATTTTCCCGCTAAATAAAATTTTTAGCGGATTCTAGCGGATTTTTGGATAAATTTGGCAGTATTTCATAGAAAATACTTGGCAACACTGACAACCAGTGAGCTGTGTGCGTTCTAGTTTTACACTCACTGATGGGGACCTACAGTTTTTCACCGGTTCTGAACGGTATTTTGAGAAGGTTTTTCATGGCTAAATACTCGATAGTGTCGCCGTCACTATGCGAGGTGACCGCTGTCGAAAGAAATTTTAGGGTTGTCAGAGCAGGGATCGAACCCAGGATCTCATGTACAACAGGCGCGCACACTACCCATTGCACCACAGACGGTCAACAAAAAAGATTTCTTCAAAAAAAAAACCTTTTCTTCAAAAAATACCTTCACTTAAAAAACAACCTTTTCTTACAAAAATTTCTTTTCTTAAAAATATAATAATACATTTTCTTTTCTTGAGATACGTAGCCTTTCTGAAAATAAGTAAATTTTCTTAAAAAAATAACCTGTAATTCTTTATAAAAAAATTCATACTCTGAAGGCTTTTTCTAACAGAAAGTACTTCTTCTTAAAAATAGTAAATTTTCTTAAAAAACACAAGCTTTTAATAAAAGAAAAACGTCTCTTTAAAAAAGGCCCTTTTCGGAAAAATGTAATACATATTCTTACAAAAAGTACCTAAAAATAGTAATCCCCCCTATAACACGTACTTTTATAAAGCGTTTTCATATAACGCGATTTCATGTCCCTCGTATAACACGTGTTTTCCCCATACAACGCGGGGATTTCGCACGTTATATTTCGGCGTGCAGGAATTTTATTTTTATAATTGTTTGAATCTCTAAAGGTCATTTCTCCCCCCATCTCGTCACTCTATAAGCACCTTAGATATAAACGGACTCTATATTTCCTATTGGTCATATTCATTGTCACTAGACCCGTCCAGGCGACTCCACTCTCTTCTTTCTTATTCCACTCTTTCTTTCTTTCTTATCTATCACCCTTCACTCTCTCATACGATCCCCCCTAGTCCATCGCACCGCAAACGGGCAATCACGTGCTGATACGCAAATATTTTTTGCTCTCTTACATCACACCATTGTTGCCATCGCAACATCACAAGATCACATCATCTTTGATTGTTGTCACTCATCATCAAGTTTTCAGTCTTTACTCTACGCTCTGCATCGCAACAGTATTTTTAATTTTAAATAAAATATTTATTTCTCAGCCATGACCATAGAATAATACATACCATAGAAGCTTTTGTTCGCTCAATAAATTAAACGTCATAGGTACGATGGAATGTAAACATTGGATGGTGGAAAATATGGGTTCAATAATACCAGATAGTGGCAATAGTATACAACGATCAACAAAGGAACAACAACCGAATTTCGTATTTTTGTGGCAAACTAGTTGTATTAAATACAATACAAATGTATACTAACGATAAAAGTCAACAAAAAAGTGCAAAATACATTTACATTTTTCAGTTCTACACCAAAACGACAGAAGAAAGTTAAGTGAACATATTTTGTAACTCCACCTGGTGTAAGGTAATTTTAAATTTAATTGCTCTCATTTCCACAAACCTACGATGAAGAGTGTGAAATGAAACGTCAGATGAGAGAATAAGTTTATCTATGTATATATTATTCTATGGCCATGACAAGTGAAAAGGAAACAAAACCTAAGTTAAAAAGGAAATTTATTTCTCTTTAACTTCTATTACAAAAAATATATATTTTGGATCAGCTCAATAGTGGAAAGAAGTTAACAGCAATAGCAAAAGAACTGGGGCTAAACGAGTCAACAATACGAACAATTAAACAAAATGAAACTAAAATTAAGAGTGCTGTAATGTCTAGATCGGTACAGACCTTAAGTAAATCTTCACGTGTAAAAGATTCATTAATACCAAAAACAGAAAAATGTTTGATGATTCGGATAGAAGACTGCAATCGAAATAATATTCCTATAAATAGTTGTTTAATAAAAGCAAAAGCCCAAAAAATTTTTACTCATTTAAAGCAATTGGAAACTGTTTTTTCCGAGGAGCCAAAATAAAAATTTGTCAGTAGTAATGGCTGGTTTGAAAGGTTTCGAAAACGGTTTTCCTTGCATAATATTCAAATTCAAGGAGAGCGCGCTTCAGCTGATTATGAAAGTGCTCGGAAATTTAAAGGACTTCCGGAGATAATTGATGATGGTGGATATACAGCTGACCAAGTTTATAATGCCGACGAAACTGGCTTATATTCACAGCGGCCCTCAACTGGTTTGAGGTTTATCTAAAATGACGACGAAAACGGCTAACGAGGATTCAGTCTCTATATCGCAACCCCCCCCCCCCCCCCCCAATATGAATCCGTAATTAATAAAATCGAATCAGATTTTTTTTGAAGTAATGACAAAAAACATATATCAAATCGGTTGGTCTAAAAAATACTGAATTTTTTAAATCTAACCTCACTTCACAGCGATTCTCAACTGGTTTGAGGTTTACCTAAAATGACGACAAAAACGGCGTCTTCAGATCTTATAACCATATTTCAGTTGGGGACTGCTTGATGTAGCAAAATGTCTTACAAATTTGTGCCATGAAGAAAATCGAAAGAAAATGTGTTTGGTAAGAAGAAACTCGATGTTTTTCTTCCGACTGCAAAGCTGGTTTGCCTTATTTAGAAGCACGTGAATGATACATTCTCATTATCTGGTAACAAATTCCCACTAAGTATCTGCGTTACTTGTAGATTAACTCTAACGAACTATAAACGAAATGTTTTTAAACAGCCTGTGCCAGTGATGCCGAATTATGAAGATCTCCTATTGTTGAAAGATGTGTGCTAATCAAACACTAAAGAACAGTATTATTGCTGCTATATTTATATTTTATTCAACACAAAGATATAAGGGTCATTTTAAAGTCGACAGAGGTAAATGTCACGTACGTCAGAATATAAATACAAAAATAGATCCATTGAATGGCATGTATGGAGCTGATCAAAGTAATGGACCTTACTTCACGAGTAAAGCTGCTGAAATTAATGTCGACAACTCAATTAAAGTTTGCACAAGTTGTTATCACGAATTCAGAAAAAAAGGCAATTGATATTTTAGCATCACAGAACATTTCTGACCTTGTCGAAAAGCTGCCAAATACAAATTGTACATTCAGTCTTAACGCTGTCTTAATTTAAAGCTGAATACAATGGGAGTGCATAAAACCATTAGTTTCGAAAGTCGAAACACCAAGAAGGATGTCAGCTTCAGCAGAAAGTCATAGTAATTTTTTGGACAATACGGTATCATCATCACATCATATGCGCAAGTTGACAAATTTCATTACATGCAATGCTGGTAAAAGATCTGTACCATCGAATTACCGTGAACACGCGTCTGAGAAGTCAACAATTGTTGAAGATTTGTATCAATGTGGAGTTTGATTTTGATAATTGAAACAAAAGAGACCAGTAGTGGGAGCAGATGCTGAGCAGTTACTAGATACCATATTGAAGAAACGTAACTTTGTCGGCAATTATCAAACCAAATTTATGGCAGATGGTGGCCAAGGTACTTTTAAGATTTTAATGACCATTCTTCCAGAAATTTATATAGCCGCAGAAGAGGCAACGATGAAGAGAAAAGTCTATTCAAAAGGTGGAAATATAGGACAAAAGGCAGAAGTAAGAAGTGTGAGTCGTCTAATAATGTTGTGTGTTGTACCTGATGTACTGGAAACATATTATAATATTGAAGTGCTTTTCAGACTAACGAAACTTAATAATATACCATTTAGGTTCTTTTAATAATGGTCAGCAGAATTTCGAAGATAATGGTTGTAAATGGTCTGCAGACTGTAACATCATCATATCACTGTCGACTCTGGGTCGAGAGAGAGCTCTTTTATTGCCCACAAAATAAAAGCTCATTCCAAAAAACTATAAATGGTTGCAGGAACCTCTTAAAGGAGGCTGTTGTTGTTAAGAAGACTGAAAGCTTATTCGCCGGTTTTGTCGTCATGTTAGGTAAACCACAAACCAGCTGAGAACAGCTGTGAAGTGAGGTTAGATTTAAAAAAAATCCAGTATTTTTTAAACCCACCCATTACTTCAAAAAAAATCTGATTCGATTTTAATAATCACGGATTCTTATTGGGGAGGTTATAAGGACTGAAACCTCATTCGCCGTTTTTGTCGTCATTTTAGGTAAACCTCAAACCAGTTGAGGACCGCTGTGTATTGGAAGAAAATGCCTAAGCGAACATATTTATCTAAAAACGAGATAACTGCTGGTGGGTTTAAGGTATCTAAGGAGAGGATAACCTTGCTTGTTTGTAGTAATGCATCTGGCGACCATACAACAAAGCCAATGTTAATCAATCGTTTCTTAAACCCACGAGCAATGAAAGGTATTGACAAGACTACACTTCCCGTTTACTGGAGAGCAAACAAAAAAGCATGGGTCACAGCTGCTATATTTCACGACTGGTTTTACAACTGCTTTGTAGCAGAGGTCGAAAATTACTCGAAAACTAAAAATATAAGTTTCAAGGCTTTACTCCTGATAGACAATGCTCCAGGACATCCAGTTGACCTAGTTCATCCAAACGTAAAAGTAATTTTTTTACCACCCAATACAAACATCAATACTACAACCACTTGACCAGGGTATTATAAAGACACTTAAATCTTATTACATATATACGTAGAAATCTTGAACTTATATTGGACAAATTTGAGTGCAATCCAGATATGACATTACCTGAGATGTGGAAAGATTTCTCAATTTTAAAATGTGTGGAGTTAATATTTCTATCTGTTCAAGAATTAAAATTTTCGACATTAAACGCCTGTTGGAAAAATCTTTGGCCTGAAATCGTTTTGGAAGAAAATTTTTTAGTTTCTACAAATATAAATATCGAACCGAAGAAGGATTTGCCGACATGAACGAAAGAGATATTTATGAACTAATAAATGACGCTGGAGATTTAGATGAAGAAGAGCTTGTACAATTAGCTGATAAATCTGAATCAAATATTCTAAATAGTGCTAAAGAAAGCTCAATACATATTATTGACGAAGTAAATGAAAAATTATGTATAGAAAACCTGAATAAAATAGTAAAACCGGGCAAACAATTGGAAACACTTGTTACGAATTGTGATTCTTCAGTGGAACGATCTACTAATTTTAAAATAAATCTTCAATACTATCTTGCACCGTATGTAAAAATGCAGAAAAAACATAAAATAGAAAACGAAAACTCATTAGATAGTGAAATTTGATTTGATCAGACGAACAAGACGATATGCCCTTAAGTAAAGAAAATAACAGAACTTCAAATGGTGAAACCTTTGAACATTCTATTAAAAAAAGATGTCGGTGGAACGTTATATCAGATAGTTCCGTTAGCGAATAAACGTGTAATACAACTGTTTTTGGAATTATTATTTATTTTATTTAATTTATAACTGCATAATTAAATAATTACTAATTTAAGTTATTTGAAATGAACTGTTTTTTAGTTACATATGTATGTACATATATATGCTTTTGATTTAAAATGTTTTTAGTTTGATTTTATAAAAACGCACATACTTCGTTCATAACATAGCTTTTCCTTAATTTGTATTGATTTAAATCAACGAGAAAGGTTAAACGTGAATCATTTGTACATAACGCGTTATATGGGACATACGAGCGCGTTATATGAGAATGCTCATACAACGCGTTTTCCTATAACGCGAAATCAATCAACCGTGTTATAGGGGGGATTACTGTATAATTTAAAAAAAAATATACATTCTTTAAAACAAAAAAATTTCTTAAAAAAAAGTTTCTCATTTTACAAAAAGTATCTTTTCTTAAAGATCCATTTAAATTATGGTATTTTTCAACGGGAGCCTTAGACGTGTTGAAACTAACTAGTACATAATATATAGCGAAAGGAACTTCGTTCCAACTTCGTCCCCTGACACCTCATGTGATTTTTTTTAAGATTCAAGTCGGAATGAGACTCCAAGAAACGGGACAATCCCACAAAAAGCGGTGCAATCCTGCCAAAAGCGTTAGTTACTTTACAACTAACATGATAATATGCCTTGGTGGGCATTGAAATAGCTATATGTATTACCACCATAATAATCAATTTCACATATATTTTTACTTTTTTTTTTATTTTACAATTTACTTTTTAATAGAAAAAGTACTTGTTAATAGTTATTGATCTTGAACCGAACAATTATTAACCCACAATATTAGCATGAAAAACATCTGGGTATTAATTTGAAAGTACAGTCGAACTTCTCTATAACGCTTTTCGAATTTCTCTCTATAACGAATTTTTTTCAAAAACGCTACATTTTCCTAATGTTTTTCACACATTTTTACCTCTCTATAACAAATTTCTCTATTACGTAGTTTTCTCTGTAACGAAGCTTATTTAACAATACAGCTGGCGTTTTATATACCAAATAAACCTCCCTATAGCGAATTTTTTTATCAGTCGCAAAATTCCAATGAATTTATGCACACACAAATATTGCGGTAAAATACGTTACATTTTGTGTGCCTATTTCACGGAAAAAAAACAAACGAAAGTGAGTAAGAAAATCTTAGTTTCTAATGAGATTTGTGCTGCAAGGTTGTTTTGAAATTAAGATGTCTAAGCGCAAAAGTCTATCTTTTGAAAAAAAGTGTCTTATAATTTCTGCAGTATCACAAGGAAATAAAAAAAGAAGGATATTGCTGCAGAGTTTGGAATTTCTCCAACTACTTTGTCAACAATTTTGAAGAATAAAGATAAGATTCAAGAATCTAGCTCTTCTGGTATACTTAAGAAATTTAAGAAAGCTAGATCCTGTGAGTATCCTGATGTTAATGAAGCTATGATTAAGTGGATCACCGTTGCAAGGCATAAGAACATTCCACTTTCCGGACCGTTAATCAGAGAAAAAGCTGTGGAGTTTGCAGAATCATTGGGACATTCCGATTTTGTTGCTAGTGCTGGTTGGCTTGATAAATTTAAACGCAGACATAACATTGTTGGAAAAATTGTTTGTGGTGAAAGCGGATCGATTGACATCCAAACTCGGGATGATTGGACTCAAAATATTTTACCTTCCCTTATTCAAGAATATGATAAGAATGACATATTTAACGCTGATGAAACAGGATTTTTTTAAATGTTTGCCATCCAGAACTCGAAATGAAAAATGTGTTGGTGGCAAAAAAAGCAAGGAAAAAATAACTGTCATGGTAGGTTCAAACTGGAGTGGAACAGAAAAACTTAGACTGCTTGTCATAAGAAAATCAAAAAATCCTCGTTGTTTTAAAGGATTACAATATCTAGAAGTGGATTACGAGAATAACTCAAAATCTTGGATGACTAGTGAATTATATGAGAAGTGGCTTCTAAAGTTGGACAAAAAATTTGCGACTCAAAAAAGGAAGATATTACTTTTTATTGACAATTGTCCGGCACATCCAAAATCAGCACAATCGAAGCTAACAAATATTAAAATTGTTTATTTTCCCCCAAATATGACATCATCCCTACAACCAATGACTCAGGGAATAATACAGAATCTGAAACATCACTATAGAAAGCGAATTCTAAAGAAAGTTCTGTGCTATTCAGAGAAAGAAACTCCTATGTCAATTAACTTACTTGATGGAATCAGAGATTTAAGTAAAGCCTGGAGCTCAGATGTCAAAAAGGAAACAATTTCAAACTGCTTTAAAAAAGCTGGATTTGATGAAGGCATTGAACTATCAGTGAATATTGAAGATGAAAACAATACTTTGGCAGATTTGTGGTCCGCGTACATCGAAGAGAACAACATTGAGGATGGCACTATCGAAGATTACATTAATGTTGACAACGAAACATTCACTATGGAGTGCCCTTCCGATGAATATATTCTGCAAAGCATTCTATCAAATCAGTATGGGGTTATTAGTAAGTACAACATATGCACTTAAGAATAATGAAGAATACCCACTAATATATTTTTTTATTTAGGTTCAGAAAATGATGACTCTGACGCTGATGAAGAAGGAAATAAATTACCAACATTTTCTCAACTACACTCATCTTTCAACACAATAAGAACATTTATGGAATCAAGAAATAATGTCCCGGATGAAATTTTTTCCTTCCTCAATAGATGTGAAGATTTTGTCGATGAAGAGAAATTTAAAATTTTAAGGCAAACGAGAATAACGTCGTTCTTTCATATTAAATAAGTTTCAATGTTTATATAAATTTGTATGTATCGAAATAGCATCTAAATGTAATAAAAAGCTAGTGTTTACATACAACCAAATAATCAGTAGTTTCTCTATAACGAATTTTCTCTATAACGTAGAAATCGACGATCCCCAGTGCCTAAGTTATAGAGACTGTACCAGCAAGTGAGTCTAAAATATAAAAATCGCACAGCTCACTAATTGTGAAATACCCTCCCGTATCACTTCTTGGAATGCAATAAAAATTATAAATTTAAAACTTAGTACCAGCATGTAAAATAAATAATATTCTTACTAATTGTATCATTAAACAAAAATTTATTTCATTCTAATCTCAACAAACATCTATAGAAATATTCATACAACCAACATTCAATCTACGAGTTCATATTTCCTGTATATTCCTTAGAACGATGATGTTTTTTAACTCTATTATTGAATTCCAAAGGATGAAAACGTTTACAGTGGGTATAACGATTTGAGTTAGATTTAAAGGTGGCCTTACAATAGTGGCACTTGTACAAATCGATGCCAGTATGGATAGCAGTATGTTCCTGCAATAAAAGAGAAAACAAAGACATTTAGAAATTTGCAATTTGAAATTCAATAAACTACACTTACTTTCAAAAGTATGGGCACTTTAAATGATTTGTCACATATTGTACATTTATGGTTCTTTTCTAAAGCGTGCATGAATCGTATGTGTCTCTTTAAAGCGTTGCGCGACGATGAAATAAAGCCACATGTCTCGCAACGATGTTCCATGCCGGCTCGTAGATGCATATTCAATATATGACCCTGCAGTTTTAACCGATCGGCATACCAGTTCTTACAGTATTCACATTGCGCGCGCTGTTTTGGTGGCTTTGGAAGATGTACTGCTTTCATGTGCATCTTGAAAGCATTGCGCGTTACGGAAATTTTTCCACAGATATCGCATACTACCGAATCAACAGGATTATGTTGCTCTAAATGTATGTTCAAACTTTTTACGGATGGATATCTGAAATTTTAAGCAAATTAAAGGAATTCAATAAGATGGGAGAAGTCGATAAATATATTTTGAATTTCCAAAACCATTTATTTATTAAATAATTAATATATGGTGATTGAAAATCGGTATATTGTGTAGAATTTACTTATCAGACTGATCAGGGGTTTATTATTTATAGATTAAGATTAAAATACATCCCTGATGAATTCATAATAGATTAAGTTTAAAAAACCTTTAACATAGAGTGGTTAGTGTGCGCGCCTCTTGTACTTGAGATCCTGCTTTCGATCCCTGCTCTGACCACCTTAAAATTTCTTTCGACAGCGGTCACCTCGCATAGTGAAGGCGACACTATCGAGTATTTAGCCATGAAAAATCTTCACAAAATACCGTTCGGAACCGGTGTAAAACTGTAAAGCGCACAGCTCACTGGCTGTGAGAAGCTCTCCCCGATTCTTTCATGGAATTTGATGGGAAACCATTTATTTTATTTATTTATTATATTAAACTTTTAAATTTATATATTGTCTTTTAAATTTCCATTGATGTTTTAAATTTCAATTGATGTTTTAAATTTCAATTTGTCTCTTAAATTTCAATTGATGTTCTTTAAAATCCAACTGTTGTATGTTGTATTAAAATTGATGTAGTTTGAATTTTAATTGCTGTATTTTAAAATTTAATTGATGTCTTTTAAAATTAAATTGATGTTTGTTTGCTTAAATTTCAATTGATGTATTTAAAATTTCAATAGAATTTTTAAATTTCAATTGATATAGTTTAAATTTTAAATAGAATTTTTAAATTTGAATTGATATTTCTTAAGTTTCAATTGGAAATGGTGTAATTCTGAAATTATGATCTGATATAAGGTTTTATAAAAAGTTTAAATAGCTTTTACTTGCCTATGAGCAAGTTTCAGTACAACTACTCAAGATATGACAATTTTGCAAACTAATGGCCAGTTTTAAGTGCGTATTTAAATAACTATCGAATTAATTAATCGTAATTGAATATTAATTAGAGGTTAACTTTGCATTTTGTTTTCCAGTGGCGATTTAATGGCAACCCTTGTATTTTTACAAAGATGATCAAGAAGTAGACGACCAGAAGATGTACGCAATTTTGCAACCCTCGTAAAAGAGAACCAAAAAGTGTTAACAATTCACTCAAACGCATTTCTCTCCCGCGTCATATCTTGACTATTTCATACTTTTAGCATATTTTATGCAATTTTACTTCAACATGGATGGAATTTGTATAGTTATATACAATAACACTATCAAAAAGCTGCTCGTGTATTTTTTCCGCATTCGCTTGACTAATTTTTTTGTTCTCTTCCATCCTTTTTGGAGGATGTACAAGTAGAGAAGAAAACCCCGGCGCAATTTGGCAACCCTCGCAGAAGAGCAAAGACGATGAAGAATTAGACAACCAGAAGATGTGCATAATTCGGCAACCCTGGTAAAAGAGAACCAAAAAGTGCTAGGAGTTCACTCAAACGCATTTCTCTCTCGCGTCATATCTTGCTTATTTCATACTTTTTGCATAGTTTATGTAATTTTACTTGCTGCTCGTGTATTGAAATATTCAATGAAGAGATTCAATTCAATTCAACAGCAAAAAGGAACAACAATTTAACGATCTAGGCTGAAAGTGTATCTACAAATACTCAAAACAGAAAATTGTATTTTATACAATCTAACATTTCTCATTTTGACAATCAGTAATGTGATTGCCAAATCATATGGTTCTGACCATAGATTAATACATAGGTTTGTCAATTCGCTTATCGGTTTAATGATTGAAGGGAAGCGAACTTGTGTATGAACGTCGAGAGAAGAATTCTGTCGCTGAGGTTTGACAAACACAGCTGAAATTGTTACTGTGAATGTTCAAAATATGTAAATATATATATAAACTTCATGAATGCACAAAACTAAAACTGGAGGATTTTGTTCGATGTTGCTGACAGAAGTTCGTTTTCTCAGTGAAGAGGCGCAAAGAGAAACGTGAGAGGAGACGATAACGAATCTATATATAAATTAATCTATGGTTCTGACTACAAGTTAACCCACCAATATTGTTATTTGTTAAGTCATTGTTAATCATTGACTGAAAAACACAATTCAGTATTTAACCACAACTAAGAAACGTAGATGACCACTGACCGAAAAACTGACATTAAGGGGATAAGAACTAGTATGTTTTTTATCTATTCTTTGTATTTATATAAACTAAAGATTTAACCAAATAACAAAATAGATACATTTTCATTTCAGTTCATAAATTGATATACATTATTATATTTTATTTCATTTTCGTTTTATATATTTCAAAATATAAATTTGTAGCACCCTTCCACACTATAAATTCTTATTTCTTCTTGCAGCTTTATGACGAGGATGATTTTTAACTCTATCATTATATTCCTCAGGGTGATAACGTTTACAGTGCGTATAACGATTGGAACTTGATTTGAATGTGGCTTTGCAAAAGTCGCACTTGTACAGGTCGACACCAGTATGGATAGCAGTATGTTCCTACAAAGAAGGCAGACAGAAAGAAGTGCATATTGTAAGAACAACCATAATCCTTATAGAGTAAAAGTGTCGACTTACCTTCAACAAAATGGCTAATTTAAATGTTTTATCACATATAGCACACCTAAAATTCTTCTCAAGCTTATGCTTGAAACGTATATGCTTTCCCAAACCCTGATGCGACGAAGAATTAAAGCCGCATATCTGACAGCGATGGTCCATATCAGCACGAAGATGCATATTAAGGATATGTCCTTGCAGCAGCGTATGACTGGCATACCAGTTCTTGCAGTATTTACACTGTTCTCGTTGTTTCGGTTTCTTTGGTCGATGTACGGCCTTCATATGCATCTGGAAAGCATTGCGTGTAAGTGAAACTTTGCCACAAATATCGCACACTACCGAATCAACCGGATTGTGTTGCTCAAAATGTATGCTCAAACTTTTTTCGGATGGATATCTGGAATTTCAAACAAACACACACGATAACTCAATATGGGAGATAATATTGCAAAAAGAGATTTGAGATTGTAAAAAATAAGACAAAGAGTTTCAATACACTGGGGAACAAATTTTCGGCTTGGAGGAAAGTATTAATTGCTTATGGCCAGTTGTTAAGCGGGTAATTAACTATCAGATTACTTAATCCTAAATTAAAGTTAATGAGAGGTTAACTATGCATTTTGTTTCTCAGTGGTGAGTTAATGTAAGCCGCCACATTGTTAACACACATGGCAACATTTGAATTGTTATTGGGGAAAACATCTGTTTTGGGCAAAATACCAAAACAACAAAGAAGTACAAACAAAATGGAATTATATAAAATAAGAAATAAATGCACAAAAACGAAGTCGTATGAGCAAAAATATTTATTTATCTATTATTCAGTCTTTAGAATTCAGTCTTTACGGACCAGAAAATGTCTTATCTAATTATGCAGTGAAGTATTGCAAAATATGCAAGAAACTATATATGTATGTATACGCAACAATTTATTTACCCTGGACTCAAAGTACTCGTATGTCTAGAAATATTCTAAATGGAAACATTTACCGTCTTATTCATAAAAAGTTGTGAGAGGTTTGAGAGACGTTTTTTGTATGATAAACTGTCTGTCAAACCTCTCACAACTTTTTACGAATAAGGCGGTTAGTTTACATTTCCAATTTTAACAATGAGCAATGAACACTAGGGTGTCCCATCAATAGAAATTTTTTTTGTTCAAGCTTTATTTGAAAGCTTATAGGGTAAGGCATATTTGAGAATTTTTTTCAGATTTTTCGGAAGTGGTTTAGAGGTCGCGCAAGTCAAATTTCCCCCAAAAATGGGGTATATAAACTTGGTCAATACCACTATTTTCTTAGTTTGTAGGTCAACATTTTTGAAGCTAAACGTCCAAGCTTTTATTGTATATGCACAAACCACCAGTTTAGGCAATGATTTTCCTCAATAAGGTACCACGTATTATTTTTTTTCGTAAATTTTGGGCTTTTAAAATACCTATGAAAATGTAAAAAACTAATGACGCACTTTAAAAGACGTATAAAGTCCAAGCAATTTTGGAGAAAAAAGTTTGAATTTGCGGTTACTGTTCCAGAGTTATACCATTTTAAAGCCTTTTACCCATTGTATGAAAGTAATAATATTATAATCTGTTTGCTATTTTTGCATCGGATTTGCTTTAAATTTCTATGAAAATTTCAAAATACTAATGATGCACTTTAAAAGATGGGTAAATTTCAAGCAATTTTGTAAAATAAAATTTGAATTTGGAGTTACTGTTCCAGAGTTATGCCACTTTAAAGCCCATTGTATGAACCGAATAATTTTATACTGTTTGTGGGGGATTATTTTTTTTTGTTTGGATTTATTGTAAATCTTTGTCGTTACTTAGCGCATGTAAATTGTTTCATGAATACAGTGTTTAAAGCAAATCCGATGAAAAATTGCCAAATAGTTTAAAGTATTATTAGTTTCATACAATGGGTAAAAGGCTTTGAAATGGTATAACTCTGGAACAGTAACAGCAAATTAAAAATGTTTTTCTACAAAATTGCTTGGACTTTTTCCGTCTCTTAGAATTCATAAATTTTGCATAGAAATTTTAAAAGTTATAAAGAGTTACTAACAAAATTTATCCAAAATTTACGAAACAAATTAATACGTAGTACCTTATTGAAGAAAATCATTGCCAAAACTGGTGGTTTATGCATATACAATAAAAGTTTGAATGTTTTGCTCTAAAAATGTTGACTTACAAACTAACGGCCTTATTCATAAGAAGTTGTCATAGGTTTGTTAAAGGCTTAAGAAGGTAAAGCCCAAAAATTGTATTCATAATCGAAAAATTCCTCTGTTAAGAGTTCTCTAACGTCGCCATTTTTGTTAAACGTTCAACCCTTCTTTAAGGCCATTTTATCCGAATTAATACACAAATGAAACAATTTTTTTACATTTCACGCGTGCCGTACTTAAATATTTATGCGTTATAAACACGTGGAATTATTCTGTATATATTTGCAGCGTTTATAGTGTCGCATTATCCTGCTAAGCAACCAGATAGTTTCGTTCAAATTTTTATAATTTTTAACCAAAATGAACTTTTGTTTACATAGTGATGTATATAAAATCAAAACATTGAAACTACAACCTATTATTCGGTTTTATATTCGACTACCCAAAACTGAAATCCAATTCAATATGATTTTTTGACACTTCTTGCAAATTTATGAATATAGCAAATATTAATTGATCTGTTTATTGAATAGTTCTTTCCATTAATGTTTAAAATTTTTCAAAAATGCATTGACGCATTTAAATAAAAAAAAAATTATATCGGTCTATCGGTTATTGTTCGTCTTGTTTTTACATCACAAGCACTGTGAGAATACATAAAACAGGGTTGTCAGTCAATTATGTGTTCCGTAGTTAAAATACTCATTGTGAATACGGTTCTAATAAAACCTTCGCCAAATCTTAAAGCTTTCAATAACCGATGAATGCTTTGGAGGTAATTTAATGATTTTTTATGAATAAGGCCGTAAGAAAATAGTGGTTATTGACCGAGTTTTAAGTAAAATTCAAAAAAAAAAACGTGCGGAATACCAAAATTCGCCTTGTGCGACCTCTAAACCTCTTCCGAAAAATCTGAAAAAAATCTCAAAAATACTTTACCCTATAAGCTTTCCAATCAAGCTTGAGCAACCATGAAAATCGAAAAAGAAAAATCTTTTGGGACACCCTAATGAACACGGATGTTAAAATCTTATGGTTCTGACTACAGGTTAACTCACCAATATTGGGTGGTTAAAGTTAAAGCTCGATTAGATCATGGAAAAAGGGTTAAAAATCAATTCAAAGTTTTATAGGCATGCATGCATACAGACAGGTGAAGTTAATACACAGAATTTAAAAATGGTTACTTATATATAATAGAATCAATTTATATCAGAACTGGTCTAAAATTATCTTCTATCTATCTAACTAATCTAACTAATTTGATCTCAAATTTTACCCGGTTGGATTTTATTGGAACTTATGGGAAATATAATTAGGAGATTAGGTTATACTTAGTATCAGGTATCAGACATTTGACTAGATACAACATTATCCTGGTCCAAGCCAAATTCTATCTCATTATATACACCTAATTATATCTCACGTAACATCCAATTATTACTGGCCGTCACAAATTTGAGATCAAATGATATTTAACTAAACCTAATTACAGAGTTATAGATCAGTTCTGATCTACTTTGATCCTAATATGTATAATCATTTTTCCCTCTAGAACGTAAATTGAATAAGAAACTAATAATAAAAAAATATTATTAAAATTAATCTATATTTGAAAATATATAATTTAATTTCTTGAATATTTTTCTTTCGGCGGTTTTGTACGATCCGCTGCCCATTCTGTGTTATGGAAACGTCTACGATGTAGTAACATATTCGCTTTCGACTTAAATGTGGCGCCACAATTAACACAAGTATACACAGCTTCTCCGGTATGGGTGGCCAAGTGTTCCTAGAAACAACCAAAAAATTTTCAACAAGTTCTTTGCAAAATGTCACTCTCCTACATGGAATACCTTTAAATCCTGTTTCCTCTTAAATGCTTTCTCACATAAATTACACTTGTGACGTCGCACCACATTGTGATTGGATATTATATGCTGTTTCAATGCATTAGCCGTGGTCGATATGAAGCCACAGATCTGACATCGACGATGCTCGAGGCCGGTATTGGTGTGCATATTCCTTATGTGTTCATTCACGGCATATTTGCTGGAATACCATTTGTTACAAAACTCACATATTTTTGGGATCTTATTGAGTTTGGGTTCATTTAAATGCTCGTGCCGATTGTGAATTTTCAATTGGGTGTTGTTGCAAAATGCTATACCGCATTTATCACAGACATAACGTTTTTCGGGATTATGGACTTGAAGATGAACCCGCAAATATTTTGTGGTTGGAAATCTACAAGTAAATTGTAATATTACAAAGATATGTTTTTAAATATTGAATTCAAATTGTATGCAATACTTAAAGGTTTGGTAAATGGTGTATATCGGTAATTGTTCATCACTGCACATCACTTAAAGCATTATAAAGAATATGAAAATCATCATTATTACGGTTCTCGTCGTCGTTTTTATGTCTACATCACTTCGTTTCAACATCGTCGTCACATCAACGCTATTTATGTATTCTGTAACGCTTATCGATATCTTATTAAAAACATAAACAGAGTTATCAACCTTAGTGAATGACAGCAGGAAGAAGAAGATTTACCCATTTGTATTTCGATTGTTATATTTAATTTGGTAAAGGTTGTCGACGCTTTTGCAATTTTTTTTTTTTTACTTTTATCGTTGGTATACATTTGTATTGTATTTAACACAACTATTTTGCCACAAAAACACGAAATGCGGTTGTTGTTTCTTTGTTGGACGTGGTGTACTTTTGCCTCTATCTGGTATTATTGAACCCATGTTTTCCAACATCCAATGTTCACTTGCAACCATACCTATGCCGTTGAATTTATTGAGAGAATTAATGTGTCAAAACGAACATTAATTCGGCATCATTCTCAACAACTTTAAATTTCACGAAGCACTACGCAGCGAATTTTGACAAAAGACCTCCATCTTCATGGGTACAAAATTCAGCTTACTCAGGAGCTCAAAACAGCAGACCATGGTAAGCGCCGGCAATTGGTGCAATGGGTAATGGATCAAAGTGAAGTCATTGCCAATTTTTCATTAAAAAATCATCTTCTCTGATGAAGCGAATTTCCATCTGAATGGCTACGTGAATACACAAAATTCTCGAATTTTGGGCTCAGAAAATCCTCATGCAATCCTTGAGAAACAAATGCACCCACAACGAGCAACTGAGTGGTGAGGATTTTGGTCAGGCCGCGTGATTGGACCTTACTTTTTTTGAAGATTCGACCGAAATTGCAGTGACTGTGAATGACATTCGTTACAGAAACATGGTAATGAAGGTCTTGTGGCCTCAACTGGACGGCTTGGATCTGGAAGACATGTGGTTTCAGCAAGGCGGCCACCACACCGCGCATGAAACAATCGATTTATTGCAGCAACGATTTCCAGAACAAATTATTTCAAGAAATTCTGATTCATGAGATTTAACGCCGTTCGATTTCTTTCTTTGGAGTTTTGTGAAATCTCGGGTTTATGCGAATAAACCAGAAACAATTCCTGAGCTCATATCCGAGATCCAACGCGTCATCGGTGAGATACAGCCAAATCTCTGTGAAAAATTCATGGAAAATTTCATGAATAGAGTAATGGCCTGTCATTAGAGCCGTGGGGACCATTTGAAGGATATTTTATTCCATCGTTAATCGGAACATGTCTTCTTTACAATCCAATATAAAAAAATCACAACTATCTCAAAAAATACGTGTTTTATTTTAAAATGGAAAAGTGCATTCTTACTGAGACACCCTTTATATAGATGTAGCGTTCCTACTACTCCTACATAAGTAGTTGACCTCTTAGTACTAGCTACATACCTGTAGAATGGTAATGCAGGAAGATCACCACATATTAAATTGGGCAGATGAAAGAAATGATGAATAATTTGTAGCTACAATGGCAGCTCTATACGTCATTACTCTATGGTACTATCTTTATTTATCTGCTGCAGTGTGAATGTAGTACACATGTTTTTATTGACTTTATCTGACAAATGCAGCTATTTTTAAATTTGTTTTTATTTAAAACTTATTCAAAAATACGAGTACTGGAGCTTTTTATTCGATGTGTAATTGCAATTAATCTTTATTTAGTTAATGCTCTGTTTTAGCTACCCTAAATATATATTTTAAAATCAGTATTCGCTACAAACCAGCTGTTATGCAGTACCAACTTAGGGACGATTTGTTGACATCCACCTCTCCAAATCTAGATATCGCGGGCAGCAAAAACCTAAACAGATTTTGAAATGTAGATTTCAACAAATCATCTGTTTATTATGCTGTCTAACAGCTGGTGTGTAAAAAGTCTTGATTACAACGTCAGCATTACAACAAAATCAGATGTTTTGATTGAATTTATAGAAAAATTACAGAAACTTTGCAATGAAATTTAAAAATCGGGTTTTAATTTTTTAAAAAATCTAAAAAAGTTTGATATTCCGCTTAGTTTTTTTTAACCTATTCTCTCGCAACAAAAATTAATTTCGTGAATATTTTTCCATGGATGGTTTCCTACAATCTGCTAACCACTCCTCCTTATGAAGATGCATACGATGATCCACCATGTTTCTCTTTGATTTGAAGGCTAAACCGCAATTCACACAGGCGTGCAATGCTTCTCTCGAATGAGTAGCCACATGTCCCTATAATGAAACCGTTGGAAATATAAAAAAATTTTTATTTTTACAGAAAACAAATTATCTTACCGTCAAGTGCAGCAACGTTTTAAATGCTTTGCGACACAACTGACATTTGTATTTCCGATCAGAACTATGATTATACAAAATATGCTTTTTCAATGCATTTCCGGTGGTGGAGACGAAACCACACGTGGGACAACGGTGTTCCACATCGGTTGTAGGATGCAAATTCTTAATATGCTTATTTAAGTTAGTTCGGTTGCTGTACCATTTGTCACAATGAATACATTTTTCCGGTGTGTTGGCGAGTAGTTTGAGTTCCTCCGGATGCATATGCTTCATGTGGGATCTTAGAAGATGAGGTTTATAAAAAGGTTTGTTGCATTTATCGCAAACAAAATGATTTGTCGGATTATGAGCACTTAGATGCGTGGTCAAACAAGACGAGGTAGAAAATCTAAAAGTAAATGTTTACAACACATAAAAGATCACTTTATTTGTTGATGAAAAGACGAATACATAAATTTCATTTGTCCTAGAAAAGAACCCAACCAAAGGACCGTTCAGACAACTTTGGTTATTGCACAGCTGATGAACAAGAACACGCAAAGAACAATTTCGTTACGCCCAAATGAAATGTCACATAAATGACCTTCGTTTGCAGAATGTAATTGCAGCAAATGAACATTAGATGACTCAAACATATCATCACCTTTATGATAAATAAGTCAAATCGTTTAGGGAAAGCGAAAAACGTTTATAACAAATGATAAAGGGTTTTTCAACAGAGACGCTACAAAAGTAAATCGATAGGGACAGCAAACGAAGCCATAGTGTTTCCCGCTCTTTTGACATTTCTCTTCAGTAAGGTTTGCCATTTCATCATGGAAAGATATACGAGCCAACAACGGGTCGAAATTATTAAAATTTACTACCAAAATTTGGAGTCAGTGGCCTCAACTTTAAGAGGCCTCAACAATCAGCGATGAGGCTCATTTCTGGCTGAATGGCTTTGTCAATAACCAAAATATACGTTATTGGTCAGACAGCAATCCACACGTAATCTATGAGTCATCATTGCATCCAGAAAAAATTGCGGTTTGGTGCGGTTTATGGGCCGGCGGCGTAATTGGGCCGTACTTTTTCCCTGATGATCAAGACCGGCACATTGCTGTGAATGCGAATCGCTACCGTTCAATGATAACCGAATATTTTTGGCCCCAATTGGATAATATGGACTTGGAGGACATGTGGTTCTCACAGGACGGCGCCACAAGCCACACAGCGAATGCCACAATCAATTTATTGGAAACCAAGTTTGGTGAACGTGCTATCTCACGAAATGGCCCAGTCGATTGGCCGCCTCGGTCGTGCGATTTGGCGCCATTAGATTATTTCCTGTGGGGCTACGTCAAGTCTATGGTCTATGCCAATAAGCCAGCGACAATTGATGAACTTCGTACGAATATCGAACGTGAAATTGCAGCAGTATCGGCCGATTTATGCTTGAAAACCGTCAAAAATTGGGTTCAGCGTCTGGACTTCTGCAAGCGTGCTCGTGGTGGTCATGCAAAAGAAATCGAGTTCGATACATAATGGCATCGAACGTACATACACACGAATAAAGAATTTCATTGGTATCTAAAACCGGTTTTGTTTTATTTAAAAAAACTTTTGTAGCGCTCTTATTGAAAAACCCTTTATATGGTAACTCTAGACTCAAAGCAAAAACCTTTATAAGAAACGAAAAATGCGAGAGGAAAAGACCATGGTGGATAAAAGCCGTCTGTTCTTGTTTTGGAATTATGGACATTTCAGTGAGTGTTGACCAGAGTTCGTATTTACCCATTCGTATGTGTAACCCATACACATAGTCGTGGGGAATGTGTAATGAACGTTTAGCCATTACCCACAGGGTATGGGGAAAATAATGGGTAGTTACCGACGATGATGGGGAATTACCCATCACGATTACCCACAGGGAAATGGGGAAAGTAATGGGTAGCTACTAGGGATGCCAAACGGAAAATCCCAAACCCCGGAATCCCGGGATTGATGAATCCCGAATTCCGGGATTTTAATAAGTAAATCCCGGGATTTTTCGGGATTATTATTAATTTATTTGTGTGATGTTATTTTTTGGAAGAGTCGAAAGCAAAATGTAAATTGTGCAAAAAGGGTTTAAAACCCAATGACGGCTCTACCAAAGGTTTAATAATAACACGTCTTAACGGAAGTTAATTTTGGCATATTGTCACCTAAAATGCAAAAGTCCGTAACTATATATTTTAGTTATTGACAGGAGAAGGAATAAACGTTATAAATATTTCTTAAAAACAACTCTTTTCCATTAATTTATTTTTGAGGAACAAATCCGTCTTTGTTTTCTAAGCTTGAATCTAACATTTGGATATTAAATTTTAAGTAGTCTTTAATATATAACGTTTATTCATTCTACTGTAAAAAAATAAAAAGTGTAGTTACGGCCTTTTGCATTTTCGGTGACGATATGTATGTCTATTATACGGCTTAAGGGGCCCTTAGACCTGTGGATAAGTTGCAGCGACTTTAAGTTAACATCAACTTATTCATGGTGTTAGGTGAAGTTGGTGGTTTGTACAAACTAGTTAATGTAAAAACAAATCGATTTTGATTTTTTGAAGTTGACATCACCTCATCCATCAGTGTAAGGGGAAGGTGCATCAACTTTCATACGCATTTCGATGAGAAACGTTCATGAGGAAACATTATCGGCGAAATATAAATAAATGAACCAAAAAATAAATAAATTAAACATTATCGGAAAAATATAAACTAAATAAATATGGTTTGTAGTGTTATTTATATATATTGAAATAAAATAAAAATAGCGTTTTTTCGTAAAATTTGTAATATTTTCGCAGTGCGCTCACCACCTTTCATTTCGACATCTGACAAGAAAATGAAGTTGCCTCAATTAGTTTGAGAGTGTAAGGGCAAAATCGAAGTTGATGTATAGTTATAGAAGTTGATGTCAACTTGAAGTCGAGCAACTTATCCACAGGTCTAAGGGCCCCTTTACTCTCCAAAAATTATAAAATTTATTGCGTCGGGTAGAACATTTTATTTTAAGCAAAGAAAATAAAATAACAAAATCGGGGTAAATGGATAGTTTCGGAATTATGGACCCCGACATTTCGAATACTTTTTCCACTAACGTATCGTGTAAAGCTATTGATATCACTTTTTTTGGTATAAAACAAGTCATAACAAACTCAAAAAATAATGTAGCATTTCGATAAGTCGCTTAGTTATTGAGTTATCGGATGTTTACGTATCTCAAAGAAAAATTTAAAAAATTTTTTTAAATAATTTTTGTTTTTGTTTGAAAAAAAAATGTTTGAAAAATAGCGCAATGTTTTTAAAATAATTTTTATTTTTGTTTGAGAAAAGTAAAAAAAATTCGATAATTTTTCCAAATGTCTAAATCCGATAACTCGATAACTAAATGACTTATCAAAAAGTGCTATATTATTTTATGAGTTTGTTGTGAATTGTTTAATACAAAAAACTCATATCAATGACTTTACACGGTACGTTAACGCCATAACCCTCTCACATATCCGAAATTTCGGGGCCCATAATCCCGAAACCCGGATTTTTTAAAATCAATCCCGTTTAGCATGCCTAGTAGCTACCCACGACGATGGGTAATGAGTTACCCAGGATAACCCATCCCCATTTTTGATCGAAAATATGAAAAAGTTAGAAAAAATGTGCATATCTCGGAAACGGTGCGTCCAATCAAAAAAATAATCAATTTTTGCGGTTTCTAAGAGTTTTCCTTAAAGTGGTTCAATTCGTATGGAAGAATTTTTTTTTTTTTCGAAAAATCACTAAAATAAAAAAAGTGACTATAACTCGGTAGTGGCGCGTCGAACCGAAAAAATAATACAAATTTTATCTCTTTCGGAGGCTGTAATCAATGGGTGTCTTCAATACGGCATCAATTTATTTTTAAAATCACTAAATCTAAAAATTTAAAAAAAAATCGCTAAAACGCCCTCATGTTTATATCTCGGAAACGGAGCGTCGAATCGAAAAACTAACCAATTTTTGCAGATTCTAAGGGTTTACCCAAAATAAGAAAATCTCTAAAATAAAAACGTGGCTATAAATTTAAAAAATGTGATGCCATATTGAAGACACTCAGTGGTTAAAGCCTCCAACGGAGGTAAAATTTGTATTATTTTTTCTGACTTAAAGCCACTTTTTCATTTTAGTGATTATCTTATTTTGACGATTTTTCGAAAAAAAAATTCTTCCGTACGAATTTCTCAAAAACCCTTAGAAACCGCATAAATGGTTATTTTTTCGATTGGACGCTCCGTTTCCGAGATATAAACATGAGGGCGTTTTAGTGATATTTGGTTTTAAAAATTGTAGTTTTAGCGATTTAAAAAAAAGTGATGCCACATTGAAGACACCCATTGGTTAAGGCCTCCTATGGAGGTAAAGTTTTTATTATTGCTTCGATTGGTCGCACCGTTTCCGAGTTATAAATAAATAAAAATAAATGGTTTCCCGTTACATCCCACGAGGGGATTAGGGAGAGCTTCTCACAACCAGCAAGCTGTGCGCGTTCTAGTTTTTCCACTCACTGATTGGGACCTACAGTTTTACACCGGCTCCGAACGGTATTTTGAGAAGCTTTTTCATGGCTAAATACTCAATAGTGTCGCCGTCACTAAGCGAGGTGACCGCCGTCGAAAGAAATTTAAGGTGGTCAGAGTAGGGATTGAACCCACGTCCTCATGCACAAGAGGCTCGCACACTACCATTGCACCACCGACGGCCACCGAGTTATAGCCACTTTTTTATTTGAGCGATTTTCTTATTTTTTCGATTTTTCGAAAAAAAAAATCGTCCATACGAATTGGACCACTTTATGAAAAACTCTTAGAAACCGCAAAAAATGGTTATTTTTCGATTGAACGCTCCGTTTCCGAGATATAGAAATTTTTTCTACATTTTTCATATTTTCGATTAAAAATGGGGACGATCGCTACTCATTACCAACGAAATATGAACCCTAGTGTTGATACTTGGGGATCTTCGTTCCATACTAATTCGCATATGTAAATTTCCATATACATATGCGATTGAAGATCAACCGATGGTATCAATTCAGGCACAATAGTTAGGCATCTGATGATGAACTTGTCACGGAGTTCGAAACTAGTCAAGCCAGTGAGTGTGCTTAACCGAATCTATTATTCCAACAAAACCCAACCATTTTTCAATTAGAAAAAATGTTCCTGCCCTTGTACGCTTGTAGTATGAATTTCCCCCATATTACCTAAAAACTAACGAAATCTGTCACAAAATTCAAATTCAAAAAAAAAAAGAAAAACGGTTTCCTTAACTATGGTTTCGTCTACCGCGAATGACCTATACTCGTAGTAACTCTATACTGCTAAACTAGAGAAACCCCGACGACGACAACTGCAATTAGTTACAATGTGAACACGACAGTCACTGGCCTAGAACGCTAAGGCGCTAATGAGAAGAGTCACAAACTTCGAAACGATCGTCCGCCAATGTGAACTGAAATCCTGTGGCTGTGAGTCGCCAACTAATTGCGCCAAATTCTACTTACGGTACAGAGGGAATTTGAACACCCCTGCCTGAGCCCGGCCGGGCTACTAGATGGGATATAAATTTATCGATTTTCAAGTAGGAAGTAAAAACTGAAACAAGCATTGATACCTTGGACCTAGCTAAAGGCAGAAGGTTCATGGATATCCTGCTATCCACTATCGTCCACATTTCTCTTGAGCATACACAGTCTGTGCCCCTCATCCATCAGTCCAGCATCATCATACAAGAGCGTTCTTGCATAATATGCGAACATACAAGTCGCTAGGAGTATGCCGACACGTTCCAATACCTGTGGAACCTATAAGGTAGCCCCTAGTCTGGTCAGCTCATGCGCACTACAGCACCCCGGAATGTCTTTACCCTTGCACCCACATGAGGTGAATATCGTACAGCTGGGCCATCTCGTTAAGAGATTTCCAGTCGATTATTGTGCTGTCTAACAGCTGAGTCTTGATTAGAACGTGAGCAGATGTTTCGTTTGAATTTATAGAAAAATTAACAAAAACTTTTTAATGAAATTTAAAAATCGGTATTTAATTCGATATCGATATTCCCTTTTTGATTTTTATTGCTTCGCAATACAATTTAATTTCGTGAATATTTTTCCTTGGGTGGTTTCGTACGATCTGCTAACCACTCCTCTCTATGAAGACGCCTACGATGATGAAACAAATTTCCCTTTGATTTGAAGGCTAGACCGCAATTCACACAGGCGTACAATGCTTCTCCCGTATGAGTAGCCACATGTTCCTAAAATGAAACCAGTGGAAATATACAAATATTTATCTTTTATAGAAACAAAATTATCTTACCGTCAAGTGGTGCGTCGCTTTAAATGCTTTGTGACACAACTGGCATTTGTATTTCCGTT